>CADEHL010001357.1:4721081-6007121 GCA_902827135.1 Harpagifer antarcticus
AGGTGACCACGATTCACTCCACAGCATGTCCGAGTCAGGCAGTGGGCTCTTCCTATCGCTGTTTGAGTATACGCTGCACAAAGATGCAGAGTTGGCCAACATAATGGAAAGCATTCCCCACACAGCAACGTGCACCTCTCACGACATGCACAATGCCATCATAGAACTAACAGCAGTTCATCGTCTCCGTCTCTACTATTTATCTCCGAGTGCAACGATGAGGAAGCTGCCATCCTTAACCAGTGTGCCTTGCTCGTGATTTACCAGTGTTTGTGCTGCCACGCACACAATGTTTCAAAGTGGTTTCTATGTTGCCCTTTATTTGTGTATGTATTTGATAAGTGTGCGTCTTTACGCAATGCTGTTGGCCTTGCTGTTTGATATATATTGTGCCGCAGGCCCGCAGCACGTGGCGGTTTTGTGTGCCCTCCAATGAAAATGATATGCCCTCCCTTTAGATTTGTTCTGGCGCCGGGTCTGATGATATCCTATATTGCAAAGACTGGAGCACTTAGTTGGCATAAAGGGAACTGCTTTAGGCTGGTTTAGGACCTATCTATCTGAACGCTCTCAGTTTGTGTCAACGATGAATCTTCCATGCAAACCAAAGTGAGCCATGGAGTGCCACAGGCAGGCCCGGTTCCAGAACAAAATGACTCAGGGTGCATCTGAGATTAGAGAGGTGCAGTGGTAAAGTGCTATTTTTATAAGTGGGGGGTGGACCTAACACCCTCTAGAGGGGTCCTCACCTTCTCTAGGGGGGTCCGGGCCCGAGGCATGCTCCCCCGGGAAGATTTTTTTTTTAAATATTGAAGTTAAAATAATAGAATAGAATAGTTAATGTCATTATACATGTACAATGAGATAAATGCTTCTCCCTTTCAAGGGTGCCATCAAACAAAACTCACAACATAAGACAACAAAATACATGCAGCATACATACTTAGGAATAAGGGATAAAGAATAAAGTGCAGTAATTATTTCCAGGAGTATAAAAATATAATCTGTAATGTAATAATAATAATAATAATAATAATAATAATAGTGTGTATTTATAATAATAATAATAATAGTAATGATATATATATATATGTACAGAGTCACATTGATTCACATGTCAGGTGTTAAGAGCAATGATGGCTCTTGGGAAAAAACTGTCTTTGAGCATCAATCTGGTGCACTTTGAGAGCAACATGAAGAGATCTATGGATCTATGTGCTCTTTGCTTGATTCATGCCTTCCCAGTCCCTTATCACGTAGCCTATAAGAGCATGGCGCCAGTTGTTGTAGCCAGTTGTGATGAAGGCATCTGACTTACTTGAACCGAAATGTCTACATGCATAGCAGAAGATGGCATCTTTTGTACATGGATATTCCAGCCAATCTCTGTTTTGAAACCATGAGCTGCTAAATGAGCGCTTTACCCCACTGTGCAGGCGAGTTGGGTACTTTTTTTAAATATACCTGGGCCATGCTCTGTTTTGCCGAGGTCCTCTGGCACTTGTGGGCCGCTGAGGGGTGGCGGCGTTTGGGGCAACGAAGACGGCTGCGGCTGCTCCGCCTCCGTGGGCGAGGCGGGCAAAGCCGGCGAGTCGGGCGGGAGGGACTGACCGCGGGCAACGCAATGTCCCCATGATCTGAACTGTTATTACCTGCAGTAGATGCAGTGTTACTGCTGGCGATTAGGGCTGTTTTTTAAAACCATTTTCTGGTGTCCATCACTGACTGCTGTGTAAGTATGGAGTCAGATTTGGGTCAATATTCTAGCGCGTAAAACAAGCTACTCAAGAGCGGAAAATGTGCTTTTACACGCGCATAAAAATGACCCTCGCGCGCAGATTAAACCCCCGCGAGCAGCTATGCGCTCGCTCGCGGGAGTGTCAGCCTCACTAACTCGCGGAGTCTGTCTTCGCGCGCGTGAAAAGTTGACACTTTGGGGTGGAGCAACTGGACTTTGATTGACAGCTGCCAGGAAGCCCGGAGTTGCCAGGTTTGATAAATGCCTGAACTACCAAGAGCCGAGGAGTGACAGCTGCAAGATCAGTTGGACGAGATTGAATGGTAAAGTTGTCCATAAAAAACTATTATATTCGTAAAGTGTACAGCTAATATATATATATATATAAATGTATTTGATATTAAAAAAATGACATTAATTCTAGGAGTGCAATACTTTTGCAAACACTATAGTAATAATATGCATTCATTATGACAACATCATACTATTACTATAGGAGTGTTTCTATAGTGTGTTCAAAAAACAACTACAGAAACACTATATATTATACTATAGTAGTACTATTTAAAATAATATAGTCTTAATACGGAAACACCAACAAAAACACTATAGTAATACTTTTACAAACACTATAGTAATAATATGCATTCACTATGACAATATCATGCTATTAGGAGTGTTCTATAGTGTGTTTAAAAAACAACCACAGAAACACTATATATTATACTATAGTTATACTATTTAAAATACTATAGGAACACTACAAAGATCTAGATACATAGTATTACTATTGAAATAGTATAGGGCTACTATAGCTAATAAAATGGCACTACAGAAAAAACTATAGTAATACAATAGCTGGTGAAAAATACTACAGAACACTACAAACTTACTATAGGACACTATACAACTCTTATAGTGTACTATAGTTCATTTCGTAAGGGAGGTGCATACAGCAGACAGTAGCTAGCAGTTTTCGACAGATACAGCCCACTCAAAAATATATTGTTTTATAGAAAATTAATTAATATATATATATATTATGTACACTTTACGAATATAATAGTTTTTTATGGACAACTTTACCATTCAATCTCGTCCAACTGATCTTGCAGCTGTCACTCCTCGGCTCTTGGTAGTTCAGGCATTTATCAAACCTGGCAACTCCGGGCTTCCTGGCAGCTGTCAATCAAAGTCCAGTGGCTCCGCCCCAAAGTGCCAGAAACTTTTCACACGCACATAGACAGACTCCGCGAGCTAGTGAGGCTGACACTCCCGCAAGCGAGCAAGAGGGCTGTCTCTCTTGCGAGCGAGCGCATAGCCGCTCGCGGGGGTTTAATCTACGCGCGAGGGTCATTTTATGCGCGTGTAAAAGCAAATGTTTCGCTCGTGAGTAGCTTGTTTTAGGCGCTAGAATATTGACCCAAATTTGACTCCATAGTAAGCACCTTGCAGATGACGAACGCGCAGCGGCACAGGTCACGCGCACCTGACATAATAACGTATACGCCTACTTACGTTTCAATTGACCAAATAAATGCAACAAACAATTATTTAACCACAATTACAATTTATTTTATTTCAACTAAATTCTTCTTCTTTTTTTCACTTTTCAATTTTATTGTTTTTTACTTTTCATTTTTCAAATGAGGGTGCATAACGACTCAACTGAGGGTGCAATGCACCCTTATGCACCCCCGTAGAACCGGGCCTGGCCACAGGGCTCAGTGCTCGGACCTATTTTGTTCATATTATATATGCTTCCGTTAGGCAATATTATAAGGAATCATTCTGTAAACCTTCATTGTTATGTGGATGATACTCAACTATATTTATCCATCAAGCCTGATGAATCCAATCATCTAAATAAAATTCAAGACTGCCTCAAGGACTTAAACACGTGGATGACCTTACATTTTTTTATGTTAAACACGACCAAAACTGAAGTTATTGTACTCGGCCTATCTATCTAAAGATATATTAGCTATGGATGGCATTCATTTGGCCTCCAGTGAGACTGTAAGGAATCTTGGTGATCAGGATTTATTTTTTAACCTGTCAAGCACTGAGCCTGTTTTTCAGGTCTCAGGCTCGAAAATGACATTTCCTTTTTCTCAAAGTAATGATAAACCTGTGAGTTGGATGTATAAGAGTCAGAATCAATATAGATGTTTTTTATTTTAAAGAAAATTCAGATTGAACATAGTAAAAAACTGTAAATTAGTGTCTGTCCAAAAATTCTTTTTGACTTATAGTGAAAACATTACATTTTACTTAATAATAATAATATTTTTTAATTAGAGCACTTTTACAGGTGCTCAAAGCGCTTTACAATTACATATTACACATTTAAATGTCAATACTGTGGACATTACCCACAGGAGCAAATGTGTAGAGTGTCTTGCCCAAGGACACAACGGCCTGACGCAGTGGCGGCCGAGGCGGGTTTCAAACTGGAGTTCACCAACGCCCCTTGATCTGATGATCAACGCTCTAACCACTGCGCCAAAACCTCTTCGATTTACACACGGCATCTATATTGCACGTCTGTCCGTCCTGGGAGAGGGATCCCTCCTCTGTTGCTCTCCCTGAGGTTTCTCCCATGTTCCCTTTAAACTGTGGGTTTTCTCTGGAAGTTTTTCCTTGTACGATGTGAGGGTCTAAGGACAGAGGGTCTAAGGACAGAGGGTGTCGTATTGTCATACTGATATTCTGTACAAACTGTGAAGTCCACTGAGACAAATGTAACAATTGTGATATTGGGCTATATAAATAAACATTGATTGATTGATTACATTAGTTTGCATATGCACATTTTGTTGAGAATAACAATAACAAAAATGCTATAGAAATAGAAGAGATATAAATGAAGACCCATGGCTAAAAGAGGGACAGTGAAGATACACAGTATTCATCACAATGAATAATCGAGAATCAATAATACAGAATGATTAACAGTCGAAAGTTATTTGAGGTTCACTTTTATTAGTTAATTATTAGTTAACAATACGATCAAATGACTGATTTCAATGTAACAGATATAAATATGTATGATGAGTAATTGCAATTTTTTTTAAATGCATTTAAATCCTTCATTTAAGCTAAATGCTTTCTTTGCATGGTGGTGTATATTTCACGGTGGGATAAGGACAGTTAATTTCATTAAAGCAAATATCTTATGATCGGAGAAGATTCTTTATTTGTCTATATCTGTCATTTTGCGCCTTTCCTGTGTGTGTATGTAGTTACAATAATTCCAAATATTTGGGGATTTTTAATCTATTTTTCCCCTCCTCTCTGGCTCAATAAATCCCCTCCATTTTGTTGATGAAACCTCCATCACAATAATGAAGCCTTAAGTGTAATTGTGACACTTCCTACTGTGTGTGTATGTGTGAATGTGTATGTGTGTGTGTGTGTCCTAGCATTACTATCCGTGTGGGGACCTAAATCTGTTTACACAGTCACGTGTGTGGACTCGCCTCTCTTATGGGGACATAATAATAATAATAATAATAATAATAATAATAATAATAATAATAATAAATGATATTTATATAGCGCCTTTCAAGGGACCCAAGGTCGCTGTACATGGTGGACAAACAAAACAAACAGACAATCAACGGGCAAACAAAAGAAAATAAATAAAGGAAGCCGGGGGACCAGAAAAGGGCTAGGGCCCGAAGGCCAGGGTGAACAGGTGTGTTTTTAGTGAAGATTTGAAGATGTCCAGGGAGGCAGCATTACGGATCTCGGCAGGAAGTGCATTCCAGAGGGTGGGGGCCGCAACACTGAATGCCCTGTCACCAACAGTTCGGAGGCGAGAGCGGGGGATGGAGAGCAGACCCGTGTCTGAGGACCGCAGACTCCAAGAAGGGGTGTAGGGATGGAGGAGGTCCGATAAGGGGAATCATTAACTTTAGGGTGAAGACTTGGTTAGGGTTAGGCATGTGTTGGTTATGAGGCGCATTCACACTGCGGTACTTTTCCCACAAAGGTTGATGCGAACTTAGTTCAGTGAACTATTTTATCGCGTTCACACCAAAAAGAGCCGGTACTAAATATAGCTCTTTTCTCACAAAAGAGCCGCTCGTAAGTCCCTGCTAGAGAGCAGGGACTTTCGAGCGGCTCTTTTGTGAGAAAAGAGCTATATTTCTGATTGGCTGGGCGGATTGCAAACCACGCCCCGTAAAACTTCCAAAAAGTTTTGTGAAGCCGCCATTTTATTATCCTCGCATTAGCATTATTAGCATTAGCATTAGCCCAGCGCAGAAACGCAGAGAGACTAACTTATGGCAACACAAAATAAAACATGGGAGCGGTGGAGATGAGGAGGTGTCGGCGTTCTGGCGATTTACTCGGAAGGCTTCAGTAGAAGCTGCTGGGAGTCCCAGCAACTTCTACTGAAGTCCTCTTACAACTCCGGGGACTTCCGGCCGGGGACTTTGGGCGGCAGTATCCGCCGTGAAGTTGTTTGTAGCCTGCCAGTAAACCCAAAGCAGAAGAAGAAGAAGTGAAGTCAGCGGCTTCATTTGCCTAATCCACCCCCAGAGACTTTTTCCGGTGTGAACGCGATCTGTACTTAGTTCATGCGAACTAAAGAGTTTGCATGAACTAAGTTCGCATGAACCTTTGTGGGAAAAGTACTGCGGTGTGAATGCGCCTATGGTTAAGGTTAGGATAAGTCTCTAGGAAATGAATGTAAGTCAATGTAATGTCCCCTGAAGTGATGGAAACATGGTGTGTGTGTGTGTTTGTGTGTGTTTGGACGGGATGCAGATCTGTATGTCTATCATGGTGGGACTTTATGTGACATGGTAAATAATTCCCCCTTTGATTATTTACCGCTTTATGTACTTTATTTACCCGAAGTGTTAACTTCTCTGCATTTGCTTGTGATTGTAAATATATTAGTAACCATTTTTATATGCCTTCTTTTTGAACTGTCAGCCAGTTTTTGATCTGGTGTGAAGCCCTTTCTCTCTCCTGTGTGAAGAGCCTCTTTCCTCTGCTGTTCCATTGTACGTCCTGTTTTCACTTCCTTTCCTCCTTCCTTTTTAAGTATCTACATGGGTTGATCTGTCAATATTTCTGTATTTTGCCACTGCTCTGATGGATTTTCCAACCTTGTCATCAGTGGCTCTCTCCATCTCCTCAGTCTTTCTCTTGGACTTTCTTGGCATGATGGCTTTTCTACAATGTTTAAAACATAAAAAACAAATCAGTTGTGCAAAATTGCATTGAAATACAATTTATACTACAGCGACTTAAATTAACTCCAGTGCTTCATGGGGGGTTTAGTTAACCACTGGCTCAATTTACCCCACAGCATTCAGCTCTCTTTGCCCAACAGCCACTTTTTGGGAAAAAATGCTCTGGTTTGGTCATTCGTGCTAATCTTTAGCTAAATGATTCACATTGTTTTACATCATGCTTAATAACCAACAAGTTTGATACACATTTTTAGACCTGGGAAATGTGCTTTGACATAACAGTAATTATACCTGACATGTGGCAAATGTGCTTTGACAAGCAATACATGGTTTATTGTGAACAACAATAAACAACTTATATATATTTGCCACTTTAACATGTGCTTCTCTCCATCACAGACCTATATGAATGATGCGTGCTTCCTGAATGTCTGGTCACATGACGACAAATGTGCACGGTTCCCTAGATTAAGGGGGTGGATCAATTTACCCATTGGCTCATCTGAACACACTCCCCTACTGACCCAGAAGGAGAGGCAGGTTCTGGTCCAGGCTCTAGTCATCTCAAGCCTTGACTACTGCAATCCTCCAGGCTGGTCTACCTGCACGTGCCATCCGACCTCTGGATCTAATTCAGAAAGCAGCAGCCTGACAGGTCTCCTACACACTGAATCCACTTCAAGACACCGGTACTGACCTACCGTGCTGTCAATGGATCAGGTCATTCCTACATCCAGAACATGGTTAACCATACACTCCAGCTTGTGCACTTTGCTCAGAATCAGCCAATCGTCTTGCTACTGTAAGGAATAAAATCAATATTTATATGGCGTAACTTAAAATTAATAACACTGTTTTATTCTGTAACCGGATGTTCACGACATTGTTAACACAAGACTTCCTGTATGCTCAGACGGTGTTAGCATTAGCATGTAGCTAATATTATGTTTTGTGTACATGAATTTAAGGAAAAATTACACGTGGTGTTGCACACTAAACACACTGTCTTTAACCCTCACTTATTGACGCTGCAATACTATTATTAGGGAATGGTTAAATGACCAACAGATATTAGAATATTGCAAAACTAACATCAGAAAACGACGGACGTGCCTTGGACCCCCCGCCCCTGTCAACGCTAAGCCAATAGGAGAAGACTACAGTTGATAAAATGAGAAGCCAGCAGGAAGTCGGTCTCTTTCGCCGCTGTCCATCAAGGATAGTGAACGGAGGGAGCACAGCTATTCACCATTTTTGCAATTTCACTGTATCATTGTTTTATTAAACACTATTAACTTGTTAAATAGGCTTCCTGTACTCTTTTCAGCTAATCCTGTGCTCAGAGCTAAACAACCCTACACTACTCCTTCACTGCGAGTGGGACCCAGGGACCACTCCACAGAAACCACCTGTTTGCTATCCTGGTACCAACAAGAGGATTGATGTAAATTCGCCTCCTTTGCAAAGGTTCGGTTCCTAATTTTTTGAACAAGAGCGATACATTTGCTTGATTCCGTTTCGCCCTAGCCAATCAGCAGTGAGAATCCCAACCTGTGATCACTGACGTTGTTGAATTAATTTTACCGGATACATTTGAAACTTACCGGTGTGGAGAATTGAAGATTACATTCATCTTAATGTCACCCATATATAAGAAGTGTGTTACATTTGAAATGGCAGAAAGTCTTGTTGCAATCTCCAGATATTAAAAGAGGCCCCTTGAGTTTCTCTGGTAATTATCAATAGTAGCAGTTAAGTGAATACTGTTCAAACAATACCTGTGTTTGTGTTTTGTATTGATTTCTCTGTTTTATCCTTTCATAAATGTGAGGACTAAACTTGCTCCAAACATTCTGGGGTGCTTGGAGTAAACAGGTTTTATTACTCTGTGGGGGAGGTGTAGTTAGGCAGGACAGGGGGCTAGGTGGATGAGAGTACCTTCTGCTTAAGATCTCCAGTATGTCATGTTTCAGGGAAGTCTACATATCTTGAATAGTATATGTGTGTGTTTAATTACTTTGTATTCATAATAAGCAGTCTGTGTAACCAGAAGCTGGAAATATGAGAGTATTAATATGTATTATCTTTGTGAACAAGGGGATATTCTTTAGACACAACTCAAGTCTCTGGAATGTGCAGAAAGGGTGTGTGTGTGTGAAAGCTGCAGTAATATGAGACAGCTAGAGACTCTTGTTTCCATGTCCTCTGCTGGCTCGCGCTGATTTGCCATTTTGACCGGCAGGTTTTGAATTTACTGTTTTTTTATACATTTTACCAGCTAAAAGCGGCAATTACCGGCTAACGGAGACCCTGGTCAGTATGACGTTATTGGAGTGCGGACGGAGCAGCTGCAACGTTAGCTTAGCCCAGTGGCCATTCCCCACTTTGAACAGGTGGGCCTTTTCAAGCCCCATCTGTTCCTCATCGCTCCAATAAAATGGTAGGCCAAGCTTAACATTTTCAAATGTATCGTTCTATAACAGGGGTCTCCAACCTTTTTTAGGATGAGAGCTACTTTAAAAAAATAAAACAAGTCGTGAGCTACTTTTACTCCTCTTTTTTTCTTTTTTTGCAGTGTATATATTTAGCACATTTTAACATTATTATATGCTTACCTTTAACCTTTGTTAAACATTTGCTGTTTGAGTCTGTGGGACCTTTTTCAGTGTTTACTGAAAGAAAATCTATAGTTATTTGAACCTGCTTCCGCCGCCGCATCCGCCGCCGCAAACACCCGCCGCCGCAAACACCCGCCGCCGCAAACACCCATAGGACCATAGCAACAGGCACAGCCACGACTCAGGATCCAGGACTCAGGATCCAGGACCATAGCAACAGGCACAGCCACGACTCAGGATCCAGGGCCCTTACAGTTTCACTGGAGGCCAAATGAATGCCATCCATAGTTAGTATATCTTTAGAAAATATGTTTCTTAGATTCTTTGGGCCAAGTACAATAACTTCAGTTTTGGCTGTGTTTAACATAAAAAATGTAAGGTCATCCACATTTTAAGTCCTTGAGGCAGTCTTGAATTTTATTTAGATTATTGGTTTCATCAGGCTTGATTGATAAATATAGTTGAGTATCATCTGCATAACGAGGGGTTACATATGGTAACTACGTCTAACTTTCTAGACGTAGCCGGCCCCTGGGCGGACCTACCTGAATGCGCTCGCATCTCATCGCATAAAAGGAGGCCTCGCCTCCTTACTGTCATCCTTTACTTCTCTTCAGCAAGCAGCATAGGACAGACAGGGCCCCTGAGTAGAGGGCTCCGCCTGTGTTTATATAACAATGACCCCGTGTGGGGTTCGGTCTGAGTGTCGCCCCGCTCTGGTCACCACCTGAAGATTGTTTGTGTTTGTATCACTTGATGATGCTTGTGCTCTGTCGGGCTCAGGGTGCGTGTGCAGTTGTAAGGCAAAGCGCATTGGTGTTAAGTTTGAAGTACTTCAGTGTTTTCAGGTAAATTCAGCATGTGGGCTATGGCTCAGCTGGTAGGTATGACTCTCAACCATAGGGTCACTGGTTCAAACGCCGGTCAGTACGTTTGTTCGCTTTTTTTATTTATAAAAGCATCAGCTCAATGTAATAATGTAGCTAATAAATGTATACTTTGTTGTTTGTTTATTGTTATACCTTTCTGATGCAATAACATGGTTAAGTTTAGGAATATTATTTATGAATGAAAATCCCTCTTAGCAATGTTTACCAGCCTCCTTAGGCTTTTCAATCACATTAATTCAACTGGAAACGATAACCTATATTGGTACAATTTGATTACTTGGAAAATAGGATTTAATGTTAATTGTTTGAGTTTTTATTAAGGCTTTACTCATTGGGAACTCATACAGAAAGATCCCACTGTTAAGATGTCATATCTTCCTGTTTTACACACTTTGAACAACAGGCGGGAGGTGTGCAAATGAAGCCTCGAGAAATGAACCATTTCGCGAACCAGTTGGCTGGAAATCTTCAAAGCTTTGTGAAGCTTCATCTCGCCATTACTCCTGAGAAGGAACAAGAATTTCATGATTTGATTGTGTTTGTAGGTCATTGATTGTTATTGGATGAATATTGATGAATAGTTTCATCAATATTTTCTTTACAAATTATTACAAATATTTGATGCAGAATTGGATCCGTCTGCACCACAGCAACTTAGACCACGTAAAGTTACAGAGCCGAGTGTTGAGGCACGTTGTGCGTAACTCGTCGGATGGAGTGGTGTAAAGCACGCCGCCACTGGACAGTGGAAACGTGTTTGGAGTTCATGTGCCGTCGTTAATTGTATTTTTTGGGCACACTGCATGGAGAGCAAATTACATTTTTCCATGCCTGGTTTAGAGGAAAGTCGATGCTTTCCAAAGTGTGTCGGGCCCAGCAATGGCAGCAGTGATCGGCAGAGACTCACTGGTAAGGTGGGCCGGGCTTCACCGTTGTCAGGGTTTTGGGGTAAGGCAGGATCCAAATGCAGATTGAGGAGAAGCGGGTTTCAAAGTGTAACAAAAGGCGAGCTTTAATTACAAAAAGCTGTTGATAATGAAAAAACAAAACCATGAATCCATACACAGGTAGCACCACTGACATATCTGGCAGGCGGTCCCGCAGCATCAGGTCTAAATCCACCAGTGACAGTTTTTTCCCACGGACCAAAAAACTGCTAAACTCCTGAGCTTGCACTATTGTTATTGTTCTTTTTTAATTTGTTTTATGTCTTCTATATATTTACATTGCATTATTTGAGGAACCTGTGACCCAAGTCTTTCGTTGCACAACTACACTATGGCTATGTATATGACATTAAAACCCTTGAACCTTAAACTGTGGTTAAACAATTTCAACCAATCACAAGAGGTGCATCATTAAGGTGTCATTTCATTGGTGTAAAACACATTTAGTTTTCGGTTTTGGTGGCTGGTACAGAACTAGTAACCTCCTTGGAAATGTGGTACTGCTTTTCTGCGATAAGACAATCAGATCACCTTTATTAGTCCCGCAGAGGGGACATTTACATTGTTACAGCAGAAAAGAGCCAAAGACAGCTTAACGTTATCTAAGCATGCATAAAAAAAGTACTAAAGATAAAAAAAGAAATTATAATAAAAAAGTTACACATTTAACAAAAAGACACCCTTTTGACTGATGGGCCTTTTGGGGTGATCGCACCCTTTATCTTTCAAGAGACTGGACGCTGAAGAAAGCCTCCCTGGTTAGGGTCAGCACTATACAGACTTTTGGCAGTGGCACAAACTTGTGTTCTAAAGTTCAACTCTGCAGAGAAATAGTTGAACTCATGCGTTCATGAACAACTCCACATTATAAATTGATTCTTGATATTTTTAAATGTCTTTATTGAACAAGGGACATGCATACAAATAAGTTAATCTAAAACAGAGAAGAGATTTTTTTAATGCCAGTTTTGAGCTAATAGCTGATTTCCGTCTGCAATCCTGATACCGGTACACAGACCCAAAAGCATTCTTTATTGTCTATCACATTTACAATGATCAAGACGGATTAAGATCAAGATTATACGGTGGCTGACAGGTGCAAACCGTGCAACAACGGCCCACATAACTTCCATAAGGAGAAACGCACTTCAGCTTCAGAAACGATGCAAACACGTGCTGACGTTCAGGATTATAAAGTTGTTCAAATGTCTCTGTAAGTGTTTGTCGTCTCATAAATAAGTGTTTGTCAGTATATCTGAAATGACTAGGTTAGCTACGTTAACTAGCTAGCTTACAGCAGATCTGAAATAATGTCAGATGAATCATGTGATAACATTCATAAAATAATACGATGAAACTTATATTTTAGGAAACTTTCCAACAACATAGACAGTTTTATAATCCCAGCACGTTAACAAGTGCTCCTGTCCCAGCTGTGTGCGTCACTTTTTAGTTTTTTTTATTTGCATTGTTTTTGAAACTGCAGCGTTTTTCTAATGGAAGTGTTTTGGGCCGTTTTGATGCGTTTGCACCCATCGGCCTACATAGATATAAGACTATTTCTGTCAATCATACAGATGTTAATGTATTCCTTATCCTCTGTATACCATTGCTTTCAATGGTTTGGATATTTGATGTTAGTTTATCCATAACTCATTTTTTACTCTAAAAGTCTTGAAAGTGTGGCATGTAGGCATTGCTACAATAACAAATTAATACACACAAGGTTATAAGCAAACACTTTTCCCTTAATTGAGTTCCACCGGATAGTACCTGGCTTAGTTGAAGTGTTTATTCTTCTATTCAGAGCTCAGGAGAGGACAGTAAACCCAGGCGCACATTATTTGGGGTAAATGTTGATCCAAGGCGGCGTTAGCCATTCTTAGGACGTCCAGAGCCGGCCAACTTACTTCAGTTAGCGGCGCTGACAACCATTCAGTTTGTTAAGTCAGCGTTAAGCTCCCGTCGTTATGAGTCAAGCTGAACTCTTGACTGAGCATCCCGACTGGAATTCTCACCATTCTGTCACTCATTCTCCCCCGGCAGCAACAAAGTGAGCCAGCGTGCTGAGGGCTTCAGGTGGAGACTGTGAGCGCTGAAAGCTCTTACAGAGCAGCTCTGAGGACGTATTTAGATGTGCTGCAGCTGTATTGAGATGTACTGAGCCGTATTAAGACGTAGGGACGGAGTATTGAAGCTGCATTGAGAAGCACTGAGGTTGAATTGAGATGTTTTGAGCCATATTTAAATTTGACTGAAGCCGTATTGAAGCTGTATTGAGATGTATCAGAGCACAGCTAATTGAAGCTGAGCAGCAGAGAATGTTGTGCTTTGTAGCTGGACGGGATTGTCCATGCTGCAGCAGCAAGGTATTATGGTCTAAAGGGATCCTTCATGCTATTGTGGTGTAAGGAGATTGTCCACAGTAGAGAGTGAGAAAAGGAGAAAAGCCATGAAGAGAAGGAGCACTCGAGCTGCCAGAGGTGATGTAAGTCTGCTCGGCTGTGTGTTGTCTGTCTGAGCTCTGTGTCCCCATGGCAGAGCCGGGCTCAGATTAAATGTGTCCAGTGTGTGGCCCAGTCCAGCCTCGCTGTGTGATGTGTGGCCCCAGCCAGCCTCTCCATTTAATACGTGGATCAGTTTGACCTCCACATTTGATGTGCAGAGCAGCCTAACCCTTCCTTTGTCCAGAAGAAAAGCCACTAATACTGAGAGCAAAGACCTTTACAAGGCTGGCTCAGGAGTTAGTGTGACACACCCCACACTCTGCCTGATGCTCCACTGAATGGCCATTTGGTCATCACTCCGTTAGGCTGTCTTACATTTCAATCAGTCTGGCATTTGAAATATTTAACAGCAACAGAACATACTGACACAAAACTATTACAAAAGTGAATTCTTGAGTTTAGGAACAGTATTTTGTCGACACAATGTAACATGCAATTACTAGCTCTTTTATAGTAGTCATAGCGTTTAGTAGTCTCATTTAGCCACTTATTAGCAACTGCTGTTTTTACGACACATAGAAGCATTAGTCGTTTACCAGTGGGGTATTTAGTGACGTATTTTATGTTCTAGAGAAAAAGCTTGTGTTCAGCACAGACCCCATTTCCGGTGTCTAACACAAAAAATGCGGGAACTAGAAGTGATAAAATGCTGACTCATATACCAATTGTTAGACTCATTACTGCACCACTCTGTTCCCATCAGTCCTTAAAGTCTTACCTTTGAAATCAGCAGCCACAGGACTTGCATGTCTGTAGGTCTATCTCCATGACAACTGAGTGAGCTCCATCCACTGTTGCTCCATAATGACCAAGAAGCAGCTAAAGCTGCATAAAGCGCTAGCAAGTGGACACTCACTTACTTAAGACTTTGGCTGGTTTCTACCACTGTCAGCACTGTGAACTGTTTATTTGTTAACACCACTTTCAAACAAAGATGTAGTCCTCATGAAACCCCCAGCTGCCTTTTGTCCAATGATTGTACAGCAATGAAGCTAAAGCAATTACTACTGTAATTAAAACACTACACTAGGAAGGAAGCCGACTGTAGTCCCACCCCATATTTCATTTCTTGATCAACTCTACAGTGGCATGGTGGCATGGTGGCATGGTGGCATGGTGGCTTAGGTACAGGGGGGAGTGTGGCCTCTACTGAGCTCAGTGTTAGTGGTTTGATATCCAACTCCTGCTGTCAACATGTCGAAGTGTTACTGGGAGAGATACTTAACCCCATATGGTTCCTATAGGCAGGAAGTAAGGAAGGATAGATGGATACTGTATTGATCCCTCTTCGGGACATTGTTTTGTCACAGCAACATTGTTAGAAGGCACTACACAAATTCATCAAAACAAATGTTTTCAATATTTCAATTATTCCCGAAGAAAACGTTCTTCACGGCGCACAAAGAGTAAAAGAGTATTGATGAATTAAAGTGAATAGGTTCTTACAATGGCAACATTATATGAAACGTTTTTAATGCAGAATAATTCAAGTCAGAATGTATCCAGTTGTGCAATGATTGATTCCTAAGTCCTTCCAATATTTCTGATTCCTTGTAAATTGATCTCCACACATAACCTGAACATTATATGAGAATACGAGATGTTTCATACGCGCATAATATGTAGCTTATTCGTGCCGTATGTGTGATGAAAAGGTTTCTGTGTAGCTGAAAGAATTATCAGCCTTCAATGGTATCTGCCATTAGAAGGGATTGCATTTATTTCACAGTGATGCTAAGTGTGGGGGTGGGGGTTTGATTGAATGGGTGTTTTGATAGGAATCCCCCATTGATAAAAAAAAAAAGTAATTCAGTTGACAAGCTCCCATTGTGATCCTACAGCAGGTCTTTATTCCGGTATTATCAGAGTCTGCAGGACAGCCCCCCCCCCCCAATAGCAGTGTGTTTCTGGAGGCTGTGTACAGTGTCTCTGATTGAAATGAAGATGTCAGATTGACTGAGACAATGAGCTGATTCCCATCTGCTCACTGGGTTTCATTTCACTTCTCCATTATCTCTCTGCCTGTCTCTTTATTTATCTGTGAAAAGGCAGAATGCTTCCCTGTCACAATACAACCCCGCTGTGATTACCATGCAAATCTATTTCATTAGGATGTAAATGATCAACATAATGATGATTTTTAATTAGAATGTAAATGATGATTATTTGTATGAAGACATCAGCAGCTGGGAGAGGACTGTGACAGCAAGCTGCTTTCTCTGTGTGTGTGTGTGTGTGTGTGTGTGTGTGTGTGTTTGTCTGTCTGTCTGTACAAGTGTTATAAACATTCGTTGAGGTTTGTTTAATCCAAAAAAACTCAATGTAACCATTGCATAACTTACTTCAAATTAACAATTTGGGGGATTCTAAGGATGTATAGGTCTGAGGATTAGTATTTTGTTTATGGTGAACAGCCTCATTCTCAAACCTAGATAAAAGCTTTGGGTCTTGAGTCTGAGTCCAAATATATTCTGTGAGAATCTTCTGTGAGAATCAAAATTCACATTGTTACAGCAAATTTGAGACAAAAAAAATAGAACACTATTACACATAAACGGTATGTACATAGTATCTAAAATAAAAATTATTATAATTTACAGAAGTACTGATTCAGGTAGATAGGTTAGTAGCAGCAGCATTTATAAACGTATTTTCCGGACTACAAGTCACACCTGAGTATAAATCGCTCTTGTCAAAAACGTGTCGTTAAGAGAAAGAAAACATATATAAGTCGATTCGGTGTATAAGTCGCATTTATCCACTGAAGTCTTCATCCTCTGTGTCGCTGTGAGAATCAGAATCAGCTCCGATTAGACCTTTCTGAATCCCGACAGGATGGTGTCGGTCCATCGTTACGTGACGCATCCTCCCAGTTGCCGTGACCTTTTTCTTCTTCGGTGGTACAGCACTTTTCAGTTGTCACAATTGTATACAATGCCATCTATTGGCGCAGTCAGACACAATTCAACATATAAGTCGCTTTAGAGTATATGTCGCAACCAGCCAGACTTATAGTCCGGATAATTCGGTAAATGTAACATTGGTATAAAACATTAGTAAATATTATTATTGCACATTGTTACGTAAAGAATCTTGTTACAGTAATGGATGGACTAACTAAGAGTAGTGACCAAGAATTGAACCTTTACACCTGACCAACATAGGGGGCCTTAAATGAAAGGCACATGGGGGTGAGGGGAATATGCATGGTAACAGACATATGCCCATATTTCTTATACACCAGTGTGAAGTGGTACAAATTATGATAATATAATAAATCAAATTGAATTAACCATGGACTAAAGACTAAATGACAACACAAAGTTTTGAAAATCAAAGAATAGGATTTTTTTATAAAATCCTCACATATACGTACTATTATGAATGCAATTCCTGAAGAAATTGCTAGTGGGAATGCTTTATGCTGAAAATCTGACGCTAAACTGCTATGCTGAAATGTAATGTGTAAGAAGAAAGTGAATCATTTAGATTGAAATGATACATGAACACTGGGGGCTTGAATGTGTGATGAGAGAAGAAAAGAAAGTCAAAAAAAGCCTTGGAAAAGCAGCAGAATATTTGAACTGCAAACTTTTTAACTAACTTGATGGAGAATGATCTGTCGCCATTGCCAACGGCATTTGATGACACCCCATAATACACTTAGATGCGTTGATGGCTGCATCGTTACCAAACCTGTGAAGTTTTGGGCCATTTCGAGCATTTTCACTGAAGTTATGAGAAAACCCTGTTTCATGGCGAGCCTTGTGTTACCATGGCAACGGCATTTGATGACACCCCATAATACACTTAGATGCGTTGATGGCTGCATCGTTACCAAACCTGTGAAGTTTTGGGCCATTTCGAGCATTTTCACTGAAGTTATGAGAAAACCCTGTTTCATGGCGAGCCTTGTGTTACCATGGCAACGGCATTTGAAGAAATCTCAAAACTGTCCCGTAGATGTCTTCACGGCTGGACTGTTAGCACACATGTGAAGTTTGAGCACTTTTTGAACATTTTCATAGGAGTTAATGTAAAGTGACATCGTCTTTTATGGCATGGAAACGGCATTTGATGACACCCCATAATTGACGTAGAGCTGTTGAGGGCAGGACCGTTAACCTTTATCTGAAGTCTGCTGCTCTGAGCATGTCAGTTGGAGTGATGACATCATCGTGTTCCATGACACAGGTGTTTATATTTGAGCTAACGAGGTGTGCAGAGATCAAAGGTTTCCATTGTTGAGAGATAAACCTCTTACATGTGAACATTTTGTGGAAGAACCGTAACAGATATCTGTGAAATTTCAAAGCGTGAAGCATGTCAAGGAAGTTGAGTATCTGAAGTGTGCTTTTTGTGTACTTTCGGGTCAATATTGTGGCCTTTTTGGCAGATTAACTGTGCGGCTGCTGCTGTGAGGAGATATCAGCCTGAAATTACAATGGGCTTTAATGGAGACATGTTGAAAGTTTTTGTCACTTCATGCCCTCAAGAGGCATTTTGTTTAATTGTTTTGCTTAATTGTTTGTCATTTTTCAAGCTACGAGATGTTTCCCTATGTTTGTCATGAAAAATTATGTCTCAGAAATGTAGGGTTTGGGAATTATGGCAGTTTAAAAATAAATATGAAGGCAAATTTCAAGATTTCCTACACTCTAGCTGTGACATCACAGACTCTGCCTTAACGAGCTGCGCAATGTTAAAGTTAAAATGTGATGAATTATGGGCTATATCTCAGGAATTATGAAAGTTATGAATGAGAGCTAAACGTTTTGATGTTTGAACGGAGTTTCTGCGATGTGGAATGTCAGAGAAGAAGAGGGTCAAAATAACAGGCGGAATAATAAAGAATGTTGTGCGTAGAAGAACAGATAAACAGCATGCATGAAACACTAAACTAGCTTTCATGCAGCAGTAAAAACAGCTGTTTGAGGCCTGTAGAAACAGCTACCATCACAAGCAACGGCGCTGTCCATGGTTCTGAAACAACGGCACTGATGAATGTTACATGTACATGTCAATATGTGCTGCAGCAGTCAGTCTGCATGTGGGGGATAAAGACCAATATTGTTTATTCAGGCCTTGATTTTTGATAAGCTGCAAATGTAATATGTAATATATTAGGAAACATGTGTCCTCACAATCATTATCAATACGGTCAGACACACACACACACACACACACACACACACGCACACACACACACACACACACACACACACTGTTATGACCGGAGTGATCTAATGATCTTGTCGTCCCTCTTGTTACAGTGCTGGATGCCCTCATTGATCACTCTCTAAACGCTCTTTGATGATTAGAGTTCCTATTGTGCTGTTTGATGCAGACAGTAATTGATAGGTGCTGACATGATGAGGATTGTGGGAGATGTAATGGAATGAAACTTTTCAGAGTGGAGCTGCAGGTCATCTGTTTCGGATCCCCTCTCTCTTTCTCTCTGTGACAGCCGTCAGCTCCTCTTTCTCTCTCTTTCTTCCAGGCTTTTGTTAGGTAAATGAGGAGAGGTTGACCTCATTCTCATTTTGCAGCCACCCGCTGGCCGCTGGAAGACACAAAGAAATGACAGGCTGAGTGAATGAATGAAACAGAAGGAGAGAGCCAATGAATAGCTTTTTCCTATTCAACTGTGTCTATTCTGAATTTGCAGTGTATGAATTTGGCGTGTACCTTTGTGTGTGTGTGTGTGTGTGTGTGTGTGTGTCTTACTACACCACACCTTTTCGATTTCTGCTTGCGTTGGAGTTCGATATACCCTATTAGATGCAACATTTGATTTATTTAATATGTATATGGTCACAGCTATAGAATATAAAATGTAAACATAATTTGATACAGATAAAGAAAGATTAAAATAAATATTCCAGGTCATTGAAGTTTGATTGTAACCCAGTGCCTGAAGAAACATGTTTCCAGGAATAGTTGTTGCTGCCCGATGGAAATGTGATATAGATATTAATAAGATTATATAATAAAAAATATGTTCAGATTATAGGTAGGAAACATCCAGTATGTCCTTTATGCAGAAAAGCACCTGCATGATTATTTGTTGAAAAAACATTGTGTGTGTGTGTGTGTGTGTGTGTGTGTGTGTGTCTGAGTGTGTGTGTGTATCTGAGTGTGTGTGTGTGTGTCTGAGTGTGTGTGTGTGTGTGTGTGTGTGTGTATGTGTCTGAGTGTGTGTGTGTATCTGAGTGTGTGTGTGTGTCTGAGTGTGTGTGTGTGTGTGGTGTGTCTGAGTGTGTGTGTGTGTGTGTGTGTCTGAGTGTGTGTGTGTGTGTGTGTGTATTTGAGTGTGTGTGTGTGTCTGAGTGTGTGTGTGTGTCTGAGTGTGTGTGTGTGTGTATCTGTGTGTGTGTGTCTGAGTGTGTGTGTGTGTGTGTGTGTCTGAGTGTGTGTGTGTGTGTGTCTGAGTGTGTGTGTGTGTATCTGAGTGTGTGCGTGTGTCTGAGTGTGTGTGTGTATCTGTGTGTGTGTGTCTGAGTGTGTGTGTGTGTGTGTGTGTGTGTGTGTGTGTGTCTGAGTGTGTGTGTGTGTTTTTGTGTGCTAATGTTGCAGTGTTCTGAATGCCATGTGCTTCTTCATTCCCAGTTGGAATCCCCAGCTTCATAAAGACGAACCCTAACTTCACACGATCATTTCTTGATTCATGAACCCAAACCCAAACGATGGTCGTAAATACACATTGGCTACAAATGGAGAACAAACCAGCAAAAGGTGTTGTTCCAACATAATTGATATATTACAAAAGTGGAAGTCACTGGCTATATTTTCTTTTGGGAAAATAGTTTTTGATTGAATAAAACTCTGCATTTTCCACTGGAAGTGTATGGAGGCAGAATGGCGTGCGCGATAAGCTCTTTTGTTGCTCAATAACGGTGAATAGTAAGTGGACTGCATTTATAAAGTGCCTTAACATACACAAGTCAGCACTTACCGACTCACACAGAGGCAGAGAGGCGACCATGTAAGGAGCCACCTGCTCAAGGGATGCTATTTTTTAATTCACACAATGTGGGCCATGCCATCAGGAGCAACTCAAGGTTCATTATCTTGTCCAAAGACACATTGACATGTTGACTGCAGGGAACTGTGATCAAATCCCCAACCTTCCCATTGTTAGACAACCACACTACCTCAGTAATGGCTAACTGAACCTGATCAAGGATGCTGATGTTTATGCTGGCTCCCTGAATGCACCATCAAACCACTGCTCTTTGTGATACTGAGGGGAAACAAAGAATTCACCGTTGGTTGACTCGGCCCACCATGGCTTCATAATATCACCATTGTTTATGTGTTGGTGTAGTGCTGACAACTTTGAACTTGAAGACAATCAAAAGCAAGTATGTCCTCTGTGGCTGCCAACTGAGTACTGTGCAACTTCATGGACTTTGACCCATCACTTTTGAGCCAATGGGAAGGTGCTAATCCCAAAAGTAAATTGAAGCTAGGACGTTCTCAAAATGGTCCTATGGTCGTTGCTACTTAGGTGGTGGGTGAACAGGAACAGTGTTGTATGCTTCCTTTGATTGTGTTCAATGTAGCCGCACAGAAGGCAGCCTTAACGATGCCTTAAGAGCAATCCAGTTAGACTTAACCTGCCTGAGTGCCACCGAAGAGTTGGCAGTGCGAGTGCCCCGTGTCTTTGAGTGTCCACACGCTGCATGTGTATGGCCTCTAACTCTAACTGGCTTTTCTTGTGTTGTGCAGTAGTGCCATACGAGTACGCTTAAATTGCCTTTATGTGCTTGTTTTGGTATCCTTCTGTTGTCTGCATACTGGGAACCCTGCTCCATCCTGTGCAGGTGCACTGCAGAAGCAGGGTACCCCAATCTAGCTAGCTAGCAAACGAGCTATCTAGTGGGAGTTATTGTGGCTAAATTGCTCTAAATACTGATTAGCTTTGCACACACTTCGGCTCACTGGCCTGCAGGTAGTCACTACTGCTTCATAGTTCCAGCACCACTTACAGAATCATTTGTCTTACCACTTCTGTTGCACACATATTTATCTAACACCAACATGTTCTTTAAATGACCCAGTAGAACCCAGTAAACAGATGTATCACAATCCTCCAGAATAGCTCCAATGTTTCCTATCAAAGATTCACCAAGTAAGGTTCAACAAAACATTCTATTTATATAACCAACACAATATACATATAACATAACAAGGATTATAATTGAAATAACTTTATTATGGAAACCTTCCCAGATCACTGGAGAAGACAAATACTTTACACTTTCAAATTAGAAACAGATTTACATCCCAGACACAGTCTTATGTTCACTTTTCATAAACAAGCATTGAGGCCTCCAGTCGTTCAATGGTTTGTTAACTGTTGAATTTCTGGACATACAAACTTTGGAATTCAAACAAACTGATATTTTTGCCCTTAAACCTTTATCAGTTTGTCAGTCCATGCTAGTTAGCAAATCACATCCAGGTCAAGTTTTTACAATACCAAACACATATCACCAGAATCCACATTCTGAAATTCTATACACATTCCCGGCCGGAGCTTTTGGAATCAGCTGATGAAACAAATTCACAGCAGAGTTCATTTCAAGTTTCATTAAGTTCTTCCCTTTATGTTTCAGTCAAAGTCTTTTTTGCTACATACACCAACGTGATATACATCAGGAACTGAAAGTCGAGGTAATGTGTCGTCCCAAAGATTTTCCACATGGACACTCAGCAGTTTATTCCTATCTGGAGTTTAGTGTTGCCAGAGGATGGGCCAGCTTCCTGAGCTTCCAGAGAACAGCTCGGGACAGAGCTTTCTGTTCTGGGCTTCAAGGGCAGAACTCTCAAAGACCTGTTATCCTCTTGCTCTGGTTTGTGGTGATATTGAAATCCTTCAGTTGGAAGATTGATCATCCTTCTGTCCTGCTTGTCACCGGAAATGTTGCACAAACACTAATCAGAGAAATTCCTGTGGTGCAGTTTCTTTTTGTCAATGACTGGTGCATTCACATTCAGGCTATACAATAGGAATAGGGAATGCTTTGAGGTCCCATACAGTCCTGTTGCAGAAGTCCTGTTGCTGTCAGACATGACATCACTACAGGCGTGGCCAGTACTGTGACATGTCCACTTCATTTCCTGGAACTTGCAATGGAACTGAGACCCCGGGGGAAATCAGACCTGGTGAGAGGGAGCAAAGAGGTCATTAGAGTTGACAGACATACCAAAGTCTAATGGTGTGTTTTTCCTGTAGGCAAACCCATAATGTATAGAATTCACACAAGGCATTTAAATAAATGTTTTATTTTATCTAAGTATGTTATAGTTTTCGTCTGAAAAGCTCTCCCTGGACCTTCTATCTTCATTAATGAAAATGGTACAGCTAAGCATTGTGCAAACCGACAGAACTCTATTTTAAATACCAGGGGAAATTCAGAAAATACCAAAGATCATCAGGTTTTGTGTAATTTGAAGAAAATGAACAATATTTCCATTTGAGGGAATGCTGCACAACATGATTGTTGTTGTGTTGTTCAATTGGGTCGGTCTCTCAGTTTTCCGTTTTGTTATTAATGTGCATTTGGTGACGTGTTGACGTTAAGAGTCTAACGGATAACGCTTTAATGTTCTCAAAGCTTCCCCCAAATGTTGCATTTACATTTAAACAATTCTGTTATCCCACTTGCGAAGACACTGAGATCAATCACAGGTGTTATAGAGGAGGGGAGGGTTGAGGAGAACCAACTGTATCAGTTTACTTCCTACCTGTTGACGATGTTGCGGAGGACGTCATTGACTGGCTGTTGATGTGTGGCTGCATGTGTGGAGGAGTATAGGTCTCATAACTTCTTCCATTTAAAGTTGGGCTGGTGGGCAGCATGCAGGAATAAGAGCTCTGGCTGGATGCCTGGAAACATCAAAACATTTTGAACATTAAAACCAGAATGTAACTGATGAGCCATTCTCTTTGGGTTGGTCATATGCAACATTAGCAGTGTTGTTAGTCTTGTAACTATCGTAAAAAAGTTAACTAAGCTGTTCATTGTGCATTGCATGCAATTCCCTTTCAAATTGCTTAAGTAATACTTCCCACAGGAAAGGCTACTTTAAACAAGCCAAATCATAAAAGCCTGTATAAACTGTGAACCATATCTCAAAATGAAAACATCCCAACCATTTGGATTGGGAGAACCAATCAGAACACAACTCCTCTGCTGCTATAAGGTAAGATTGCACAGCTGCCAGACTCACACTTGGTTAGGGCCACACCTTATTTATATACACTGGAATCCTACAAGGTTCCCTCAAGTGAGTAAGACCTTGCCGATCCAGGTGGATCCAGGTTTGGCGGTAAAATCACATACTGTAGACTCAATAGGTTCTGATAGGTCAATTAGTAAATCCGATTAACGGGTAGAAATGAACTCAGGCCCCCCAACACCACCAGGATCACGATAAGCCAAGTTCATGCAAGACAAACATTCCCACAAAGATGTTTAAAGCAACTGTGTCAACACATTGACCATCACACAACCCTAACCCTAACCCTAACCCTAACCCTAATCCTAATCCCAGTTGAAGCCAGATGGGTGTTGCAGTGATTGGTTAGTTGTGTGTTCTGCTGTTTAGTCGAGTAATCTTACTTGCATAGGCAGACTGGCAGCCATACTGAAGCTGGGCATTGTGGGTAGGCCGTAGCTGTTGGACAGAACTGAATCCGACCTTCCCAACATGGATCCTGAAGAGAAGGACACTAGAGAGGATGGAGAAATGAACAGAACGATGAGATTTGTTATATTCCAGGCAATGTAACCGTACATACAAGCTATTATAATGTCTTTATGACATTGGTGGACGCAGCAGAGATCATTGGTCATTGTTTGGAAATCACAAATAAACTCAAAGTGAGCCAGCTGTTGCAACAGAGACATTTTAGAAAAACAGCTATCCATGTTTTGTATTTTGCCATCAGTTGCTTGAATTGTGTGTTTCTGTTAGGACACAAGATACATAGATGATGCCATGGGAGTGGTCTGAGAAGTTTCTACACATATTTGTTATTTATTTGAAACTTGAGGAAATATTTTAATACTCTGGTCAAACAAACAACATGTCTTCTGTGAAAAAAGGCCTGTTGAAACATGCTTTAAAATACATGTTGTGTGGTGGAGTATGCAATTGTATAGTAGTATTACAGTACCTGGTGTAGCAGGTTGTGGTATAGGCTGGTAAACACTGGTGTTGAAGCTGCTGCTGATGGGGATATGGTTGGAGGAGCTAGACACCTGGCGACGCTGGTTTCTCAGTTTCTCCTCTCTTCTCCACTTCGCTCGTCTATTGGAAAACCAAACCTGCACATGCCATGATAGAAGAGGTTAAGAGAGGGCTTCACATGTCTTCCCTTTAATGTCTTCACCTTTTAAACAACACTAATGTGGCCATATGCAAACCGGTTATATTCATCTTATTAAGGATTGGGGTTAGGTCAATTAAGGGTTTGATAAAAACGTATATTATTGCAACACACACAAGCACTAAGACATTCTGACTGTACTGGAGCTTACCTGTATTCTGGCCTCTGGAAGGTCTATTTTGTTGGCAAGGCGTTCTCGGGCAAACACATCTGGATAGTGAGTCCTTTCAAACTCTGGAAGAACAACACATTGTGTCATGACAGGATAGTATGCTGTTTCTAATTTAAAGTAATGTATTTATAATGAAGCATTGTTTTCCAAAATCTGTAACACCTTGTCAAATGAAATGTTGTACTGTATGTTATATACAGTATGCGCTCCATGTCAAGAATACTTGATTAAAAAGATCAAATAGTTAAAAAGTATTCAAATTGCTTTATGCAGATGACTGATGCCTGTATTTGTTTCAGGGCATAGACCCAACTCCACCCCGTCCAATCAGGGAAGGGATATGAGACAAATTGACCTAATGCTCTCAAGATTTCAGAACATGGTTAACTTAGCTGGAGGATTTAAGAGACATTTCCAGAACACCAGGCATGTCTTGTAGTTTGATACATTCAATCTTCATGAACATTAATTAGGCAGGAGAACACAGTAACACAACACGTGCAACGTGCAATTGTGTCTCTTGAGACTTCAACAACAACCATCCCTTATTCGCCAAACTGTCAGTTTAAGCACCAACATCAGGTTTTTGAATGAGGAAGAAGTGATTCAGTTGGTGATTCATTTGAGATCCTAATTGCCTTTACGGTAGTTGAAACAGTTTGAACAGGTGATGTCATAGTGATGTCATCGTGTGAACATCCCTATAGTTGTCATATGGGAACATTTGGAATCTGACTGGCCTCAGTTCAGTCAAAGTGGAGGTGCTCCTCACTTCAGACATATAGAGAAAAGACGTATACTGTTTTAATGTGTGTGGAGCTGTACGATGTTCTGATGAACAACTTCCATGTACCTTTCTCCAGTGCTTCTATCTGCTCCTGAGTGAAAGACGTTCTGTTTCTCTGCAGCTTCCTCTTCAGCTGGAGCCTCATCTGAGTCTCCTCTGAGTCGTCACCATTGGAACTTCCTGATATGGTGTTCTCCCCCCCCTCCGCCTGCGGACACTCTGCACACAGGAAGGAAGGTACAAGGTATTGTTGAAAATGGAGAAAATGAAGGTGAACCTAAAACTTATCTTAAGTATAGTAAGGGAGTAAATATAGTTTTGACCAACAACATAAACATGTATATAAATCACAATGTTTTAGAACAAATCTAGTCTGTTTTTGGAACTAACCATAGCACTCAAACAGCTTTATTAAGGCTGATTAATGACAAGGAAATGAGTTGTTCATGTTACTTCAGGTGAGTTTGTTTCACAGATTTATGATATTAACATTTATGTTTTTCAAGAAAAACATTTTCCTAACACATCCCCGCTCTGAGCATCACACTGTCATGTGTCCGCATGTTGGTGTAAAATGCTCATATTAGTATGGAATAATGTTCTTTATGCTCAATACTTATCAGGTATGTTATGCTAATCTGTATGATACCTGCATGAAAATAAGCTATGTATACTTTTTATAATTTAATTTTCTTTTAATTATATTGCTTTGTATAATACATACAAATAATATGAGTACAACATTAAGATAAATGATTAAAAACAAAGACTGTTTTATTTAACTATTTTTATTTACTTTTTGATATATTATAAAGTGTTTTTTTATCTGTGTGCTACATGCACACAATAATATTAAATGATATTGCTTTGTATACTATTTAACAATAATATGTGTACAATATTAATATAGGTTCTTGTAAGCATTACACCTTCATAACGTTTTCATTCTTCGTATCTGCAAAAGAAGCTATATTGTTTTGAATAATACATACAAAATAATATAAGTGCAATAAACACAAGTCATCCCATTTAGGCGTAAGCGCTATCTAGGTATTTCCAACTAAATGAGTGGCTTCACTATTTCACTAAAACACACCCTCGATCAGTAGACGATACAATGCGTTATATTCAGATTCATGTGAGGTAAAGTGAAGGTACAGGCCCTTCAGAGAGCAGATCTCCAACATGTGATCCCTGAGCAGACGAGCGCTCCAGTCCCTCCCTGTGGAACTCGTGTTATTTGTGGTGCTAGCCTAATTATTCATTATCCCCAGCAGACAGAGACTGCAAAACAGAATGAAGCCATTGCTCAGTGTCACAGTCAGTCAGGCAGAAAGAGACACAAATGAGAGCAGACGCCCCCTTCTCCCTCCCTGCTCACCACACACACACACACACACACACACACACACACACACACACACACACACACACACACACACACACACACACACACACACACACACACACACACACACACACACACACACACACACACACACACACACTGATGTGGAGGCAGCAGCCGTGGTAGCATAGCCTGACTTTGTTTCTCTGTTGTAATCCCAGGGTGCTGGAGGAGGAGCAGCAGCATACGAGCCTGTCCTCCACGCAGCAAATGGGGCCTCAGCCACACACACTGAGGGAGAGGGAAGCTGCTCATGTCAGCTCCACACAATGTGTCCTCTGTCCCGTATAATGGGAATTTTGAATCAATTTGCAAGTGGGCAATTTACTGCGGCTGCTGCATTCTTTTTATGAAGAAATAATTAAAAGCATGGCTCAATAGGATGAATGTGACCTGAGATCAAGTCAACAACAAAGTATTTGAATGTTAATACTAGAGCCAGATTTTGTAACAACAGAAACACGATTAATGTTTATACTTTAAATAAAGAATTCATAGAACTTTGAAAATGTACTATTTAATCAAAAATCTAAATTAAAATCTCAAAGTTGTATTTTGTTGTCTCTCTATTATGTCCTTTCAATGTAAAGTCTATACAAGCAGGGACAATTAGTAACAGTGACACTGATACATAAGTGGGGGACACTGTATTTATATAATTTAATGCATGACCTACACAAAAAAAAGTCTTACATAACTTAGAATCTTAACTTGGGAAATTGAACAGGAAATATTAGATCTAACTCAGTCCCACATATTGAGTCAGAAAGGTCCTCTGATCCCCCGTTTCCACTGGAATGAGTTCTGTTTGAGTTGTGTGCTGAGTCGAGTTTGGTTCATAGTTGGTTCAACCTGAGAGGAGTCCTGATGTCACGGTTTATGACACCAGTGTGAATATCCTTCACAATACAACCATGTTGGAGCTGTGCTCATGTTGCTATTAAAAACTAGATTGATACTCTTCTTAATATTTCTCTTTTTAGTTTTAATTGACAATGTTTGGCAACATGGCGCTTTAAATCAAAAGATTTGTATAATGTATATTTTCTCTCATATTACATGGAGTACGTTAACCTAGCCACAGAAGCCAGTCTAAATAATCAACATTAAAAAACAATAATTCACCACAATGACAGTAAACAGGTTGTAATTCAAAGTATGAGGCTACAAGCCCACATTTGCTGGAATGAAAGTGTATGTAATTCGCTTTGAATGAAAGCCTCAGCTAAATAACATGTACTGAAACATGTATGGTGTGATTGCACTTTAACGACTCAGAGATCTTGTTGCTACGGCTTCCGCAACGACTTTCTACTCTCGCCATGTGCTGTTTTTGCTCCGCCCCAGCATCTGACTTATGCTGCTCACTGTTCACAGTTCTGGCTGAGCTAATAGCTGGTGCTGGACTGAAACCAAGCTTTGGGGCAGTTGGCGCAGCTGCCCTGGAAACGCCTCAATGGAAAGAGGGGGTGTCTGGTGGCAGTGAGTGTAGTTCCAATACTGTAGTAGTATTGCTAGTCGTAGAAGTAGTAGGTGACTTAGTGTCTTACCAGGAGTAGTGAGTGTAGTCCCAGCGTACCACCCTGAGCGACCCCCCCAGGAGGTTTGTCCGTTGAGCATCTTGAGTTTGTCAAACATCCCCTCAGCTCCCACTGTGCCCATCTGCGGCTTATCACTGGTGAGGTTCCTGAGGACTCGATTATGGATGAAACCTGCAGATAAACACAGATATGTTAATAAACGAGAACAACAATTGTAAAGCATTGTTGGATAGAAACGTAAGAACCTAACCGAGGCATTAATGACCCCTAACAGATAATAAGATGAGATATACTTTTAAACGAGGCATGGCACATAATTAAAAATAAATGAAAAAGAGTCAAAAATAAACAATTATAAAATATGAACATCTCCAAATAGAAACAAAACAAGTAGAAAATACAGTTGACCATGAAGATACACATCTGTAAACTAAAACAAAACACTATTGACACAATATAAAAGCACACTCTAAAAACACATGCCTTGGCTCAACAAGACAATCAACGCAACAGTTTGCATCGATGTTTATTGAGTTAAGACAAACTTCTAATGAAATTGTCTTAAAGCAACAAGTTATTTGAGTTAGGGGAGAAGGCTTTTCCTCTACAATCAGAGGTGTTTTTAATTACCACTTACTTAATAATTGGTAGCATAAACACAAGTTTTGAAGTTGATTACTCAAAAGATTAAGTTGTTCCGACTAGTTTTACCACATGATTTAAAAGGAATTTTAAGTTGTATGTACTTAATTACCCTCATTGTGAACACACGTTTTTAAGTTGACAACCATTTATAAATGAAGTTGCTCCAAATATATTGTATTCAATTGCCTTTAAAGAAAGAAATTAAATGATTCCACAACAAGAATATGTATTCACTTTTATTTTGAACTGCAGTTGTTTATTTTAACACATGATGTTTCAATCAGGAGAGAATTCATTTAGTTTGAACATTTATTGACACATGCCATATGATAAGGTGCATGAACACCTGAAATCACAGCTGACTGCAGGAGAGAGGAGAACCATTTTATAGTTTGGCTGCAGCACGTTGATTGGCTGCTGGAGAATGAGGTGAAATGTAATAGGTTAAAGAGAACGCCTGTGATGAGCTGATTATATGCAGCTACGGAGTGAATGTATATACACCCAGTCTTCCTGAAAGAACTTGCGCTGAGCTTCATTTCAATCTTGAAAAAATAGATAAATAACCCAAATGTAAATTGCCCCACAAATAATAAATAAACACATTAGCCATATTACCATGGCAATGGGGACACAGCAAATACATGCTGCCATCACATCGAAGTTAGAGGCCTTTGCATATTTAGAACCAGTGCCAAATATGTCAAATCTGTAAAGTTTTGTAAAACTACAGAAACAAACTCCCAGTGGCCGCCAGTCTGCAGATCACACACATCCATTATACAAAAGATGTAACAAAGATGTTTACACTGCCGACAGTCATTATCTCAAACAGTATGAACACATTTAACGCAGAATGCTCATTCATTTGTTTCCCTCCACCACGATGGTTGCCATCGTATGGTCAGACCCTGGGTGGACCGGTCACTGATGAAGGCGATATTCATGTCCTTTTGAAGCACATTAAATAATAGGTTAGCGCATAAGAGATAATGAATTAGGTAACTGCATACTTTTAAACTCTTAGCGAATTCAGAGCCATTATTACCAGCTGCTAAAGCAACGCTGGTATTGTTTTCACCTATTGAGTCTGCATGTGTGTGTCGTCATGGCAATGTGGTCCTGAAGACACACAGAGGTACTTTTGAGTACTTTGCCTAGTGTTTAAATGCATGTGGACAGATTTTGTCAATCCCAACCGTGCACGTTTTAGTGTCCCTTCTCATCTGTTTAGCAGGTTCCATACAATATGTGAACTGTGAAGAGCAGAAGCCACTTTTCAAATGTTACACAATCCTTTTCCCATGTCGTTGCTGTCAACACCTATCCATGCTGAACGTTGCTAAGATACTATTGATTGGGGTGTGGCCAAAAGTGCAATATGCTTCAGAATGTAGCTGACAGAGAGCAGTGCTTTTGTCCTGTGTTTTTACACTGTGCCCGTGGATTTGATTTGATTTCAAGATTTTTAATGACGTCGCTAAACTCCTTGAAAAGGTCCTCTTCCTTTTCTCCAAGGTACACGACAAGGCAGCGGATGGCTATAGTTCTCTGCGTACTTCAATTGGATTGTGCTATTTTTGAAAAAGGAAAAAAAGATAAATGACCTAAATGAATATATTCTGAATGGGTGACTGCCAACAACTTGCATTTCAATGACAACTCTAAATAAGGATCCTACCTCAAGAAGCATGTCCTTGATCTGCTTCACCGAGATTCATTTTGAATAAAAAGCGATATCACAATAGTAACCAAAGTATTTGTACTCTCACAGTAGCCTCTATACTTTGTATCCTCTCACAGAACTATTCACAGTTCAAAGGCTGCTAATTTTGGTCAAACAGAAATTTGCCTATACAGTGCAACTACAAGGCTATCTCCTGTATTTGAATGACAAAAGATGACACTCACCTTAAAATGTCCTTTGTATATTATTTCTAATTTTCTTAACTGTCGGAACTTGTCCAGGCATGTTAAGTGGGAGTGGACTTGAAATCCTTAACTCGTTATCAAGCCAATTGTATTACTTACTACAACTTGAATTTGGTTTTAAGTCAATTAACGCAGAAATCAGAGTTCAAATTACACACAATATTAAGTTGATGTAATTACCACATTATTACATCAACACAACTTATAAATTAATGTTTGCAACTTAAAATGTTTATCTAAATCAATTAACTCACATTTTTATCTTGCAACCATGCATTTAATTAAGTGGAGGTGAAAGGTCGCCTGAATTCGTTTTTAGAGTGTAGGATATGATTTACATTGAGTGAAAGTCATATAATCAGTTTTACATTATAATATTAACCAGTAGGGTTCAAAGATTGGCCAACAAACGGACAAGGTCAAACTAAAGTGCCCCTGTATTCTACTGAGGTTTGGTTTCAAATCATATTGGCAGAAAATATTTTGCCACCAAACTTCATTGGAATGGGAAATAGCTAAATATAGCAGCTTCCTGAAAGCTCTAATTAGAACATCCTCTCAACTGGCTATTATACACTCAAACACATAATCTATACTGTACACATGCTTAATAAGGTGTTTGTTTCAATGTAATGTACTCATGGGAACATTACTAAACTCATCCAGCTAGCATGGTTTCTTACGTTCCTGCTTTAGATGTGCAAATATACTTTCAAAGATTGTTGTTATTTATTTGTGAAAGCTTCCAAGATACATTATAAATCTGCAAATAACATTTGTACTTAACAGTATTTGATAAAGGATTACAGGTCTATTTTTGCCTTTTCTTTAGTTTTTTAAGTCAATATCTAATTATTGGTACATGGATACATCATGTGTCTTACACTGGAAAAGTACAACTATTTTAGAAAGTATGTTTTTTATTGCCTTAAGTGCTTTATTTAGCTTTGAGTGTATAGCAGTTTGGTCTGACTTTTTGCAATTGAATTTCTTGTAGAGATGGCATCTGCTTGATCCAGCTGTGCCACCTCTGGCCTACTTACTCACCTCCAAGCCAGCTGTCACAGAGTACAGAAACAAATACATAATCTATTACAGTATGTACACATGTTTACAGTATGTACACATGTTTACAGTATGACTTCCTTGCACCCTGTAAGCCACGTGGCAGAGGAACAGAAGGGTCTTACACTGGGTATGTTGTCGTTGGTGCAGACTCCCTCTGCCAGCAGCCGGTCTCTGATCTCCCAGGCGAAGATGGACGGACACTCTCTCTTGTAGTGAGCAATCTTCCCCACCACTTCCTGAGTGGCCACCCTGGGTTTACTCCCTCCTATGGCTCGAGGACGGATGGAACCTGTCTCGTAATATCTGCCCAGGATTTTACTCACGCAGCCGTTAGATACCTGCACACAAAAACAACACAAATCACATGGGTTATTTACAGATGTTGTGAAAATATATTTGCAATTAAAAGCTTTTTTTTGGAGATGATCTAAGGCACAATCACAGCGATTGGTAAAGTGGACCTCCACCATCTTCTCAGTGCATTCAGGTGTTGGGGAAAGATGTTGAAAAAGGTTGAATTTCTCCAGAGAGAGCTGTTCTGATGAATAGCCTCTAGTGATGTGTGTCAGTGTTTGAAAGTTGCTCTGGGGATGTTCAGTTAGAAGAAGGGAGGTGATGATCATCGTTGCTGCAGGATAAACACTCAAGGCTGCATTAGCATAACACACTTCAATCCAAACTGTTGGTAGTCTGCGTGCATTATGGGTAATAGGTGCCAGGTTTTAACAAAAGAGTGCAGAAAATATATAAATTCAGTAGCTATTCAAACAAAAAGTTAGCTGCTTTGCCAACCCAATCATAGGCCCGACTGACTCGCTACAAGGCATGCTGGGTATTTTAACATCGTACCACTTTCTTCTCTGTTAGAGGGAGGTGTGTGGTGCAGTGGGTTGTGCGTTGGGATCAGGGGAGCACAGGTTCAAACCCCAAATTGCCCACAGTATTGAGTATGTAAGTCGCTTTGGATGACAGCGTCTAACAAGTGACGTGTCATGTGATGTTAATTGTTTGCTATGACGGTTGTTATAATTCACACGGCCACTAGAGCTTGTCAGTTTTTCCATGAAATCCTTTGTGATAAAGCTTACAGTTAGAGCTCTGTACCTCTGGAACACTGAGCTTGGATTGTGATGCATGAAAGACTGTGCTGTAACGTTGGTCCACAATAACAGGAATGGTTGTTTTTCTTCAGTAATATAATCAAATACAATTGTAACTACGTCATTGACTACATTGTCAAAACCAATAATGTTATTTTATGTTTTTTTGTAGGCTATGACTTAATACTGAATGAAACACAATCCTTGAACAGAACAGTGTGTTTTGTCCCACATGAAACGTGCCCCCTCGAGTGAAATCGGTGTAGAATCGCCACTGTCTGTATCCTGTCCCATAAATGAATATGATGATCTCAGCATCAGGGGCTTCATCAGGACTATCTGATACCACTGTAAGTACCGCCAATAAAGATGAAGTTACCTGCAGTATTCTGGATATGTCACAGGGTCGAGCTCCACTGTGTGCCAGCTCCACTATCTTCTGCCTGGTAGTATCAGGTAAAGGCCGCCCATTCACAAACACCCCGCCCAGCTGGTTTACTCCACTGTGACCTACACACACACACAACACACACACACACACGCACACACACACACACACACACACATACACAAGCACACACACACACATACACAAGCACACACACACGCACACACACACGCACACACACACACCCACACACACCCACACACACACACACACACACACACACACACACACAAAGAGAAGTAAAACAAAGGTTTTCAACTATTTTTTTAGCGAGCTCGATAGTTTACTCTAGTAAAGATGAAAGCAGCAGAATGGAGTGGTAATGGAGTCTTACTACATCAACTGATCAAACACATACAAGAGAAGAGGAAGACGAGATAAAGAGAAGCGTAATAAGAGCGTTGGAAGATCCTTGTCTTTACATTGAATGTTAGCTTGAACCATTTTCACATGTTTCTTCTAAAGACAAGAGCATGTTAACACGTAACATGTTATTGGTATTACAACAATGTTGAATGATGCTTTGATGCAATTTGCCCACTCCCTTTGATGGACTGACCCATGGACTGACCCATGGACTGACCCATGGACTGACCCATGGACTGACCCATGGACTGACCCATGTCGATGCTGATCTTATTGCTTATGTGTATGGGTCCTGTGCATCAGTGTGTCTTTGTACTGTGTACTGTATACAATGTGGAACACTGAATTTACCCTTGGGGTTTTATAAAAGTGAATCGTCACCTTCTTTGTAAGCCCTAACACATACATATATGTGACGTACAGAATACTATGAGAAACAAGAGGATCTGAACAGTAGGTATTACTGTACGTAACAATACAAGCCTACCTCCTATAACAAATACATCCAAAAGATTCATATATTAACCCCACTGCTCTGAAAGACCAGATGTCTCTCAAAGGTCCTCAGGACGAACACATGTGGATTTAAAGGGCCCTATTTGGCTCATGTTCAGGCTCATGTTTGTATGTTGTCCTTCTCCTGGGACATGTCTCCATGCTTTCATGTTCTCATACTGCCTGTGCTGCAGCTCCTCTTTTCACCCTCTGTCTGAAACCAGGGAGTGTATGGAAGAGAAACTCCCTCTGGAGGGAACACTCCAGATTTGAGCCTTGCAGACCATTGACATGCACACAAACCTATATATACGTAACACACTACAGCAAATGGAAAACCCCAAAAGCATAAAGGGCCCCTTTAAATGAACATATTGTCATCATAAATGTAAGCACTGCATCAAAGGTCCATCTTTAAATGGGGTTGAGACAAACACTGTTGACAGAGTGAAGGAGGAAGCTGCAGACTTCTGAGTGTGTGCATGTGGAGCTTCAATGCTCTGTCTGCTGCTCCACGTGTAGCCGCTCTGACACGCAGTGAACAGCAGCAGCAATGCGTGCTGTGACACTGTGCAGGTTAAGTAGGGATTTACACTGAATCAATTGTCTATTGTCTGTTAATGGCTCTGTGAGGCAAAGCATATTGCAGATTTATAAACCTCTCAACAGGACATTAATAAATCATACAACGTGCCAACACAGGCACACGGACACATACCGAAACACACACATGCGCACGCACGCACACGCACACACGCACACACACACACACACACACACACACACACACACACACACACACACAGTGTAAGATGTAAAGGGGTTTCACTGTAGACACTCAGTATACTTTAATTGTAGGTTAAGATACCCAGCAGCAATAAACAAAGATTAGCTTCACCTTCATCAGAAGAGATGAACACATGAATCCATCCATGATGCTCATTGACTTATTTCATATATTTGATTATGAACTGGGTCCTTACAAGTACTTTTAGTATATTGTGATACAAAGTATACTTTTACTTAGTTACAATGTTCCATACAGGACTTTTACTTGTAACATAGTATTTTTTTGTATAGAACATAGTATTTCGTTTAGAACGGCTGTTTTTATATAAAGTATTACTTCTGAGTACTTATTGAAATTATAAAAAGAGTCACGCCCCTGTAGAAACAGCAGTTGTCTTTGAGACGGTGGATTATTTCTCTCCCTCGCGCTGCCCTCCCTTCATGTTGTGTTCAGGGGTCGTTGCTCCGCCGTAGAAATGTTAATCACAGCGTCATTTCCCAGAGGAACACACGGGGCTTTCCTCCGCTGACACACAATTAATAGACAGACATATGGAGGCAATTTGGCAGTGGTCCCTCTGTGACACACACACACACACACACACACACACACACACACACACACACACACACCACACACACCACACACACACCACACACACACACACACACACACACACACACACACACACACACACACACAGACGGGCCCCTGGGACCAGCTCAGCAGCTTTCACTTGAAATCAGCTCATTCACACTGAGCCTGACTGCAATTAACTTCCACTTTAAACCATGTACTGTTATTTCCAATGGGTTCTTCAAATGAAGCGATAACATACGATGTTTGTCCTCGGTCTACACCATATGATGTGATCTTGTTTCTGATCTCACATCGTTTGTGTATGCCTGTTGCGGTTTTCCTTGTCTATTTGGTTTGCCACCAAACACATTTGCTTAGGTTTAGGAATGGTGGTTTGGTAATATTTTAACTTCATTATTTAGCAAAGCTTCTTAGTCATTGTTACAATAATAAACATGCAGTAAGTGTTCTGAAAGATTGTGGACATAGTAAAACCTACACTCCCATGTTAGGGTACCCTGACCCCTATGTTCCCATGCCACTAGCAGGGTTAACCTTATGAGGCATTTCTATGCATTTGCAAAGTCCTAACCTGACCCTGACTTTGACTCTGCGTTCAAGTCACTTTGACTGTTTGTCACTTTGTTATTTGGGGCTACAGATTAGCTCTGTGAGTTTTGGCCCGACAAACTCAAGCTTTACTGTAACTGCATTTCAATGTTTTTGCTCGCTGAATACTAATGTTACATAGATGCTGAAAAAGGTTGAATGAACTCTTGATATACAGGCATCTCATACATAGAGGCTTGAAATGAGGAAAGGTCAGGCAGCATGAATGGATAGCCAGGTGTCCCAGAACCAGAGGGTCTATCCCTGGTCTTTGTGACACAGAGAGCCGCTCTAACTGCTGGCTGGATTCGACACCATTCAAAGAACATACAAATAGCAAACGTCTCTTCTTACTGACCAAATGTAACGATCAAAGGAGGCGTGTGGCGCAGTGGATAGAGTGTGGGTGTTTGGATCAGAGGAGCACAGGTTCAAACCCCACTGTAGTCAGCATGTCGTTGTGTCCCTGAGACACTTCACCCCAAATTGCTCCTGGGGGGATTGCCCACAGTATTGAGTATGTTAGTCAATTCGGATACAAGCGTCTAACAAGTGACTTGTAATTGATTCATCTTCTTTTCTTAGTCTGTCCGAGCATCTACTGAAATTCGGCAGAAACATAATCTACCAAAGATCACGTATTATTGTAATTGAATCCAGTTATTCAGCCCTCTTCTCAGTAGACAACTCTGTTTAGTCAATCAATAGACAAAAAGGAGAAGCGTGACGTGCTCTTCACAAACACAACACATTGATTTCTAGAGCTACGGTGGAGTCTTTCTGACATCTGCCGTTTCACCAGAACAGGAATATCAGTAAAGCTATGGCGGGAGAAATCAAATGCACACACTGCGGGCAGTTGTGGGATTAAGAAGACAGGCTTGTGCTGGTGTCTGGGTCAGACCAGCTTTAGTGAGGTCTACGCTCTCCGCCTTTATTGTTATGTCATGTGATAACTGAACAGCTTGGTTGCAAACATTTTTGGGGAAAGAACCTTCACGTGATCTCTGAGTGTTGAAATTGTTCTAAGATGGATAACCTTTGCCAAGAAAGGAATGTTCAAGGTTTGGTTTTATTTGTTTGTCTGTCAGCAGAGGGAGCGGAACCAAAATAAAAATGTGGATACATGCTGGACAGGGCATTCATTTGATGTCCGAACAATAACACAAATGGGTTCTTGACTTGAAACATTTAAAAAAAACGGTATCAACTGTATTTAACCCATAGATGCATAAGTGTGTCTTTTTTGACCTGTTGAGGTGGTTTTCTTGAAGTATCTTTGTAATTACATTTTTGTATCACTTCATATTCCAGCTATTCCTCAAAAAACATGTTTTGGATATCATGCCATTCACATGTTTTATTTACATTTTAAGAAATTGTGGTTTTTGTATTACTACCCCAAGCTTCCATAAGTGGGTCAAAAATTACCCGTATGCATTTTCTATGGGATCCTCTGGGAACACTTTTTTAAATATACAATATTTCTAGTGTGAACCAAAATATATACTAAATATTATACATGTGATTTTCTTTCTGACAAAAATGGCATAAATACACATATTATTCTAATACGGGTCCTTTTGACCCACTTATGGAAGAGTGTAGGGTCCAGTCACTCGTGCATCTAAGGGTAACACTGAAATACAACACATCTCCTTTAATTATGAACACGCAGAAGTCGAAAAAATGTCTTCTGAACTCGTGAACCCCTTGCTCACTGAGTGCATGTGTAGTTGAGATGTAAACTCATTTGAACTACAGCACACACACACACACACACACACACACACACACACACACACACACACACACACACACACACAACACACACACACACACACACATCAATGAGGTGAGATGAGACGCTGAACATGGACCTCACTGACCACTGAACACACGTTGATTCAGATCCATTACTAATGTGAACTGAGCTTCACTCACTAATAATCTTAGCAGATGAATATTGGTGTTCACCTTCAGATACTCCTCAATGACCTCCAGCTGCTCCATTTTCACAATTTGGAATTAGAATTGATTAAGTGGAGGCGGTGTGATAATAGCACCCAGCCTGCCTAACAGAAACCCGCTAAATGTTATGTCAAGCAGCAGCATCCATTAATGCGAGGTGTAGAAGCAGTGCATTGTGGGATTGACAGCGGGCAGAGGAAAGATGCAGCACAAAGAAACAAGCAGACACACAGAGAGAAGAAATCCACACACCTTCACTGCAGACAGCATGGACCTCTTGTCCCGCAGAAAGAAAGAAGAGATCAGGTGGAGGTCATTGTCACAGAGTTGTACAGGCCAGCTTTTAGACTTCTATTCATCATTTACAATAATATGCAACTCAGATCTTATCAAACAAACATTTTAGTCACACATGACTAAAAAATAAGTTATTGATAGAAGACCTGCACTTAATATCTTACAACAGATATTTCAAAGTCTGTTTTCGTTTGATTCCTTTTTGTCATACAATACGGATTATAACATGAATTTGATATAGGAACTTGAAGACCCACGATAGAACATTGTATATTTTAACAGATATTTGAGCACCAAAAAAGAAAGCAGCTGCCAGAATTGAATTGTGCTATTGTAACTGTTTTTAAAATGATGTTAGATACAATGATCAACCACACATATAACCATGGATACAGTATCACAGAGACAACACATATTTTGGAGATGTAACCCACTGTTTGCATCATGGAGGCCACACCGGTCTCCCAGCTGGTTTGACTTCTGAAATCTGTAGAGAAAGAGATATGATACTGTTAGCATGTGCAGAGCCATACAGACAACAGATCATCAGCTCACTTTGTTGAGAAAGAGGAACAAATATGTTCTTCAATGTTTTTCAGGAGATATTGCAACCTTTATTAAATGTTTAGGTGAAATAGAAATGCAAACAGAATGACTGAATGTCATATTGTGATTCATGTAACGTATTTTAATGTCGCTAAAGTGTTACACTGGAGTCCATCAGGCAGATTCAGATTCAACACAGTTAAGGAACTGTTTTTTGTGGACTTTCTACAATACAAAAATAGCATCAATTCAAAAAGGAAAAAAAACCTCTCGCACTGATTATGAAATGAGCCGATGTCATCAACTATGTATGTTCTATTGAGGCATGTATGGATGACCATATCTTCTGCAAATAACAGTGTTGTGAAATCTGTAGAACCCTTGGCTTTTTGATTCACCATTTTTCAATGAACCTATTCTTAATTGCATGTCAAAGACGGTTTAGAAAAGATGTGTCTGTTTTATTTTGAGCCATTATGTCCCCAAGACTTTTCAAAACAAAGTGACGCCCTTGTAAATATACACAAGCTCTTCAACAATGTGTTAGAACATATCTGGGTTTTGAAAGGGTCTCCTGGAACCTTGCATACTGACAATGAACTGAAACAGTGAGCTCAAAGACAGTGTGGGATTAGGGGGACAGCTGGTAGAACATTAGAAAACATAGGAACATAAGTATGACTTGTATATGAAAATATGAACTATAGAAATTAGGAGTGAAATGTGACTTCATCTATCCTAGTTATCTCTGGGCCCAAAACTAAGAAAACATCCAATGTTTTGACTAATAATCAAATGATAGCGACGAGAAGAGGCTGTTTTCTTACGGGGAGAAGACGTACGTCAGCAGGAGATGTTCCTTTAGAACAGAGCTGATCGGACGGACGTTAAAAATGCTCCTTTTCCATCCCTCTCAAAGTTATTAATGAAACCGTAGAGCTCGTAATGTGCTTACAAAAATACTCTCATCGCTGTAAATTCCAAGGAAGAATTACAGGCAGTAAAGCAGGGCCTACATTATAATCATTAATACAAACCTTATAACCCTGGTCCCCAAAGATGGGTTTCTTATTTAGACCAAATCAACAGAAACCTGTTATGTTTCTTGTAGTGTACTGTATGTTTGTTGATGGTTCAAACCTTTACTTTGTAAGAATTAACATTTTCAATACAAAAAAGAGTTAGAATGGCCTGATATAAACTGAAGAAGAAAAAAAAGAACTGAAAAAAATACATTTCGTATTTATTTTGTCTGTATGTTTTATATTAAAGTTATTTAAAACTGTGTTATTTATTCTATTAATTCTGAATTTTTCTGAGCAGTTCGATAAGCACAAATTAAAAAATAGATCATCTGATTTTTACATTTTATTTGTATTGGTAACTATAACATATATTCAGATTGACTTTGTGCAATGTCTAAATACTTTAATATTAACGGATAATAAAGTTATTGTATTATTTGCATTTAAGAAATGGTATGGTTACAACTAAGGCAGACATAACAAAATGGGAAGGGTTCAAATGATTGAGTATATTAAAGAAAAGCAAATAACAAAACAAATCACAAAAAGAGAAGAAGAAACAAAACATCATGTACGTGTTATTTGTTAAATGTATCTTACAAGTTATTAGAAACTCCATTATCCCTAGAAAAAAGTGCCTCTCAGTGTGAGGATAATGGCCTACCAGAGTGACCAGTTAAACGTGTGTTGTCATCAATGCATGAAGAAAGTACAAGCATGTGACATTCATTATTCTTCATCTCAATACTCAAACCAAAGCCTTTTTTATCCTGCCTTCAAAAAAACGGACCAATAAAGGCTTCAAAGCCTCTGAAGCTCTTGTCATTAACAACCTGCATAATGAACACACACACACGCACGCGCAAACACACACACACACACACACACACCTTGTCCCTGCTCTCTCTCGGCTCTCTCTCTGCCTGTGAAAGGAGACAAAGGGCCGGGGACGGAGCCGCGGCTCTGCTCGGTAAATACCCGGCATGCTTTGTGTGTCTGCGGGATTTTGGTGTCGTTTGCCGTCGTTAGTTGCGGCTCGTTAAAAAAGCTGCCACACAAAACCGCGGCGGGGAGCCCAATTTGACCAGTACAAGTGACATAAAGGAGTTCTGTTGAACACACTGATGACAAAATAAAAGTTTCATTGAGCCGCTGTATCAGAGCCTGCTGCACTGCAGAGACCGAGCCCACTGCACGTTATAGGCTAACATCAAGAGAATAGTTAGAATAATAATGTTTTATTTAATTTAACATTTGTATCAATAAGAAGACATGCATAGTTTTGAGCTAGGGCTGCATTTGCTGTTATAAATGTTAGTTTGCTGTTCTCAGTCGTTAATACTATCTCTTTTGCTTCGTAGTTTAAAAAAAGTATAAATATTATAAAGTAAAGTACACATTAGTAACAACTTTTTACTGGGCATTCAGAAAACACGGAAAGATTAACAGCAAACTAATTAAAACTTCATAACACACATTTTGTTCTTTTTATCCAACATTATGAGCCGTTCAAAAGAAGTCGCGTGCTCTTCTCCTTAACGCTAACCGGCATTTCAAGGTAGGACTATCTATGACGTTTTAAAAATGCATTTAAATACAGTTGTATTGAATCCCATTACTAAGTTATCAATGGCCTTTATTCTTGTTTTATTGGTCTGTGAACTTTTGAAAATCACCATCAATAGTTTTGCTAGATTCAAAACTCATTGTAACCTTTTTCGTATCTGGGTGAAAGTCTTTTTCTTCTACATTTTTCTTAGTCATACATTTTGTTTTCTATTCTAAATGTACGTTTCTGACTATTCTAGTTATTTTACATTTCCTCTTGATATTTCTATATGCACTTAACACCAATACAAACCCCTTAAGTGAAAAACTATTCTGATTCGAACTGTAATATAATACACGTGTTCATGATAATATATGAGTCTGTCTGCTGAGTTTGCCAGTGAGCTCACCAGAACACATTTCATGAACACTTGTGTTCAATTAAAAGGGAGGCAAAAACATTGCTTAAACTAATGATTTCACACGAACGCGCTGAATTCAACCTAAATGGGTCAATCTGTAAATGCTGCTTATTCTCTTACATCTGTTTTTTTACAGCCTGCAAGATTAAGGCATCAGGTTACATTCTTGAAAGCGATCACAAGATATAAACCAAGAGGTTGAACACTTTTCCAGGATGAAAGAAAGCCTTCTAGATGATAAGGATATGTTTAAGCTTTTGGTGACATAATACAATGTAGCAGCCAATACATGACAAATATTGAATTGCATTTTAGTGCGCGTGGAAAAATAAATGTTGCCGAGAAGTACATTTTTTCATTTTGTTGAGCCAATCTGACAAGATAAAAATCGAAAAATGAAATAAAAATAAATAGATAGGCAACACTTCTGTTTCTGTATCACAACGTGCAGAAATGAGTGTTGGCAATGTTGGATGTTCCAAAATAAATGGTGGCTCAGGTGCGCGCGGCAGAGAGAGGCGTCCTCCCGCCTCCGTCAGAACATATGGAGCCTCTCTCTGACACACACACATGTTCCAGATTCACATGCGGGGTGAATTCACTTCCGACCTGATTAATCATGCAGTTAATTGGATTCAATTTAATTAAGACGTTAATTAACAGCGGATTTAATTAGATCATCAATTAAGACGTACTTTATCGTCTTGTAGTTAGGGATTTTAAAAAGCCCCCACTCCAAACAGCACGTATTGTTTTACACTCAGAGTATACGCTTTTTCATATTCATAACCAGATATTTCATGATGAAGGGCCTTTGAATTGAAACTCAAAAGATTAGCCGCAAAGTAAATGTTATGTGTATCTTTTGATGGCTGAGAGTGAGACGTTAACATCGCGTGGGCCTTTCCAGCACTCATTTATTTTCTGGGCCTCCATGATGAACAAATACAAAGTGCAAGGCCTTCGCTTTCCAACTTTATAGTTTTAAATACAACTGATTGGCTCAATGACTTTACCTTGAGTCTGATGTTAATAGACGATATAAATATTATACAAAATGTATTTAGCAGAAATATTAAAGATATGAAAGTCTTCACAAGCTACAAAGTATTACTTTACATTAAAGAATGTGGTTGGCTTTAATATAAACAATGAAGCCTTTTCCTCACAAACAAAATTAATGTATATAACCTATTTCAATGTTTTTTTAAAACCCCCTAACCATATCGTTAGTTTAACGATTTTGTTTAAAAATAGTTAAAGAAACTGCGTGAACATTATTTAGGTTTCAGACTGCACATATCGAACATGTGTCAATATGTTAAAGTGAGTTCATGTAACGGAGCTCAGAGGCGTGACATAACGTCAGATTAAATGACGAAACTGCTCAGTGAGACAAGTATAAAATAAAGGTAAAACACAACTACATATCGTGGATGGAATGTAATGAATCAATTTAAATCTCTAAATGCTCAAAATCTTTTCCGGTCTCAGAGAATCATGAAGCGGGAAAACACTCGTTGTCTTTGAGAATTTAGGAGAACATGACGTTGCTTTTCTCCATAAAGGAAGACTCTGAAGAGCTGAAATGCATACCTTGTAAAACACGCTTCCTCCGCTCTGTAACGTGGAGTTGGGGGAATCTCAGGTAATATTTTCTGCTCTTACTTTGGCGTCATAATCCAGGAGAGAACATACTCAGAGTTTATGATGAATCACTCCCCGTTGCATGAGCGGCGGGATCACCACGCGGCACGAGCGCTGCGAGAGTTGTTGTTGTGTGTTTTTTAGTTTAGTTTGTCTACCTACAATTATTTCTGTTCAACGCTGAACGAGCAGAAATAAACAGTTTCTGTCGTATTGTAACAACAAAATAATGTTTACTCTGGCTGTCAATATGTCACACAAACCGATTCGACAGAGCACGCGGGCAGTTTATTCAGATACCATGAATGCATAACGTTTTTTCAATTCTCAGGAATCGCGTGATTTAATATTCTGGCACATGCCCACCCATTGGTTGATTTGACAGGCAATTCACAACTAAGTGAATAATCAAAGCTGTTACACTTTGTTAGTCATTTATATATTTCCGATTACAAATAAATGCAACATTTGCATCTTGTGTAGGCTACGTATTGTAACGGGTGTTTCACGGAACATTTCTGCTGCCGTGGAGCGATCAGAAAACTTTGTTCCTCCTCATTACTTCCTCTATCTCTTTCACTCAGGTTTGTGTCACATTTGCTGCTTTTTCCCTGTTCTTCGCTTAGCCTATACAAGATGTTCAGTTGTTCACTTCTTGATTTTTTTTATCTCTAAACTGTATTTTCTCCTATCTTTCTTGATTCGTTCTTACTCCAAACACTGTTGTCTTTGCTTCAATTCATCTTGTCCTTATCTGCTAAATAAACTTTTAAACTCCGGGCTGATGGAGAGAGAGGGTGAGATGAGAGGGAGGGAGGGAGTGAGGGAAAGAGGGAGGGAGAGAAAGAGAAAGAAAAAGAAAGAAAGAGCGAGCTTACCTTTCTGTGGCATGCTGCAGAGAAGTGGAGTTTTTGCTTCGTTTAGTTTTCCAACAGCTCCTTTCTTCTATTCTTTCCTCCAATTAGTTTCTCCTTGACTGAGGAGACAAGTGCAGAGAGACAGAGCTGCTCCTCTGAGGAGGGAGGAGGAGGGGAGAGTGGGAGGGCCGAGAGACAGAGGATGGGAGGAGAAAGAGAGGGAGGGAGGGAGACTGAGCCAGGGTGCCGAAAGCTGGGAGTTTGACAGAGAGAGGGAGTGTGTGTGTGTGTGTGTGTGTGTGTGTGTGTGTGTGTGTGTGTGTGTGTGTGTGTGTGTGTGTGTGTGTGTGTTGTGATCACTCTCCCACACTTTATCCCTCGCTCAGCTTCCGTGCAGTTCACTGTGCTCATACAACGGTTCAAATGAGATCCAATAAAAAGGAATATTCCCTATTTTTCGTGCTTTTTCTTTACAAATGTCAACATTAAACAAATCTATTCTAAGGCTTTATTGTCTTTATTTATTTGTCTTTATTTGTATTATTTGTTGAACATCTGAATACAGTCCAAACATATTGATAAATATTAAATACATGATTCTCAGCAGTGAAAGGTTCTCAGTTATTCTCACTTGCCATTTCTTTTAATCAAGTCAACACATTTTAGACCCTGATGACCACACACACACACACACACACACACACACACACACACACACACACACACACACACACACACACACACACACACACACACACACACACCTAAGACAGAAGAGGAGTTATGGCAGAATGTAAATATTCATGTTAACTTAATAATACACATGCATGTTTGGGGTGATGCAACACATGTACATTTCCTTCAGATCAGTGAAATGCCAGATGCATATTACCTTTAAAGGGAGAGATATAAATAATCAGAAAGATCAATAAGCAGACTTGCCACATTTATTTGTACCTTGGCCCTGCCTTCGGAAAAAAGAAAGGTTTGTGTTTGTCTCCATGCATTTAATGTGATAGCATGGCAGAGCCAGTAGTTTACATTTGATTTTGCTTTCATTTAAATGTTTTGTCAAACAGAGAAAACATGAGACATTACAGGATCAAATCATACATTTCATAATATAAATCGTAGAACCCTTAGCTTACAATCTTTCACCACATTCAGTTATTTTCTCATGTTTGACCTATGGGCATGACATGCTCTTTTCCTGGTAGAATTACACACGGAGTAAATATATATCAACTCAAGAAGAGAGAGTAATATAAAACAAATACTCAGAATACAATAAATATGCCATCACAACTAAATAAACAAAGGTTAAGATACTGTAGAAGGCTTTTATAAAACGGATAATGTTGATGACTGTTCATTGAGAGTGTATAGTATAGAGGTGAAATACTGCCCCCTATTTATTTTGAGCAGGTGGCTTGGAACTACACATCGCAGCTCTTCATACAAATACTTTTAATTTGTGTGTTTTGCTTCAACCAAGACAAATGATAACAATAAGTACTTCACCTTTTCATTTTGAGTTCAATATCACTGTGGTAACTGTGTATGTGATGAGCCCCAGTCTTGTGCTGTAAAAAGTGAAAACAATAGAAACAAATGTGTAGTTGCATGTAATGTTAAATGTTTATTCTCACACAGTAAGTCTTCAAATATCTGCTGAAGGTGTGGCTTAAGAGAATTTCATTATGACTTCATTAATCACACAACTAAAATCTAGTTTTTTTTTATTCATTATTAAAATAATTTCTTGTTAACATCCTATGATTGTTCCACCCCATTCTAATCCTTTTTAACTTCACAAGTGTTCTGTAATTCTAATGACTGACATCTATCTGCTTGACTGCTATATCCTTAGTGGCCTCTAGGGGCAGGCAAGTGTGTTCCTAGTAAAACCTCTGTGTTAGGTTTCCGTTCTGCCATTTTGTTTGAGAGCCGCATGGGGAGCAGGCTCCTGACTCTCTGGGCCTTTCTCATTTCACTAATTTCACCTCCTCGACTCCTATCCTCGACTCCTATCCTCGTGTCTTAGTCTCGCCCACAGGAGATGCGAGCGGAGGAGCCAAGGATGGTAACCGAGGAAAGAGGAGTGGAAGCAGCAGGCAGTTAGAGAAATGAGAACTCCTCTCCTCTGAGCGGTCATTTTAATGAGACGTCCATTAATGATGACAGGAGGCACAGCAGCCCTCTGTCTGATGGACAGATGTGTTCATGACCACTTATATACTTACTTTGATTCATTGACAGTGCGGTATAATGAGACAATAACAGGCTACAGATGCGGACATATACACACACATATATATATATATATATATATATATATATATATATATATATGTGTGTATATATGAAATTGTATATATATATATATATATATATATATATAACCTCTCATGCAGCGCGCTAAACAGTGGGCGGGGCTTCAGGTGATTATGCAGCAGCTGATCTGATCTCTCTCTCGCGTCTGGTTACACTTCGCTCGCGTTTATGTCCATATCGATCAGACCCAGCTCTCCTGATCGGCCTATATAGAGAGCACCGATCAAACTATTAAGTGAATATCGGCCGATAATGATCAGTGGCCAATCGATCAGAGCATCGGACATTTTGACCGGCAGGTTTTGAATTCACCGGTTTTTATTAAATTTGACCAGCTAAAAACCGGTAATTACCGGCTAACGGAAACCCTGTTGTGTATATGCAGGGTTGCCAACCGTGGGTACCTGGCTGGAGTGAGATTTTGATATCATGGGTTTAATTACACATATGCGCACTAAATGACTGCTATCGTGTCAGTAGCGGGACCTTAGCATACATATATATAGGATCAGGGCCTGGCCAACTTGGGGCCCCAAGCGACATTGTGAGATGAGGCCTCTCCCCCCAACCGACAGGAGTGAACAACATTTTTTTGGAAACAAAGTAGGCTACTTTGCAAATATAATTCCTGTTTATTATTATTATTATTATTATTATTATTATTATTATTATTATAATATAATATATATTTTTTTATACAGTGAGGTAAATGGTAAATGTGCATGTATGTCGTTCAGTATGGGTTTACAGGTGAATTTTGCATTTCCTGCCAAATACTAGCCTCAAAAAGATTCAAATATAATTAATGCAAATAAACTACTTCTACTAATAATAATAATCATAATCAATTCAATAATATAAATACTATATTATTATAATACATTTGTAATATAAGACAAAACATGCTTATGACATGCTCAAAAACTGATATTTCTTAAATCTGTATTCTAGTTCCCTCTGTCAGCAATATATCAACAACTACACACACATTTCTCTCAGTATTTCTCTGTGTTGTGGTTGCCATGATGATGACTGTTAGGAGTTAAGGGGAGAGGCTGAGCATCACCATGAAATGTGCAAATTGACATAAAATGAATAAAAGGGGAAAAAATGCTCCATGTTTTTTAGGCTGTAAACTTTAACTGTTATGTAAGCCAACTAGACAGACAGCGTATCACTCTTCCTCCTGTACATTAGCAGATACAAGGCATAACATACTTGAATGAATGGTAAATACAGAATGCTGGAAATAACTGCATCTCCATTAGCCTATATGCTATGCAGAGACTGCAGGACAGGGAGTGAGACGTGACAAAAACAAAACAGGAAGTGAAAAACAATACAAAATAAACAACCTGAAACATGACTGACTAACACATTTGGCGGTGCACAACAAATGTGTACACACCAATGTGTTTCCTATCGCCTAAACCTCCAGGGCTGTACACAGTTTAATACTGTCAACTTCTGATTTTGGGAAAAACGAAAACGTCTTTTAAAACTACAATTCCCAGTAGAGACGTGCTATAGGGAACATGTTGCGAAACACAATAGCCAGCATGTGTAGTTCTGGGGGGGGCGTTCGAGTCCAGTTTTGAATAGTCTGCCGTGGTTTCGTTCCATTTCAAAGAGCTTGGCGCTCGGCGTAACCTTGGCGCTGCCACTCCAACATCCAATCCCAGAGCTTGAAGATTAATCACGGGGTTTGTCAACGGGACTGTAGTCCTAAACGATAGCTGGGGATTATGGGTAGTGTAGTGTCTTCGGCCATCATAAACTCTGAATTTTTTTGCATTGCGGCTAAAACATCCAATCAACGAACATGAAAACATTCCCAGTTAAACATGCAAAAACAAATCGCTAAATAAAAAGATAAAACACTGGCATGTAATTTACGTTAGAATAAATAGAATGGTTTTGAATAATAGATGAGAGTAAAATCTACGCCACTTTACAGCCCCACCCACTTTTGGGGAAACCAACGCTGTCATTTGAACGCGATCAAGCCTGAAGCCACAGATATCTTCTTTTACTGTCCTTTCTTCTTAGAGGAAGTTCAGAAACACGTAACTCAGGATTTGTTTTAATGTTTGAGGTGCAATAAACGACACAGCAGCTTTTTGGCATGTTAAAACTATTATGTTCTGCCTCGCTCATGAGAGTAACAGCTGGCGAAATTACAGCCTAGCCTACTGATTTTAATTTAACCATATATCGAGCCCGATTCTCGATTTCAAATGTGTGCTCTAAAATGATTTATAAATGACTATTATCAATATTATGGGCAAGACAATAAATGGCAAAGATATGTAGAAAATAAACGTGTTTGAGATACGTTCATAACAAACGTAACGTGGGAGAAATACGTTTCTAGCTAAACGTAATTGAGAATGCAGTTTAGTTCTGTGGGAACGTCATTTTTAGGAGACAGGGTTGGATTTTTTTGTATGAATTTATGTTTCATTCAATCACAGAGCTTGTTGACTCATCATGAGGTTTGTCGCAAAGCGGACAGGCGTCGTCACAACAATAGCTTGGGATTGTGGGTAGTGTAGTCTCTTTGGCGCTCCACATTTCAGAGAAAACAAGTTGTTTCTCAGAATTGAAGGGGAAAAACACAAAGGCATTGTACACAATTTAAACCTATCAATGTCGTTTAATTCAGGGGTTCCCAAAGTGGGGGTCACCCCGAGTGGGGGTCGCGAGATGATTACAAAATTAAAATTGAAAATTAAAAAAAATTAATAAATGTTTTTTGTCAATTTTTTTAAATTATTATTAATAACGTGTGCATAGACATTTTTCAGGGGCGGACTAGCCATCTGTATAATTTCCCCGCAGCGAGGCTCTCCCTTTGACAATCCACTAGCGCAGTGTTTCTCAAACTTTTTCATACCAAGGACACTTCATCAATAAAAAAACACTCACAAATATCCAAACACAATAGGCCTGCTTACCATTCCAACAGTATATAACAAATTACAGCCTAATAATGACAGCTTAACCTTCTCTATATCGCCTCATTCACACATTAAATCAACAATACAAATACTAGATTATATAAGCATTTAGTTCAAATGCGATTTAAAATGCTCAGGTTTTACACCTCTTATAAAATGTAGATTACATTTATTACGGAGTTTATGTCTGAGCCAACAGACTCACAGATCGTTGGCTACCGAGAGATATGCAAAATACACCGCATAGTACGACACAAACCTCCGCTGTGGATTTTCAAAATAAAATACAGTAAAACTATGGTCGCAGGCCCAAGTTGAACTCTCTGAGGCCTGCATGGTCTCCTACAAAACAAAAATAAAAAAAACGTTTATGCAGCCCCAACTCTGATCATCAATTTTTAGGCATATTTAGATAATAATCTCTATCTCACTCCTAACACATCTAAATCTACTTCCAGCATGGATAAATGTTCATAAAACACATCCATTGTTTGTTTTATACGCTTCTTGAAATCCTAAAAAACACATCGTTTTTCTAGAACAGATTACAAATCGCCTGAAAATGGTACAAACAAGTGGCAACATGTTTGACGAAGGTGTTGCGCTGGGCTATATCATGCAATCGAAAGTGAAACTTAAGCTGCGCTCCTCTTGACAGGGGGTCGCCAGTCTCTGGCGCTGTTATTTTGGGGGTCGCGGGCTGAAAAGTTTGGGAAACCCTGGTTTAATTAACAAAGATAATATGGTGTTTTTGAGTTGATGAGTAGTGGAGATATCACTGTCAAATCAATCGACGGTAAGGAGAATACAATTCTCCGTTATCCAATGGGAATGGACGCTCACATTGCCTTTAACAGACGCCGACATAAACGGGTGCGGTGCTTCCATGAGCGTCAAATACCGCCGCCGATGGGAATACATTGCAATCAGTTGAAAGCTCTTTGCGTCCGTTTATTAAGCTGAAGGAGACTCGAAGTGTGTTGAACCAACTGAGACCTGTCTGTCAGTCGCATCTCTGCACACACACACACACACACACACACACACACACACACACACACACACACACACACACACACACACACACACACACACACACACACACACACACACAGACACACACACACACACACACACACACTGTACAACACGCACCTACAGCTCCTAAAGCATATCATATCAGGCTACAGCCGTTGTGTATTTTATTATGTGAAGCACTAAATGGTTTTAGACAAATATCGACTCTTTCTTTGTAGATATACTAAACTAAAGCATACAAATACAAATACAGAAAGTAATGTAGGCCTGTTATACTGAGTGATATATATTTTACACACTGCTCTGCTTTCTGCACGGACCTCACAGCTGTTCTCAATGTAAACATAGTGTCGTGATGAGAGCAGTTACTAAAATAATATCCAGGGGATGCATGCAGAGCTGTCATTGGCTGAGATAAGTCCGGCCGTGCGTCACGATTCTTTTAAACATCACTGTTGCCGGAAATGCATCCGCGGAGGAGCCGTGGAGGACCCATCAGTGTATCCTCGATTATAGCTCCAGAGAGCCTCCTCGACGCTCGATGCTCGGTCCTCGGTCCTCGATGTGCATTTAGAGAAATTAGATGTCCTTCAACATGGCGCGCTGAAATTCATTTCCGGGTCACTACCGGAGGACCGAGGAGTCGAGGAGTCGAGGAGGGGAAATTTGAGAAATAAGAAAGGCCCTATCTGTCTCCATCCGGTTATTTTCACCCTTGAGAAGGCATCATCTGTGAGTACATTTGTTTGCGAAACATTTTGTATAATATGCTACTTATATTTTTGCATTTCATGTAACATTTATCTAAATTCAGCATATGTCGTTAAGCCATGTATGTGATTGCTGCATGAGTAGTAATTGTCCCTTTATTAGATGTTGGAGTGCATTTGGTTTATTTTTGGGGAAAGTACATGGTATTTTGTTGTTGTTAGATATTTATATATTTCTTTGTTTGTATCATTTCAGTTTCAAACCGCTCCTTAAAAGATCAAGCGTCAGCTCCTGTCTCTGTCATTTTTGGGAGAGTGTTTAGCTCGCTGCATAGCCATGCATCTACATTCATGGTGAGGGCAGAAGAACAAGTGTTATTCTACATTTACCTTCTAACACCTTAGGTGTAATGGTTTCCCTCTCTTCTTTATTTAGCTCACAGAGTAATAGCACCTGCTGCCTGTCCATGCTCATATTAATCACATATTTCATCATGATGTTTCATGACAACACAGCCAGCCCGAGAAATAGTCTTTATATGATCTATATATATACATAAACCACACACCTTTGCTCTTCTCTTTCCCTCCTTCAGAGAAGAGAGATGTACAAAAAAGGAAAATTAAGTGATTGAAAATTGTAATTTGTACTAATCTATGAGAGTCAGCCTGCTCTCATATTCACAGGGCTTGGAAACAAAAACAATTCTCACATGCAAAGCAACAACATTTCTTTCCTATTGCTGGCTTAATTCCTTTTTTTAATCAACACAATAAGGAAACTTTGTTAATTAAAGTATCTGGCTAGGCAAAATGTTGATATGGAATACATCATTAAAATGTTTACTGACATCGTATTTCATTCGTTTTTGTTCATCATATGTTGAAAGCTACTTCAGCGTTTTAGGGTACTTGCAGCCAATGTTTTACATTGAAAAAGTTACGAAATTGTATTCACATCCAAATAATAGCCCCATGCTTCCCTGAGCTTATCCAACATAGTTGTGTGGTCCTGAACTAACAACACACAGTATATGAATCCTGAGGCCTGTACGACGAAGCAGGATTTTCGCTTAGCCGACTAACTTCAGGGAAAACTCTGGGTTTCCGGTCCTACGACGCTGGTTCATTTCTTAGCGGGCTAGATCTCCATGGTAACCTATGCTGAACGGCTAGCCTGGTCAGGAGCAGGAGGTTCCAGGCTAAGAGCTCAACTCAGTGAAAGCACTGCCTGCTGACCAATCAGAGCTCCGTGTGCGGAGTTTAAAGCGATCAAGTCATATTACAGGAGAAAGGAAATACAGTTTAAACTGCCGTTGCAGGAAAGACGGCCGGCAAAAATCAACTGTTTGTGTGAACGTGAAAATTAATAGAATATCACCTCCCATCTTCAGAGCAATCTGACTATTATAACATTAGTGTTAAGAAAGCTTACTTAAATATCTGCCACAACACAAGTAACTGGATGGATCAAAGTGACATTACGTACAGTCCACGGCACTGTGAGTGCAGACGTCGATGTGTCCCATTATCATTCATATCACATCATAATGTATCATATATTTCCTTATCTGAGTCAGCTGAGCCGTATCTGGCCGTATAAATGAACCAAAAACAAATAAATAAACAAGTTTCAATGTTTTTTCATATTGGATATGGGATGTTATTGGTTATGGCCATGTTTTTATGATTTTATGATTATTTAAATGTATACAGTTATGTTTCATTTGGGTGTAGTCTCTTTATTTCCACCTCAAAATGCACCAGATTGAAGCATTTAAGTCCAACATTTAAAAAAAAATCTTACCGGGGGAGCAACCCTATAGGATTTGAGGTATGTTCACATCGGTTCCTAAATAGATTTGCAAATTTTTAAAAATAGTAACCCATGTCCATATGTTTATTTTTGGGTAGATTTAGCTATCACGATGGGCAGCAACGCTGTAACAATTGACAAATAGATCCAGCAAAATGGCACAAAAAACTGGTAGTGGCCTGGCTGGGTGTATAATTCCCGGCCTGACTTATTGTCCCAGTCCGGCCCTGGGTGCAGCTATGTGGCTTTGATCCTGGATAAAGTGTTTAAGTCATGGATGTTTAAAGTTGAACGTCTTCATATTTGTCTAATTATAGTTGACTTTTCATTCAGGAAGTATGACGCACTGCGCTGTCAGTACGCTTGTCCATGATTGGTTGAATGCTCCAAATACCACCCCTTTTATGTGATGGCGCACCTAACTAGATAGGGCAAAGTTAGCTTGAGTTAACGAGTTGATAACCAGCGTCGTAGGACAGTTTAGCGAGAGCGCGTTTGTTTTGGATTAGTTCAAGCGGGTAACGGGTTAGGTTGAACCGGCTTCGTAGTACAGGCCTCTGGTGTCCAAGTTGTGTTTTTCCTACTTCTCCATAGCGTAAAGGGGACAGGAAAATCTGTTTTACATTTCATTAAGCTGACGCTTTTATCCAAAGCAACTTACGATAAGTGCATTCAACCACTAAGAAACAAATAACTACGCACAAAAGGGATATTTTTATTTGGTCAAGGTACAAAAGTCCTGGATGGATATCCTCGTGGATTCATCTTCCTGTTATACACATGTGCATTTCCAAACATTTGGACTACCTATGTTGCAAATGTATTGTCTTTTCAATTTCCACACGGCATCTATTGCACGTCTATCCGTCCTGGGAGAGGGATCCCTCCTCTGTTGCTCTCCCTGAGGTTTCTCCCATGTTCCCTTTTAAACTGTGGGTTTTCTCTGGAAGTGTTTCCTTGTACGATGTGAGGGTCTAAGGACAGAGGGTCTAAGGACAGAGGGTGTCGTATTGTCATACTGATATTCTGTACAAACTGTGAAGTCCACTGAGACAAATGTAACATTTGTGATATTGGGCTATATAAATAAACATTGATTGATTGATTGTAGACTTTCTGCTGTGCTGATATCAAAAGGGAGCTTGTTCCACCATTTTCCTGTTTTAGTTGAGGGATACCCAGATCCAACTCGCGGTGATGGAGTAGCAATAGGCCGATGCATGATGTACTCAGTGAGGCGAGCGTGCTGGGGTGAAGGGATTAGCCATGTCTTGGATGTAGGAAGGGCCTGACCCTCACAGCCAGGTTGGATAGTACCCGTGTCCTGAAGCGGATTCAGGCAGCCATTGGTTGCTAGTGAAGGGAATTCCCTTGTATCTTGTCTTAAATATTTGATATACAATATTTGCAAATGGAGCTGCTGTGATGCAAGAAACATTTCACACTCCATCTGACAATAAAGTATTATCCAATCGTATTATCATCCCCTTCCGGGTCAGTAGTGGACGTATCTTCCTGATAATGTAGAGAGTGTAGCAGGTTGGGTTGAGGCAGCGATGTTAGCAGTAAAGGGCAGTTGGTCGTCCAGGTGGTGTGCAGTCATGTACTGAAAAATGATTGCCAGACAATCAGAAATGCGTGTGACCACCTGGGTTTCAGACAGAGGAAAAGACAGAATCAGCTGAGTATCATCTGCGTAGCTGTTGTTGACAACGCAACGGTTAAGGTTTGGTTCTATTTAGTCACAAAATGACATGACTCGATTTTAAAATAGGGGTGTACTTATACGTTTGAGGTCTTGGTAATGCCTGACTTCCTGCACTGCTAGAGCCACTAGAGGGCTTGTCGTCTTGTTGCTGGCTGAATCTGTAATTCTTCTTTGTAGGACCGTCTCAATGCTCCACAGTCATATTATACGACATTTGCATATGCCAGGGGTCGTCTGTGCAGTTAATTTAATTCAGAGCCGCAGTGTTAAAAGCATTACTATAATTGGCAGTTGTGAGTGGCTTCATATTTTAGCCAGTTCATGTCAGCAACACATTCAGATATCTTATAGCCATCAATATCTCAGCAGGGAATGAGAAGGAAGCAATGGAGGCTAATGTATGATCAGATGCTGCTGACCTGAATATTAAACCCTGTCCTGTGTTCTCTATAAGTCTTATTAATATTTTTTAATTCATGTCTGTAACAGGGTGATATCTCTCCATTCCCTCCTCCCTCCAACCCCCCCCTCCTCATTCTCAACTCTTCCGCCTCTCTTCCTTCATCATCCCACCCTCTGTCCATCCATCTTTGCTTTGTACTAGGCCTCAAATCAGAACCTGTAATGCATTGATATCTCTCTTTACCTTTTTCCGCCTTGAGGCTATCCCATAGCACATGTTCGTTATATGGAGATGTAAAAACTGCTTAAAAAAAGACGATACAAAAATACAATACAACAGATCTAAAGTGTGAATTAAAAAGAACATTCTGGTGTGCTGTTGTTAGTGTGTTTCCATAAGTGAGAGGAAGAATCGGGTGTTTTTGAAGTGGTGGTACTTCCGTGTCAGTTCGGCCCAAATAAAACACTTTTGCCTCTTGTCTTACATTGAGAAAGAAAGGTCTGTAAATCAGCAGATCATTTTTGCTTTTTACATAAATCCACTTGCCAGGACCAACACTTGAATAGACCCATGTTTAATGATCAGGTCCCAAAAGTTGTGAAATAGGCTAAAAGTGAGCTGAGACTAATCCGGATATCTTTGTACTTGAGTGTCTGGCTATTTGTATACATATAACATAAACACCTTCAATGCTGTATCCAGTTCTCTTCTCCTTCAACCGTATCCAGTTATTTTGAGCAACAAATTATCCAGTTCTGTTTCTTTGCAAGTTCATTCTATTTTCCTTGATCATGATGACAAATTGATGTGCTGTTTCGTCTGGCAAAAACCTACAAAGCTTGAAAACAGAAACTGTTAGTCCCACTTAGATCCTATTTACATATCTTGACTCCCCGTCACCGAATGGTAAGTAATTGAAATTCTTCTGTACCTTTGTAGAAGCTCTTTTGTGTCTTTGGACAAGCTGAGTCACATTTGCGAAAATAACACTCGTGATGGTATTGCAAAGTCATATTACAGGTTTAGTGTGGGACAACAATTAACAGAAATATAACAGAAAGCTTGCATCACAAGTGTTTAGCTTACAATATGTGAATGTCTAACAGGCAGGTAAAGGTTAAATACCAGAATTCTGGATGTCTTGACCTCTGGTACTGAAGGATCAGAATATTTATGTAAAAGTGCTTTGACTGGCTGCCAACACTGGAAAAATGCTTTATAAATGCAGCCTCTTTTATATTCTTTAGAGATTTCTGTCTTCTACCCAACATTATGGGTATGTCTTTCTGGACTGTCAGTCAATGGTGTTCACACTTTTTGGTTTAGTTGCCATGATTAGGTAATGAAGTGAGAAAAAAATCAGAAGCTTTGTGTGAAACGTTTAATACATCAGTGGCGGCTGGCCCATACTTTAATTTGATTAATTTGATACACTTTTTTAAATGAAAAGGTACATATTATATAGTTGGTGTCAGTCAAATGTATAATCTACGATAAAATACAGATTCAAATTGTTTTACGATGTCTAAAGTTACTGATAAATCACGTGTTTCCTGCCAGGGGCGCAGAAATATTTGGCCATTGACTCTCGTTATAAGTGATACAACCGCTAGGTGGCAGCAGGAGCGCCAGAGTGAGTGATTGACGTTGAGTGAGAGAGTTGAACGGAGTATGCCTGCTCTTTTTCAATGAGCTGGTTTAGAAAGAAGGCTTGGCTAACTACCTGTAGTACACCGGTGCTATATTTTGCTTCTCCTGCCTCCCTTTTCAAACGTCAGGATCAGACCAGTCTGTGGACCAGACCCAGCATGGATCCAGACAGATGTGAGTGACTTAAAGTACATATCAGAAAAAACTAAAAAGCTTGAACAAACTAGAGTCCACATGGAAAATGGAATACGACTAGCCATGTTAGGGAAAGTAAACACAGCTGTCCAATGAAGGCTACAGGATAGGGATCTGTAAGAATAATAAGGAGGTTGACAAAAACAGGCACTAATTTAGTTGGAATGCTGATACAAACTTCGATGCACGAAATTCTTTATTATTCTGCCTGGTTATTTTGCGCCTCTTCTGCTCCCACATTCCACATCGCAGAAACTCCGTTCAAACATCAAAACGTTCAGCTCGGTCGGGAATCAATGGCTATTACTTTTCTCATTCATAACTTTCATAATTCCAGACATATATATAATGATTCATCAATTAAATAATTAAATAATTCAAGTTTTCAAATAACAGCCCTTTTGTAAATGGCCATTCTAGTGGACGTCAGGACTTAATGATTCAATATTGTTGCAGGATACGGAACTGAAGCAGACACTTCCCGTACCAGATAGTTCAGGGAGATTAAGATTTTGAGCTGTCAGATGATGAGAGAGATGAGGATTTCACACCTGGGATAGAAGAGGGTCAAGAAGAAGGGGGGGGGGGGGGGAGATGCAGGAGGCTCCATGAGCGCACAGATACAGATAAGGAAGAGCTGGAAAGACATGGCCCTCTGTGGGCCAAGAGTAGCATGTATGTCTTATTGTTGTTTTTATTTGAAGTGGAGCCATGGAAAATGAGAATTGCCTCAGGAATGCTAGCTTTGTTTCTATGAGCAGGTCAAATGGAGACCACATCCATAAAACTAGTCAAGATGATCCTACTGCCGGTGCCGACGAGTCAATGAGGTACTTTTCCAGTACATTTACTACAAAGTCTTTGAAGATCTGGAAAGATTCACCAAAAACCAAACTAGTTTTTTAGTGACCAAATAAACAGCAATGTTCAGATCAATTACTTATTTATGTTTAAGGTGAATGTATTGATATCACTCTATAACCATAATACGTTACATAGTCTATCTGTTAATTGTGACTGTCTTTTCAAACTAATATGGTTCCGACTTCCTCTACAGTGGACATACTGTAACATTTCAAAAAAAAGAAAAAAAAATTGCAAGATGTTTTTTTAACCCTAAATAGGTAGGAAATCACAAAAAAAAGGAAATTGGAAGACACACGTTCAACATGTCTCCATTAAACCCTCTTGTAAATTCAGCCTCATCTTTCCCCACCACAGCAGCCACACACCATTAGTTAATCTGCCAAAAAGGCCACATTATTAACCCGAAAGTACACAAAAAGTACACTTCAGATGCTCAAGTTCCTTGAGATGCTTCACGCTTTGTCACCGATATCTGTTACGGTTCTTCAACAAAACGTTCACATGTAAGAGGTTTATGCTCTCCTCTCACTGATTCCTGCACATCACCATTTAAAAGCAGTCAGATTTGCAGTGGACCTGCAGGTTTCTGGGAGTTTGTTCCAGATATTTGGAGCATAATAACTGAACGCTGCTTTACCATGTTTAGTTCTGACTCTGGGGACAGAAAGCTGACCAGTCCTTGAAGGCCTGAGAGATCTGGATGGTTCATAATTTAGCAGTAGGTCAGAAATGTATTTTGGGCCTAAACCATTCAAAGCTTTATAAACCAGCAGCAGTATTTTGAAATCTATTCTTTGACACACAGGAAGCTAGTGTAAAGACTTCAGAACAGGAGTGATGTGATCCACTTTCTTAGTGTTAGTGAGGACTCGAGCAGCGGTGTTCTGAATTTGCTGCAGCTTTCTAATAGATGTTTTAGTGAGACCTGCAAAGACACCATTACAGTAGTCCAGTCTACTGAAAATAAAAGCATGGACAAGTTTTTCCAAATCCTGCTGTGACATTAGTCTTTTAATCCTAGATATATTCTAGTTAACACAGCTCTACATCAAATCTGATGTTACGTAATGTGGTGTTATTATGGCAATGCATCCCTCGCCATAAAACACGATGTCGCTGTAACTCCAATGGACACGGTCCGATCGTCCCCCAAACTTTGCTTGTATATCACCGGTCCATGCCTCAACAGCTTTACGCCAAATCTGAGATCTCACCATAGGCTGTTGCCATGGAAACACATCCCTCGCCATAAAACACGGTGTCGCTGTAGCTCCAATGGACACGGTCCGGTCGTCCCACAATCTTCACCTGTATATCACCTCTCCATGCCTCAACAGCTCTACGTCAAATCTGACATCTCACCATATGTCGTTTCTATGGAAACGCATCCCTCGCCATAAAACACGATGTTGTCGTAACGCCTATGAAAAGGGTCAAAACAGCACCAAACTTCAGATAATGGTTAACGGTCCAGCCCTCAACAGCTTTGCGTTAATTATGGGGTGTTATCATATCCATGGAAACGCATCCCTCGCCATAAAAGACGATAACGCTATAACTCCTATGAAAATGTTCAAAAAGTGCTCACACTTCACATGTGTGCTAACAGTCCAGCCGTGAAGACAGTTTTGAGATTTCTTCAATTGCCGTTGCCATGGTAACACAATGCTCACCATGAAACACGGTTTTCTCATAACTTCAGTGAAAATGCTCCAAACGGCCCAAACTTCACAGGTTTGGTAACGATGCAGCAATCAACACATCTAAGCGTATTATGGGATGTCATCAAATGCCGTTGGCATGGCGACAAATCATTCGCCATCAAGTTAGTTCAAACGTTTGCAGTGCAAATATTCTGCTGCTTTTCCAAGCCTTTTTACTTTATTTTCTTCTCTCATCACACATTCAAGCTGGCAATTTCTTCAGGAATTGCATTCTCTAGTTCTTAAATAGACCGTATCAAGTGTTGTGGTGCCTTTGAGCTTGCCCTGAGTTGTAGTATGACATATGTTTTTACTCTGTGTATACGTTTTGCATTTTGGTAGAGCCCCCCCTAAAGAAAGATGCACCAGCCGCCACTGCTATAGATATAATTCCTTACATTTTTATTATAGCGCTTTTCCAGATGCTCAAAGCGCTTTTACAAATACACATTACACATTACACATGCAATGGTCACCACTGTGGACAATACCCACAGGAGCAAGTTCAGGTGAAGTGTCTTGCCCAAGGACACAACGGCTTTACAGACGCAGCAGCGGCGGGTTTCACCCCTTGATCTGATGATCATTGCACAGCGCACTGCGCCACACCGTCCATCTTCACGCCTCGAAGTCATCGAGGTGCTTTTACAAGTACACATTAGTATCATACATGTACTGTGGACAATACCCACTGGAGCAAATCCGGGTGAAGTGTCTTGCCCAAGGACACAACGGCCTGACGCAGTGGCGGCAGGAGCGGGTTTCGAACTGGAGTTCCCCAGCACCCCCCTTGATCTGATGATCAGATGCACAGACCACTGCGCCACCCGTCCCCATAAGATATGATATCTATAATAGCCATCACATCTGGTGATGTGTTGTTGTTGTTGTTGCACGGGTGCAGGCATATCATTAGAGTCCGGGTGTGTTGGTCTCGAGATGAAGTGTGCTACTTGCCTTATGCTTTGATGGAAACTGTTCTACAATGAAACATGGACTGCATTTATCGCTTTACTCAAGTTGTTGAAACTTGGAACTAACTTTACTTATCATTGGAAAACCAAATCAGATTCAGAATTCAGATTTGTTTTGGACTGTAGGTTGAACGATAAGTAATATTACACTACAATGATATTTCTAAATATAAAGTGAGTCACTGTTCACTCATTAAACGTACCAGAGGGTTGATAGATAGTAACTAAATACCGAACAATAGCACAACAAATGTAAATCTCTTGAAATGAATTACTGAATAAGACAAGATTTGTATAAATTAATTACTCTTTACCAAACATTTAGGGTCAATAGAGTGGCACAGGAATGAGTCCTAAAACCCAGAATAAGTTAACATGTTACCGGTTCTGGTTCCTTCTTCTCAAAGTCAATTTATTTTATATAAGGTCTGTGGCTAACAAAAGCTGAATAGATTTGAACATTTTGTTCGACAAACATAACGTATGCTATTTAATTCTGGCTATTCCATTTATTCTTCAAAAATGAATCCTATTATACACTTTTTAGGCATATATTATAGGTCTCAGAGTGTTTTGCTCAAAATACCAAACAGATCATGCATTTTACCTTTTATATCCGGCTTCTTTACACATATTCTCTCCAGTACAGTGTTAGCTCTGAGTGATAGCGATGCTTACTAATGTAAACAAAGACCATATGTGAATTGCTCTATCGAAATCAGTCGCATTGACCCGAAGACACATTTTGAGTTGTATACACTGTTGGAAAGAGGAGATTCCTAGCTTTCTAATGATATCAGTATTGTTTTTGTACTCCAAATATTAAGCAAAATATGTCACATTATATAATGACTGTCACGAGTCATCATTTTGAGAAAAAGGCCTTCAAAGTGTCCTCTTCTCTGGAATCCATCGATCTGATTGATTATTAGCGGAGCAAATGATCAAAATACTACGGAGGGAAGATATTTTCGTTTGGATTACTGGTCTGGGGAAAGCTCGCGAGTGTGTGTGTTGGTGTATTTTTGCGTTAGTGTGTATTGTGTTTGTTTCCCGGGGAAAACACTCACGAGAAACACCGGCTGTTGTTATGCCTGCTGTGACGTTAAGTTACTCCGTTCTCCGCTTGTAATTATGCCGTTACAAGCTTCAAAGTTGTATTTATCATCTGAATTTGCCGAAACAAGTTTAATATTCTGAAAGCCAAGACTTTGTTTATTTGAAATCAGATGAAAACAAACTATCATGGACCCTGCTGTGTTACCTATGATTACTATACTCCTTACATTCATAATTTCAGCCGGAGGGAGGGAAAGCAGCGCTGCGGAACAGCAGAGTAGAGAGTGAGAGGTGCCTGTCATCTTCCCTTTCCAAGCTTCAAATATGTATTTATTGTGTGATTTTGGAAACAAACGTTTCATATTCTGAAAGCCAAGACTTTGTTTATTTAAAATCAAACAAAACACCCGAACCCCGAAAAACTATTTTTTTACGCAAATCCACGTTTATTTTGAAATTAGCCATTGCGACTTCCGACTGATTTCGATAGAGCAGGTCACATATTACTTCCAAAGAATGTCGCGCATTGTTTCTGATACAGCGACGTTTCTGATAGGGGACGATAGGTTGGGACGTGGGCGGAACTTTGCCAGGATTTCAACGTAAAGCCAGCCCACATTTTAGTAATGTCGTCATGACCGCAGCAAATCTGGATTAGCTCCGTTGTACCCACGTTTTTTAGAGACGTGGGTACGGAGGAAAAGAGAGAGGGTTTTATTTTCTGACACTTTGTGAATCTCCTTACACACCGGGGACACATATTTATGTATACAAGACATCGAAAAGTGCATATTGCATAATAGGTGAAGTTTAAAGGGGTGTCAATATATGGAGACTATAATACTAATAAATGTAATTCATTAAGATAAACGTTTGTTTGTCACAAATCTAATTTTCGGGAATATTCGGAAACCCAATGAAAAAATGTTATTCCTTTTGTCGAGGGATCCCTGGCAATACTAACTTCCTGGTTGGCCTTAAAAAATGCACCCCTCTTTTATATGAGGCTTTGACATCATTTGACAAATTGGCTTCTGTATGACAGTTAACTACATTAACAATGATAAGAACAATTTAGCTCAACATCACAGCAATGACTTCTTGTAGCAACCCAAATGATCTAAATGAGCCTTGTCTCATTGCCACCTAACTGTCTCATGACGTGTGTAAAAAAACAGCATCACTGTCACTAGAGAGCAGATCAGTCACCCTGCAATTACCGCTGCTGTCAGAGGTCTGCTTCGTCTGTGCAAATGAAGAGGAGATTAATTCACCGACACTCTCTGATGGACAGCGTTGGAAAGAAGAGACAGCAACCGCTTGACCCCGGCTGACAGAAACACATGTCAACACTGCTCTCTGTCCCCAGCTCCTCCTCTACATCCTCCATTTCCTTTACCCCTCCCACTCCTCCTCCTCTCCCATCATTTCCTCCTCTTTGTCCTCCTCCTTCTGTCGTCTCCACTCATACCACCTCTGCCCCCTTCCAACTTTACCTCCGATTCTACCTTCCTCCACCTCCGTGTCCTACCCGTCCTCCTCCTCATGTCTTAAGAGCTGAGTTTCTGTCTGATGCTGACAGCTAATAAGTAATTACAGGTAATCATCTAAATGGACAGTAATTACATCAAGGAAGGAGGGGCTGGAGTTTGTCTTTACAATGTTGTGAGTTGAAACCTAGCCCTTGACTTTCTTTTGTATGTCTTAACCCGGCAGCACACGCATGCACACACACACACACACACACACACACACACACACACACACACACACACACACACACACACACACACACACACACACACACACACACACACACACACACACACACACACACACACACACACACACACACACACACACACACACACACACACACACTTAACAGGAATAGGTCAAATAACATTAGAAAAATCTAATTCAAAAACCTTTTTTTAAAAGTAATGCATGAAGAAATACATGGGGAAGTTCAGATGACAGAAGAGCACGTATAGAGGTTTACCTATGCTATATGTTACAATATGAGTTGATATTCTGAACAAAGGGCATCTGTTGGAGCCATAATGTATTCATGCTAAGGAGCTTGTGAAAGAGCTGCCAACTAAATGCAATGCCACCAAAAAAGATTCCTCCGCATGCTGAGGAGGTTGACGACATTAAACGATCGTTAGACATGTTGATGGAAGAGGTATCTGTTGTAAGACAGCAACAGATAACAATTATGAGCCTGGTGGAGGAAGTTAAAGCCCTGAGGCTACAAAACTCCGATGAGGAACAAAGGATATTCTCGCTGGAAAAAAGGGTGGATGAGCTGGAGCAATACACCCGAATCAACAACATCATAATCACTGGACTGGAGATGAAACCCCGCTCATACGCCCGGGTGGCGACGAGGGTGACCGGAGGGGACACAAGTGAGGAGGATGCTACATATGTGGAGCTACAGGTGATGGCCTTCCTCAACTCCAAGGGAATAGAGATTGACAGCGACAACATCGAGGCCTGTCACCCGCTACCACGGAGAAATAAAACTGATAAACCGGCAATAATAATAAGGTTTGCCAACAGAAAACATAAAACTGAACTTCTGAAACAGGGAAGACGGCTTAAGGGCTCAGATGTATATATGCAACACGTTCTCACTGCCAACCCGTCACATGTTGATGGACGGTCAGGGCCCCTCCCCATCACTCTATTACGGACAGGGTACCCCTTGAGAGTCAGTTTTCAACAGCGTCCCTTCACATTTAAATTAAAATTTGCATTAAAGTATTTCGTGAGGCCTTCTAAAATGTTTTTAAATATAATTAGGGTTGTAGTTGAAGAGTTTGTAACGGACAACGGCACGTCCATTAGTTCCACAACCACACACATGGATTAACATCGATTTAATACATTAATGTAGCCTTCTGCTAAAAGAGGTGTCGACCAGCTGGGGCAACAAGAAAATCGGCGAATTCGAGTGTGACTATTAAAAAATAAATAATTATTATATTAATATTGACAATAACAACCGACCGTTGGGGAGCGTTCTCATGGCGTCTATTATCAATGCTATGGGAGGTCTATGGGACGCCCTGCTCGTTGAAAACTGACTCTCAAGGGGTACCCTGTCCGTAATAGAGTGACGGGGAGGGGCCCTGACCGTCCGTCAACGTGTGACGGGTTGGGAGTGAGAACATGTTGATATATGAATGATCACCTCACTAAATGAAATGCTGAGATCGCCAGAAAGGCCCGATTCCTGAGAAAACAACGAAAAATACATCAACATGGACTGCAAACTGCAACATCTTCATCAAGCTTAACAGATCACCAGAACAAGGCAAAGTGTTAATCATCAGGGACCTGGAGGAACTGGAAACATATCAATGAAACAAATCAGACAAGGTCACGAAAATAAAACACTACCGTGACAATTCCAGATAATAAACACATATCTCCATCAAGACTAGAAACTGTTGCATATGGGTGGTTGACGTGACGCCGTGTTTTTCTGTTCATGGTGACAAATATATATAATAACTGGTGTTGTTTTATTAAAATCTCTATTTTTATTAACATCTTGATCTTCAATAACCAATCCATCTGTAAATCATGAGCTCTATACTTCTAATATTTAAATATTTGGTTTGAAACATGAACATTGTCCACTGGTGTGACTGTCCGGGGTCACATTGCTAATCTTCAAACTACTGTAATAAACAAAATAATACAATAAAATACTTTAAATACCTTTTATACACATAATAGCAATGTTTACTTTATGAAACTATAGGTTTTAAGTATTCATGTACCAAATCCAAATGACGCATTACATTTTGTCCACAAAACAGATGTCCACCTAGTGTGACACCATTTTGTGAATATAGAACAGGCATTCATTTGGGGACATCCCTGGACCACATGCAATGAACAGAGGGTGAGTTTTGGCTCAGATATTTATCATAATATTGCTATTTTTTTTGCACTGTCAGAAATGGGACCGATAACGCTGTCCTTTGGTGTGACTTAATGAAATTGTTGATATGAACATTTTAATAAATTTATATTATTTTACATTTAAATATGATGTAAACCTTACACTGTAAGTTTGGATTGAAGGCTCTCTAGCATACAGCTAGGCCGCAAACTGACAATGTAACTGAAAATGTCCACTGGTGTGACAGCATTGTCCTATAGTGTGACGTAAAGTCAGCGTAAATGGCTGTCACACCAGTGGACGTAGGTTATAAATAAGGCCTAGACAGATGCATTTTAAAATTAATTTAGACTACTTATATAATACGTTTTCTAACCTTTTGAGTACATCGAAAGTAAAACATTTCTACTGTTTTCTATTTGTTTAGTTTGAGGTCCAGGCGGAAGATATGAGAGACAGGCAGACGATGACTAGTAAGGATAAGACAAGAAAGTACAGGGAGAGGTTTAATGAAGATCCAAGGAGGAGAGAGGATCTCTTGAGAGAGAGAGACGCAGAAAGTATATATAACATGCCACCAAGAATGATTAAACGACTAAAATGTTTCATTACATGGGCAGAAATGCTTAAGGTTTTGTCCTTTTTTCTGCAGATATCAGGAGAAAAGAGTGAATGGAGAAATTGTTAGCCTCAGTGTGAAGTCTGGGTCAGCAGCAACAAAAAAGCGGCTTCAAGAAAAATGGAAGAACTCAAAAAGGAGATGTAGGGCAAGGGACAGGGCCATTAAGGCTATACTTGAACTAACTCCACCTCAGGCTGATGATTAACCTTCTGACCATGAAGAGGTCAATGAAGTCCTAGTACCTCTTTTATGCAGTACACCAACACATTCCCCCAATGAGATGGCTCCAATCAAACCCAAGGGATTAAAAAGAAAATCCGCTGTCAAAAAGCAGCTGAAGAAGCTAATGATTCAAAATAAGAAATTACTTAAACAAGTCAAAGCAGAAAAACGAAAAGCTGAGAGGCTTAGAATGCAGAATCAACGCCTCATACAGACACGGAACGTTTGTGGGAAAAGTCCCTCAAGAACAAAACAGTCCAAACAAGGATACATTGCTGGACAAAGAAAAACACAAGTGGAGTCCTTCTTGACTAGAGATGAGAACAGCAGACTTCTCCCTGGGAAAAAGACATTATTGGTAGGAAAGAAAAAATGCAGAGGAGAGTACTAGCAACATCTTTAGTTGATTTACACAAAGAGTACAACCAGACATGTGAAGCACATCATGCAATATCATATAGACAGTTTGTACGATATAAGCCATTCTTTGTCACAGAAGCCCGATCAAATGATCGTAATACATGTGCCTGTTACCAGCATGAAAACATGCGGCTCCGAATTGACAGCTTGTCACAGGGGTATACTCTCCTCAAAAAGCCTATCACATCTCCTCTCAAGTATTACTTGTAATACTGAAGACTTACATTGTATGAATCGAACATGCACAAAGTGCTGCTATGATTAAATCAAGCTTGCGGCTTATAACCCAGACGAGCGAGCCAGATGGGAACACTGGACGAAGGAAGACGTGGTGGTTGGAAACAAAACATATAAAAACTGGGTAAAGAAAACAGAAAATGGTACAGTGTCAAAACTTGTTGAGGAATTCAACAGAGAGTTGGACGCCATTGCCATCCATCATTTCAACTGGCTTCACCAGGCCCAGAAATTCAGGCAACTGAAAGACAACCTGAGAGAGAACGAAATAGTTCTACATGTTGACTTCTCTGAAAATTATGCCTGTAAATTGAACACAGAGATTCAAGCATTTCATTTTGGAGGAAATCGACAACAGGCATCCATCCACACAGTAGTGGCTTACACATCAACAGGTTCACAATCGTATGCCACAATCTCTGACTCTCTCAGCCATAATGAACGGGCTGCGTGGGCCCATATCAAACCTGTAATGCAGGAAATTATGCAAAACTCGGTCCAAAAGATTGACACGCTACATGTGTTAAGTGACGGTCCAGTCACACAGTATCGAAATAGGGCAAACTGTTTCCTCCTCAGCAGTGTACCCTATACCTAGGGGCTCAAGCAAATCACTTGGAATTACTCAGAGAGAGCCCACGGTAAGGGTGCACCTGATGGAGTTGGTGGAGCTGTGAAACGGATGGCGGACAACCATGTCTATGGGGGGAAAGACTTACAAAATCCGAAGGACTTGTATGAATTTCTGATCGACAGAGAAGTCGAGAACATCCGATTCAAATGGATTGATGAAAGTGACATTAATGTCTTCAATGAAATGTTGCCACCATCAGTTCCAAAAGTCCCAGGGCTTCTTAAAACACAACAGATACTTTCTTTCTGTCCAGGAGAGATTTACTACAGGGATCTCAGCTGCTTCTGCCAATACCCAGAGACGTGTGAATGCTTCAAACCAACTAAGATGAGGATGGACGATTCTTCGAATGCAAATTCTGATCACCTGCAACCAGACAGCATCCAGGAGACCTATGCTGAGAGTCCCAGTACTTATGTGGAGAAGAATGAAGAGTACAATGTGGGAAAGTTTGTCATAGTTAGCTATGACAACAAACTATTTGTTGGTCAGATCACCAAGCTACTTTTTGACAACATTGAAATCAACTGCATGGAAAGAGAAATGTATTCAAGTGGTTCTCTGTATTCAAGAGAACAAATCGCCAGTGTCATCTCCGAGCCAGAGCCCAACCAGCGTGCTGCACAGCTCACCAAATATGACTGGTTACTATTCAATGAGATCTGAAAGAATGTAGAAACATGATGCGAGTCCCAAGCACCAAAAGCTATACAGTATAAGCTAGTGGACATTGTTTCACCACTCGAGTCAAACTACAGATGTGACTGAATTTTACTTAACAATGAAATTGCTTATCTCTACTGAATGTTTCATGAATGAACATTAATGAGTTTTATGGATGAATTGTTTAATGAATTGTTTTGAATATGTTTCAAGCTATCCATTGTTATTCACATTTCCGTTTATGTCCATGTTATGATGACATGATGTTATGATGGCTATTAGCCAATACACATTTTTAAATAGCACTGTTGGTTCTGATGTTCAGAATATAACCTTAGAGAGTAGAGATGAAATAATAAAGATTTTGTACAAAACTTGGCATATTTTGTAATGGTGTCCATCGGTGTGACAGAATGTCCTGTGGTGCGACAAAAAGAAAAGTAAAGAAACTAGGCATTTTGGTTCTCAAATGCCTGAGAAAAGTGTTGAATAGAAGAAGAGTAATAGCATCACTATGGATATGTAAAGATAGTTTTTAGTTCAATCAGGTTTCATACTTATTATAATGAAAATAACCCAAACTTTTATGAAAAGTCCCTATGTGTAGATCATTTAGTAGGGCAATAACATGATTATACATTTAAATCGATTACTATGGTTGTAGGGGAATATTTAAAACAAGTTGATAATGGTTGAGCATATATTTCTTCTCTGTCTGACAATCTCTGAATTAAATATTATCATTAAACATAATGTCACACCAGGAGACAATTATTAGGACTTCCGCACAGAAAAGTTCATATTATATCAAATAATTAAGGAAATAGATTGGGTCTCACAAAGTTTTGAGTTATTCACGTATTAAGTCATTCAGTGATATGTAATTTGAGTAACATTTCAGAAAAAAATATAATTTTACTTTTGCTTTCAGTCCACGTCAACTACCCATATACAGAGCATAAAGCACAGGACATGGAAAATGACATCTGGAAAACAACTTACTTGACAATATCAACAACAGCTGCAATTATTTCACAGAAGAGCAATTCAATGTTACGTGTCAATCAGAAGAGAACATATCAATTATCCACTTCAATAGCAGAAGCCTTTATACCAACTTCCTCAACATTAAAGAATATCTAAGTCAGTTTAAGAACCCATTCAACATCATAGTAATATCAGAGACCTGGATCAGTGCTGAGAAAGGTGTGGACTTTGAGATGGATGGCTACGAACTGAATTATACAAACAGAAGGAATAAGAGTGGCGGGGGTGTGGCAATCTATGTGGATAAAGGAATGAACTATAAGGTGGCGGAGAGCATGACAACAGCTGTTGATGGTTTGTTTGAATGTCTTACAGTAGAAATTTGTATGGAAAAGTCTAAAAATGTTATTGTGAGCTATATATACAGAGCTCCTGGAACCTGTATTGACACATTTACAGATAGGAATAGGATAGAACATTTTTTTAATAAATCATTACAAAAAATGGTGTTTATCTGTGGGGATTGCAATATTGACCTGTTGAATCCAAAAAAGCATACATTGACAGAAGACTTCATCAATACATTCATGTTGAAAGAGGCACATCCCTATGTCATCGGGAAAAAGTAAGAAAAAACGCTCTACTCCGGAATGGATACATGATAGAATCAAACATCAAATCAAAAAGTGCAGCTTACACCTTACAAAGGTTATCTGGTACAGAGAGTGACCGTTGTTCCTATGCAAAATTGTGCAACCAAGTTAAATGGGAGTGTCGGAAAGCTAAAAGAGAGCATGAAAGAAAAATTGCAAAGGAAGCCAAAGAGAATCCGAAAGCTTTTTATAAACATGCCAGAAGTAAGCTAAAAGTCAATGCCACAGTCGGAGATCTGAAAAAGGCTAATGGCAGCCTGGCTCAAAATGACAAGGACAAAGCCAATACACTAAATTCCTTCTTTGCTAGTGTGTTCACAAAGAAGGATACCTCATCAATACCAGACTTCCAGGACAGACCATTTAATATTACACTAAATAAATTGGACTTCACATCAAAGGACATCCATAAAAAACTATTGAACTTAGATCCCTCAAAAGCATCAGGACCGGATTGTAGTGTCCCGTCAATTATGTTAAGTTTTGTCATGTTTGTGTTCGTCATGTTCATGTTAGTTTAGTTTATGTTCCACTTCCTGTTTTATTTTGAACTCACCTTGTCTCATTCCAGGTCCCTTTACTTCCTAATCTGGTCCCTTTTCCCGCCATCGTCAGTGTCTGCCCCACCCCTGATTGTTTCCACCTGTGCCCACTTACCTCATGTATATATTGTCCTGTCTCCCCTTGTTAGTTGTCGGTTCGTCTTGTTCATTGTCCCAAGAAGCCAGATCGAAGCCATTGCTTAAAGAGATTCAGTGTTTTGCCTTTTTTCCTCCATGAGAGCGCTTTACTTTTGTCAGTTTGTTATTTCCTCTAAACGAGTGATTTAGTTTTTTGCAAGTAAAGATTATTTTTCTTCAAACCTTTTTTGTCTCTGGGTTGTGCATTTGAGTCCTCCAAGCTATTGAGTCAAGGTTCCTAACACGGATGGCATCTATCCCAGGATTCTCAAAGAACTGTGTGATGAACTAGATCAGTGGTTCCCAACCTTTTTAGTCTTGTGTACCCCCTGAGCCTTTTGTCATACCATGAGTACCCCCTCACTCATACGTGCTGATGATCCTTCACAAGTAGAACGTAACTGATTATTGAATGAAAATAACTTTATTTCATCTCCTTAATTTGAACATCTAATTCTCAGGCATTTTCTTAATTTTAACTTAATACACTCAATAAAAATAAATAAAAATGAATATGTTGCCTTTAAAATAAATAATATAATCAAATAAATACATATGAAATCAAAATAATGAACTTATCTTTGCTATATATATATATATCTTGTAACATTTAGGCTTAAACCATGGAGCCCCTTTGAATAAGTCCCCTTTAAACAGGCATTTAAACTTTAATTCAGGAACAAAACACTTAGCAAAATAATATCCAGAATCAGTATAGGCCTAGCAGTTTCTTTTCACCAGTCATTTACAACTTTTTTTTGGGAGGGGTTAAGCACAGTTAGTATATGTTTATAAAACGGACAAGTCAAATCAAGAAATCTGATGTTTCTTAGCCGTGATATAATGAGTGTATATCCAGGGAATAGTTGTTGTTACTTTTCACAAATCAGTATCCCTCCGCGTCTGAGAACCGTTATAAAATCCTAAACTAAACTTTATATAGTAAACTAACTAACTAAGCTTAAAATGGAAACATTTAAGGTTAACTTCGACCTCCGGGGTGGGCTTACTACAGAGGAGTGGATTGAGAAGTGATTGTTGCACAAAAGTTTAGAGTGCGCACAGAATAAACCTGAGAGCAGAACAAATCTGTAAACAGCAATATATCGGAATGCAAGCGTACAGTTTGAGCAGAAGCAGAGCAAAGTGCAAGCAGGCACTATTTGAGTGGAGGACAGGGTTTGAGGGAAATACATAAAGTATGCTCTCAAATTTAAATACCACGCTCTTGAATAAAGATAGGGAATAACCCCCATAGTTTATCTCCGACGCATCTTTGTAACGCACGAAGGACAGGAGCTGCGCTTCTCCACTCACATCTGTCATTTCATCCAGCTGCAAAGCGAACTGACCGGCTAGTTTTATTTTGTTCACCACTTGTCCAATTATATTAACAGACATATCATTGATCCGACGGGCTACGGTGTTATTCAACAGGGGAACTTTCTTGAGTGCTTCGGCTGCTTTCTTGTCTATCATAATTTCGGCCAACGCAGTCGCTGCAGGGAGAATGAGCTCCTCAACAAGAGTGAGTTTTTTTTTAGCCACAAGCAGGGACACGGCGTAAGATGCCTCGAGTGCTTTCATTGACACATTCGTGGCTTTCATCATTACTGTCTGGCTCGACTTAAATTCCGACAGCTTTCGTCTGTAAAATTCTTCACTTTTATCGACACTTCCCGAGTGTTTGGTGCTCTGGTGTCTCTGTAAATGCGCTGGCTTCATCGCACTATTAGCCATGACTTCACCGCAAAAGAAGCACTGAGGCTGCTGAAGTATAAATGAATCCAAATAATATGTTTCACTGCCTTGGTTTCAGTTTGGCCTCTTTCTTACGTTTCTCGACGGGCTCCTCTGAACCCAAGCAAGCGGACGTTTCAGCCATTTATCCATAGCGCAGACCTACCAGTATTTTTCTGGCTGCAGGTAAGCAGCTGTTTTCATTGTGGGATTTTGGCGCGGTTGTGCCACAGACTATTTTCTCCCTAGGGAAACAAATCGCGCACTATCATTTTTGACGGGATTATTATTGTTTTTACTTGTCACCTTGGAATTCCACGTACCCCCTACAGTTCCCTCGCGTACCACTAGGGGTACGCGTACCCCCGGTTGGGAAACACTGAACTAGATAAACCCTTACTTACTATATTTAAAAAATTGCTCGATGAAGGTGTGCTACCATAGCCTTGGAAGGATGGTCACGATGCCATTTATTTGGATTTCCAGAAAGCATTTGATACTGTACCTCACAAAAGATTACTGAAGGAGCTCTATGGGTATGGTATCCATGGAGACATACTCACCTGGATCTCAGACTTTCTCAAAAACAGGCGACAGAGTCTTTGTTAACGGGAAACCATCTGGATGGTGCCCAGTTCTCAGTGGAATTCCACAAGGTAGTGTCCTGGGTCCTGCACTGTTTGTCCTCTATATCAACGACCTACCCGATAATGTGAGCTCCACGGTCCAGATGTTTGCAGATGATACTAAAGTCTTCAAGGAAATTAAGTGTAAAGAGGATGCAGAAAAACGTAAAGATGGTCCGAGTGTTGGCAGCTCAAATTCAATGCAGCAAAGTGCAAAGTAATGCACTTTGGTGCAATAAGTAATGCACCAAGTTAATTTGGGTATAATGTTATACCCATATTAAAATATGAGTATAATATGGGTGATAATTCAAACACTATAAACCTATCCGAGACTCAGAATGAAAAGGACCTTGGTGTGAATGTTGACAATACCCTGACATTTAGTGACCATATCCGTCGGGCAACTAACAAAGCAAATGGTATCCTAGCAATGATCCGCAGATCATACACTTATTTGGACTCTGACGTAGTATGTAGTTCATACATCTCTCTTGTACGGCCACTCCTCGAGTATGGGAATGTCGCTTGGTCCCCCATGTACAAAAAGGATGCTGAGCTCATCGAGAAAATACAGAGAAGGGCAACGAAGCTGGTTCCAGAACTAAAGGACCTACCATATCAAGAACGACTGCAAAGTCTTAAAATCTCGAGTATGTATTATAGAAGGGCGAGGGGAGATATGATCAAATATCTCCACAACATCTACACAACATCATGCCCACTACAACGGGTTTATAACACCAGGACTCGTGGACACTGCCTCAAGTTGAAGAAACAGTACTCAAGACTGGCTATCGACCACAACTTTTTCAGCCTGCGTGTGGTTGACTTGTGGAACGATCTGCCAGAAAGCATTGTCACATCCAAGACGGTTAACTGTCTCAAATCCCGCCTCGACAAACTTCACCTTCACTTTGGACTATGTGACTGTTGCCAGCATCCATAGTAAATAAAGAATCAGTGATCTACTTATTTATTTATGAGCGACTAAAATGCCTTCGGCCTATTACAGCCGTATCCTATTGATTGATTGAATACATTGTACAGTATGGGTATCCTAAAATCACCAGACCTACTTCTCATTCTGCTACATTAATAGACAACATATTCACAAACATTATGGAAAACAATACAGTAGGCGGACTGCTATATATTGACATCAGTGATCATCGTTTGTATTTGTCTATCACTGCAGTTATAAGAAACCTAAAGTCGCCAGCCATTTCAAATACAAAAGATTGAGAACTGAAGAAAACATAAATGCATTTAAGAATGACTTACTAAATCAGAATCGGAGGGATGTGAGAGACGATATTGACAAGGCATATGATGCATTTCTAAACATTTTAAAATCACATCATGACAAAAAGTGTCATGTGAAACAATGCAGAGAGAGACATAAACAAACTCACAGTGCATGGATCACTAATGGCCTAAAAAATGCCTGCAAAAAGAAAAATACACTATATAGACTGTCAAAGAATAATTCTTCCTTACTTCTAGATCAGGGGTCGGCAACCCCTGGCACGCGTGCCAGCATTGGCACGCGGCACCGTAACCAGTGGCACGCTAGGAATAAGTGGAATAAGTGTGCAAAAATATTTAAATTGTATTTTGGGATCCTGAACGAGGCCGCCGCCAGAGCGCGTCTCCCCGTTACCCGCAGAAGGAAGCCATGCAGGCAACGCAGCCCCGCTCTCTTTAACTCCAGGTGACTTTCTGCTGCTTTCCTCCGTGGTGCTGATCGTTTCACCACAGAGAGGAAAGCACTTCACTAATTGCAGTACCCTACCCATAAGGAGCTGTACAAATGCCGCAGTTCCTGCGTGGCTGTGTATTTAGTTGAAAGCCCAGTGGCGATCTGATCATCTCTCATTGAAATAATATGCTACAAAGGGGCAGACTGGCCATCTGTGTGTTGAACTTTCCTGTCGGCTCCCAGACCGTAGTCGAGGAGGGCAGACCTCTGTTTTTCTGCTTCCTCGTTTCACTTCCAGAAACATACACACGTTCTCTCACTGTCGCTCTACCATCCACAAACACGTATGCACAAGCCACACCTCCCTCTCTCTCTCTCTCTCAAAGGGACAGCGATCTCATCTCACTCTGCATGACCTTAATATCATAACATGTGAGTTCTGGAGAATCACAGAACGGACAATCGTCCTTATTATTATGCTGTTTAAACCAATTATTTAAATGTGTTTGTTAAATTCGACATCATGTAAGTTGCGCTGACAGGTCCACACACTGCCCCCCCCCCCCCCCCCCCCACTTGATAATTCTCGATCGTTGGCACGCTGATAACAATTTTTTTTGAAAATGGCACTTCATATCAAAAAGGTTGCCGACCCCTGTTCTAGATATTTAACCTTTCTGCCTGTTGACGTTTATCACCAACCCTGAGCCTGTTATCTCCCGTAAGGAAGGTGCTAATGCAGTCATATGGTGTTATTCTCAGTTTTAAGAGACTCTCGGTCACAGAGCCTAAGAGTCAGGCAGGTCATTGAGTATTTCCAGATGTCGGGGATATCTCCAGTGTTCCCAGTGTTTACGCACCATCCCCCAATATGTGAATTAGCTCTCTGTAAACTAGTTAAAAGATCTATTCGAGAGAGAGGCTGGTCAGATTTGACATTGCAACCAACCAGGGCAGTCAGAATCTCTGGCTGTGTGACTTGTGATGTGAATTTCTCCGGCCGATACTTGCAGTGTTTGACATCAAAGCTCCGACTCTCCATTGCTGCAGAAGTTTCCCTTACAAATTGGCGTTGTCGGCAGGATACCAACACATCCTCAGAACTGGTTGGTGTAATTTCAAATCCACATTTGGACATTGCCTTACCAGAATCTGTGATTAACGGTATCCTAAAATTACCTGTGAAACTGAGCGGTTGTGTTTCGTTTTTTGGTTAATGAACATTTGGGGATTATAAACCCAGGGGATCAGTGTCTGGGGACTTTGGTCCTGGCTGATTTTCTCAGTGTATGCTGCTCGGGACGAAAGTGCCATACAAGCATGCACAGCTCATGTTTAGAGAAACCTTAAAGAAAGGCATCAGTAAAGTGGAGCTTCTGTATGAAAGCAATGTAAAGATTTGTATTGAACAAATCGCCGAATTCTGGGGGTTTCATCGGCCAACACAGCAGTTAAAAATAAGCAGCCCGAGATATTCCCCCCATCGCCTCTGTGAGCACTGCTCCAGCCGCAGCCGCGGGTGTGTGTGTAAATATCGCCCCGTGTTTGGGTGGCTGGAGCAGTGCAGCTGAGAGGGAGAAAGTCACAGCTTTTTGTCTATATCTTTAACTCACACCACCGCCGTCTCTATTAAAACCGAGATGGTCTAAAAGCACTCGTTGTTTGTGACCGTTTTCTACATTGCTGGTAAGGCTGGGGCAGCGCGAGGTGCGTACATCACCCAATGCGCCACAGTTCCCTACCTTGCTGGAGGAACGTTCCCTACATTGCTGGAGGTACTGGTGCCGGTCCGGGGTGCATACATAAAATTATAGGCTAATTGATCACGGGTGGGAACAAAACTGTGTTTCATCGTTGTGATGAACTCGATGGCGGGTGTATAGGCTGGTCGTGTAGGACTACAGTTAACTGTGCTGTTGTTGGAGAGAAAGGGTAGCTGAAAAAAGTCTATGTTCTCCTGGTCGGGGTAGCATAGCGCCACTAAAATAGAGTAGTGGTGTCGCAAGAGGATAAGCTAGTTATCGCTCTTGGGACGGTCTTCAGGTACGATCTAGGACTTGTATACAAGGGTGGACGCGCGAGTCAAGGCGCCCCATCTATATAATTCCCTACCCCCTCTGAAACCTCCCGCTGGTCTGCTTTGCCCGCTGCCGGTACCTAGTCGCCCTTGGTCGCATGTGGACTTGGATTTTGTTACTGGACTTCCACTCTCACAAGGTAATACCATCATCCTAACTATTGTGGACAGATTTTCCAAGATGGTACATTTTGTTGCTCTTCCCAAGCTTCCCACAGCCCGAGAGACTGCAGATCTTCTGGTCAACCATTTTGTTCGACTCCATGGGATCCCCACCGATATCGTTTATGTTATCATCCTCAGACAAACGGGCAAACGGAATGGGCCAACCAGGACCTGGGAGCGGCTCTCCGCTGTGTGGCTTTCATGAACCCTTCTTCATGGTGCCCACATCTGCCATGGATCGAGTATGCCCACAACTCCCTGTCAAATGCAGCCACAGGTATTTCACCCTTTCATTGTGCCATGGGTTTTCAACCACCCCTGTTTCCAGCCCAGTAAGAGGAAGTTGCTGTTCCAGTAAGAGGAAGTTGCTGTTCCTTCCGTTCAAACCCTCCTTCGTCGCTGTTGTAAGGTGTGGAAGGACACCCGAGCTGCCCTGCTCCGCTCCGCTGACCGCAACCGCCTCATCGCAGACCGCCACAGGACCCTGGCCCCCAACTACTTACCAGGTCAGAGTGTTTGGCTTTCCTCCAAAGATCTCCCACTAAAGACAGAGTCTAAAAAACTCACACCACGTTATGTCGGCCCCATTGACTCTGTTATAAATCCATCTGCAGTCAAGCTCAAGCTCCCCCCACACATGAAGGTTCATCCTACATTTCATGTATCTCTGTTAAAACCTGTTGCCAGCAGCCCCTTGTCTCCTCCAGTGAATGTTCCCCCACCCCCCCGCATTGTCGATGATCACCCAACCTACACCGTCAGGCGGTTGTTGGACGTACGTTGCCGTGGAAGGGGATTTCAATATCTTGTGGATTGGGAGGGCTATGGCCCTGAGGAGAGGTGTTGGGTTTCCCGGCGAAACATTGTTGACGCGTCCCTGGTACGGGACTTCCACTGGGATAACCCTGGTAGGCCGCCTGGAGGCGTCCGTTAAGGGGGGGGTACTGTGGTGGCTGTGTACTCCTCCAGCCGTCTCCTTTGTGTTTGTTTTGTTTTCCCCTGTCTGTGTTTGTGTGGGCGTGGTGACTGTCACTCCTGGCTCAACCTCCACTCACCTGCTGCAATCAGCTGTGTACCCTCCCCGACTACACACCTGCTTTCCATCAAGCCATTTACAACGGCATATCAACGGAGGCTCCACAACCTTTCTGCGCCAGATCGTTGTAAAACCACAGTGGTATAACTCCAAGGCTATTTAGCATTATAGCTATTTACTCATACCTGGATGTTTTAGCGTCTAACTTGTTTTCTTCTTTTGCTCCAGGATCATTCTCCGACCGCCGTATTGCCGTCACCAGCCACCACGTCCTCGCCACTCCAGCCGGATTATACTCCCCGCACCTCGTCCACTATTAAACCCTTTTTCCAACACTCTGCCGTGTCCTGCGTTTGGGTCCTCTCAGATACCGTAACACCACTTGACAAAGTTGTCAATGACAGGGCCGTGGCTGGTCTCATTGTCCTGGAGTCTACTAACAATTACAGAGTCATCTGCATACTTTAAAATAGTCCTATTTTCCCACCTACTTTCACACATACAGTGGGGCAAAAAGTATTTAGTCAGCCACCAATTGTGCAAGTTCTCCCACTTAAAAAGATGAGAGGCCTGTAATTTTCATCCTAGGTATACCTCAACTATGAGAGACAAAATGAGAAAAAAAAAAAATCCAGAAAATCACATTGTCTGATTTTTAAAGAATGTATTTGCAAATTATGGTGGAAAATAAGTATTTGGTCAATAACAAAAGTTCATCTCAATACTTTGTTGTATACCCTTTGTTGACAATGACAGAGGTCAAACGTTTTCTGTAAGTCTTCACAAGGTTTTCACACACTATTGCTGGTATTTTGGCCCATTCCTCCATGCAGATCTCCTCTAGAGCAGTGATGTTTTGGGGCTGTCGCTGGGCAACACGGACTTTCAACTCCCTCCAAAGATTTTCTATGGGGTTGAGATCTGGAGACTGGCTAGGCCACTCCAGGATCTTGAAATGCTTCTTACGAAGCCACTCCTTCGTTGCCCGGGCGGTGTGTTTGGGATCATTGTCATGCTGAAAGACCCAGCCACGTTTCATCTCCAATGCCCTTGCTGATGGAAGGAGGTTGTCACTCAAAATCTCACGACACATGGCCCCATTCATTCTTTCCTTTACACGGATCAGTCGTCCTGGTCCCTTTGCAGAAAAACAGCCCCAAAGCATGATGTTTCCACCCCCATGTTTCACAGTAGGTATGGTGTTCTTTGGATGCAACTCAGCATTCTTTCTCCTCCAAACACGTCTGGTTGAGTTTTTACCAAAAAGTTCTATTTTGGTTTCATCTGACCATATGACATTCTCCCAATCCTCTTCTGGATCATCTAAATGCTCTCTAGCAAACTTCAGACGGGCCTGGACACGTCTGGCACTGCAGGATTTGAGTCCCTGGCGGCGTAGTGTGTTACTGATGGGAGCCTTTGTTACTTTGGTCCCAGCTCTCTGCAGGTCATTGACTAGGTCCCCCCGTGTGGTTCTGGGATTTTTGCTCACCGTTCTTGTGATCATTTTGACCCCACGGGGTGAGATCTTGCATGGAGCCCCAGATCGAGGGAGATTATCAGTGGTCTTGTATGTCTTCCATTTTCTAATAATTGCTCCCACAGTTGATTTCTTCACACCAAGCTGCTTACCTATTGCAGATTCAATCTTCCCAGCCTGGTGCAAGTCTACAATTTTGTTTCTGGTGTCCTTTGACAGCTCTTTGGTCTTGGTCATAGTGGAGTTTGGAGTGTGACTGTTTGAGGTTGTGGACAGGTGTCTTTTATACTGATAACGAGTTCAAACCATTAATACAGTTAACAAGTGGAGGACAGAGGAGGCTCTTAAAGAAGAAGTTACAGGTCTGTGAGAGCCAGAAATCTTATTTGTTTGTAGGTGACCAAATACTTATTTTACCAAGGAATTTACCAATTAATTCATTAAAAATCCTACAATGTGATTTCCTGGATTCTTTCCCCCCATTCAGTCTCTCATAGTTGAAGTGTACCTAGGATAGAAATTACAGGCCTCTCTCATCTTTTTAAGTGAGAGAACTTGCACAATTGGTGGCTGACTAAATACTTTTTTGGCCCACTGTATTAGTGTAAAGTATAAATAATAGTGGTGAAAGGACACATCCTTTTGGGGAGCCAGTGGAGGAGCTGACTTGATCAGATAACGTCCCATTCACCCTCACTCTGTGTGTCCTATTGGTTAAAAAACCAAGAATCCAGCCCATAAGATTATTGCTTATTTCAAATTGTTCTAAAAGTCTGCCAATTAAAATATGAAATTGAATTGTGTTAAAAGCAGAGGAAAAATCAACAAATAAAAATCTAGCATGAGATCCATTTCCCTCCAAGTGTTTAAAAAAAGTGTTGTTTTTCTGAATGCTGGACTTAACTGCCTTGGTCACCCACGGTTTGTTATTAGGGTATATTTTGACTTGCTTATAATAATCATGTCTTTACAAAAGGCTATATATGAGCATGTTAGATCAACAAGTTCATCCAAGTCGGCACCACACAACTCTTTAAACATATCCCAATCAGTGCAGTCATAACATTCCTGCAAACAGGCTACAGATTCTTCTGTCCAGACATTTATGTCCTTTGTCAATGTTTTCTCTCACTTTAAAACTGTTTTATATATGGGCAGTAGATGCACACAGTTATGATCAGCAGAGCCCAGTGGGGGTAATGGCACTGACTTATAGGCTTCCTTTACTGACCCATAACACATGTCTAATGTTTTATCCTGCCTGGTTGGACAGGAGACATATTGATAAGCTGGCCCTAGGCTCTGGAACTCTCTGCCCCTCCATGTGAGGTCGGCCCAGACCCTAGGTTTTTTTAAATCAACACTAAAAACTCACTTCTTCTGTGCTATATAAATAAAACCTGATTTGATTTGATAAAAGTTAGTGAGTGTCTTTTTAAGGGTCACATGGTTAAAATCCCCAAGTATAAAGTTTGGTGCGTCAGGTGAAATTGACTGTAGTTTTTGCACCAAGTCAAAGATAGTGCTGGAGGCAGAGGTGGCATTTGCCCTGGGATGAATGTACACTATTGTTATAAAAACTTGGGGAAACCCACGGGGCAGGTAGAAGGGACGCAATGAAACAGATAAAAGTTCAACATTACATTACATTACATTGCATTTAGCTGACGCTTTTGTCCAAAGCGACTTACAATAAGTACATACGACCAGGAAGACACAGCCCTGAAGAAAACAGAATCATATAAGTACATCAGGTATCATAGAGCCAAACATTTCAAGTGCTACTCAGCTGGCTATAGATAAGCCAGTCCTATATTAGTATATAAGTGCTTTGTTAGTAATTCTATCGCTCGAAGTGGAGTCGAAAGAGATGAGTTTTCAGTCTGCGCCGGAAGATGGGCAGGCTTTCTGCCGTCCTGATGTCAATGGGGAGCTCATTCCACCATCTTGGAGCCAGGATAGCAAACCCACGTGTTTTTGCTGATGGGAACTTGGGTCCCCCTCGCAGCGAGGTTGCAGCGAGTCGTTTGGCTGATGCAGAGCGGAGTGCACGCGCTGGGGTATACAGTTTAACCATGTCCTGGATGTAGGAAGGGCCAGGTCCATTCGCAGCATGGTACGCAAGTACTAGTGTCTTGAAGTGGATTCTAGCAGTTACCGGGAGCCAGTGAAGGGAGCGGAGGAGCGGAGTGGTGTGGGAAAATGTTGGAAGGTTGAAGACCAGACGAGCCGCTGCATTCTGGATGAGCTGCAGAGGTCGGATGGCACATGCAGGTAGACCAGCCACGAGGGAGTTGCAATAGTCTAAGCGTGAGGTGACGAGAGCCTGGACCAGAACCTGGGTGGCTTTCTGGGTCAGCTGGGGACGAATCTTCCTGATGTTGTACAGCGTATATCTGCAGCAACGGGTTGTAGCAGCGATGTTTGCAGTGAAGGACAGGTTGTTATCTAGGGTCACACCCAGATTCCTTGCAGTCTGAGTCGGGGAAACAACAGAGGTGCCGATGTTGATTGTCAGGTCAAGAGTGGGACAATCTTTTCCCGGAAGGAAAAGCAGTTCAGTCTTGTCAAGGTTGAGCTTGAGGTGATGAGCAGACATCCACTGAGAGATGTCAGCTAGACAAGCAGAGATGCGTGTGACGACCTGGGTCTCTGAGCGGGGAAAGGACAGAATTAATTGGGTGTCGTCAGCATAGCAGTGGTATGAAAAACCATGCGGGTTAATGACCGATCCGAGCGAGTTTGTGTACAGGGAGAAAAGGAGGGGACCAAGAACGAAAGAGACGAAAGGGAGCTCCAAAACCGTCAATAAACAGATCGTTGTCCTGGTTACAGTCAGTGAGCCATGTCTCAGTGAAGGCCAAAACACAGCAGACCCTGAAATTCTTCTGAAACCGAACATTACCCTGAAGCTCGTCAACCTTGTTCCTCAGCGATTGAACGTTCCCCAGGGTCCCCCGCTTCCTCCTGTGGTGCCCTGTTGCACCACAGGTTTCATTTGGATTTCTCCGAATAATGTCTGGTAACTGTAACGTTACTGGGGATTATGGGTAGTGTAGTGTCTTCGGCCATCCTAAACTGAAATGTTTTATATCATATCGCATTAACAACACCACATCTGGCGTCACAGAGATCTTCTGTTACTGTCCTTTCCTCTTAGAGGAAGTACAGAACCACGTAACTGGATTTGTTTTAATGTTTGAGGTGCAATAAATGACACAGCAGCTTTTTGGCATGTTAAAAACTATTATTTTCTGCCTTGCTCATGAGAGTAACAGCTGGAGAAATTACAGCCTCGCCTACTGATTTCAAATGTGTGCTCTAAAATGATATTTATAAATTACTATTATCATTATTATAAGCAAGACAATAAATGGCAAAGATATATAGAAAATAAACGTATTTAAGATACGTTCATAAGAAACGTAACGTGGGAGAAAATATGTTTCTAGAAGATATGTAGAAAATAAACGTATTTGAGATACGTTGATAACGAACGTAACGTGGGAGAAAATACGTTTCTTGCTAAACGTAATTGAGAATGCAGTTTAGTTCTGTGGGAACGTAATTTTTAGGAGAAAGGGTTGGGGGAGCACAGGTTCAAACCCCACGGCAGTCAGCATGTCGTTGTGTCCCTGGGCACTTCACCCCAAATTCAGTGGCGGCCGGCCCATAGGCCTCTTCCCACATACAAAAAAAATATTTAAAAAATATATATATTTTATATTTTTATTTTTAATCAACAAGGTAAATATCATACAATTGGTATCAGAAAAATGTATAATCTACAATAAAATCTTGTTTAAAATTGTGTTACGATGTCTAAAGTTACTGATAAGTCACATGTTTCCTGCCTGGCCTTGCCCATGGCATTGGTTTATCATTACCGGGCGGAGCCCCCGAGCCAAACAGTAGCAACCAGCACGTTGCAAAAGTCTCAATAGTAAACTGTGCCGCCGAAACATAATTTCAGCCAATCAGCGCCGTCAAATATTTTGGTCACGAGGGCGCTCACGTCGGCGCCCACGTTGCTTACGTGCGTTGACGTGAGTTGTTTTTTAGACTCGTGAGTGACCAAGGTGACGCAGTAGTTGGATGAGAATGGTGTGCAGGTGGAGTCGCCGGACCTCGGTCCGCACCCAATTCTGTGCAAGAGCTACTCTCCAATCCTTTCGAAAGGAGAAGTTTGGGAGATAAATTGATACTTAAAGACCTGACCGGACCAACCCGATTTGTATATATCACAGCAAGCTCGTGAAAAAGACAAAACGTAACAACGAGGCTTCTCACGTAGCTGGTAAACCAGAAAGGCATGGCTAGCTGGATGCAAACAGGTAAATGCTATCTATGGAAACGCGCCATTACATCACCAGAAGTCCTAATTTAAGGGGTAATTTCTCCCAAAAAAAAATGTTTTACTCACTATATCAACAGCCCCACCAAAAATATTTTCCACCAGTCGCCACTGCCCAAATTGCTCCTGTGGGGATTGCCCACAGTATTGAGTGTGTAAGTCGCTTTGGATAAAAGTGTCTAACAAGTAACATGTAATGAACAGCCCTGTCTTGTAGAGCAATAAAGACATACATATTCAGATTGAACATTATTTGTCCTGTCAGAGATTTGGGGGGAAGAGCACAGTTGCATAATCCAAGAAATAATTTTTTTCCTGAAGCCAAAAGTCTCTAAAGTATAAGAAAGGAAATTCAACTCCACATTGTCAAATGCCTTGTCAAAGTCTGAAGTTAATACCGCCTCTTGAGAGTTACTCCGTTAGCCGGCCAACGTTGAAGTAAAATTAAGGAATATTGAAAACCTCTTACTAATAAACAAAGGCCGGGGAACAATGTCATTCCAAACTTGAAACATAGGGTTCCGCATCTTCAGGCCTAGTGCACAGGGTACAATGGGAGCGAGAAGGTCTTTTAGGATTTCACCGTAAACTTAAAGACCTTCAGGCATGCCCACCCAACAAACATTATTCCATCTTGAGCATTCCTCGAGGTCCTCACTTTTCTTGTAGAGGAAATCGTCCAGATAGCGTGCTAACATTAGCTTGAAGGTCAGTAAGCTGGCTATCCTGGTTGTTAGACAAGCACTGGAGGTCAGCAATAATTATAGACAATTTTCTGGCTTAGAAATCTTAAAAATTATCTTAGAAAAACATTTTTAGCTAAATAAATTAAAAAGTTGTATGTGTAACCATGCGTCTCCAATTTTATTTGCAGGAGATACACAGAAAAGATGTAAACACTATCCTCAGACCTGCCTCATGAGCGCTATGCAGCTTTTCAATGTAAATACACCAACCAATACATTAAAGTCAATGTGCAGTGTTTTCATATTCTTACACTGAACAAAAATATAAATGCAACACTTTTGTTTTTGCTCCCATTTTTCATGAGATGAACTCAAAGATCTAAAACATTTTCAATATACACAAAATAACCATTTCTCTCAAATATTGTTCACAAATCTGAAAAAATCTGTGATAGTGAGCACTTCTCCTTTGCCGAGATAATCCATCCCACCTCACAGGTGTGGCACATCAAGATGCTGATTCGACAGCATGATTATTGCACAGGTGTGCCTTAGGCTGGCCACAATAAAAGGCCACTCTTTACATGGAGGCTGCCGCATACCTCAAATCATCTTCGCAATATCTATCAAACTATAGATCCTATCGACTGGACGTGGATTCTAAAAGTACAATATACACTTCTCCCTAGAAATCTATTCAAAAAGCGTTTTAATGGCCAAACTATCCTACAATCTAGGATTTTACAGAGAGGGTCATTTCTTATTTGTGAATAAACGACCATTTGTAACGATTGCATTCAACGGGAGCACTAGAGGGCGAAAACTTTAAAACGTAATTATAGGACGTATTAAACGCTTGAACAAACGACATATTTGGTCGTAATAAGGGCCTGAACAATTGGTCTATTTGGTCGTATGAGTTGGAGGACTTGTTGTTAAAAAAGTACCCAACTCGCCTGTACAGTGGGGTTAGGCGCTCATTTTGCAGCTCATGGTTTCAAAACAGAGATTGGCTGGAATATTCATTGTAAAAAAAGACGCCATCTTCTGCTATGCATGTAGACATTTCGGTTCAAGTACGTCAGATGCCTTCACCACAACTGGCTACAACAACTGGCGCCATGCTTTCAAATCAAATTAAATCAAGTTTTATTTATATAGCACATTTATAAATGATTTTTGGTCGAGCCAAAGTGCTGTACATATAATAAAATTAGCCTACAGTAGAGACACTTTACAGCAAATACAACAGCACAGATTGTTCAGAATATCAGTATGAGAAAAACGACACCCTCTATCCTTAGACCCTCACATCGTACAAGGAAAAACTTCCAGAGAAAACTCACAGTTTAAGGGGGAAAAATGGGAGAAACCTCAGGGAGAGCAACAGAGGAGGGATCCCTCTCCCAGGACGGACAGACGTGCAATAGATGCCGTGTGTAAATCGAAGAGATAATACATTTTACAGCATATAGACCGAATGTTAGGAAATGCATGTGTCTGTAATAAGAAGATGAATCCACGAGGATGTCAGCTACAATCCTGTGGAAGCCATCAGGGAAGCAGCATGACGAGACCCAAGGCAGGACCGCAGAGACAGGTTCAGCCACGACCCGAAGTCCACGACTTAATCCAGAACTCAGGATAGAGGATCCAAGACACAGGACTACAGCAAGAGGATCAGCCTCGACTCCGGATCCCGGCGTAGATATAGATACAAAACAAGAAAAAAGATTTGGCTGTGTTAATCGGAACAAGAGAATACACAGACACAGACAGAGAGGGAAAAGGTAATTGGATTAAAGTTATTCTTGATAACCCTCTAAAAAGATCTCATGAACTTCCCCACTCAATCTATCAAGACCCGAGCAGTTCTATTATATATAGGATAAGAAACAGAGAGAGGGAGCACAACAACCTATCTCTTCGTCAGATGCACTGCCCCGCTTATCTAAGCGACTCTGTACCCCGTTACCCTCTACAAGGCCATAGACCAGCAGAGGGAAAATAGGGGGTGGGTAAGGGTAAAGGTTTTTAAGAATAAACCACAAGGGTCTAAAGGGAAAAAAGATGAAATATAAGGTACTATATTTTAAGTAATCCTATCTACTATTCCTATATTTGAATAATGTATAAACTATTTTAAAAATACTTTATGAAATCCTATGTTATGTTATAAATATTAAAATAAAGAACTAAATGAATAAATAAATAATCACGTACAATAAATGTACGTGATAAGGGACTGGGAAGGCATGAATCAAGCAAAGAGCACATGAAGTCAGTGGCTTTGGAGAGGCGTGCAAGAAGTGAGACTGGTAATGAGGTTTCCACTCTTGTAAATGCAGCACAACTGGAGAGAAACCGCACCTATGTATCAGCTATTGTGAACATAATTCAATTTATAGCAGTAAACCAGTTGCCTTTCCGTGGCTCTGTTGATGCGTTGGATGCAAGAGGCAAGGGGAGTTGTAGTATTTGTCTAGCAATGATGGACTACACCCTTCAAAAGGGCAAAGAACTTGCTAAGATTGTTAGCACCAAAAGTAAATCTGTTTACAGTTCTGTTTCATATGGGTGTTGAGATGTATCCATAAATCTCCTCATGTTGCTCTCAAAGTGCACCAGATTGATGCTTTTAACTTCAATATTTCCCAGGGGAGCATGCCCCCGGACCCCCCTAGAGGAGGTGAGGACCCCCCAAGAGGGTGTTAGGTCCACTCCCCACTTATAAAAATAGCACTTTACCACTGCACCCTCTCTAATCTCAGATGCACCCCGAGTCATTTTGTTCTGGAACCGGGCCTGGGGACGATTGATAAGGGATATTGGCACCTTCATCAAACTACACACAGCAGTGAAGTATGATAAAAGTGGATAATTATTTTCAGCATCTCATGCACATACAACAATTTTAAGATAACTCCCTGTAAACATCTGCATTTTAGAAAATACAATAATTTAAGGTAAAATAATTAAATCTGTGATGTGCCCCTCAGCCCCCTTCCCTGGTCCTGTTAGTGTGTCAGGGTCTTTATCAGCTAATTGTTAATCACTGACCTGCAGTAAGCCGTTAATTGAGACTCTGTGAATTAAAGATAATAGTCATTAGAGCGAGGAGAGAGATCACCCATCACACTGAGACAGGAGATGTCACAGCTCTAAAGATGAACGATGGCTCTCAGTGTCAAGAGCACCACAGCTCGGAGCATGAAAGAAGGAAATGGATGAAGATGGCAGCAAAGTGTTCTGTCTTTAGGAACGTTCACAAATAGAACCTCCTGCAGTGGACTATTGGCAATCCTCGAGGTGAATCACAAACCCCAGACACCCAAGGCCCTCTAGTCACCTATACATCATATCACACTTTTTACTTATTTTTTAAATAAAATGCATGTGCCATTATCATACCTTTGTTGCGTACTCTTCTTGCATATCATCTATTTTTTCCTAGATCCTTGTTTTACCCTGTTTTTTAGTCGCAATACACTTTGTCAATGTTATATTATACATTTTTTAATGCTGTATTTACATTTTCTGAAGTATTACCAAATACAAACCATATAAATACTGTTTCTCACTGGCTGTAGTCTCTCCCTTTGTTAGTGTCTGCTGAGAGATGGCAGTATATTAAACCCAGGAATGGTTAATTGGTTACAGTGACATTTCATGTCTGTCAGCATCAGTTTTCCATACATATCCACACACACAAACAAAGTTTGCAATCCAGGGAATGTTAATCAAGCTGGGTTTTGTTAGATAACATATCTCTTTCTTTCTATTGTGAAATCAAATAAATATTAATCAAAGTATTGTTTGTTTATACATTTTAAGAATGGCTTTTTATATTCATTTTATTACATTTATTTGGGTCTACAACAAATGATTCAAATGTTTATGTCAGTAAATATGTGTTAACAGAGGTGGCAGGTGTTGGGGGGGGGGTGTTTGTGTCGGCGTCATCACAAACGGACGTCGCTTCAAGTGTGAGGAAAGGATGTCCCATTGCTCTTAAAACACATGTCCTTGCTTCTTCTCCCTTCTCGTGGTTTCCTTATATCTCAGGAAAGGAGGCAAGGAAAAGACTTAAGTGAGGGACGCAGGGATGCAAATTAAGAGACATTGAATGTAGCTAATGTAGCTAATATCCTCGTCTCCCTTTGTCCTGTGCCAGTTCGTCTTGCTTCATGTGGAGTCAAGAGAACCTTTTTTCCTACGTTTTGCCTCTAAAAGATTTAGTAATCTGTTACAAGCCACACCTGATTTGATCTGCTGCTTCCCAAGATGTGAAGATTAAAAATAGCAGTCCTAAATAGAAATGCCTTGAAAAACATTACATGAGTCCGTCTTCCAATTGGCTTTTCTTTCGCTGAATATGGGCAAATGCAATTTGACTGAAGAGAAACAGCCACATGCCCTTAAGAGTGAAGGCCAAAGACCAGCTCACAAAATAGTTGACAGCAGATAAGGCTGGCTACATTTGACTAGGGATGTAACGATACCAAAAACTCACGGTACGATAATATCGCGATAACAAGTCCACGGTACGGTATTTATTGCGATATTGAATAATAAAGGGGGGAAAAAAAATGTAAACATTTTTTTTTCAATACCATTATTTTTTACTTGAAAAATGTTTCTTTATTAAATACTAAATCTGATTTGTACAGCATTTTAAAGTGTCAAAAACAAAGTGACAGTAACAGACTGGAACAAGAAAACCAGTGTTTTTGTACAGTACTACCAAACAAAGTAGGCATTTTCTTTGTGTAAATAAACAAGGACATTTAATAATCAGACCCTGCAATAAAATAAATCAAGTGTCACTTTAGTTTTTAAGTAATTCAACTCAAACTCACTAGTCACTCACTCGGCATCATCAGACAGGTTTTTAGGAATATGAGAATGTCCACATTTCCAGGTATTTATAAGCTGGGATGTTTGGGCATTTACAATATCCCCTGCTCTGGAAAAAACTCTCTCGCTTGGTACTGATGTTGCTGGGACAGCAGTGGTCGCGTTAACCTAATGTTTAAATTTAACAATGACGGAAAAATCTGTCATTTTGACAGATTAGAACCATAGACTGTATCTATAAATGGACGTAGGGTCCGTGACGTCACCCATAGGATTCTGCAGAGTTGCGGTGAAGCCCTAAGTAGGCGGAGTCGGCTACTAACGGCTCGACAGTGACGTCAGAGTCTAGGGGCGGGACCTGCTGCCAACGAGCGTGACGTTCCAGACCTAGCTCAAGCTAAGAAGCTAAGCTAACATGCTCTCAGTATTAAGCTAACAACCTATGCTAACAACACATTCTATGCTAACAACCCAGCTTGCAGTCACCGCTCCTCGTTCCAAATCAAAATCTAGGTTGCACATTTCCTGTTGAAATACATGCATACCAAGTCACTGCGTGGCACTTTGGTTTTTGATAAAACAGTGTAGTTCCACTATATAAACGTTACATTCATAATCAAACAAGACAATCTGCAAGATAATTAGCTATTTGGTATTATTCTTAATGCTTGTCATTCACACGTTAATAAAATAAAATAAGTACCGATACATAGCAGAATAATTGTGGCGGTGTTCAGCTTAATAAACCTTGCTCAACATAATTTATTTAGCTAATACTACAGCAGGCTACAGGCGAACCAAGTCCGCGTTTCGATGCATTCCTTGATCTCCAGTTATCACGCTGGACTCCGCCGCTGGCCGAAGCTAACGTAGCCCCAGGGGGCTAGCTACGGCCGCCGGGACCTATGGCCGGGACGCGCTAGCGAGCTAGCCCCCTGCAGCCCCGTTAGCTTCGGCGGCGTGGACTCCGGCGGCCCCACTGGGATAATTGGGTCCCCTTTTCACATTTGCTCCCATTTAGCATTATGGGTGTCATAGCCATATAGTATAAAAGTCTTACCCAAGGCTGAATCATAAACTAAACTGTATATATGTATAAAGGGTTACGTCCTTAGCTGACTAATAAGCGACATAACAAGCTAAGCTAACAAGCACACAAACACCTGCTAACGGGGTTAACATGTATAATATTATCATTTTACTCACCGAAAAAAGCTGAAAGTAGACTTCTTGGAAGTTCTGTTAGTACATTCAAGCGCACAGCACGACATTTTAATTATCTAGTATTTGTAACAATATTCCCTAACAGGCACGATCACCACGAACACATCTAAAGGGTCAAGTACAGTAACTACAACTAACTAACGTTGTAGCCTAGCAAAGTGGACAAGTTGCTGTTAGCTGACAGTGAGGCACGTGACCACGCCCTAATGTGTGCACAAACTTTAAGACTTAATATAAATAAAAGGGTCGCGTTAGAAAACAATTCACTCACAGATCCATAATCATGAAGGTGGAATCTAACTATATCAAGAATAAAAATGTATGGAGCCAGGGGTAGAAACATGTTTTTTTCTGCCTTAAAGTTGGGCATTTTAACATGGGGGTCTATGGAAATTGCTCCTTTCTGCAGCCATCGCCTATCGGCCAATATATGAACTGCAGTGTGTGGCACTTCCGTATTGGCTTCACGGCTCTACCCCACAGTTTGCCGCTTGATTAGAACAAACTCGGAACAGCGCCAACGTTTCCCCGCAGCGAGGCTCTGGTGTTATGCCGTGTTATGCATGTCCTCCAAAAGGAAATTATATAGTTTCCAAACCGTACTTTGCCGTACAGATCAAAACGTGTCTGGGAGGTTTTGCTTCACACTGTGCGCGCTCCCGCGAGGTGCATGCACACACGGGATAACACCGCCCCCCCCCTGTTGACAGTTCACGAGCATGCTCTCTCGTGAACTGTTCAGACCCGACGGGTAATAAGGGATTATGACGGACATTTTACGATCCTGTCTGTCAAAATGACGGACAGCGAAAAAGTCTAACGCCACCTCAGTGGGACGGAGAGATATGCTTTGGCTGTCACAATCTGCTTTCTCACTCACCTACTTTCTGCATTAACATTCCTTAGTCACCTGGTAGTCACACCCTGTCTCTCTCTCACTCTGTTACACCCATCAGCTCCATTAGTATTTAGGCCCACTTCACTTTCACCTCAGTGCCAGATCGTACTTTGCAGCATGCCAGTCTTTCCCGCATTACCCTTCAGATTGCTCTCCCGGTTTCGACCCTGCCTGTTCCCGACCAGCCTGCCTCGCCTGCTCCCTGACCCGTTCTGTACCTGCGACTCCCGTCCTGCTGTCTCCTGGAACCCTCGCCTGTCCCCGACCAGCCCTTTGCCTACTACCTGCCGTGTTGTCTTCTACCAGCCTATTGCCTCCAATAAAGCTGGTTACCGACTATCTCTGGTTTCCCGTGTTCTGCATTTTGGTCCTCAGCTCGTTTGTGACAGAACGATCTGGCCAGAAATGGACCAAGCAAACACCGGGTCTCCTAGAGACCGCGTTGAGAGGGTTAAGGATGCCATCCAAAGACAGGAGGTCACGATAGCTACCTTAGCTACCGAGACCCACCAGGCAACCTCAACCCAGGGACAAACGCTGGCTTACCTTACCTCCCAGATGCAACAGATGGCCGCCGACTATCGGAGATACAGCTAGCCGCTACCATGGCTGCTACCGTCCCTCCGCCCACAGTTCCGATGCTCGCTCCAGCCCCTGGGTCGACGGGATACGCTCCGGAGCCTCGTGTGGGAACGCCGGAACGCTACGCTGGTGAGCCGGAGGGATGCAGGCCTTTTCTCACAAACTGTTCCATATTGTTTTCACTGCAGCCACAGACCTTCGCCTCCGAGGCGGCTCGGGTAGCTTTCACCGTTAATCATCTGACGGGGAGAGCATGTTTATGGGGAACTGCAGAGTGGGAGCAGCAGACTTCAGCCTGCGCCTCTTTTGCTGCTTTTTCCGCGGAGATGCGGAAGGTGTTCGGTTCCGTTCGTCTGGGTCCCGACGCTGCTGGAGGCCTGCTAAGTTTGAGCCAGGGTTCCGGCACGGTGGTGGATTACGCTATTGACTTCCGCACCAGCAGCCGCCGCAGTAGCTGGAATGAGCCGGCGCAGTGTGACGCATATCTGAGAGGATTAGCGGATTATATGAGAGATGAGCTGGTTTCCTATGATCTCCCTGCTTCCTTGGATGGGTTGATAGAGCTCACCTCTCGGATTGACAGACGAATCCAGACCCGGAGAGGAGAGCAACAGACGCGAGCAGCGGCCCGCCGCTCGCGACAACAACTTCCGGTTTCCGGGAGATTTCGACTTCCGGTTTCGGCGGAGAATTCCCATTCCTACTCTGACTCACGGTACGAGGTCGAGCCCATGCAAGTGGGTCGTACCAGTCTTACCTCTGAGGAGAGGGAATTACGTCGGAGAGGTAATCTTTGCCTTTACTGTGGTCAGGCTGGACATATGGTTTCCCGTTGTCCGGTAAAAGGACAGAGCTCATCAGTAATGGGGAGTATACTGGTGGGCCAAACCTCTGAGCGGATTCCCAATCTAAGACCCTTGTGCCATGCTCGACTCCTCCTGACAGGCAAATCTCAGGCTCTGGCTGTTTTTATCGACTCCGGATCAGATGTTAGCATCATTGACGAGGAGCTCGCACTACAGCTGGGCATCCAACTGGTTCGGCTGCTCCAGCCGGTACCGGCTAATGCTTTGGATGGTCACCTGCTGGGAACAGTGACACACCAGACGACACCGGTCCATATGCTCATGTCGGGGAACCACCATGAGACAATCCAGTTTCATGTGCTACGGTCCCCCCAAATCCCTCTGATTTTGGGTTATCCGTGGCTCCGCCGCCACAACCCGAACATTGACTGGGCAACTGGGTCCATCCTAGGTTGGAGTTCCTCCTGTCATCAGGTTTGCCTCAAGCAGGCCGCCGCACCTCTACTATCTGTGGATATGAACCTGGTTCCGGATGTCACAGGGGTTCCGGCTGAATATTTGGACTTTAAGGAGGTTTTTAGCAAGGCTAAGGCGACATCTCTCCCACCTCATCGGCCCTATGACTGCGCCATTGAGCTACATCCAGGCGCAGTCCCACCCAAGGCCCGGTTGTACTTGCTTTCGGCACCGGAGAGGAAGTCCATGGAGACTTACATCAATGACTCTCTGGCTGCGGGAATTATTCGTCCTTCCACATCACCCGCAGGAGCAGGGTTTTTTTTTTGTGGCGAAGAAGGACAAGACCCTGAGACCCTGCATTGACTATCGAGGTCTGAACGACGTCACGGTGAAGAATCGTTACCCCTTGCCACTCATCTCGTCAGCATTCGAGTTATTACAGGGGGCTACAATCTTCACTAAGCTGGATCTACGAAACGCTTATCACCTGGTACGAATCCGGGAGGGGGACGAATGGAAGACCGCCTTCAACACCTCTTCGGGACATTACGAGTACCTGGTGATGCCATTTGGACTTACCAACGCCCCTGCAGTTTTCCAAGCGTTGGTGAACGACGTACTCCGGGACATGTTGGATCGTTATGTTTTTGTTTATCTGGACGACATTTTGATTTTTTCTAAGAACCTCAAGGAACACGTCCATCATGTCCAGACAGTCCTCCAGAGACTTCTGGAGAACTCGCTGTTCGTCAAGACGGAGAAGCGTGAGTTTCACACTTCTTCGGTCGCCTTTCTTGGCTACATCGTGGGTCAAGGAAGTGTGGAGATGGATCCTTCTAAGGTTTCAGCAGTTACCTCGTGGCGGGTCCCTGATTCCCGGAAGGAGCTGCAGCGTTTCCTGGGATTCGCCAACTTTTACAGACGGTTCATCCGTGGCTACAGCACCGTGGCCGCCCCGCTCACCGCCCTGACCTCATCCAAGGTGACGTTCCGATGGTCCCCTGCAGCCGAGGAGGCTTTTCAGGACCTCAAGGGCCGGTTTACGTCAGCTCCTATCCTGCAAGTACCAGACCCCGCTGGTCAGTTGGTGGTGGAGGTGGATGCTTCTGACGTAGGGGTGGGGGCCATCCTGTCGCAACGTTCTGGTGAGAACCAGAAGCTCCACCCCTGTGCTTTCTTTTCGAGGAGATTGAGTCCGGCGGAGAGAAACTATGACGTGGGGAATCGAGAGCTTCTAGCAGTCAAGTTGGCGTTGGAGAAGTGGCGACACTGGCTTGAGGGGACAGAACAACCATTTCAGGTATGGACCGACCATAAGAACCTGGAATACATCAGGTCGGCACAGAGACTGAATTCTCGGCAAGCCAGGTGGTCGTTATTTTTCACCCGGTTTAATTTTTTTCTCTCCTACCGCCCGGGCTCCCGCAACGTGAAGGCCGACGCTTTGTCCCGGCAGTTCGGGAGGGAGGGAGACACCCGGGGTATTCCGGACACCATTCTTCCTGCTCCTCGAGTGATCGGCGTCCTCGCTTGGGAGATTGAGGAGAGGGTTAAGACCGCTTTGGTGGACCAACCCGGTCCTAGTTCTTGTCCTCTTAACCGCTTGTTTGTGCCTCAGGTTTTGAGGGCTGAGGTGCTTCAGTGGGCTCATAGCTCCAGACTTTCCTGCCACCCTGGAATTCAACGTACCAAGGGGATGGTCCTACAACGGCTCTGGTGGGCCACGCTGGAGGCTGACACCCGGGAGTTTGTGAACGCCTGTCCTGTGTGCAATCGGCACAAACCATCTCACCAAGCGCCAGCTGGCCTCCTTCATCCATTACCGGTCCCACGTCGCCCTTGGTCACATATTTCATTGGACTTTGTGACTGGTCTACCACCGTCCCACGGACATACTGCCATCTTGACGGTGGTAGATCGGTTTAGTAAGATGGCTCATTTCGTACCCCTGCCTAAGATCCCGTCAGCTAAGGAGACGGCAGAACTGATTCTTCTCCACGTGTTTCGCATTCACGGACTGGCGACTGATGTGGTTTCCGACCGGGGGCCCCAATTCACCTCTGTGTTTTGGAGGGAGTTTTGTGAACTGATCGGGGCGACGGTTAGTCTCAACTCCGGTTTCCACCCACAGGCCAATGGCCAGACCGAATGGAAGAATCAGGAGATGGAGACCACTCTCCGCTGCATGGCTTCCGATCATCCCACGACCTGGTCAAAACAACTCCTGTGGGTGGAGTATGCCCACAACACCCTCATCAGTTCCGCTACTGGTCTTTCCCCTTTTCAGTGTGCATACGGTTTTCAACCCCCATTGTTCTCTGCATTGGAGAAGGAGGTTACCTGTCCGTCTGTCCAGGCTTTCATCCGATGTTGTCGGAGGACTTGGAGGCAGGCTCGAACAACTCTGCTTCAGTCTGCTAACCGGTACGCCACATCAGCGAACCGCCGACGAACCAAGGCACCTGTGTACCAGGTAGGCCAGAGGGTGTGGCTTTCCACTCAGAACATTCCCCTTCGGATGGAGTCTAAGAAGTTAGCGCCCAGGTTTATTGGACCCTTCAAGATTGTCAAGGTCATCAATCCTGCAGCAGTTCGACTGAGTTTGCCCCGGAACATGAAGATCCATCCCACCTTCCACGTTTCTAGGATTAAACCTGTCCGGGAGAGTACTATGATTTCCGCCGCCCCTCCACCACCACCCCCTAGGATGATCGATGGGGGCCCTACCTACACCCTTCGTCGTCTACTCCGTTCCCGTCGCAGAGGAAGAGGGGTTCAATATTTGGTGGACTGGGAGGGCTATGGTCCTGAGGAAAGGCAGTGGATTCCTGCTCGGCATATCCTCAACCCTCAACTCATCCGAGACTTCCACCTGCGTTACCCGGAGCAGCCTTCCAGGACCCACGCTCAACCAGGCGTTAAGCGGGGGGGTACTCGTCCGCGACGGATCAGAGGCTTCATCGAGGAGGAGGGGGAAGCATCATCAGGCGAGGAGGACGAGGATTTCCAGGAGGGAGAGGCCGAGAGAGCATTCTCAGATGAGTACTGACCTTTCCCATACCTCCACCTTCCACCCGGTGTCTGTAGGGTTTTTTCTTGATTCTTCTCTTTTTTTTTTTTCTCTCTCTCTTTTCTTCTTGATAGATATTTCTTAGACGTCTGGAGCCGTCCATTAAGGGGGGGGGGTTCTGTCACAATCTGCTTTCTCACTCACCTACTTTCTGCATTAACATTCCTTAGTCACCTGGTAGTCACACCCTGTCTCTCTCTCACTCTGTTACACCCATCAGCTCCATTAGTATTTAGGCCCACTTCACTTTCACCTCAGTGCCAGATCGTACTTTGCAGCATGCCAGTCTTTCCCGCATTACCCTTCAGATTGCTCTCCCGGTTTCGACCCTGCCTGTTCCCGACCAGCCTGCCTCGCCTGCTCCCTGACCCGTTCTGTACCTGCGACTCCCGTCCTGCTGTCTCCTGGAACCCTCGCCTGTCCCCGACCAGCCCTTTGCCTACTATCTGCCGTGTTGTCTTCTACCAGCCTATTGCCTCCAATAAAGCTGGTTACCGACTATCTCTGGTTTCCCGTGTTCTGCATTTTGGTCCTCAGCTCGTTTGTGACATTGGCCATGGTTGACAGCAGTGGGTCAAACTGTGCATTGTCTCTCCACCACTTCAAAAACAATACAGTTGTTGCCAAGAAGGTGAGGCTTATTGACAGGGCGAGATATACTGTTGGTACTTGTCAATGTCTCTAGGTGTGTAAATGTAGCCCTGTAAATACGATGTCCTTTTGAATTCTGTTGTTTTATGTTCATGTTGTAACCTACTTGCTGCCATGTTGGACAGGTCTCTCTTGAAAAAGAGATCGATGATCTCAATTGGACCACCTGGTTAAATAAAGGTTTAAAACAAAAAAAAAAGTGTTTAAAAAATATATACATTTTTTTTTTTAAATCGCGGTAGATTTTGTCAGTCTCAGGACGGTATTGGGACGTTTATTTACCGTGATACCGCGATATTCGGTATATGGTTACATCCCTACATTTTACTGTAAACCACTTTTACAGAAATTAAAGCCAAACATCAGAACGTTTATTTCAATTAAGTCTGTAGTCTGTAAAAACATCTATCATCTATATTATTGTGAGCTTTTCTATGCTTGCAAGAACTATGACATATCGGGTTTGTTCAAATAATTAAAAAACGGTGCTTTAGAAAATCTGCAGTAGTGTAGTTTACACTTTTCAATAATAACTTCATAACATATTCCCCTGTTATTAAAATGTATCCAACATGGGTGATTACATTAATAAAGCTCTCTCTGTCATGAGGGTTTGAGTTATTTTCATGAGAGATATTAATTTTCTAAATGATGGTATATAAATCCCAAACTGCACTGTCTTCATCTGAAGACACCGGTAACCAATTTACATTAATGGCCCAATTTGACCTCAAGTGACTCACACTGGATTTAACATGCCGAGTGGATTCTGTTTTCACTCAGAAGGTAAGAGCAACACTGATATCACATAAATGATATTAGTAATTGACTGGGTGGTTGCGTGGTAATTTTATCTAAGTTTTTTCTTTAAGACAGGGCACCAATAATCAAATTACTTTTGACTTGATAAGGCTCATATATCATATGTCTTGATGAATATTAATATGACTATATATTTTTCTAACTGTGAGACATAAAACATGAACAGCACGGCATGCAGAAATGAGAACTATTAAACATTATGTGATGACAGCTCTGCATGTTGTAATGACTTTATAATTTAAGTCTGATTGTGTTTACTAGGATAAAAAAAGGAAATTATAAAAATAATTTCATTTTTGGAAGATAACAATGGTAGTGGTCCCTAAAACATTGGTCAATTTGGACATTCAAAGGTTTGATCTGATGCAATAGCAGACCGTTGCTAAGGATGTTCTGATCAATGGACAGAAATAGGTCAGGTCAATTTCATATCAGCAGTGACACCATAGAATACTGTACAAATTGTATTTGTATTCACAGTGTTACATACCGGGGGTTCCGTCTCGGAACAGTTCATTTACTATGGTGACCAACAGATACAACGGCCTGAAACGCTCCCATTAGGAGAACTCATTGCAGCTTCAGAAACGGTGCAAATAAAAAAAGAATTGGCCAAAATTCAGATCAGATTAATCTGGAATACTACTGGATCCGTCAGCTTTTTATGACTGGATGCTTAAGGAGCTCTTTTTTATCAGCATGGTGGAATTCAATGCTCCCTCTCTCAGCGGCAGGCAGGCCGGTCCACATGAAGACCAACGCTGCGACACAATGAATTAATAAACTGCTCACTGTATCGCTACTGAAATTCTTATTGTAAGAACTTTGGCTGTTTAAAAAACCTAATCAAAATAGTGATGGATAAACTCGTGCTAATATTACAATATTAACTCTTAATGTATATGAAAAGTTAGACTCAGTCTCAAACTCCCCTTAGCAAAACAAATTATTGACAGGAGACTACACTGAAACCTAAAAATAAAACGTCAGTTCAGTAACATTAAAGGAATGACCGCCCTGAATATATAGTTTTTTCTGGTAATGTGGTTTAAAGTGCAATTAAAGGACATTCATTTGAATGTTATTATTTTGTACTTTATGAACTTCATTCATTTTTAAATAGAACACAAATCCAAACATGTCCGACAGGAGACACACTACTGATTCTCAGGCCCGTTCTCATTTCATCAAATCCCCCTCCTCGACTCCTCGGTCCTCCGGTAGTGACCCGGAAATGAATTTCAGCGCGCCATGTTGAAGGACATCTAATTTCTCTAAATGCACTTCGAGGATCGAGCGTCGAGGAGGCTCTCTGGAGGAGCTATAACCGAGGATACACTGATGGTTCCTCCACGGCTCCTTCGTAGATGCATTTCCGGCAACAGAGATGTTTCAAAGAATCGTGACGCACGGCCGGACTTACAGTTGCAAGAAAAAGTATGTGAACCCTTTGGATTCTCCACACATAGCGTTGTGTGTTCCTTCCAAACAACTCAACTTTGGTTTCATCTGGCCACAGAATATTTTGCCAGTAGTGCTGTGGAACATCCAGGGGCTCTTTTGCAAACTTCAAATGTGCAGCAATGTTTTTTCTGGACAGCAGTGGCTTCCTCCGTGGTGTCCTCCCATGAACTCCATTCTTGTTCAGTGTTTTACGTATCGTAGATTCGTCAACAGAGATGTTAGCATGTGCCAGAGATTTCTTTAAGTCTCTAGCTGACACTCTAGGATTCTTCTTCACCTCATTGAGCATTCTGCGCTGTGCTCTTGCAGTCTTCTTTACAGGACGGCCACTCCTAGGTGTTGTGGAATATTTTCCAAGGCCCATAACTTTGACCCAGTTTATCAGTTCAAACTGTTCTGACTGAGCACACGCACCTCGTAACCTTGGCTGCTGTGCTCTCAGTGTTCTGTCTCCCTGTTCCTGCCTGTTGGCGTCAGCTGGTAGAGGTGTTATGATTCTATGTTGCTGCCTGTTGACGTCAGCTGATAGAGGTGTTATGATTCTATGTTCCTGCCTGTTGACGTCAGCTGATAGAGGTGTTATGATTCTATCTTGTTATGCAGCATGTTGATGATGCTCTCAGAACTAGCTAAATACATGGGTCTGAGGTAGAGTTCTTTAGAATTGACGTGGCAACTCTCCCGTGCAGTCTCTCCGTGACTGATGTGACTTGTGATGTGAATCTCTCCGGCCGTAACTCCAAATAAATCATCAGTGTTTGACATCAAAAGCTCCTGCTCCTCCCGTGTCTCTTTCCTGAGTCGGTGACTCCCACTGCATTGCTACACAGAAGTTTCCTCTACACTAGGGAGAGTAGCAACTTTCTGAACTTTCTCCATTTATAGATAATTTGTCTTACCGTGGACTGATGAACATCAAGGCTTTTAGAGATACTTTTGTAACCCTTTCCAGCTTTATGCAAGTCAACAATTCTTAATCGTAGGTCTTCTGAGAGCTCTTTTGTGCGAGGCATGGTTCACATCTGGCAATGCTTCTTAAGAATAGCAAATTCAAAACTGGTGTGTATTTTTTATAGGGCAGCTTTAACCAACACCTCCAAACTTGTCTCATTGATTGGACTCCAGGTTGGCTGACTCCTGACTCCAATTAGCTCTTGAAGAAGTCTTTAGCCTAGGGGTTCACATACTTTTTCCACCCTGCACTGTGAATGTTTACATGGTGTGTTCAATAAAAACATGAAAACATATAATTGTTTGTGTGGTATTAGTTTAAGCAGACTGTGTTTTGTCTATTGTTGTGACTTAGATGAAGATCAGAACACATTTTATGACCAACTTATGCAGACATCCAGGTAATTCCAAAGGGTTCACATACTTTTTCTTGCAACTGTATCTCAGCCAATGACAGCTCTGCATGCATCCCCTGGATATTATATTATTAACTGCTTTCATCGCATGCAATGTTTACAGTGAGAACAGCTGTGAGATCCATGCAGAAAGCAGAGCAGTGTGTATAATATATATCACTCAGTATAACAGGCCTACTCTCTTTATTTGCTTTGGTTTAGTAGATATCTACAAACAAAGAGTCGATATTTTTCTAAAACCATTTAGTGCTTCACAATAAAATACACAACAGCTGTAGCCTGATTTAGGAGCTGTATGTGCGTGTGTGTGGTACAGTGTGTGCGTAGATGCAGTGGACAGACAGGTCTCAGTTGGTTTGGTGTCCTCTGCTTAATTTTAATACTTGTAAATACAACTTTTGGCCCGTAATTTATTTTCCTCATTGTAGCGACCAGAGGGGGGGGGGGATATATCCAGTCTCTGATAGTGTTACTTTATTATGAGAGTGCTCTGTTTGATTCTGAAATTGTATATATATTTATATAAATATATACATATATATATATGTGTGTGTGTGTCCGCATCTGTAGCCTGTTATTGTCTCATTATACCACACTGTGAATGAATTACAAGTAAATATATAAGTGGTCATGAATAGTGGTGCACGATAATTATCGGCCCGATAATTATAGGTCCGATATTAGGAATTATGACGTCATCCCGATAAACCCGATAAAAGTATTAATAGCCCCGATAATATACAATATATTTTTTGGGTAAAAAAATACTGCGGTGTGGGTGGATTGGGATGAGGGGCGCTTGTTTTTCACTCGGCTCCTCCCGTTTTGCCAGTACTGAGGTATTAGTGGTTTAGGAAGAGGGGAGTTTTTCACAAATCCAGCGCTCCCTAACTCATGCCTGGCTGTGACGTAAATGGTGTGCGGCCGTGATGCCAGGACAGTAAACAAACATGTCGTCGGTAGTATGGGACTATTTCAGAGTTAGATAGTTCGCTTACTATTTGTATTAACAAATTTAATGCAGAAGTTCCACGAGGAGGGAAAAAGGCAACAAGCTATAATACTTCCAACCTGATTAGTCACCTGAAACATCGCCATCGCTACGATGGTGTGTTAAAAGCGTACGAAGACGCCTGCGCTGCTAAACTAGCGGCGAATCCAAAGCCAGCTGCAAAGGCTTACCTATCGACGAGGCTTTTGAAAAAGGCAAGAACTTTATTTGGGAAAATAAATAAACTTTCAAATCCAAACTTTGAAGAGTCAAAACTGTTCTTGGCTTTGTTTTGTTCATAGTAGTAATGCTCATGTCATTTGCTCACTACTAGTCTTTTTTTTACCGCCAGGTGTGCAAAAACTACAGGTACATTTCATATATATATTATATTATTATCGGTTATCGTTATCGGTCTTGAGAAGCAGGAAGTTATCGGTATCGGTTTCAAAAAACCAATATTGTGCATCCCTAGTCATGAACACATCTGTCCATCAGACAGAGGGCTGCTGTGCCTCCTGTCATCATTAATCAACACACTCTCACTCCATAATCGTCCAGGAGCGACGTTTGGTCAGGGTCCCGTGGCGTGCAGTTGTGACGCTCCTAGGCTCCTTCAGCTTCATAAAGGGACGCAAATAGCTTTCAACTGATTGCAATGTATTCCCCTCTGCGGCGGGATTTGACGCTCATGGAATCACGGCATTCGTTTGTGTCGGCTGCCCTTAAAGGCAATGTGAGCGTTCATTCCCATTGGATAACGGAGAATTGTACACCCGGAAGTAAGTATTCCCCTTACTGTCGATGATTTTACAGTGATATCTGCACTACTCATCGACTAAAAAACACCAGATTATCCTTGTTAATTACACAACATTGATTGGTTTAAATTGTGTGCAATGCTTTTGTATTTTTCCCCTTCGATTCGGAGAAACAAATATTTTTTCGGAGTAAAGGATGGCAGAAGACACTACACTACTCAGAATCCCCAGCTATCGTTTAGGACTACACCATGTGCTCTGTTTGACAAACCCTGTGATTGGTTTTCAAGCTCTGTGATTGGTTGACCTCCAACTGCATTCCATATGAAAAAAAACGTTTCGTAAAAGATAAAATCATACTTTATTCAGCAGTGCTTGCTTTACTCTTTGAAAGTCATCACATTAATGCATTGTAATAAATGGTTCGGCTGCATTAAATATATTACACATTTGTCGTAGTTCTTTATTTTTATTTATCTACAGAGATCGGGCTCAGAATAGACCGGAAACTATTCTTTTACCGTTCAGTTTGAATTTCACAATAAAGTTAGTAATATTTTGTTTTGATATTATTGTTTTTTATTAACTACTAGACCGCTGGGTCATGTTAAGACCATCTTTTCTGTGTTGTTGTGGGTTTTTTCCATCGATTTTGTGTTACAAATATCAAAACAATAACTAAATATATCCGTCGTAAACTAAACCAGAAACAGCAGTATATTTTATTTTGTTAACACTGTAAACTTGACAGCTTTTTAACCCAAACCACCTACTGGTTAAAGCAAGTTATTACACGTTTAGAGTAATGCAATGCAGGTAGATTGTGTTGCTTTTTAATGACTGTTTAAAATGTCTTTTTCTTAATGTCTTTTATTATTATTAACTACTTGTTACTTGTTGCTAGGGACGCTGCTATCGATATTATTTCTGTTATGTTGTGTAACTGTTTAATGGTGTTAACTTTATTGCTACCCCCTTCCCCGTCAATGTAGTGTTGGTCCACAGCACAAACGTATGCAAACGTATGTTTCCGCATCTAAAATTGTGGCATAGATAGCCTACGTTATTTTCCCCTGTGCAATTCTCCATTTACTCAACAATAACACATAATTATCCTTGTGTTTATTTATTTGTTTGATTAATAAACACAAGTTGGAGTCCGTCAGGACCGAGGGTCGGAGCAGCTCATTTGCTTTAGAGAATATTACACCGGGAAGTAAGTATTCTCTCCGCTTCGCTTGACAAACCCTGTGATAGTCCTCAAGCTCTGTGATTGGAGAGTGTGCTCCGAGGGTTACGCCAAGCGTCGAACAGCACTTGAAATGGGATGGAACCATGGCAAACTGTCCAAAACTGGATTTTGCAAAAACTTGCAAATATGGCAGTAGCCATCGATCAGCTTAAGATAAGATATACTTTATTGATCCCAAGTTGGAAACATTTGCGTTACATCAGCATGTGTAACAGTTGTAAATATGCAGTGGTGTTTATTTGTAAATCATTTAGTATAATCACACAAATTCTGTGTTTTATATTTAACAATTCTGTGTTCTTTATTTATTGATTGTTCAATACCTGACAAGGCCGGAGATGAAATATCTACATACATCTTATAAGAGTATAATACATATGTATACTATCAGTTAAAATAAGTGCTTCAACATAGTTAACATTGCTGGAGGTACACATATTGATAGATGTCTTGTAATGCACTATTGAGGAACCTGCGACCCAAGTTTTTCATTCAATGCATAACTACACCGTTTGTGAATATGATATGTCAATAAACCTTAGAAAATCTTGAAATCGATGTACAAAATAGTCATTATATACAGTCTCTAATTAACTATTAGTAGAGAATAACGAGTAATGAATATACTTTATAGGGATCCTATTAATATCTAATAATAAAAATAATGAAATTCAATAACATGTTTTAACCACTAGGTGTCCCTTTATATCAGCTGTGCACCTTTATGGTGTAAATACAGCCTATCTACCAATTGGACCAAATATACAAGTCAGCCGAATTAGTGTTGATACTGCAAGGAGACGTATTGTGTGAAAAGAAATGTAAGATGTTGTTTAATTGCTGATATATTTATGATCCACGTCACGTTTTCAGTTCCTCATGTTTGTCTAGAAGTCTTCTCATCAGGGCTCTATAAATAGAGAACTACGGCAGATATGTAACATTTAATGCAGCCGAACCGTGTATTACAATGCCGTTATGTGATGACTTTCAAAGAGAAAAGCAAGCACACTCGGAATAAAGTATTACTTTTTTTTTATAAATGTTTTCGGTCTGTTTCCGGTATTTGTTAATGACGATGTGCTGTGAGATGTGAGACTGGAATTGCACAGGGGAAAATAATGTATCTTTAGATGCGGATTTTGTTAAACTAATACGTTTGCGCTGTGGACCAACACTATACATTGACGGGGAAGGGGGTAGCAATAAAGATAACACCATCAAACAGTTACATAACAGAAATAATATCGATAGCAGCGTCCCTAGCAACCACCTTGGTAACAATGAAAACGTTCTATGGACGCAATTTCCTGAAATAATCTTCGTAATAACTAGCAAACTAAAGATCATGTACATCCACTGCACGCATAATCTGAAATAACAACTCATATTTCTCGCATCAAATGACATCAAAACGCATTTTAATGGCCAAACTAACTTTAAAATAGGCATTTTCCACCGAGAATAAAACGATGTTCGGCCATGTTTTTTTTTTCTGCAGGGAGAAATTTGAAGATCACATGACAAAAGAGGCTTCTCAATACTCAAATTTCCCCTCCTTGACTCCTCGGTCCTCCGGTAGTGACCCAGAAATGAATTTCAGCGCGCCATTTTGAAGGACATCTCATTTCTCTAAATGCACACCGAGGACCGAGCATCGAGCGTCGAGGAGGCTCTCTGGAGGAGCTATAACCGAGGATCCACTGATGGTTCCTCCCATGGATGTATAATAAGAACTGGATACAGCGTGGGAGGCGGGGCCTCATTCATTCCTATGAGAGTTGCTCAATGGCGCATGATGACAAAATGGCCCAACTTTTGAGAGAGCGAAACGTCACAGATTACCCGGCATGCCTGAGAAGTGCCCGTATGTGCACTCATAGAGCATGCGCAACTTTAACCACGCCGCCCAAAAGGCTCGTTCACATTAAGCACGTGAATTTGCGTACACGTAACAGCACCGCGCGTTCATGACAGCATGGTACTGGATTTAACGAGGCGGCAGTTAGCAGCTAGCGGCTAGCTAGTAAATTATGCTAAATTACACATCAATCGTTATGTACTTTTATATTACGTTGACATCAGGATCTAGTGATATCCAAGCAACAGAGCTTCATTTAGCATGATACTTGTGTGGGTTGTACATGAAACCACTTGGTAATATATAAAAATGTATATGTTGAAGTCTGTTATGATCAATTGTGAGTTAAAACTTTATCTAAAAAGTAAAGCTGATGATGGATTACTGTGGTGGAGTTAAAATAACAATAGCCTATTTATTGTTTAAATGTGATGGAGTAAAAGGATAGTAACTGTGATTATTCATGTTAAGTAGCCCACAAGTAACTAAAACAATTGCAAGTGCAATAAGAAGCTACAGCAGTGGTACTCAACCTTGTCCTAATCAGGAGCCACATTGACGAAAAAATATTTTTGCAAGAGCCACAATCCAAAAGCGCTCCTTTCCTCCCTGAAACCATTATGCATTTGAGAATATGGATAATATTAATATGTTACTAAGGAATGAAACGCATAATGTACAGTGCAATAACTGTGATTTATTATTTTCACTGCAACCACAAAAAAAAATTGCTGATCATCACTGCCCATAACAACAGATAACAGACAGCATGTTTACTGATCCTCACTGCCCATAACAACAGATAACAGACAGCATGTTTACTGATCCTCACTGCCCATAACAACAGATAACAGACAGCATGTTTACTGATCCTCACTGCCCATAACAACAGATAACAGACAGCATGTTTACTGATCATCACTGCCCATAACAACAGATAACAGACAGCATGTTTACTGATCATCACTGCCCATAACAACAGATAACAGACAGCATGTTTACTGATCCTCACTGCCCATAACAACAGATAACAGACAGCATGTTTACTGATAATCACAGTCCATATAACAGCAGATTATAGACAGCAGGGGTTGTCAGAAGAGTAATGTTGTACTTACTTCACACTCAATGTGATTTCTGACACTCCTTCTGCCGCATAAGTGATTTGAAGTCGGGCTCTGCGCTGGAAACGGCGATCCGAAGGGCCTCTGTTGTGTGCTGCAGACTCAATCTGTTTAGGTTGCGACATTTTATTTTTGAGAGCGCAGAGAATGCTGCTTCACACCGGTATGTGGACGGAAACATTGAGATGATGCGTCTTGCCAGTCTGGAGATATTTGGTAGATGCCCCACCAGTTTCCAAAAGTCCACGACATCTGTAATCCGAAACTGACGCTGAAGTTCATCTGAGCTCTTTAACTCCACGAACTCCATTTGAAGCTGCACAAGTCCGAGCTGGTCGCTTATTTGCTTCATTTCATTGACCTCAATCAGGAATGGGTTTTTCACAAGTAGAAAAATATTGCTATGGTCCTTGAAGTCGTGGAATCTTGATGTGTAGTTTTGCTTGAGCTCAGTTAGCACGTCACAGAATTGTGATTGACAGGGCAGGAGAGCGTCTGCATCCATCGCCATCACTTTCTGCACGGTGGGGAAGAAACGGTAATCAGAACCACGGACACTTTGTTCGAGTACATCCAGTTTGTCAGAAAATACTCTGACAGCCGTGTAGAGCTCATACACGGTCTTGTTTCTTCCCTGCATCTTGAGATTAAGTTCGTTCAAGTGCTGCGTAATGTCACACAGGAACGCAACAGACAGCACCCACTCTTTATCATCCAAAAAGGAAAATCGGGAAGTCTCCCCTTGGCCGACAATGAAGGATTTCAGGGGTTCAAGCAGGTCCATGAAATGTGCAAGCATACGTCCTTTAGACAGCCATCTGATCTCGGTGTGGAACACCAAATCTCCATAGTGAGTGTCAAACTCCTCACACAGCAGTTTAAAATTTAAGTGGTTTCTTGCACGGGCCCTGATATAATTAACAACTTCGATTACATTTGCCATCACTTCATTCAGACATTTGAACTTAGCAAACAAGGCTTGTTGATGCACAATACAATGGTATGAGAAAATACCCTCAGCAGCAACCCCGCCGTTTTTCAGCGTTTCTTTCAGCAAAGCCACGGCTCCGTTCCTCTTACCAAGCATCGCCGGTGCGCCATCTGTTGTGAATGCTGTGATTTTTTCTGGTCCAATGTTAAACTTTTCTAATGTTTTCAGCACAGCGTTTTTTATTTCAATGCCCGTTGTTCCATTTTCCAGTGAAACCATGTCAAGCAGTTCTTCTGTAATGTCAAACTTACTGTTGATCGCTCGGATAAAGATGAGTAATTGTGGCGTGTCATTGATATCCAAGCTTTCGTCCATTGCAAGGCTGACAAACTCAGCGGATGACAGTTTGTCCTTAAGAGTATGTGCAATGTTCTCTGAAATGTCTGATGCCCTCCTAGCTACAGTAGAATCCGACAGTTGCATTTTTTTTACCTCTCGTTCCAGGTCTTTTTTCTCAGGAAACAACGTTGAACAAGCCAGCAGTATGCAATCCTTCACCATTTCTCCATCAGTATATGGCTTCATCTTTTTCATCAGTTCATGTGTGATTTTGTAGGATGCCTCTGTCGCTCTTTCACTCGTATTAGTGTGGAATAAGTTTTTTTGAGCAGTTCGGTTCTGTTTGAGTCTCGCCAGCTTTTCCACCCTCAGCTCTCCACCTTTCGGAAAGTCGGTACTGAACTTCGGGTGTTTTGTGTCGTGATGGCGCTGCAAATTGGACCTTTTAAATTGTGAAATGACGTTGTCACAAAGCAGGCAGATGCATTTTCCCGAACCGGTGGAGACGAAGAAAAACTCGAGTTCCCAGTCCTCTTTAAATGTTCGATATTCCTCTTCATATTTTCGTTTCCTATATTCCTTTGTCATTTTTACATAGTGCTGTAAGCTAGTTTTCCCAGTGTGACGGAGCAATTATCTCGCGCACCTGCAACCAGAGCGCGAAACCTGAAATAATTTGTGATTGGTTGTTCAGAGGGATGGGGGGGCGGCTTAATAGACTGATGTGTGTGATGACTGATGTGTGACTTGTGAGTGATAATGAAATGTTGATGAATTCTGCTGAAAATGTTTTTGTTTTTCGTTTTTTAAAGATTGTTTTAGATTATTTATTTTTTAAGTAGGACTTAAAAGAGCCGCAACTAGTCTTAAAGGAGCCGCATGCGGCTCGCGAGCCGCGGGTTGAGTATCGCTGAGCTACAGGAACGTTAATCTACGTCGGTAATATTAACTTTATTTAATATAACTTTTAAGGTACAAGATTTACATCATACAGCCCATGTAGTATAATATTTTACAAATGATGAATTACAGCAAACATGTGCAATATATCCATTATTACAGCTCCGTGAGCTGGCAGTAAGGCGATATGGTCCGTTGTTATTGTGAATCCATGGGTAAAGAGAAACTCATGTAGTACTTGTAAGTTACTGAACACGTAACATGAACGTGCCGGGCGGCGCGGTCCCGTGGGTTAGATGCTGTTCATAATGCCGAGGGAAATAACTCTCAGAATAACGTTATTAGCACATTTTTACAACTTGAGGAACGAATGTTTTTAATAAGGGCTATACAAACGTTCAAACTGGGTAGTTTATTTAGTTTAAAAAAAATTATCCAACGAGTTACAAACCACTCTTTCCCAATGTAACTCAATGGGGAAAAAGTGTTTCCGGGCCCAGCAACCTAAAGGAAGTGTAGTACCGCCGTTTGACCAGCACGAATATTCTCTTCAGACTCCGGCACACTTCCTGGGGGCTTGGTTCCTCCACGGCTCCTCCGCGGATGCATTTCCAGGAACGGTGGAGGCGTGACGCACAGCCGGACTTATCTCAGCCAATGACAGCTCTGCATGCATCCTCTGGATATTATTTTAGAAACTGCTTTCATCGCATCGCGATGTTTACAGTGAGAACAGCTGTGAGGTCCGTGCAGAAAGCAGAGCAGTGTACAATATATATCACTCAGTATAACAGGCCTACATTACTCTCTTTATTTGCTGTAGTTTAGTAGATATCTCCAAACAAAGAGTCGATATTTTTCGAAGACCATTTAGTGCTTCACATAATAAAATACACAACGGCTGTAGCCTGATTATGCTTTAGGAGCTGTAAGTATGTGTGGTAGGCAGTGTGTATGTGTGTGTGTATGGTACAGTGTGTAGGTGTGTGTGTGGTACAGTATGTAGGTGTGTGTTGTACAGTGTGTAGATGCGGCGGACAGACGGGTCTCAGTTGGTTTGGTGTCCTCTGCTTACTTTTAATACTTGTAAATACAACTTTTTAATTTCAATTCCCCATTTCAGCGACCAGAGAGAGGGGGGGATATATCCAGTCTCTGATTGCGTTATTATGAGAGTGCTCTCATACTTTAAATTGTATATATTTATATAAATATATTTGTGTGTGTGTGTCCGCATCTGTAGCCTGTTATTGTCTCATTATACCACACTCTCAATGAATTCAAAGTAAATGTGTGGGGGAACAATGTTCAGCTGATGTAACAGAGATTATAAAATACAGGGCTATGACAAAACACTCGACAGCTGATGCAGCTGTTGCCACGTAATAATGAACGGACGTCGCTTTAAAATGACCGTTCAGAGGAGAGGAGTTCTCATTTCTTTAAACTAGTGTTAATTTCGTCAGCTATTTTTTAATTTAGTTTTAGTCTTAGTCCTGTGTTAAATTTCCTTTTTAGTTTTAGTCATATTTAGTCACCTTCATCCTGTTTTTATTTAGTCAAGTTTTCGAGCATTTTAGTCATATTTTAGTCAAAGAAAACTAATTATTTTAGTCTACTTTTTGTCAATGAAAACTGTTGAGTCTTTTTTAGTCATCAGATTATATAGAACATTTCAGTCAAACTAGTCTAGCCAAAACAAATAATTTGTCATTTTAGTATATATATAAATAAATAAGATTATCTTGTCCTTATTTGATGAAAAACACAGGTTGAATTATTAAGAATGCAGCTTTGCAGAGTGTATCTGCTCAGGTTTGTGGTGTTTTTACCAGCTGTGTTATGGCCACATTGCTTCCCTTCCCTTCTTCCCTTCACTTTTTTTCTCCGCCTCATTGTAGCGAAAATGGGGCCAAATATCACATCGTTTCTTTCTCCCAAGCAGTGGTGGCTTTAGACTTTTTCGTTGTCAGTCATTTTGATGGACAGGATCGTAACATTTCCGTCATAATCCATTATTATCCGTCGAGTGCACAATTTATCACTGACTCGCGCTGACGGGGGGGTATTCGGTTAACGCGACTGCGACCACTGCTCCCAAGCCCTGTTGTTGCCATTTTATTTTCTGTTAAATAAGGTTATTTAGACCATGAGTTAGACCCGAGTCTTCCTGACAGTTCACAGTGTGCCGCTGCCCGGTGTAATTCAAATCTACCACCGCGCGCAGCACAGACACACAGCTGCTGCCCTGCCGCAGCACCGGAAATGGAACTGCTGGGAGAAAAACTGACTATCAGAAATGGAACGTTATCTTTGATAATATTTCGTCTCCTCATTTTTCGTCAACAAAAGTAAAGAGAGATTTTGGCATAGTTTTTATTTAGTAAACTACATTTTCGTCTCGTCACTTTTCGTCAACGATATTGCATGATGATTTCGTTACAGTTATTGTTTACTGCCGTCGGTGCCGTCTCGTCATCGTCTCGTTTTCGTCATGGAAAAAAAGGTCGTTGACGAACAGATCAACGAAATTAACGGTACTTTAAACGTCTGCTGCTTCCCCTCCTCTCTCCTCTGTTCCCCTCCTCGGTCCTCTGCTCGCATCTCCTGTGGGCGGGACTAAGTCTCGAGGAGGGGGAGTCGAGGAGGGGACATTTAAGAATTGAGAAGCCTCTATAGACTCCAGGGGGAGGTCTCAAAAAGCTTGCCTGAAGTCGGACAGCTCGGAGTCGGCTTCGTCTTCTTCTTCTCTCGGTTTTTTGGCGGATTGCAAACAACTTTAAGGTGCATACCGCCACCTCCGGAGTGGGCTTGACTCGGTTGATGACATCAGGATGGACGTGATCCTCGCAGAGGAGGTCGACTCGGAAGCTGTCATCAGTGGACGGGAGGAGCAGGATCCTGAGGACATCCCTACAGCAGACGACTCGGAAGCTGTCATCAGTGGACTGGACGAGAATGACCCTGAAGACATCCTTACAGCAGACTACTTGGAAGCGGTTGTCAGCGGGCTGGGGGACTTGTCGAGGCAGCAGAGGAGTCTACTTCTCTCTGATCAGTTCCACCAGTGAAGGGAAAACTGCATCTCCCCCTCCCTATCAGCTGCCCTTGTTGGCATATTCCTCTGAGGGGGGGGGGCTGATGATTCACCACACAAGGAGACTGCTTGCTTTCTAGCGCTCAGGTTCCACCTCTGATGGTTCCTTCACTGCCATGGAAGATGGTGTTCTGTTCCCAAACGTTCAAGTACTTTGGGTCTCAGTTTCTGATAGATTTATACCATATTGGGGGACAGACACAGTAGAAAAGAATGATAGTAGATATGTTTCAAAATGTCTTGTGTAAGTTTATCTCTTGAGAGATAAAAAGGGGGAATTAAAGATTATATCATCTGATATTTGGGAAGAGTGTTACATTAGAAATGGCAGAAAGTCTTGTTGCAATTTCCAGATATTGAAAGAGGCCCCTGGAGTTTCTCTGGTAATTATCAATAGTAGCAGTTAAGTGAATACTGTTCAAACAATACCTGTGTTTGTGTTTTGTATTGATTTCTCTGTTTTATCCTTTCATAAATGTGAGGACTAAACTTGCTTCAAACATTCCTGGGTGCCTGGGTGCTAAATAGGTTTTATTGCTTTGTGGGGGAAGGGGCAGTGAAGCAGGACTAGGTGGATGAGAGTTCTTCTGCTTAAGATCTCCAGTATGTCATGTTTCAGGGAAGTCTACATATCTTGAATGGTATATGTGTGTTTAATTACTTTATATATGTGTGTTTAATTACTTTGTATTAGTAATAGCAGTGTGTAAACAAAAGCTGGAAATATGAGAGTATTAATAAGTATATCTTTGTGAACAAGTCTCTGGAATGAGCAAGGGGGTGTGAAAATCTATGCAGGAAAAGGAGATAACAGACACCAGATGTTTTTTATTATCAGCTCAGAGACAATAGTTTATTACCCTCTGCTGGCACGCGCTGATTCGCTAAGAGAAGCCATCTTTTTTGGATCTCCCAATGAGAAGAATTGCTTCCCTTCCCTTCTTCCCTTCACTTTTTTTCTCCGCCTCATTGTAGCGAAAATGCGGCCAAATATCACATCGTTTCTTTCTCCCAAGCAGTGGTGGCTTTAGACTTTTTCGTTGTCAGTCATTTTGATGGACAGGATCGTAACATTTCCGTCATAATCCATTATTATCCTCGAGTGCACAATTTATCACTGACTCGCGCTGACGGGGGGGTATTCGGTTAACGCGACTGCGACCACTGCTCCCAAGCCCTGTTGTTGCCATTTTATTTTCTGTTAAATAAGGTTATTTAGACCATGAGTTAGACCCAAGTCTTCCTGACAGTTCACAGTGTGCCGCTGCCCGGTGTAATTCAAATCTACCACCGCGCGCAGCACAGACACACAGCTGCTGCCCTGCCGCAGCACCGGAAATGGAACTGCTGGGAGAAAAACTGACTATCAGAAATAGAACGTTATCTTTGATAATATTTCGTCTCCTCATTTTTCGTCAACAAAAGTAAAGAGAGATTTTGGCATAGTTTTTATTTAGTAAACTACATTTTCGTCTCGTCACTTTTCGTCAACGATATTGCATGATTATTTCGTTACAGTTATTGTTTACTGCCGTCGGTGCCGTCTCGTCATCGTCTCGTTTTCGTCATGGAAAAAAAGGTTGTTGACGAACAGATCAACGAAATTAACAGTACTTTAAACGTCTGCTGCTTCCCCTCCTCTCTCTTCTGTTCCCCTCCTCGGTCCTCTGCTCGCATCTCCTGTGGGCGGGACTAAGTTTCGAGGAGGGGGAGTCAAGGAGGGGACATTTAAGAAGTGAGAAGCCTCTATAGACTCCAGCCATTGGAATTAATAGGCTTGTTTGAGACGCGTTGCGGCTCGCCTCGAAAGTAGACGAGAATAGCCGATCGCAGCCGGGGGAGGTCTCAAAAAGCTCGCCTGAAGTCGGACAGCTCGGAGTCGGCTTCGTCTTCTTCTTCTCTCGGTTTTTTGGCGAATTGCAAACAACTTTAAGGTGCATACCGCCACCTCCGGAGTGGGCTTGACTCGGTTTGCATTTATAAAGAATGCACACATATGTTTAATCGTTAATGTCAGATATGTAGGCCTACTAAGTAAATTCATTTGTTCCTGCTCAAGATTAGATTCAACTTTATTGTTATTGCACATATTACAGGTACTGAGACAACGAAATGCAGTTTAACCAGCTTCTAACCAGGTGCAACAAGCAGTGAAGTGAAAAGTAATGTACACAATAGACAGAATAAAATATAGAATGAATTGAATGATGAATAAACTGTGAGGGGTATGAATACACTAGATATCAGCCTGTGAGCAGTATGAACAGTGTGTATGAATATGCTAAGATATATAAAGTATGAAAAAACGGTAAGCAGTGCAAGTATAGTATAAAATATATAGATATTAATTTCATGATGATAAACATTGTGGAACAATGATGAAAAATGGATGGAATGGATGTGGCGATGTAAAACTGACATAAAACAACAACAAACCTTTGCCGAGCCAATTGGAGAGTTTCATCAGCAACACAGGGTAAAAACCACCAATGAGCGCTCAGCTCGAGATACCAGCGAGTCGTTTCCCATCAAGCATTTCGCTTCCGCAGCCCGTGGAGAGGAACGGCGCCGCCTCGCCTCGCTCTCAAGGCTGCGGGCGTCTTTGTCCTGCGAGATTTCAACGTCTCATGTAGGCGAGCCTCCAGAGCAAGCGGCAAACTGTGGGGTAGAGCCGTGAAGCCAATACGGAAGTGCCACACACTGCGGTCCATATATTGGCCGATAGGCGATGGCTGCAGAAAGGAGCAATTTCCATAGACCCCCATGTTAAAATGCCCAACTTTAAGGCAGAAAAAAACATGTTTCTACCCCTGGCTCCATACATTTTTATTATCAATATAGTTAGATTCCACCTTCATGATTATGGATCTGTGAGTGAATTGTTTTCTAACGCGACCCTTTTATTTATATTAGGTCTTAAAGTTTGTGCACACATTAGGGCGTGGTCACGTTGATTGACAGATACGTGCCTCACTGTCAGCTAACAGCAACTTGTCCACTCTGCTAGGCTACAACCATAGAGGCTACAATGTTAGTTAGTTGTAGTTACTGTACTTGACCCTTTAGCTGTGTTCGTGGTGATCGTGCCTGTTAGGGAATATTGTTACAAATACCAGATAATTAAAATGTCGTGCTGTGCGCTTGAATGTACTAACAGAACTTCCAAGAAGTCTACTTTGTTGCAGAAGGAGGGGTTTTTTTTTTAGAACCCTCCTTGTCTCTGCATGTCTTTTGGCGAAAGGGGCACAATCATAACAGGAGGGAAATCATAAAAACAGCCAGGATGAGGGTTAAACAATAATCTGTTTTAATAATAAAAGGTAATAACACAATACACTTTCAAAGGGGTGGGGCGGGCCCCCACTCCCTGCTCTGGTTCTGATGCCGGGAGATCCTTTCATCTGGACGGCAGGAGGAAAAGAGAAAGAACCAAAAAATAGAATAGCTTATATGCAGAAAATAAACCCAGGAGGAGCTGTGGTCAGTTTCTCATTGGGAGATCCAAAAAAGATGGCTTCTCTTAGCGAATCAGCGCGTGCCAGCAGAGGGTAATAAACTATTGTCTCTGAGCTGATAATAAAAAACATCTGGTGTCTGTTATCTCCTTTTCCTGCATAGATTTTCACACCCCCTTGCTCATTCCAGAGACTTGTTCACAAAGATATACTTATTAATACTCTCATATTTCCAGCTTTTGTTTACACACTGCTATTACTAATACAAAGTAATTAAACACACATATATAAAGTAATTAAACACACATATACCATTCAAGATATGTAGACTTCCCTGAAACATGACATACTGGAGATCTTAAGCAGAACAACTCTCATCCACCTAGTCCTGCTTAACTGCCCCTTCCCCCACAAAGCAATAAAACCTATTTAGCACCCAGGCACCCAGGAATGTTTGAAGCAAGTTTAGTCCTCACATTTATGAAAGGATAAAACAGAGAAATCAATACAAAACACAAACACAGGTATTGTTTGAACAGTATTCACTTAACTGCTACTATTGATAATTACCAGAGAAACTCCAGGGGCCTCTTTCAATATCTGGAAATTGCAACAAGACTTTCTGCCATTTCTAATGTAACACTCTTCCCAAATATCAGATGATATAATCTTTAATTCCCCCTTTTTATCTCTCAAGAGATAAACTTACACAAGACATTTTGAAACATATCTACTATCATTCTTTTCTACTGTGTCTGTCCCCCAATATGGTATAAATCTATCAGAAACTGAGACCCAAAGTACTTGAACGTTTGGGAACAGAACACCATCTTCCATGGCAGTGAAGGAACCATCAGAGGTGGAACCTGAGCGCTAGAAAGCAAGCAGTCTCCTTGTGTGGTGAATCATCAGCCCCCCCCCTCAGAGGAATACGCCAACAAGGGCAGCTGATAGGGAGGGGGAGATGCAGCTTTCCCTTCACTGGTGGAACTGATCAGAGAGAAGTAGACTCCTCTGCTGCCTCGACAAGTCCCCCAGCCCGCTGACAACCGCTTCCAAGTAGTCTGCTGTAAGGATGTCTTCAGGGTCGTTCTCGTCCAGTCCACTGATGACAGCTTCCGAGTCGTCTGCTGTAGGGATGTCCTCAGGATCCTGCTCCTCCCGTCCACTGATGACAGCTTCCGAGTCGACCTCCTCTGCGAGGATCACGTCCATCCTGATGTCATCCCCGGTCCTAGCAGGTGGTTTCCTCGCCGCACACTGGCTCCCGTGGTACGAGCTGTCCCACTTTCCTCCCACGCGGACGGCATGAGAGATCCACTGGGTCACTCGGTCGGGGCCGGAGAGCCTGGGGTTGAGCCACTTTGTCCTGATGACCTTCAGCCAGACGAACTCTGCTGTGTCCGCCTCCTGCGTCTCGTGTCCCCCTTTGGCATCACCAACCTGTGTGGAGAAATCTGATACAAATCCCTCAAGCCTACGCTCAGGGCTCCGGGGCCCTCCGCTGTTTGACCCACCATTGCGTAAGCAGCTTGGAGCCTGTTGGTGGGGTCTCTTAAAAATAACAGACGTCTGTGAACAGGTTTTCTAAATTAATTGTAGACCTCCTATCTGCCAGTGCAGCTTCAGAATCTTAATACTTGGCCTGTGGCAACAAAACAAAACTCCAACATCTCTAGGTGAACCAAATAACATATTTAAATAGCTCTGAGTTTCTGACAAGCGTCTGTGTTATTCTTAATGAAATCCCTGAGATCCCATTTAAAATCTAAATATAATATGAACTGCTAATGTTTCTGGTAAAGAAACACACTAATGTTATTGTCACGGTTGTCATGCCAGGTCACGGGTCTATGTCTAGGTTTGGGTGTTTCCGCTGTCCTCTATGTCATGTTTTCCTTCCGTCGTTAGTTCCCTGGTGTGTCTCGTTAGTTGATTGTGTTCACCTGTGGCCCTTGTGTTTTCTCCTCCCTCCTCACCTGTGTCTAGTTAGTTGATTATGTTCACCTGTGGCCCTTGTGTTTCTCCTCCCCTGCCCAGCTGTTTCTTGTCTGGTAATTATCCCTCCCTGTATTTAGTCTTGTCTCGTCCTGTGTTCAGGGTTGGTGCTTCTTTTGTTTGTGACCTGGTTCACCGTAGAGTGTTTTTGTTTGTTAAAGTTATATGTTAGATAAGAGCCCTTGCAATAAAGGTATTATCAAGTGTTATCTGCGTTTGGGTCCTACCTGCTTCACTCTGCGCTATCAGAAAGCACCAACCAGAAAATGGGCCCAGCAGATCCGTTCGAGCTGGAATTATTGAATTTTTCCTTTTTTTTGGCTAACTGCTCGGATCGATGGAAGAGAGCACCCGGAGTTCAGCAGCGAGAGGCTGTGTTGTCGGAGGCGCGCCAGATGGCTAGAGAGAAACCAGGTTTGGTGAAGTTCTTACCTGGCTGGATTTCAAAGATCCTCCCGGTGTGTGATTCCCGGCCTGCTAGCCCCAGGCATGCTAGCTCCCTGCCTCCCGATTCCCAACCTGGCACCATACGCCTTGGTGGGTTCCGTCTGGAGTCAGCCCCGGCTTCTTCCCCATTTCCTGCTCCTGTCCAGGATCCGTTCTCGGGTACTCGTCTGGCTTATGGAGGTCCACGGAGTATTCAGGCGGCTGCTAAAAGGAGTCGTCGCAAGGCCAGGTTAGCCCGAGCCCTAGCAGCCATGGTTCCGGTTACAGTTCCGGCCCCAGCAGCCATGGTTCTGGCTCCAGTACCGGCTCCAGTACCCCTGGTCGCGACTCCAGTTTCGGCTCCAGGACTGGCTTACCGGCCAACGCCAGCTCCCCGAGTCCTGTCGGCATACCGGCCGACTCCAGCACCTCGTCTCTTGTTGGCTCCCCAGCCAACACCAGCTCCCCGTGTCCTGTCGGCGTACCGGCCGACTCCAGCACCTCGTCTCTTGTTGGCTCCCCAGCCAACACCAGCTCCCCGTGTCCTGTCAGCGTACCGGCCGACGCCAGCTCCTCGTGTCCTGTCGGCGTACCGGCCGACTCCAGCACCCCGTGTTCTGTTGGCAAACCAACTCTCTCAAGTTTCCCCTCCAGACACTTCTCAAATCCCCTCTCAGGTCCCCTCTCGAGTCTTTTCTCGTGTCCCCTCTCAAGTCAACTCTCCAGTGTCCTCTCGAGTCACCTCTCAAGTTTCCCCTCAGGTCTACTCTCGAGTCCCCTCTCAGGTCCCCTCTCGAGTTACCTCTCGAGTCACCTCTCGAGTTCCCTCTCAGGTCCCCTCTCAGGTCCCCTCTCGAGTCTTTTCTCGTGTCCCCTCTCAAGTCAACTCTCCAGTGTCCTCTCGAGTCACCTCTCAAGTTTCCCCTCAGGTCTCCTCTCGAGTTCCCTCTCAAGTCCCCTCTCAGGTCCCCTCTCGAGTTACCTCTCGATTCATCTCTCGAGTTCCTTCTCAGGTCCCCTCTCAGGTCCCCTCTCGAGTCTTTTCTCGTGTCCCCTCTCAAGTCAACTCTCCAGTGTCCTCTCGAGTCACCTCTCAAGTTTCCCCTCAGGTCTCCTCTCGAGTTCCCTCTCAAGTCCCCTCTCAGGTCCCCTCTCGAGTTACCTCTCGAGTCACCTCTCGAGTTCCTTCTCGAGTCCCCTCTCAGGTCTCCTCTCGAGTTACCTCTCGAGTCTCCTCTCGAGTTCCCTCTCAAGTCCCTTCTCAGGTCCCCTCTCGAGTTATCTCTCGAGTCAACTCTCCAGTGTCCTCTCGAGTCACCTCCCAAGTCAACTCTCCAGTGTCCTCTCGAGTCACCTCTCAAGTTTCCCCTCAGGTCTACTCTCGAGTTCCCTCTCAAGTCCCCTCTCAGGTCCCCTCTCGAGTTACCTCTCGAGTCACCTCTCGAGTTCCTTCTCAAGTCAACTCTCCAGTGTCCTCTCGAGTCACCTCTCAAGTCAACTCTCCAGTGTCCTCTCGAGTCAACTCTCCAGTGTCCTCTCGAGTCACCTCCCAAGTCAACTCTCCAGTGTCCTCTCGAGTCACCTCTCAAGTTTCCCCTCAGGTCTACTCTCGAGTTCCCTCTCAAGTCCCCTCTCAGGTCCCCTCTCGAGTTACCTCTCGAGTCACCTCTCGAGTTCCTTCTCAAGTCAACTCTCCAGTGTCCTCTCGAGTCACCTCTCAAGTCAACTCTCCAGTGTTCTCTCGAGTCACCTCTCAAGTCAACTCTCCAGTGTCCTCTCGAGTCACCTCCCAAGTCAACTCTCCAGTGTCCTCTCGAGTCACCTCTCAAGTTTCCCCTCAGGTCTCCTCTCGAGTTAACTCTCGAGTCAACTCTCGAGTTCCTTCTCGAGTCCACTCTCCAGTTTCCTCTCAAGTTCCCTCTCAAGCCCTCTCTCGAGTCCCCACTCAAGCCCCTACTCATGTCCAGTTGGAGGTCCCGCAGACTAGTCTTCTGCCGGGGGTCCTGCCAACCCCATGTCTTGTCCAGTTGGAGGTCCCGCAGACTAGTCTCCTGCCGGGGGTCCTGCCAACCCCATGTCCTGTCCAGTTGGAGGTCCCGCAGACTAGCCCTCTGCCGGGGGTCCTGCCAACCCCATGTCTTGTCCAGTTGGAGGTCCCGCAGACTAGCCCTCTGCCGGGGGTCCTGCCAACCCCATGTCCTGTACCGTTGGAGGTTCCGCTGGGGGTCCTGCCAACCCCATGTCCTGTCCAGTTGGAGGTCCCGCAGACTAGCCCTCTGCCGGGGGTCCTGCCAACCCCATGTCTTGTCCAGTTGGAGGTCCCGCAGACTAGCCCTCTGCCGGGGGTCCTGCCAACCCCATGTCTTGTCCAGTTGGAGGTCCCGCAGACTAGCCCTCTGCCGGGGGTCCTGCCAACCCCATGTCTTGTCCAGTTGGAGGTCCCGCAGACTAGTCTCCTGCCGGGGGTCCTGCCAACCCTTTGTCCTGTCCCGTTGGAGGCCTCGCCGACTAGCCCTCTGCCGGGGGTCCTGCCAACCCCATGTCTTGTCCAGTTGGAGGTCCCGCAGACTAGTCTCCTGCCGGGGGTCCTGCCAACCCCGTGTCCTGTCCCGTTGGAGGTCCCGCCGACTACGCTCCTGCCGGGGGTCCTGCCAACCCTATGTCCTGTGCCGTTGGAGGTCCCGCCGTCTACTCTCCTGCCGGGGGTCCTGCCAATCCTATGTCCTGTGCTGTTGGAGGCCCCGCCGACTACTCTCCTGCCGGGGGTCCTGCCAACCCTGTGTCCTGTCCCGTTGGAGGCCCCGCCGACTACTCTCCTGCCGGGGGTCCTGCCAACCCTTTGTCCTGTCTCGTTGGAGGTCCCGTCGTCCACCCTCCTGCTGGGGGTCCTGCCAACTCCTGGTCCTCTTCCGTGGGGGATCCTGCCGAAGCCTGTCCCGCCGGCTCCGGTTCCTGTCCGGCCGACACCGGGTCCTGCCCGGCCTCCGGAGCTGTCTGGTCTTCGCCCTCATGCTCGGCCCCCTGAGTTCGCCCGCTGTGGCCTTCGCCCCACCATGGACTCTGCCTTGCCCCCGGGCCGTCCGCCCGAGTTCCCCACCTTAGACTCTGCCTTGCCCCCGGGCCGTCCGCCCGAGATCCCTTCCTGGTCCCCTACTGGGCTCCTGGGCGGTCAGCTTAGTCCCGTCCTCCGGACCCCCTCCACCCACCCTGTTGGACTATGTTGGATTTTTTGTTTAGGGACGTCTGGAATCCGTCCCTTGAGGGGGGGGTTCTGTCACGGTTGTCATGCCAGGTCACGGGTCTATGTCTAGGTTTGGGTGTTTCCGCTGTCCTCTATGTCATGTTTTCCTTCCATCGTTAGTTCCCTGGTGTGTCTCGTTAGTTGATTGTGTTCACCTGTGGCCCTTGTGTTTTCTCCTCCCTCCTCACCTGTGTCTAGTTAGTTGATTATGTTCACCTGTGGCCCTTGTGTTTCTCCTCCCCTGCCCAGCTGTTTCTTGTCTGGTAATTATCCCTCCCTGTATTTAGTCTTGTCTCGTCCTGTGTTCAGTGTTGGTGCTTCTTTTGTTTGTGACCTGGTTCACCGTAGAGTGTTTTGTTTTGTTGAAGTTTATGTATTAGATAAGAGACCTTGAAATAAAGGTATTATCAAGTGTTATCTGCGTTTGGGTCCTACCTGCTTCACTCTGCGCTATCAGTTATGGATTCAAAAAACAACCAAAATCCTGATACTGACAAAGTGAATGATTTCCTGGTGATACTGCTTCTACCTGTCAGTGCTTAGATATTATCAAGCTGAAAAAATGAATACAGAATTCCAACAAACTGTCATCAAATGTCTTTCCATTATGAATTTAGATGAAATGTATATCCCCATAATGACCTAAACAATAAAGTCTATGGCTTTTACTTCTTTACCAGGCTAATTACATGATGTTGTCTAAATTACATTCTGTCTCATTACATTACAATGTTTTAGCTTTAACTGTAATATGTTCTTTGTACATTTCAAACCTCAGTTACTTTAATACCTGTTGAAACATTACTCACCGGTCAACTTCCTCAGTATTCCATTCTGAAATTACATCTCTCACAGTAGCCCCTTGGCCACTGATTCTACATCTGTGTTACCTGTTATAACTCAATCAATATTAGAAACATGTCAACATTCATCAAACAGTATCTTATCCCCAGATATGGAGCAGGTCCATTCTAAAACTGTCAATCAATGGTCAGATTGAACAATCGAGTTGGGGCAGCAGGTTCCCTTCAGTCCCTAAATGAAAAATGTACATTGTAAAGTTTACACTCCCCCTTTTTACACATAACTCATGTGTAACCAAAATCCTGTATGGGAAGAAAACCTTCAGGTAATAAGGGATTATAAAAAATACCCAACATTTTTCCCAAATGTACATCCATAATTTCCACAGTAAACACTTCAGTGAAATTAAGTGTTTCTCTCCATCCTTCAGTCCTAAAAGAAACAGAATCTTCATGTTTTAGTTTGAGTTTCACATTCTGCAAACTGCCACCTCCTGTGGGAGTGAAATATCAAGTAGATTAGAAACGGGTCACCTGTACGGTTTTCCAATTTTTGTGGAATTGTAGGAAAACCTCTCATTTCCCACGGAGCCCCAGAATAATGTGTTAGTCCAAAAGCATGCTTGATTAGTCATTGTTTTAAATCATGCGGTTGCACTGATCACATGCAGACATACACTCACACTCACACTCACACTGTCAGGTTGTAAAGTCAAGTTTGGTCAGTCACCCCAGTGTTAGTCCTTGACAGTGTCTTCTCAAGTTACACTGTCGGTCAGGGTCAATGGTCAGTTGGTCTCAGTCTTTTTGGCCATGTGTGTGCTCTGCAGAGACTTTGATATTTCAGCATAGGCCAGTATCCTTTGTCTACAAAAATCTGTCTTATATGGAGCGCCATCATTACTTAATTCACGATTACAACTATAATTTTCAAGATATATCTAACTTTTCATCGGAACAGCTGTTCCCCACATTCCCTGAAAAGTGTTAGCCTAAAAATGTCACTTCCTTATAGTACTACTGCTGCAGTTCATTTACAACTAATTAGTATTAAAATGTCTAATAGATCTATTTCAGAAACTTCTGTACTTAACTATTATCTTGTGTCAAAACATTACTAGGATCTGTGTAGCTCTGCATTTCATAGCTCATTAAACCCATTTATCTTCAATTCTGGTCTACTTAAAAACAATGTTAAATTCCTTAGCAGTGTGTGGAACCCAGGGTGTCCGAACATGCAGCAATTACTCCCTACTTCATCAAGGATTTAAAAACAGAAGTCATTTCATCAATGGTTTGTAGTTGAATTTAGGAATTGTCACCTATGGTAGAAATGGATGTCCCTTTGAAGGTGGAGAAGCATGTCTTTAAAACTCATAAGATGATGCCTTGCGCTCCCTGTGAAGCTGCAAGTAAGACCTAAGAATCACAGTAGGATGGGTTCAGTGACCCCACATTCCTTCCAATTATATGGCTTTTACAAAATCAAATGTGCTGTTTCTACTTTTACTCTATTTTAAACACTACATACTGGACTACAAACAACAGTTACTTCCCCCTAAAAAGTCCTCGTATAGTAATTTGCTAACATGATGAAGAGATTAAAGAATATGGTTCTACTCTGTCCCCTTTTATCCTTCAGTGTGTTTTAGGATGATTTTCTCACTTCACTTTAATAGTTTCCTTTTTACTGCTATTTTTAATTTACCAATTGATTAATTCATGGGTAATACAACTTTTTATCTTTACTTATTTATCAAGTCAATTCAATTTCTTTAAATTTGTTTCTTTAAAATACATTAGTAGATACCTTGTGGAGTATTCACAATAACTAATCCTCTCTAGGATATGAAATCCATTCATCTTTAACAAGATACTATTTCCCTATTTATTTTTAGTTCATGATAACAATGGTATAAAAACCACACGTTTTACTCATAGCTAGTTTCTATGTCAAGATTATTATGTGTGACATAATAATCAGATGTCTTGTTTGCTAAACAAGAATAATAAACTTTAATATTTTCAGCATTCCAGACCATCATTTAAACAAGCAGCCTCCCATCTAAAACACTAAACCTAATGTTGTACACCACCCTCTGGAAAACTCTTGCACAGTTATGCTGTCAAATCATTGCATAATTTCTTCAGAGTGTGACCAGTCTGAGACAAGCCTATCTCAAGATCTTGTCATAATGAGAACAGTCAGTGATTTGTTGTCCTCTGCAGCTGTAGTCAGTTGGATCAATGAAACTCTTGTTTGGCACTGGGATGTCCTGAGGGGGAAAAAACCTCTGGATCAATGTGCTACCACCAGCAGACACATGTTGTCCTCTGGACAGTAGAAATCCCCAAACACTTGCAGTTCCTCTTCACACCACTGTTGCCTTGACAATGAGGCCCAAGCAAAATGTCAAAATCTCCTCAGAGATGCGTTCTTTGCACAGTTCTTCTGTTTCTGTAGTGAGCAACCTTTCACTTAACACACTGATTCAGAGTGCAACCCAAAGGTGGCACACAACTATCCAGTGCTGCTGTAATCACAGCAAATCAGCAACTGGAGAAAAACTCAATTTAAATCTCTCCCCCAAAGGGTTACAAAAAAAATAAAACGGCTGAGTGTCTATATGGTCAGGAATGCTGAAACATGTGAATGTTAAAACAAACTAATGGTAGTAGTGTACCCAGATTATTTTACTTTATTAAAAGTGGTAAAACTACATTGTAAAATCTCTTTTGTCTAGTTGGTGTCCTGCTTCTAAAATTCTAGTCAGCAAAATAAAATAAACTTCATCTTTAAAATCTTCTTTAATTTGAAACCAAAAAAAAAAGTTCTTCATTCTCCACCATGATCCATTTCTTCATCAAAGTCCATAAAACTGATGATTTATCTTTGAAAACCAGGAGGAATGACAGTTCTCATAAAACACTATCCTTCCTTACTTCAGTTCTAAGTCAAATGAGCAAAACAGGAAAACCCTCCTTAACCATCTTAGATTAATCTTTTATCTACTTCCTTATCCTATTATTTTTTCAATTGTTTATCTAAGTTGTGTTACAAGCATGGTTAGATTTGTAACAGAATACAAAACTAACTGTATTTAGCGCTATATTTGAAAAACAAGTAATCTGATTACAGTTAATGAATATATTTTTTTAAACACTAAAGGAAGTATTGGTGGAAAAGTTTCTCACAAAATGTAATCTCCATTACTAAAGCTAAAACCTAAAGAAATCATCACGGAACAGTTTTCTGTCCTTACCACTTAATTGTTTCAATAAAAACTAAAAAGCATTGTGAAAACTCCCACTCTTGAGAACATTTCAACACTTTATTCCATCTAAGCGCTAATGTTTATGACAGACACGCCCTATTAATCCAAAACGGTCTTTAATGGTATCAATTGTGAACTTTCTTAATATGAATTGTAAATGCAACGTATGTTCTCTTTAGAACACAGATAGGATAGTTGCAGCTGAAACTGGTTAACAGCAGCTTTCTGTCAACCTAGATAAGCATGTAGGTCTTATATCTAGTAATATATTTTATTTCATGTTTTTACTCATAAAACAATATGACATTGTCCAGAATAGTAGTTAACTTTATATAACTTTTACTCTTTCTAATCTTTTCAAACATCTTAATTCTCTTGTCTCTCTCTCTTTCCTCACTGTGCCCTGGGGCTGCCTGCTCACAAGCTTCTCTCATGAATCACCTCTGTGTTTATCCAACCGTGTGAGATGGCATTCCAGGAGAAGGGGGGCTTTCTTGAAACAAGAATGACTTCGTATTTCTTTATCTGACTAAGGCTTTCCTGTGTTCAATAATATATATGCACCTAAATATATCCTCCACGCTGTCTGTTCACCTTTTAAGATGCAATATTTCTTTCAACAGAATGGGCGTTAAACCCAACAGAACAAGAGAAATCCGTTAATTTCAATGGCTTTTGAAGTTCGCGTTTCTACTCTTGGATTCTATACATATAATGCAGCTGCAGATTCCTATGAAAACTGGAAAGCACTATTCTGTTTTGTTCTGGATGGAATCTTTTTTAAAGAACCACTGAACTTCCCCGGTGAGTTAGCCGTCTCAATTTCTAAAAAAATTCACGGGGCCTTTCACCTTTTCTTCTCACCGCTTCACGTGTAGCAAACGAGTCAGTCGTGTGATTCTGAAAAATCCACGACGCCTTTCACTTTACTCTTAACACCTCGTTGCTTTATTTATTTATAACTTACCCATCTATGCTAAAAATATGTATTGCATCCTACCATCTACTATGACACCTGGAAATATCCCTGACAACTCTAAGAATTTGAATATAGCCAAATCACAGATTTTGAGTGTAACGGGTATCCGTGCTTACCTGATATTTTGTATAGAGCTCTGTATTTAGTTGTCAGAAATTATTTCGAGGTGCCTTCCCTGGACAACTTCGTCCACTGGCTGCTGATGCGATCTCCTCCCGTGCTCCCATTCGCCTCACGTCGGGACAACACCACTTGTTGCAGAAGGAGGGGGGGTTTTTTAGGAGCACAAAAAAAGGAGAAAGGAGCACAATCATAACAGGAGGGAAATCATAAAAACAGCCAGGATGAGGGTTAAACAATAATCTGTTTTAATAATAAAAGGTAATAACACAATACACTTTCAAAGGGGTGGGGCGGGCCCCCACTCCCTGCTCTGGTTCTAATGCCGGGAGATCCTTTCATCTGGACGGCAGGAGGAAAAGAGAAAGAACCAAAAAATAGAATAGCTTATATGCAGAAAATAAACCCAGGAGGAGCTGTGGTCAGTTTCTCATTGGGAGATCCAAAAAAGATGGCTTCTCTTAGCGAATCAGCGCGTGCCAGCAGAGGGTAATAAACTATTGTCTCTGAGCTGATAATAAAAAACATCTGGTGTCTGTTATCTCCTTTTCCTGCATAGATTTTCACACCCCCTTGCTCATTCCAGAGACTTGTTCACAAAGATATACTTATTAATACTCTCATATTTCCAGCTTTTGTTTACACACTGCTATTACTAATACAAAGTAATTAAACACACATATATAAAGTAATTAAACACACATATACCATTCAAGATATGTAGACTTCCCTGAAACATGACATACTGGAGATCTTAAGCAGAACAACTCTCATCCACCTAGTCCTGCTTAACTTCCCCTTCCCCCACAAAGCAATAAAACCTATTTAGCACCCAGGCACCCAGGAATGTTTGAAGCAAGTTTAGTCCTCACATTTATGAAAGGATAAAACAGAGAAATCAATACAAAACACAAACACAGGTATTGTTTGAACAGTATTCACTTAACTGCTACTATTGATAATTACCAGAGAAACTCCAGGGGCCTCTTTCAATATCTGGAAATTGCAACAAGACTTTCTGCCATTTCTAATGTAACACTCTTCCCAAATATCAGATGATATAATCTTTAACTTTCAGCTATTTTCGGTGAGTAAAATGATAATATTATACATGTTAACCCCGTTAGCAGGTGTTTGTGTGCTTGTTAGCTTAGCTTGTTATGTAGCTTATTAGTCAGCTAAGGATGTAACCCTTTATACATATATACAGTTTAGTTTATGATTCAGCCTTGGGTAAGACTTTTATACTATATGGCTATGATGCCCATAATGCTAAACGGGAGCAAATGTGAAAAGGGGACCCAATTATCCCAGTGGGGCTGCCGGAGTCCACGCCGCCGAAGCTAACGGGGCTGCAGGGGGCTAGCTCGCTAGCGCGTCCCGGCCATAGGTCCCGGTGGCCGTAGCTAGCCCCCTGGGGCTCCGTTAGCTTCGGCCAGCGACGGAGTCCGGCGTTATAACTGGAGATCAAGGAATGCATCGAAACGCGGACTTGGTTCGCCTGTAGCCCGCTGTAGTATTAGCTAAATAAATGATGTTGAGCAAGGTTTATTAAGCTGAACACCGCCACAATTATTCTGCTATGTATCGGTACTTATTTTATTTTATTTACGTGTGAATGACAAGCATTAAGAATAATACCAAATCGCTAATTATCTTGCAGATTGTCTCGTTTGATTATGAATGTAACGTTTATATAGTGGAACTACACTGTTTTATCAAAAACCAAAGTGCCACGCAGTGACTTGGTATGCATGTATTTCAACAGGAAATGTGCAACCTAGATGACATTTACCAACACAGACTATATAGAAATATTTGTAAAAGTTGTTCGTTACTAAGTGAATATGGCATTAACCCTCCTGTTGTCTTCGGGTCAAATCTGACCGATTTACTACTTTGACTGCAAGCTGGGTTGTTAGCATAGACTGTGTTGTTAGCATAGGTTGTTAGCTTAATACTGAGAGCATGTTAGCTTAGCTTCTTAGCCTGAGCTAGGTCTGGAACGTCACGCTCGTTGGCAGCAGGTCCCGCCCTGTCCCGCCTCAGCTCTGCCTCTTTGCCCTTATTTGGAGCAGGCTGGAGAAGGCGGGAGTTAGACTCTGACGTCACTGTCGAGCCGTTAGTAGCCGACTCCGCCTACTTAGGTCTTCACGGCAACTCTGCAGAATCCTATGGGTGACGTCACGGACCCTACGTCCATTTATATATACAGTCTATGCTCCAGAGCAAGTCGGACAAAATGACTAACCATCATGCAACGCACTAGCAAGACGTTGATCGCAACTGCGCAGGTCTCGCTTGTCTCAAACAAGCCTATAGTTGAAAAAAAACGGGGTTTGTCAAACAGAGCATATGGTGTAGTCCTAAACGATAGCTGGGCATTCTGGGTAGTGTAGTGTCTTCTGCCATCCTTTACTCCGAAAAAATATTTATTTCTCCGAATCGAAGGGGAAAAATACAAAAGCATTGCACACAATTTAAACCAATCAATGTTGTGTAATTAACAAGGATAATCTGGTATTTTTTAGTCGATGAGTAGTGCAGATATCACTGTAAAATCAATCGACAATAAGGGGAATACTTACTTCCGGGTGTACAATTCTCCGTTATCCAATGGGAATGAACGCTCACATTGCCTTTAAGGGCAGCCGACACAAACGAATGCTGTGCTTCCATGAGCGTCAAATCACGCCGCAGATAGGAATACATTGCAATCAGTTGAAAGCTATTTGCGTCCCTTTATGAAGCTGAAGGAGCCTAGGAGCGTCACAACTGCATGCCACGGGACCCTGACCAAACGTCACTCCTGGACGATTATGGAGTGAGAGTGTGTTGATGGGACGTCTCTTTAAAATGACCGCTCAGAGGAGAGGAGTTCTCATTTCTCTAACCGCCTGCTGCTTCCCCTCCTCTCTCCTCGGTTCCCCTCCTCGGCTCCTCCGCTCGCATCTCCTGTGGGCGGGACTAAGTATCGAGGATAGGAGTCGAGGAGGGGAGTCGAGGAGGGGAGTTAGAGAAATGAGAAAGGGCCTCAGATTGTCTGTTTCACACGTTCATAACACTCCAGATGAAGAGGGCGCATGCACACGCTGCAACCGTTTTTTTTTCACGACACTGTGTCTCAGGGCATCTTAATATTTAAAAACCTATTAATGTGTTATACCAGATTAACGAGAAGAATCTCAGCTAACTGACGATACGAACCATTTTTACCGAAACAAAACAAAAGTCTCACAAGAAGCGTTAGCATTAGCCCTTAGCTAAAACGGGCAGATGCTACTTCCGGTGCTAACTAGCCAAAATGATCTTTAAAACTTAATATTTTCTGCACAAACTACATATCATCTGAAAGCTGATACTCCACAGATTATTTTGTTATAAGTATCATCACTGTAGGATACAAACTCACTGAGCTAGCAGCCAGAACAGAGAAGGAAAAAAAAAAACAGTTTTCAAAACCATAACAATAATTATGTTTTACCGTTGCTGTTTTGTGATCAAAGCTCGTGTTCAAGGGAATAAAAACGCTGTTTAAGGTTAAGGCGAGACACCCCAGGTGAATAGGGTAATTTTTTTAACTTAAAGGTATCAGCTAGAAATTTCTCCAGTTAATGTCTTACAATAAGGCAATTGTCTTTTGTATTACAAGTTTTCTGAAATAGCATGTTTAAATATGCAAATTATCCATTATCTCATTAAATATGCACATATTTTAACACATTTCAGGAATCGAAATCTGAACTTTGGATAAAGCCAGGTTCCAAATTCTTGTTTCATTTTGTAGTCATATTAGTATCTAAGGCTTTTACAGAAGGGATATTGGATATCTCTTTTTATCACTCAATAAATCAGAAAATACTGTCAACAGCCCTAAAATATCCATTTTCGCCATGTTTTTAGGTATACAATTAGTTATAATTCAGGCTATGAATTATATATGAACAAACCCTTCTGTAAAAGCCTTCATAATATTGATAGGAATATAACTGGAAAGTTTGGTGTCTCTACGTGCTTCTGAAGTTGAAATTTCGAACTGCAGGAGGTGCATAGATGCTGGACTCAAAAGGGTGAAGACACCTGTGTACTGCAAGAAGTGCCAGGTCCATCTGTGCTTCACTGTCAAAAAGAACTGTTTCAGGGAGTGGCACAACCTAAATACTGGGACATTCAGGTAGGTATAAAGTTCAGGTAGGTATAACGTTTTGCGAGTGTTTATTTAAAAAAAAAAATACTTGTTGTTTTTATATACCTAGTGTGATTTTATTGTATAGTGTGTTGGTAAAATATTTGTTGTTTTTACAAACCTACAGTGTGGCTTTATTGTATAGTACGTTGGTAAAATGTTTGTTTTTACATGCCTATAGTGTGTTGGTAAAATGTTTGAAATAAATCTGCCCCAATTGGAGTAAAATGTTACCTATGTTTCCATTTTTTTTTATTGTGCAAGTACACCTAAACACACTGACCTACAGTGTAGTTGTATTGTATATTGCGTTGGTACACTTACATACACACACACACACACACAGCTACACTTACACATACACACCTACACATACCCACACAGCTACACCTACACATACCCACACAGCTACACTTACACATACACACACACACACACACACACACAAACACACACACACACACCTACACTTACACACACCTACACACACTCACACACAAACAAATATTTTTAAATATTTTTGTTTTGGGTGGAATGAATACCTATAGTGATGATTCAATGTAATACAATGATCTTTATAGTCTGGTACCTGAAAAAGGTGAAATGGCACTGATGGAACCAAATGTGCCCAAAGCTTATTCCGCCTGGACTTTATTTTCATAAACCTCTCTAAAAAGGTCAAATGTCACTTGTTTTGCCTCAATCTTGATACAGGGTACTTATTATATGTTATACTTTGGATTCCTAAAGCTTTTAGGCTACCAACCCATCATTCAAGGTTGGTCTTCACTATAAGTAATGGGTTTTCTTTAGGCGGAGACAGGAATTTCAATTTTTTTGCTATGTTCCATCTGAATTTACTCTGACACAGAAAAATCTATATTGATTCTGACACTTCTACATCCAACTCACAGATGTAACCTTGCTTTGATAACAACAATTATTTATATAAACCTTTTAGAAGTGAAGTTAGTCATTTGTTCTGGGAATGTCATTTTCGAGCCTGAAACCTGAAAAACAGGCTCGGGGTTTAACAGGTTAAAGTATTTCGTGAGGCCTTCTAACATGTTTTTAAATATAACTACGGTTGTAGTTGAATAGTTTGTAAATTAACATGAACCGAAGCTGTTGCTTGGCAACTCGATCGCAGAACGTCACGTCCGTTAATTCCACATCCACACGCACGGATTAACATCGATTAAATACATTAATGTAGCCTTTGTTTCTGCTAAAAGGTGTCGACCAGCTGGGGCAACAAGAAAATCGGCGTAATCGAGTGTGGCTATTAAAAAATAAATCATTACGTCGGGGTAGCATTTGCTTGGTATTTCCGCTTATTTCTCCACTGGTTAACATGGGTTAACAATACCGTGTAGCTGTCACGTTTGAAGGGACGAAATCGTGACATCTTCACGTCTCCGAGCATGGTAAATCGTCACATGTTGACGTCTTGCCGTGATATCGGGTTGCCTCCACTTGTTAACTGTATTAATGGCACCTGTTTGAACTCGTTATCAGTATAAAAGACACCTGTCCACAACCTCAAACAGTCACACTCCAAACTCCACTATGGCCAAGACCAAAGAGCTGTCAAAGGACACCAGAAACAAAATTGTAGACCTGCACCAGGCTGGGAAGACTGAATCTGCAGTAGGTAAGCAGCTTGGTATGAAGAAATCAACTGTGGGAGCAATTATCAGAAAATGGAAGACATACAAGACCACTGAAAATCTCCCTCGATCTGGGGCTCCACGCAAGATCTCACCCCGTGGGGTCAAAATGATCACAAGAACGGTGAGCAAAAATCCCAGAACCACACGGGGGGACCTAGTCAATGACCTGCAGAGAGCCGGGACCAAAGTAACAAAGGCTACCATCAGTAACACACTACGCCGCCAGGGACTCAAATCCTGCAGTGCCAGACGTGTCCCCCTGCTTAAGCCAGTACATGTCCAGGCCCGTCTGAAGTTTGCTAGAGAGCATTTAGATGATCCAGAAGAGGATTGGGAGAATGTCATATGGTCAGATGAAACCAAAATAGAACTTTTTGGTAAAAACTCAATTAGACGTGTTTGGAGGAGAAATTTTTCTGGATTTTTCTTTTTTCTCATTTTGTCTCCCATAGGTGAAGTGTACCTAGGATGAAAATTACAGTCCTCTCTCATCTTTTTAAGTGGGAGAACTTGCACAATTGGTGGCTGACTAAATACTTTTTTGCCCCACTGTATAAAGTTAGCTTAGCCAAGCTCCATTTAGAAAACACGCATTTTAAAAGGGTTTTTCGTCTGTCTGCAGACTTGTCAAAGCATTAATTTATGGTTTTTACTAACCGGTATCAGTGTGTTGTTACTTCGGCATCATTTTGAAACGTGTATTACAATTAAATCACGGTCAAATATGTTCATCTTGTTGTAGTTGTAGCCCCCTTGCCAGCGATTCTCTCTCTAGTTTAGCATACTCAACCCGACTGTATCTGCTACCTCTGTCCCTAGCGAGAGGGTGTTCTCCACAGCAGGAGACATTGTTAGTTCCAGCAGATCTGCCCTTTTGGCAAGCAATGTGGACAAGTTCATTTTTCTTTAAAAAACATGAAAATACAATGACAAGCAAGTCATTATGTCAAACTGGCTGCTTAGGTACTAGCAGGGTCGGACTGGGGGGAAAAAGTGGCCCAGGGATTAATTGACATGTATCGGCCGGCCGGCGACAAAAGTATGTAACTTAACAAAAAACCCTATGCATTTAATGTTGTTTTGGACCATTATTCATATAGGAGCCCTTGAGTTGCCTAGAGCAAAAATAGTTACAGCATATATTTAGTGATTTTAATGTTAACAGATCATTGAAAACCGAGGTACGTACCGAACCGAAATGTTTGTGAACCGTTACACCCCTATTTGCAATTGCTATTAAGCCTCTTTTAAAAGCACAATAGTCTAACCCCCACATTACAAGTATACTGAGAAAATGTTGTGGAGTCCAAGGTTTCTCTTTATGCAGATGATTCTGATATCCTGCCCCTCTCTGTCCTTGCCACTTTTTCTGGTCAACATTGTTGATACAAATACAAAAACAAAAGTGAAATTCGTAAAATTAAAACGGCTGCCAAGAATGATAATTTACACAACATACCCTTTACACCCCATACCTGGGTGTCCATGTTACAGATTTCAAAAGTCAATTCTGTTGAAATTAATAAATGCCCGATTCTAATGCATACTACTTTTTCTCTCTGGCACTTTTTTTCCTTAAGTTGATAGCTTGATATTTTGTGTCAACAATACAACATTTCAGGTTATGTTATTTAGCGGCCAATATAAGGAGTATTGGCTTCAATATGAAGTCTTTGATGCTCCTCCAACGTGACCAGTTATGAAGTTAAACTCTGCCCAACCTCTTTAATTGAAGGCTCTCCTACACTTTCCTGTTCATTATTCCACTTCTTTTTAGAACGTGATGTCGTTTTCCGCACACATCCCATCTGACTCTGTCTGATGTGCTGATTGTGTCAACGTTTTTGGTTTTCGTTATTCATGATTAAAATGTGCTGCATAGATCCATTTCTGCCTAGCGAAGGGAAAGGAAATGGTAAGTATTACCTGAGTTTTTTGTGCAAATCCAATAAAATAATTTACACTAAATAACCCTCTACAACACTGTATGGTGGACTGTGAACTTAATAGCAATTGGTGAATTGAAACACCCACACACACACCGACACACACACAAATGCTTACACAGAGCACCAAAAGACCCGCCATCCCCTCCCCCTCTCTGTCACTACACACACACACACACACACACACACACACACACACACACACACACACACACACACACACACACACACACACACACACACACACACACACACACACACACACACACACACCCACCCACACAGTTAATAGCTGCTAAGAAATCACATTTGGTAAATTGCATTGTGGCACTAACCTTTTCTCTAGTAATTAAATGAGTGAAGAGAGGAGGCCTGCCCTAATGAAGTAAGCAATTTACTATTACACACACACACATACACACACACACATTCATACACAGTTGGCTGGGGAGGATCACTTTATGAAGATTTATCAAAGAAGATATTTAAATGTCTTGATATTGAAATGTGCATGTACATTCAGTATTTTCTTCTTCACCATCACATTTATAACCTCATCTACATGTATAAGAAGTGTTGAGATTAAAATCATAAAGAGAAGGCAGAGAAGTACTTTGAGGATCGTGCAATGATTAGGAATTGCAACAACAAAAAAACACTTCTACATGTCCGGATTTGGTCCTTCTTAATTGTGTAACTTTTCAGCCACAAAATAAACACATTCTCAATTCTGTATGTGGCCTCTTTGGCCAAAAGCTCAAGGTGCTTTGTGTGTAATCACAACCAGAGTGAAACCCTGAATTTCCCCTCTGGGATAAATAAAGGTCTTTCTTCTCTTCTTCCTTCCTAAACAAAACATCCCTCCTGTGAGATTTAGTAATTTACAGAAACGCCTGACACAAATAATTGATTTTCATGGCCACACACCCCTTACAATTGCCATTGGTGAGATACACTGGGTGATTGTCGCTAGAGCTAGCGACAAAACAGACATACAGGATATTTTAATTTATGAACTGGAACTTTAGATGACAGATTTGATATAAAGACTAATATCCATCTATCTTTATATTTTTATGCTGCAATTCCATGTCCAGTTCATCATGGTAGCATGTACCCATTCCACTAACCAGCCATGTTCTTTGGGTACTCCCAAGACATACCCAGGCCAGATGGGAGCTTTATTCTCTTCAACATGGCATGCCATGTTGCCCCCCCAGAAGATTACTTTAAGTTTAGGTAGGCCTTTCGGACAACTCCTAACCGGGCCTCACAGTGACAAAAACATGTTTCTTAAGGTCTGCATGTAAATGGAATGACCTAATATTGCTTAAATGTTTCAGATGGACAATACTAGAAGTAGTCCAGAAGTACACATATGTTACACGCCTCTGCTTTTAAAATGATTAGAAAAGGCACCCAGAAGAGAGATTGTTTTCAGAGCTCTGACTGTTCTTAGGTTGACCATCATAAAGCTCTAAGAAACTGGAGCTACTTACACCCAACATGAACAATTGTACCAGTTCAGAACATTCTACTCTCGCCATGAACTATGTTGCTCATGTAAATCTAACCACTTGCGTATGCAGTTATCGGTGCCAACCGGGCAAACAGTTTACGCTTAAAACAATTTTTGCAGCCCGGAGTCAACACTTATGCAGTGGAAATACAATAAACTGGTTCCCAATTTGGCACCAGCTCTGAACCCGCCCTGGAACCGCCTCAGTGAAAAAGGGAAAGGAGGACACAAATAGTTAAATGAGATAAGTAATGTTATTAAGTGCAGATTATTCAAGTTCCTTGAAAGAATGTTGCTCCCACTGGCTGCTACATCAAACGGCTGTGTGTGTGTGATGCTGGCACAATGTAACACACTCCAGCTCTCCACTGACTCTCTGTTGTCCTTTCTTCTCTCTCTGGGTCAGCGGGCCCCCAGCTGCTCCAGCCGTCCCTCTGCTGGTGGTGTGTGTGTGTGTGTTGTATTGTGGTTACTGGATGGCACGCCTCAGTTGTCGTGGAACAGCTCAGCATCTCCTCAGTCTGTTGTCAGCAGTAACGAAGCTCTCCTTCCTCTCATCTCAATCTGCACCTACAACGTATTCTAAAGCAAAGTAAAGCTTCTGACGTTTTAGAAATAGACCCTTTATTTATCCCAACGCTGTTATTATGAATATACAGGCTTGGGGAGTAACATTTAAAAAAGAAATGTTTTAACTGTATTCCCTTACAGTTACATATTAAGAAAAACGTGATCAGATAACTGGTACATTTAACATGGGGATTGCAAACAGGATAACAATGTTTCATTATATATTAAAATAAACATGTTCTTTTTTTAAATGCAGTTTATGAACACCTGATCTATTAAACAAAAACACTGTGTGAACTTAAAGGTCCAGATGTCATGGCCATTTCTACTGATCATAATTCCATGGTTGAGGTCTACTAGAATAGATTTATATTGTGCAATTTTCCAAACTCACATTGGTTTCTCATACAGCATCTCTGTATAGTATGTGTATTCACTCTGTCCTAAACGGCTTGTTGGAGCTCCTGCCCCCCCCCTTATGAGCCCACTGTGCTCTGATTGGTCAGCTCGCCCACTCTGTTCTGATGAGTCCCCTACCATTACAGCGGAACATCAGTGTTTATGTGTTACAATGGCGTTTGTTAGCAACCAGAAAATGACACCAGTGATGACAAACAGATGAGAATGCTGCGTGGGGTCTGGGTGCCGTGTTGGCAGGACGTTGTGGGGCTTGTTGTCCGCCCTGTGGGGCTCGAGGAGCGGACAGTGTGAGGTGAATTACTGGTGTCGTTTCCTGGTTGCTGCGTGGGGTCTGCGTGCCATGTTAGCGGAATATTGCGGAGCTCATCCTGAGCTCCGTGGTGTCCCGCTAACATGGCACTTGGTCTATATCCAGCATCCAGGGAAACACAACGGGAAATCCACCTCACACTGTCCGCTCCGGGGGCCTCGCGGGGCGGACCCCTGAGCTGCTCGGGAGTCCACCCTGGCAGAGGGTGTGCCTATTGTTCTATAGCTGTGTGCCAATTGGTCCAGACTTAGTGACGTCAATAGGCCCCGGAAGAAAACAATTGAAAAATTAAAATCTCCAACGAGGCGTTCTGGGGCAGCATAGAAACGTATTTTCTGTGTTAGAGTTTTACTCGCTACAGGGTGTACTTTGAGGGTTTGTGACTTTGCAGACCGTTTACAAGCAGAAAAAGCTACATAACACACAAGGGGACGGGTAATAACCAGACAAGCATATGATGGGACCTTTAAACTAAATCAGCATTTGTTAACTATACAATTCTGCCTATAAGAGGACACATTTTTGATCTATATGTCTTGGTTTCGTCATTTCTAAGGTCACATTGTTATTTTTCTCTGGTATTTATTTGCATTGCATTTGATTAAGGTAATCGAAAAGTAACTGAAAGTAATCAGGTTACATTACTTTTATATTTTGTTACTCAGATTAGGTTACCGATTACATTTCTTTACAGGTAACTAATAATTGTAACAGAATACATTTTTAAAGTAACTCTCCCGACCCTGAATATATACACAGTACAATACACGCGCATGCACATGACCTAAACATATGAATACATATACACACACATCATGTTTGGAAAGGTGTCAGAGCAAACAGGCTGCCAGGGAGCAGTTGGGTGTTCGATACTCTGCTCAAGGACACCTTGGCAGTTAACTGACACCTCTTCAGCCACCTGGCACCACTCTGTATTTTTGGTCCTATCAGGACTCAAACTGGGCACCCTAAGGTTTTTTTATGCAAGTTGTTATTGTCCAGGTGAGTGAGGGCAAGCTTAAAACTGTAGATATGGCATCTTCGGTTTACCTATTGGAACGATAGGCAAACTGTTGGGGGTCTAGTGTGGCTGTACTTAAGGTGAGCCAGGACCAGTGTCTCAAAGCACTCGGTTTGTTTTGATTTGTGTAGAAAAAAAGTCCTTCTGGGCCCAAGCACATCACTTGATCTGAAACGTTAACTATGTCTCTGCGTTGTGGAAGTCACGAACATGAATATGAAGAACGACCCTAAACCCTATTGTAATGTCAAATGATGCTTGTCAAAGCATATCAAACAGAAATAAGTAGTCAGGGAAGCTGAAATACACAACAGTGACATGCCCTATTGCATTGTCAATGTGTGTTGACTGTCAGATTTAATGTTGTGGACCCAGAAAAAGACCCAGAATCCGGAGGGGAGTGAAATATAAATGTATTTGTGAGTGTGTGGCTTGCAGCGCTGTGGCATTGAACAGTTGGCTGTGATTGCTTTCTCTCCCTTCTTTTTTGTGTGTGTATATTTAAATTGATGCTAATCGTTGCCTACTGGCACTTGATCCAGCCAACAGGGGTCCTGGGGAGGGTGTTTTTACTTTTATTAAAAAATGTTGTCTTATGATGTTTTAGTTTGTTTTTCAAGGGAACTGTTTGTATGTTTGTTCACGTGGTATGTACGTGTTTTGTACCATGTCGTTCTGTGTTTCTGCTTTAAATAAATACAAATTTGATCACAGAAAAAAAACAGGCTCGGGATCCTCCTAGGAGAGTCACGTAAACCAGCGTAAGGCAAGCAGACCTGGCGTCAAGGGCACTGGGGGACCAAGAATGGCCAGAAATCTTCATTATTAGTGTCAATGTGTAGGCCCGAAACTATCTCAAATGTAGACGGATAGAACATAATTTGTATTGATGTGAGATAGTCGTCACATTACAGCCTGTCAGAATAAACAGAGGACTTAACTGTGTGTGTGTGTATGTGTGTGTGTGTGTGTGTGTGTGTGTGTGTGTGTGTGTGTGTGTGTGTGTGTGTGTGTGTGTGTGTGTGTGTGTGTGTGTGTGTGTGTGTGTGTGTGTGTGTGTGTGTGTGTGTGTGTGTGTGTGTGTGTGTGTGTCCAAGCAAAAGAGGAAATACGACATAATTATTCTTACATCAAAACTCATATTAAATCTTCAGAATGAACATGCGTGTTTGTGGTCACCTTACAAGTATTTATTTTTCAATTATAGAGATTTTAATTGCATGTAAAGGAAGCCAGAATGCATAAATGGCATTAAAATAGGGGTGATTTCCCCTGGACCCCCTACCTAGACCTAGAGGTCCAGGTAGCTCCAGTGTTTACATTGTTCCTGCTATGTTTTCCGGGTCAACATTTTGGCTCTGCACCAGAAATGTGCGCTTGTATTTCTTACTCTGCAGCTGGGATGCTTATCAGGTTGCAGATGCAAATATCTGTAACTATGTATTTTTCAGATCAGACGCACACATGTGTGTTATGTATAGATTGGGAGATATTCTTATAATTAATCAGCAAGATAATTTAACTGATGTGCCTGTGCCAGCAATCAATTTATTTCTATTGAGTTTCCCCAAGACAATAACTACTCTTTTTCCAAGTTTTTGTCTTCGAGGTAATACAAAGTACAGTTTAAATGTATCTTCTTTAGCTGAGAAAGCTGCAGAGACAGCCTCACAGTCTTCATCATCACCCCCTTCATCAGTTTGCGTTTGTTTTGTTGTGATTATTCAATTGTCTGGCCAATTTTAATATCAGCTCTTTAATCTGATGGACTTAAATTGGTGTAATTAAACATATTACATTTTGGGAAGAATCAGAATGAGTTCCTGTTTGCACATTCATCACCCTCCCTTGCTCAAAGATTTGTTTCTAAAAGACCGTTTTATTAACTTTATCCATTTAGTTCAAAATTGAAAATCTGATTGAGAAATCGTTGTGATATGAGTGTGTATGCTTATGTGTGCGTGGATATGCATATGTGTGAGAGTGCGTGTGTCCAGTGAATAAAAGGAAGCTTTTAATTGCATTGTTCTTTGATCAAGGCATGTTTATTAGTGGGTGAAAGTCACATTAACCTTTCCATCGGTCCTGACATTTCCTCTCCTCCTAAATGGAGAATTAAAGACCATTGGAAAGTCATTACCGAAATTTACTGCTTCTGTTGGCTGGTCAGCCATTAGAGAGGCTGCAGGATCACAGAACACTGTTCACAATCTTCTGCCAAGTCACCTTTTATTGTTTAAAGGAGCAGTACGTACAGACACAAAGCAGTGGCGGCTGATGCATCTTTTTCCAGGTGGGGCTATAACAAAATTACACCTATTTTGTAAGTCTGGAAAAGGAGGCAGGTGAAGTAAAATATAGCGCTGGTGGCGCTACAGCTAGTTAGCCAAGCCTTTTTGCTAAACCAGGTCCTTGAGAAAGAGTACATATAATGCCTACCTCCAGTGGCGGCCGGCCCACAAGGGTGCTAGGGGCGCTGCCCCACCTCTTCCCACATTCTAGATTGTAATTAAAAAATATTTTGATTTTATAAAAAACATTGTAATGAACAAGGTACATATTATATAATTGGTGTCAGTTAAATGCATAATCTATGATAACATATTGATAAAAAATGTTATACAATGTCTAAAGTTACTGATAAGTAACGTGTTTCCTGCTTGGGGCGCAGAAATCTTTGCCCATTGACTCGTTATAAGTGGTGCATGCGCAGTCCGCACCTCTTCAATGCAACAGATAGGAGCAGCTCGCGGTGCACAAACTGCGCCCAAAGCAGCTGTTGACACCGTCAAATCAAATCAAGTTTTATTTATATAGCACATTTATAAACGATTTTTGGTCGAGCCAAAGTGCTGTACATATAATAAAAATAGCCTACAGTAGAGACACTTTACAGCAAATACAACAGCACAGATTGTTCAGAATATCAGTATGAGAAAAACGACAACCTCTATCCTTAGACCCTCACATCGTACAAGGAAAAACTTCCAGAGAAAACCCACAGTTTAAGGGAAAAAAAATGGGAGAAACCTCAGGGAGAGCAACAGAGGAGGGATCCCTCTCCCTGGACGGACAGACGTGCAATAGATGCCGTGTGTAAATCGAAGGGTTAATTCATTTTACAGCATATAGACCGAATGTTAGGAAATGCATGTGTCTGTAATAAGAAGATGAATCCACGAGGATGTCAGCTACAATCCTGTGGAAGCCATCAGGGAAGCAGCATGACGAGACCCAAGGCAGGACCGCAGAGACAGGTTCAGCCACGACCCGAAACGTCCACGACTTAATCCAGAACTCAGGATAGAGGATCCAAGACACAGGACTACAGCAAGAGGATCAGCCTCGACTCCGGATCCCGGCGTAGATATAGATACAAAACAAGAAAAAAGATTTGGCTGTGTTAATCGGAACAAGATAATACACAGACACAGACAGAGAGGGAAAAGGTTATTGGATAAAAGTTATTCTTGATAACCCTCAAGAAAAATCTCATGAACTTCCCCACTCAATCTATCAAGACCCGAGCAGTTCTATTATGGCGCGTTTCCACTGCAGCGGGTAGCTCGCTTTAAGCGTGCCGAGCCGTGCGGGGCCCGTTTTTGGTTGCGTTTCCACTTGCGTTTCGGGGCTACTTTTTCACCTTTTTTGAAACCTTTTTTCTAAATCGTGGTTCTAGGGCCAGGAACAACCAGGCTGAGTCGGGCTGAGTATGCTAAACTAGAGAGAGAATCGCTGGCAAGGGGGCTACAACTATAACAAGATGAACATATTTGACCGTGATTTAATTGTAATACACGTTTCAAAATGATGCCGAAGTAACAACATACTGATACCGGTTAGTAAAAACCATAAATTAATGCTTTGACAAGTCTGCAGACAGACGGCAGGCGAAAAACCCTTTTAAAATGCGTGTTTTCTAAATGGAGCTTGGCTAAGCTAACGTTATACAGTGGGGCAAAAAAGTATTTAATCAGCCACCAATTGTGAAGTTCAAAATGAGAAAAAAAAATCCAGAAAATCACATTGTCTGATTTTTAAATTATTTATTTGCAAATGATGGTGGAAAATAAGTATTTGGTCAATAACAAAAGTTCATCTCAATACTTTGTTATATACCCTTTGTTGGCAATGACAGAGGTCAAACGTTTTCTGTAAGTCTACACAAGGTTTTCACACACTGTTGCTGGTATTTTGGCCCATTCCTCCATGCAGATCTTCTCTAGAGCAGTGATGTTTTGGGGCTGTCGCTGGGCAACACAGACTTTCAACTCCCTCCAAAGATTTTCTATGGGGATAGGATCTGGAGACTGGCTAGGCCACTCCAGGACCTTGAAATGCTTCTTAGCCACTCCTTCGTTGCCCGGGTGGTAGGGGTGTAACGGTATCTGTATTCGTCCCGTACCGTCACGGTTCGAACGTCACGGTTCGGTGCATGCAGTCACACGGCGAATATGCCTTTTTTTACGAGTGGGAAAAAAGTCTGTCATTCAGGGCAGTATCCATTACACTATTTATAATCCAGGGGGCGGCATTGCGCCTAAAAGCTGTTTCCCAGCCGCCCTTAAACAACAAATGAAGAACAAGAAGAAACAACAACAAAACGAACAAAATACCAGAAGAAGAAAAGTTAGTTTTGCGAGTTCAGATAACACACAGGAGCTAGAACCCACCTGCTTCTTTTAAATCAGCTGTGTGGGAACATTTCGGGTTCCCTGTGGACTACAACAACGATGAAGTGTGCGAGTGGTGGATCGGACGAGGACGGTGTGTCGGCGTTGTTCGACAGCGGTGCGGTATGCTCATGGGCACACGCCAAACATGCAAAATCATATCAAGGCATCACCCAGATTTGCCAATCACCGGAGCCCGGGGAAAGACAACAGCAGTTCAACAGCTGATCTCCGCTGTTTTCAAGAAGCCAAGAGACATGAAAGCCGAGAGACCAAAATAAATAACGGAAGCTTTTTGCATGTTTTTCAACGACTATGCGCTCTTGAAACACTTTCTTATTATTTATGATGTAATATTTTCAAGACATTCGTTTTAGTTTTACAGCTTGATGAAACCTTTTTGTTTGACATCAGCCATTATAGATAATATGGCCATCTGAGTGTGTGTGGTACTGTTTATGGTTTGTTTTTAACTGTTTAATACAGTTAATTATTCAAAATGTCAGAGTTCCTTATTTGTAAACTGAAACTTGCACTACTGTTCAAACATAAATAACAACAAACCTGGAATTATGCATTTGGGACTTTTTTTTGCTTTTTCTTGTTGTACCGAACCCGTACCGAACCGTGACCCCCAAACCGAGGTACGAACCGAACCGGGACTTCTGTGAACCGTTACACCCCTACCGGGTGGTGTTTTTGTGATCATTGTCATGCTGAAAGACCCAGCCACGTTTCATCTTCAATGCCCTTGCTGATGGAAGGAGGTTGTCACTCAAAATCTCACGATACATGGCCCCATTCATTCTTTCCTTTACACGGATCAGTCGTCCTGGTCCCTTTGCAGATAAACAGCCCCAAAGCATGATGTTTCCACCCCCATGTTTCACAGTAGGTATGGTGTTCTTTGGGTGCAACTCAGCATTCTTTCTCCTCCAAACACGTCTAGTTGAGTTTTTACCAAAATGTTCTATTTTGGTTTCATCTGACCATATGACATTCTCCCAATACTCTTCTGGATCATCTAAATGCTCTCTAGCAAACTTCAGACGGGCCTGGACATGTACTGGCTTAAGCAGGGGGACACGTCTGGCACTGCAGGATTTGAGTCCCTGGCGTCGTAGTGTGTTACTGATCGTAGCCTTTGTTACTTTGGTCCCAGCTCTCTGCAGGTCATTGACCAGGTCCCCCCGTGTGGTTCTGGGATTTTTGCTCATCGTTCTTGTGATCATTTTGACCCCACGGGGTGAGATCTTGCATGGAGCCCCAGATCGAGGGAGATTATCAGTGGTCTTGTATGTCTTCCATTTTCTAATAATTGCTCCCACAGTTGATTTCTTCACACCAAGCTGCTTACCTATTGCAGATTCAGTCTTCCCAGCCTGGTGCAGGTCTACAATTTTGTTTCTGGTGTCCTTTGACAGCTCTTTGGTCTTGGCCATAGTGGAGTTTGGAGTGTGATTGTTTGAGGTTGTGGACAGGTGTCTTTTATACTGATAACGACTTCAAACAGGTGCCATTAATACAGTTAATGAGTGGAGGACAGAGGAGGCTCTTAAAGAAGAAGTTACAGGTCTGTGAGAGCCAGAAATCTTGTTTGTTTGTAGGTGACCAAATACTTATTTTATCGAGGAATTCACCAATTCATTCATTAAAAATCCTACAATGTGATTTCCTGGATTCTTTCCCCCCATTCTGTCTCTCATAGTTGAAGTGTACCTAGGATGGAAATTACAGGCCTCTCTCATATTTTTAAGTGGGAGAACCTGCACAATTGGTGGCTGACTAAATACTTTTTTGCCCCACTGTATATGCTCCGACCGTCCACACTCACAACAACGGCCTATACAGACATAAATAAACCAGCGACTGTATTCTCCATGACACAGGCAGTCTGTGGTTTGTACTTGTTTAACTTTTGTCTAGTTTCTGAACAGATATGAAGAGCTGTGAGCTCTGAGTGCTAAGAGCTAACGGTTGTGTTGTTTTCTGGGGCTCTCATTGAAGATGACGTCACGGCTCCGCCAACACTGCGTTACTATAGAAACTACCCCAGTTCCTAAACTGTAATGGAAGCGCAGCATTAAAGTGAGCCGGGCCTAATAAGGCCTAACCAAATCGAGCGAGGCCTGCAGTGGAAACGCGCCATTAGATATAGGATAGGAAACAGAGATAGGGAGCACAACAACCTATCTTCAGCAGATGCACTCCCCCGCTTATCTAAGCGACTCTGTACTCCGTTACCCTCTACAAGGCCAACAACTAGGGGGCAGCAGGAGCGCCAGAGTGAGTGATTGACGTTTGAGTGAGAGAGAGTTAGACGGAGACGGAGTGTAAACAAAACTAGATAGCGAATATGGAGAAGGAACATGATGTTTAATCACTTAAAGAAACACCCTTTGAGAGGAGGACACTGGAGGGAAAGCTGAGAGTAAAATAGCTCGGACCGGATCAGCCTGACATAGGCAGGAGTTAAGGACAGAGGAAGGCAGTATACGTGCTCTTTTTCAAGGAGCTGGTTTAGCAAGAAGGCTGGACTAACTACCTGTAGCAACACCAGTGCTATATTAGCTTCTCCTGCCTCCCTTTTCAAACGTCAGGATCAGACCAGTCTATGGACCAGACCCAGCAAGATATTTTATCGTAGATTATACATTTTACTGACACCAACTATATAATATGTACCTTGTTAACAAAAAAATGACAATCTAGAATGTGGGAAGAGGTGGTGCGGCGTCCCTAGCGTCCCTATGGGCCGGCCGCCACTGAAAAGCTTCTCCTTCAAGAAGAACATTTCATTTGTTCAGATTGAAAACGGACATAATACAGCTTAATCTGGCAAAACCAGCTAAGAATTCTTAAATCAATCAATCAGTCAATGTTTATTTATATAGCCCAATATCACAAATGTTACATTTGTCTCAGTGGTCTTCACAGTTTGTACAGAATATCAGTATGACAATACGACACCCTCTGTCCTTAGACCCTCACATCGTACAAGGAAAAACTTCCGGAGAAAACCCACAGTTTAAAGGGAACATGGGAGAAACCTCAGGGAGAGCAACAGAGGAGGGATCCCTCTTCCAGGACGGACAGACGTGCAATAGATGCCGTATGTAAATTGAAGATAATACATTTACAACATAGGTAGTCTGTCACAGTCTGCTTTCTCACTCACCTATTTTCTGCATTATCATTCCTTAGTCACCTGGTAGTCACACCCTGTCTCTCTCTCTGTTACACCCATCAGCTCCATTAGTATTTAGGCCCACTTCACTTTCACCTCAGTGCCAGATCGTACTTTGCAGCATGCCAGTCTTTCCCGCATTACTCTTCAGATTGCTCTCCCGGTTTCGACCCTGCCTGTCCCTGACCAGCCTGCCTCGCCTGCTCCCTGACCCGTTCTGTACCTGCGACTCCCGTCCTGCCTTCTCCCGGAACCCTCGCCTGTCCCTGACCAGCCTGCCTCGCCTGCTCCCTGACCCGCTCTGTACCTGCGACTCCCGTCCTGCCTTCTCCCGGAACCCTCGCCTGTCCCCGACCAGCCCTTTGCCTACTATCTGCCGTGTTGTCTCCTACCAGCCTATTGCCTCTAATAAAGCTGGTTACCGACTATCTCTGGTTTCCCGTGTTCTGCATTTTGGTCCTCAGCTCGTTTGTGACATAGTCCAAATGTTTGGAAATGCATTTGTCTATAATAAGAAGATGAATCCACGAGGATATCAGCAATCTTGTGAGAGCCATCAGTGAAGTAGTATGGTGAGAGTCTGGCAGGACCGCAGAGACACGTTCAGCCACGACTCGAAGTCCAGGACTCAGATCCAGTACTCAGGATAGAGGATCCAGGACACACGACCACAGCAATATGATTAGCCTCGACTCAGGATCCCGGCGTATATATGGACACAAAAAAGAGATTTTGGGGAAACTGGGTTAATCGGAACATGAGAGTACACAGGTACAAACAGCCAGAAAGATGGAGTAAGGTGCCCCCCTCAACAGTCCAAGCCTATAGCAGCTAAACTAACGTGTCTACATACATGCACTCCCTTAGGATAGGTTGAGGGAAAAGGGTAGCAAGTAAGAAGTAGGAAACAGAGGTGGAGAGGCACACACAGGGAAAAAGGTCCCCATTGGAACCTGGTAGGAGTGGGTCAGTGACTACGTTCCACACTCCCCTAGGCGTTCCAGGATTATGCGGTTCGACTAATAGTTGCTCAATTTCAATACCATAAGTCAGAACAAGGTCGAGAGTGTGATTATAGCAGTGGGTTGGTTTATTTACACTCTGACAAAAACCAACAGAATCTAATATAGAGTTAAATGCAACAGTAAGGCTATTTTTATCATCGTCAACATGAATATTAAAGTCACCTACGATAATTACTTTATCTGTTTTAAGAACCAAAGTTGATAAAAACTCAGAGAATTCTGATAAGAATTCTGAATAAGGACCTGGTGCATGGTACACTGCAACAAATAAGATTGGCTGCAAAGTTTTCCAGGTCGGATGCGTAAGACTAAAAACGAGACTTTCAAAGGAGGTATAATTTAATTTTGGTTTAGTATTGATAAGTAAATTTGAGTCAAAGATGGCTGTAACTCCACCTCCTCGGCCCGTGCCTCGGTCAATATGAGTATTGATATGGCTGGGTGGAGTGGCCTCATTTATGCTGACATATTCTTCATGTCTCAACCAAGTGTCAGTGAGACAGCATATATCAATATTATCTGATATTAAATCATTTATAAATATTGCTTTAGATGCTAAAGATCTTATGTTTAAGAGTCCACATTTAATCTTCCTGTTTTGTTGCACTGTAGTAGTTGTTACATTTACTTTTATTAAGTTATTATGTGTGTCACCTCTATTAGGTTTTACTTTAAATTGTCCTTGGGCAGACACACACACCGTTAATATTGGGTATTTTATTGGAGAGAGCGCAGAGAAACATATAAAACTGCGACTCCTCCTCCTGGTCTCAACTCCACTTTGTCATGGATTAAGTCCACAAAGCCCTGAAATGTTTGCTGAAATGAGATTTGCACCTTCCAAAGTAGGATGAATGCCGTCTCTCTTAATCAGACCAGGTTTTCCCCAGAAGGCTGTCCAATTATTTACGAAGCCCACATTGTTTGCTGGGCACCACCGAGACAACCAGCGCTGAAATGATGACATGCGGCTATACATGTCATCATTGATCAGATTGGGGAGGGGACCAGAGAAAATTACGCTGTCCGATATTGTTTTAGCATATCTACACACCGACGCCACATTAACTTTGGTGCATTCTGATTGGCGTAAACGGACATCATTACCACCGACATAAATAACAATGTTACTGTATTTACGTTTATTTTTAGCCAGCAGTTTAAGATGCGCCTCAACGTCGCCCGCTCTGGCCCCCGGAATGCATGTGACTGTGGAAGCTTTGGTCTCTAAATTCATGTGTCTCATAATAGAGCTACCAATAACCAGATTTGGCTTCTCAGCGGGTGTCTGGCTGAGTGGGGATTATCTGTTAGATACGTGAACAGGTTGGTGGGGACCTGCGGGTTTCGCTTTATGCCCCTTCTGAGCCAACCCAGTCTCATGGCATTTCGTGTTCACCAACACGATTTTTAATCTATTGATTCGTGTTCACCAACACAATTTCCCCCTTTTTTTCGTGTTGCACAGCACGATTTTAAAAGCAATGTATTTCTACTGGTAATGTGTTTCGTGCCCGCAGCACGTCTTTTTCTCCGGTCGGGTCGTGGAAGACCGGAAGCTGTGTGGTTCATAAAAACATGTTCTTACTCAATATCAAGCCACACTTATTGCTTTTATTTTAAATCGTATAATTTCTGACTTTTGTTGCCGTCTGTGAGGAAAATAAATGGGGCTCAGAGCCTCAGAATACTGAAATCTGTATTTTTTAAATCTTTTTTTCCTTCTAATTTGTTATTCTTTTCAAAATAACACACTGTTATTTACTCACCAATAACACACAATTATCCTTGCTTTTATTTATTGGTTTAATTCCATAATCTCTGGCTTTTTTGGCGTCCGTCAGGAACTGAATTTCAAAATAAAAATAACATGTATGACCACTATCAGCAGAGCAGTAAGCAGGCTTACTTTGCGAAGAAAATCTAACACGGGGAACACAGCCTGGTGGACTGTGGCATGACTTGTTGCAGGGCAGCATATAAATCAGGAAGCTGACAGAGACAAGTATATCATAACAGAATATATAATAATTGCTATTGTGGCTGTATAACTTGTGGTGCTTTCAGTTTGTTGCTACTCGATCTACTTCTGGGTCTTGCCTTTACAAGTGGAAGAATACTTTGAAAGTATTGTATTTGAAAGCTTAAATGCCAACAAATATGGATTGTTCCAGAAAAAAAACATGTACATTTTGGAATAGATTACATTTATATATTTTTCAAGAAATTAGCACTTTTTTGGACATTTTTGCATGCACAAGTCTTAAATAATGTGCCGCCTCCACTGCTATCTAATTGTATAAATATAGAATAGTGTATACTATAACATTCTAATGTCATTGTTATAAATGACTTGTACTTTAAATATAGTAAAGTTACTTTCTGCATTGTGTTCTTAAATGTTTTGCTCCCAAGGCCGTTTCACACCAGCATGTATTTCTTGTCATATCCAGCCAGTCTGGTTACATTTTTCATCAGATTTCGCTGACAACATCCGCCATGTTCCCCTTAGACCTGGTACCCATCTGTTCTTTAAATATCTCTCTCTCTCTCTCTCTCTCTCTCTCTCTCTCTCTCTCTCTCTCTCTCTCTCTCTCTCTCTCTCTCTCTCCTCCTCAGTCTCTCTCTCTCTCTCTCTCCTCTCATCTCTCTCCGAAAAGCATCGTTCTCTCTCTCTCTCTCTCTGCTCTCGTCTCTCGGGCCGTCTCCTCTCTCTCTCTGACCTCTACCTCTCTCATCCTCTCTCTCTCTCTCTCTCTCTCTCTCTCTCTCTCTCTCTCGATTTTATTTCATGAAACATTGAATAAAATGTTTCTACATCATTCTTGTCAAAATAATATTAATAATGACGCTTACAGTCTTGTAGAATGTTTAATGTCTTTATCCTGCAAAATCCCTACATGGACAAAATAACTGAGTTTACAAAGATTAATAGATCATTATAACTGGAAGTTTCTTTTAATTCCTGACAGGATAGCTCAGACTTTCCGATGTTAAATGTAAATCAAATGTCTACCCTCTGTTTATTAAAAAAGGAAACCAAGATATATATACATACATAACCTTTGGTAAGATAAACCTAATCAGGCCTTTTAAACTATGCTCACCCCTCCTTTAGCAGCAGAAACTGACTGAAACATATTCGTTTTCTGTTCTGGTTGAGTGATGGTATTGACTGAGCTCAACCTGGTCTGTCACAGGACAGTGTGGAGCACATCTCGCAGTAAACAGGGCCCCCTGCTGGTGAACACAGCTCACAGCATGCTTCCACAGACCAGGGAACTAAAGATTCAAAGATTCAGAGCTTACTTGTGTGACCCACACAAAGTGTGTGATCACAATTTTATGTTTGTATTTAATATCATTTAAAAACCTGTTTAACTATGGACCCCTACCACCTGTCCTCTGGACCCTATCCCTTCAAACCTCTTTCAGACTATCGCTCCTGATATTCTACCGTTTCTCACCCATTTCATCAACACTTCTCTAACTTCTGGTCACTTTCCAAACAGTCTCAAGGAGGCAAGAGTAAACCCTCTCCTAAAGAAACCCACTCTCAAACCGTCTGATGTTATAAACTACAGGCCTGTCTCTCTCCTCCCGTTCCTGTCTAAAACACTTGAACGTGCTGTCTTTAAACAACTCTCCTGTTATCTCCATCAGAACAACCTTCTGGATCCGCACCAGTCTGGTTTCAAGGCAGGTCACTCCACAGAAACTGCCCTCCTTGCTGTCACTGAGGAACTGCACACTGCTAAAGCAGCTTCCCTCTCCTCTGTCATCATCCTGTTGGACCTGTCTGCTGCATTCGACACGGTGAGTCATCAGATCCTCCTTCGCACTCTCCAAGAACTTGCACTTTCCCTCATCACCTCATACCTCAAAGATCGCACCCACAGTGATCGCTCGGATCTGTCATTAGCCCGCATTGTTTTTCATAACACTGCTACGCTGACGACACCCAATTAATTCTGTCCTTTCCCCGCTCAGAGACCCAGGTCGTCGCACACATCTCTGCTTGTCTAGCTGACATCTCTCAGTGGATGTCTGCTCATCACCTCAAGCTCAACCTTGACAAAACTGAACTGCTTTTCCTTCCGGGAAAAGATTGTCCCACTCATCACCTGACAATCAACATCGGCACCTCTATTGTTTCCCCGACTCAGACTGCAAGGAATCTGGGTGTGATCCTAGATAACAACCTGTCCTTCACTGCAAACATCGCTGCTACAACCCGCTGCTGCAGATACACGCTTTACAACATCAGGAGGATTCGTCCCCAGCTGACCCAGAAAGCCACCCAGGTTCTGGTCCAGGCTCTCGTCACCTCACGGCTAGACTACTGCAACTCCCTCCTGGCTGGTCTACCTGCATGTGCCATCCGACCTCTGCAGCTCATCCAGAATGCAGCGGCTCGTCTGGTCTTCAACCTTCCTAAATTCTCCCACACCACGCCGCTCCTCCGCTCCCTCCACTAGCTTCCGGTAACTGCTAGAATCCACTTCGAGACAATGGTACTTGCGTACCATGCTGCGAATGGATCTGGCCCTTCCGACATCCAGGACATGGTTAAACCGTACACCCCAGCACGTGCAGTCCGCTCTGCATCAACCAAACAACTCGCTGCACCCTCGCTGCGAAGGGGACCCAAGTTCCCATCAGCAAAAACACGTGGGTTTGCTATCCTGGCTCCAAAATGGTGTAATGAGCTCTCCATTGACATCAGGACAGCAGATAGCTTACACACCTTCCGGCGCAGACTGAAAACTCATCTCTTTTGACTCCACTTCGAGCAATAGAACTATTAACAAAGCACTTATATACTAAGAAAGGACTGGCTTACCTAAAGCCAGTTGTGTAGCACTTGAAATGTTTTTGCTCTATGAAACCTGATGTACTTATATGATTCTGTTTTCTTCAAGTTTGTATTTTGTTGGTCGAACACACTTATTGTAAGTCGCTTTGGATAAAAGCGTCAGCTAAATGCAATGTAATGTAAAATGTAATGGACAGCAGGGGGCAGTAGATGGCATGGTAACACTGCCATAAAGGTGTTTGTTATGATTTGCGCCTGCCGTAAACGGACTGATGTGGTGACGGAGCTGCCGTTTGCTTGCCATTCTGGCAAGATCCGCCAAATGAGCAGCAAAGAATTTGGTTGTTCATAATATTTAGTGGGAATGCTGTTAACATGGCTATGGCCACCCTGATATATTTGTTGGCCCCCCCACTGGCCCCTCCACCACACACACCGCCTCGCCAGTCACGTATGCGTAGTAGTTTATCTGATATTTAACAACAAATACACAGCCAGCGAGTCGCTTGATTTGAGCTTCCAACGCTCATACTGCAGTCCCTACCTCTGCTACCATGGTAACACTCTGATACTCGGTGCACCACTCTGATACTCGCGCGCACCACTCTGATACTTGTAGGCACCACTCTGAGATTCGCACAGACAGCAGCAGGTTGCAGCAAAACGTTTCTTTCTACTGACTTTTCTACTGACTTGATAAAAATCCACCAGACTTCTAGAAGGTAGGTCGTATGTCATGTATACGTTCGTTGCCTGTTAAGCCCCACAACACTTTAGGCTTTAGTGTGTTAGCTTTAGGTAGCAACACACGGAGATATGCTTACCTTTAGCTGTTATTCTGATCAAAATGTGTGTTCAATGGTATTAGAACGAGAAAAACGCTGGAAGACTTGGAAAACAGGCTCGGGGCTCAGTAAAGGCTGGCTTGGCTTCAGGTATAATTTGTCTGTAAACACAATTTGGCAGCTATCCTAGTTAGCGTTAGTTTAGCTTGCTAAGCTAACGTTAGCTGATGTCGGTATGCTGGGCTGGTGTAATGCGTAGGCTACTATTAATCACTGCTGTGTGTAATGTCAATTTGCAGAAAATGAAGAGAAAGTCAATAGACATCTCTTCTTATTTTAAGAAGAAGATGAGTAAAGGAGAGACAGAGCTGGCAGGGGTGCAGCAGCATAGGGCTGGTGAGGAGATGGCTAGCCCATCTCCTCACTTGTCTGATACATGCTAGAAAGTACATGTGGAACTCTGTTTTGTAAAAGTGAAACTAAAACCTAAGTACAGTTTTATTAATGTGATTGTGACCTTTTTAATCATTTAAGTCTTCTACACACTTTAGGTCTGCAGATCCTTCAAAATGAAACGAGAATCTATGCAGTTTTCCCTCTTCTGTGTTCTGAGTTTATGAGCCGACCATTAGTCAAGTTTGTTTTCATAATGTTCTGTATGCTAATTTAACAAAAGGGTAACCAGTTTGTTTATAAAGTATAAATATACATTTTCAAAACAAATGGAATGCAAGCTATATGTATTACTCTCACCACAGTGGCCTAATCTAAAACAATAGAATGTCTCGTCACCTATTTTCTGTCTAATACTAAAAGTGGTGTTTTGTATCATTTATAATGTTTTGAATTTGCTATAAAGGTCAATAATAGATGGTGTTTTTGTGTTCAATCACAGTATGTATTTACCATTTTATACCCCTTGTGTTTTTGGGTCCTGTTGAAATAAAATAGTCATGTTTTAAAACTTGATTTAATAAAGTCATGTCAATCATCTTTGATCCCAGTGTCTAAAACAATTTATAACCTAGAGACATAATATAACTGAAGAACATGTTGTGTTGCTATTGTGTATTGTATGTGTTGAGAATGCTGAACATGTTGTGCCTTACAATAAAATAACTTATTTAAATTAAGCTGTAAGAGGTTTATCTCTCATTCAGAACAATGGAAACCTTTGATCTCTGGACACGTTGTTAGCTCAAATATAAACACCTGTGTCATGGAACACGATGATGTCATAACTCCAACTGACATGCTCAGAGCAGCAGACTTCAGATAATGGTTAATGGTCCTGCCCTCAACAGCTCTACGTCAATTATGGGGTGTCATCATATGCCGTTTCCATGGAAACGCATAACTCGGATGCATTTCCATGGAAGATCAAGAAGGCGATCAAGAGAGGGAGGGTGATCAAGAGGAGAGAGAGAGGGCGATCAAGAGAAGAGAGAGAGGGTGATAGAAGAGTGAGAGGGTGATCAAGAGAAGAGAGAGAGGGCGATCAAGAGAAGAGAGAGAGGGTGAACAAGAGAAGAGAGAGAGGGTGATAGAAGAGTGAGAGGGTGATCAAGAGAAGAGAGAGAGCGATCAACAGAAGAGAGAGGGCGATCAAGAGAAGAGAGAGAGGGCGAGCAAGAGAAGAGAGAGAGAAGAGAGAGGGCGATCAAGAGAAGAGAGAGAAGAGAGAGAGTCAAACTAAAGGGGAGACATGGCAGACACCCTACAGTGAAGTGTTCTCCTGTGAGAGGGCGATCAAGAGGAGAGAGAGAGGGCGATCAAGAGAAGAGAAAGAGGGTGATCAAGAGAAGAGAGAGAGGGTGATCAAGAGAAGAGAGAGAGGGCGATCAAGAGAAGAGAGAGAGGGTGATAGAAGAGTGAGAGGGTGATCAAGAGAAGAGAGAGAGCGATCAAGAGAAGAGAGAGGGCGATCAAGAGACGAGAGAGGGCGAGCAAGAGAAGAGAGAGGGCAATCAAGAGAAGAGAGAGGAGAGAGAGAGTCAAACTAAAGTGGAGACATGGCAGAAACCCTACAGTGAAGTGTTCTCCTGTGAGAGGGCGATCAAGAGGAGAGAGAGAGGGCAATCAAGGGAAGAGAAAGAGGGTGATCAAGAGAAGAGAGAGAGGGTGATCAAGAGTAGATTGAGAGGGTGATCAAGAGAAGAGAGAGGGCGATCAAGAGAAGAGAGAGAGTAATGTAACCTCCTAATGTAATGTATAACTCCTATGAAAATGTTCAAAAAGGGCTCAAACTTCACATGTGTGCTAACAGTCCAGCCGTGAAGATATCTATGGCAGTGTTTCTCAAACTTTTTCATACCAAGGACAACTTAACCAATAAAAAAACACTCGCGGACCACCTAACTCCACAAATATCCAAAAAGACAGATTACAAATCGCCTGAAAATGGTACAAACAGGTGGCAACATGTGTGACGAAGGTGTTGCGCTGGGCTATATTATGCAATCGAAACTTAAGCTCGCTCCATTGCAGAGATATTCTCGCGAGAGTGCGGAAAACGTACATTTATTTATTTCAAATGTTACCAATATACTCACGGACCACTAGGGGGCGTTCACGGACCACTTTGAGCAGCACTGATCTACGGGACAGTTTTGAGATTTCTTCAAATGCCATTGCCATGGCAACACAATGCTCACCATGGAACACGGTTTTCTCATGCTCCAAACGGCTCACAACTTCACAGGTTTGGTAACGATGCAGCTATCAACACATCTAAGCGTATTATGGGATGTCATAAAATGCCTGGCATGGCGACAGATCATTCGCCATCAAGTTAGTTCAAAAGTTTGCAGTTCAAATATTCTGCTGCTTTTCCAAGCCTTTTTACTTTATTTTCTTCTCTCATCACCAGTGTTGGGACTAACGCGTTACTGTAATGCAACTACTTTTTGTGGTAACTAATAGTGTTACTAGTTACCTATTCCCATTAAGTAACGCCGTTATAGCTACTGTTAAATGGGTGCGTTACTGCGTTACATTATGTGATGGAACTGAACCGAATCTCCCTGCACATGTAACTTACAGGCGAATACAGCGATGTCCTCTCACAGTACCATGGAAAAGTGAAAGTAACCAGAGAGGAGTGATGATTGGTTAACGCGGGGTAACATTTCAGGGTAAGCCAATCAGAGACAGAGTTGGGCGGGTGGAGCAACACCAGGGGCGTCAGGACGAATCCCGATGGGCCGGTACTCAAGTGGGCCGGTCGGACGATGTGGGCCGGCCGGTAACCGGCAGGGCTCGACATTATAAATGGCCTGCTGGCCCGGAACCACTATTTAGACACCCCGGGCCAACGTACTTTCCACTTGCCCGCTCGGGCCGCTAAAAATATTGCTTTAAAATAATTGTCCTGTCGTATTGGTATTTTGACTAGCAATGTTGTTAAATTGTTTAGTTTATCACCGCCACCACATAGCGTTCCGTGAGTCGGTTGTCGTTGTTGGGTGAAAAGCAAACAGCTGTTTGCTGCAGAGCGCAGCACGAGCAGGCTCCCGTGAGCGGGAGCGCGCTCCTTCACGACAGACTATCGCGCCACCTAACCATTCGCCAAAATGTTTTAATAGGCCTACCAGCGGTAACCAGCCAAGCGCCATGCAAAAAATAATCTTCAAATAAAAGAAAGTCACCGGAGGAGTTAAAGGAGAGTGACATGAGAAGAAGAGGGAGAGAAAGTTTCAGCTTGATCGATGGAGTTGGCTTCTAGTGGTGCAGTGACATGTCCTAAACCCTTTATTGATTACATTTATAATTCGAAAATTATAAAAGTAGGGTAGACATGTGGATTATCCGGCTGAACAAAACGTGCATTTATCAAACAGGTTTGTTTTCCACAGACCTTATTTCCAGCTATTTTCCAAAACCCCGTGGGGTCAAAATGATCACAAGAACGGTGAGCAAAAATCCCAGAACCACACGGTGGGACCTAGTCAATGACCTGCAGAGAGCAGGGACCAAAGTAACAAAGGCTACCATCAGTAACACACTACGCCGCCAGGGACTCAAATCCTGCAGTGCCAGACGTGTCCCCCTGCTTAAGCCAGTACATGTCCAGGCCAGTCTGAAGTTTGCTAGAGAGCATTTAGATGATCCAGAAGAGGATTGGGAGAATGTCATATGGTCAGATGAAACCAAAACAGAACTTTTTGGTAAAAACTCAACTAGAGGTGTTTGGAGGAGAAAGAATGCTGAGTTGCATCCAAAGAACACCATACCTACTGTGAAACATGGGGGTGGAAACATCATGCTTTGGGGCTGTTTTTCTGCAAAGGGACCAGGACGACTGATCCGTGTAAAGGAAAGAATGAATGGGGCCATGTGTCGTGAGATTTTGAGTGACAACCTCCTTCCATCAGCAAGAGGAGAGAGAGTGCTTGTTGGATGCTAATGCTAGCACAGATTAGATAGATTCTGATGCTTTACCTAGGAAGGTATTTAAAAGGATTTGATTACAAAATCAATATCTGAATTGAGAAATTCTTATTTTTAGTCATTGTGTTTATTTCAAATATACAGAAGACCTGAATAGATATAAACATGTGTTTATATTGAAGACAGAAAAGGGCATTAACAATTGTGTGTGTGTTGTGTCAAATGTTTAAGGGCATTAACAATTGTGTGTGTGCCAAATGAATAATAAATTCTGGCAAGATCCACCAAATGAGCAGCAAAGAATTTGGTTGTTCATAATTTGTCCTGTTTTGCATGAATATTATCTGTCATCGCACCCTGCATAGAGAACCGCAGTGACGCGTCCTAAACCCCGGATGTAAACTCCTTCCGGTTCCTTCGTCAAAAACGCAATGCAATTTCTCCATAGGGTTTTGGAAAATAGCTCGAAATAAGGTCTGTGGTTGAGACACATTTAAGAGACAGATCACGTTTTGTTCAGCCGGATAATCTCCACATGTCTCCCCTACTTTTATAATTTTTGAATCATAAATCTAGTCGCCAAAAGCGAAATGCTAACGTTATGCTATAAACGAACTACAAGCCAATACAGCAGCAGGGTCGCACGACTTCAACGTCACGCCAACTTAAGATCGTTTCAACTGACTTGCACTGAAACTGCACTTTGAACACTTTAAATATATTAACATTTTAAACTGTATACCCCGTTTATCTAGGCCCTTTTTGTTTTATGTATACATGTCACACTGTGGGAAACGATATTTCGATATTTCTGGATGTATAACACATGTCGTATTTTTTACAATAAAGCTGACTTTGAATTCCGTGTGCTTGCATATTTTAACAAAGCTTTTCATTTTAGCCACACTGAATGTAACTAGAAGTCATGGCTGTGTCAATTACCAGTCTGATATCGTTTTACAAAGATGACAAGAAGAGTGTAGATAGAGGAGAGAACCACTACAAATCAGGACACGTAAAACAGTGCAGCCTAGATGAAGGTGTGCTTACCGGTGTTGTCAGGGCTAGCATGAGGGACAAGGTTTATAGAGTGTCGGTGAGTAGGGATAGCAAGAGTACCGTTAACCTAGAGTTCATTTATTCACATTAATTCCCATCAACAAATCCATTTTATGTGTCACATGAAATCTTTATTAGGCAAGGCAAGTTTATTTATATAGCACTTTTCAACACAAGGCAATTCAAAGTGCTTTACAAAAAATGAAAGACATTAAGAAAATGGCATTTAAAATCAGTCATTAAAAAGAAAAGCTAATAAAATAAACATTAAAAGAAAAAATACATGGATAAAAGTTACAGTGCCGTCTAAGATGTGAATAGTTCAATTAAAAGCAGCGGCAAAAAGAAAGGTCTTCAGCCTGGATTTAAAAGTAGTCAGAGTTTCAGCGGACCTGCAGGTTTCTGGGAGTTTGTTCCAGATATTTGGAGCATAATAACTGAACTCTGCTTCTCCATGTTTAGTTCTGACTCTGGGGACAGAAAGCTGACCAGTCCCTGAAGACCTGAGAGATCTGGATGGTTCATAATTTAGCAGTAGATCAGAAATGTATTTTGGGCCTCAACCATTCAAAGCTTTATAAACCAGCAGCAGTATTTTGAAATCTATTCTTTGACACACAGGAAGCCAGTGTAAAGACTTCAGAACAGGAGTGATGTGATCCATTTTCTTAGTGTTAGTGAGGACTCGAGCAGCGGCGTTCTGAATCAGCTGCAGCTTTCTAATAGATGTTTTAGTGAGACCTGTGAAGACACCATTGCAGTAGTCCAGTCTACTGAAGATAAAAGCATGGACAAGTTTTTCCAAATCCTGCTGTGACATTAGTCTTTTAGTCCTAGATATGTTCTTTAGGTGATAGTAGGCTGATTTAGTAACTGTTTTAATGTGGCTGTTGAAACTCAGGTCAGAGTCCATGACTACACCTAGATTTCTGGCTTTATCTGTTGTTTTGAACATTGCAGACTGAAGCTCAGCGCTAACTTTTATACGTTCTGCCTTGGCTCCAAAAACCATTACCTCAGTTTTATCTTTGTTTAATTGGAGAAAGTTCTGACACATCCAGTCATTGATTTGTTCAATGCACTTACTCAGTGTTTGAATTGGAGCATAGTCTCCTGGTGAAATTGTTACGTAAATGTGTGTGTCATCTGCATAGCTATGGTAACTTATTTTGTTGTTCTTCATTATCTGAGCCAGTGGTGGCATGTAGATGTTAAAGAGAAGAGGCCCCAAGATTACAAATATTACACACCAGAAAACACAGAAATATCCATGAAATAAACATACAGTAGGCTCTAAACTATTAAAGGGATAATTGGGAAGGCATTACAAATGTAAATATATTTTAAATAATAAAACAATCCCACCACCACAGGTATCTACAGGAGAAGAGGGAATTCTCTCCACAAAATGTGAATGCCCACGTGGAGAATGGAAATGCAGTCATGCGGCTGCATTAGCCATCTTTGCCATCCACAGTTTCAGCTGCACTGACTCCCCCTGTCAGTGGAAGAAGCCAAAGGCAGCTAAACGTACGCATTCAGTGGAGGAGCTATTTCCTCCAACCAATAACTCATTCAACCCGCTGACAAGAGAGCCCACCTCCGAAGATCGTGACTGGCTGAGGGACAGACTCGGGGACAGGTTCTCAGGAATTTCTTGGCTTCTCTCCCCCGAGCCAGAAGAGGAACACTACAGCTTGGAAACACTTACTTACTTAATTCTCAAATCTGTTGGGCATCAGGGACCTGAGGCAATTGTGGCAAGCATGGCATTGTCTGAGGAGCAACAGAGGGCTACCACTGGTCAGCGAACCAACCTGGCATTTGTTCAGGAAAGGAAGGTTGACTGCAGGCCCTCGATGGTGTTTTGTCTGTACAGTGGGGAACTATGAATGAATGTGAGGGTGTCAGGGCATTCACCACTGCAACCCAGAGTCAGGTTTGTGGCTCTCCCAATCAGGAGTGTTGGGGGCATCTCCAGATGGTCTGGTAGGGTCTTCCGCTGTGCTGGAGGTAAAGTGTCCCTACGGAGCCAGGGAAATGACAATTAGTGAAGCATTGCAAATCAAGGGCTTTTGTGTCAGTAAGGAGGGAGAAACATTCAGCCTGCGTGAGGAGCATCCTTACTGTCAACTTCACCTCACTGCAAGAAAGAAGAAGAAATTAAAAAATTGTGAATCGCTTTTAATTTACATTTACTTGCCTTTGCAATGTTGTGGTTGTTAGAGTCAGTGTTAGGCTTCCTGTCAGCTCGTCTGTTGGGAAGATATAAAATATTAGTTTCATGGAAGTCACACCGTCACATATAAGAGCAATAAGACATACAGTACATAGGCTAAAACAAAACATCTAAAGATATAACCTTGCACTTTGTCTCGTGAACATTTTCACTATTTTGACATTTTTATAGATGAAAATGGAAGTAAAGAAATAAATGGTAGATTAATCCATATTGAAAATAGGTGTCAGCTGCTACACTAATTATAATAGTTTTTAATTAATTAAGATAAGATATTACTGTATTGATCCCAATTTGGGAAATGTTTGTGTTGCAGCAGCATAACAAGAAAAACAAAATATAAGTTATTATATATACAAAAGTATGTGAGGGATGGAATATTAAATTGAATATAAATGTACATGTGATTTTACGTCCAAGAGAAGCTATGGAGCAGAGAGTTCTCTGCCAGCCAGAGGTGATTTGTTATTAGTTCAAGATGTCAAACTGATTTCCCTGACTACAATCTTTAGCTACATGGTGAAACGTTATGCTGCTTGGACTAATTAGACTTATCATATAAGCCACACAGGTTTTAATAGGATGTATTCATTATCTTTACTTATGTTGTGGTCTTTTCAGCAGCGCCATCTCTAAAACGGCGATACAGTCAGTACCCATCATTTACATTTCACCGTGACATGGACCAAAATGTAACGTCAGCTTACCTCATGGCACGAATCCAGACTCTCCTTTGGAAAGCATTGGCCGGGAAACGATAGAACGAGCACGTTTCATGAAAAGACCTGTGGCTGCAACCCGGAGCAAAGCAACAAACCATTGCGTAGCTAACTAGTAGCACTAGCTTTAGCTAACGTTAGCTAACGATACGAACTGCCGAGTAAAATTGGAAAACACTGGTAATTAATTATTCTATAATTTATAAAACTACGGTGTTAAAAACGACAATTTCAAAAATACAGATTCTAATGGTCAGATATAGATATACAGATACTAGAGATAGGCAGGTACTTGCTTTCAAGCAGAACACAGGGAAAAACAAACTTAGAGGAGTGTTTACGTGTTCGGCGTAATGACGTACAACGGCCTCGACAATTTCTGTAGTCCTATTCAGCCACTCGGTAACAACCATCGTTTTTCAGACACGTAAACTCTTCAAAAATCACCAGTGGGGTCACTGCTGATGGATTTAATGTCGTAGAACAAAACGTGATTTATCTCTTAAATTTGTGTCAACCACAGACCTTATTTGGAGCTATTTTCCAAAACCCTATGGAGAAAATGCATTGCTTTTTGACGAAGGAACCGGAAGTGCTAAAAATGCTAACTTACTTCCGGGTTTTACGACGCGTCACTGCGGTTCTCTATAGCGGGGCCTGTTAGACTTGCACACTAGCTAAATACTTTATCATTAGAAAAGCAGTAATGTTTTAAGTGATTTATATTAGGCCAACTCTATGCAACTGCTTCAAACCAACCTACAAACAGAATCAGATTGTTTGACCCCTGTGTGTGCCCCACAGTGACAAAATTAGGTTTTAATTAAAAATTGTACAGTATATCTTTGAAATAATTATTTCATTTTGCTTAACATCTGAAGTGCTCTGCAACTCTTCTGTGTGGCTCCATGCATTTTTCATAAAGCTCTGGAAAAAACAAGAGACCACTCCACATTTTTCTTAAATGTAATTCTCTACATGTATGGCAACCGTTACATTCCAGAGAAATGAAAACACAAACAAAAAACAAGAGTCAACAGAAGCTGTTCTAAACATATTTAGGGTGTTTTTTACCCACTTATTGTCCCTCCCACAACGTTATTCCTATCTCCTACACCGTCCATTACAATTACATACATATTGTAAATTATGCAAATTACTTAATTGCAACTTTAAGGACAGCAAATACTTTCCTCACTATGGAGTTGGCAACACTGCTAGTGATGACTCAAACTGGTGTTCAGGTAGGCTCTCCAGTACGGTGGCCGGCAGGTGCAAACGCTGCACAACGGCCCAAAACGCATTCATAAGCAGGAAACAGCTGCAAATAATGAAATGAAAAACAAACAAACCCTGAAAACAAATACAACAGAAAAACGCTGCATTTACAGAAATTATGCAAACTAAATACAACACACAAACCCCGAAAACAAACGCAACAGAAAAACGCTGCAAATACCAAAACGATATGCAAAGTCAAAAGCACGTACAAATCCCAAAACATATACAAAAAAAAAACATTCCGGAAGTGCTCCAGGCCTCTAGGGGGCGTGCTACGTGGAACAGATTGATGTATGACCAGATATAGAGAGAACGAACAAGAGTGATGGAAATCGGGAGGAAAGAAAGTTCATTTAAGTGGAGAAAGATATAAGGTAAGTTTTGTTTTGTTTTTATACATAGAGCGTCATATGTACGTAGTTTGATAAAAGAGCTTGCAAGAGACAGCATTGTACACCTAAATGTAACTCTTGACATAATATAGATATAGTATAGAACAGGACCACTCCTCCCTACACACAGATCATGCAGACTGGGTGGGGCCTCACGCCCTCACCTCGTGGAGGGGGCCTCACCTTGCGGAGGGAAATGCGGCGCACCTATGCGAGAGGGCCTCGTCATATAACTGCGTGGGTTATGCGTTATTGCGTGTCAATATAGTGCTCATTGACACTTTACAGTGTTGATAAAAAGGAAATAAAATAAAATATAAAAAGTTGAATTAAAATATTAAAACAGCAACACAACATTACAAGCCAGTCTGAAGAGGTGTGTTTTGAAGGTGGGGGGGTCAGTGCAGTCTCTGATGTTTAATGGGAGTGAGTTCCAGAGGGAGGGGGCAGCGATGGAGAAGCGCTTTTTTATTTAAAACATGTTTGATTAACTTTTGGTTCACATTTCAATAAATTGTATTTGTATTTGCACTCCTTTTGTCCATTATTCTTATACTGAAAACGTTAGATTACACATTCACATCTGACTGAAGATTGGCCCCATTTATTTGTGACATTGCAAACTCTGCGGTACAAGGCACAGGTGATGTGAAGCTCATAAAGTGAGGCAAATAGAAATAATCAGCTGATGGAGTGTAGATGTGGAAATAGGTGCATTCGATCAGCTGACTGTGTTTTCACAATAGAAGTAGTTTCTTGGTGAATGTCCTGTACTGGTCTTAAAATCTCATAACCTCAGCTTTTAATGTTCCTCTTGGATGTTCTTCTTGACCCTCAGAGAAGGAGGAAATGTTGTGTCTTTCAGGCATGTCCTTTCCTAACAAAAATGACAGGAAACATAAAACATATTATTGCAGAACAAGTGTGTTATTTATGAAAGTGGTGTGTTTGTGTGTTTAGGGGCTGTAGATATAATTATTTTGTAATTGTAATGTTTTTTTTTTTATTTCAACAGTGAGCTACAAAGATGATCAGATTATGAATGAACAGAAATTCATCAACATTGAAATATATGTTATTATCAAAATAATATTTAACTGTTATCAAAACATAGTGCAACTGTAGAAGCTTGCTCTGTTGTCTCACTGAAAGAATCACTTTTACCACGTTTTTTTCAGACAATATTGAGAGATAAATAGTAGCAGTTCTCACTATGTGTTAAATATCTTTGCCTTCAATACATTAAATTAGAAAGCTGACAAAACCATATTTCTTTAGCCTTTATTTATACAGGTGTAGATTCTCATTTTCACACAATCATATTGCTTGTTAACATCTAAATGTAACCTTTTGCATGGAAAAACCCCTCAACTTAACTGATGTGTAGGTGATCTAGTATTTAGTATTGTTTAATGGAATGTATATCAGTGTATTAAAGTCAATACTTTATTTATTTAAACCAATATCTTTCTTGATTCGTTGTACAGAATGAAAAATAGAGTCTTTGTACCTGTGCTGAAGTTCACTGCTGTGAGGAGTCCAGTGCTGTCTCTCACTCTCTGGTCCAGCCTGTCTGCATCACCTGGACACCTTAAACAAACAGATATATATATATATATATATATATATATATATGTGTATATGTAAAGTACCATGTGTACAAACAATATAACTGATTCTCTTCTGTTGAACATGTTGGATTGTGTATTGTCCGAGTCAGGGTCCTTTTTATTTTACTGTAACTTTGGAAGTTGTGTTACCAATGCTTACTGTTTATTTGATACCAATTTGGTGATGCAATTAATAAAAACAACAAGGTTTGGGTTCGTTCTTCAGATGACTGTGACGTTAACGTGTAAGCTCAATAATGAACTCCAGCTCAACCAACCATATTGTAATATCTAACCTAATCCTCTTGAAATATGACATTAATAATTGTAATATACACACATCTTATTGATTTCACATACACTACTTCATCATTAGCTTGTCTACATACATGAGCATAGCCAATTTAAATTAACCTTAGCGATGCATACAGTTCCTACCTACATAATAACATATCTCCCTAAGTTACAAGGATGACCTTATTTTATCAACCTCAAACAGAAGCCGTTTGTTCTACAGTATTATCCCACTTAATGCTTAACACTTTTTAACCTTTATACACTGAACAAAAATATAAACACAACACTTTTGTTTTTGCTCCCATTTTTCATGAGATGAACACAAAGATCTAAAACATTTTCTATATACACAAATTAACCATTTCTCTCAAATATTGTTCACAAATCTGAAAAAATCTGTGATAGTGAGCACTTCTCTTTTGCCGAGATAATCCCACCATAAAAGGCAACTCTGAAACGTGCATTTTTGCTTTATTGGGGGGGTCTGGGGGGGTCCGAAAACCAGGCAGTACCAGATACTGCATAATAACGTAACACTATCAGAGACTGGATATATCCTCACCCCCCCCCCCTCTCTGGTCGCTACAATGAGGAAAATAAATTACGGGCGAAAAGTTTTATTTACAAGTATTAAAAGTAAGCAGAGGACACCAAACCAACTGAGACCTCTGTCCGCTGAATCTACGCACACACTGTACCACACACACCTACACCACACACACCTACACGATACCACCCACACCTACAGCTCCTAAAGCATATATCATCAGGCTACAGCCGTTGTGTATTTTATTAAGTGAAGCACTAAATGGTTTTAGAAAAATATCGACTCTTTGTGGATATCTACTAAACTTAAGCAAATAAAGAGAGTGGGCCTGTTATAATAATAATACATTTTATTTCTATAGCGCTTTTCTTGAACCCAAAGACGCTTTACATTTGGGAGGGAGGGTAGACAAACAAAACAAAAACAAAGCCAAAAAGAAACAAAGTTATACTGAGTGATATATTATATACACTGCTCTGCTTTCTGCACGGACCTCACAGCTGTTCTCACTGTAAACATTGCGTCTTGATGAAAGCAGTTAATAAAATAATATCCAGGGGATGCATGCAGAGCTGTCATTGGCTGAGATAAGTCCGGACGTGTGTCACGACTCTTTGAAACATCTCTTTTGCCGGAAATGTATCCACGGAGGAGCCGTGGAGGACCCATCAGTGCAGAGGCGCGGGAAGGTATTTTGAGTGGGGGTGCTGAGGTGCTGGACTCCAGTGAACACTATTACGGGCACTATAGAGCACGCACAAAAGCACTCCCCACACGCAAACACACAGTACACCCGCGACTGTTACAATGAAGGTTCGATAATCAGCTCACGGCATATAGGCAGGGGTAAAGTGCTATTTTTTACGAATGGGGAGAGGACCTCACCTCCTCTAGGGGGGGTCCGGGGGGATGCTCCCTTGGGAAGATTTTTTTAAAATATTGAAGTTAAAAGCATCAATCTGGTGCACTTTGAGAGCAACATTAAGAGATCTATGGATACATCTCTGAACACCCAGATGAAACAGAACTGTTACTTTTTCTTTATGGATATTTTACAAATCACTCCCCTTTCAAACTGTATTCTTGTTTTACTGCCATATAGTATTTCATAACTGTTTTTCCTTTATTCCCTTATTTTTTTTATAACTATAATGATCATATGAAGGTCTGCCACGGAAATAATCTTTTGAATAATTTGTGACCAAACCGTTTGAGACCCACTGAGATAACTTAGACTAAAGTTAACTATCTAAACACTCAGAGTCCTTTCGCTCAGTCAGTGTATCCTCGATTATAGCTCTTCCAGTGAGCCTCCTCGATGCTCGATGCTCGGTCCTCGGTCCTCGATGTGCATTTAGAGAAATGAGATGTCCTTCAACATGGCACGCTGAAATTCATTTCCGGGTCACAACCGGAGGATCGAGGAGTAGAGGAGTTGAGGAGTCGAGGAGTTGAGGAGGGGAAATTAGAGTATTGAGAAACCTCTCTAGACTCAGAATAAATCACACAGCTTTGAATTGTACGCTGTATATCATGGGGAAAAGTGACAGTGACAAGTGTGGGAACTGTGGAGTAAAAGAAGATGTAGAACATATCTTGTTATACTGTGACATCTATAAAGTGGAAAGAGAAAAACTAAAGGCTAAAGTTTTAGAGTCAGAGAGGGAATGGAGTGTGGTTGGTGTTTTGGGAACAAAAGGAGAGCGAGTAAGAGCTACCAGAAAGGCACTGTTTACATTCTTAGGTCAGGAAAGAACATAGATTTGTATTTTTTTTAAATGTATTTCATGGTTTTGTTGATTTATTTATTTATTTTTATTAGAGCATAAGTTAAAGAGTTGGAATGATGTGATGATTTATACTCATGTACAGTAGGTGGCGGTATGCACCTTTTAAGTTGTTTGCAATCCGCCAAAAGCAAGAGAAGAAGAAGAAGAAGGAAAAAAACGAGAGAAGAAGAAGAAGAAGGAGGAGGAACGGAGTTACAACGCTATTGTAAGCAGTGTATGATTGAAAGTATGTCTAAAGTAGACATGTTGAGGGAGGTGGTGAGTGAGCGTCTCACTGCGGCGGCTTTAGAGATATTCGGGCTGTTTGAGAGAACCGTGGCTGAATATGAAGAACGACTCTGTCGTTCTCAAGAGGAGAACGAGCGGCATCGGAAACTTCTGGACGCTGTTCTGAAGCCGGAAGTCCGTTTACACAGAGCAGGTCAGAAATTAAACTTCGTAAACTACTGTTTGTTCTATTACTGTGTCATTACCCTGCTGAAAAAAACCGCTTAGACCAGCTAAGTTGACCTGCCTGACCAGCTAGTAGGTTTTGGACACTTTAGCTGGCCAGGATGGCTGGTTTAGCTGGTGCCAGCTTAACCAGCTAAACCAGCAAAACCAGCCATCCTGGCCAGCTAAAAAAACAGCATAGACCAGCATGGCTGGTCACCAGCAGCATCCATCTATCACCAGTTTATGTTTAATAATAGTATTAAATATACCATGCTGGAAGCTTACCAGGATTCCAGATGACCAGCATACATTGTTTATGATTATTTAAAGCAGAGAACATACATACATTACAAAGATGAATTGTGTCATGTATTCTGGTATCTACCAAAATAAAGACATTGTATAGTATTCATAACAGTATTTTTAATTTAATAAATAGCAATACATAGCTAGTTAATATAATAAAATATACAGTAGCAATACAATAATTATACAAATAACAACCAACCGTCAAATACGACGCTGAAGTTGGCTTCCCGATTCGGCAGTTCAATCAATCGATCAATGTTTATTTATATAGCCCAATATCACAAATGTTACATTTGTCTCAGTGGACTTCACAGTTTGTACAGAATATCAGTATGACAATAGGCACTTAAGGGGAAAGTTAAGGGACATTTTATTTACAGCGCTGAGTGTACAATCCTCCGTGTTTGTACCTCTTAAATCCCTGCATAGCCGATTTATTTGGACTGGATTATCCCAGAGAGTCCAAACATTCTTTATAACACAGTTTTAGATTTGTGAAACCTTAATTCTATTTGTGAAAATACAAAAAAGGAAGATGTTGCTGCTTTTTTTTACATCTAGACCACATTAGACCAGGTCCTGATCTAAAACCACTATACCTAGACTCATCAAATCTGGACTGGATTATCCCAGAGAGGCTAAACATTCTTTATAACACAGTTTTAGATTTGTGAAACCTTTATTCTATTTGTGAACATTTAAAAAAGGGAGATTTCAGTGCTTTTTTCGCATCTAGACCACATAATAATAATAATAGATTTATTTTGTTAGCGCTTTTACAGGTGCTCAAAGACGCTTTACAGATATAGTGAAAATAAAAGAAAGGAACAACAAATACATATATCGTTAAAGTCAAATAATACAAAAACAATCACACATTAAAAGCCAGATTGAAGAGGTGAGTTTTTGTGAGTTTTTTGAAGGTGGTGAGGTCAGTGCAGTCTCTGATGAGTTGGAGGAGTGAGTTCCAGAGGGAGGGGGCAGCGATGGAGAAGGCTCTGTCCCCCCAGGTCCGGTGATTGATGTGGGTGGGGATGGATAGGAGGTTGGCTTCTGATGAGCGGAGGCAGCGGGAAGGGGCGTGGTGGTGCAGCAGGTCTGTGAGGTAGGGGGGGGGGGGGGGGGGCTAATTGTTGAGGGCTTTGTGATTAATGAGGAGGACTTTGAAGTTGATTCTTTGACGGACGGGGAGCCAGTTGAGGTTCTGGAGGACGGGAGTGATGTGGTCTCGGGAGCGGGTGTGGGTGAGGAGGCGGGCAGCAGAGTTCTGGATATGTTGGAGTTTATTGAGGAGGTTGGATGGTATGCCGTAGAGCAGTGATTCTCAAATGGTGGTACGCAGACCCCTAGGGGTACGTTGGGGTACTCCAGGGGGTTACAAAAATAATCTTAGTTCAACAAGTTAAATAGAAAACACAATTTTATATAAAATATTCCAAGAACCACCAAGGGGGTCCTCATATAAACATGTCAAATTTGTGTATTGTATTTTATAGTTTTGCATAATATATCATTTTGTTCATTGGTTTGTTAAACATATATGTGACCTGCTCTATCGAAATCAGTCGCATTGACCCGAAGACACATTGAGTTGTATACACTGCTGGAAAGAGGAGATTCCTAGCTTTCTAATGATATCAGGATTGTTTTTGTACTCCAAATATTAAGCAACATATGTCACATTATATAATGACTGTCACGAGTCATCATTTTGAGAAAAAGGCCTTCAAAGTGTTCTCTTCTCTGGAATCCATCGATCTGATTGATTATTAGCGGAGCAAATTATCAAAATACTACGGAGGGAAGATATTTTCGGCTGGGGGAAGCTCGCGAGTGTGTGTGTATACGTGTGTGTGTGTGTGTGTTTGTGTATTTTTGCGTTTGTGTGTATTGTGTTTGTTTCCCGGGGAAAACCCTCACGAGAAACACCGGCTGTTGTTATGCCTGCTGTGACGTTAAGTTACTCCGTTCTCCGCTTGTAATTATGCCGTTACAAGCTTAACATAGAGCGGGTCACATATTACTTCAGTTGAAAAACTCCTTGGAAAAATCAGTTAACATTTTTTTTTTCGTTATGTTGTTTTTTTTTATGCATAAAATGAAAATATCCTTAGTTTGTTTTAATTCATGCATGAAGGAGTTAATAAATCACACACTGAGGGAACATCACTATATTGGAATTATTTGTATAGGCTTTTTCGATCAAAAATGTGCGGGTTGGTCAGGGGGTACTTGGCTGAGAAAATGTTTCAAAGGGATACACTACTGAAAAAAGTTTGAGAAGCACTGCCGTAGAGGATGCTATTGCAGTAGTCGAGTCGTGATGTGATGAATGCATGAATCAGGATTTCAGCAGCAGAGGAGGAGAGTGATGGGCGGAGACGGGCAATGTTTTTGAGGTGGAAAAATGCAGTCCTGGTGATGTGATTGATGTGGTGGTTGAATTTGAGCTGACTTTCGAAGATGACTCCGAGGTTGCGGATGTGAGGGGGGGGGGGGGGAGATAGAGTGTGGCTGTCAATGGTGAAGTTGAAATTCTGGATGTCTTTGGTATGGGATGGGGGGCCGATGATGATGATGTCTGATTTGGCACTGTTCAGTTGGAGATAGTTTGTTTGCATCCATGCTTTTATTTCTGAGAGACTGTTGGTGAGAGTGGAGTGTGTTGTGGGGGTGATGGTTTTTGTTGATATAAAGTTGGATGTCATCGGTGTAGCAGTGAAATTGAAGGTTGTGGCGACGAATTATTTTGCCAAGGGGGAGCATGTAGAGGATGAAGAGGAGGGGGCCAAGCACCGAACCCTGGGGGACCCCTTGGGACAGAGGAGCAGTGGAGGAGATGCAGTTGTTGATGTTGATAAACTGATGTCTGTCGGTGAGGTAGGATTTCAGCCAGGAGAGTGCAGTGTCGGTGATGTTGAGTGATGATTCGAGAAGGGACAGCAGGATGGCGTGGTTGATGGTGTCGAGTGCTGCGGTGAGGAGGATGAGGATGTTCAGGTTGCCGGAGTCAGAGGAGAGGAGGAGGTCGTTTGTGATTTTCAGAAGAGCTGTTTCTGTGCTGTGTTCTGAAATAAGTATTAAATACACATAAGACCAGGTCCTGATGTATTAACTAGGTTGCTAGTGGCTAAAACTATTGCATGTTGTGTTGGAAGCATCCTGAGGCCACAGTGGCTTCAGAACATGTATATAGTCAATCTTAAAAAACATCTTGAATGTATTCGTAGAAAGTTAGTTTGTTACTTAACAGGTATGGAGACTTTTTTTAGTTTCATACATTTTCAAAAATACATTGTTAGAATTTCTAAAAAGTACTCTTACTCAAACCACTAAAATAATGTAAATGAAGCAAAAGGCTCCTGAAATCCATTCACATGTACTCACCAGTGTAACACTGCCTTGCTGTGGTCCCAGTATATTTAAACTGCATGGGATGACGGCTACTAATGAGCACTGCACATGATATATATTTGGAATGCTTTATTGATTGAAGTGGGGGCTGCATTTTGAATTTTTAAACAAGTTATGCTTGTCAGACTGTGGCATGACCTTTGCAACACAACTATAATAAAGACATGAGCATGTTTAGCAAGTTTTGATATTGTTGCATGCTGTTTATACTTTTTTGACATAGAACAACTATGATTACTAATGTACATAGCTTTACACTGGTATGATCTGGAACTGTGACAGGCTCTGAAAGACTCCAATCCACTTCTGTAGTTGCACTTGTCATAGCAGAGTATAGCATAATAAAGGGAAACAATGGCCTTAACGAGTCTAACTGGTCACAAAAACCAAATATTTTTAGATTTTTAGGGTTTTAGATCAGGACCTGGTCTAATGTGGTATAGATGCGAAAAATGCACTGAAAGCTCCCTTTTTTGTATTTTCAGAAATAGATTAAAGGTTTCACAAATCTCAAACTGTGTTATAAAGAATGTTTAGACTCTCTGGGATAATCCAGTCCAAATAAATCGACTATGCAGCGATTCAAGAGGTACAAACACGGAGGATTGTATGCTCAGCGCTGTCAATTAAATGTCCCTTAACTTTCCCCTTAACTGCTGAATGGGAAGCTCTGAATCGGAAGCCAATTTCAGCGTCGTCCTACAAGTCAACCTACACATCAAAATAAATATTATCTAAAACGGGTGCATTTGATTGAAAAAAAAAGTAATAAATAGAATTCAATATTTAAATGGTAACAAAAACAGTAACACTATGTATGATAAGAAAAAAGCAAAAAATAAAGTGTTTTTTGTTTTTCCTTGTTCATGTCCATAATGTTTCCCGTTGTGTAGCGTCCAGCCTTTCCCAATCTGGCCTGCATTTCTGTCTGTTGAAGCCCCTTCTTGAAGCAAAATGAAAAGAAATGTACAGATATACAGTGGGGCAACAAAGTATTTAGTCAGCCACCAATTGTGCAAGTTCTCCCACTTAAAAAGATGAGAGAGGCCTGTAATTTTCATCCTAGGTATACCTCAATTATGAGAGACAAAATGAGAAAAGAAAATCACATTGTCTGATTTTTAAAGAATTTATTTGCACATTATGGTAGAAAATAAGTATTTGGTCAATAACAAAAGTTCATCTCAATACTTTGTTATATACGCTTTGTTGGCAATGACAGAGGTCAAACGTTTTCTGTAAGTCTTCACAAGGTTTTCACACACTTTTGGCCCATTCCTCCATGCAGATCTCCTCTAGAGCAGTGATGGTTTGGGGCTGTCGCTGGGCAACACAGACTTTCAACTCCCTCCAAAGATTTTCTATGGGGTTGAGATCTGGAGACTGGCTAGGCCAATCCAGGACCTTGAAATGCTTCTTACGAAGCCACTCCTTCGTTGCCCGGGCGTTGTGTTTGGGATCATTGTCATTAGGGCTGTGCAATTAATCATATTTTAATCGCGATTACGATTATGGTTTGCGACGATTATGAAAACCGCATAATTGACAAAATACGATTATTTAGCTGGGTGCGCTTTCGCCCCTCCCTAAACGCCCACTCGGCCACGTGGGAGTGACATGTGTTGTGAGTATTCAGCGCGAGCGAAGATGTCAGAACAAGAGCAGCAACTCGTTAAAAAGAAGGGTAAAACTATTTCCACTATTTGGAAGTACTTTGGCTTTCAGGAGTACGACGTGGAGCAAAACAAAGTACAGTGCAGGATTTGTTACCAGGTTGTGTTGGCACCACACGCTAACACAACCAATCTCTTTACTCATCTGAAATATAACCACAAAGTGCAATAATACAACAAAAAGCAGATGCCCGCTCGACTTCATCCACCACATCATCGATTCAGGACGCATTGTACAGAGCAACGGCTTACGCGACGAGCTCACAGAGACACAGAGATATTACAGGTGCCATTACATTTCACATCGCTAAATATATGTGCCCAGTTAGCACTGTTAGCAACCAGGGCTTTAAGCAACTTGTCAACACGTTGGACAAGCGTTACGCGAAGCCGTCTCGGTATTATTTCAGCAGGTCTGCGCTGCCTCCGCTATATGACAAATGCCGTGTGGAAGTTGAGAGAGATGTGGCTTCAGCTGACTACTTTGCCACCACAACGGACCTATGGTCTATCCCAGGGGTGCCCAACTAGTCGATCGCGAGATGTGTCTAAAAATAGAACAACAATATTCTGTTTTATGTTAATGTCCTGGAACATAATCTTCCTGTGCCAGAATAATGCACTTGAACGCATCAAAGCTTTGTGATTGGCCGGCGTCACCCCATGTGTTGGGGCGTGGCTGAGGGTCTTCAGTACAGGTGGCAATATTGTCACCTGCCTGCGCTCATCTCTGAAACCAGACCATGTAAACAGGCTGGTGTTTCTTGCAAAAAATCTTGAAGAGATGACATGAGCAGCCCCACCAGCATTTGCCATGGTGGCCAAACATTTTTTATTTGGTCTTAAATTGTAGTTCAACATTTATTTCCTGTTACTTCTGGACCATGACGGTGGGCCAGCCTTCAATGTTTAACTGAGTGGAATATGTTGAATATGTTTTACCAAAATGTTGGCTATATGTTAAGGAGTTTTCAGTAGGTTGTGACAGCATCATATTTGATTTCATTTATTTTTTATTTATCATATTAATAATATATGTTTTGTATGGTTTTGGAAGTGCGCTCCAACATTCTTGTTTATTGGTAAAATATTATTTGTTTTAAAGTTCAATAAATGGTCAATGAATAATCGTCAAAATAATCGTGATATCAATTATTGACCCAAATAATCGTGATTATGATTTTTGCCATAATCGCACAGCCCTAATTGTCATGCTGAAAGACCCAGCCACGTTTCATCTTCAATGCCCTTGCTGATGGAAGGAGGTTGTCACTTAAAATCTCACGATACATGGCCCATTCATTCTTTCCTTTACAAGGATCAGTCGTACTGGTCCCTTTGCAGAAAAACAGCCCCAAAGCATGATGTTCCCACCCCCATGTTTCACAGTAGGTATGGTGTTCTTTGGGTGCAACTCAGCATTCTTTCTCCTCCAAACACGTCTAGTTGAGTTTTTACCAAAAAGTTCTATTTTGGTTTCATCTGACCATATGACATTCTCCCAATCCTCTTCTGGATCATCTAAATGCTCTCTAGAGAACTTCAGACGGGCCTGGACATGTACTGGCTTAAGCAGGGGGACACGTCTGGCACTGCAGGATTTGAGTCCCTGGCTGCGTAGTGTGTTACTGATGGTAGCCTTTGTTACTTTGGTCCCAGCTCTCTGCAGGTCATTGACTAGGTCCCCGCATGTGGTTCTGGGATTTTTGCTCACCGTTCTTGTGGTCATTTTGCCCACACGGGGTGAGAACTTGCGTGGAGCCCCAGATCGAGGGAGATTATCAGTGGTCTTGTATGTCTTCCATTTTCTAATAATTGCGCCCACAGTTGATTTCTTCACACCAAGCTGCTTACCTATTGCAGATTCAGTCTTCCCAGCCTGGTGCAGGTCTACAATTTTGTTTCTGGTGTCCTTTGACAGCTCTTTTGTCTTGGCCATAGTGGAGTTTGGAGTGTGACTGTTTGAGGTTGTGGACAGGTGTCTTTTATACTGATAACAAGTTCAAACAGGTGCCATTAATACAGTTAACAAGTGGAGGACAGAGGAGGCTCTTAAAGAAGAAGTTACAGGTCTGTGAGAGCCAGAAATCTTGTTTGTTTGTAGGTGACCAAATACTTATTTTACCGAGGAATGTACCAATTAATTCATTAAAAATCCTACAATGTGATTTCCTGGATTATTTCCCCCCATTCTGTCTCTCATAGTTGAAGTGTACCTAGGATGAAAATTACAGGCCTCTCTCATCTTTTTAAGTGGGAGAACTTGCACAATTGGTGGCTGACTAAATACCTTTTTGCCCCACTGTAAGTACACTGTAAAAAGAAAACTTGACATTTACGTTAACATTTGGGCTGCCAGAACTTGACCGTTGAAGTATGGTAAAATACATTACAAATTACAGTTGGTTGGCATAGACGTTACGGTCAACAATTGCTTATGGTGAATTACAATTCAGGGCTCGACATTATAAATGGCCCGCCGGCCCGGAAGCACAGCATAACGTACTTTCCATTTGTCGGGCAACTAAAACTATTGGTTAAAAAAAAATTGTCCTATGGTATTGGTATTTTGACTAGCAATTTTGTTAAATTGTTTCATTTATTAATGCCACAACATAGCGTTTCGTGAGGCGGTTGTCGTTGTTGGAGAAAACAGCTGTTTTTGCGGTGACATTCTTTTATTTGAAGATTGTTTTTTGCCCGGCACTTGGCCGGTTACCGCTGGTATTAAAAACATTTTGGCGAATGGTTAGGTGGCGCTAAAGTCTGTAGTGAACGAGCAGGCTCCCGTGAGCGGGAGCGCGCTCGTTCACTACAGACTTTAGCATTTAAAAACAGGCATAATAAGCAAAGGTAATGAAATAAATTAAATAAATAAACACAGCAGGTACAGAATACATGACTAAAAAGGCATACTGTTGTGTGAGTATGGGCAGCTCAATTAAAAGCAGTGGCAGGTGCGTTTTTAGTCAGGATTTAAAAATAGGAATTGTTTCGGCGGACGTGCATGATTTAGGCAGTTTGTTCCAAATTGATGGGTCATAATAACTAAAAGCTGCTTTTCCATGTTTAGTGGTTATTCTTTGAACAGAGAGCAGACCCGACCCAGAAGACCTGAGACTCCTGGATGCTTCATAGTGATGGAGTAGGTCGTCTATATACCTCGGTCCTAAGCCATTTAGTGATTTAAAAACTAGCAGTAGTATTTAAATCAATTCTTTGGCAGACTGGAAGCCAGTGTAATGATCTCAGAACCGGAGTGATGTGATCCACTTTTCTAGTGTCAGTGAGTACTCGAGCAGCAGTGTTCTGAATCAGCTGCAGCTTTCTGATAGATTTTTTAGTGAGCCCTATGAATACACTATTGCAGTAGTCGAGTCTACTGAAAATAAAAGCATGGACAAGTTTTTCTAAATCTTGTTGCGACATTAGTTTTTTAATCCTTGATATATTCTTCAGGTGGTAGTATGCGGACCTAATAACTGTCGTAATGTGACTGGTAAAATTCAGGTCTGAGTCAATCACTACACCCAGATAATCTCTATATTCGAGAATATAGCAGGACACATAATCAGGGCTGTGCTCAAATAGGATCTGGCTGTCCTTCATGAAGTTTTGGAGACGGCAGAGAACAATGACAGGAAGTCACACATGTTAGTGTGTAGAATGTTCTGTTTTTTATTTACTTTGTTTTAGCCTGTAGCAGGATTCTCCTTTGTTGGTGATCTTTTCTCATCAGTGACCGCCTCTTCACACATTATCCCTTACTTAACCGTTCCCTATAACTTTTAAAATGTTCAACATTAGCATTAGCAAGGGGCTTTAGTCAAAAATTATAACATTTAGCATGAATGTAACGCAGCATCATTACAATTCCTGTAATTAATGACTGCCTTAATGTGTTTCTTGTTTCAGTATTATCTGGAGATGTTCATCAGTCCCCCCACATTAAAGAGGAACAGGGGCAACTTGTCGCTGTGAAGAGCGAAGATGATGAAGAGAAAGCTGAGCCACAGCTTCATCAGAGACGAGAAGAAAACAGCAGCTCAGCCCCACAGATGGAGAAAGAGAGGGATATAGAGGGCTGCAGAGGATCAGAACCAACCAGAAGCTTGGATCCTGTTGGCTTTTCACAGCCAGCTCATGATTACAACCCTGCAGATGAACAAGCTGACACTGTGACATTAACTCCGATCCAGGCAGGTGTATCCCTCAGTCCACCAGCTGTGGACGACAGAACTTCAGACTCTAGTGAGCCTGAGACTGACAACAGTGATGAAGACTGGCAGGAGCCAGGGAAACCTCAGCCAGATCTAAAAAATATCAAGAACAATAGGGTTCCCAAGGGTAATAAAGAAGGTAACACTGGTAGGAAGTCTTTGAACTGCTCTAAATGTGGTAAAACATTTGAATCCAAGGACTGTGTGTTGGCAAAAATTCCTCCATTCGTTTGCTCTGTTTGTGTTCCAAAACCGTCACAGGTTGCATGTTTTGTCACAAATAAGATAAGTGCCTCAGGGGAAAAAGCCTTTGGATGTTCTGTCTGTAAGAAACAATTTGGCTTCAAATCAGACGCCGTAAGACATATGAGGATTCACACCGGAGAGAAACCCTTCAGCTGCTCAGTTTGTGGGAATAGATTCAGTCAGAGCACAGGTCTGAGCTCGCACATGAGAACCCACACAGGAGAGAAACCATACAGCTGCTCTCTCTGCCCTAAAAGCTTTATCCGCAGCGGAGTTCTGGACCGACACATGAGAGTTCACACCGGAGAGAAACCTTACAGCTGCTCGGTGTGCGACACAAGTTTCTCTCTGAGTCAGACCCTGTTGAAACACATGAGGATCCACACAGGAGAGAAACCGTTCAGCTGCTACGTTTGTGATAAAAGATTCCTGCAACAGGGACACCTGACGCAGCACATGACACTCCATACTGGGGAGAAGTCTTTCAGTTGCCGTGCTTGTGGAAAAAACTTCACTCGACAGTACCGCGTGAAAAAACATAAGTGTGTTACTGAGAGCAGCGGCAGTCAGTGAAATTGCAACACAAAACTGAATGTTATGCGCCAAAGATAGATTAGAAGGTTCAGATAAGAGCAACATAAATCTATTTAAATATTCTTTAAAGAAATGTTTTGTAAATGCTTATATATTTATATTACTGCGTCCACTAAGGTCCACTGATTACTGTTAATGACTCATGACAATCATTATTGATAATGTGCCTATACTTCATATTTATGCTGAAGTTGTACAGAGACTAGTTCTTTGTAGGATTTGTCCTGCCCCTCCTTAAAGGTGCGGTAGGTAAGTTTGAGAAACCGGCTCGAGATACACTTTTTGTTATATTCCATGGAATGCTCTTAACATCCCGATAGCAATGAATATCTTAAGTGCTTTGACAAAAAATCCATAAAAAAAAATGTAATCTGTGGAAGCCGTATTACTGTATAAAGCACGACCAATCATTTTAGCCTACCTGCCTGTCAGCCTTCCATCTGTGCACAAACTTATCTCGTGCCCTCATTGGTCATGTGCACGTTTGTGTGTGTTGGAGGAGGGGCTCTATAAGGAAGTGGCAGATTTTTTCCGGTTGTGTATTTTCAAATTCTAGCACACTCGAGCTGGTTTCTCCAAAATTACCTACCCCACCTTTAACTGTCATACATTTTATATAAAGCTTAGAATGTTTTCACTTCGCACAAAAAAAAACGGATTGGGGGCTCAGCGCTGGGTCACCTGCTAGCTTCTACAGGACCATTGCTCTCCTTTAAAAGTGTCCTTAAGTGTACAGTGGTTTATTGCAGCATTTGCCTGAGTTAGGCCTTAATGAGTTGTTGACACATCTGCTGTTTAAGTGGCCATGACAGACCTCACTTTTACATCACCTATCTCTATTAAGCTTACCATTTTACATTTTTAAATTGGCTATAATTTGGTTTGATGGAAAGGATGTACAGTATGTCTCAATAATGTCTTATCAGACATGTGGAACCAGACATGTGAAACTAGACGGAACATCCTGAACTCTTGAGCAATGCACATTATGCATTTTAGAAGGTGCTAGCAAAGCATAAAAGTTCTAGGAACAATTCTAGGAAGGTGTTGTGGTTTTTGACACCTTGACAACGGTTATGATTGAGGACAACAATGCACACAGGATGAAAGTGAACTGTGTACAGACTTGATGATTTTAGGTCCAACATCCAGGAGCAACACATCTTAGACAATAGTGACAGTTGTGTTAAGTTTGTTTCTGTTAATAAATTAAAGTATAAAGTTTGCATATTTGTTACATTTTGTTAAAAGAAAAACTCAATTCTAAACATGACATTGAAAGTAGGTTTTGCTTTCATAAAAATGTTCATATTCCCGTTTGTTAAAATTGTATATCATTACTAGTCTTCATTGTTTTAATTTGAACTTTACTTTTTTAATTGATTCATTAAGTAAGAATTTAACCTATGGGACCTCCTTCTCACTTCAAAAAGTCCCTCCAAGCTCTCCAAACTTTTTTGAGGCTTGATTTTGGATCTTGGCTTGGGCTCTTTTAGAGGCTCGACGGGGGTTCACTTGGGAACCTGTTGCTGTTATACTTTGACCTTGTGTCCTTGTAAAACTTTTGTATCTTACTTTTGTTATTTTTATGATATTGTAAATCCTCAATTTTTGTTAAAAACGTAATAAAACCGGTTTGTACATTGTACATTTCGACCCAATTCCTGGTCTCTCTGGTGGTATCTGCTTGGTCTTAGTGTGAGTTAAGAACACCCTTCCTTGGAAAAGGCTGACATTAGTTGATAATTTGGACTTTAAATTGTTTAAGGGAAATAGAAACCCTGCTAAGATTAAACTGTAGTTTCATATTGGTTACTGTAGTTGATGTGGTTTTGATTGATGCTGAACTATGACTCTGCTAATGTGGTAATATCACAGCTGTGATATCAGTGTGGATAACTGGGGATCAAAAGAGGGGGTTAGGGATTGTGGGTCCTGAAGCTGCCCTAATTACCAGGACAACACAGTCTCACTCCCTGAACGTCCAGGAGCGACGCTTGGTCAGGGTCTTTTGGCGTGCAGTTGTGACGTGCCGAGTCTCTGTCAGCTTCATAAACGGATGCAAAGAGTTTCAACTGATTGCAATGTATTCCCATCGGCGGCGGTATTTGACGCTCAGGGAAGCACCGCATCGGTCCATGTTGGCGGCAGTTAAAGGCAATGTGAGCGTCCATTTCCATTGGATAATGGAGGATTTTACAACCGGATGTAAGTATTCTCCTTACGGCTGATTGATTTTACAGTGATATCTGCACTACTCATCAACTAAAAAGCACCAGATTATCCTTGTTAATTACACAGCATTGATTGGTTTAAATTGTGTACAATGCTTTTGTATTTTTCTCCTTCGATTCGGAGAATCAAATATTTTTTCGGAGTTTAGGATGGCAGAAGACACTACACTACCCAGAATCCTCAGCTATCATTTGGGACTACACCATGTGCTTTGCTTGACAAACCCCATGATTAGTCCTCAAGCTCTGTGATTGGATGTTGGAGTGGCAGTGTGTACACCGAGCATCCTCAACAGTGCATTACAAGACATCTATCAATATGTGTGTATACTTCCACTATTAAACTGTCATATTCTGCACATCTCTTATTTTATCGACATACATCTTATTAGAGTATAATAAATATGTATAACATTGGTTAACATAAGTGCTTCAACATAGTTAACATTGCAGGAAAGTTGATTGTCAAGTTCCAATACAAACCATGCAATATATTAGACTTGAAGTACTTTGTCAGGCTTAATATTTATCTGTAGATACTAGGGATGTAACGATACCAAAAACTCACGGTACGATAATATCGCGATAACAAGTCCACGGTACGGTATTTATCGCGATATTGAATAATAAAGGGGTTTTACTCGGAAAATGTTTCTTTATTAAATAATAAATCTGATTTGTACAGCATTTTAGAGGATAGCAGTATTTTAAAGTGTCAAAAACAAAGTGACAGTAACAGACTGGAACAAGAAAACCAGTGTGTACCTACTAGTAAACAAAGTAAGCATTTTCTTTGTGCCACTGCATCTCACAAATAAACAAGGACATTTAATAATCAGACCCTGCAATAAAATAAATCAAGTTTCACTTTAGTTTTTCAAGTAACTCAACTCAAACTCACTAGTCACTCACTCAGCATCATCAGACAGGTTTTTAGGAATATGAGAATGTCCACATTTCCAGGTATTTATAAACTGGGATGTTTGGGCATTTACAATATCCCCTGCTCTGGAAAAAACTCTCTTGCTTGGTACTGATGTTGCTGAGACAGCAGTGGTCGCGTTAACCGAATATTTTATTTAACAATGACGGAAAGCAGTCTGTCATTTTGACAGATTAGAACAAACTCGGAACAGCGCCAACGTTTCCCCGCAGCGAGGCTCTGGTGTTATGCCGTGTTATGCATGCCCTCCAAAAGGAAATGATATAGTTTCCAAACCGTATATGCCGTAGGCCTATAGATCAATACATGTCTGGGAGGTTATGTTTTACGCTGTGCGACAGTTCACGAGCGTGCTCTCTTGTAAACTGTTCAGACCCGACGGGTAATAAGGGATTATGACGGACATTTTACGATCCTGTCTGTCAAAATGACGGACAGCGAAAATGTCTAGCGCCACCTCAGTGGGACAGAGAGATATGCTTTGGCCATGGGTAACAGCAGTGGGTCAAACTGTGCATTGTCTCTCCACCACTTCAAAAACAATACAGTTTTTGCCAAGAAGGTGAGCCTTATTGACAGGGCGAGATATAAATATGCTATTGGTACTTGTCAATGTCGCTCGGTGTGTAAATGTAGCCCTGTAAATACGATGTCCTTTTGTGTTCTGTTTTATGTTCATGTTGTAACCTTGCTGCCATGTTGGACAGGTCTCTCTTGAAAAAGAGATCGATGATCTTAATGGGACCACCTGGTTAAATAAAGGTCTGAAACAAAAAAAAGTGTTTTAAAAAAAAAATATTTTTTTGTAAAAATCTCGGTAGATTTTGTCAGTCTCAAGACGGTATTGGGACGTTTATTTACCGCGATACCGCGATATTCGGTATATCGTTACATCCCTAGTAGATACCCCCAACTCTTTTTTCTTATTTAAAAGAAGACCTTAACCTAAAGTATTCTTTAATGTTTAGATAAAGCCTTATTAGTTTGTCTGTTTTGCACATCCTCCTATTAATATCATTTTTAATATCAGGCACTAAACTGTTTTATTGTAGAGATCACTTACAGTATCTTCTTGATATTTTCTATTCTATATTTATATCATTGACTTTCTACTCTCCCACTATTTTGTATGTACTCTTAATATTTATATGTTTTCATCAAATATAACACATTCAAAAGTGCTTTACAAAAATGAAAGACATTAAGAAAAAAACGGATATATTTTGTTATTGTTTTGATATTTGTAACACAAAAGCGATGGAAAAAACCCACAGTAACACAGAAAAGATGGTCTTAACATGACCCAGCGGTCTAGTAGTTAATAAAAAACAATAATATCAAAACAAAATATTACTACTAACTTTATTGTGAAATTAAAACAGAACGGTAAAAGAATAGTTTCCGGTCTATTCTGAGGCCCGTTCTCTGTAGATAAATAAAGAACTACGACTGATGTGTAATATTTAATGCAGCCAAACCATTTATTACAATGCATTCATGTGATGACTTTCAAAGAGTAAAGCAAGCACTGCTGAATAAAGTATGATTTTATCTTTTACGAAACGTGTTTTTTCATATGGAATGCAGTTGGAGGTCAACCAATCACAGAGCTTGAGGACTAATAACGGGTTTGTCGAGCAAAGCGGAACGATAGCTGAGGATTCTGGGTAGTGTAGTGTCTTCGGCCATCCTAAACTCCAAATAGAAGGGGGAAAATACAAAATCATTGTACACAATTTAAACCAATCAATGTTGTGTAATTAACAAGGATAATCTGGTGTTTTTGAGTTGATGAGTAGTGCAGATATCACTGTAAAATCAATCGACAGTAAGGAGAATACTTACCTCCGGGTGTTAAATCCTCCGTTATCCAATGGGAATGGACGCTCACATTGCCTTTAACTGCCGCCGACATGGACCGATACGGTGCTTCCCTGAGCGTCAAATACTGCTGCCGATGGGAATACATTGCAATCAGTTGAAACTCTTTGCGTCCGTTTATGAAGCTGAAGGAGACTCGGTGCGTCACAACTGCATGCCAAAGGACTCTGACCAAGCGTCGAATCGTCGTTCAGCGTCGTTCAGAATCCATTACTGAATAGAGAAACAATATGATTTATGTGATATGCAATTTTCACTTTGCTCACCGCGAGGTTGGGCGCAAAGCCTTGCGGTGAAACCAGCCAGATAAGATTAGTTTCTACGGTAACCATGTCTGCTAGCTTGAGCCGGTCAAAGTTGAAATAGCTTTAAATTTGAGCACAGCGCGGCGACAATTCCAAGCTCTCTTCATAAGAACACAACTGTTAAGTCGGTGACAATGCTTTAGTCTTTGCATGGTTCCTTAATAATGTGTCATATATGGGAGGGTAACAAAACAAAAACACTATCTGGAAATCTTAACTTTTAAAATCATCCACATTTGACCATCAGTACCTCTCTGTAACATCAAACCTATTCCATGACAAATGTTCTGCACTCGTTCTTTATGTGTGAAAACAGAGGAAATGCTGTTTTCCACACCACACTCCAGTTTCTTGAAGTTGCATAAGTGTGAGATAATGGACAGTCTGCGCTGTAGGAAGAGACTGTTCGCAGAATGATAGCTCAGCAATAATCATGTTATAATAAAGTAAAAACCCTCTGATTTCTCTTTTCAGTTTGTCATGCATTTCCTTTTTACAACAACACATGAGATCGTTTTTATTTCCCCCCCCAAATACAAGTATTATACCATGTGATTAATCATGATTAATCCATGATTGTTATTGTGTTCAACGCAATTAAGTGCTCAGAATTGTGCACTTGGGATTTCAAAAGATATATGGTAAAGCAAAGTGTTAACACTGCCTTTAAGGTGTTTTGTTTTCAATACTGTAATTTATAACATTTAACTGAGTTACTGACACACATTTTGTAACTGAAACCATTACCAATAATGTTGTTATTACATTTTTGACTATTATGACTTTATACTGAGCTAAAAATGTTGAAAATGTGCCAGAAATCTTGAAAACTGTCTGTTTTATTTCATGTATTTCCTGTAATTATGCCCTTCTCATAACATAACTTGATTTTATGAATGACACCTTATTCTTTTGAATCCCATTATTAGTTGGTGCTTTGGCAATATTTTCTTTGTTCATAAATAAAAGCATATTGAATTGAAATGATATTATAATATGTTGGTATGTCTTTAAAATGTAAAATACATCTTCTAATTATAAAAATAAAATGGTACGCCTGACTGCACTGCTCTGTTATCTATAAACTTACACTGCACCACTCATGCAGATTGTTACGTGCCAGGCAGGCTGTACTTGTTTTGTTTTTATTTTCCTCCCGTTCTTTTTTCCCTTATTTTCACTGCAGCTAATCAGCAGCTGATCAGTACCCCTGGATCCCCTCACCCTCAGCTGGCCTATCAGCAGCCAGGGCCGGTCCTGAAGGAGGCACCCACTCTCTCTCAACCACCCTGGGCCTGATGCTGACTGAAGAGCCTCTGTATGATTGTTTGTTAGTTGCTGATTCTACTGTGGATCTTGTTTTCTGAGCATTGTTGAATGTGTGTGTGGTGGGAGGTGGAGGAGCTAGGTAAGTTTGTGGTACCCTTGCTTTACACCTCATCACGTAGGTAACATATGTTAGACGAACTAGGTTAGTGGATTGTTGCCACTCCTGTGTGTTGCTTTGTCCCATTCTTAGTAGTTCAGATAGTGAGGGTTTTTGTTTGAATTTTTGTTTCAGAGGATAGATTTATGTCCGTCCACACGGAGACGATTTCAGTTGTATCCGCTAAAGTTCTTTATCATATAGACCAGGGGTCGGCAACAGGCGGACCGCGGTCCGGAACCAGACGCCGCCCTTTATGGACCCGGACCTATAATCCATCCATCTTCTCCCGCTTATCCGTGGTCGGGTCGCGGGGGTAGCAGTTCCAGCAGAGAGCCCCAAACTTTATTTTCCCTGGCCACATCAACCAGCTCTGACTGGGGGATCCCAAGGTGCTCCCAGGTCTCTTCCCAGCTGGACGTGCCTGGAACACCTTCCTAGGGAAGCGCCCAGGTAGCATCCTTACTAGGTGCCCGAACCACCTCAACTGGCTCCTTTCGACGCGAAGGAGGAGCGGTTAAACTCTGAGTCCCTCCCGGATGACTGAACTTCTCACCTTATCCCTAAGGGAGACACCAGCCACCCTGCGGAGAAAACGCATCTCGGCCGCTTGTATCCGCGATCTCGTTCTTTCGGTCATGACCCATCCTTCATGACCATAGGTGAGGGTAGGAACGAAAATAGCCTGGTAGACAGAGAGCTTTGCCTTCTGGCTCAGCTCTCTTTTCGTCACAACGGTGCGGTAAAGCGACTGCAGTACTGCTCCCGTTGCTCCGATTCTCCGGCCCATCTCACGCTCCATTGTTCCCTCACTCGAGAACAAGACCCCGAGATACTTGAATTCCTTCACTTGGGGTAAGGACTCATTCCCTACTTGGAGTGGACAGTCCATCGGTTTCCTGCTGAGAACCATGGCCTCAGATTTGGAGGTGATGATCCTCATCCCAGCAGCTTCACACTCGGTTGCGAACTGATCCAGTGAGTGCTGAAGGTCGCACACCGATAAAGCCATTAGAACCACATCATCTGCAAAAAGCATTGGTGCAATCCTTAGTCCACCGAACTGCAGACCCCCTCCCCCACGACTACGCCTCGAAATCCGATCCATGTATATTACAAACAGGATTGGTGACAAAGCGCAGCCCTAGCGGAGGCCAACCCTCACCGGAAATGGGCCTGACTTACTGCCAAGGACCCGGACACAGCTCTCGTTTTGCGAATACAGAGATTGGATGGCCCTGAGTAGAGACCCCCTCACCCCATACTCCCGCAGCACCTCCCACAGTAACTCCCTGGGAACTCGGTCAAATGCCTTCTCCAAGTCTACAAAACACATGTAGACCGGATAAGCGTACTCCCAGGCCCCCTCCAGGATCCTTGCGAGAGTAAAAAGGTGATCCGTCGTTACACGACCAGGACGGAATCCGCATTGTTCCTCCTCAATCTGAGGTTCGACAATTGGCCTGACCCTCCTTTCGAGTACCTTAGAGTACATTTTCCCGGGGAGGCTGAGTAGTGTGATGCCTCTGTAATTGGCACACACCCTCTGATCCCCCTTTTTTAAAAGGGGAACCACCACCCCGGTCTGCCGCTCCTTCGGTACTGTTTCCGACTTCCACGCAACGTTGATGAGACGTGTCAACCATGACAGTCCCTCAACACCCAGAGCCTTCAGCATTTCTGGGCGGATCTCATCCACCCCCGGGGCTTTGCCACTGTGGAGTTGTTTGACGACCTCAGTGACCTCCCCCCGGGAGATTGGTGTTGATCCCCTGTCATACTCCAGCTCTGCCTCTAACATAATAATAATAATAATAATAAATAATATTTTTATAGCGCCTTTCAGGAAACCCAAGGTCGCTTTACAATTCGGGTAGGGGGGGGGGGGGGGGGGGGGGGAAAAGAGGCAGACAGGTTAAGGGGGGTGGGGGGGGGGGGGTGATGTAGCGGAAAAATAAACCTATTAAACTATCTATACAGTGGGGAAAGCCTTAGTAAAAAGGTGCGTTTTGTTGCACCTTTTGTAGAGGGCGGAGTTGTCGGTTTCAGGAGTTCCTCAAAGTGTTCCTTCCAACACCCTAACACTCCATCAGTTGAGGTCAACAACGTCCCTTCCTTACTGTACACAGCTTGGATGGTTCCCCCTCCTGAGGTGTCGGACAGTTTCCCAGAACAACTTTGGTGCCGCCCGAAAGTCCTTTTCTATGTCTTCTCCGAACTTCTCCCACACCCGCTGCTTTGCCTCTGCCACGGCTGAGGCTGCTGACCTTCGGGCCTGTCGGTACCTTGCAAATGCCTCGGGAGTCCCCCGGGATAACAAATCCCTGAAGGCCTCCTTCTTCAGTCGGACGGCTTCCCTGACCACCGGTGTCCACCAGGAGGTTTGAGGGTTACCGCCACTTGAGGCACCTAAGACCTTGAGACCACGGCTCCCCGCCGTGGCTTCAGCAATAGAGGCTTTTAACACCGACCACTCTGGTTCAATGTCCCCAACCTCCACAGGAATGCCCGAAAAGCTCCACCGGAGGTGTGAGTTGAAGGCCTCCTGAACTTGGGCCTCCTCCAGACGTTCCCAGTTCACCCGAACTACACGTTGGGGCTTACCAGGTCTATCCAGAGGCTGCCCCCGCCACTCGACCCAACTCACCACCAGATGGTGATCTGTTGACAACTCCGCCCCTCTCTTTACCCGACTGTCCAAAACATACGGCCTCAGGTCCGATGATACGATAACGAAATCGATCATGGACCTTCTGCCTAGGGTGTTCTGGTACCACGTACACTTATGAGCATCCTCATGTTTGAACATGGTGTTTGTCTTCATATCGACCGGGTCACGACAAGACCTGTTGATGCAGCAACCACTGTAAGTTATATTCTTGTTTAATTCGACTTCTCTGTTTCATTTATTCTACTCTTTATAATTGTTCTGCAGTTATTTTACCTTGTAGAGAGATTTTTACATCTCAGATCTGCTCGGGGAAAGCTGTAAATCTGCTCTCATCTCAGAAGGCCAGTCGATACCGCGTGAGAATATAGACGGCCTGCCCGGCTGATTGCGTGAAGTACAAACGCTGTGAATTAATCATTTTCCAGCTAAAAAGCACTCAAATAGGCATTTAAAATCTGAAGAACTCAGTCTTCATATCGACCGGGTCACGACAAGACCTGTTGACGCAGCAACCACTGTAAGTTATATTCTTGTTTAATTCGACTTCTCTGTTTAATTTATTCTACTCTTTATAATTGTTCTGCAGTTATTTTACCTTGTAGAGAGATTTTTACATCTCAGATCTGCTCGGGGAAAGCTGTAAATCTGCTCTCATCTCAGAAGGCCAGTCGATACCGCGTGAGAATATAGACGGCCCGCCCGGCTGATTGCGTGAAGTACAAACGCTGTGAATTAATCATTTTCCAGCTAAAAAGCACTCAAATAGGCATTTAAAATCTGAAGAACTCAGTCTTCATATCGACCGGGTCACGACAAGACCTGTTGACGCAGCAACCACTGTAAGTTATATTCTTGTTTAATTCGACTTCTCTGTTTAATTTATTCTACTCTTTATAATTGTTCTGCAGTTATTTTACCTTGTAGAGAGATTTTTACATCTCAGATCTGCTCGGGGAAAGCTGTAAATCTGCTCTCATCTCAGAAGGCCAGATGATACTGCGTGAGAATATAGACGGCCCGCCCAGCTGTCGCCCATCAGCTGTAGAGAGTTAACTAATTAGAGGGGCGTGGCCCCACTGCTGTGAGAACTCAGCAATCAGGCTCCTTTTTAGGTAGCTATTTCCTGGAGCGTCAGCTTCAGCGTCAGACAGCCGAAGACATTGGAGTCCTGCGGGAGTAAGACCGACAAAGACATTGGAGTCCTACGGGAGTCACAAGGGTGGCAAAGAGGAGGCAAATCCTACTTTGATTGAGCTAAGTATCGCTGGTGTTTTATTTCATTTGGTTGTTTAGCCCCTCATGCTATAATCATGTGTATTTTCTCCATTCCTGTTCACGTGTCCTCTCGCTATTATCACTGGCCCCGTGTATCTCGTAATCGATATAATCGGCCTGCTCTCGTCTATCCCACATGCTCCACTGACATCCAACATCTAGTTTCAGGTGGCCTGTGGAACTGCCAGTCAGCTGTTCCCAAGGCTGACTTCATCTCTGGCTACGCTTCCCTGCAGTCCCTGGATTTCCTTGCTCTCATGGAGACCTGGATTACTCCATCCAACACATCCACCCCAGCAGCTCTCTCCACAGCATATTCCTTCATTAGATCATCTCCTCTCACATATCCCTGAAACTGGCCCTCCGGCTGTACTTCTCGGAGATTTCAACCTCCAGACGGGGATGATAGACGAACTAACATCTCTGTTAACCGCCTTCGCTTTCTCATTGTCTCCATCCCCACCAACTCATAAAGCTGGCAATGTCCTTGATCTCATATTCTCAAGGAACTGCACTACTTCTAACCTCTCTGTTAACCCGCTCCACACATCCGATCACTTCTTCCTTTCATTCTCTCTACCCCTTTCCAAACATAACAAACTAATCTCTTCTCATCCTGCACCTGTCCGCCGTAACCTTCGTTCCCTCTCCCCCTCTACCTTTGCCTCATCGGTGCTCTCAGCCCTCCCTTCCTCTGACTCGTTCCAACTCCTGCCTCCAAACTCTGCTGCAGAAACTCTCCTCTCTACTCTCTCATCCTCTCTGGACTCTCTCTGTCCTCTCACATCTCGGCAGGCTCGTCAGTCCCCTCCTGCTCCCTGGCTAAATGACGCACTGCGTACTAATAGAACCGTCCTTCGGGCAGCAGAGCGGAAATGGTGGAAATCCAAACACCGTGACGACCTCCTAACCTATCAGGCTCTCCTCTCCTCTTTCTCTGCCTCGATCTCTCAGGCAAAAAGCACTTTCTTTCAAGATAAGATCCAATCTTCCTATTCCAATCCCAAAAAACTATTTTCCATCTTCTCCACCCTCTTGGACCCTCCCAAAGCCCCTCCCCCCTCCTCACTTCTGTCAAGCGACTTTGTTAACCACTTTGAAAAAAAGGTTGATGATATTCGCTCTTCTTTTTCTGACTCACCTTTACTCTCCGCTGGGTCATCAGACCCTCCTTTCACCCACACACTGACCTCCTTTTCCCCTCTCTCTCCAAGTGAGGTTCTTACCGTCATTACCTCTGCCCGCCCTACCACCTGTCCTCTGGATCCTATCCCTTCAAACCTCCTTCAGACTATCGCTCCTGATATTCTACCGTTTCTCACCCATTTCATCAACACTTCTCTAACTTCTGGTCACTTTCCAAACAGTCTCAAGGAGGCAAGAGTAAACCCTCTCCTTAAGAAACCCACTCTCAACCCGTCTGATGTTATACACAAACTACAGGCCTGTGTCTCTCCTCCCGTTCCTGTCTAAAACACTTGAACGCGCTGTCTTTAAACAACTCTCCTGTTATCTCCATCAGAACAACCTTCTGGATCCGCACCAGTCTGGTTTCAAGGCAGGTCACTCCACAGAAACGGCCCTCCTTGCTGTCACTGAGGAACTGCACACTGCTAAAGCAGCATCCCTCTCCTCTGTCATCATCATGTTGGACCTGTCAGCTGCATTCGACACGGTGAAACATCAGATCCTCCTTCGCACTCTCCAAGAACTTGGAGTTTCAGGCTCTGCACTTTCCCTCCTCGCCTCATACCTCAAAGACCGTACCTACAGGGTAACTTGGAGAGGGTCCGAGTCCGACCCTTGTCAATTAACTACAGGGGTCCCTCAGGGCTCTGTTCTTGGTCCCCTCCTTTTCTCCCTGTACACAAACTCGCTCGGATCGGTCATTAGCCCGCATGGTTTTTCATACCACTGCTATGCTGACGACACCCAATTAATTCTGTCCTTTCCCCGCTCAGAGACCCAGGTCGTCGCACGCATCTCTGCTTGTCTAGCTGACATCTCTCAGTGGATGTCTGCTCATCACCTCAAGCTCAACCTTGACAAGACTGAACTGCTTTTCCTTCCGGGAAAAGATTGTCCCACTCTTGACCTGACAATCAACATCGGCACCTCTGTTGTTTCCCCGACTCAGACTGCAAGGAATCTGGGTGTGACCCTAGATAACAACCTGTCCTTCACTGCAAACATCGCTGCTACAACCCGTTGCTGCAGATATACGCTGTACAACATCAGGAAGATTCGTCCCCAGCTGACCCAGAAAGCCACCCAGGTTCTGGTCCAGGCTCTCGTCACCTCACGGCTAGACTACTGCAACTCCCTCCTGGCTGGTCTACCTGCATGTGCCATCCGACCTCTGCAGCTCATCCAGAATGCAGCGGCTCGTCTGGTCTTCAACCTTCCAAAATGTTCCCACACCACGCCGCTCCTCCCCTCCCTTCACTGGCTCCCGGTAACTGCTAGAATCCACTTCAAGACACTAGTACTTGCATACCATGCCGCGAATGGATCTGGCCCTTCCTACATCCAGGACATGGTTAAACTGTACACCCCAGCGCGTGCACTCCGCTCTGCATCAGCCAAACGACTCGCTGCAACCTCGATGCGAGGTGGACCCAAGTTCCCATCAGCAAAAACACGTGGGTTTGCTATCCTGGCTCCAAGATGGTGGAATGAGCTCCACATTGACATCAGGACGGCAGAAAGCCTGCACATCTTCCGGCACAGACTGAAAACTCATCTCTTTCGACTCCACTTCGAGCGATAGAATTACTAACAAAGCACTTATATACTAACATAGGACTGGCTTATCTATAGCCAGCTGAGTAGCACTTGAAATGTTTGGCTCTATGATACCTGATGTACTTATATGATTCTGTTTTCTTCTGGGCTGTGTCTTCCTGGTCGTATGTACTTATTGTAAGTCGCTTTGGACAAAAGCGTCAGCTAAATGCAATGTAATGTAATGTAATGTTATGGCCAATCCATGACTAGCACAGAAATCCAGTAACAAACCACCACTCCGGTTCAGATCAGGGGGGCCGTTCCTCCGAATCCCATACCCTTATTACTTATCCTAGCTGCACATACAAGATATCCGATTAAAGCTGAGGTTCCACGGATTATTTGGGTATATACATCATCACTGAGTGATCCAAACTCTTGACAGGGGAAGCAAACACAGACATCACGACACGTACCTTTACGGAGCTTTTATGGGAGATCGTCTCACCGTAGCTGTCAATCTGATCAAAAGACTGGTTCAATGGCATTAAAACGAGAATCGCTGAATCGGTTAATCCATAGGTTGATAATGTTTCTGGGTAATACTTTTTTTTAATTTATGATCCATAATTCCATTTTTATGTAAAAATCGGAGAGTAAAAGTTAGCTGCTAATGGTAGCCACCAGAGTTATCGCAGCTTCCGGTCTTGGCTAAGCGGCAGTCTCACACACACACACATTACCAAATAAGGAGTATGTGGGAGTTCCCCTCGATTCCATTGGCTCTGACGGTTAGAAAGAGATGTCAATCAGCAAAATCGACCAAGGGGGGCCAGAGATATGGAAAATCCACCCAAATGACCCCAGAAGTGTTTTTTTTGTGCTAAATCTCTCTAAAAAGGTCAAATTTCACTTGTTTTGCATCAATCTTTCTACAGGGTACTTATTATATGTTGTAGTTTGGATTCCTAAAGCTTTTAGTCTACCATTCCATCATTCAAGGGTGGTTTTCACTGTACATTTTTTTTTTTGAACGGAAACACTATTTACATTTTTTTTTACTGTGTTCAATCTGAATTTACTTTTAAATAAAAACATCTATATTGATTCTGACACTTCTACATCCAACTCACAGGTGTAACCTTGCTTTGAGAAAAAAGATTATTAATTTAACCCTTTTAGAAGGGAAGATATGGTCATTTATTCTGGGAATGTCATTTTCGAGCCTGAGACCTGAAAAACAGGCTTGGGGCTTAACAAGATCAGCACAGACAACAGTCAGAGTTTTCCCCCCCATAACCCACAGGCGTAGGGAGGCGACCCTCTCGTCCACTGGGGTAAACTCCAACAACGAAGCACCCAACTGGGGACTTGTGAGTATCCCCACACCCGCCCGGCGCCTCACACCTTGAGCAACTCCGGAGATGAATAGAGTCCAACCCCTATCTAGAAGTAAGGTTCCAGAGCCGACGATGTGCGTAGAGGTGAGCCCAACCAGATCCAACTGGTAACGCTCCACCACCTGCACAAGCTCCGGCTCCTTCCCCCCCACAAAGCTAGCTTCTGCCGCCTGGGTCTGGTCCGTCGAGACCCTCTGCTTTCACTGCCACCCTTCTGGCAGCGCACCATCGCTGTTTCCCGTAGGTGGTGGGCCCGCGGGACGGAGAAGCGGAGGTGTTGCCCACGTTGCCTTTTCAGGATGTGCCCGGGCGGGCTCCGTGGCAAGCCTGGCCACCAGACGCTCGCCGACGAGTCCTTCTTCTGGGCCTGGCTCCAGAAGGGGACCCCGGGCTTCCTCCGGGCCGGGTATCCTCACTTCCTGTGTCGTCTTTCATGAGGTCTTTTGAACCAATCTTAGTCTGGCCCCTTGCCTGAGACCAATTTGCCATGGGAGACCCTACCAGGAACACAAGGTTCCAGACAACACAGCCCCCAGGTTCATCAGGGCACACAACCTATAATCAATACATTAATAGGGGATTTCAATGTTGATGTGATTCTATTTTAAACGCCACCGACAGGGGGCGAAAGAGACGAGTGAGCGATACAGGGAGAGAAACACAGAAGAAGAGACGAGTGAGCGATACAGGGAGAGAAACACAGAAGAAGAGATGAGAGCGCGGCAGAGAGAAGTGGAGAAGAAAGTGAGTGAAGAGAATAATTAGCGATACAGAGAGAGAAGACGGAGAGGAGTGTGAACAGGCGTGTTGGCGGCAGACAGGTAGAGACACATAATTACACATGGCGCACTCCAAGAAGAGGAAAGTGGACAGTGAGAACAGAGCTTTTAACCCTGAGTGGACGGACTCATGCATGTTCATCCTGCCCACTGGGAGCACAGAACCAGTGTGTCTCATTTGTTCAGAGACCGTGGAGCTCATTAAAAGTGCCAAAACACAAAGTGTTTGACCAAACATTACCTCTCAAGTCAGAACTGAGGTCACAAAAAATAAACTGTCTCAGAGCCCAATATGATCAGTCCACCAGGATCAAAATTAAAACTAAATATCGCTCCAGGGCAGGTTAACCGAGGCTCACCAATGAGCACCTGCATGTGTGTATGAGAATGGCCCTTACACCATTTCCGCCCAGATTTAAACTCCTGGCAGGACAAGCTCAAGCTCAATTCTCGCACTGAATAAAAAAAAAATGAGTGATGGACTGCAATATAAGAGGGAAAGAAAGAGAAACTTTGAAACTGTTCAACTGTTATGATGTGAAAAGACTGATATTGTTCTATGATCGGCTGAAACTGTTAGGTCATGATGTGAAACGGTTAACAACGAAAAAGGGAAACTCAAGCTGCTGCTACACTTTATTTATTTATCTAAAATTAAGCACTTTTAAGATGCACACATTTTCAAAAGCTATTTTATTTATTATTTTTAAATGCAGCCCAAGAGGAACATTACACATATCCACAGTATTTACTGTATATCTGTAGTTCAATGTTAATTGACAATAAGTAGTTGTTTTTGAATTGTACTTTATTTATTTGGCAGTCAGTTGTTGATTACATGCAGCTGTTGATAAAGCTACAGGCTACTTCAATATCACACTAATTCATAAAGCAAGTTAGACATTTTGATGTTCCGGACCTTTGCATGGGGAGATTTTTTCTAACTGGACCTCGTTGAATTTTAGTTGAATACCCCTGGTATAGACGGTTCGTCCACATGAAGCCGAAACAGAGCCGCGTTTTCGGAGCCCGAAACCGATAAACTTTTAAACCGGCTCCCAAAGTGGGTAAGTCTGGAGACGACACCCCAAATGTGCATGTTTTAATTATTTATTCAAGTTTGGTTTTAATAGATTTTATTGACTTCTAAGGTGTGATTTTATAAGGATCATTAGGATCCTATAAGGATCTCTCTCTCTCTCTCTCTCTCTCTCTCTCTCTCTCTCTCTCTCTCTCTCTCTCTCTCTCTCTCTCTCTCTCTCTCTCTCTCTCTCTCTCTCTCTCTCTCTCTCTTCCCCCCGCCGCATCAGTGTGTAGGAGTGACGAGAGGCGACGCCGAGGAGAACGATTGGCTTGGTGACAAGCTCCTCCCCCCGCCTGGGGGTCTTATATTTCAACAGTTTTACGTCAAACTGTGACTTTTTTTACATGGAAATTATTTTTTAAGATTGACAAACATCATGTGTAATTCATGGCACAATTTAAACGGGATCGAAGTTTTCTTTCTTCATTGACTTCAATACATTATTTTTCCGAAATAAGGTCCCATGGACCGGAAGTAGATGGGCGTGACATCGCCACTCTATTACTGTACTCTGCCATTGACAGTTTTCTAAAGACAATAATTCTGCTTAGTCTTGATTCCAACCAGTTTTATACTAGCTATTTTAACTAGTATTGAGTAGCACAGTGACGCGTCCTAAAACCCGGAAGTAAACTCCTTCCGGTTCATTCGACAAAAACCAATGCAATTTCTCCATAGGATTTTGGAAAATAGCTCGAAATAAGGTCTGTGGTTGACACATTGAAGAGACAGATCACGTTTTGTTCAGCCGGATAATCTCCACATGTCTACCCTACTTTTATAGTTTTCGAATCATAAATCTAATCGATAGATTTATGATCAATAGATTTATGATTTTATCTGGCTGAACAAAACGTGATCTATCTCTTACATTTTTGTCAACCACAGCCCTTACTTCGAGCTATTTTCCAAAATCCTATGGAGAAATTGCATTGGTTTTTGTCGAAGGAACCGGAAGTGGTACAATGCTAACTTACTTCCGAGTTTTAGGACGCGTCGCTGTGTCACTCTATTCTATTACCTTTGTTGTTTTTAACCTCTTAAGCCCAAAGGTCCCCCCCCCACAGTTTTTTTTTCGAGACTATGTCTCAGGGCTTCTTAACATTTATGAAACTATTAATGTTTCATACCCTTTTAAAGGTAAGAAACTCTGCTAACTGACAATAAGAACAATTTTTAGCTAAAAGAAACACAAGAGTAATACCAAGCCTTTGAATTAGCATTGAGCGAAAAAATGCTAACTAATGCTCACGCTTTTTTACACAGAACTCACGGTAGAAATGCCCTTATTACTATCTTAACTGCACAAACAAGATATACGATTTAAAGCTGAGACTCCACAGATTCCAGACATGTAATATCATCACTGTAGGACCGCGAATTGCGGAGCTATCAGCCAGAAAAGAGAAAGTAAACGACATCCGGTTTAAAAAATATTACAATAATTTAGTCTTACCTTTTTTTGATTTCTGATTAAAAGTTGTGTTCACCGGAATAAAAACGCCGCTCAAGGTTAATCCAATGTCTTTGCGTCACGTAGACATTTTGACTGATAATCCATCATCATATTTATGGCAATATACTGGGTATAAAGTTTTGCCCTCCAGGCTTGTACTTTCAGATATGCTTTGTTCGCTTCTCTATTACGTCCGCTATGGTAATGTTTACGTGGATTTGGGAACTGCCCATCGATTCTATTGGTTCTGATGGTTAAGAAAAAGGTGTAAATCACACGAATCGACCAATGGGTTCCAGAGATATAGTCCTGAAGTATAAAGAATGCCAGCCAGTTTAAGTACATTACGCAGCCGACTTCATTTATTGTTTACTACGGAAGGAAGCAGGAATTGCAGCAGGACCCAGAGCGCACAGAGCACAGAGCGGACAGCAGATAACGGAATTGCAGTTGTATTGCTTATGGATGATCAGAACATTTCAAAGGGGACACAGCCCCATTGGATATTAACCTATGGATTAACTACATCATTGTTTTTATCGTTTTAATGCCATTGAAGATCAGTTTAGATCAGACAAAGAGGAAGGTAAGCCATGCATGTTAGTACCTAGCGCCACTTGTTTTTTGATGTACGTTTTTGTTGATAACCTCGCGAGTTTGTATCTTTCAGTGTTGAGGTGGGCACCGTTAGATTCTGTGTCTTTACGATCATAAACAATGTGTTGGATGTGCAGCTAGGATAAGTAATAAGGGAGCTAGGAGTGATTTTCGGTGCAGTAATAGATTATCATTTTTCGCTCGGGGCTAATTCAGAGGCTCACTGTTAGCATTGTGTGTTTTTTTTGAAAAAATAAATGAAAAAGATCAGTTAAATTAGTTTTTTCCCATTATATGGATATTCATAGTTTATTAAATATTAAGGTTCCTTAGACGTTGTTTCCTGCAAATGACGCGATTTAATAGTCTAAGTCTAAGAGGATAACAGAGTATGTTTTTATATTTTATTTAATTTTTTTCACAACAGTTGTATTTGGATGGAATGAATACCTATAGTGATAATTCAAAGTAATAAAATGATTTTTACAGTGAAAAAGTTTAAATGGAACTGATGGTTCCCAAATTACCCAGAGGTGAGTCCGCCTGGACTTTATTTTCTAAACCTCTCTAAAAAGGTCAAATTTCACTTGTTTTGCATCAATCTTGATACAGGGTACTTATTATATGTTATAGTTTGGATTCCTAAAGCTTTTAGTCTACTAACCCATCATTCAAGGGTGGTGTTCACTATAAGTAATGGGGTTGTTTTAGGCGGACATTAGAATTTACATGTTTTTACTATGTTCCATCTGAATTTATTTTAAAATATAAACAGCGTTCCGTGCTCAGCCTGACCTGCTTGCCTCCCCTTCCATACCTCCATAGTCCCGCCATCTCCAACCCTGCCTGAGTCTCCGAACAATAAATTGCTTGAACATCTTGAGTCATTGTCTCTGACTGGGTCCAGTTTAAAACACAATCCTAACAGTATATGAGGACAATTACTAGTTCATCCCTTACTACTCTGCTGCCCTTTCTTTCTCTTTTTAAATATATAATCCCTAAGATTTTCATGACAGATTTTTGATACTTATACTACTTCTTATAATACTTATTGAACAGGTGTTTATTTTGCTGCAGGACATTTTGAGGTAATTAAGCTAAATTCAGTCAGGAAGAGTACCTGCTGTTACTGAAAAATGAAAGATTATTTGCTAAAAAGACCAATTGAAATCAGCAGAGTGATAACATTGCATTGCTTTACTTATGGATTTAGTGCCGTAGAAATGTACATTATATGGAACTAGAAAATGCATTTCCTGCTGAAAATGCGTGTGAATGCTGTAAACTGTGTACAATTGTTGCTGAATTTAGCTGAAAATGCAGAAAAAGCAGAATATTGTATTAGTTGAATGGTCTCTATAGCTGCTTTCAGCTATAAAAGTGTGTTGGCGGAAAAATGCAGAAAAGTGAAATAATTTGAATCAAAATTGTTACAGCTCAAATGCATTGCAATGACTTTGTTGAAAACTTAAAAGTGAAATGTTAAACTGGAAAGAGTAGGAAAAATAGTGAAGAAGCTTAATATTTAAAAGAAAAGGTTTAAAAAAGGTATAAACAACTAAATGTATAGCCTCAATGTCCTGAAATAGCTGAATAATTTAATAGTTGAATGTTTATGCAGCTGAAAGTAGGCTGAAGGAGTTAAATATTAAATGTAAGTAGTAGTGAATGAATGTGTATTAAGAAGAGAAAAGAAAGTCAAAACGCTTTGAAAAGCATCAGAATATTTTAAGCAAACTTTTGATCTAATTGTGACGACGTTATCAAACACCTGTGTGTGTAAACCCAGAGATCAAAGGTTACCATGGTGATGACGTTATCAAACACCTGTGTACGTGAGCCCAGAGATCAAAGGTTTCCATGGAGAAGTGTGGTGAAAGGAGAGCCTTTCCATTGTTCAGAATGAGAAATAAACCTCTTACATTTCTAACTATAGTTTAAAAACGGTAGCTGCTTTCGGTAGAATGTCAACGCGTGGGGGATGTCAGGACCGTGAGGAGCGTCGGAGTCTGCTTTATGTGTACTTTCGGGTCAATAATGTGGCATTTTTGGCAGATTTACTAAAGGTGTGCAGCTGCTGCTCTGAGGAAAGATCAGGCTGAATTTACAATGGGCATTAATGGAGACATGTTGAAAGTTGTTGTCACTTCATGCTATCAAGAGGCATTTTGTTGAGTTATTTTGCTTACTTTTTTAAATTTTTTAATGAAAATTATGTCTCAGGAGTGTAGCGTTTGGGATTTCTGGCAGGTTTTAAAAAAATGTTTAGGGCGAATTTCAGACTCTCCTCCACTCTGTTTTGAGATCAAAGCACTCTAGACTTAACAAGCGGCGCAATACACACTAATGTTAAAATATGAAGAAAGCTTCTTTACCAAGCTCCAAACTAAGTTAAATATCTCAAAGTGTAAAAGATATCACAAATCTGAAGAATACGTTTTATAGCCGAAGGTCTTGTGACCGTTTTAAAGTTGGAATGAAGTCTCTAGCTGAAATTATGTGGAAGGAGAAGCATTTGGCGCTCGGTGTAGGCACAAGAGGATTTGAAGGTTCCTCCCATTGAATTACATGTTAAAAAAAGTTTAAAAAGCTGAATATTTCAAAAAGTATAAATGTCAAATACAAGAAAAGTCATAGCACACATGTCCTGAAGGAGCTGAACATTTTAATATTGGAATGGTTTCTGTAGTTGAAAGTATGTGGAAGGAGTACAATTTGAAAGTAGGCTAAGTGATTCGACGGCAAAATATTGGTTGAAATAATACAAAGAACAAGATGATTAAAGAAACAGAAAAACTATAGTGCTGCACAGCATTCACACTAAATATCAAGACACCTGGTAAAAGTGGAAGAATGCTTCTAACTAAAATATTATATGTATTTGACTTAGAGGCCTTTTTTAAATTATAATACAGTATGTGGTATATTTATAAAACCGTAACTAAAAAATAAAGTCCTTTCCCTAATGTTGCCTCTCTTGCAGGAGGAAATGTACCATAATCTACATTTACACAAGTGTTTGTGAAAGCAGTAGTCAGATGGTTCTGATCACAGCCCTGACTGGACCAGTTTCCTCTCATGAGTGATGGGCTGCGCACACCGGAGCTTTTGACCTGAGACTGAAAATAAAATCTCCTTCCGAAAACGCTGCAACTAAAAGGTGTCTCTCCTGTGTGGCCCCTCATGTGCCTCTTTCCTGTTTCAATGTACCTTTTCCCACAGATTGAGCAGCCAAATGGTTTCTCTCCTGTATGAATTCTCATTTGTGCAATTAGCACACATGAGAATTAAATGTCTTTGCTCAAACGGGTTTTCATTCTTGCTGAATATTTGACCACAAATAGTGCAACTAAATGGTTTCTCCCCAGTGTGGACCTTAATGGCTCCAGGTGTCTATTTGTGTTGGGGCCATATACTATGGGATTAGTTTTGTTTCATAAAGATAAAGCAACACTTTCTCAGAATCAAGCTAAACTAAGAGTTTAAGAGAAAAAAAAACTGAGTCAAGCAAAAATAAATTTAATTTCAAAAATAAAACTTTAAGTTGCAAACAAATCATTTGTGTAATCATGTAAACTATAAGTCTTTTTTCTTTGTTTTAACATATATTTTTGTTTGCAGTTCTCTCTTTTTTGTTTTCGATTTTGACACAAACGTCCCAGGTGGGCGGGACTTTCAGGGGTGCGTCCCCATTGGCTACTCAGTTTTTGAGTGACAGCCCACTACACCACAGATCATACAGTGCAACTCATGCAGCAAACTCCGGAGTCCACTCGGGCACGTTTGTGTTGGTGCCTCCTGGGGAGTTTTCATGAACATATCGGACTTATCTTATGGATTGCTGTGCATTATACTTGTGTTGAGTAGTTTATACTTTATTCCAACTTTAAATATTTTAATACCTGAACACACTGCTGCTGTAAAATAATTTCCCAATTTGGGATCGATAAAGTGTCTGTTTGTCTATCTATTTATTTTATAGATAAAAAAAATACATCTATGTATTTTCAAGCTAAAGGTGATACACAATATAAACTGTATACTGTTATTTTTTCAAAGACATGTTACATTTCAAAAGCATATATTGACATGTTTACGACAAACAATTAAAGACTGCTTTAATTTAACAAATTCTACAATATAGAAGTGGCAGATTTGCTTTATTAAACAGACCAGACCTAGGCTGCATACCAACACAATTAGGAACATGCTCACACCTTACTATGTTGGTCTGAAGAGCTGAAGCATTCATACACAATGGATACAAATGGATATCCTGTGAGAAAATTATATACATTTAGCATTACAAACTCAACATACTATTCCTGAGGAAGATCTGAATAATCAACATATTAGAATGGAATCTCTAACATTTTCATGTAAAATAAAGACTAAAGAGTAATTATACAAATTACATTTATTGAAATTTGAACCAGAAGATGAAGTCTCAAAGAATGTTTTAAATAAAAGGACATAAAACTAAAAGGTGGATAATAATAAAATCTATTAAATGTATATGTAAATACATTTGGTCAAATGAAATTACACTGAGCCAGTGATAACATCAGCGCCCAGCGTGGATGAAGCTGGTGCAGGTCTTTCTTCATGCCCCCCCTCCGTGCTGTCCCCTCAGAGGAAGTGGGAAAATGGGATAAGACCTATGGACACCACGCTGTCTCAATGATCCACACTGTTATATGAGAGGAAAATAAATGTTTTAGGAAATGAAAAATATGAAGTTAACAAATAAAACACAGCTCAGGGGCAGTCATGGACGGTAGGTTTTCCTACAAAGTTAACTCAGCCTCCATTGATTTTCATATAAAATTAGCGTGTTAATAAAATAAGCTATCATGGCTTATACTTGCATATCTAAACAGAATCATGAAAGCCTGTTGGTAGAGTGTTATGGAAATCCTAGACCCAGTCAATACGGTGGAGATACACAAGTCAGAGTGATCAAACAAATAAATGGTGAAACAAGCAGAGTTGTCTTTCTGGTTATTTATTCAAATATATTCAAAGACACAGGTCTCACAGAGTATAGGATAGTCTGCAGGAGTGTGTGCAGTAGTAATAAAACAGCAAAGATTATATACAGGAAAGGGCGGGAAGCTCAGAAATCTGTCTTCACACAGTCTCATATGGTTATTAGATACCTGTCCTTGAGCTGTAGTTAGCATAACGGTTCTCAGGAAGTTCTTGTGAGAAGTGTGTGAAGAGGAGTAATCTCAACATAGTCTGCCAAATCAGCTCTGTGGCCTTGAAGCGCTTGGGAATAAAAACCCTCATTAGAGTATGCAGACAGAACAGCACATCTCAGGAAATGGTATAGGTGTTTTAGACAATGTTTTGAGAAGCATTAGATTTAAGCATATAAGGCAAGATAAAAATGTCCACGACATTCTCCCCTTTTGATCATACTTGATCAATAAAAATAACAAATGACAGGATAGACTGATATAACACATCAATGAATACACTCCATCGCTGGTTTAAGTAAACACATCACAAATATATCATAGAAAACTGGCTGTTTTTGTGGAGGACAGACTCCAATATAATGTAAGCATAAAAGGAGGGTACACTTGTTTATATTGTAGTGTCGAAATCAGACTCTTCTGATTCTAGCTGGTCTATCTCACTGTGGCGCAAAGGATTGTCGTGTAATGGAATAGCAGCATACTGAACGAAAGCTGAGGATACCATGCTGGAAACGCAATTCTTCAGTATTGGAATAATCAAACAGGTACAACTGATTAATAGGCCGAAAATGATCGCCAGGGGTGTAACTATCCTAGCCAGCCATGCTTCCAACCCCCCCGATGTAAGCCAGGACCACCAGTCCCAGCCACCTGCGTTGGATATGTCATCCGCTTTCATGTCGGCTAACAGGTTGTTAAGATGCAGCACGGTGTCAGTGATGTTCTTGGTGGCGTTGGGAATATAAGTACAACAGGAGTCACCGATCACATGACACAGGCCACCCTTTGAGGCGAACAAAAGGTCAAGAGCAAATTGGTGCTGCATGAGCATGTTCCTAGAGGCTATTATGAATGGGGTCAATGCCTGGAAGCCTTGCGTCGTCTCGTAAGTGAGGTTCTCTAGCCGAACGTGTAAGGTATCTATGTTATGGGCATTGTTTACTGTACCCCACCATGGGAACAGGCCGCCAACGAATGTAGCTCCAGCGGACGTCAGATCTCTTTTTACTTTGTGGTGGTCGGGGTGTTGGAACTCTCAGTAATGATGTGTCGTGTACATTAAGGACGTGAGGACAGTGACTGCTGGATTCAAATCCACTAGAGTGCATGTACCTATCCAGAGGGGAGCCAGAACTTGATAGAGCTTGTCGCTGCACAACCAGACGTAATCTTGTGGCGCACTAAACCCAGCATCACTGGGCCAGGCCAGTTGGAGGGAAATATGGTTAACATCCGGGAATGCTACGTTAGAAAGGATTCTTCCAGGGACACCGAATATGCGACAATACGTGATATTGTAAGCACCGTAACTGCACGTGTTCCGTAGGATACGAGTACAACCAGTCGTAGTGCCTAGGAAAAAATAAGGTGGTGTAAGAGACGTTTTGTGATACACTCTCTGGATGCAGAGGCTGTGTTTCATCCCTCTCAAATGGCTGGGGTGCACATGGCTCACGGGTTGGTACTCTGCGTATGTGGTATCAAACGTAGATGCACGCAGAGGGGAGTTAGACCGATTACTGCATGGTGGGGGAAGCGGCCTGGCATAACGCCACTCGGTTACGCGGTCTTCACCCTTGATGGTCCTTGTCAGAGCCATAAACGCGCAGAGGTGTTCAACCTGGGTCAGAGAGCGCGGACGAACTGGCACGGACATTGATGAGTCCTGGGGGAAAAGGGTGCATGCATAACATGACCCATTTTGTCCTGCGGCCTGCAAGAATGAGTGTGCCACCAGACGTTACCGGTGATCCCATTACTGGTCTGAACCTCATCAATGCTGCTATGGTCGTTATTGCCTATGTACATGTTACGTTTTAGAAATGTAGATGTACCTATGGATGTCAACAGTTGCGTCAAAGGCTGCTTACCCTTTCTCTCTGGTTCGGGGGTCTGAGTTTTGGACGCGATGTCTATGTAAAATGTGCCACACGGGTCGGCGCCGGATACATACATACAGACAACATAATAACCCCTGTCTGATATATGGGCAGCCTGTAGTTGCAACAGGATATCGGGGCTCAATGAATTGACCTTGGAGATAGACAATCTCCCTTTGATGTTTGTTTTGTCGTCCCATAGGGTATAACCCCAATCGGTGTGCGCGGTGGTCCATAAAACAAAAGCCCAGCCCCCCGAGCAATGAGTGGCGGTGTGACTGTCATCTTCGACATAGCAGATGTAGGCGTCTGCCCACCCCAGTTTCTTAGGGTCGGGGCAATGCATGTAGTCACACGGGTCTAACTGCACTGTGCTATCTTCCCCATCCCTTAGAGTAATGTTACCACTCCCTGTCTTGACCAGCCCCTCTGCCCATGTGGTTCGCCCTGCTTTCCCCATGTACCTCTTAGATACCTCGATTTTGGCTGACATGCTGTGTGCTGACCATGGATACATAAAATATAGGACTAGTCCTAACACAACTATCATGGCAAGTATGCAGAGGAACCATTCTATGATTGTCCAGGCTCTCCAGTCGTATCCGCACTTTCCACATTGCTCACGGTTGCGTTGTCGTCTTTCCAGGCGAGCCCTCATCACGAGGCGGGAATGCTCCATGGGGTGTGTGTGTGTATTCCCTCGGTTGATTTTGTGACACGGACAGTCAGACTCCGCACACCGATAACACAAACGAGGAACCAGAGGCATATGAAACCGCTCAGCTGGCACTCGCTCGTGACACCTTGTGTGTAGTGTGTGTTTTGTTTTGGTGTAAGTAGTGCAAGTGTGGTGCTGGTGGTGACTTGGCACGTCACTTGTTGTCGTCTGCTTCTTCCGTTGGTGACTTGGACACGTCACTTGTTGTCGTCTCCGTTGGTGACTTGGACACGTCACTTGTTGTCGTCTCCGTTGGTGACTTGGACACGTCACTTGTTGTCAACTGCTTCTACCGTGTCTCCTTTCCTGTGACTACGACCTTGCAGTGGCTGGCGTGGACCCACGTAGCTCTCTCGGCGACCTTGACCGCTGTCTGGGTGTCGAGAAGCACCTGGTAGGGACCTTGCCAACGATTGGATTTCCAGCTCTTTCTCCGGAAATCCTTGACCAGCACGAAGTCGCCGGGTTGGAGACGGTGAAGTGGACCAGTGGCAGGGGTAGGTAAGGCTCCGGCTACCTGACATTGGATGTCTGCTAAAGTGGATGACAGGTTAACACTATATGACAACATAGCATCCTCACACAAAGTTGTGGAGGGAAGAGGACATCCTGGAGCCTTGAGTCCAATCTGTGGAGGAGCCCCAAAAAGGATTTAAAATGGGCTGAGTTGACTCTGTGTTCTTTTCCGCATCTGCATGTACATCAGCACAATGGGCAGAGCCTGTGTCCATGACAGACCTGTGTCTGCACAGCATTTTGCTAGTTTGTTTTTTATTGTGCCGTTCTCTCTTTCCACCCCACCCCCACTCTGTGGATGATACGCACAATGCTTTCTGATGTCCATGCCCATGTATTCTCCTATCTGCGTAATGGCCTCATTAGCAAAATGTGAACCGTTGTCGCTAGAAATGTTGTCTGGTAGTCCCCATGTAGGAATGATTTCCCTCAGTAGTGCCTTTGCCACAGCATTTGCTGTCTGTGCTTTTACTGGGAAAACTTCAACCCATTTGGACCACATGTCCACCACCACCAGACAGTGCTTCTTACCCTCTGATGGGCTAAGCTCAATGAAATCCAGCATTAGGTGCTCAAATGGCCTGGTGGGAGGTGGATGTGCACGCAACGGCAATTTCATAGTCCATGAAGTTCTACTGAGACGTGATTATGGAGGAGGCGTGTGGTACAGTGGGTTGTGCGTTGGTGTTCAGGGGGTCACAGGTTCAAACCCCACTGCAGTCAGCATGTCGTTGTGTCCCTGGGCAAGACACTTCACCCCAAATTGCTCCTGTGGGGATTGCCCACAGTATTGAGTATGTAAGTCGCTTTGGATAAAAGCGTCTAACAAGTGACATGTGATGTGATGTGATGTGATGGATGTGCTCCGGGTCCTGTAACCTTTACTGGTCTACCATAATTTTGCATAATGCAAATTAGGCATGCTTCACAGTGCTTTTGAGCTGTTACTGTGAACCCTCTTGAACCACTCCTGATTTATAGCCTCTAACATCCCTCCTTTTGACACATGATCCAACCCATGTGTCAACTTAGCGAAATGAGGGAAGAAATGTCTTGGGAGACATGGATTGGAACTTGGACTAACCCAGATGCTGGAGGTTGGGTCAAAAACAGCCCAGCAGCCTTCCACTGAGCCTTCTCAACTGGCGTAGCTAGCTGCTGCATGGAAGTCAGTGATGACATTTTGTCAATGAAGGAGGAGACAGGGATTTTAACAAATGAGTGTGCATGAGGTGCGAGAGGAATCAGAGCAGCTGCCTTTGCGGCTGAGTCAGCAGACACATTTCCTAGGGAAACTGGGTCTGTACTGCTTGCGTGTGCGGCACATTTACAGACTGCAACTTCAGATGGGAGCAGAATGGCGTCTAGTAAGCCTGCAACCAGTACATGGTTAAGTACTGGTTTGCCATCAGATTTCAGAAATTGTCTACACTTCCAAATAGCCCCAAAATCGTGTACTACCCCGAAAGCATAACGTGAGTTAGTGTATATAGTCACAGTTTTGCCTTCTGCAAACGTGCAGGCTTCAGTTAGTGCGATGAGCTCTGCCGCTTGTGCTGAGAGGTGACATGGGAGCGGTCCGGAACGGAGTACAGCAGAATCTGAAACAATAGAAAAACCCACCCGATTAGTGCCCCCCTGGTCGCGAAAGGCAGACCCGTCAACATACAAAATGAGGTCAGCGTTGGTCAGAGGAACGTCTTTTAAGTCCGGTCTAGGTGTGCACACAATGAGAAGTTCGGCAACACAGTCGTGTTCGTCACCGTCTTCAGGCAAAGGCATAAGAGACGCTGGATTCAGAGTGTTACATCGCTTGACATAAACATTAGGCATGTCCAACAGGCATGTGTGATACCTAAGGTAACGTGCAGCAGAGAGGTGTGATGTTCTCTGTTCACAGAGAATGAGTGAAACAGCATGTGGAATTAACAGGGTCAAAGGTGCATATCCCACAATGTCACGTGAGGAGTTGAGCGCTTTCTCAGCAGCCGCCACTGCACGTAGACATTTAGGCAGGCCAGCAGCTACAGGATCTAGCTTGGAGGAAAAATAGGCAACAGGCCTCTGTTTTCCTCCATGATCTTGAAGGAGAACTGAGGTCATACACCCATGTCGTTCATCCACGGCCTGAGTGAAAGGTTTAGTGTCATCAGGTAGACCTAACGTCGGTGGGGATTGGAGAGCCAACTTCATTTTAATGAAGGCTTCATCGGCTTCAGGTGTCCATCTGAGGTGATCTGTAGGTTTCAAACCATTGACGTGCGTAATTGTACGCAGTGGCAACTCGAATAGTTTGGAATGAATGACCTGCAGTATGAGCACATCCCCAAAAATGACATCATCTTTGGCAGAGCAGCCAATGATGCAATACGCTTATCTGAAAGCGTTTTCCCCTCTCCTGAAATGACATGACCCAAAAATGTAACTGTTCTTTGTACATATTGGAGTTTTGACAAACTGGCCTTGTGGCCCTCGTCTGCGAGGTGCATTAACAAAGCAATAGTATCAGCCTCACACTGTTCTGCTGTGGGTGCGCAAATCATGAGGTCATCAACATACTGGATGAGTGCGATGCCTTTAGAAACTTGGAGAGAGGCCAAACTTGTACACAATGCCTGGTTGTACACAGTAGGTGATTCACAGTAGCCTTGACACAAACGTGTGAATGTGTAAGGTTTATCATCATATTCAAATGCAAACCAGAATTGACTGTCTTTGTGTACAGGGACACTGAAAAATGCATTTGAGAGATCTATGACAGTCAAAAATGCTGCAGAGGATGGAACTTGGGAAAGAATCAGATAAGGATTTGGGACCAGCGGTGCGCGTGCATTTACAGCTGCATTTACAGCTGCATTTACAGCTCGTAAATCCTGGACAAATCTCCACTCGTCAGGAGGTTTGTCTCTGATCTTTTTGACAGGAAACACTGGAGTGCGTACCGGGGAATCGTTACACGGAATAATAACCCCTTGTTTAAGCAGAGAGGTAAACACTGGCCGAATGCCATCAACAGCTTCACGTTTCAATGGGTACTGGGGTTGATTTGGACGGAACGTGGACTTAGGAGTGATAACTACAGGCTCCGCAGAGCAAATCAACCCTACGTCATATTTGTGAACTGCCCACAGTGTTTGAGGCACTGTTGCTAGCGCGTCAGGGAGCTCAGAAATATGACTGAAAAATGAGAACTCCGGGCCAGATGGGCCAGCAACGGGGTTAACATAGTCATCATTGCCTGTGAGAATCAGAGAACGCAGTACATGAACTGAGCAGTCGATGCTGTACTTAAACACGTCATGTGATGAGGAATACTTAATCAGCAGGTCGTCTGTGCTAGTCCAATCAGTACTAGATTCCCAGTCTTTAACGATTGGACCCAAATCCCTCCATCTATCAGTGGGGCCCCTAGCTAGTGAAATGTGTGGGACCGCCCCTGGGATTTGACACAGTTTGTGCTGTGTGGGTGTGGGTGTAACAGAAATACCGCTGCACAGCGAATTCCAATACATAGTTTTAAGCATGATCTCATCATTCAAACATTCCAGCAGAAAACTCTCATCATAGTATTTACATGGTTCATCAACCACGTTAGCCGTACAATGCAAATGAGAAGTTTCCATGAACACAGCAGGTGGAAACACACGTTGATGAGTCAACCGCAACAACTCCTGAGAATCAGGATCTGTCCGCAGCCATTGATACACACTCACCAGTTTTTTATCATCAAATGTGGGGTTTTGAACCATCAATGGAGATGGCCGTCGGACTTTGAGACCCTCATTTGTGGAAATGAGGTCTAAGCCGAACCGGAGAATCAGATCTCTGCCCAGTAAATTTATTGGGCAGACAGATGATAAAAGAAAACTGTGTTTGACTGATGTGGGAAATGGATGACTGTCATCACCGTTATCTTTACACTGAAGTGGTATAGAAAACTTCTCCTTCACAGTTACCCCAGCCGCTCCTATTGAGTGAATACATCTTCCACTAAATTTGCAATCTGGCAAATCTGCCCTTTTGACCACAGAGTGTGTAGCCCCAGAATCAACCAGAAATGTAACATTAACACCCATGATAGCTAACGTCAGTGTGGGAAATTTCTTTCTAAGCGGTGGAAATAGTCATTTACTGTTTCATCCGGGTTCTGCTTGCATGCATAGATTCTTGACATGTCGACTTTGGCGGGGAACCTTGTAGTTATTGCGGTCTCGAGGTTGGCCATCGCGGTAGGTAGCGTTCTGGACATGCTCCCACTCGGTGTCTCCCATGTGCTGTTGACCTCCCAGTAGGTCGGTGAAATGGCTGACGTGTGTCGGACCAATTCTTAGAGTCAACAATTTCTTTATCTCCGGCATGGTGGGGGAGAATTGTCTACAGAACATGCGGAGTGCTGCAGCGAATTTAGCACCTCCTAACTCAACATCTGGGAGGTGATCTCTTGATATCTCCTTCATCTCTGATATGGTCCACGGGCGGTAGACGAGTGACGGACCAGCATGTCCAGCCACCTGGATCATGGGACAGAGGGGTTCAGGTCCTTCGTCGTCTCGGTTGCTCTGGTAGTCCTCATGTCTGCGGGGGCGTTCTTTTTTGTAGTGTTCAGCTTTCCTTGCGTCTCTCTTCTTTTTCTCTTCCTTGGCCCGGATCTTTTCCAGTCTTGCCTCTTCTTCTTCATCCTCTTTTCTCTGTCTCTCTTCGTCTCTGCTCACTCTCTGTTTGTCTTCCTCTACAGCTGTTTCGGCGGGGGTCGGTACGCTGACCTCTGGTCCAGCAGCAGCCCCCGCAACAGCTTCCTCAGCAGGCAGTAGAACGGGGGGGGAGAAGGGGAGGGAATGGAAACCCAAAGTCGAGGAGAGGGTCCCCCACGCCTGTACAAAGAGAATACAGAGAAGTGTGTGGTTTATACGGGGGGGGGAAACAGAATACCCTTTTTCTTTTTCTCATCACCCTCATCGTCAGCCTGTGTCTTTTTTATTGCCGCGGCCAATTGCCTTCTCTCACGGCCCTCTGCTTCCTCCTCCCAGTATTTTAAACACTTTCTGTGAGTGTCTAGCTCCTCTAGGTCTCTTATTTTAATTGTATTTTTACTCTTCATCCCATCTTCATGTTTTTGTAATTTATTCTTTAGGTTTGTGATTTTTGTCTTACTAAAAGAACCTCCCTTTGGAAATCCGAACAATTCCGTCCATATATTTAATTTAGACAGACTGCTTTTACCGTGTTTTGCTCGCATGACATCTACAATCGGACCCTCAGGAGGTGGTACTAGCCTCCTACTCTGCTTTGCTCCCATAACAAAGTCTTTAAGTGTTACCTAAACACTATTTTTCACCCGTCGGTGATGTGATATTTGTTTCTCAGTACAAATCACACAAAGACTGATCGAAAACCCAGGCTACGACGGATATCCCAAATATCCTACTTTCGAGCAGTCACTCTCATAAATGTCATGTAGTTTAATTACGTTTAACTTTAAACAATTTAGACACTGCACATCTCACCGAGTATTGAAAGCCTTTTGAGTTTGTTGGATCTCGTGAAGTCAATCGGTTCCACCCCGGCGCTGGTTCTCTCGTCCCGTACGGTTTCTGTCGAGGTACACGAGTCCGTTTGAGTGTGCGCGGCGGTGTCTGAACACTCACTCACTGCTCACTATGTAACTAACTGTCCCTGCTGTTAGGCTGTTAGCTAGCATTGTTATGGATCTAAACAACCCTGTCTCCTAAAAATTACGTTCCCACAGAACTAAACTGCATTCTTAATTACGTTTAGCTAGAAACGTATTTTCTCCCACGTTACGTTCGTTATGAACGTACCTCAAATACGTTTATTTTCTACATATCTTCTAGAAACATATTTTCTCCCACGTTACGTTTCTTATGAACATATCTTAAATATGTTTATTTTCTACATATCTTTGCCATTTATTGTCTTGCTTATAATAATGATAAAAGTCATTTATAAATATCATTTTAGAGCACACATTTGAAATCAGTAGGCAAGGCTGTAATTTCACCAGCTGTTACTCTCATGAGCGAGGCAGAAAATAATAGTTTTAACATGCCAAAAAGCTGCTGTGTCGTTTATTGCACCTCAAACATTAAAACAAATCCAGAGTTACGTGTTTCTGTACTTCCTCTAAGAAGAAAGGACAGTAACAGAAGATCTCTGTGACGCCAGATGTGGTGTTGTTAATGCGATATGATATCCAGTTTAAGATGGCCGAAGACACTACACTACCCATAATCCCCAGCTATCGTTTGGGACTACAGTCCCGTTGACAAACCCCGTGATTAATCTTCAAGCTCTGGGATTTGATGTTGGAGTGGCAGTGCGCCAAGGTTACGCCGAGCGTCAAGCTCTTTGAAATGGAACGAAACCACGGCAGACTATTCAAAACTGGACTCGAATGCCCCCCGAGAACTACACATGCTGGCTATTGTGTTTCGCAACATGTTCTCTATGGCACGTCTCTACTGGGAATTGTAGTTTTAAAAGACGTTTTCGGTTTCCCCAAAATTAGAAGTTGACAGTATTAAACTGTGTACGGCCCTGGAGGTTTAGGCGATAGAAAACACATTGGTGTGTACAAATTTAAAACATGTAATTACTAAATGGGTGAACATCGCTTGTATCCATAATGGGCAGCATTAATATCTACCCACGTGACAGCTCATTGTTACTTTGTAATTCTACTCCACTACAATTCAGTGAACTGGTATTTTTACTCCACTACATTTATTTTAGTTACTTTGCAGATTCTGATTAATGATGTGAAATATAAACAATCCTTAAATCAGACTTTAGTTACACCTGAGCAAAATTCAGGGAAAGGTGCCAACAATCAGGAGAGATATTTGATAGTTGGTGCTTGAGAAGACTAAACATGTATCTGCAGATCTCTATAAAGTATATTAATTACTCGTTATTCTCTACTAATAGTTCATTAAAGACTGTATATAATTGCTATTTTGCACATGCCTTTCAAGATTTCAAGATTTTCTAAGGTTTATTGACATATCATATACACAACTACGGTGTAGTTATGCAATGAATGAAAAACTTGGGTCGCAGCTGAGGTTCCTCAACAGTGCATTACAAGACATCTATCAATATGTGTGTATACCTCTACCATTAAACTGTCAAATTCTGCACATTTCTTATACTATCGATAATATCAGTTAAAATAAGTGCTTCAACATAGTTTTAGATGTTAAGTACTTTGTCAGGCTTAATATGTATCTGTAGATAGATACCCCCAAAGCTTTTGTCTTATTTGAAAGAAGACCTTAACCTAAAGTATTCTTTAATGTGTTAATAAAGGTTAATTAGTTTGTCTGTTTTGCATATCCTCATATTAATATCTTTATACATCCAGCACTAAACTGTATTATTGTAGAGATCACTTACAGTATCTTCTTGATTTTTTATATGCTATATTTCTATCATTGACCTTCGACTTTCCCCCTATGAAGATATGTACTCTTTTCATCAAATAACATTATTCAACAAAAATAACATTATTCAACAAAAATAATTCAATAACGTGCTTTAACCACTAGGTGGTGCACACAAGGTACACACAGCATACTAATAATAACTTTGTATTATTAGTGTATGTATGTATACACTTATGTATGTATAACATCTGAAGATGTGTAGTTTTATTCATGTTTTTACATAATTTTACAGGATATTGCTACTGTATACTATTTCTCATGTTTTACTTCAACACATTAATATCTGATTTGTAAAACATCACAGACAGAAAGGCATATCCGTCATTTAATGGTAAGCTATTGAAATTGTGATTCCATAGATGTGTCTCCCATCACCCAAATCCCCTGACTATTCTCTCAACTCAGTATTTACATTCTTATATTCAAATAAAATCAGGTTCTTGGGTAATCTGTTCAGTGGGTGGTTCGTGGTGTGTTTCACTCGAAATGTCCCTTATAGGCCTATGTCTGTTTCCGGTGACTTTACTTACGGCTAAAAAGCATGCTAAAAGGCCCAAGATTATAGAATGAAACAAATAAATAAAAACAAGGATAATTGTGTGTTATTGTTGAGTAAATAACAGTGTGTTATTTAGAAAAGAATAACAAATTCGAAGTAAAAAATGATTTTCAAAAGATGCTCTGAGCCCCATTTCTTTTCCTCACAGACGGGAAAAAAAGTCTGACATTATACGATTTAAAATAAAAACAAATAAATAAAAAGATAAAACACTGGCATGTAATTTATGTTAGAATAAATAGAATGGTTTTGAATAATAGATGATTAAAATCTACGTCACTTTACAGCCCCGCCCACTTTTGGGGAAACCAACGCTGTTATTTGAATGGCGATCAAGCCTGAAGCCACAGAGATCTTCTGTTACTGTCCTTTCTTCTTAGCGGAAGTACAGAAACACGTAACTCTGGATTTGTTTTAATGTTTGAGGTGCAATAAAAGACACAGCAGCTTTTTGGCATGTTAAAACTATTATTTTCTGCCTCGCTCATGAGTAACAGCTGGCGAAATTACATCCTCGCCTACTGATTTCAAATGTGTGCTCTAAAATGATATTTATAAATGACTATTATCATTATTATAAGCAAGACAATAAATGGAAATGATACGAAAATAAACGTATTTAAGATACGTTCATAAGAAACGTAACGTGGGAGAAAATACGTTTCTTGCTAAACGTAATTGAGAATGCAGTTTAGTTCTGTGGGAACGTAATTTTTGGGAGACAGGGTTGATCTAAAGGTAGCAAAAGCTAACTTTCATAGCACAGCTTTTCTTTACCTCTCACTTAACACAATAAAGAAACACACATAGTACAGCTGTTTAGTACAGCACAAACAACACAAATGATCAATACTTACATATATTTTCACTTGTAGTATTATAATAATTGAAATGCTGGTTCTTCTGGGGGTCTTCTGTCCGTGCTCAGCTACTGCAGCTGCACTGTACAATCGCTGGAGGACTGGGCTGTCACTCAAAAACCGAGTAGCCAATGGGGACGCACCCCTGAAAGTCCCGCCCACCTGGGACGTTTGTGTCAGAATTGAAAACCAAAAATGACAGAGCGCAAACGAGAAAGCTCAGCGAGAGCAAAAGTCTGATCATTGAGAAAGAAGCAAAGAGAACTGCAAACAAAAATATGTGTTATTCTTTTCAAAATAACACACTGTTATTTACTGTTACACACACTGTTATTTGCTCACCAACAACACACAATTATCCTTGCTTTTATCTATTGGTTTAATTTCATAATCTCGTGCTTTTTTGGCGTCCGTCAGGAACTGAATTTCAAAATAAAAATAACCGGAAACAGACGTAGGCATTTCGAGCGATTACCCAAGATCCTCAGCTATGGTTTAAGCTCGCTGATTGGATGTTTTAGCCGCAATGCATGCTGGGATTTGGTGTTTATATGATATGAAATCCGGAAAACATTTTAAAAGAATAAAATAATACTTTATTCCGAGTGTTCTTGCTTTTCTCTTTGAAAGTCATCACATAACGGCATTGTAATACACGGTTCGGCTACATTACATATTACAGATCTGCCGTAGTTCTTTATTTATAGAGCCCTGATGAGAAGACCTTTGGAAAAACTGGAAGAAATGCCGCCAAAACTGAATACTTGACGTGGATCATAAATATATCAACAATTAAACAACATCTTCAATTTCTCTTCACACAATACGTCTCCTTGCAGTATCAACACTAATTCGGCTAACTTTTACATTTGATCTAATTCATAGATAGGTTATATTTACACCATAACGGTGCACAGCTGAAGGACTGGGCTGTCACTCAAAAACTGAGTACGCACCCCTGAAAGTCCGCCCACCTGGGACGTTTGTGTCAGAATTGAAAACAAAAAATGACAGAGCGCAAACCAGAAAGCTCAGCGAGAGCAAAAGTCTGATCATTGAGAAAGAAGCAAAGAGAACTGCAAACAAAAATATGTGTTAAAACAAAGAAAAAAGACTTAAAGTTTACATGATTACACAAATGATTTAGTTTTATTTTTTAAATTAAACATTTTTTTTTTCTCTTAAAGTAATAAGGAATGAACAATTATAGGCCCATATCAAACCTCCCATTTTTAGGTAAAATCATTGAAAAAGTTGTTTTTCAACAGTTGAGTAATTTTTTGCATTTAAATGACTGTTTCGATGTGTTCCAGTCAGGCTTTCGTCCTAACCACAGCACTGAGACTGCTCTTGTAAAGGTCTTTAATGACATCCACTTAAACACAGACAGTGGCAGAACTTCAGTGTTAGTATTATTAGATCTCAGTGCTGCGTTTGACACTGTTGACCACAGCATATTACGACTGGTAAACTGGGTGGGACTTTCGGAAACAGTCGTAAATTGGTTTGAATCCTACTTAAAGGACAGAAACAACTTTGTTTCTATAGGTAAATACACATCTGAGTTGACAAATATGACATGTGGGGTTCCTCAAGGCTCCATCTTGGGGCCTCTTCTCTTTAACATCTAGATTCTACATGTTACCACTGGCTCAGATAATGAAAAACAACAAAATAAGTTACCATAGCTATGCAGATGACACACAAATTTACGTAACAGTTTCAACAGGAGACTATGCTCCAATTCAAACACTGAGTAAGTGCATTGAACAAATCAATGACTGGATGTGTCAGAACTTTCTCCAATTAAACAAAGATAAAACTGAGGTAATGGTTTTTGGAGCCAAGGCAGAACGTATCAAAGTTAGCGCTGAGCTTCAGTCTGCAATGTTCAAAACAACAGATAAAGCCAGAAATCTAGGTGTAGTCATGGACTCTGACCTGAGTTTCAACAGCCACATTAAAACAGTTACTAAATCAGCCTACTATCACCTAAAGAACATATCTAGGATTAAAAGACTAATGTCGCAGCAGGATTTGGAAAAACTTGTCCATGCATTTATCTTCAGTAGACTCGACTACTGCAATGGTGTCTTCCCAGGTCTCACTAAAAAATCTATTAAGAAGCTGCAGCTGATTCAGAACGCTGCTGCTCGAGTCCTCACTAACACTAAGAAAGTAGATCACATCACTCCTGTTCTGAAGTCTTTACACTGGCTTCCTGTGTGTCAAAGAATAGATTTCAAAATACTGCTGCTGGTTTATAAAGCTTTGAATGGTTTAGGCCCAAAATACATTTCTGATCTACTGCTAAATTATGAACCATCCAGATCTCTCAGGTCTTCAGGGACTGGTCAGCTTTCTGTCCCCAGAGTCAGAACTAAACATGGTAAAGCAGCGTTCAGTTATTATGCTCCAAATATCTGGAACAAACTCCCAGAAACCTGCAGGTCCGCTGCAACTCTGACTACTTTTAAATCCAGGCTGAAGACTTTTCTTTTTGTCGCTGCTTTTAATTGAACTATTCATATCTTAGACTGCACTGTAACTTTTATCCATGTATTTTTTCTTTTAATGTTTATCCATGTATTTCTTCTTTTAATGTTTATTGTATTAGCTTTTCTTTTCAATGACTGATTTTAAATGCCATTTTCTTAATGTCTATAATTTTTTGTAAAGCACTTTGAATTGCCTTGTGTTGAAAAGTGCTATATAAATAAACTTGCCTTGCCTTGCCTTGCCTTAAACTCTTAGTTTTGCTTGATTCTGAGAAAGTGTTGCTTTATCTTTATGAAACAAAACTAATCCCATACAATATACATAATTGAAGCAGGGAATCATACTTTACTCTATAAAAATATTATAGAAATACAATATTTATTCAGACTTTACATGGATCCTCCTCTCCACATTTTATTACATCATCATCTCTTCACTCTCAGTACAAGATGATGTTTTATAGGCAACATTAAAGCAATCAACATAGTTATACATTTCTGATGATTAAAGTATTTTATTCTTTAATGTAGGCTAAAAATGCAAAGCTACATTGGAAGGAAAAACATAAAATATATATTAAGAATAGAAAATGTATACAAAGCAAACTTTAAACCTTGGTAATGCAATTAATTGAAAACTATAAAAATGAAATGCAATAATGAGACATGTTCCAACCATTATGTCATACTTCTGTGACCCTGCTTTGACACTGCCGACTTGTTTTTATGACATTTGCAGTGGGTATGTGTGAAGCCTAATAAGGAGCAAAATAATAAACTAATCAGTGACGTGCGGTGAGGTTCGTGGCTGGTGAGGCACTCACTATTTCAGAGTCAGATTTACAAATATTATATTTTGACCTTAATCGAAATATTCGGTTATTTTCAAAAGCTTTTTTAGTCTGATGCTTCGATTATTTTTAAACAGACCGTTCAACAAAAGGATACCCAAAATCTAAACATTGGATTGTTCTCTCTTAGTAAGATCCCATTTTCATTACAAAGTCTTACCTTGACTTGAAGATTAAGTCCATGCTATCTTTCTGGACAACAATCTCTATTACTTTTTTGTAAAAGTCCTCCTTATCTTCCACTATTTCAGAGTCAGATTTACAAATATTATATTTTGACCTTAATCGAAATATTATAAAAGTCCTCCTTATCTTCCTCTAGTTTCAAAAGTCTAGTTTGTTGTTCGCATCTACCGTCCCTGCGTAAAAATAACAGTAGCAACAAGAACCTGTGGGCTCATTTGCGCCCCCTTCAGTGCGGCAGAGGTTGTGGCTGCCTCCCCTGATGCTTTTTTCATTGCCGTTGTATGATGAGAGCAGCGAGCCTAAATATCATACGTGAAATAAGTTATTTAGAGACTATGGATGGCGAGGATAAATGTAATAAAGGGATCTATAAATATTACATTGGTGACATACAGTGAGATGGTGCAGGAATGCGCAGGGGCGGACAACGGGGGGGGCTAGTGATTAATCCGACCAGCCCACTGCATTACCATTTGTCCCGATGACCAGTCCGCCCGTGGGCATGCGCTTAGGGCCCACTTTCCACCCAGTTGCTGTGGGGTGACGCATTCTGAGGTGAGGCAGAGCTCATCTGTGCCTCACCTCACCCCACAGTAACTGGCTTGAGCGCGCTCACAAAATTAGTGCCCGCGCTAAATTAGTGCCCGCGCTAAATTAGTGCCCGCACTCCAGCCAGTTACTGTGGGCTTACGAGAGGCAGAGCTCGTCCCTGCCTCACTTCTCATCGCTACCCGTAGTTGTAGCGGAGCTCGGCAAATTTGCTGATTTTGACTATAAAAAGCGATTGGAATCCTACAGAAATCACACTTACAACACAGGTCAGTGGAGACATTTCATTATTATTACTATTTAGTTTTTCTTTAGTTGTTTTTCCGTTACATTGGAGTATGACAGGTGAGGCTCTGCCTCCCCTGACTGCACGTCGCTGAAACTAATGTATGAGTTATGGAACCTTCCTTTCGCTCACATGTGTAAATGTTTCTTCAACCCTTACCCAAACCTCATAAACTCGTTGTAAATGGCTTTTTATTGATATGTGGAACATTGACATTTTAATTTCCAAGATTGAAATAACAGATGTCTTTGTTTATACCTAAAGTACGCTTTGCCTGTCTTTAACATGTGACATACTTTTTGCGTCGGGTTAGGCTAACCCTAGGCTATACCCAGGTCCAGACCTTAAAACATAACAAACTTTAGGGTTTTCAGTCATAGAGGCATTTTTTATCTTGGATTAGCAGGTGGTAATCTGCGGTATCTTGGGCTTCAAACCTGTTGTATTTTTAATCAGCTTTACCTTTCTGTATCAATAGTTGCCTCTTGCTAAAATGAATACACAACTGCAGTTGCAAATGTATTCTTTTTAATAAAAATCCCAAGTTCAGCAATATAAATCAATTTGTCTGCATTTCTTTTATTGGCACTTTGTGCAAACTAGTAGCTGGGCTTTAGTCTTGGTAAATACTCAATAATAATAATTTGCATTTATTTTTTGTACATGTGCATAAAGTATATGCAGATTTATAGATTTATGTACACTTTGCAAATCTGAGCATGCATTATTCCAACCCAGTCTCTTGGCATTTTGTGTTCACCAACACGATTTTTAATCTATTGATTCGTGTTCACCAACACGATTTTTCCCTTTTTTTTTTTTTCGTGTTGCACAGAACGATTTTAAAAGCAATGTATTTCTACTGGTAATGTGTTTCGTGCCCGCAGCACGTCTTTTTCTCCGGTCGGGTCGTGGAAGACCGGAAGCTGTGTGGTTCATAAAAACATGTTCTTACGGTTCTTACTCAATATCAAGCCACGATTATTGTTTTTATTTTAAATCGTATAATGTTGGACTTTTGCTGTGAGGAAAAGAAATGGGGCTCAGAGCCTCAGAATACTGAAATCTGTATTTTTTTAAATCTGTATTTCCTTCTAATTTGTTATTCTTTTCAAAATAACACACTGTTATTTACTCACCAACAACACACAATTATCCTTGCTTTTATCTATTGGTTTAATTTCATAATCTCGTGCTTTTTTGGTGTCCGTCAGGAACTGAATTTCAAAATAAAAATAACCGGAAACAGACGTAGGCATTTCGAGCGATTACCCAAGATCCTCAGCTATGGTTTAAGCTCGCTGATTGGATGTTTTAGCCGCAATGCATGCTGGGATTTGGTGTTTATATGATATGAAATCCGGACAACATTTTAAAAGAATAAAAGAATACTTTATTCCGAGTGTTCTTGCTTTTCTCTTTGAAAGTCATCACATAACGGCATTGTAATACACGGTTCGGCTACATTACATATTACAGATCTGCCGTAGTTCTTTATTTATAGAGCCCTGATGAGAAGACCTTTGGAAAAACTGGAAGAAATGCCGCCAAAACTGAATACTTGACGTGGATCATAAATATATCAACAATTAAACAACATCTTCAATTTCTCTTCACACAATACGTCTCCTTGCAGTATCAACACTAATTCGGCTGACTTTTACATTTGATCTAATTCATAGATAGGTTATATTTACACCATAACGGTGCACAGCTGATATAAAAGGACTGGGCTGTCACTCAAAAACTGAGTAGCCAATGGGGACGCACCCCTGAAAGTCCCGCCCACCTGGGACGTTTGTGTCAGAATTGAAAACAAAAAATGACAGAGCGCAAACGAGAAAGCTCAGCGAGAGCAAAAGTCTGATCATTGAGAAAGAAGCAAAGAGAACTGCAAGCAAAAATATGTGTTAAAACAAAGAAAAAAGACTGATTGCCTGAAAAAAAATCAAGAAGATACTATAAGTGATCTCTACAATAAAACAGTTTAGTGCAGGATGTACAAAGATATTAATAGGAGGAGGTACAAAACAGAAAAAGGAATTAACCTTTATTTAAACATTAAATAATACTTTAGATTAAGGTCTTCTTTTAAATAAGAAAAAAACATTCGGGGGTATCTATCTACAGATAAATATTAAGCCTGACAAAGTATTTAACGTCTAATATATTGTTTTCCTGCAATGTTAACTATGTTGAAGCACTTATTTCAACTGATATTATACACATGCATTATACTCTTATGTATGTAGATAGAATAAGAAATGTGCAGAATATGACAGTTTATTGGTGGAGGTATACACACATATTGATATATGTCTTGTAATGCACTGTTGAGGAACCTACGACCCAAGTTTTTAATTCATTGCATAACTACACCGTAATTGTGTATATGATATGTCAATAAACCTTTGAAAATCTTGAAATCTTGAAAGGGATGTGCAAAATAGCCATAATATACAGTCTTCAATTAACTATTAGGAGAGAATAACGAGTAATGAATATAATTTATTACTCGTTTCCATTCATGTCAATTGCAGATAAATGTTTAGTCTTCTCAAGCACCAACTATCAAATATCTCTCCTGATTGTCAAGTGCCAACAATCAGGAGAGATATTTTGATAGATTTTTTTTTTCAAAGGTTGATTTTTATATTCTATATTTCTATCATTGACCTTCTACTTTCCCCTATGAAAGTATGTACTCTTAATATTTTTTTAATCAAATATAACACATAAAAACAATAATTCAATAACGTGCTTTAACCACTAGGCGGTGCACACAAGGTACACACAACCATAATAACTGTATTATTAGTGTAGGACACTTATGTACAACATCTGAAGATGTGTAGTTTTATTCATGCTTTCACATAATTTTACAGCATATTGCTATACTATTTCAGACTCAGTATTTACATTCTTATATTCAAAGAAAATCAGTAATATCTTTAAAAACTACAAGTCCTTTTCTATCAGCTGTGCACCTTTATGGTGTAAATATAACCTATCTACCAATTAGATCAAATGTAAAAGTCAGCCGAATTAGTGTTGATACTGCAAGGAGACGTATTGTGTAAAGAGAAATTGAAGATGTTGTTTAATTGTTGATATATTTATGATCCACGTCAAGTATTCAGTTTTGGCGGCATTTCTTCAGTTTTTCCAAAGGTCTTCTCATCAGGGCTCTATAAATAAAGAACTACGGCAGATCTGTAATATGTAATGTAGCCGGACCGTGTATTACAATGCCGTTATGTGATGACTTTCAAAGAGAAAAGCAAGAACACTCGGAATAAAGTATTATTTTATTCTTTTAAAATGTTTTCTGGATTTCATATCATATAAACACCAAATCCCAGCATGCATTGCGGCTAAAACATCCAATCAGCGAGCTTAAACCATAGCTGAGGATCTTGGGTAATCGCTCGAAATGCCTACGTCTGTTTCCGGTTAATTTTATTTTGAAATTCAGTTCCTGACGGACACCAATAAATAAAAGCAAGGATAATTGTGTGTTATTGGTGAGTAAATAACAGTGTGTTATTTTGAAAAGAATAACAAATTAGAAGGAAATACAGATTTAAAAAATACAGATTTCAGTATTCTGAGGCTCTGAGCCCCATTTCTTTTCCTCACAGACGGAAACAGAAGTCCGAAATTATACGATTTAAAATAAAAGCAATAATTGTGGCTTGATATTGAGTAAGAACATGTTTTTATGAACCACACAGCTTCCGGTCTTCCACGACCCGAAGGGAGAAAAAGACGTGCTGCGGGCACGAAACACATTACCAGTAGAAATACATTGCTTTTAAAATCGTGCTGTGCAACACGAAAAAAAGGGGGAAATCGTGTTGGTGAACACGAATCAATAGATTAAAAATCGTGTTGGTGAACACGAAATGCCATGAGACTGGGTTGATTATTCTCATTTGTATTCTCAAAAATGCGTTTAAAGGTGGGGTAGGTAATTTTGGAGAAACCAGCTCGAGTGCGCTAGAATTTGAAAATACAAAGCCGGAAAAAATCTGCCACTTCCTTACAGAGCCCCTCCTCCAACACACATGAATGCTTTTTACAGTACTACGGCTTCCACAGATGACATCTTCAGATATTGATTGCTATCGGGATGTTAAGGGCATTCCATGCAATATAACAAAAAGTGTATCTCGAGCCTTTAAGTTTCCTGTACTAATTAAAAAAGTATCAGTTTATTTTACAAATTTAAGTGCACACACTAATTGAGAGCCACATATTAACCCCCTCCCCCAATCAATTCACATCTCATCACCCAACTGCTCTCCCAGTTGTTGGAATGTACTGAAAAAGGATAACACACATAGTTAGGTAGCCTGAGCTAGTAGCCTATTAGCAATTCCTTCCAGCCAAGCTCTGCTAATGAAGAGCTAAGGATGAATGTCTCCAGCATCAGAGGCTCCCAGTGCTGTTGTGCGGCCCAGAGCGGGGGTGCACTGTGGTGCTGTAGTTGTTGTTGTTGTTGCTGCTGCTGTTGGCCTTCCCCTCCCCGGACACCCTGCGGTCAAGGTTACGGCTCTTGCTGTGCTCTTCCCTCATGAAGAGCTCTACTAGTAGAATCTTCTCTTTGTGGATCTGCATGCTGATGTCTTTTGGGATGTCTGGAATGAGCCAGTCCACAACGTCGCTCATCAGCATCACAACGTTCTGGAAGCGAACATGGAAGAAAACTCTTTATCCTGTGTATTCTGGGAAAACTTAAAGGAATGCTTGGTCATCTCAACTGAATATTTGTTTTTAGTTTATTTGCTTTATTAATTGTTTTTTTTTCTGTTTTTTTTATTTCATTTGTATTGCTCTGTTCTAGCCTAAACAAGGTTGCAAGTTACTTGTTGAATGTAAAACGAAATATTTGTAAATATAAAAGTAACAAAAATGTGGGATAAAACACTTGCAACACAAACTTAAAGAACTAAGAGAGGTTTATTTTTATTACACGCTTATTTTGGACCGTCAGAGGTCTGGTATTTTTGATAGCAGAACACCGCCCAGGTATAACAGACCATTGGTAAGGCTTATGAAACTTTCTTAATAATCTATTTCCTACTTTCTTTAATTGTCACCTTACCTGGAAAATAATGACAAATGCCAGTCGCACCGCCAGTACTGTCCAGAATTCCTTTGAGATCTCGTATGGTGTGGCTGACCAAGGCGGTTCTCTGTAGTCCTTATACCTTTAGAGACACACACATATCTTTTGTTTGGTCTTCAAAACAACAAACATTCTTTCTACATATGATCCACTTAAGTGTGACCCTGAGCTCAACAGAACTTCATCAACTTTATTTAATATTGAAATCTCCTGAAGACAATAGATGTCTCAACCTTGGTAGCATTTGATTAATTATATGAAGTAACACATTTCAAATGACAGTGGTATATTGATGTTGATTGTTTTGTCATGAGATTGACCATTGTGAACTGAGTTTGATTTCCCACCTGCACATCTCAACGTGGTAGCCAAGGTGCAGAGGATCCATTGGTTCTTTTCCTTCCTGGAAATGGCTGACATTAAAGTAGGACAGCGTATGGTTGACAAATCCATGCATGGAGCCATCAGGGCTGTACATGTACTGGTAGACCATCCGAGGGATGAAGTCTGACGTGAAGGAGATGACAAATGCCTAGGAGTTGTGGTTTGGGAGGTGGAGGGAAGGGAGGGGGTTCAGAGGTTATGGACATACATGGGAGTTAGAATGTGAAAACAAGATGGCGTGGAATGTATCAACATGCAGTGTCAAGCTGAAATGAAACAATCCATTGGACTGAAGTAGTTGAGTAGAAAATGTTTCATCACTCATGCAAGAGGCTTCTTCACATTCTCTACCCTAAACACAGCTCACAACAAGCAGTCATTTACCTTTTTCTGTCTCCGTTATCCATATAAACTTTAATTTCTGAGATTACAAATTTGACATTGCTGTGTTTAAAACGTACTTTTGAAAAATAAATAGAGCTATCTTAAATTAATAAAGTGTGGATTAATCTTTGAAAAGTCGTGTGATGATATGTCTGTATTAGTTTATCTTTTGAATGGTGGTTAGACTGGGGTGTGGTTTAGGGAGGTGGGGTCAGAACTGATGTCACCCTTTTGGAGGTGTTGGCTGACTCGTTAGCAGTTATGAATGGCACCTGTGTGAGACACTTTTTTTGGAGGACTTTGGGAGCTGGATTGGCCTGCCTGACACCGGAGGCAGGACGTTTTAGGAGACAACATTAGGCCCACCTTTTAACCTGAACAACTACATCGAAGACCGGGCTGGACTGACTGGGTTTTTTCTCAACGGAACATTGAACTACAGATAAAAGTCTATGTTATGCCAGTTCCTCATTGCGCAATGTCACATACATTATGTACATCATCAGCTTTTGCTAAATCTGTTACCATTGCACTTGTAGTTTGCTTATATCACCAACACTAACTTTTCAGATTTTGTACACAAGTGTTGCTAGCAGGACATTTCTTCGTGTTTTTAAAAGAAAAGTTAAAGTTAGCAGCCTGTAGTAGATTAATGTTGGCTAGCTGATAGTACTTGCTAGCATTAGCGATATTGTCTCTCGAAATTAAGAGTTTGACATTGTTTAACCATCTTATTGTTTTATTTCTTACACAAGGAATACAAGGAATATTCACAGAAGAAATAGGCCTGAGAATGTTGAATGATTTTTTAAGTCAAGTAGTCCTGTTGGTGGAGTTAGAGTGTCCTCAATCTCTATACTGTATACAGTTATCTGACTATGAATGTGGATGATATGATATTGGAAATGTTTATAGTTTGTTCGTTCTCCAAGTACCATTGAACAATCATGTTTGAGCAGGTTTTGGTTAAATGCAGGTAAACAATCTGTGCGAAAAGCAAAATGGGTTGATCAAATGCGATCTGGGAACTGGGTGTAAAAGCTTACTCGTGAAACATGGATATCCTCTCTCAATTCTGGTTTGCTCTGGATTTGTAGCGTGCTCACAGGTCTCTAGCCCCAATCAAGCCCAGGGCTCCACGAGATCTTTCGTGGTGCGTTTCCTGAGATTCCAGCAAAAGGAGCACATGAGAAACGTTGCGAGGGAAATCGGAGATGTCAGGTGGAAGACCCATAAAATAAGCTTCTACCAGGATTTCTCAAAGGCAACGCAAGATCGGCGACGCTCCTTTTTGGAATGTAAACGTGCTGTCCTATGCTGTCCTTCACTATCATCCCGCCGACTACTCTCTGCCGGGGGTCCTGCCACCCCTATGTCCAGTCCCGTTGGGGGTCCCGCCGACTACTCTCCTGCCGGGGGTCCTGCCAACTCCATGTCCTGTCTCGTTGGGGGTCCCGCCGTCTACTCTCCTGCCGGGGGTCCTGCCAACTCCATGTCCAGTCCAGTTGGGGGTCCCGCCGTCTACTCTCCTGCCGGGGGTCCTGCCAACTCCATGTCCTGTCCTGTTGGGGGTCCCGCCGACTACTCTCCTGCCGGGGGTCCTGCTAACTCCATGTCCAGTCCCGTTGGAGTTCCCGCCGACTACTCTCCTGCCGGGGGTCCTGCCAATCCTATGTCCTGTCCCGTTGGGGGTCCCGCCGACTACTCTTCTGCCGGGGGTCCTGCCAACCCTATGTCCTGTGCCGTTGGAGGTACCGCCGACTACTCTCCTACCGATGGTCCTGCCAACCCTATGTCCTGTGCCGTTGGAGGTACCGCCGACTACTCTCCTGCCGGTGGTCCTGCCAACCCTATGTCCTGTCCCGTTGGGGGTCCCGCCGACTACTCTTCTGCCGGGGGTCCTGCCAACCCTATGTCCTGTGCCGTCGGAGGTTCCGCTGGGGGTCCTGCCAGCTCCATGTCCAGTCCCGCTGGGGGTCCCGTTGACAACTCTTCTGCCGGGGGTCCTGCCAACCCCTTGTCCTGTTCCGTTGCAGGCCCCGCCATCACCTGTCTCGCCGGGGGTCCTGCCAACTTCTGGTCCTCTTCCGTGGGGGATCCTGCCGAGGCCTGTCCCGCCGGCTCCGGTTCCTGTTCGGCCGACACCGGGTCCTGCCCGGCCTCCCGAGCTGTCTGGTCTTCGTCCTCGAGCCCGGCCCCCTGAGAGCCGCGGTCTTCACCCTCGAGCCCGGCCCCCTGAGAGCCGCGGTCTTCGCCTTCGAGCCTGGCCCCCTGAGTGCCGCGGTCTTCGCCCTCGGGCCCGGCCCCCTGACTCTTCCTGCCGCTGCCTTCGCCCTCATGCTCGGCCCCCTGAGTTTGCCCGCTGTGGCCTTCGCCCCACCATGGACTCTGCCTTGCCCCTGGGCCGTCCGCCTGAGTCCCCCACCTTGGACTCTGCCTTGCCCCCGGGCTGTCCGCCCGAGTCCCCCTTCTCGGCTTCTGCCTTGCACCCGGGCCGTCCGCCCGAGATCCCTTCTGGGTCCTCGCTGTGCTCCTGGGTTGTCCGCCCAAACCCGTCCTCCTGACCCCCTCCACCCACCCTGGTTGCCCTAGTTCTGTTTTTTCTGTCTGTCATTGTTGGTTCGTCATTTGTCTGTGACTGTGTTCACCGGGGAGTGTTCTGATTGTCCGTGTGCCATATCCTTGAAATAAAGGTATTTTCATTTTTTTCTGCATTTGGGTCCTGCCTGCTTCACTCACCGTAACACTCCCGTGTTTGCTCCGTAATGCTACGTGTTGTGATGTCTGTGTTTGCTTCCTCTGTCGCGGGTTCTGATCGCTCAGTGATGATACTAATACCTATATAATCTGTGGATATTTTGTATGTGCAGTTACGATAAGTAATAAGGGTATTTCTATTTTTTTTCCGCTCAGGGGTCATTTAGACGCTTCTTATGAGACTTGTGTTTTGTTTTGGTAAAAATTGTTTGTACTGTCAGTTAGCTGAGTTTCTTCCCGTTAATCTGGTATGACATATCAATAGGTTTTTAAACATTAACAAGCCCTGAGACACAGTTTCGTGTAAAACCTGCAGCCCCCTCTACCAGGGGCTCTCGGGCTAAACAAGTTAACAATGTACGGACGCTGATGTGTATAGGCTTGGTGGGCGAGTGCTGGTGCGAGTGTATGCGTGTGTGTGGGTGCTGGGCAGGCTGTACGGCTGGGTGTATATCGACATTCCATGTCAAAGTGGTACAAACTACTATCTTGTTGTATCTCTTTTTTCGTTTATTTCACATGTTCTTACGTTACTTGCCCACATTTTTATTTTTATCTTGAATATTTTATGTGGTGATGGATCTTTTGAATGTGTTCTGATGACTCACTACGCTGATGTGTTGCTCAGCAGTTCGTTAGATCGTTGTCTAGTAATTAACAGATATGACCTGTTCTAATGGCTGGTGATGGCGCTGCCCAAGAGTTCCCAGATTTTAATTGTTTGTCCAGTTAGGGACTTATCAGGAATGTCGAGGAGTGGTGTATCTCCTCACTCTTCTTGGGGTGTTTTTGAGTTTTTTTATGTTTTTTGGGGAAGGTTTTTTTTTGGGATCCAGATCACCATTACGTCACTGGGTTTTGTTTCTTTCTTTAGATTTGTTTTGTTTTGTACTGTATTGCATTTGATGTTATTGATTGTACCATTTGTTTAATAAATAAAAATGTTTTGCAGAAAGTGTTGCAGAAACCGACAGAGCTATATTCTTGTGGGAAGCCAGCCTCAATGGCCAGGTGTCACTTAGTCTGAATTTAATTATTGTTTTCTATTTATTCACAGTCTCTGAAAGTCCTAATTAGCATTTCAAAAATAGTGTGAGTCCAGAACCAAATCAGTAAGAACATCTTTATACTCTACAGCAGGGGTTCCCAACCCCCAGGTGTTATTACCGGGCCGCGAAATAGCTGTGAGTTTATCGTAATATTTGCAGAAATATATATAAAAAAAAATATTTAATCAATTTTTTTTTTTTTTTCGCACCTATACCAGTCATATTATTTCATTCAAAACATACAAAATAAATAAAAACTGGTTAGCATAAGGTCTCAGCCTCTCGTGCGCAGAGAAAGTTATCAGTGCGCCAATAGGAAGTGGAGCACACAGGAGACAACCGTTTAAACGCCAGTGTTGAGTGTGACGCGTTACAAAAGTAACGGAGTTACAGTAATATATTACTTTTTGCTGTAACGAAGTAATATAACGCATTACTAATGAAATGTGGGTAATATATTACCCATTACAATGCTCAGTAACGCAGTTACAAAACTATTCAACCCGAAATTAAATGGTGTTTTGTTTTTTAAGAATGTACTAACATAGCGAGACATTCCAACACCAGAGACAAATTGTGCGGTTAGATTAGTAAACCTGGTGTGTTTACCCTTCAGGGCTTCGCGTCGGGATCTTCGGGGCAGTTGAATGTTATTCACCCTCTATTAAAAAAAGAGAACGGGGCGAAAAATACAAACAACAAATTGTGTCAGGTGCACATGACCTGCTCCGCTGCGCGTGCATCATTTCCAAAGTGCTTCCACAGCAGTGACACACATCTGTGGATAATCATTTATACGAAAATGGTTAAAGCAACCATCACTAAACGCCAGCAACACTGCATCTACTGCAGACAGTAGCAACAGGTCGGATGGGGACATCACGTTACCCTCCGTTGTGGACACTAGCTTACTCCCGCCTGACTGGCCGCCCTCGCCCCCGGAGCAGCAGTCTTCGTTGCCCGAAACTAGCCGCCCCTCTGCGGTCCGCAGGTGCCAGGATACCACGGCAAAACAGAGCCTGCCCAGGTATATCTAAACAAGTACCCGCCTGCACAGTGGGGTTAGGCGGTCATTTTGCAGCTCGTGGTATAAAAATAAACAATGGCTAGAATATTCATGTGAAAATAGATTCATATTCTGCCATGCCTGTAGAAATGTTGGGTCAAAAATAATGCATACAATAGCACAGATGCCTTCACCACGAATGGCTACAAAACTATCTCATATCCCAAGCTTATCAACAAGCTAATGTTGCAGCTGAAATGTTCTCCAGGTCACAAAGTCAACCTCACATGATGATGTGATACCAGTTTTCAAGCACAGTAAATATTCTCTTCCCAGAGTATATGATGGGACCAAAGTGATGATTTAGTACATGGTTCTAATAATACTTTTGCTTTTCAATGTTTGCCATTTCAAACCATGAGCTGGTTCAAATAATATGTGCCTTGATTTACAATATGTTCTCATTTGTTTTATCAGTACAGCTTTGAAGCTTTTGTGCTTTTCTTTGCCATAGTCCACTTTGGACTATATGAGATATTTCAGGATTGCACTTTTAACTCACTTGAAATGTTCTCACTTGCTTGGTTTCAAAACATAGCAAATGCCATAATCTGTTCATTGGGGACCATCAATGCTATTTTTCATTGCTGTTGCCGGCCACTATTGCTCATGTAAACCTACTACTGCTGCGCCCCCTGTAATCTCAGAGGCACCCCGAGTCATTTTGTTCTGGATCCGGACCTGTACACGGCCATATACTAAACAAACTACAGAGCCCATTCCGTGTCCTGTTATTGTTTACTTCCTGTCTGCCTTCTTCTGGTGATTTATCTGACGTCCAGCGCTCCGTCTTTTAACCTCTTTTCCTTTCTCTTTCTTGATCCTCCTTAGCAACCTTCATTATAGTCCTTGACACTAGTCTGTACTACTGTATTAACAAAGAATCGAGTTTTCAACTAAGCTGTGTAATACAAGTTGTTAGTAGCCTTAAGGGCTTACACAGTTGTTAAACTATACCACATCACCCTTCACTGGATGTATAATGAGCTGCACTAAACTACATTTTAGCATTTAAAATACCGAGCCATTCTTTTGCGGTTATTTTGGTGAAAGTAACTCAAAGGTAACTAAAGTAGTGTAACTCATTACATTTCAGAGACAGTAATATTGTAATGTAACTTATTACTTTCAAAAGACAGTAATAAGTAATATGTAATATATTACATTTTAGAAGTAACTTGCCCAACACTGTTAATTGCAGACTGTTATGTTTATGTGGGGAAATGGCAGTGCATACATTATTTGAGATATTAATTATTATTAATATCTCAAATTATTATTATCATTTTAAGGACATTGCGGCCAGGGGTGTAGAGCTATTTTTTTATTTGTAAAACCTCCTTCACTTCATGAAATGGCTGCAGCATCAGGAGGCAGCCTCTGAGAAGTGCAGCACCAGCGCGTACACACCGCCTTCACTGTGTTCCCCGCTGCAGGCTGCTACGTTTCAACCACACACACCTCTGCACAAACACACACACATCGAACGGCCCGATTATTCCCCCTATTACTCATTGTATGAAGGAAATATCCGGTCACAAAGGCGCATGATAATAATAATAATAATATATTTTATTTCTATAGCGCTTTTCTTGAACCCAAAGACGCTTTACATTTGGGAGGGAGGGTAGACAAACAAAACAAAAACAAAGACAAAGCCAAAAAGAAACAAAACAAAACAGAAAAGCAGTCAGGAGGAAGTTGATTGAGAGGGGGGGGGCTTATGGATACAGAGTTGAAGAGGTGGGTTTTGAGGCGGGACTGGAACAGGGTGAGGGACTCAGACTCACGGAGGTATTTGGGGAGGAAGTTCCAGAGCTTCGGGGCTGCCACAGAGAAGGCTCTGTCCCCAAAGCTCCGGAGTTTGGCCTTGGGGATGGAAAGCAAACCGGCTGAGGTGGATCTGAGGGACCGGGGTGGTTGGTAGAGGATGAGAAGGTCAGTGAGGTAGGGGGGGGGCAGATGGTGGAGGGCTTTGAAAGTGAGGACCAGGAGTTTGTAGTGGATGCGGTGTGAAACGGGGAGCCAGTGGAGTTCTTTGAGGACCGGGGTGATATGATGCCATGATTTGGTGTGGGTGAGGAGTCTGGCGGCTGCGTTCTGGACATGCTGGAGTCTATTGAGGGAGGTGGAGCTGATGCCGTAGAGGAGGGAGTTGCAATAGTCAAAGCGGGAGGAGACTAAGGCATGAATGAGTCGCTCAGCTGCAGGGCGGGTGAGAGAGGGACGGAGTTTGGCAATATTGCGGAGGTGGAAAAATGAAGTTTTTACAACTTGACGGATGTGGGGCTCGAGGGAGAGGGTGGGGTCAAATATAACGCCAAGGTTGCGTGCCTGGGTGGAGGGGGAAACAGGGGTGCCATCAATGGTGACTGTCAGGTTGAGGGTTTTGCTGAGGGTGGATTTGGAGCCGATGAGGAAGAGTTCAGTTTTATTGCTGTTGAGTTTGAGGAAGTTGTGTTGCATCCAGGATTTTATTGCAGTGACACAGGATTCGATGTGGGTGAGGGGGGGGGTTGTTGGGAGAATTGGTGCTGAGGTAAATCTGGGTGTTGTCGGCGTAACAGTGAAAGTCCAGGTTGTATTGGTGGAGAATCTGACCAAGGGGGAGGATGTAGATGATGAAGAGGAGGGGGCCGAGTACTGAACCTTGGGTGACTGAAGCTGTGGCAGAGGAGTGGTTGTTGAGGGAGATGAAGTGGGATCTGTCAGAGAGGTAGGACTAGAGCCACCTGAGTGCAGTACCTTCAGTACCGATGTCCTGGAGTCGGGTAAGCAGGATGGTGTGGCTCACGGTATCGAAGGCTGCACTCGGGTCGAGGAGGATGAGGATGTTGAGGCGGTGTCAGCAGAGGTGAGGAGGTCATTGAGGACTTTGATGAAGGCCGTTTCTGTGCTGTGGTGGGGACGAAAACCAGACTGAAGGGGTTCAAAAAGCTGGTTGGTTTGGAGATGGCGGTGGAGTTGTTTGGAGATAATGCGTTCTATTGTTTTTGAGAGAAAGGGGAAGTTGGAGATGGGGCGGTAATTACTGAGGGAGCAGGGATCCAGACCGGGTTTCTTGAGGATGGGAGTGACAGCAGCAGTTTTGAAGGCAGAGGGGACGGTTCCTTGGGAAAGGGAGGAGTTGAAAAGGTTGACAAGGTAGGGGCAGAGGACGGGGAGACAGGACTTCAGTAGAGGGGTGGGTAGAGGGTCAAGGGAGCAGGTTGTGGGTTTGGAGGAGCTGATCAGTTTGAGTATTTCAGGGGGGGTAACCAGAGTGAACTGGGAGAGGCGGCCGTGGGGAGGAGGGCTCGGGAGGTCCAGGGAGATGGGGGGAGAAATTGTGGCGGTGGATGCTGGGGGAGATGTATGTGTGTCAGATGCAGCGGATAGGGAGAGATTAATGGCAGTGATTTTGTGCACCGGAACGAACGCCCTGGTATGACGTTATTATGGCTGGAAAACAAGCCCAGGGGTCTCACTGACATTTCAGTTATATCAATATGTGTACAGTGGTCCTAATTTTTTGTTTTAATTGTATCCTGGTTTTAAACGTTGTTAATATGTTTTGGATGCATATTGGTATTTCTTTAGGCTGTTAAATACAATTAGCCTCTGTTGCCACCTGCTGGTGAGTAAATATTCAAATCAGTTCAAATTGACAACCGGTCCGCACATTTTTTTTTAATGTATCTGCCGGTCCTTGGCACAATAAAGGTTGGGAACCCCTGCTCTACAGTACATGCAACAAAATCAACAAATACAATAACTTTTTACTTACATTTATGATGACGGCCACATTTGCTACCCCTCTCAGTAAGTTGTACCATATACCTGTAGAAAGAATAATATGTATTAACAGCTAGATTGTACAGATATACAGACCATATTATAGTATAGATATTCTTCAGTGGATGGAAATGTTTCCTTGCAGTTTGTTGGTTGTATCGAATATATGTACAGCAACATTTCACCTAGATCTTGCCTTTACTATTGAGTACTTTCATGCATTCTAAGCCTTTTCATAAGAGCTACAGTATGATGAAAAGAACCCACCAATATCTTTGGCTCTTGCTGCCACCGGTCTTCGCAACTCAGTCACAAATTTCTTGGCATCGAGTCGTATTTCAATTATGTTGTTGAGCAGAGCAAAAAGCGGCGCCAGGGGGAAGGACGCCACGAACAATGTGACAAAACCAAACTGGATGACTGGACAGAGAAGAACAAATTAAAAGTCCTAATTGGCAGCCCATGCATAAACATAAAAAGATGGAGATTAATTATAAGGTGAGAGTTTATATGAATAATTGATTTGGATTAAGTTTGGTAATGAAATTAAATGTACATTAGAGGCATCAATTCCCTATGTAAATGGTCTTTTGTTTTGGGGAGCACTTTGTAAAGTCGTTTTTTCTGTTGGTGATCGTCCATCGAGTGGTGCAGGAACGAGACCTAGGACCTAGAAATGACTTAGTATTTAAGCAATCCCTGTTCCAAATTTTTTGTACGTGTTTTTGGTTAGATGCCTGATAAACGGTCTGTCGTAAACACAAGCAGAGGACATTTTCGCGTTTTGTTCTACGACATAAATTAATTTCCCTTCTCCTTAACACTAGAACCGCCAACGGGTCAATTTTACCCGCAGCTGTTTTTTGATTGTATGTAACTTTTTGTTCAATAAAATATTAAAGTCTCCCAGTCCGTGACTTTTCCTGAAAGTGTGTTATGTAGCACCCTCTGTTGTTAAAAATGGTCAAAATGAAGTCAGATTTAAAAAATCACTAAATAAATTGCCATTTATACCTATATCCGCCAGCGGGTAATGTTTACCTCATAGAAAATGCAGCATAACATGACGTGTCTATAGCAAAGCCTTTTGTCTACTGCGGTTCCAGAGAGAGAGAGAGAGAGAGAGAGAGAGAGAGAGAGAGAGAGAGAGAGAGAGAGAGAGAGAGAGAGAGAGAGAGATGAGAGAGAGAGAGAGAGAGAGAGAGAGAGAGAGAGAGAGAGAGAGAGAGAGAGAGAGAGAGAGAGAGAGAGAGAGAGAGAGAGAGAGAGAGAGAGCATGCGCCACGGGGGGTTTGTCCAGTCAGACGCAGCCGGTTTCAATAATGCCAATCCCAAGAAATAAATAAACAAGATTCACAGGTAAAATCATGCAATAAGAGAGAGAGAGAGAGAGAGAGAGAGAGAGAGAGAGAGAGAGAGAGAGAGAGAGAGAGAGAGAGAGAGAGAGAGAGAGAGAGAGAGAGAGAGAGAGAGAGAGAGAGAGAGAGAGAGAGAGAGAGAGAGAGAGAGAGAGAGAGAGAGAACGTGACGTACCAGTTGAATAAAGATGGACACTCGGAATGAGAGAAGTACTCTGCGTTGTCTGTTTATGTAGACAATTAGATGTCCATAGAACAGAACATTACAGATAGATAGTTCGATAGATAGAGAGAGAGAGATAGAGAGATTTGTACCTAAACAAAACACAAGTCTAACACAAAGCGTTTAAATCAACACTGGTAGCGATATTTTATACTTCATGCTATCTGCACAAACTATATCATATGACAAGCTAAGAGTCCACAGATTCTATTGGTATAAGTTTCATCCCTGTGCGATCAAAACTCACTATATGATAAATAAAAGAACATTGTACCGGTAAATGTGACCCGTTGGCGGTTTTAGGTATACAGCGACCTCTGTCTAGTGTTAGTGTCCAATGCTGCAGTTTGCCATGAAAAACGATGGTTGCTAACAAGTGACTAAATAAACTAGTTAATGTCATCACATGGACATGAGTCATTATTTGGCTTGGTGGTTGTAAAGCGCAGCCACGCGACTGTGATGTAGTTTGTTTTTAGCATAACGTTCGCTTTTCACTACTGGCGATTGCATTTACGCTTAAACAAATCTGAAAATGAAGACCAGTTTAGACCAGACAAAGAGAAAGGTAAGCCATGTTATCCTAGTGCATGTTAGTACCTAGCGCCACTTGTTTTGATGTACGTTTTTGTTGATAACGTCATGAGTTTGTATCTTTCAGTGTTGAGGTGGGCACCGTTAGATTCTGTGTCTTTACGATCATAAACGATGTGTTGGATGTGGAGCTAGGATAAGTAATAGGGGAGCTAGGAGTGATTTTCGGTGCAGTAATAGGTTAGCATTTTTCGCTCGGGGCTAATTCAGAGGCTCACTGTTAGCATTGTGTGTTTTTTTTGAAAAAATAAATGAAAAGGATCAGTTAAATTAGTTTTTTCCCGTTATATGGATATAAAATATTCATAGTTTATTAAATATTAAGGTTCCTTAGACGTTGTTTCCTGCAAATGATGCAATTTCGGTCCGTGGGACCTAAGAAGATAACAGAGTATGTTTTATTTATTTTTATTTTTTCACAACAGTTGTATTTGGATGGAATGAATACCTATAGTGATAATTCAAAGTAATAAAATGATTTTTACGGTGAAAAAGTTCAAATGGAACTGATGGTTCCCAAATTACCTGGAGGTGAGTCCGCCTGGACTTTATTTTTCTAAACCTCTCAAAAGGTCAAATTTCACTTGTTTTGCATCAATCTTGATACAGGGTACTTATTATATGTTATAGTTTGGATTCCTAAAGCTTTTAGTCTCCTAACCCATCATTCAAGGGTGGTTTTTACTATAAGTAATGGGGGTTTTTTAGGCGGACATTAGAATTGACATGTTTTTACTATGTTCCATCCGAATTTACTTTAAAATATAAACATCTATATTGATTCTGACACTTCTACATCCAACTCACAGATGTAACCTTGCTTTGAGAGAAAAGATTATTAATTTACCCCTTTTAGAAGTGAAGATATAGTCTTTGTTGTGTTAGTGGCATTTTCGAGCCTGAAACCTGAAAAACAGGCTCAGGGCTTAAGAGGTTAAGTAAAAGTACCTCAACATTTTACTGGATTACTAAATGAGTGTAGTTACGTTCAACCATTAGGTGTGTGTGTGCGTAGTGATATCACGGTTGGTACTGACTCATTTCCATATATTCAGGTGTCAACCCAGCAAATGGTTCCAGGAAGTGATCTGTTTCGTATCTCTGCAGCCTCTTCTTCCTCTCTTCTTCTTGAAAAGTGCCTTGCTTTGACCGAATGTAGCGAATCAACTTCTTCAGCTTGCTGAGGAACACACAAACACACACACACACACACACACACACACACACACATGTAAATACACTAGCATGAACACAATTATCTTGTATGTTTGATATGTTATTATTTGAAGCTTCATAAGAGGTGTGTTTCAATTCAAATACTTTTCTTAGTACTTGTGCACTGTAAACCCTTATTGAGTGCATGAATTTTAACCATGTAGTGTTGTCTCAAATTACAAATGGCAGCTGTGCCCTCAGCAGAATTGACGATCGCTGCTGTTAGCTAGCTAGCAAGCTAGCAAATCAATACAGACAGCTCAATTAACCCTATACAATGTATGGGGGCTTTTTGTCCTTACTATGGTGGCATGTTCATTAAATAGTGACAAACCACACCTGTATAACCTTTATTTGTATAGTGCTGTGTTTACTGGAGCAACCTTAATTGCGGCTAGTAGCACCATAACTGTAACATAGCCAATGTTACACACTCAACTATTTGACTGTTATGTGTTAACCATCCGGGTGCTCATTGAGCACAGGATTTTGCCATATTTTGCAATGGAACAATAATCATTACTTTTTTCTGTAGTAATGGTAAATTACTCCAAACGTGTATGAAATGTTTATCATGTGTTTTTTTTAACTGACATGGTGGTTTCTGTTTACCAGCTTATTACAACAACAGAGCACATATTTGAAAGACAGAGAATTGTTTATAATCATTAACAAACAATTTAAAGTGATGCATACTTACGGTACTCCAATCTCAAAAAGGTTGTTCTGAATAAGCTGCTTTCCCAACATGGTGATACTCAGCTGGATACACAGCTCCATCAGACAGCCTCCATGAGCACACTGCAACACAAAGCAACATTAAAGTCCAACACAGCAAAAAGGCATTTTAACAACAGGCCTAAAGCAAAATGACAACATGTATGTAATGGTTTAAACAGAGCCGTGGCATAGGCAGTATAGGTGAATGCTAAGGGCGCATCTATCCATGGGGGGTGCTTAAATTAGGGGGGGGGGGTAAAAGGTTGTATATAATTAATTAATACTATTCATATTAAATCAATGGCGGCTGGCCCATAGAGGGCGATAGGGTGCCACCCGCCCTAAACCACCCACAACAACATTAATATTAATAATAATACTAATAATAATACTAATTAATTATGTAAACTGTCAATATGTGAGTCTTTAAAATGTGCACCCAGAAAAATGAGTAAAATGTGTTTTTAAAATAATTTGCGCAAAATATATGCTTTTCCTATACACTGTATGACTGAAGTTCAGTTCTGGGGCGATGGAGAAATCGCCCCACGGAGGCGGGTCTCTATAGCAGGTTAGCCAATTGCTAATTCAAGGTATGAACATATGTCATAAAATCTAGCCAAGCAGCGTCCTCAAAACTAATACTAATTGTATCGCCCCAAGTAAGCAACTGCTACGCAGCTGGACGACGGGCACAGGATTGCGGTGAGGAAACACAATGAGGAGGTGGATAATGACATTTTGTGGGGCTTTTGAGGTGGCTTTGTGTGGGCATGACGAGACTGACTCTTCAGTCAACCCTGGCCTTTTCAGGGGATTGGTGGATTTTGTTTCCTCCCTGCACACTGTGCTAGAGGAGCACCTGAAGACCGCCACCGTTTTCAAAGGCACGTCAAAGACGTACACCACATTGATTTTAAGAATAAGAATAATTATTATTAGTTACATCTTCAGCTTTTTGTATTACTGTTGATTATACCGTTGTTCTGTAATATATATATATATATATATATATATATATATATATATATATATATACTAGGGCTGTCAAGTTAACCCGTTAATAACGCGTTAACGCAAAAAAAAAATAACGCCACTAATTATTTTAACGCGATTAACGCATGTGTATTTTTTTTCCTCGGCCGCCCCGTAGTTTCAGAGCACATCGAGTTTAAAATACCATCTACAAGCTGATGCTGACAGCCCCGCTCCTGCCGCCCGCTTGTGGCAGACCACACTTCCACGCTCACCGACAGGCACCGACTGGCTATCGGGAGGACCGGGAGGGTGTGTGTGTGTGTGTGTGTGTGTGTGTGTGTATGTGTGGCCCGAGCGAGCGAGAGAGAGACCTTACGTGCATTGTTGTTGTTAGCATCTGGTGCTAGCTAGCTGCGCTAACGGATATAAGGAGCTGTTTAAATGAAAACAGAGGAGCGACATTTCGCCACAACTGTGCCGAGCACTTGACTTTATGCAGGAAGCCAGACAGCGGGACATGGTAGGAGAAGTCAGCACACTCAGCTCGGATAGTGCGCAACATGATCGCAGCGTCCAGGCAGCTCCCGTTCGAGCATATGCCTTGAGTTGCACATAGGTCCAACGATCCATCACACACACACACACACACACACACACACACACACACACACACACACACACACACACACACACACCCACACACACCATTTGTATTGTATTATTGAATGAGAGAGGTTCCAGGTTGAATTGAGGCGAATATTTGTAATGTTCAGAGGTTGTTGTGTTTAATATTCATGAGAATATTTGTCATTGTTCAAATGATAATAAACATTAGCATAAAGCATATTTGTCCACTCATATGTTGATAAGAGTATTAAAAACTTGAAAAATATTCCTCTAAGGTACATTTAGAACAGATCAAAATGTGCGATTAATTTGCGATTAATCGCGATTAACTATGGACAATCATGTGATTAATCGCGATTAAATATTTTAATCGACTGACAGCCCTAATATATATACATACATATATATATTAAATATATCATACATATATATTTCCATACATATATAAATATATATGCAAGTATTGCTAATGCCATTGTTTTCAAGTTTTTGTCTCAAAAGCTTAAATTGTTTATGGAGGCATTAAAATGTAAGACTGGTAAATTAACACTGAAAACTCCTGTTTTTTTTGCAATAAGTCATACTGGGATGTTTGCTAAAAATTGATTGCATGTCACATTACATTGCATTTAGCTGACGCTTTTATCCAAAGCGACTTAAAAGTGTGTGGCACAGCCCTACCTAGAAAAAGTTCCACCAGCCGCCACTGTAATAAATAGAACTAGGCCTACAGTACATTGCATGTAGTGCCCATACACTGTGGGCCCTTTAATTCAAATAATTATGCAAATCAATTATTTTAACGTAAAACACGTAATAAAAAAAACGTAATGCAGCAGTGTGTGATTCCAGTAGTAGAAAAATGCAACCGCCCACACTGGTTAATCCTCATAAAGATAACCACCAGTGAAACTCGGGCGACTAGAGCGATGCGATAGGAGCGATGCGATAGGAGCGTTTAGAGCAAAGCGAATATTCGCATCGCGCATTAAAGCGAGCTCTGCGCTGCACTGGAAACGCGCCATTACATCACCAGAAGTCCTAATTTAAGGGGTCATTTCTCCCAAAAAAAAGTTTTTACTCACTATATCAACAGCCCCACCAAAAATATTTTACAACAGCCGCCACTGATAACCACACTTTGTCACATTGTTAAGGAAACACTGAGGTATTAAAGGTCAACATTCTGCCAGTGGAACTCCACCGACCTTAAGAAATGTTAAACTAACCACCAACACAATTTTGTAGACAGTTCTAGGCATTTCAAAAAGTTATTTATTAATCTGTGTAATCTGAGAATGGTGTTTGGCAGTATATAAAGTAGCTGGTGATGAGTATATCTAAACAATTCCTATCTATTAGCATATTAGTGTTGTCACGATACCAACATTTTGGTTTCGATACTGATACCAAGTCAAGAATTGCGATTCCGATTATTTTTCGATACTTTTCTTAAAAAAAGGGAAACAGTCTTAAATGTCATTATTGTGCTTTATTTCACACCATAACCATAACACAAACTTTTAAACAATGAGAACAATAAATTAAATAAATGACTAGAATTTGTATTAAATACAATTAAGCATCATCTATAAACAACTTTTTTGTTTTTCGTTTCTGGCGTCTTTTTTGTCAACAAGCCGAGGCGCAGCGGCAGTTGCACTCCCACTTGCAGCCATGCTTCTCGCTTTCTCACATGCTCTGGCAGCTTGCACGTGCATGAGAGAGGGGAGGGACTTAGAGCGTGCTTGATAGGGGAGGGACTGCAGGCACGGCTGCAGTGCAGGGAGTGGAAGCAGAGCGCTGAATACACATGGCTCTTTCTCACCTGAGTACTTTTCCCCGTCATTCTTCAAAATAAACGTGGACTTGGGTTTTTTGTTTGATTTTAAATAAACAAAGTATTGGCTTTCAGCATATGAAACTTTTATTTCCAAAATCACACGATAAATACAATTTTGAAGCTTGTAAAGGGAAGAAGACAGCTCTCACTTGCCACTCTGCTGTTCCATAGCGCTGCTCCCCCTCCCTCCGCTGACATTATGAATGTAAGGCGTATAGTAATCATAGATAACACGGCAGGGTCCGTTACAGTTTGTTTTAATCTGATTTCAATTAAACAAAGTCTTGGCTTTCAGAATATTAAACTTGTTTCGGCAAATTCAGATGATAACTACAGCTTTGAAGCTTCGGCATAATTACAAGCGGAGAACGGAGTAACTTGACGTCACAGCAGGCAGAACAACAGCCGGTGTTTCTCGTGATTGTTTTCCATGGGAAACAAACACAATACACACAAACGCAAAATTACATACACACACACACTCGCAAGCTTCTCCCAGACCAGTAATCCAAACGAAAATATCTTCCCTCCGTAGTATTTTGAACATTTGCTCCGCTAATAATCAATCAGATCGATGGATTCGGGAGAAGAGTAAACTTTAAAGGAAGGCTCCAGTCATTAACTTCAGTATTTAGTTTAAACCATACCCTGAAGAAATCAGCGATATTCCCAGGTAAATAATGATTTTATAGCTCTTTTTTTATCAACACCTGTATATTCCGTCAGGCAGCTGCCATTTTGGCCATTTTCAGTAGTCACATGATCCCAAAAACTAGGTCGTGACGTCATCTATGCGTTCACTTTGTAAACACACGAACAGCTCATTCGACGAAAACATGGCGGAGTATTTGAGTTCGGATTCGTCAGCCGAGGAAGAAGTTTTGAGCAATGTGGAGAGATTGGATGGGGGAATTCAGCCATACAGCCAAGTGGCCAGAACCGCCCCCCCCCCCGCGGTGGTTTTGAAATGCTCCCGATTTCTGAGGTCTCAAGGTTGGCAAGTATGCATATGTTGTCATGAGCTCGAAGAGCTTGAAAATAAACTGTTCACAGACAACTTGGATTGCATATGTTTACACAGGGAATTCCACACTGTGGTGTTAGAAAAAGCTGTATTGAGAACAGCACTGGTTGCCATGAAGGATGTGAAACGCACCTCTTTGGTTGAACCAATAAATAAAAGGTGGGTAAATTTGACGGGTACAGCCCTTTCTTCTTAGCAATGTTTCGCGATACAATGAGGCATATTTCAATAGAATTGAGAGAGTAACTAGAGTAAACAACATGAACAAAGCACATACGTCAATTTGTCCTCAACACCAAATGCATAGTTCACGTCACTTCCGGTAAAATAAGTCATGTGACTCGTAAAAATGGCGCCGCCCACAGGGTTGATGTTATTTCGGTAATTAATCAGCTTAAAATCACTGATAACGTCATCGGATAAAAAAAAAAAAAGAAAGACTGGCAGAGGCTGGTCTGTTTTATCGGATGATAATTATTTAAAAATGCGTGTCATGAGAATTGCCTCCCTTTAAAGGCCTTTTTCTCAAAATGATGACTCGGTGACAGTATATTCGGTATTATATAATGTGACATATTTCGCTTAATATTTGGAGAAAACAACAATCCTGATATCATTAGAAAGCTAGGAATCTCCTCTTTCCAACAGTGTATACAACTCAAAATGTGTCTTCGGGTCAATGCGACTGATTTCGATGGAGCAGGTCACATATGGCTATCTTTCTAAGAAATTGGACTAGGATTTGAGAAGCCATCAAGATGATCATCTTTAGATAAAGCCCTTTACCCAGTTAAGGATTAATATAAAGAGAGAAAGACCTTGCTCAATAAATGATGGAGGCATTCAATGTGAATACGTCTCACTGCTTGCTTGTATTGTTCATTATCATTTCTCCTCGCACAAGATCTAATTAACCTTTAAAGGTCACCTATCATGCTATTTTTAGGCAATAGATATATAACAAATATATTAAAAACATGTCTACGAAGTGTTTTGCTCAAAATACCAAACAGATCACCAGAGGTGTGGACTCGAGTCACATGACTTGGACTCGAGTCAGACTCGAGTCACCAATTTGATGACTTGAGACTCGACTTGACAAAATCACAAAACACTTGCGACTCGACTTGGACTTGAACACCAATGACTCGGGACTGGACTTGGACTTGAGCCTTCTGACTTGAGGTGACTTGATCATTTAATTCAGAGGACTCCAACACACCGATCGCGAGCTGCTGCTAGAAGATAAGACTACCGCTGGGCAGACCCGGCGGCAGACATACGTCTCTGGGCGGGCATTTGATTTACCAGGGCGGGCCCAACCCGAAACTTACATTTCCCGGGAAATCTCGAGATGTGTCAAGGGGGGGGGGGTTTAGGTTGCCATAAGGCTGTTGACGGTCTTATTATAGACTACATCCATTGATTGGTTTTGTGGCACATTTGTAACGCTGTGCCAACTTGGCAAACTTGAGCGCACACAGGGTGGAGAGGTGGAGTGAGGTTGAGCGATGGAGAGAAAGGGAGAGAGAGAGAGAATGAGCGAGGCAGAGAGCGTGTGCAGTGGTCTGCTTGCGCACAGAGCAGGAGTTTGTGAGAGAGCCGGCTTGAGAGTCAATTTCTCTTCAAAATATAATTGATTGCCAGCCTCCCTTGTCCCTGGCTGGCTGGCTAGCTCGTTGGAAACGTAACTGATGTCTTCTAATGTGCCTGCATCTGGCGCTGAGTTGCCATATTCCTTTCAAGTGTATAAGTGTGAACCACTTCCTGATATCCTTTGTTGCAGATAAATATAAATGATAATAGCCAAACTAACCTAGCAAGAGTAAACTGACAGGCTGCTGTGCCGCATCTCACTCAAAAACCCACACGACTCAACCCAGCGAAAAAACAGTCTCGCGCGCAGCCTTTCATTCAGAATTTCATAGCAAAAAAAAAAAAAGGTATTAAACTAATCTTTCAACATAGTTTAAAACAAAAAATAAATATTAGGACAAAGCCCTACAAATAACAACAAACAGAGTATTTTTGTTGGGTAATCTCTGGTAGGGCTAACCCATACAGTGGTGGGGCTCACATCAGTATTTGCAATGTAATTACATACATGCTCCCCTTGACAGTGAAACGCCACGCGTGAGGTTTAGATTATTTCCCTGTCTCAATCCAAATTGAACTGTATGAAATAAAAAGGCACATTTGTCTTGATGTAAATAACAAGAGATTTTTTGAAATACTAAACATAAAATACACATTCTGGTACTCTCTTGAGAAGAAAAATAAATAAATCTATTAGGCCTAAAAATGAATGCCATTTTAGTTTTGTGTTACTTTGTTCTGAAAGCTGAACCTGCTGCTCCTCACAGAGAGAAGAGGGAAGAGGCTGTGAATTACTTTACATTGTGGATAAGGGGGGATAGCCCCCATTGTTCTGTGTGTCAAAATGAAAGACAGCCCACACACCTATCAATCATCAAACCGTGGGCTCTTATTTCATTACGTGTTGATTTCTATCAACACGTAATGTTGTATCGATGTATAGAGATGTACAACAGCAAAAGTATTCTCCGTCGGGACTTCCTGCAACAACACCACGTCGTTATCGTGATTCTGATTGGCCAGAAGACATTATCAAAGATATTCTATTGAGAAGATGATCACTATGTGACAAAAGTTTTCAAACCGTTTCTAGTCTTCGGTATTTACTGCTGTCAGTGCAATTTACTCCGCGCGAGTTGGTGGACTTTATTTGGCTTACTTTAAAATCATTTTTCATGGTGGGGCTAAGCCATTTCTTGGTATGGGTGTAGCCTACCCCAGTATACCCTGGCGCCGCCACTGAACATAATAATAAAACAATTAAAATGTTGTATTCAGCCCTGATTAAAACAGCGGGCCCTAATCCTGGATGGGCACACGGGGCCCATCCAGGATTATGACGCCGGGTCTGCCGCCGGGGAGAGCAGAATCTTCAGCCGCTCCTACTCTTCCTGAGAATCCTTGCAGGCAGGGGCAGGACTTTATTTAGCTGGGCCACCATGGGGCCAATCATATGTGAGGACACACTAGGATCATACCATTATGTGAAAGAAGGGTGGGGGGCACAGCAGGTGTAGTGGTACAGGCCAGCTGCACAGAGTGACGGGGATACGGATTTAAATGCAAGCGCGTCGGAAAAAGTCAAGAAATTAGCGAAAACCGAAAAAAGAAGCAGCATCTGGCTGCATTTCGATGATATTGGAGAAAGCAAAGCTGAGTGCAGGATTTGTAAAATGAAAATAAACTTTTTTGGTTACCTTTATTTTGGTAACCACTCAGGATTTACTGTCAGAGGTGGGAGAAGTTCAGATCTTGTACTTGAGTACAAAAGTACCAGAGTGTAGGAATACTCGGTTACAATAAAAAGTCCTGCATTTAAAATGTTACAAGTAAAAGTAGAAAAGTATTAGCATCAAAATATAGTTAAAGTACGACCTGCAGAGGGACCTAGATGCAGGTGTTCTCTTCCCCATAGAGACCGCCTGGCTGCACATTATCCCTTGCATAAAGATAGATAGTGGGTCCCTTACAACATGTTGTACACAGTGGAAATAAACATTCTGGTTACCTCAACATCAGGGATCTTATACATTAAACTCCTTCTGAATCAAACCGTCACGGTAGCCTTACCTTATTGTTCTCTCTTAAAATAGAAAAAAACACGTTGCTTTACCAGGAGAGAAAATTGATTATTAAATTATTAATGTGACTAATAAAGAGCAATTTGATTATTAAGTATTATTCTGTTGATCGATGTCATTACATTTGATGAAAAACACATAATGACTTGTTTATGACTCGTTTTGTCAAAGTTTAGGACTTGGACTTGACTTGAACTTGCCCAACCTGTCTTGAGACTCGACTTAGACTTGAGCGCAAAGACTTGAGACTTGACTCGGACTTGAGCGCAAAGACTTGAGACTTGACTCGGACTTGCAAAACAATGACTTGGTCCCACCTCTGCAGATCACCCATTCTAGCCATGCCTCATATCCCTCTATTTCACTTCCTGTTACAAAAGGGCCGATTCTGGGTATAAAGCTTTAAAAAAAAAAGATTTGAAAAAAGGAGAGGGGGCGGAGCTTATGCCTGCTCATGCGGGAGATTCTACTGCCGTGATGAAACGCCATATCATGTTCCAAACCACATCAAGGATTATTTCTGAAACAGTATGGAGCTCAAATGCTTTTCTCTTGCGGGTTTACCACAAGGTGAGTTCCTTTTAATATCCGGCTTTTTTAGACATGTGCTCTCTCCAGTACAGCTTAGCTCTGAGTGTTAGCGATGCTTGCTAATGTAAACAAAGACCATATTACGTCCAAAACAGTCGGGGCTTTGTTTCTGACAGCAACGTTTCTGATAGTGCTGTGGGTCCGTATTGCCGACATTACGTCATATCGGACGCAAATCTGGATCAGCTCCGTTGTATCCTTGTTTTTAGAGATTTGGGTACGGAGGAAAAGAGAGAGGTTTTTGTTTTCTGACACTTTGTGAGTTCCCTGACACACTGGGGACCAACACACTCTCACTCCCTAAACGTCCAGGAGCGACGCTTGGTCAGGGTCCCGTGGCGTGCAGTTGGGACGCGCCGAGGCTCCTTCAGCTTCATAAACGGACGCAAAGAGCTTTCAACTGATTGCAATGTATTTCAGCGACGTGCAGTCAGGGGAGGCAGGGGAGGCAGAGCCTCACCTGTCATACTCCAATGTAACGGAAAAACAACTAAAGAAAAACTAAATAGTAATAATAATAAAATGTCTCCACTGATCTGTGTTGTAAATGTGATTTACAGTGGGGCAAAAAAGTATTTAGTCAGCCACAAATTGTGCAAGTTCTCCCACTTAAAAAGATGAGAGAGGCCTGTAATTTTCATCCTAGTTACACTTCAACTATGAGAGACAAAATGGGGGGAGTAGTGGATATATCACTGTCAAATCAATCGACAGTAAGGAGAATACTTACTTCCGGGTGTACAATTCTCCGTTATCCAATGGGAATGGACGCTCACATTGCCTTTAACAGCCGCCGACATAAACAGATGTGGTGCTTCCATGAGCGTCAAATACCGCCGCCGATGAGAATACATTGCAATCAGTTGAAAGCTCTTTGCGTCCGTTTATGAAGCTGAAGTAGCCTCGGCGCGTCCCAACTGCACGCCACGGGACCCTGACCAAGCGTCGCTCCTGGACGTTCAGTGAGTGAGAGTGTGTTGTGGGGACACATATTTATGTATAAAAGACATCAAAAAGTGCATTTTGCATGATAGGTCCCCTTTAATGTAAGACATCAAGTCATTTTGATAAAGGGTTTTTGGCTTTGAGTTCTCTGCTTTACAAAATGTTGTTAGGGCGTCAAATGTCTTTATCCCTGCACATTTGCTGTTTCCTGGAAGCAGCATTACCACTGTAGATAACATACTTAAAAACATAAAGAAGTTTAAGTAAAAAGGATTAGTTCATCATTTTTCTTTGCAGCACTTTCAAAGCATTGTATTTTTTTCGGATTTCCAAGGTTTTTCACCAATGTACGAGTTAATGATGTCAACACCAAGGTTTACTGGGGTGTTAAACATTGTTATAAATAACACCTTGAGTCGTAGTTACAAATGGTTTTGTGTTCAGATAATGTGTAAGTGTTAACCTTACCTCTTCCATTCTGTAGGACTCAAAAACATAAAGGTAGCTGCCTGGTCTGCCTACCAGTCTAGAGAAAAAGGGGTAGATTTAGATATAGATTGGTTCGACATGAACAAAAAAAAAAAGGTACAAAATGATACTTTAAAATTGAACATGGTTACACACCTGCCCCTGAAGAAAGCAATGTAGATGATGGGGGAGAATGCATTGACAAACTTGAGAATGAAGGTCTTGAAGATAAGTCGTTCCTCAAAACTCTTGTCTGTTTTAGGAACCTCTGAAAAATGAAAAGAGGATTTTCTTTTGATGTGTTGCAATGAAAAATAGCCACGTGCCAGAAACATAATGTCATGGATGTGTTAAGAGAACATTGGGCAGTGGGCATTACGTGGCTGATGCCCAATGCCCAATGGCATCAAGTAACTGACACAGATGTTGTAATACAACTGTTTGGCCTAAAAATAAGTTACTTTAATGCCAGGTGAACTTCCTGCGGTCTTGATTCAAAGACCATCACTCTTAAAGGCAATTTGAAACCCAATCAGAAGGTAGCAATCACACACAATAAAACACAACAACAGGAATTGGACAGGGGGCAGCTACAGTATATTTAGAGTTCTTAGAACTGGAGTAACATCCAGTACCTGCTGGGTACATGCACTCTCTTATTCCTCTATACCAACCTGATCTCACCAGAATGCGTGACTCCACCACGACTCCTTAACACCGCATTGCGTGGTGGAGTCACGAACTTTGCTACATTTACATGTCTGCACCACGCAAACAACCCCAATGTAAAGTGAATGAGGCTCCATTGTCGTGCTGCACACACACATTTCTACAACGTCCAGCAGTGAGCTTTTATTCTATAAAACGTTTTTAAAATCTACTTTATAGCTTGTAGTAACTCACGGGAGGCTTCTTTTATTTTATTTGTATTCATAATAATTTGTATTTTCCGTCAGAATGTATTATGGCAACCCTGTCTCTCAAAAATGACGTTCCCACAGAACTAAACTGCATTCTCAATTACGTTTAGCTAGAAACGTATTCTCTCCCACGTTACGTTCGTTATGAACGTATCTCAAATACGATTATTTTCTACATACTGTATCTTCTAGAAACATATTTTCTCCCACGTTACGTTTCTTATGAACGTATCTTCAATACGTTTATTTTCCACATATCTTTGCCATTTATTGTCTTGCTTATAATAATGATAATAGTAATTTATAAATATCATTTTAGAGCACACATTTGAAATCAGTAGGCGAGGCTGTAATTTCGCCAGCTGTTACTTTCATGAGCGAGGCAGAAAATAATAGTTTTAACATGCCAAAAAGCTGCTGTGTCGTTTATTGCAGCTCAAACATTAAAACAAATCCAGAGTTACGTGTTTCTGTACTTCCTCTAAGAAGAAAGGACAGTAAAAGAAGAGCTCTGTGGCTTCAGGCTTGATCGCCGTTCAAAAGACAGCGTTGGTTTCCCCAAAAGTGGGCCGGGCTGTAAAGTGACGTAGATTTTACTCTCATCTATTATTCAAAACCATTCTATTTATTCTAATGTAAATTACATGCCAGTGTTTTATCTTTTTATTACTTATATGTTCATACTTTATTTGCTATGAGTTATATCTGAAGCAAATTATGTTTCTGAGGATGTGTAGTCAATTCCACCCTTCAATGTAGCATAAATGTGAACTCTCATTACAGGAACAATACCAGAAACAGACGTAGGAAAGATCCTCAGCTCGCTGATTGGATGTTTTAGCCGCAATGCACGTTTTTAAAGATATTACTGATTTTTTTTAATATAAGAATGTAAATACTGAGTTGAGAGAATAGTCAGGGGATTTGGGTGATGGGAGACACATCTATGGAATCACTATTTTAATAGCTTACCATTAAATGATGGATATACCTTTCTGTCTGTGATGTTTTACAAAACAGAACCCGTTAAGCCCGAGAGACCCCAGTACCGGGGCCCTCCTGCAACATCTTGCAGGAAACAGTGTCTGAGGGCATGTTCATTTAATAAACTATGAATGTTTTATATCCATGTAACGGGAAGAAACTCGTCTAACTGATGTTTCTTCTTTTTTTTTTTAAACCCACAATGCTAACGCTGAGCCTCTGAACTAGCAACGAGCGAAAAATGCTAACAGATGACTGCACCGAAATTCACTCACAAAACCTTATTATTTATCTTTGCTGCACATCCAACCCATCGTTTCACATCGTGAGGTGACACAGAATCGAGGGGTACCCTCATTATTACTCAATTATACGAACTCTCAGAGATAATAACAAGAACAGACATCAAAACATACGGAGCTAGGTAGCTAAAAACGCTAACATGGCTCACCTGTGTCGTAGTCTGGTCAAAAGTGGTCTTCAATGGTATTACAACGATAACAACGCTGCTGAAGTTAATCCATAGGTTAATCCAATGTGTCTGTGTCCCCTTGAAATGATTTTTGATAATCCATGAGCAATAAACCTGCTTTTCGGTTTTCAGATGTCAGACCTAGAGACAGCTTCACTCTGGTGCAAAACTGTGTTCCCGAAGCCCCCACCTATTTGTTTTACCATGTGTGTGAGTGGGGAGATTCCCCATTCGATTCTATTGGCTCTAATGGTCAGAAAGAGATGTCAATCACCAAAATCGACCAATAGGTTCCAGAGAAACGGTAAAACCCCCAGTTCCACCCAAATCACCTCAGAGGTAGAGTTTGTTTTGCTAAACCTCTCTAAAATGGTCAAATGTCACTTGTTTTGCATCAATCTTGATACAGGGTAATTATTATATGTTTTACTGTGGATTCCTAAAGCTTTTAGTCTACCTTACCATCATCCAAGGGTAGTTTTCACTATAAGTAAAAAACAATTTTTGGACGGACACTATAATTTACAGTTTTTTACCATGTTCAATCTGAATTTTCTTTAAAATAAAAAACATCTATATTGATTCTGACTTTTCTACATCCAACTCACAGGTTTATCATTACTTTGAGTAAAAAGATTATTAATTTAACCCTTTTAGAAGGGAAGATATGGTCATTTGTTCTGGGAATGTCATTTTCGAGCCTGAGACCTGAAAAACAGGCTCAGGGCTAAACTGGTTTTAATGTGTAGAAGTAAAACATGAGAAATACTATAGCAATATCCTGTAAAATTATGTAAAAACATGAATAAAACTAAATATCTTCAGATGTTATACATACATAAGTGTCCTACAATAATAATACAAAGTTATTATTAGTATGCTGTGTGTACCTTGTGTGCCCCACCTAGTGGTTAAAGCACGTTATTGAATTATTTTTGTTGAATAATGTTATTTGATGTAAAAAATATTAAGAGTACATACTTTCATAGGGGGAAAGTAGAAGGTCAATGATAGAAATATAGAATATAAAAAATCAAGAAGATACTGTAAGTGATCTCAACAATAATACAGTTTAGTGCTGGATGTACAAAGATATTAATATGAGGATGTGCAAAACAGACAAACTAATTAACCTTTATTTAAACATTAAAGAATACTTTAGGTTAAGGTCTTCTTTCAAATAAGAAAAACACTTTGGGGGTATCTATCTACAGATAAATATTAAGCCTGACAAAGTACTTTACATATAATATATTGCTTTCCTGCAATGTTAACTATGTTGAAACACTTATTTTAACTGATATTATACATATGCATTATACTCTTATAATATGTATGTAGATAGTATAAGACATGTGCAGAATATGACAGTTTAATGGTGGAGGTATACACACATATTGATAGATGTCTTGTAATGCACTGTTGAGCAACCTGTGACCCAAGTTTTTCATTCATTGCGTAACTACACCGTAGTTGTGTATATGATATGTCAATAAACCTTTGAAAATCTTGAAATTTTGAAAGGGATGTGCAAAATAGCAATTATATACAGTTTGTAATTAACAATTAGTAGAGAATAACGATTAATAAATATACTTTATAGAGATCTGCAGATAAATGTTTAGTCTTCTCAAGCACCAACAATCAAATATCTCGATTGTTGGCACTTTACCTGAATTTTACTCAGGTGTAACTAAAGTCTGATTTAAGGGTTGTTTATATTTCACATCATTAATCAGAATCTGCAAAGTAACTAAGATAAATGTAGTGGAGTAAAAATACCAGGTTAACCTCTGAATTGTAGTGGAGTAGAATTACAAAGTAACAATGAGCTGTCACGTGGGTATATATTAATGCTGCCCATTATGGACACAAGCGATTTTCACCCATTTAGTAATTACATGTTTTAAATGTGTACACACCAATGTGTTTCCTATCGCCTAAACCTCCAGGGCCGTACACAGTTTAATACTGTCAACTTCTGATTTTGGGGAAAACGTCTTTTTAAAACTACAATTCCCAGTAGAGACGTGCCATAGGGAACATGTCGCGAAACATAATAGCCAGCTTGTGTAGTTCTCAGGGGGCGTTCGAGTCCAGTTTTGAATAGTCTGCCGTGGTTTCGTTCCATTTCAAAGAGCTTGACGCTCGACGTAACCTCGGCGCACTGCTACTCCAACATCCAATCCCAGAGCTTGAAGATTAATCACGGGCTTTGTCAACGGGACTGTAGTCCCAAACGATAGCTGAGGATTATGGGTAGTGTAGTGTCTTCGGCCATCCTAAACTGATTTTTTTTTCAGATATCATATCGCATTAACAACACCACATCTGGCGTCACAAAGATATTCTGTTACTGTCCTTTCTTCTTAGAGGAAGTACAGAAACACGTAACTCTGGATTTGTTTTAATGTTTGAGGTGCAATAAACGACACAGCAGCTTTTTGGCATGTTAAAACTATTATGTTCTGCCTCGCTCATAAAAGTAACAGCTGGAGAAATTACAGCCTCGCCTACTGATTTCAAATGTGTGCTCTAAAATGATATTTATAAATGACTATTATCATTATTATAAGCAAGACAATAAATGGCAAAGATATGTAGAAAATAAACATATTTAAGATACGTTCATAACGAACGTAACGTGGGAGACAATACGTTTCTAGCTAAACGTAATTGAGAATGCAGTTTAGTTCTGTGGGAACGTAATTTTTGAGAGACAGGGTTGCCATAATACATTCTGACGAAAAATACAAATTATTATGAATACAAATAAAATAAAAGAAGCCTTCCGTGAGTTACTACAAGCTATAAAGTAGATTTTAAAAACGTTTTATAGAATAAAAGCTCACTGCTGGACGTTGTAGAAATGCGTGTGTGCACCACGACAAAGGAGCCTCATTCACTTTACATTGGGGTTGTTAGCGACAGGTAAATGTAGCAAATTTCGTGACTCCACCACGCAATGCGGTGTTAAGGAGTCGTGGTGGAGTCACGCATTCTGGTGAGATCAGGTTGCTATACAGTGCAACTACTCTTACCAGTACGTTTTTTGTTACCACTGTAGGCTGTTAGGGAGCTGACGTATTCCTGATGCACCTGAAAACTCTAACCCCCAAACATTTAGGCCAAACAGCTGACTGGCCAGAAGACATCAAGTGGTCCTACCATTAAACTTGCCCTAACCAAAATAAAGGCTAAAACGAGTTCCCAAGGCCTCCTCAAGAGGCGATCCAGGACTGTCTTCAGTTATAGTGCAACAGAGTGATACAAAAATTCGCCTTTTGATTAAAAGTCCCATTTTCCACTGTTTGTCAAAAACATGTGATCTGGTTAAATGCCTACATTTAACCTAACTTACCTAGCACAGTGAGCCATCGGGCCACAGCTCCGTACACCTCGTCCAGTATGAGGATGACCACCAGGTTAATGATGGCTGCAGTGGTTTTAACCGTCAGTTGTGCATGGCTCCGTGTGACCGGATTGGAGCTCATATAAAGAGCAGCTTTGGTTGAGATCCGGTAGAGGATCACTCCAAACACAATGGCAAATGTAACACCAATCTGACAATGAAAAGGTTTGCAGGATTACACACAGAATCCAACTGTGAGGGGATGGTGAAATAACCCTCATCAACCAAGTCGGATTGCCTTACCATTAACAGCATCATGACAATGTTCGTCATGTAGGCTGGGAGGCGGTCTTGACATGTGAGCTTTTCAGTCTAAAAATGAATAAATAAAAAATATATTAACCATTCACCACCATTGTAAAAACAAAAAATATGAACTAACTTGTAACAAAGAACTTTAGAGATGCAAATATGTAGAGCCTACGATATAATTACCTTGTTATTAGATTTCTGATCTTTGCTCAGTGTCTTCTGCATGACCCTTAATTCATATTCAGCCCTAGGGTGGTCCTGTGATGGGGACACAAACAGAAATAATGGACAGAAAAAGTGAAATAAGTGGAATACCAGCTGGAAATGTGCCTAGTGTAGAAGAGATTCTCTGACGGAACCATCAGTTCAGAGATCAATTAACCGGTGGACCAAAGTTGTTAAACAGCAGTTCTGCATTTCCTTTTTCTTTTATTTTAGATTTGACTATTCAATGTTCAATGCCTTTCTGCTACTGAAACCTTTCAGGTTATAGAGGGCGTTACACCTTCAACTTAATGGGATCCAGCTCAATTGGACAAGCAGGACAAAGAGGGTTGTGTTTTCTTATATATATCTTCTGTAATGTAATATGAGTTGTGTTTGAGGGTGTTCTACTCTCTCAAACACCATTAACCCTACCTACAGTTAACAGGTTTCAGATCAATTTTGTTGGCATTTTAATGGAGTCAGAACAGGTAGATGTGCCATTTAACAAGCACAACAATAGAGTTCATACTCAATACCTGAAACAATAGACGTGTGTAACATAAAATACATTATAAATCAAACATTTTGTAAGGAAGTGAAAGCTTTCAGCTAAAAAGTGAACAGAAGACAAAAGGCTTGAGCTGTAAAGTCAGGAAATAATCACAGTGCTGAAAAAGAAGAAAAATAGTCATATTGTAAAAGTTGATAGCAGCGGCTTATGGAACCTGGGAGTTGGATTTTTATTTTCGTTATGAGCTATGTAATAAAACTACAGATATTCTTTTCCCCTGAAAATGTGTTATTACTTTGTCAGGGATATATTTGGAGGTAATCCTATTTGTCTTATTTTGTCCATCTGCTGTGGTAGTAAATCGTTTTCTGGCATCCATCCCAGGCGACTGTCAGAGAGAGAAGCAACAGTGATTAAATTCGCAAAGCGATATTGATATTAAGCTAACATTAAGTAATTATTTCTCCGATTTGATCTGTCACCTCTGTAGCGCGATATACAACCACTTAGCTATTAATATTTAATGTTAAAGTAAAATCGCTACAACTAAATAGCTAATGTAAGGCTATAAACAAGCTACATCAGGGTTTGTATGACTTCTGGTCACCACCACTAGGCTAAAGGCGGCTAATGTTTGTCGTCATGACATTTAGTTGCTAACAAGTGTCTAAATTAGACTACTAAACATCATTACGCTGACACGAGTCCGCCTAACTTAGTGGTGGTGATGCGCAGCCATGTGACCATGATTTTGTTTGTTAATAACCTAGCACTAGCTTTTTACTTTTTACGATTGCATTTAGGCTTCAAAAATCACAAAGTGTTGTTAATATGTGGAGAATGTCCTGCTGAACAACATGTGTTAAATATCATAAAAGTGGAGTACCAGTCAAAAGTTTGGACACACCTTATCATTCAATGGTTTTTGTTTATTAGAATGTTGTTCCACTTTGTAGATTAATACTGAAGACATTACAACTATGAAATAACCAACCACAGTGTCACAGTCTGCGTACAAATGACACGACTTTGCAAAGGCGTGCATATGATACGCTGATATTGCATCTCAAACATTAAAACAAAGAGCTCTGAGGCTTCAGGCTTGATCGCCGTTCCAATGACAGTTTTAATGTTTGCGGTGCAATAAACGACACAGCAGCTTATTGGGTGAGGGTTAGGGTTAGGGTTAAATAAATGGCAAAGATATGTAGAAAATAAACGCATTAAAAACGTTCATAACAAACGTAACGTGGGAGTATCATATGCACGCAAAATCGGACTTCTGCGTATATCTATTGCACGCCTTTGCAAAGTCTTCAAGGTTGTGTCTTCCTGGTCGTATGTACTTATTGTAAGTCGCTTTGGATAAAAGCGTCAGCTAAATGCAATGTAATGTAATGTGTCATTTGTACGCAGACTGAAGAGAGTGGGCTGGAAAGAACACATACGGAATTATTTAGTGAACAAAAAAGTGTTAAAAAATCCAGAATATGATTTATATTTTAGATTCTTCAGAGTAGCCCCCTTTTGCCTTGATGACAGCTTTGCACACTCTTGGCTTCTCTCAGTCAGCGTCATGAGGTCGTCACCTGGAAAGGTTTTCAATTAAAACATGTGCCTTGTCAAAAAGTCAATTTGTGGAATGACTTGCCTTCTGGATGTGTTTGAGACAATCAGTTTTCTTGTGCAGGGATAGGGTTCGTGCCAGGGCCGCCCACGCAGATCACGCAGACTGCGTGGGGCCTCATCTTATGCACAAATGCGGCGGAATTCATCTAAAGCGCAAATGTGCCGCAATTAGGAGCTCCGCAGTTACCCCATTGCGAGGCTCCGGCGAACTAACAGTTCACGAGCGTGCTCGACTAGCACCCCCCTGTCAACGCTCACAACACATAAGGGGGGCCTCATTAAACACCTTTGCGTGGGGCCACACGTTGGCCAGGGGCAGCCCTGGTTAGTGCACAGTGGAAAGCCCTATTTGACTACTGTTGTAATCCATATTATGGCAAGAACCACTCGACTCAGTAAAGAGAAACGACCGTCCATCATCACGTTAAGAAATGAAGGCCAGATGATCCGGAAAATGTCAAGAAATTTGAATGTATCCCAAAGTGCAGTCGCCTGTGTTACCTCTGCTGCAGAGGATAAATACACAAGAGTTACCAGCCTCAGAAACTGCAAATTAAAGCACCTCAGATTGGAGCCAACATAAACGATCACAGAGCTGAAGTATCAGACAAATCTCAACATCCACTGTTCAGAGGAGAATGCGTGAATCAGGCCTTCATGGTCCAATTGCTGAAAAGATCCACTACTGAGTATGAACAACAAGAAGAAGAGAATTGTTTGGGCCAAGAAACACAAGGATTGGACATTAGACCAGTGGAAATCTGTACTTTGGTCTGATGGGTCCAAATTGAGATTTTTGGTTCCAACCTCTGTGTCTTTGTGAGACGCAGAGAAGGTGAGCGGATGGTTTCTGCATGTGTGGTTCCCACCTTGAAGCATGGAGGAAGAAGTGTGATGGTGAAGCATGGAGGAAGAAGTGTGAGGGTGGGGGGGCTTTGCTGGTGTCACTGTTGGTGATTTATTCAGAATTCAAGGCACACTTAACCCGCATGGCTACCACAGCATTCTGCAGTAGCCAGCAAAGTATAAATCATATCTGGATTTTTTAAACACTTTTTTGTTTACTAGATAATTCCATATGTGTTCTTTTATAGTTTTGATGTATTCAGTATAAATCTACAATGTAGAAAAAAAGAAATAAAACTTCAAATGAGAAGGTGTGTCCAAACTTTTGACTGGTAGTGTATATTTGCCACAGAGCATACTTTCTACAATATATTGAAATCCAATGGAAAAATCCCATTGCATTTTGTCGAGGTAGCCCTTTGCAATGCTAACTTCTGGATTAGCCTACAAAAATAAGTTATCACTGCACCACTCTAGTTTGACCACCTGTCCTATAAGCAATTTGCTTAAATTTGGCATTTGGTGTTTTTTTAGAAGGCTACATTTATTCATTTAAAGGATTTTGTTTTTTTCTGTGACTATCTGGCTTCCAGGGGCGGCGGGTGCTGTAGGCTAGGGAAGGCTAAGCCTTCCCAAATATTTGTGTCACTGCATCCTGGTAAAATAAAAATATAATGTATAATGTTTGTGTCTTTGACATTAGCGCTGCTATGCAGCCAGTTCAACATACCCTGGATATGTTTGAGTTATCTTAACTAACCCTAACAAACGAGATCTCGCTAAGCGGTCCTACGACGCTGGTTATCAACTCGGTAAATCAAGCTAGGGTTTCTCTCTCCAGCTGAGAGCGCGTTCACGTGAAAGGGGCGGGGTTAGCAACATTTGACCAATCACAAAATAGGGACAGCGCAGCGTCATACTTCATTAATGAAAAGTAAACTAATATTAGACAAATATGAACTTTAAACATCCATGATTTAAACATATAATCCAGGATACAAGCCACCTGCAAGGTGAATATAGAACAACTGGTTAAAAAATAACTACCGAGTGTTTGAAAGCGTACAACAGTTTTATGATATCACTTCCCCGTCTAAGACACGAGTGGATCTGTCTTGAATTCAATTTGAGTTGAGTGTTTAGTCAACTTAATGTGTTGCTTAAAATAATACTTCTGCATACAGTATGTGACAATGTAGGTGATGCACGGCCAGATACGGCTCGAGAAGCTGACTCAGATAAGGAAATGTGATATATTATGATATTATATGAATGATAAAGTGCGACACGTCGGCGTCTTCTCTGCATACGGCAGTTTAAACTGTATTTCCTTTATCCTGTAATATGACTTGATAGATTTAAACTCTGCACACTGAGCTCTGATTGGTCAGCAGGTGGTGCTTTCACTGAGTTGATCTATTTTCTATAGACGCTGGAGGCGGGCAGCGTCAGGTAAAAAAAAGGTTATTTAGCCTTCCCAAACCTGAGCCTCACGCGCCGCCTATGCTGGCCTCACTCAAATGCTGGCCTCACTCAAATGCTAATATCAAGCTAATATCAACGGCAGCCATGCTACTAACTATATCGGCAACAAGAAGTTGTCTTTGTTAAAGCACGTTTTGTAACATGAACTATACTGATGGATAAACCTAAAATGTATTGCACACCATGTATGTTGCCAATACCATTTATATTAACACATGTAATTGATGTGTTTTGATGAGGTTTGCAGCAGCAGCAGCAGCAGCAGCAGCAGCAGCAGCAGCAGCAGCAGCAGCAGCAGCAACAGCAGCAGCAGCAGCAGCAACAGCACAGCGGCAGCAGCAGCAGCAGCAGCAGAAAGGCGACAAGAGGAAAGAAAGGAGTTTATCTAGAAATAGGAATGTATCCAAACCTTGAGAGCTTCCTGTGAAAGAGAGAGGAGAGTGGACACGGAAGTGGGGGGTGTTAGTAACAACATCAAGGATGACCGATAACAGAATAAAAAGGATAAAAAAAGCTAGATGGCTTTTGCCCTACTGCGGTTGCTGAAAAGTGTTCCCTGAATGATTTCCCCTGTTTATTGAAGTTTACATCATACAGATTATAGGTTTTTGCTAGGCAGTCAGATGGCTACAGGCTAGTCTAATTCATTTGGGAGGAAAGACACAAGTTGTTTAAGCAACCTTTTTCTAGAGAACATTAATGCAGACTTTGACAGATTTGCTCAAAATCTATTAATGTAAAACCTGGACTACCTGGAGCAGAATACATGCCACAGATCATACCTGATTCAATAATAAAACCATACAAAAAATCACTTCATGTTTTGAAAAACTAAAAAGGATTGGGAATATTAATTCACATATCTGTAACTTAATTCTTAAAAACCCACCCTTTTACTTTTTGTGTTATGGTTTCATTGTGGCATTTCAGAACTTTAATCTTGAATATTATAGGGCAGGGGTCGACAAGTAAGTTTGGCCTTGGACCAAAACATTTCTGAGCCACTAGATGGGGGGCCACAACATAATCAAAGGCTAATTTAAGTAATTGATTGTTAAAATCGCTGCAGTTATTATCCAGTGGAAAGTCCTTACCTACTGGCCTAGTTAAATCAAAGTGGTTAATTATTTTTGGCTGGGAAGTGTAGTTTTACACACCGTCTTATTTGACTTTCTCAGAACTGTAAACTGTTTTTTGGGGGCAGACCCCCACAAAGAAAAATAAATATATTTACACATGTATGGTCATCATGTTAACAGTTTGTTATGCTCATCGAGTCATCCGTGAGCAGAGCATCAAGTTGGCATGCCTATAACAGCTGAATGCAGCGATTACCATGTTGTTCAGCAAAACGCCTCACAAACTGATCCAAAGATTTAGTGCGTTTTGATTCAATGCTGACTACAGCCAAACTTCACTCTCTTCTCTGTTACCGTCCCATTCAAATGAAATCGCCACCAATCATATTTCCATGTTCGCGCAAGGGCCGGGGGAGGGGTTACAAGGATTGAGTCTTGTGCTGCATTCACTTGCACTCGGACATTAGGGATTTTCTCTCATAAATGTCTGATGAGCCAAAACTTTTCTTTCAAAACAAAGCAAATTTTCCGGGCCAAATATTATTGCTGGCGGACCAACAATGGTCCGTGGGCCGCCTGTTGCCGACCCATGTTATAGGGGAACCATCTTCAAATGTGTCCTAATTTGTATTGCATACAGCAAAAACATATGTTTAGTGCAGCAGAAGTGGTTCTACATACATGTTTAGCTCATCTCTTCCTTTTCTATGTTATGGTATGTGGGCCCCACTCACCTCCTCATCTTCAAACCCTGTCAGGTCCCACTCATAGTTCAGTCTCATCTGCCTCCTCTTCCAATGCTCCATGAACATGGCAGCTGAACCAGACATAACATAATTAGATAAATAAACACAGGAACTCAGACACGGAAATTAATAACACTTCAAATATACTTCAAATCAAAACCTTGGCAAGTGTGCGACCATGTGCATTAATCAGCAGTGGTGATAGCACTTCAGCTATTGGTCTGACAAAGATTTCATCTTAAATTAAGGCCAATATTTCTGGAGCTTCAGAAATCAGTACAGTGGATATCCTTGTTGAGATTTCCTCCACATCCGCCAGCTATAGTTTACAGTCTGATTAGCAACTTTGATGTCATGGGACGACATGACGACATGTTACAGCGAGTTGATTCACAGGTATCCAGTTCACACTGCATTCATTTTGTTCCTCTCCAAATGGGTTGTTTACCTGCATGCAACTAAAGCATGCTCAATAGTGGTACTCCGATATCAAACGTAAACCACACCTGTCACAGTCTGCTTTCTCACTCACCTATTTTCTGCATTATCATTCCTTAGTCACCTGGTAGTCACACCCTGTCTCTCTCTCTCACTCTGTTACACCCATCAGCTCCATTAGTATTTAGGCCCACTTCACCTTCACCTCAGTGCCAGATCGTACTTCGCAGCATGCTTGTCTTTCCCGCACTACTCCTCAGATTGCTCTCCCGGTTTCGACCCTGCCTGTCCCTGACCAGCCTGCCTCGCCTGCTCCCTGACCCGTTCTGTGCCTACGACTCCCGTCCTGCTGTCTCCTGGAACCCTCGCCTGTCCCCGACCAGCCCTTTGCCTACTATCTGCCGTGTTGTCTCCTACCAGCCTATAGACTCTAATAAAGCTGGTTACCGACTATCTCTGGTTTCCCGTGTTCTGCATTTTGGTCCTCAGCTCGTTTGTGACAGAACGATCTGGCCAGAAATGGACCAAGCAAACACCGGGTCTCCTAGAGACCGCTTTGAGAGGGTTGAGGATGCCATCCAAAGACAGGAGGTCACAATAGCTACCTTAGCTATCGAGACCCACCAGGCAACCTCAACCCAGGGACAAACGCTGGCTTACCTTACCTCCCAGATGCAACAGATGGCCGCCACCGTACAACAGCTAGCCGCTACCATGGCTGCTACCGTCTCTCCGCCCGCAGCTCTGATGCTCGCTCCAGCCCCTGGGTCGACGGGATACGCTCCGGAGCCTCGTGTGGGAACGCCGGAACGCTACGCTGGTGAGCCGGAGGGATGCAGGCCTTTTCTCACAAACTGTTCCATATTGTTTTCACTGCAGCCACACACCTTCGACTCCGAGGCGGCTCGTGTAGCTTTCACCGTCAATCATCTGACGGGGAGAGCACGTTTATGGGGAACTGCTGAGTGGGAGCAGCAGACACCAGCCTGCGCCTCGTTTGCTGCCTTTTCCGCGGAGATGCGGAAGGTGTTCGGTCCCGTTCGTCTGGGTCCCGACGCTGCTGGAGGCCTGCTGAGTTTGAGCCAGGGTTCCGGCACGGTGGTGGATTACGCTATTGACTTCCGCACCAGCAGCCGCCGCAGCAGCTGGAATGAGCCGGCGCAGTGTGACGCATATCTGAGAGGATTAGCGGATTATATGAGAGATGAGCTGGTTTCCTATGATCTCCCTGCTTCCTTGGATGGGTTGATAGAGCTCACCTCTCGGATTGACGGACGAATCCAGACTCGGAGAGGAGAGCAACAGACGCGAGCGGCGGGCCGCTGCTCGCGACAACAACTTCCGGTTTCCGGGAGATTTCGACTTCCGGGTTCGGCGGAGAGTTCCCACTCCTACTCTGACTCACGGTACGAGGTCGAGCCCATGCAAGTGGGTCATACCAGTCTTACCTCTGAGGAGAGGGAAGTACGTCGAAGAGGTAAAAGACAGAGCTCATCAGTAATGGGGAGTATACTGGTGGGTCAAACCTCTGAGCTGATCTCCAATCTAAGACCTTTGTGCCATGCTCGACTCCTCCTGACAGGCAAATCTCAGGCTCTGGCTGTTTTTATCGACTCCGGATCAGATGTTAGCATCATGGACGAGGAGCTCGCACGACAGCTGGGCATCCAACAGGTTCGGCTGCTCCAGCCGGTACCGGCTAATGCTTTGGATGGTCACCTGCTGGGAACAGTGACACACCAGACGACACCGGTCCGTATGCTCATGTCGGGGAACCACCATGAGACAATCCGGTTTCATGTGCTACGGTCCCCCCAAATCCCTCTGATTTTGGGTTATCCGTGGCTCCGCCGCCACAACCCGAACATTGACTGGGCAACTGGGTCCATCCTAGGTTGGAGTTCTTCCTGTCATCAGGTTTGTCTCAAGCAGGCCGCCGCACCTCAACTATCTGTGGAGATGAACCTGGTTCCGGATGTCACAGGGGTTCCGGCGGAGTATTTGGACTTTAAGGAGGTGTTTAGCAAGGCTAAGGCGACATCTCTCCCACCTCATCGGCCCTATGACTGCGCCATTGAGCTACATCCAGGCGCAGTCCCACCCAAGGCCCGGTTGTACTCGCTTTCGGCACCGGAGAGGAAGGCCATGGAGACCTACGTCAATGACTCTCTGGCTGCGGGAATTATTCGTCCTTCCACATCACCCGCAGGAGCAGGGTTTTTTTTTGTGGCGAAGAAGGACAAGACCCTGAGACCCTGCATTGACTATCGGGGTCTGAACGACGTCACGGTGAAGAATCGTTATCCCTTGCCACTCATCTCGTCAGCATTTGAGTTACTACAGGGGGCTACAATCTTCACTAAGCTGGATCTAAGAAACGCTTATCACCTGGTACGAATCCGGGAGGGGGACGAATGGAAGACCGCCTTCAACACCTCTTCGGGACATTACGAGTACCTGGTGATGCCATTTGGACTTACCAACGCCCCTGCAGTTTTCCAGGCGTTGGTGAACGACGTACTCCGAGACATGTTGGATCGTTATGTTTTTGTCTATCTGGACGACATCTTGATTTTTTCTAAGAACCTCAAGGAGCACGTCCATCATGTCCAGACAGTCCTCCAGAGACTTCTGGAGAACTCACTGTTCGTCAAGACGGAGAAGTGCGAGTTTCACACTTCTTCGGTCGCCTTTCTTGGCTACATCGTGGGTCAAGGAAGTGTGGAGATGGATCCTTCTAAGGTCTCAGCAGTTACCTCGTGGCGGGTCCCTGATTCCCGGAAGGAGCTGCAGCGTTTCCTGGGATTCGCCAACTTTTACAGACGGTTCATCCGTGGCTACAGCACCGTGGCCGCCCCACTCACCGCCCTGACCTCATCCAAGGTGACGTTCCGATGGTCCCCTGCAGCCGAGGAGGCTTTTCAGGACCTCAAGGGCCGGTTTACGTCAGCTCCTATCCTTCAAGTACCAGACACCGCTGGTCAGTTGGTGGTGGAGGTGGATGCTTCTGACGTAGGGGTGGGGGCCATCCTGTCGCAACGTTCTGGTGAGAACCAGAAGCTCCACCCCTGTGCTTTCTTTTCGAGGAGATTGAGTCCGGCGGAGAGAAACTATGACGTGGGGAATCGAGAGCTTCTAGCAGTCAAGTTGGCGTTGGAGGAGTGGCGACATTGGCTTGAGGGGACAGAACAACCATTTCAGGTATGGACCGACCATAAGAACCTGGAATACATCAGGTCGGCACAGAGACTGAATTCTCGGCAAGCCAGGTGGTCGTTATTTTTCACCCGGTTTAATTTTTTTCTCTCCTACCGCCCGGGCTCCCGCAACGTGAAGGCCGACGCTTTGTCCCGGCAGTTCGGGAGGGAGGGAGACACCCGGGGTATTCCGGACACCATTCTTCCTGCTCCTCGAGTGATCGGCGTCCTCGCTTGGGAGATTGAGGAGAGGGTTAAGACCGCTTTGGTGGACCAACCCGGTCCTAGTTCTTGTCCTCTTAACCGCTTGTTTGTGCCTCAGGTTTTGAGGGCTGAGGTGCTTCAGTGGGCTCATAGCTCCAGACTTTCCTGCCACCCTGGAATTCAACGTACCAAGGGGATGGTCCTACAACGGTTCTGGTGGGCCACGCTGGAGGCTGACACCCGGGAGTTTGTGAACGCCTGTCCTGTGTGCAATCGGCACAAGCCATCTCACCAAGCACCAGCTGGCCTCCTTCATCCATTACCGGTCCCACGTCGCCCTTGGTCACATATTTCATTGGACTTTGTGACTGGTCTACCACCGTCCCACGGACATACTGCCATCTTGACGGTGGTAGATCGGTTTAGTAAGATGGCTCATTTCATACCCCTGCCTAAGATCCCGTCAGCTAAGGAGACGGCAGAACTGATCCTGCTCCACGTGTTTCGCATTCACGGACTGGCGACTGATGTGGTTTCCGACCGGGGGCCCCAATTCACCTCTGTGTTTTGGAGGGAGTTTTGTGAGCTCATCGGGGCGACGGTTAGTCTCACCTCCGGTTTCCACCCACAGGCCAATGGCCAGACCGAACGGAAGAATCAGGAGATGGAGACCACTCTCCGCTGCATGGCTTCCGATCATCCCACGACCTGGTCAAAACAACTCCTGTGGGTGGAGTATGCCCACAACACCCTCATCAGTTCCGCTACTGGTCTTTCCCCTTTTCAGTGTGCATACGGTTTTCAACCCCCATTGTTCTCTGCATTGGAGAAGGAGGTTACCTGTCCGTCTGTCCAGGCTTTCATCCGACGTTGTCGGAGGACTTGGAGGCAGGCTCGTACAACTCTGCTTCAATCTGCTAACCGGTACGCCACATCAGCGAACCGCCGACGAACCAAGGCACCTGTGTACCAGGTAGGCCAGAGGGTGTGGCTTTCCACCCAGAACATTCCCCTTCGGGTGGAGTCTAAGAAGTTAGCGCCCAGGTTTATTGGACCCTTCGAGATTGTCAAGGTCATTAATCCTGCAGCAGTTCGACTGAGTTTGCCCCGGAACATGAAAATCCATCCCACCTTCCACGTCTCTAGGATTAAACCTGTCCGGGAGAGCCCTATGGTTTCCGCCGCCCCTCCACCACCACCCCCTAGGATGATCGATGGGGGCCCTACCTACACCCTTCGTCGTTTACTCCGTTCCCGTCTCAGAGGAAGAGGGGTTCAATATTTGGTGGACTGGGAGGGCTATGGTCCTGAGGAGAGGCAGTGGGTCCCGGCTCGTCATATCCTCAACCCTCAGCTCATCCGAGACTTCCACCTGCGTTACCCGGAGCAGCCGTCTAGGACCCACGCTCGACCAGGCGTTAAGCCAGGGAGTACTCGTCCGCTACGGACCAGAGGCTTCGTCGAGGAGGAGGGGGAGTCGTCATCGGGCGAGGAGGACGAGGATTTCCAGGAGGGCGAGGCCGAGAGAGCAGTCTCAGATGAGTACTAACCTTTCCCATACCTCCACCTTCCACCCGGTATCTGTAGGGTTTTTTTTTCTTGGGTCTCTTTTGTTGGTTTTTTTTAGTATTGTTTAGACGTCTGGAGCCGTCCATTAAGGGGGGGGTTCTGTCACAGTCTGCTTTCTCACTCACCTATTTTCTGCATTATCATTCCTTAGTCACCTGGTAGTCACACCCTGTCTCTCTCTCTCACTCTGTTACACCCATCAGCTCCATTAGTATTTAGGCCCACTTCACCTTCACCTCAGTGCCAGATCGTACTTCGCAGCATGCTTGTCTTTCCCGCACTACTCCTCAGATTGCTCTCCCGGTTTCGACCCTGCCTGTCCCTGACCAGCCTGCCTCGCCTGCTCCCTGACCCGTTCTGTGCCTACGACTCCCGTCCTGCTGTCTCCTGGAACCCTCGCCTGTCCCCGACCAGCCCTTTGCCTACTATCTGCCGTGTTGTCTCCTACCAGCCTATAGACTCTAATAAAGCTGGTTACCGACTATCTCTGGTTTCCCGTGTTCTGCATTTTGGTCCTCAGCTCGTTTGTGACAACACCAAAATCTTGGGTTTATGTGTCAAGACCATGTCGATGATAAAAAACATATAAATCTACAATTACTTTGTATCTTAAGCCTAACTACTGCCCGACTGTCATGGTGTACTGGCGATGAGCCATTGAAAAATATACAACCAACATTTCTGCTGGCAAAATCTACATGACAACAATGAGAGGCCTGCTTTCTGTCCGATATATATCCAATTTGCACTATTACAGAACATTTCAAGTCTTCCGACGTTGTCAGGTAATTGCATTTAGCAATACATTGCTCAAATTGAAAGCTTGAAAGGTGTAGTAACAGTAATAAATGGAGATGGGTTTTAATGAAGGGTTAAACTGCACCTCAAACGGCAGCCTCAAAGATGACCGCAAAGATAAAACAGGAAATATTCATGAAGTTGACAGTGTTTGCATGTGTGTTTTTTTAAAGTGAGCAGATGTGTGTTCATTCACCCCACAGAGCCATGAAGATCGAGAAGAAGACGGTGGCGGGGTTGTCGAACAGGTGGCTGGCCCGGGCCGTCCCACAGGCCGTGCTGAGCTTCCAGTAGCTGCACACTTTGTCACACAGAGGGCACATGGTGATGTTGTTCTTCGGGTGGCAGATCTCCATGCTGGAAAACAACACACAAACACACGCACACAGAAATACACGCACACACACACAGAGGGTTAGAGGTTCGATCCCTAGTCCCTGTGTAACAATTGTAAATATGCAGTGGTGTTTAGTGTTACATATCTTTGTAAATAATTGAGTCACAAATTCTGTGTTTTGTATTTAATAATTCTGTGTTCTTCATTTATTAAACGTTAAATACCTGACTAAGTCGGAAATCAGTGGTCGGAACCTCCAAAATTCAGTCACTGTACTCAGAAGATTCTTTTTTGTGGGGACTTCCCCCCCGCTTCATATTGTGTCCCTCACGTTTTCCTCTTCCCTTTTTTGTGAATGTGTTCCATGTGAGAGGAGTCGGTGTGAGGGAAAACCAATTCATAATGACTGATTTGTTGTATATCTGTTGTCAGTCGGCTCAACTGTATGCTGACTCGGGTCTCATCCTTCAAAGAAAGATACACAACGCAGACACCGCTAATCGACACCGGTTACACCTGTAGTCAACATGTCAACATGTCCTTAGGCAAGATCCTGAACTCCAAATGGCTCCCGTAAGGATGTCTACGCTATTGAAATGTATGGAGGTTGCTTTGGTTAAAACCGTCAGCCAAATGTCATGTAATGTAATCCGACAGGCAGCAGGTCTGGTTTGTCTCTCTGAGCGGTTAAGTGTACGGGTGAGACATTAACACTTGTCCTGAGTGTGTGGTGTGAGTCTGCAGTGAGTGTGTGCCGGCAGCATGTGTCATAATATCCTGTGGATGATGAGGAGCAGGATGAGGAAGCACAGGAGGCCGTGTTTCCCGCCTCATTAATCAAACCATTTCCTTTATCTCCATAATTTGTGTTTTCAAATGTACCTTCTTCACCTCCTACCCTGTAGTTCACACGATTTACATTAGCACATTTGGTTGCCCATTAGTCCTAATATATTACCTCAAATAGAAGTCATGATAGCATTACACTTATATTACACTTATTGCCCATGGGCAATTCAATAAGTGTAATGTTAAGGTCAAGATGATTTAAAATGTCAAATGTTCAAACCTTTGCAGATGTGTTTTATAAGACTCTTAAACATTATGCCTCTGACCCACTCCTACTGGGAGGTTGAGAGCATTTAAAAAAGTTCCTTAACTTGATTGCATCTAAATAATCAAAACAATTCCAAATATATATCGTTTTTGAGTGGTTGTGAGTTGTGTAAGCTAGTTCCTGACTCCTTCTAAGAAGTCAAAGCCTAAATTCAGTCAGGGCAAGCTTTACATTCACTCCTCAGTGGCATCCGATTGGCTGATTAAGGGCATCCATTCTTGCCAATCTACATTTTGCCACGATCTCCATCAGCCAATCATTGTGCTGCTGTGAAACTTTAAATCTGTTCTCCTCTCTACTGCAGTCAGCTTTAATTCCTTAACCCCATACAGCACCCTTTCACTCATATCATCATCAAATCCAGATGTTCTGCATGATCTTCATCCCATCAACATCACCACCAGTGTTTAGACCGGGGGGGGTTCTATTCTACACTTACGGCTGCACACACAGCACTCATAGCCCCCCGTTCATTTAGCTTCACCTTCCTCTCTGTATTGTTACACAAAGTCAATGTGCTCTGTTGTTTTTCACCCTGAAATAGTACGAATACCCTTGTATTTACATTTATGTCTGTGTGTAAAGTAAATCAATAAGGTCTAAAAATGTTATCAGTGACTTTTGGAGCCGTTGTTAGGTGTATTTGTCTGAATGTAATGTTATATTTTCTGCAGAACATTGGATCTCATGGTATTCAGAGTAAGATTTTGTCACAAATAAGAAGATTGACAAGAATAAGGGATCGATGAATAAAATCAAAAAATGTCTATACGAGTCAAAATAAGTTAAATTGAAGTGTGTGTGTGTGTGTGTGTGTGTGTGTGTGTGTGTGTGTGTGTGTGTGTGTGTGTGTGTTTACCTTGGTAAGTTGTCATCAACTGTTGCACATCCATACAGAAACACAATGACTCCCACCAGAGAGGCGGGAATCAGCATCTGGGTATAGAGACCCAACCAGGCGAAGTACAGACCAATCTTCTCGCCAAAATACTTCCTAAACAACACAAAGAAAAGAAAATCATTCAGAAAATACTACCATGATGATTTGGGGATATAGGAACCTGAATTGTTCTGACGTACTTGACCAGGGTTAGCACATTCCATAGTAATACAATGCAAGGCAGGGACATGGGGGGGGGGGGGGGGAGAGCCACCAGTATACTCCAATAAATATGTGTGTAAATCTGGCTCTGATACGGGCCTGTGCCTTCACACCCACTGACCTCATCACACGCCACTGGTAAGCAGGGATTCGTGACAAAAACAGCCCTGCACTCAAACAGCCGGGGGCTTTATTGGGCCGTGTTGTTTAATGTACTAATGAGACGATAAACTCTGATATAGGAAGTCCAACTGGAGATACGCAGAGCTGTGACATAACCTCAAACCAGTCAGTTCTTTTGATGTACAAGGTATTTCTGAGAACCACTTAATAATACCTCTCTTTTGTAAAATAAATAAATCACTAAACCCATAAATCATTACCACAATAACAAAAGATGTGCAACAAATTCAACACTCTTTGATGTTTTCAATTTCCGAGGTGCTTTGACCTTCTTATTTCAATCCCTATGGGCAGGATTAGAACAGTTCTGAACTTGGATCAATCCTCTGGCAGTATAAACTTTATACTAGAATTGGAAACTGGAAAGGATTACACTGTTATTTATAATCCTGGGTATGTAATATAGTGTATGATGTAAAGTACAAATCTATGAGCCTGAATCCTGAGTCCTTCAAAATAAAAGCCCAAGCTGAAGAACAGGAAGGGGATTTTGATAGAAGAGTTGTTACCATACAGGGAATGTTGGAACTAAATGATATTACTAAACGCCAAGTGTCCTTACCGCACAAGTCCGATGGGCTGGTACTTGAAGAACACACTGTAGTTTGCCCACTCTTCATACAAAAGCTGAGGAGGACAATCAACAGTGTTTTGTTGCATTATTTGGTACAGTTTTAATCATGCATTTAATCTTTGTCACAGTTCTGTCTAAGTTTGGGTGTTTTCACTGTTCTCTGTCATGTTTTCCTCCTGTCGTTAGTGTCCCTGTGTGTTCTCCTCCCTCCTCACCTGTGTCTCGTTTAGCTAATTGTGTTCACCTGTGGCTCTTGTGTTTTTCTCCTCCCTCCTCACCTGTGTCTCGTTTACCGATTGTGTTCACCTGTGTCTGGTAATTAGCCCTCCCTGTATTTAGTCTTGTCTCGTGCTGTGTTCAGTGTCGGTGCTTCTTTTGTTGGTGACGGACTCCACCGGTGAGTGCTCTGTGTTTTTCTGTATTCGTTCCATTTTAGCCTTGAAATAAAGGTTTATCAAAGTTATCTGCGCTTGGGTCCTGCTTCCTTCACTCAACCGTGACAGAAAGCACCGACCAGAGATGGACCCAGCAGATGACCCATTTGAGTTGGAATTACAGCATTTTTCATTTGCTTTGGCTTGCTGCTATGATTGGTGGAGGGGAGCGTCCAGTGTTCGGCAGAAGGAGGCCGCTCTGGTAGAGGCGCACCGGTTGGCTATGGAGAAACCGGACTTGGTGAAGTTCTTACCTGACTGGATGTTGAACTTCATCTGGGCGTGTGATTTCCAGCCTGCGGACTATAAACGCCTCGGTGTGTTCCGTCTGGAGTCAACCAGTGCTTCCGCCCCAGTTCCTGCTCCTGTCCAAGAGGCGTTTTCTGGAACTCGGCTGGCTTTTGGAGGTCCACGGAGCCTTCAGGCGGCTTCTAGGAGAAGGAGTCGCAAGTCCAGGCTAGCAATCCGAGCCCCAAGAGTCATGGTTCCGGCTACAGAACCGGCCCACACAGCCATAGTTCCGGCCCCAGTACAGGCCCCAGCAGCCATGGTTCCAGCCCCAGTTCTGGCCCCAGCAGCCATGGTTCCAGCCTTAGCTCTGGCCCCAGCTGTCCTAGTCCCTTCTCTAGTCCCTTCCCCAGTCCCACCTCTAGTCACTTCTCAAGTCCCTCCTCGAGTCACTTCTCTAGTCCCTTCCCTCATCCCATCTCAAGTTCCCTCTCGAGTCTTTTCTCAAGTCCCCTCTCAGGTCTCCTCTCGAGTTCCCTCTCGAGTCTTTTCTCGAGTCCCCTCTCAAGTCAACTCCCCAGTGTCCTCTCGAGTCACCTCCCAAGTCAACTCTCCAGTGTCCTCTCGAGTCACCTCTCAAGTTTCCCCTCAGGTCTCCTCTCGAGTTCCCTCTCAAGTCCCCTCTCAGGTCCCCTCTCAAGTCCCCTCTCAGGTCCCCTCTCGAGTTACCTCTCGAGTTCCTTCTCGAGTCCACTCTCCAGTTTCCTCTCAAGTTCCCTCTCAAGCCCTCTCTCGAGTCCCCACTCAAGCCCCTACTCATGTCCCGTTGGAGGCCCCGCCGACTACTCTCCTGCCGGGGTTCCTGCCAACCCTTTGTCCGGTCTCGTTGGAGGCCCCGCCGACTACTCTCCTGCCGGGGGTCCTGCCAACCCTATGTCCTGTTCCGTTGGAGGCCCCGCCGACTACTCTCCTGCCGGGGGTCCTGCCAACCCTGTGTCCTGTCCCGTTGGAGGCCCCGCCGACTACTCTCCTGCCGGGGGTCCTGCCAACCCTGTGTCCTGTCCCGTTGGAGGCCCCGCCGACTACTCTCCTGCCGGGGGTCCTGCCAACCCTATGTCCTGTCCCGTTGGAGGCCCCGCCGACTACTCTCCTGCCGGGGGTCCTGCCAACCCCATGTCCTGTCCCGTTGGAGGCCCCGCCGACTACTCTCCTGCCGGGGTTCCTGCCAACCCCATGTCCTGTCCCGTTGGAGGTCCCGCCGACTACTCTCCTGCCGGGGGTCCTGCCAACCCTATGTCCTGTTCCGTTGGAGGTCCCGCCGTCTACTCACCTGCCGGGGGTACTGCCAACCCTGTGTCCTGTCTCGTCGGAGGTCCCGCCAACCGCTCTCCTGCTGGGGGTCCTGCCAACTCCTGGTCCTCTTCCGTGGGGGATCCTGCCGAAGCCTGTCCCGCCGGCTCCGGTTCCTGCCCGGCCTCCGGAGCTGTCTGGTCTTCGCCCTCGATCCCGACCCTCTGTGAGCCGCGGTCTTCGTCCGCGGGCCCGGCCTCCTGACTCTTCCTGCCGCTGCCCTCGTCCTCGGGCCCGGCCCCCTGACTTTTCCTGCCGTGGTCTTCGCCCTCGATCCCGACCCTCTGTGAGCCGCGGTCTTCGTCCGCGGGCCCGGCCCCCTGACTCTTCCTGCCGCTGCCCTCGTCCTCGAGCCCGGCCCCCTGACTCTTCCTGCCGCTGCCCTCGTCCTCGAGCCCGGCCCCCTGACTCTTCCTGCCGCTGCCCTCGTCCTCGAGCCCGGCCCCCTGACTCTTCCTGCCGCTGCCTTCGCCCTCATGCTCGGCCCCCTGAGTTCGCCCGCTGTGGCCTACGCCCCACCATGGACTCTGCCTTGCCCCCGGGCCGTCCGCCCGAGACCCCCACCATGGACTCTGCCTTGCCCCCAGGCCGTCCGCCCGAGTCCCCCTTCTCGGCTTCTGCCGTGCCCCCGGGCCGTCCGCCCGAGATCCCTTCCTGGTCCCCTACTGGGCTCCTGGGCGGTCAGCTTAGTCCCGTCCTCCGGACCCCCTCCACCCACCCTGGTGGCCTAGGGATACGTCCCTCCTCCGGACCCCCTCCACCCACCCTGCTGGATTTTTGTGTTGGGGTTTAGGGACGTCTGGAATCCGTCCCTTGAGGGGGGGGTTCTGTCACAGTTCTGTCTAAGTTTGGGTGTTTTCACTGTTCTCTGTCATGTTTTCCTCCTGTCGTTAGTGTCCCTGTGTGTTCTCCTCCCTCCTCACCTGTGTCTCGTTTAGCTAATTGTGTTCACCTGTGGCTCTTGTGTTTTTCTCCTCCCTCCTCACCTGTGTCTCGTTTACCGATTGTGTTCACCTGTGTCTGGTAATTAGCCCTCCCTGTATTTAGTCTTGTCTCGTGCTGTGTTCAGTGTCGGTGCTTCTTTTGTTGGTGACGGACTCCACCGGTGAGTGTTCTGTGTTTTTCTGTATTCGTTCCATTTTAGCCTTGAAATAAAGGTTTATCAAAGTTATCTGCGCTTGGGTCCTGCTTCCTTCACTCAACCGTGACAATCTTTCTAATTCTACTTCTAATTTAATACAATGCAATTGCTGTTTACTTCACAGTGAACTGTCACCATGCTAGTTAGCTTAGCCCCCTTGATGTACATTTCAGGCCACAAAATGAGCTAGAACCCGTTACATCGTCACGGGTAAAGGTGGAGGTAATAGATGAAACCTGTTTTTAACAACATTAAATTGTACAGTTGAGTCTAATGACTTTTTTCAATGTAATTATAAATATGAAGTAAATACTGCATTTGGTGGGGACTATTTTAAGTAGCGGATTAATACGGTGAAAACACATTTGGTACTCTAGTGAGTGTTCTCAGAAGCAGGACAGTTTTCTACATGCTTGTAAACTATATACAAATATACATTCAAAACAACAACAAAAACTTACCAAACTAAATATTTGAACGTTTGAAACACGTATGATCTACTGTAAAAACGTCAGCAAAAAAAAGAGACTTGAGCATGCAGGTTTACTATTGACCTTGTGAGTGTTGCAAGTATTTGTAAAGTTTAGAGGTAGCTACATGCACGTGTGCAGAGCTTTACACATGCAATGTGTGAACAACAGTCTACCAGGACCTGCTCACTTCCTCACCCTTCTGTCATTGTGTACTGCGCTCTCCTCATTAATGTCTCCCTGTAAAGAAAAGAGAAACACTGATGCTGTGCATACTAACCAGAGACTGTGACCTGGGACTCTTCTTTTAATAAGCTATTTGTGTCAGGATTAGTACTACTCACATCATGAAGAGGGTAAGCTGCAGTATAGATCCCACTCCCCAGCAGACTGGTGATACCTGCAAACAAGACGCAGGTGTTAGGGTGGGTTCCACGTCTTTATCGAGGCTTACTGGCCATTTCTATTTCAGTTTATGAAGATGGAGGAGAAAATGTAAGTGATGGAAAGACCAGGATAAGTGACTTGAACTCAGAGCTTTATGCCGGGTTCGGACAACACAACATAAAATCTTGCTGAGATTTGGCAGAGAGACACGACTACAGCACCAATCAAAGCTCGCCTTCTTTCATAACATTTCATAGAAAATCGCGAAAAACCCCAGTTCCACCTGAAGCTCAAACAACATCTGTATCTTTCCCATCATGGTCTTTGCTGAGAAAGCTCTCATCGCTCTCATCGCTCTCATCAATGTAAATACAAAAATAAAAAGTCACTGCCTCCGAGTCAAACTGTGGTTCTCACTGTGTGAAGACACACATGCTTTAACACATGCAGAATAAAACCTTGGATATGTATGGAAGTACATCTGGTCCATCTTTTTAATCTGAATTGTATACATTGAATCTGAGCAACTGAAAATGTGTGGTTTGTTATAATTAAATTCAGAGGCAAAAAATGTATAATTATTTGGTGCTAGAAATTCAATGGCTTTTAATTGTATAATCAGATGGAATCAGATTTACTTCCATCTCAAAAGGAAGAAATTACAACTTCAGCACTGGATGAACCTATTCATATTCCTTATGGGCAGAATTGCATCTGTTCAAATAAATTCCTCAATGAAATGATCTATTTTCAATAACTCCAACGTAACCCACCCTACACTTACTAAAGTAAGATTGACTCACCTCTAAACTCCACTGGAAAACAAGACAGAGAAGTGAACTGTTGAGAGACTCACCCATGCTGTACTTGGCCTTGCATTTGGTTCTTTTTAATATTTCAAAAACCTGGAATAAAATGAAAACACAATGACGGAACATGACAAGGCACTAGGACATCAGTTAAACTCTTTATAACTCATGTATATATTGTAATACACATTTTATATATTGTAGACTAGTAGAATGTGCACATTTTTACTTAAAGTTTCCTATGTTTACATTATTATTTTAGGCTATTTTATTTTATTGGACATTTTACTTACATTTCTTAATTTACATAAATATCTTAATTTGACTATCATTATTTGCACATTCTTATGTTAATTTCCCATCTATATAATACAGTGCATATTTGTTGATTGTATGATTTATCTGTTTCATTCTAAACGTGAGTAACTGTGAACCTATGCTGATTCTGATTTTCATAATCTTCAAAAGCAATAATGACCACAACCAAATTGACCTCTGTGGGTCAGAGAGAAGGTAGTATTTACATAAATTCCTTTATTTTTACACGTGGCATGGCATGCATACGATCCTTGCACAATCTGTCAGAAGAATTCATATAAAAGTCATATGTTCCTTATTGTAAGAAACATCCCAGACAAACTTCCGTGGACTTACTATAGAACTCCTGGTTTTGCTGTCAAAGAAGTTATCTTTGTCTGAGAGGTCAAACCTGTAAATGAAACAAAAAAACACAGCTTTCAGAAATCGATGTTTTCACCTTGAACTTTAATAGAAGTGATATCAAAAACATTTCTGATATAAAGTGTTTATTAAACTGTCTTTGAATCTGGTTTGAATCTGGTTTCTGGCTAACCCTAACCCTCAGGAGCCTCCGGTCCAAGACCAGCAGGTTCAGGGTCAGCTTCTACCCCAGGGCTGTTACCCTGCTGAACTCTGCCCACTGATAGACTCGAGCCCACCACCCACCTGTTTATATATTTTACTGTCAATGCCGTTTACACTGTATATATTCATCTGTTTATAGCCTATTTATAATTATTCTATTAATAAAAAATTCCATGTATAATTATTCTCATTATGTAGACTCCTGCCCTGCTATTTTGCACTTCTGGTCAGATGCCTAAACTTGCATTTCGTCACTAGTACATATGTAATGACAATAAAGTTGAATCTGAATCTGAATCTGAAATTGAATCTGGTTTTGTGGCCAGCAGCTATGGCCATGCTAACAGTTAGCCTCCATATTGAAACACATGTAGCATGTACACCCATATTAAGCTAAAAGGGTAACACATATGAAAACACTTACAGGTGTTGTTTCTCTCTGGAGAACGTGTGTGAAAGGTGTTTGATGTTCTGTGGTTGATGCTCCTCAACATGAGGGTGGAGAGGTTCCACGAGTTTACAAGCCAGGAAGCAGATCTTCTCCACAACACCACTCAACTGCTTCACCTCATACACCTAAAACACACACAGTTCATCAAGGTTACTTTGTGAGTGAAGTGCATTTAACACAAGAACAGACATGAAAGACATCCACAATCCATTTCAAGTTAAGCCAACCTGAAATACCATGAAAATGTTTCACTTATTGTTTGTGATACGGAGCCCCCTAGGGGACATGGAGAAGAACCCTGTTGCAGTTTGTAGACGGTCCCTAAGCACTCCTCTCCCTCCTCCAGCTGTAGCTTGTGACCAATTCTTGATGTTTAGCTCGGATGACGGCGCATATCGAACTGTTCTGATAAAAACGACTCTGTAGCTCGTTGTCTACCTTGCTATGATTGTAAAGTCATGTTGTTTGTATTTTTACAACGTAACGTTCATGAATTATTGATCCTCGAAATTCGAATCTGTCAATAACTCAGCTCAGAGGGACGTGCATGCCCCCTCGCTCTGAGTGTTCTCTTGAGGTATCTTTCACTTATGTGAAACCCGAGCATATTGCCAAGCACTGATGTTATATCTTTATATTTAAGGCCAAGCTCAAAGTAAAATCGTTGAACCGCTCCATTGTTGTGGTTTCTGTGTTGCCGTAGCAGCCGAACTGACCAGGAAGTACATTGAGCTAAATAAAAAGTTTTGCGAGATCTCGCAAAAGTATTGCGAGATATCAATTTTTATTTTTTTAAATCATTTTTTTTTTCTTCTCCATGTCCCCTAGGGGGCTCCGTAGGTTTAACTGTATGCTTGTTTAATGCTAAATATGGTTTTATCTATGTTTTCCCTATTACATTTAGAGCACAATATGTACTAGGAATTCGTAAACTGCAGAGTTCTCAGCTCACCAATAAAAGCTTGTTGGAAGTGTTGCATTTAATACAATTACATGTAAAGTGATGAAGAAAAAAACAACAACCCCCGAACTGTATGCCTAACTGAAATGATTGTATTATAAATATGAAAATGTATACTCGCTTCAACATGCTTCCACTGGGTCAGATAATACAAATCAATACGTTTCCATAGCTATGCAGATGACACACACATTTACATAACCATTTCACCAGGTGACTTGCAGTCCAGTACAAACACTGAGTAAATGCATCAAACAAATCCATGGTTAAATGTGTCAGGACTTCCATCAAATAAACAAAGATAAAACTCAGACAATAGTGTTTGGAACAAATAGGCATTGTTTAAAAGTCAGTGCTCATCTTCTGTAGAGAAGGCCCAAAAGCTATAAGATGTTCTGTATTTCTGTTATTATATAGTGTTAGTATCTGTTGTATCGGTTCATCTGTGGTTATCTAAGGGGGAGTCACACGTCAAAAGTATTGGGCCTCAGGCAGTAAAAAGGTTAAGTGACAGACGAAAGTTGGGCAGCAGTGCATTAAGTTTCATTTCAAGTGATGTGTGCGTAAAGAAAACCACACACACATAGGATCTGTATCACTGCTGACTTTCACTTGTACAGGGAGTGGTGTACAGGGAGTACTGTAGCAAAACAGTACTCCCTGTACACCCAAGCACGCAGATGGTCACATAATTGTTTCCAACATGTGAAGTAGCTTCATTACATTCAGTTTGACGTGATTCAAGATGGCGCCTGTGTCGGCCCGCCGCTCGCTCAGCTGTCTACCAATAGCTTTTTTTTTGTTTTATGTTTGTCAGAATGTCTCTGCTCTGCTCGTCTATGATCGCCAAGCCCTCCTCCACCTCAGACCCTCACTGGAGTTGATACTGCTGCCCAAAACCACATCTGGCAACCATAAATCGCCCCCCCCCCCCCTCTTCTGTTGGATTTACCCACCTACCTGCGCCGGTTGCCCCGCATCTTGCCTCGCCGAAAGCGCTTCAGACGACGGGGAAAGCGTGGTGGTGCACTGGTCCACCTAAAAGCTTACCTGACGGCTTCTTCCGGGACCTATCCACGCCTCGGATGTCATGGCCCTCCCGCTGCACGCCATGTGAGGGTTCGGTGGATTCGCCCTGTCTTTCCGGAGCTACGGACTCTGCTGGATCCGCTGGCAGCTCCTCCTGTCCGACTGACTGCTCCTCCTGTCCGACTGGCAGCTACTCCTGCCCGCCTGACTGCTCCCGGCCCGCGCGGCGTTCACCACGAACATCTTCGTCAGCTGAGACGATCTACACCGTCGGCAAGCCCGGAGCAAAAACTACGTCTGGCTTTGCTAAATGCTAGGTCGATAGCTAACAAAACATTCCTGCTGAACGACTTCTTCACCTCCCGTGAACTGGATTTCATGTTCCTGACGGAGACCTGGGCACACGCTGGCGAGTACACATCATTCTTTGATCTTCTTCCTCCTGACTGTACATTCTTCAGCTCCCCCCGTGCCACCGGCCAGGGCGGGGGCATAGCTTCGGTGTTTAGAGCTAGCCTCCAGTGCCGATTGCTACACCATGTCACTAGCTATGCTAGCTTTGAGTTGCAGCTTTTTGAACTGAACCCTGCCTCGCCTATACTCTGCGCAGTTGTGTATCGTCCGCCAAAGCACAATAAGGATTTCATAAATGACTTTTCTGACTTTCTGTCCGGGATCATGGTGAATTATGATCGTGTTTTGATCTCCGGAGACTTCAATGTCCATGTGTGTTGTGAGTCCAAACCACTGGTTAGGGACTTTTTAAATCTCCTTGATTCTTTTGGTCTCGTTCAGTCCGTGGCTGGCCCAACACACGAAAAAGGACACACTTTGGACTTGGTATTATCGTTTGGACTGTCTGTATCTGTTGATGAAATATGTGCAGCAACGCGTATCTCAGACCATTTACCGGTTCTGTTTACAACCTCCATCCCTTCCGCAGGAGTCGAATCACGTGCCCCTGCGCGTCGTCTGCGTTCGATTAACCCCTTGACTGCCTCACAGTTCTCTGATGTTTTTAATGCTTCTCCTTTCTGTAAATTAGATGTGGACTGTGTTTTTAATGCTGATGAGCTTCTCTCTATGTTTGACTTGACATGCACACCAATACTGGATTCTGTTGCTCCTTTTACGCTTAGACGCAACAAAGTTCTATCAGAACCGTGGCTCAATGACTGTACTCGTGCTCTCAGACGCGCTTGCAGGCGTGCTGAGAGAAGGTGGAAAAAGGATAAACTCCATGTCTCCCTGGAAATCCTTCGTGCTTCCCTGTCTGACTACCAGACGGCAGTCAAAGCAGCCAAAACGGAGCACATTTCTCTGTTCATCTCTAAAAACAGCCACAAACCTCAGGTTCTTTTTAATGTCCTCAACTCCATCATTAATCCCCGTGATGTTTCTTCTGTTGTGCCATCGCCTGCTCTCTGCGATAAGTTTCTTAAATTTTTTATTGGAAAAATATCTGCTCTTAGGCTAGCTCACACTAGTGCTACCCCCGATCCTGCTCCCTCTCTGTGCCCTGCTGTCCTCGACCACTTTGAGCCTATTTCCCTCTCTTCTCTCTCGGACATAGTGGAGCACCTGCGACCGACAAGCTGCTCCTCGGACAGCATTCCCTCACGCCTTCTCAAAGAGGTTTTCCATTCAGTTGGAGCAAGTATTTTATTACTTTTAAACACCTCTCTTACCTCAGGATGTGTCCCAGCTGCCTTTAAACATGCCGTGGTTACCCCACTACTTAAAAAGAAAAGTCTCGACCCCTCCACTCTCGCAAATTTTAGGCCCATCTCCCAGCTACCGTTTTTATCAAAAGCCCTGGAGCGCGTAGTCTACGCCCAGCTGCAGTCTTTTTTAATCCTTCATGGCATCCATGAAAAGTTTCAGTCTGGCTTCAAACCCATGCACAGCACTGAAACAGCCCTTTTAAGAGTTTTTAACGATCTGCTCCTAGCCGCCGACTCAGGTAACCCAGCTGTCTTGGTGCTGTTGGACCTGACAGCTGCCTTCGACACCGTGGACCATGGCATCCTGCTGTCACGGCTTGAACAGTCCGCTGGCATCACAGGCTCTGCCCTCGCATGGTTCAGGTCCTACCTTAAGGACCGTAGCTTTTCAGTGCAGCTAGGTGCCTTCTCCTCTGCCAAAGCCCCTCTTACCTGTGGGGTCCCCCAAGGCTCGATTCTGGGCCCCATCCTGTTCCTACTATACATACTGCCCCTAGGTCCTATTCTAACTAAACACAACATTCCCTTCCACTGCTACGCTGACGACGTCCAGATTTATCTCCCGCTCAAAGCAAACATAACACAGTCACTACAGCAGTTGATGGACTGCTTAACGGAGATCAAATCCTGGCTGAGCAACAACTTCCTGACTCTTAACGAGGGCAAGACGGAGGTCATCTTTTTTGGACCACAACCTCCAGCCTCTCAGGTTGATATTCTGGGCTCCCTCCAACTAAACATCCTCCCCTCGGTCATGAACCTTGGCGTGACCTTGACGAATACTTTTAAATTCGATAAGCAGGTCAGCAGCGTAGTCAAATCCTGCTTTTTTAAAATAAGACTATTGGCCAAAACCAAGTCCTATTTATCTTTTAAAGACATGGAAAGGGTCATCAACGCCTTTGTGACCTCGAGACTGGACTATTGCAACGCTCTGTATGTGGGTATGGACCACGCGTCAATTAAACGCCTGCAGCTGGTCCAAAATGCAGCTGCACGTTTGCTGACTGGACACAAAAAGCACGACCACATCACCCCAATTCTGGCATCACTACACTGGCTTCCAGTTCAGTTCAGAATTGATTTTAAAATCCTTTTATTTGTTTTTAAAGCTCTAAATGGGCTGGCTCCGGCCTATATTGTTGAACTCCTCCAGCGCTACACCCCAGCCAGAGCTTTAAGGTCTGCTGACCAGCTGCTGCTGGTAGTGCCGAAGACTAGGCTCAAAACACGAGGGCACCGAGCCTTCGCAGCAGCTGGCCCGAGGCTCTGGAACACTCTGCCCCTCCATGTGAGGTCGGCCCAGACCCTAGGGGTTTTTAAATCATATTTAAAAACTCACTTCTTCGCTCAGGCTTTCTAGCTAGAGCGGAGCACGACTACTGACACTTCCCTGTGAATTGTTTTTTATATTTGCTGTTGCTAAATGTCTGTCTTATTTACAATTACACTGCAGTGAAATGTTTTTATTACATGTACAGCACTTTGGCTCGACCAAACATCGTTTTTAAATGTGCTTTATAAATAAAATTTGATTTGATTTGATTTGATTTGATTCACTTATTGACAAAGAGAAGTCAGTAAAGGAATATCAATCATCTCTCAGCTCTGGATATTTGTCCTTTAGAGATGTTCTGACCGACACACCGGTGTGAGCCTCGTGATAAACACAGAACTATTGCCCAGACTGAGCTTATCCCTTTATCTCCACTATGCTTCAATCGGAAATGTTAAAAACAACTGAAAAGGCCAACAATCTAGGTGTAGTCATGGACTCTGACATGAATTTCACAGTCACATTAAAACAATTCAGCCTACTATCACCTTAAGCTATATCTAGATTCAAGGATTCAACCACTATAATGGTGTCGTTACAGGTCTCAGAAAAAAAATCCATCAGACAGCTGCAGCTGATTCAGAACGCTGCTGCTCGAGTCCTCACTAACACTAAGAAAGTGGATCACATCACTCCTGTCCTGAAGTCTTTACACTGGCTTCCTGTGTGTCAACGAATACTGCTGTTGGTTTATAAATCACTGAATATGTTTTTTCTGATCTTTTGCTACATTCAAACTCTCAGGTCTTCTGGGAGGGGTTTGCTTTCTGTCCCCAGAGTCAGAACTAAACATGGAGAAGCAACGTTCAGTTATTATGCTCCATACATCTGGATTAAATCCCAGAAAACTGCAGATCAGGCAGCTTTTATTATTGTAATTTTGTACCTGTCTTGTTGTATTGTTGCTTGTTTTCATGTGTATTCTCTTGGGTACTCACAATTTAAATGTGATTAAACGTTTTATTTTATTTTACACCAAGTCTTAATGTTTTTAATAATTTAATTGTAAAGCACTTTGAATTGCCTTGTTGTTAAAATGTATAACATAAATAAACTTGCCTTGCCTTACTCACATGTAATCAATATGAAGGGAAGCATATACCAAATACAGTTTTACTGTCAGTAATATGCTCAATATTCATGATGTGCACTTGCATAAACAAATGGAGAATGTTGTGTATAACTTTATACTGTAACTATAGATATCTGATATGTAGTAGCCTCATTGAAGATGAATGTCTCTGAGGATGGACAGGCAGATGTCTTATTAGACAGTTATTAGTTATAGGGGTATACATTTTTGCAATTACTTTTACCACCTGTTACGAAACAATCCTCCAAAAATCCAAGTATGTTGTATTACTATATTTATCTTTTTCTCTCATCTTATTTTACATTATATTGCTTAACAGTCAATGCAGGTGTAAAAACCAGAACAAGGACATCACTTCCTAAAAACTGTACAAAGGTAAAAATAAATGCCAACTTTTTACAGACACTGTGATGTCTTTGTACAAAGCCCACTTTGAAGACTGTAACAGAGTGTAACAGATAGGGTCAGGAAAACTGTTACACTGGATTTTATTTTCCTGGATGTGGATAGTGGGCTTTAAAAGAGCCGGACCCTGACTATAAAGGACAAGACTTTGACACCAGAGAACAGCCTTTGTGTGGTTGGATTAAGGGAACAAATGCACTGTAGAGGGCAGTCAACAGAGAGTGTAATAGGGGTAACTTTACAGCCTCAACAGAGTCTTACCTTCTTGGTGGGCATCTTCAGCTTCATCAGCTCGGCCTCTCGACAGAGGATGTTCCAGGGAGCATGAATCTTCACAAAGCCAACCCCTGCAATCTTGGTCTGAAATACAAAAAATATATTCATGTTTTACTGTGGTCAGAATTCAAAAAGTACACTCGGAAAGAAGAATTGTAAAACTAATCTTAAAAAAGGACCATGGCAGAGTATTTGCATGCATGTACAAGGAGGACAACCCAAAGAGCATTCTGGACCAGGACTGGACTTCACTCTGCTTAAAGACAAACTCATATTTAACATCAGTTGCGACAGAAAAACTACTCCACGAGCTGAGAATTAGTAGTTCATTTTACTATTAACAGCATATTAGGGTCAATGTATATTCATATTTCCGATGTTGTGTATTTGTATATTTTCGCTTATTTAAGGAGATGAGAGGAACTCAGGTCAATGGACATCATTCAATCAATCAAAGTCTATTATATGGCCCAATTTCAAACATTTGACATTTGTCTCAGGGGACTTTACAATTTGTGCGGAATATGAACATGAATAAGACACCCCCTGTCCTTAGACCCTCACATCAGACAAGGAAAAACTCCAAAGAAACCCCACAGTTAAAAATGGCAGAAACCTCAGGGAGAGCAACAGAGGAGGACTCATTGATGTTGACACCTCTTGCTGCTGTATTCAATCAATCAATGTTTATTTATATAGCCCAATATCATAAATGTTACATTTGTCTCAGTGGTCTTCACAGTTTGTACAGAATATCAGTATGACAATACGACACCCACTGTCCTTAGACCCTCTGTCCTTAGACCCTCTGTCCTTAGACCCTCACATCGTACAAGGAAAAACTTCTGGAGAAAACCCACAGTTTAAAGGGAACATGGGAGAAACCTCAGGGAGAGCAACAGAGGAGGGATCCCTCTCCCAGGACGGACAGACGTGCAATAGATGCCGTGTGTAAATTGAAAAGATAATACATTTACAACATAAATGTTTTCCTTCTAAAAATATAAATCAAGCCTCTGACACACACTGTAAGGTTTCAGCGTTAGAGTTCTTTTAGTTTATTGTTTTGTGTTTATTCTTGTGACCTTGCATTTTATTTTGGTATTTACTCTACCCTCTCTTTTCAGGTGTCAACACTTCCTGTTGTTGTGTGTCACCTGCCAGCTTGATTGTGGTCCCCTGCTCATGATTGTTTTCACCTGTGCCCCATTACCCGTTGTGTGTATATATAGCCCAGGGATGGGCAAATGGCGGCCCAGGGGCCATGTATTTATCATCTGAATTTGGCGAAACAAGTTTAATATTTTAAAAACCAAGACTTTGTTTATTTTAAATCAGTAATTTCCATACAACACATGGAATTTGTGTGTGTATGTGTTCCAAGTGAATCTGTGGCCCCCTGGTGGCCAGTACATCAATGATGTGGCCCCCACCACCATCAAAGTTGCCCGTCCCTGATATAGCCCTTCTCTCCTATTGTCTGTTGTCGGTTCGTCTTGTCTCAACATCAAGTCTGTGTCTGTACTCCCTCGTGAACTATTGAGCAACCTAGTCAAACCAAGAGAACTTTTGAGTATCCTAGTTGATCCTAGAAACCTTTTACTTTGAAAAGTCTTTTGTATAATTAGTCGAACCTAGAGAACTTTTGAGTATCCTAGTTGATCCAAGAAACCTTTTACTTTGAGAAGTCTTTTGTATAATAAAAGATATTTTTGAAATCAAGAACGAATCGTGCATCTGAGTTCTTGTGAGTCCTTCGTGTCACACACATGTTCTGCTTGTAATGCAGTTTGTATATGCCCTGTTTTCAGGAAATCAAAAATCAAGCACCTCTATGTACTTACAACCTCAAGTCTGCCATTTCAACTCACTGCTCACTGTTGAGAGCCTTACATTCTATTTTTATGCTGGCATCAGGACATCTTATACATAGGGAGAATATCATTTTACACTTTTACACGGCTGATAGGCAGATATATCTAAGTAGCCACACTGCAAATAGTTTGACAAAAATGGCCTGACTTTAAGAGTGGAGGTCTCAATCTATCAGTGGATGTCTGTGCGATACATTAAGCTCCACCTTAACAAGACATAACTGATGTTTTCTCACATCCTTGCCCTGTCTATCCTGTCGGTCCCGTACCGTCACGGTTCGGACGTCACGGTTCGGACGTCACGGTTCGGCACATGCAGTCACACGACGAATACGCCTTTTTATTTACGAGTGGGAAAAAAGCCTGTCATTCAGGGCAGTATCCACTACACTATATATAATCCAGGGGGCGGTATTGCGCCTAAAAGCTGTTTGCCAGCCGCCCTTAAACAACAAATGAAGAAGAAGAAAACGCAACAAAACGAACAAAATACAGGAAGAAGAAAAGTTAGTATGTCCTGTACAGATAACACACAGGAGCTAGAAGAACACCTTGCTTCATTTAAATCAGCTGTGTGGGAACATTTCGGGTTCCCTGTGGACTACAATAGGCTCTGCGCACAAGATGGCGTCTATCAACTTCCGGCGGGTGGGTGTGAGGCCGAGTACTTCCGGTTTGAGATCTCTCGCTATCTCTCTTGCTATATCTCTCGCTATCTCTCTTGCTATATCTCTCGCTATCTCTCTCGCTATCTCTCTCGTTATCTCTCTCGCTATCTATTGCTATCTATACGCTATCGATACGCTATCTATCGCTCTTCCCTCTACCGCTCTACCGTAGACCGGAAGTTTACAACCACACACTCAATGAACCGGAAATGGAAATACGTCATCCCGTGCAAATAGCCTATAACGATGGAGTGCGAGTGGTGGATCGGAGGAGGACGGTGTGTCGGCGTTGTTCTACAGCGGTGCGGTATGCTAATGTGAACACACGCCAAACATGCTAAATCATATCAGAAGGCATCACCCAGATTTGGCAATCACCGGAGCCCGGCAAAAGACAACAGCAGTTCAGCAGCTGATCCCCGATGTTTTTAAGAAGCCAATAGACATGAAAGCCGAGAGAGCAAAATAAATAACGGAGGCTTTTGGCATGTTTTTCAACGGCTATGCTGCGCCCTTATGCAATAGTAGAGGACCCCGGCTTTTATTGATTGTGATTGAAAGTGATTGAAACACTATCTTATTTATTTTGTAATATTTTCAAGACATTCTTTTTAGTTTTACAGCTTATTGAACCTTTTTGTTTGACATCAGCCATTATAGATAATACGGCCATCTGAGTGTGTGTGGTACTGTTTGTGGTTTGTTTTTAACTGTGTAAAAAAGTGAATTATTCAAAATGTTACATTTCCTTATTTGTATACTGAAACTTGCACTACTGTTCAAAAACAAATAACAACAAACCTGGAATTATGCATTTGGGAATTTTTTTTGCCTTTTCTTGTTGCACCGAATCGTGACCCCCAAACCGAGGTAAATACCGAACCGTGAATTCTGTGAACCATGACAACCCCTACAATCCACACTAAAAGACCAGGAGGATGGGTCCAGTACTGATCCAGGCCAGCACAACGTCTTTCAAATTGAAAACCTGCCTGTTACGCTTGTACCGTGACCATTAAACCACACACACACACCAACAAAATAGTAAGCATTAGCAAAGTAGCTAATTAATTAGCTAATGTTAGAAAATTACATTTTTTCTTTTGTTTTGCGTTCCATTCTTTCTGGTTTACAAGACTTATAGTCACTTTGAATAAACCCATCGGAAACATGAAAATGTAATTTAATCAATCTTATTTTATATAAACAAAACATGGATGGACCTCAGGAAGACACAGATGAGTAGAAAGAAGAGAGGAGAGGGGAGGAGAGATGCAGGAGACGGGAAGAGAACAAGGGAGGTTTGTAAACTCCCTTTATTGGACCCTCAGAGGGAAATATGAGATCACTGTCAAATTGTCACTTGAAGCCTAAAATTCAACAAAACCTGGGTTCTCCTTGCCAGATTTTGGATAAAAAAATAAACAAAAACAAATAAAACTCCCTCCCACAGACTGAAAAAAACGTTTTAAAGGCTCAAACTGTGTCGACAACCAAGGACACTAAACAAATAAAAGCACCAGGGCTTCAGTTTGAGAACCAAAAATACACTCCTGCCCTGGCCCTTGGTGCAGGGGCCCTCTCTAACTTTTCTATTGTTCATTGCACAACCCTCCACTTGCCGTGACTGTCCACATTTCAATGGGCAGCTTGTACAGGCACTCAGACCCGGCGCCAGAACAAATCTAAAGGGAGTGCATATGATTTTCATGGGAGGGCACACAAAACCGTCATGCGGGCCTGCGTCACAATATATATCAAACAGCAAGGCCAACAGCATTGCGTTAGGACGCACACTTATCGTAAATACATACACAAATAAAGGGCAACATAGAAACCACTTTTGAAACATTGTGTGCGTGGCGGCACAAACACTGGTAAATCACGAGCAAGGAACACTGGTTAAGGATGGCAGCTTCCTCATCGTTGCACTCGGAGACAAATAGTGGAGACGGAGACGATGAACTGTTTAGCCTGCCTTGGGCATGGTTTATTTTTCCTATGCACTGCAGGTGCATCCTTTCGCTCAGCCGAGCTAACTTAGAACAATACTTTGGCCAACTCTGAACTCTGAATCTTGGTCACCTCTGAGAGGGAGTTGGTTGAAAGCTAAAAACAACCCGGTATCATGGCAAGACGTGAACATGTGACGATTTACCATGCTGAGAGACGTGAAGATGTCACGATGTCGTCCCTTCAAACGTGACAGTATTGTTAACCCATGTTAACCAGTGGAGAAATAACCGGAAATGCCAAGCAAATGCTACCCCGACGGTCGGTTGTTATTGTCAAAATTAATATAATAATGATTTATTTTTTAATAGTCACACTCAATTACGCCGATTTTCTTGTTGCCCCAGCTGGTCGACAACAGCTTCGGTTCATGTTAATTTACAAACTCTTCAACTACAACAGTAGCTATATTTAGAAACATGTTAGAAGGCCTCACAAAGTACTTTAATGCAAATTAAAATGTAAATGTGAAGGATTGTGTGTATAACAAAATATATCCGTTATAAACGAAACCGGAAACAGACGTAGGCAAGATCCTCAGCTCGATGATTGGATGGTTTAGCCGCAATACATGCTGTGATTTGGTGTTTATGTGATGTGAAATCTGAAAATAAAAATAAAATAATACTTTATTCCGAGTGTGCTTGCTTTTCTCTTTGAAAGTCATCACATAACGGCATTGTAATACACGGTTTGGCTGCATTAAATATTACACATCTGCCGTAGTTCTCTATTTATAGAGCCCTGCTGAGAAGACTTCTAGACAAACAGGAGAACTGCAGCCAAAACTGAAAACGTGACGTGGATCATAAATATATCAACAATTAAACAACATCTTACATTTCTTTTCACACAATACGTCTCCTTGCAGTATTAACACTAATTTGGCTGACTTTTATATTTGATCCAATTGGTAGATAGGCTGTATTTACACCATAAAGGTGCACAGCTGATATAAAGGGGCACCTAGTGGTTAAAGCATGTTATTGAATTTTATTATTTTCATTATTAGATATTAATAGGATCCCTATAAAGTATATTCATTACTCGTTATTCTCTACTAATAGTTCATTAAAGACTGTATATAATGACTATTTTGCACATCCCTTTCAAGATTTCAAGATTTTCTAAGGTTTATTGACATATCATATTATACACAATTACGGTGTAGTTATGTAATGAATGAAAACTTGGGTCGCAGGTTCCTCAACAGTGCATTACAAGACATCTATCAATATGTGTGTATACCTCCACCATTAAACCGTCATTCTGCACATTTCTTATACAATCTACATATACATCTTATAAGAGTAGAATACATATGTATAATATCAGTTAAAACAAGTGCTAAAACATAGTTAACATTGCAGGAAAGCAATATATTAGACGTTAAGTACTTTGTCAGGCTTAATATTTATCTGTAGATACAAATGTCACTGTGTGTGCTGTGTGCTCTGCATGTGTGACCATTAAAGAGGGTTTCATCCCTCCATATTCTTCTTCTATACCCCCAAAGCTTTTTTCTTATTCAAAAGAAGACCTTAACCTAAAGTATTCTTTAATGTTTAAATTAAGCCTTATTAGTTTGTCTGTTTTGCACATCCTCCTATTAATATCTAATAATAAAATAATAAAATTCAATAACGTGCTTTAACCACCAGGTGTCCCTTTCTATCAGCTCTGCATCGTTATGGTGTAAATACACCCTATCTGCCAATTGGATCAAATTAAAAGTCAGCCGAATTAGTGTTGATACTGCAAGGAGACGTACTGTATTGTGTGAAAAGAAATGTAAGATGTTGTTTAATTGCTTATTTATTTATGATCCACGTCACGTTTTCAGTTTTGGCGGCAGTTGTTCCTGTTTGTCTAGAAGTCTTCTCAGCAGGGCTCTATAAATAGAGAACTACGGCAGATATGTAATATTTAATGCAGCCGAACCGTGTATTACAATGCCGTTATATGATGACTTTCAAAGAAAAAAGCAAGCACACTCGGAATAAAGTATTCAATTCAATTCAAAACCTTTATTTATCCAGGTAAAATCCCATTGAGATCAATGATCTCTTTTTCAAGGGAGACAATAAGAATCAGGTTCTTCACAGTGATAACTGATGCTAATCAGAAGCAGGGCTGATGGAACCTTATTTTATTTTAAAACGTTTTCAGATTTCACATCACATAAACACCAAATCCCAGCATGCATTGCGGCTAAACCATCCAATCATCGAGCTGAGGATCTTGTCTACGTCTGTTTCCGGTTTCGTTTATGACGGATGTATTTTGTTATACACACATTCCTTCACATTTACATTTTAATTTGCATTAAAGTATTTTGTGAGGCCTTCTAAAATGTTTTTAAATATAACTACGGTTGTAGTAGAAGAGTTTGTAAATGAACATGAACCGAAGCTGTTGCCTAGCAACGCAATCGCACAATGTCACGTCCGTTAATTCCACATCCACACAACAAGAAAATCGGCGTAATTGAGTGTGACTATTAAAAAAGAAATCATTATTATATTAATATTGACAATAACAACCGACTGTCGGGGTAGCATTTGCTTGGCATTTCCGGTTATCTCTCCACTGGTTAACATGGGTTAACAATACCGTGTAACTGTCACGTTTGAAGGGACGGAATCGTGACATCTTCACATCTCCCAGCATGGTAAATCGTCACATGTTCACGTCTTGCCGTGATACCGGGTTGGCTAAAAAAGCTTTAATATCAACGACAGCTGACACACGTAATAACGGTTCCGTGCTAGCTGATCTATGTACACAGTACTAATTTCCTTATTTTTTTCCTCACGTATCTCTCTCTCCACAAACTCTCACATGAAATGTGTTCTTTTGATGCGGCATGTCTTAGCAGTCCTTTATCAGTCTGTAATGCGTGTTTCCAGTCGCAAAAACCTTTTACAGTCAAAGCCGCATCAGATGAAGACGTATTTACTTTAAACTGTCTCCAGGGGAAACAAAAGGCTGTTTCTGCTTTTAACGAATATGTAAGCCATGGTCTGTTGTTGTACCATGCAGTGGCAAAAGTGTGCTTCTTTCCTGAAAACAATCTCCCTGGATAACGATCCAGTTTCACCTGGTTGGGTTTATTAACCCCAAGATCATCTGGGGCTGTTGGTCCTTGAGTGGTTGCTGGCCCAATAGTACCTGTTGATGTGCTGCAAGGTAGCGTCTGTAGTGGAGGCACCGGCACAGAGGAGGAGTATGCTGGCGGGTGTGGTACAGGGTGTGGCAACGCAGGTGGTGATGGTAATCCCCCACAGCTGGGGTTATACACAGAGTCGGGAAATTGTACTCACACTCTTCACTCCACTGGTCACTCAGAGTATGGTCTTCTGAACATACTCTTAGAGATTGTGGAAGGGCAACAACCTTCTCCACAACTCTGTTGCCTGATCAGCCTGTTGAGGTGATGTTGATGCCGTCTCTCAGGGTGCAGGTGTTGTCTTCATCTTCATGATACCAGAAAAAAAACTGAATGTCCTCTCTCAGACTTTTTGGTGGTTAGAGCAATACGTTTGTGGCAAAGATTCAAGGAAATCATATGCAATTACTACTATCAAGGATCTTTCAACCTGAATAGTTGTGGCTCAAAAGCTAAGCTATATAGTTCATATGATAGGACAACCATATCTTATCCCTCAATGTACAGGGATTGGATAACTCAAGCCAGAAAACCATCACATTCCAAGAGAGAAGAAATATTAAGAGTCTATCAAAAGCGTTGTGTTGGTTCAAAGACATGATCTATACTGTACATCTAAAGCATCTCACATAAGGAAAACGTTATCCAGGATTGTTCTGTCAGGAACACTATAAGTCTCCATCCATCCATCTTCTCCTGCTTATCCGTGGTCGGTCGCGGAGGTAGCAATTCCAGCAGAGAGCCCCAAACTTTCCTTTCCCTAGCCACATCAACCAGCTCTGACTGGGGGATTCCAAGGCGCTCCCAGGCCTAGGTCTACCACTCGGTCTCCTCCCAGCTGGACGTTCCTGGAACACCTCCCTAGGGAGGCGCCCAGGTGGCATCCTTACTAGGTGCCCGAACCACCTCAACTGGCTCCTTTCGACGCGAAGGAGGAGCGGTTCAACTCTGAGTCCCTCCCGGATGACTGAACTTCTCACCTTATCCCTAAGGGAGACACCAGCCACCCTGCGGAGAAAACCCATCTCGGCCGCTTGTATCCGCGATCTCGTTCTTTCGGTCATAACCCATCCTTCATGACCATAGGTGAGGGTAGGAACGAAAATGGCCTGGTATACAGAGAGCTTTGCCTTCTGGCTCAGCTCCCTTTTCGTCACAACGGTGCGGTAAAGCGACTGCACTATTGCTCCCGCTGCTCCGATTCTCCGGCCCATCTCTCGCTCCATTGTTCCCTCACTCAAGAACAAGACCCCGAGATACTTGACCTCCTTCACTTGGGGTAAGGACTCATTCCCTACTTGGAGTGGACAGTCCATCGGTTTCCTGCTGAGAACCATGGCCTCAGATTTGGAGGTGCTGATCCTCATTCCAGCTGCTTCACACTCGGTTGCGAACCGATCCAGTGAGTGCTGAAGGTCGCAGACCGATGAAGCCATTAGAACCACATAATCTGCAAAAAGCAGTGGTGCAATCCTTAGCCCACCGAACTACAGAACCCACCCCCACGACTATGCCTCCAAATCCGATCCATGTATAATACAAACAGGATTGGTGACAAAGAGTAGTGTGATGCCTCTATAATTGGCACACAATGATCCCCCTTTTTGAAAAGGGGAACCACCACCCCAGTCTGCCACTCCTTCGGTACGGTTTCCGACTTCCACGCAACGTTGATGAGACGCGTCAACCATGACAGAATGTCCTTCAGTCTGTTTGAAAAGGTTCTGGTAGGCACCTTATAGTCTTTAGGGCAACTGGCCTAAAGGGAGGTTAGAGACCCCAGTGAATAAATGTGTAGCAAAATGAAGTATACACTAGGTTTAAAAAAATATATACATAAATATACACTACAGTGACATCTGGCGTCGTTTTTGTAAGACATTTTTACTTCCGCATAAAAAAAGACCACCCGCGTGTGACGTCACATGGGGAAGAGCGGCTGGTCTAACGTATGAATAAACATGGATCACAATGCTAGTTTTGACACAGAAGAGGTTGAAAATGTATATTTGTATGCATATGATGGACCACAACCTTATAATTATGAGCCTGCTATGCGGCCAAGAGACCAGGAGCAGCCAAGGATTAGAAGAAATAACGGCCATCGGAGAGAAATGGAGCTGTGGTGTGAGGAGAATCAGTGGAGAACAGGGCAGCTGTCTTGGTGAGTGACCGGCGTTAGCTACAGGTAATGTTAGCTAACGTCGGTCACATCACAACATTGTAAAGTTAACTATCATATATCAGGCTATAACTAAAGTAGTATTGATAATATAGTAACGTTACTGGCAGGACTGTTGATACTGATTCAAAACAGAAACTAATGTGCAAGTATCAGCCGTATCTCGCGTTACCTAATGCAACTCCACACTACGTCTTACGGTGCTGTGTACCGGAGGGGAGAGAGAGAGGAGCGAAGGAGAGAGAGAGAGAGGAGCGAAGGGGAGAGAGAGAGAGGAGCGAAGGGGAGAGAGAGATGTAATACGGTTTCCTGATAAACGTTTTGTTTGATTCAGCTGTGGAGAGTATGTGCTGCGGGGAGGTGGATGCACCTCGCACAACGCACCCATGAACGAAAGCTAGCTCCGGTCCTTTTCCTGTTAGGGAAACTGTGGACTCGATGTCCTGACAGGCTGACCATTTTTAATCATGGTGAGCTGGAGTTTGTGCAAGCTGCACAAACTCCAGCTCACCATGATTAAAAATGGTGAAATGTAATGTAAAATTACAGAAAAAATACCAGCTCACTAAATCACAACCCCTCAAACCAACTACAAACTACTACCGCGGATTGGGCAGAGTCCAGTCCGATAAAGTTGCTCCCCCATGTGACGTAATATGACGCGTTTGACGTATGACGTTAAAAAAAAGCAGTTTTTAGTAGCAGAGCTCAAAACGGCTCCTTTCCCCTCTGAATTCCTGCCCTTATGTCTCGTAAAACATATCAAATCGAGAGCGGAAAAGAGATGCCTCGTTTATTTCCTCTGTGTTATTATCAGAAGTGACTGTAAACTTTTGAATAATGTAGTTCATCTACTTTTAGTAGTTTGTTTAAATGTTTTAATTCTGTTGTTTTTGTTTGTATAAGCGCATCATTCCTTGATTTATTGTAAAATAAATCTGAACTTTTTGATCTGTTATGATGATAAACTGAAGCAATTTCTAAATTAACCCAATTAAGTGAGTTTTAAATCATCCTACTTAGATTTTAAGGACATTATGAAGAGGAAAAAATTAAATGATTTGAAAATTATGTCTATGTAGGTGCTGATGCTGTTAGCGGTTATAGTGTTAACAGAAATTTAAATTAAATATGACTTGTTGATTGAGTCCTAGCTATATTGTCTGCAGTTCTAGGGTTAATATTAATCTAATATGATTGTCATCGGTCTAAATTAGATTTCAAATGAACGTATGTAATGAAGATCATAGTGTGGGTTAAATCCATTTTCTGTCTCTTCTGTTTACTGTCTACAGATATGAAGAGTACATTCAAACCAAAATGCCTGGTGATCCTAGCCAGCCTCCGATCTCCCAATTCATCTAAACCAGGGCTGTGCCGCTATACAACTGCAACCACCCCCAGCAGAAAGCCATAACAAACTCAATATTGTCAGACCTCATTATAAATTGCAACATGCCATTGTCCATCATTGAACATCAAAGCTTTCATCACTTTTTGTCACTAGTGGACAACAGGTACTGTCCAGTGAGTCGAAGAACAATTACATCAAAGCTTGACGGTCTGGTGGCAGATAGGCAAATTAAGCTAAAAAATTAATCAGAAAAGGCAGATAATGTGTCAATGACTCTAGACATATGGTCAGACCGTAGGATGAGAGGCTTTCTTGGAGTCACAGCACACTGGATCGACCTCAACAATGACAATCTTCAGATGAGATCCCAGTTGCTTGCGTGCAACCGCTTCAAAGGTTCCCATACAGGGGAAAGAATTTGTGAAGAGTTTGAGCAAATATGTGAATGGTACCAGATCAAGAAAAAAGTTGACCACATCATCTGTGACAACGCTGCTAATATGAAAAAAGCTTTCACTACATGTTTTTCAGGACAGGGAGATGAAGAAGATGACTTTGAGGATTCTGACATATGGAATGACCTAACAGTGGAAGAGCAAGAGAGGGTTGAACATTCTTTGAGCGCAAAAACCCAGACAAGACTTCACTGTTTTGCACACACTCTTCAACTGGTTATAGGAGATGGCCTTAAAGAGACAACATGAATCAATGCAGCTCTCTCCAAAGCTTCCAGGTTGAGCTCTTTGCTCCATACAAGCACCACCTTCAAGGAGAAATTTGAGAAGGAGTTTGGGCAGCGTGGAATCCCGGCCTCTGTTACCACACGCTGGAATTCTACACTGAGGCAACTGAAATCAGTGCTCAACTGTGACCACCTGAGACTGTCTACAGTTCTTGAAGATGGGGGACACAAAGAGACAGTATTCACAGCTAGAGAGTGGAATCAGATTGGGGAACTAGTGGATGTTCTTCAGCCTTTTGGTGAAGCCACAGACCTCACACAAGGAGAAAAAATGGTGACCATAAGTGCTGTGGTACCCTCAATCCTTTCTCTTAATCACCACCTGAAAAATCAAAAAGAGAAAGTGCGCTACTTGGGTGGCTTGATCTGTGGGCTGCAAGGATCACTCCAAAGAAGATTCAGAGGGATCTTTGTCAATGTGAGGATGGCAGATGAAGAGAGTGATGGTGCAACCTTACCCTTCTCTGACCCTATATTCCTAAAAGCTGCTCTGCTGGATCCCTCATTTGGCACCATGTGGTTGACCCATGATGTTTTGGTCACTGAAAACATCAAGGAGGCTGTGTCTATGATGATAAAAAGTATGTTGTATTTTTGGTGGTAATCTAACTTAATATCACACCATAGATGAGATGAGTTATAAAATAAATTGATATAGATTGCCAGGACATAGTTTCTTATGATAACCCACTTATGTGTTATGATTGTTGGTATGCAGTATTTAACCCCTGAATCCATTTTGTGACTTCCTTTTTTTGCTTGTGTTTATCAGACTGGATTCTCAAAGAGGTGACCAAGACCACTCCGACCACACCAACCACCGATGAGCAGGACCAAATGACAATGGCAGAGCCAGACAGCCAGCCTGGGCTGTTCTCAGCATACCGCAAAAAAACAGAAGAAAGACTCAAGTTCCAGTCCCCAAATTCAGCTGAACCACTATTTGGACATTTGTGATGGACAAAGCTGCCTTCAGTTTTGGGCCATGAACAGGCACACCCTCCCCTCTTTGTTCAAGGTGATGGTTAAAGTTATGGCAGTCCCTGCATCAAGTGCACCTGTTGAACGTGTGTTCAGCCATGGCGGGGTGATAATGCGACCCCATCGCTCACAATTGAGTGACAAAGTGCTAACCAATTAAATTTTTTGCAAATGCAATGCAGCATTGTAAGTGGCTATTCACCTTGTGTTTCTAGGCAGCAAAATCGTTACCAGCTTGCTGCTTGTGAAATTCCACCTGGTTTGGTTCAGGAATATTCACATTAGCTAGTATTTTTGCCACAAAGTCAAAGAGACATCCATGTTCCATAAACGTCAGGCTCGCTTGAAAACCGTTATACTTGAATAGTTTGAATACGTTTCCATGGCTTGATGTAATGTTTAGTTATGTAAGTATTTAGTGGCATACTACAATAATAATACTTGAATAGTTTGAATAACCTTTCATGTTTTGATGTAGCTGTTTAGTATGACAGTAATGTTTACATTTTTGGATGTATATTTTAATTTATTTTCAATTTATTTTTATACATTAGTTTTTATTTCATACAATATTCCGTTGTGAAAATAAGCTTTAACTTTAATGTTGGAAATAAAACTCAACTTTTCATAACCACTGATTTAAATGCGGAAACTGGGCTTATTCATCAGAATTTCGTATGACTTGACTTGCTTGACTCTCACCACAGTGACTTGGGACTTGCTTGATACTTGAAGGTCAAGACTTGAGAATTGCTTATGACTTGCACATGTAGGACTTACTCCCACCTCTGCTCATCAGTGTCAGCCCCGCCCCTGATTGTTCCCACCTGTGTCTAGTTACCCTGTGTTTAAATTCCCCTGTCTCCCAGTGTTCAGTGTCAGTTTGTCTGGTCTATTGTCATGGTAAGGTCTATGCTCCTGGTACTCATGAAAGGTTTTTGATTCATCACTGCGTGAGCGCCTTCATTTTTTGTTCTCTGTTTTTTGTCATCTCGACTAGAGTTTTGGTGGTTACCTTTTGTTCATTTTTGCCAGTCATGGAAAAATAAAGTATCTTAGAATACTTTACCTCTGTCTCCCTGTCTGCAATTGGGTCCAACATCCTAAGTGCCTGAGATCGTAACAGAGAAACTGCGACACCGTTGGCAGAAGGAAGAATGGAGAGAAATATGTGGAAATAATACCATAAATAAAATGTTACGGGGGGGGTTGAGATGCACCCCCCCAGTCTGGAGACGCTGCGCACAGCTGGAACACAAACCACCAAATACAAAAACATAATTCAGATCCAGTCGTCATGACTCCACTCCGGAGGGATTCCCCGTTCACTTCTTACAGTTTCTCATCAAGGGGGGGTCTCCTGTCCCCGGTACAAACACACTGCCTGAGGAAGGCTATGTGTATTTTTTTTGTCATTAACCTTTTTCGGGCCATTTATTTATTTATTTTGGTGACGATCCGACCTCCATGCTGCTACTCCGGTTCAAACGGCATCCACCAAACAATATGATTTATCTCCACCTCCCCAAAATAACCAAAATCTGACACGGTGTGAGACGTCTTTTTTAGCTGTTCTGTCGTCGTTTCCTACGATCTTCTTCATGCAGTCAGTCAGAATTAATGAATGAATGGGCGTTTCTTTAACTATTTATAGGCAAATATGGGCGTTAAGCCCGCAAAAGCTGCACCGTATTTCGAGTCGGTTGTGATTTATAAAGGGAAACCGGCTTAGGAAGTGCTGTACGCACTTTCCTCGCCGATGCGCAATGTATGGTGAATCGGAAAATGTCGGGAAATTTCTGTACCTCTTTATTGTATTTCTACTAGGTAAGCAACCTTCCCACGCTAATCCTACGCACAGCGTTATAAATGAGGTCCCAGGGCTCTTTTCTTGGGTAGCTTTTTCTTGCTCGTGACAGGAAACAGGAAGAGATACTGTTCTGAAACACTCCAACACAACTACATGTAAATCAGATCGTAGAGTATTTCCGAACTGCTTTTGAAAATCCCTGGAGAGACCATCAATCCCTGGTGCTAGTCCTGATCCCATCTAGTTGACAGTAATGGTCAAACAAACGGTATGATAGATCTGTATCCAAGATAAGATATATGCATGTGTGTCTTGTATTACCCCCTACCACACACACACACACACACACACACACACACACACACACACACACACACACACACACACACACACACACACACACACACACACACACACACACCATGCTACACTCCCATACATCTGAACCAGTATTGTATTTCTCAGTTCTACTTTTGTTTCTCTTCCAGCTGAGCTAAGGACGTTCTTCCTGGAGCTCCTTGTGGCACTCCATGTGGCTGTAGTTCTGCCGGAAAGATTTAAAAAAAGAGGTCCACAGAATGCTCCCAAAATGTGCCCGAGTTCTCATTCTGTTTCCCGGAAGTTCATTGCCAGTCATCTGCTTCCTTTGCGCCACAGATTTGTCCAGATTACAAAGTAAACTCATTGCCTCGATGTCCTTACACTGGAGGAAGTAAGACCTGACAAGAGCTCCCTTCACTTCCTCTCCTGCAGCAAGGTGATCAACTCCAACCTTGAATTGAAGATGTACCGCTTGCAAAAAAAACACAAATGTGTGTCTTATGTGTGCCTCCCAGCATAGCCTCAAAGAACTAAAACTACTCACTCTTTGTCCTAATCTATTTTCACCATCTCAAATGATGTTGCTACTTTATATCGTATCTGAAAAAAAAGTGAAGTGGAGTTAAGAGAAAAGAACAAATGTCAACTCACGTCTTCATCTTTTTCCAGCTCCAGCCCCATGTCTCTCAGTTTCCCCTCAAACTCCTCCCTCCTGAACATCTTTTGATCCTCGTGACCGTTGACAGTCTCTCCGGGATGACCCAGCTCCACGTCGGCCCCCGGGGAGGTCGGCAGAGACGAAGAGTCCTTGGCCTTCTGTGCTTTGTGATTTCGGAGATGCTCGTTGCGTCCACGGCGAAAGCTGCGGGCCACGGCATTCTCAGTGAGCAGGTGTGACGTCGGTCGGCTGGACCGGGCCCCGGCGGGCTTCTTCACATGGTAGGTGAGGACGTAGTCCACCCGCCGCTGACCGTCCTGGAAGTAGAGTCCATGTTGGCACTGGGTGTTCTCCTCTGGGGTCAGAGCCTTCAGCAGCTGACAGCAGCACATACACAGACAGACAGAAGGGTTTGTTTAAAAGAGGATTTTTCTTTTCATTTTCATGGAGGCAAGATTAAAAGCTAGTGATGATTTGCAAAATATGTTATAACAGTATATTCCATAGTTGATATGGCATCACAGTCTGGTGAAAAGTTATGGTACGGCAAAAATATAATGACAAATATAATCAGATTCACACGTCCATGATTTCATATGAACATTATTATTTCAATGTTTACTATTATATAAAGTTGAGACTAATTGCTGTGCAACTCCACTCAGGAATGGTGCCATTCCCTGCCTCATGGTGCCATTCCCTGCCTCACTCTCTGATGGATGTATGAATGAAGTGATAAGTAGTAGTACAAAACAAACGTTTTTAAGTGTGTTCACTTGATAGAGCTACTGGCCCATACTCTGGCGGATGAAGGTTCAAATCTGGCCAATAAACCTTTTACGCGTGCATCCCGTCTAGCTTTTATATCTATCTTTTAAAATAGACTGAACTATCAAAAAAAAGTATTTGTTGACTTGTTATACATATTAATGTTCCCAGTCTGAATAGAGAGCACTCATCCTCCGATCTGTCAGTGAGAGAACAATGCAGTCCCATAGAACCACACACACCTCACTGGGGCTGGGGGAACCAATATGAAATGATTTATGTTTAACTAAACTTGTATTGCTTAGTGAGAGAGGTGACAAAATCCTACTTCAAAGATGTGTCTTCTTATTAAAATTAAAACATATACATAATGTGCAGTTAACACATCAAACTAATAACAGCCATGAACCCATGAAATTCCATTGGCTCATATGTTATAAAACTCTCAAAAAGCAAATAAAGAATGGACTGTAGCCTATGCCAACATTTATATAAAACACCTGATAACAAATACAGAAACATCTGAATCAGTTACAGAAATAAATATGAATCCTAATCATCCATTCATAAAAAACCATTAAAAAAAAAACATTATAACATTTAACTAAATAAATTATAACATGAAATATAGATACTGTAAACTAACAAACTACGTACAGTGTACAATGACAACATACTCAGAGTTCCCTCTGTGTTGCTTTTCAGTAGATTGTAAATGAGACATAAATAGTGTGTGTATTATGAGCTGTGCCAAGATCTACAGAATCTCTCCTTCTTAAGTCTACTTATAACGTCTGGCTGCAGATCTGAGGGATGGAGATAGATCAAGCTACACAGACATTTACACAAATATTTTAAAGGGGAACTCCTGCCATTTTACACCTGAAAACCAGTTTACTAGTCCCAGGTGGGGTTGGGTTCCAATTTCTGGTTCCATGTTTGCGATATACCTAGATTACCCAAACTCTGACCCTAACACAGCTGGTATAGGGATGCAGTGATTACATATGTGTGTAGGCCAGCCTGGAAGCTATAGCACTGAAAGGAGCCCTTGACAACAAGCAGGGGGATTTCTCCTTTGGATTTCAGACTATTAGAAAATAAGATCTTTGGCAAACACACATTTATGATACTTACAAGACTTGTTCAGCAGGATAAACTCCACAAATTAACACCACTTTGATGATAGTTGAAGCATAAATGCAATTGCCAGACAAGTTCACTTTAGGATATAAACAAACTACATCACGGTCACATGACTTCACGTCACCACCGCTAAGCTAAAGACGGCTAATTTTCAGCACGATGACATTTAGTAGTATCATTAAGCCAATTGTTAGCAACCACTGCTATAGAAGCTTCGGACAGTAGGGTATTTTCTGATATACTTTATTTTATGTTCTGTGTTTATATGTCATATGTTATGTTATATTTATTTATGTGTCATTAAAAAGGTGGTTGCTAACAAGTGACTCAATGAGATTGTCATCACGCCGAACAGTCTGCATTTAGCTTATAGCGGTGGTGATGTGCAGCCATGTGACCGTCATGTAGTTGATTGTCAGCCAAAACAGCATGATGTCTGACTTCTCAGTTGAACAGAAGCTGTAGAAAGATCTTTGGGTTTTGGTATTTACAAATGTTGTTTGTTTTAAATGATAAAAGCTGAGTTTAATTACATCTAATTCTGTATTGCATCCAGCTCTGGTGGTGAGTACTACACAGTCTGAAAAGAACGCTTCTTGTCTTACAGTACGTCACAGGAGAATGTTTAAATGAATCTCTGAAACATTGCCATGCTTCTAAGAGTAGCTCCAGCTCCCCAGTTACCCACAGTAAGATGTCTACATTCTAAAACCTCTGAGATTAGCACTAAATAGGACAGATCATAACTTTTTTTAAATGTTTTGCCATTTTATTGATAAGACCAAGTTTTAGCCCTGGTACCAAACCAGTACCAAAGGGAAAAACGTGTTTTACTGGAGTTAAGACTTACAACTGAATAAGATTTTAAGGCAAAGATTGCATGTCAGATTCACATTCTACTCACACCGAAATAAATTATTAGGATGCGTGGATAACTAAGAAGCAGGGTGATGGTCCTGTGTTTGCCATGCACCACCTGCAGCCCTAGAGAACCATGTAGCGCAAATACCAGGCACCACAGACAGGTAGCACGTCCGATTACATCAGTGTGCCCAAAATAGTGCCAGGAGCAACGCCACCGATGTGCCATACGACAGCATCTAATATCAAGTAAGTCAACGGACTGTTTTTTGAATGAATGTTGCTGTGAGACCTCTGTTTCTGAAGTCAAGACATTGACGAGTCCTAAAATTGCTATAAAAAAACATGGATTTGAACGTCTACCAAATTGAAGATGAAGAAGTTGAACCCGAACCGTAACTCTAGTTTACCAATATTCAGAAATGTATTAATCTGACAAGAGGTTTTCAATTGTTCGCGCACTCAAGTTTTAATTAAATCTGTGTGCATGGATGTTTCATAAAGGAGCGTCCATGTCTCTTCAGCTCTTCCTTTATTAGCTCTCTGCTGCCCAGACCACCAGAGAAGAGTCATACTTTATCAGCAGTTAAGTGCTCCTGTCAATTAGCACGATGAACCTTCTTTTTGATCTTCCTCTTGGCCTGAGGGTTCAGGTCCATAGATCAACATCGCTGTCAGGGAATCCTTTCTCACAAGACTTTGTTGAATTCTCGATTTTGATTTAGCGATCTGTTATTTATTTGATAAGACTGTTGGTATGGATGCCCCTTCATAAACTTTGGAGGACTACGCTAAATTATTTCGATGCCCAAAAATACATCAGTTTTGACATCAGAAAATCAGTTTAATCAGAAAAAACAAACTGTAAATAGTTTTCTAATATTCATATATTATATAATTAATAATTATATTTTGACAGCACACAACTTTAGATTTATGATAAATGGCTTAACTTGCCCTAGTAAGTAGAAGAAAAAGAGAACAATTGAACAGCGCAAGAGAAGGAAAGAGTTTGAGAAACAGAGAGCTGGAGGACAGAAAACAACAGAAGAAGACAGACAGGAAGTAAACACTAACATGGTATGACTCTTTTAGTGTTGGAGAGTAGGAAAATGAAATGTTCACACTTACGGGGCAGAAAACCTTGATCAGTGTTGCTGTCATTTAATGCATCAGTTTAAATATCCCAAAGGTAAAACGTAGCCTACTCTGTTGCCAGTTTGACGTGATGAATTGTTGCCATGGACGCAGTTCCAGCTGTTGTAACGCACACATCCTAAAATGCTTTAAACTATTATGTGATCGTATTATTGGACTGTACTTTTTGTGTTGTTACAATTCCGGTCTTGAACAATTCCAACTTGTCTGGTCAAATACTTAAACTGAAGACTCTTTGGCAGCATTATTAAAATAAATATCTTTTATAATTTTGGTATCTTTGGAACTTTTGAGAACTCCTCAACAATTCAAAATGAAGTTATGTGAGTTCAAACAATATGTCTGTGAACATCATACGAACACAACAGGAAGTCAGCGAGGTCTTAGAGGTTCAATGAAATTGACATACAATTGTTAAAATGCAAATAAGTTATTTCTTTTAGCTTGGAATCTTCCACATGTGTTGGACATGCTGTCTGCTCGGTTCTGGAGACACTCACCTTAAACTTGCCGTGGAAGATGACATCTTGTAAAAAATGTGGAGCCTGTTGCTCAGACCCTGAGGTTGGAGAGAGGTCGACTCCCACTTCTGCTCCCTCTGTCATTGTTCTGCAGGTAGAAAGTCAGAGTGATGTGGCGAACAGCTGTTTCCAAGCACAATACTCCGCTGTGTGCTCTTCCTGTCTCTCCGTTTGTGTCTCTTGTTTGAGATGATATGTGATAGCATCTGACGATACCGGCCCCTCTCCTGCCTCTCCTCCTCTTTTCTTGTGACTTGCCACTTTTCTGTGGATTTGCTCTTGTCTCGTAAAGCTCTGTGTGGATCTGTGTCTCAGTGAGGAGCTGTGAGCCTGCAGCTCTGTTACTTGAGAAGCCGCCTCTGAGCCAAGATCTAAACTTAGACAACGATAAAACTCTGATGAACACAAGGTACCCTCCCTCACTCTCTCAGTCTGTACTCAACTGTAATCCCTACAAGATCTGCTGCAGCAACACACACACACACACACACACACACACACACACACACACACACACACACACACACACACACACACACCACCACTTCTGTCAGCCAATGACTTAATCACACACATTTGATGCATTGCATGTAAAACAAATGACCGCATGGCTCACAAAGTGAAAACATTCCCATGCACTATCATAAATAGTGTGTGCGTGTGCGTGTGCGTGCACAACAGGATATCAGGCTGCAGACTGAATGAATTCAGGCTCAGCTATGAGTGGGGACCCTTGGTGGTCTAAAACAGCAGCAGTGCCAGTGCTAGGGAACCCCAGGAATTACAGAGCTGCAATTTCTGTGGAAATGACAATCTCAATGCTTCCTTAATCCCAGGGTAAAATTAGGTTTGTAACATTAGAATCAAGTAAATAAACATTTATGAAGAAATATGTTGAGAAAAAAACCTCTGAGATAAGCAATAAATAGGACATATCATAAATTGTTTTAATAATATTGCCATTGTATTGATAAAACCAAGTTTTAGCACTGGTACCAAAGGATTTGATATGCCTTACATAGGATAACAATTGGGCTTTTTGTTTTTTACTAAAACTTTTTACAGGACCAAACAGTTACAACTGAATAGGATTCAAAAGATTGCATGCCAGATTCACATTCTACCCTCACCAAAATAAACTATTTGGATGGATAATTAAGGAGCAGGGTGATGCAGGGCCTGTGTTTGCCGTGTGGAGAACCATGTAGCGCTAACACCAGGCCCCACAGACAGGTAGCACGTCCAATGACATCAGTGGGCCTAAAATAGTGCCAGGAGCAATGCCACCAATGTGCCGACTGCATCTAATATCATGTAAGTTAACGGACAGTTTTTTTGAATGAATGTTTCTGTTAGACCTCTGTTCTGATGTCAAGACATTGACAAAAAGTCCTTACATTTCTCAAAGATAATGTGGATTTGAAAATAAATTGATACTGCATTAGGTTACATCACATCTTTATTGTTTTGTTTATATATAAAGTGGTGCAGGAATGAGTCCTAAAACACAGGAATAAGTTAGCATTTGACCACTTTCGGTTTCCTTGTCTTGACGTTTTTTGAACATGTTTTTGGTTAAATTACTTCTGTGGAACTCAAGCTGAAGACATTTTCACGTTTTGTCCAAGACATAATACACATCATTGAATACTCCAGCTTCTATCTGTCATATAAAAAGCGATTTCTAACATGTGACTAATTGCGTGCATTTTTTAGGTCATTGTGAATTATTTTGTGTCACATTTTCTGTACAGTACACTTTCTTTGTCTTTTGTGCACACATAAGCTTTCCTTTGACAGGAGATACAAAAGCAGTAATACTTTTTGTCCTTAACTTCACAGTTATATGGTGAAATGTGTTTAAAAGAAATACGGAGACATTGTCCAGGACACATTTCTGGAGAAGAAGGGTGAGTTCTTTTCACTGTGAGAATGATCACAGTTGTGCGATAGCTAAAACTCTGGAATATAGACTAAATACAGTTTGAGTGATTGACTTCATTTCTGTTAGTGTTAGCTTTTTAAAGAGGAGCCCAGGAAACCTGTGACATTTTTTCCTGAAGTATATTAAAAAGTGAGCAAAACACGGAGCTTGAAGTGAATTTTGTGTAGATATCTGTCTGTGAAGCTGTTCCAGGAAACTGTCTTTCTTCCGTGATTGTTTACTTTGTGAGAACTGAGATCGAGAAACTTTCTGTACAACCTCTTATTCCTGACACTTCAATCCCACAAGCTTATGTAACACAGCGGCAACATCCGCACTCAAGGGTATTTTTAGACTTTAAGAGTTAAAAAAATATACAGAGAATCGAGCAAAAGGAAAGCAGGGACCTTGTAGAGCCCAGCTCCCTGGAGAGAGCATGTGTCTGACTCGATGCTGGGAGCAAGATGTGGGGATCAGAGGTCAGTTCTCACAGGAAACAGAAGGAAGTGGTTTTTGTGTTCACATACTGTATCTCAGCTTTTCCAACAACAATGGCCAAAGCTTTGTGTATACCAGTCAAATTAAGTTAATCATCCTGTATATTTGTATCTGGATCTTACGGACCCTTCAGTGGTTTAGTGTTTGTTGCTTCAGCCTCAACAAACTAAGAGGCCAGAGAATTGGCTAAGGCTCTTGTTAGTTTTGTATGATGATGGTTCACTGAGCATTAAGAAAGTGGCAACATGTCATATTTATGTTTCAATATAATAATACAATGAAATATATTATAATATATAGTATATTCTCTAGCAACTCATCATATCCTGTGATGGAAGAAGTTTAGAATCATTCATCAATGACTCATTAATGTCTCAATCAAAGCTTGTAAATATGGAGCAAATGTTGTATCTGCTGCTGGATATTTTAACTTAAATGTAATGTCAATTATTAGGTGATTTATATTCTGATACTAATTTGAAATTAAATCTGAATCCATAAAGTATGATGGCCGACACGTCAAACGGGCTACAACGGCCCAGAACATTTCCATTAGGAGGACTCAATGCAGCTTCAGAAACGATGCAAATATAAAAACACAAATGTGCCATAACACATGCAAATTAAGAATCATCTTTACCATCTATTCTTGACAACACATGCACTATTTAAAAAACAGTCACCAATAACATCAAAAAGCGTTTACTAAAAGCACGGCTTGAACGAAACGCTACAAATAACAGATGCTACAAGAAGCTCAAAATTGAAATCTCGCGGGACAAAGACGCCCGCAGACTTGAGAGCGAGGCGCGGCGAGGCGGCGCAGTTCCTCTCCACGGGCTGCGGAAGCAAAATGCTTGATGGGAAACGACTCGCTGGTATCTCGAGCTGAGCGCTCATTAGTGATGGCAGATTGACACTGAAGCTTCGAACGGAGCTTCAACCCTGGACTTCCTATTCCATAGAAGCAGTGCTTCGAAGCTTGCTTCAAATCACGTGACATATGACGTCCGAAGCAGCAACTGCTTCAAATCACGTGACATGTGACGTCCGAACCAACAACTGCTTCATTTCCTGAATGAATCACTTGACTGGTTCGCGGTCCAATCAGGCGATTCAATGCACTGCCTCGTCTCTATTCTGACAGGTTGAAACAGTTTCAAACTTGAGCGCTTCAACACTTTATAACCGCTCTAAACAATGCGCAATGTGTGGGTTGTTGTCGTAGTTTGCGTTGTTGCTGTTGAGTTATTGTTGGTATTGCATTTGAATTGTAGTATCATTATAGAGCAAGCCAGGAAGAAAGATAGGTCGTTCTGGCTCGGGAAACACTTCGAAATGTGGAGAAGTTGTGAACAAAAAGACAATGAGTAATATAAAAACACTTCAATAGTTTAAGGAATAGATAGCCCAGTTGATGGATCCGGCGGCCAGGATGCGGAGATGTCCTCCGCGCAGCTGGTTCAAAGCCCGGAATAGTTAAACTTTTAATCATTGCTTTTCAACTTTAATACTTTAATAACTGATAAAAGGCCCTCTCCGCCCAAAATATTTCCAGCACTCTCTAGTCTCTTCTCAATAACCCAATACACACAATCATACTTGCCAACCCTCCCGATTTTCGCGGAAGACTCCCGATTTCATTGCCCTCTCCCGGTTTCCTCCCGGGGTCATATTTCTCCCGATTTCTGACAAAATCAGATTTACTCAGGACTGTTTCCACTCGGACTTTAATACAGCTACACTATTGTTTGGTTGAACAAGAATCGACAACTATACCCTCTGCTCACTCCTTTCCTGAAAAATACAGGTCCAGCCCACACATATGCTCCATCAAGGATGGTGCTACAGGCTGCAAGACAGTGCACTTCTTACAATAAGCATGTGTAGATGTTAATCTAATACAGCTCCGGCGATCCACTAACATCCCCCCCCCCGCGGTGGTTTTGAAATGCTCCCGATTTCTGAGGTCTCAAGGTTGGCAAGTATGCACACAATTATCAATCTTTAATTGCAAATAGAACATGATATTCAGTCTTATTTTTCAAGGCAAAGATATGTTAAACCCACTGCAGCCTTGCACTTCGCCAGGAGAGGTCGCTGTAACTGAAGCTTCGAGAAATGAACCTATTTCCGACACAATTGTCCAAGTGGTTCGATGCTTCATTCAAAGCTTCATTTTGCCATCACTAGCGCTCATTGGTGGTTTTTACCCCGTGTTGCTGATGAAACTCTCCAATTGGCTCGGCAAAGGTTTGTTATTGTTTTGTGTCAGTTTTACGTCGCCACTTCCATTCACATTTGTTCCACAATGTTTATCATCATGAAATTAATATCTATATATTTTATACTATACTTGCACTGCTTACCGTTTTCATACTTTATATATCTTAGCATATTCATACACACTGTTCATACTGCTCATAAAGTAGGCTACTGTATATCTAGTGTATTCATACCCCTCACTTTTTATTCATCATTCAATTCATTCACAAACTCTTCATCACTCGCGTGAGGCAGTCGCAATTTTTACAGGCTCCCACTACCTGTTAGCATCTGGCATCTGTTAGCATCTAGCTCTCCTGCTTACAAACATTTAGCCATCCCTGCTTATACAAGTAGTAGTTTTAGTTGCCTGCGGTCTGCGGAGGCCTACTCCCACCTGTCGAGTACGGCTGTGCTGAGGTGTAAGACTTACCTAACTCCCCCACCACACTCACCCTGGGCCTGTTGCTGATGAAGAGCCTGCAATTGACTGCCTTGAATAGAAAGTCATTCTACTTAGTTTGTTCTGACCTTTGTTAATGTGTGTGTGTTGAGAGGTGGGGGAGTTAGGTAAGTCTGGGGTACCCTGTACATTTCTCATCACGTAGGTCAGTGACCACCAACTGGCGGCCCGCGGGCCACATCCGGCCCGCCAGACATTCTCATCCGGCCCGCACGACGGGGATGACTGTGGCGTTGGCAGAGTGGTTACTGCGTTCGCCCCCCACCCATTTTTTTTACAACGTCTCGTGAGTAAGGTGCAGTACCGGAGTCCAACAGAGAGGCAGCAGCTGCGGGACAGTAGACTGCGTACTGCGAAACCTTCACTTCCTTGAAGAAGAAGAAGAAGAAGAAGAAGAAGAAGAAGAAGAAGAAGAAGAAGGAAGAAGGAAGAAGACAGAAGAAGAAGAAGAAGAAGTGATCTTTCGTTGTGAAGAGTCTGCTTTGTGCACTCCGTACCACAGCAGCAGCCCCGCTGCGACAGAGTCCAACAGAGAGGCAGGAGCTGCGGGACAGTAGCCTAGAAGCAGGGTTGGGTTGTAACGGAATATATGTAACGGCGTTACGTAATCAGAATACAAAAAATCAAGTAGGCTAACTGTATTCAGCTGGCGTTACATTTGAAAAACGAGTAATCTGATTACAGTTACTTTCGTAAACCTGAAGTGAATACATTTTGGATTTATTGGAATTATTGGTGGAAAAGTTTCCTCACAAAATGTAATATTCATTACCGGCAGAACTGTGTGCACACTGCACAGCGCTGCAGCGTGTCTGTGAGCGAGAGAGAGATGCAGCGTGTCTGTGAGGCCCCGCCCCCGCACGCAGATGAGAATATATTGAAAGTTAGAAACGGATGGTTCGATAAAATGTGCAAGATAACGTTGATGTAGCATTTCTTTATTGTCGAAATGATGACATTTATAACGGGATCAAATCAAAGTGAATGGCCTGCTGCTGCTGAATGCATGGGGCAAGTGACTGGAAACAGTTTTAAAAGTTATTACATCGTTTCAGATAATAATAATAATAATAATAAATAATAATGATAATTCATTCTATTTAGATGCGCCTTTCAAAGCACCCAAGGACACCTTACAATTCATAACATATTCTAAGGAAAGGTTTACAGTAGGAGAATGCAGTCCGGGTGATGTTTTTTATGTGGGGTGCAGATGAGAGGGAGCTGTCCAGAATGACACCAAGATGTTGTGTTTGAGTTCTTGATAAGCCATTAAAACAGTAAAACAAGTGTCTCCTGTTTAACAAAACATACCCATCTGTTATGGAAAAAGAAAGTATTCCAAAAGTATTCTAAAAGTAACCTGAACACGTTACTTTTTTAAGACACGTAACTGTATTCTGATTACTTTCAGAGCATGTATTCAGTAATCAGTAACTGATTACATTTACAAAGTAACCCTCCCAACTCTGCCTAGAAGTGATCCTTCGTTAGCGTGCAGAGTCTGCTAAGCTTTATGCAGTACCTGTACCCCCCCCGGCCCGCAATAGTGTCTATTGGATACATTTTGGCCCTTGGACAAATGTAGTTGGTGATCCCTGACGTAGGTAACTAATGTTAAGACACACTAGGTTAGCGGATTGTTGCCACCCCTGTATTCTGTTTTTCCAGCTCTGAGTAGTTTAGTTAGTGAGGGGTTTTGTTTGAGTTTTGGTTTCAAAGGATAGATGTAGATATAGGCCTGGTTTTGTTATGCATGTTTCTTTTGTTTGGCACAATCTCCTTTGACTCCTCCTCCTCCCACGAAGTGTATTTCTGTTCAATTTCTGTTCAGTTAGGGCTTAAGAAATAAACCTTTTGTCAACCTTTACACTGACTCCCTCATAATTATTGGTTGTTGTGTGTTACTGTCTCCAGGTCCCCTAGACCTTAGTGGGGACGTAACACAAAATGATAGGTATTGTTTTCCTCCGGAGACGTCGCGAAGAGACGGAGCGGCTCCACCTGTTGCTGCCTGCTTTCCACCTGTCTGCGATCTGCGATCTGAGATCTGCGGAGGCCTGCTCCCACCTGTAGAGTACGGCTGTGCTGAGGAGATTTTTACCCCGGAGTCGTCATGGAGAGACGGAGTGGCTCCAGGCTTCGGGCTTGGCCTGCTTCCACCGGGCTTGTGCTGCTGTGCGGAGGAGGATTTTACCACGGCTGGGGCCTGCTTTCCACCTGTCCTGGTTCTGCTGTTGCGGAGGCCTGCTCTCACCTGTCGTGTGCTGCGGTGTCGTGTGCTGCTTGCTGAGGAGACCTTTCACCCCGGGGATACTACGGAGGGCCCGGAGCGCTTCCATGCTGCTGCTTTCGCTGTCCTTTGATGCTGTGCTGATTTGCTCCAGGAACATCGCGGATACTGTTTGCTGGTCTGGGAAAATGGCCCATATCGGGATTCTGCTGTGCCTGTTAACTGTTTTGGTCTATGAGAAGAACTCTAGTCATTCTGAGAAGTCTACTGGATTCAGGTCTGTTCTGCCACCCGCAGTGGGCATCCCCTGCAAAGGTTCGGATTTGTTACACAAACAATTACCGGTTGCCTTGTCACAGACAGGGCCGTATCCTGGATTTCCTAAATACCGAGGTCCAAACATGCTAGGGGGGTCCGGGGGATACCCCCCGAGATTTTGGGGATTTTCATGATCTACTTAGGTGCTTTTTAAGTCCTGTGGGGGGTCACACATTGGATAATATATTGATTTCAAACTATGTCAGTGGGCTGATAATGTCAGCATCAATTATTTTTTGAAAGTGTAATGCATAAGAATCAGTTGATTGTTACTATTAATGATCTGGACATGCAGAAGAGGCTAAAATGATCACAAAACATTGTCAACATTCATTTTCCTTGTCTCTCTCCTTTCCATAACCTGGAGCCTCTCTTCCATCTTCTTGAGTCTCTCTGTCTTCTTCCTGTTCATTATTCTTTCTCTCCTCTACTCTTTCTCTTTGTTCAATCTCTCCCTCGTTGTTCACTGTTTGCTCCTCCTCACTTGTCGCTCCTGCGAGTGAATTAAAAGCAATTTAGCAATTTAGTTCATTTCACTTGTTTGTTTGCACTTTTTGTTATGTTTAAATCTGTTTTGTTTGATTCTCAAAAGACAACAAAGATGTAAGCAAATTGTGTTTTATACAATTGTATGTTATTATGACATCATAACTGCAATAGATGTATGTTGTTTTACAATTATGCCTATTGTCTATATTGTAAATGAAGACTATTGTTATAGATGTATTGATGGATAGATGGGGTTATTAAGCCTACATTATTTTGTGTGACTGTACCTGCAGTTCCTCCCTGACTTCCATCACTTTCTCTCTCTCTCTCTCTCTCTCTCTCTCTCTCTCTCTCTCTCTCTCTCTCTCTCTCTCTCTCTCTCTCTCTCTCTCTCTCTCTCTCTCTCTGCCTGGCCTGTCTCTTCCTTACCAAAGCTGAGCTTCGACTGACGTAGTCTTTTCATTATATCTGAGGCAGTGTAAAAAGAAAACAATACAATGTTATATCTTCAATGTTTTACTCAAATTGAAATGAAAGAAAATCATTACAACGTTTGTTAAAAGGTAATCCTTCTGACATTGGATGAATGTAATTAACTTTAGCTCTCTGGCTAGTTTATTCACGCAATTTAAACCAAAGTATAGCCTATAGCTGCAATCAGGGGCGGCGGGTGCTGTAGGCTAGGGAAGGCTAAGCCTTCCCAAATATTTGTGTCACTGCATCCTGGTAAAATACAGATATAATGTTTGTGTCTTTGACATTGGCGCTGCTATTCAGCCACCTGTGCCCTGTACTACGAAGCCAGTTCAACATACCCTGGATATGTTTGAGTAACAAACAAACTAACAACAACAAACTAACAAACGATATCTCGCTCGCTATGCGGTCCTACAACGCTGGTTATCAACTCGGTAAATCAAGCCAGGGGCCCCGTCTCAGGTCGGTTCAATGAAATCTTTGCTTCCCTCACTTGCGTCGTTTCCCTGCCTCTCTCCCACCAGGGAAGCATGGATGGACGCAAGGAAACCACGAGAAGCAGGGAAATCAGGCCCATTCCCAAACCGCCCCCTACACCCTACCCCTCCGTTTGCGCGTTCACGCGGAGGGTCCGCCATATTGAGGGCTGTTCCAAAGCAACGAGTGTGGAGGGGGAGTGGGCTATCAAGCCCTCAAACAGCGAGTCTGCAGCGGTGCTGACCTTCCCAAACCTGAGCCTCACGCGCCGCCTATGGCTGCAATATAGGTTAGTGTGCATGTTGTCGGACGTCCACTGACTAACGTAGAGCGTTCACACAGGATCTGCTGGTCATATGATGTCCTGATGTCCTGATGAACAGGAACACAAGCAGCCCACTGGACTCAGATCTCTAGATACCTCATCACTCCTTCGCTGCTCCGGTTCAAGTCCGGGCTGCGGTGGTTTGTTGATACATGTCGTCTTCTTCTGTTTGCTTTAATCGAGGCTACGTAGTTATGCAGCGCCCCCATCGTTAGTAAATGGAAGTACTACAAAGAATCCCGTTTAGTGCAATTATTTCACAAGTTTTGTTACACAGCTCGAAAAATATTACCGAGGTCCGGACCTCGGTGACCTCAATGGTGGATACGGCCATGGTCACAGACAATCTGCTCGACAAAATATGTTTGTCTTTTTTGTTTTCCTGCGATGATGGTTCTTCAGGACTGCTTCTTAAGCTCAAATCACACTCTCGCTGACTTTTCCGGTGATTCTAAAGTAGATGACAATGTATGTGTGTCGATTAAGAGGAAAAGATGCCTGTTTTTTTTGTTGCTATGAAATGTACAACCTAACCCTGGTCCGCCCCGTAATAGTAGTCAGATCGCTACTCCTGCTGATTTTAAAGCTAGGTCTGGGTTAGGTCTCATCCACTTGAATGTGCGCAGTCTGTTTGGGCAAGCTCGACTAACGCTGACGTAATTTTTTTATCAGAAACATGGCTAAATAAATCTATTTTGGCCTCTGACATTGCCTTAAATGGTTATAATATGTATCGTTCCGACCGGCCTAATAAAGGCGGTGGCGTTGCCATTTACTGTATGTTAATAATAAGTTCAGTGTATCCACATTAGTTTCCAAATCTATCAGTAAGCAATTCAAAATTTTAGCCTTAAATATAGAAGTGGCAAAGGGGCAACAGGTCATGGTGGTGGGCTGTTACAGACCCCCTCAGCTGTCAAGGACTCCTTGTCTTCGCTAGCAAATCTTCTATCGCAACTTGACTACAAGGAAATAGTGCTACTTGGTGATTTTAACTGGGACTGGTTAACTGCAGTATCAGAGGATTTTAAAAACCTTTGTATCTCTTTAAATGTTACTCAGATTGTTGACAGTCCTACTCGCCCTAACATTAAGTCCCCTAACAAATCCTCCCTAATTAATCTCATTCTAACTAATGTTCCCTATAAATACTCATCTGTGGGAGTATTTGCGAATGATGTGAGTGACCACTGTGCTGTAGTCACAATTAGGGACACTAAGGTCCAAAAGGTTAAACCTCGTATTATTATTGAGAGAGACATAAAACATTTTGTGGAGCAGGGTTTTGTTCATGATCTGTTTGGGTTTGATTCGGGAAAAATCGATCTGTGTGCTGATGTAGAAACTGCATGGTCTTATTTTTATCTTGGTTTTATGGAGATCATTGATAGACATGCACCCCTGATTGCATTTAGAGTAAAGGGATGAGACAATCCTTGGTTTTCTGCTAATCTGTCCAGTCTCCTGCATGAGAGAAACAAGGCCTGGACAAAGGCTAGGCAATCAGGCTCAGAGGTAGAATGGCTGCGTTTTAGGCAGCCAAGGAATAGATTCACTTCACATGTCACATGGGCTGACAACCCAGGAGCACAGCGGAGGACCCGGAAGGGATCTCGGGCGGACGGCCCGGGGGCAAGGCAGAGTCCAAGGTGGGGGACTCGGGCAGACGGCCTGGGGGCAAGGCAGAGTCCATGGTGGGGCGAAGGCCACAGCGGGCAAACTCAGGGGGCCGAGCATGAGGGCGAAGGCAGAGGCAGGAAGAGTCAGGGGCCCTCGAGGGCGAAGACCAGACAGCTCCGGAGGCCGGGCAGGACCCGGTGTCGGCGGGACAGGCCTCGGCAGGATCCCCCACGGAAGAGGACCAGGAGTTGGCAGGACCCCCGGCGAGACAGGTGATGGCGGGGCCTCCAACGGAACAGGAAAAGGGGTTGGCAGGACCCCCGGCAGGAGAGTTGTCAGCGGGACCCCAAGCGGGACTGGACATGGAGCTGGCAGAACCCCCAGCGGAACCTCCAACGGTACAGGACATGGGGTTGGCAGGACCCCCGACAGGAGAGTAGTCGGCGGGACCTCCAACGGCACAGGACATAGGGTTGGCAGGACCTCCGGCAGAAGGGTAGTCGGCGGGACCCCAAACGGGACAGGACATAGGGTTGGCAGGACCCCCGGCAGGAGAGTAGTCGGCAGGACCTCCAACGGCACAGGACATAGGGTTGGCAGGACCCCCGGCAGGAGAGTAGTCGGCGGGACCCCCAACGGCACAGGACATGGGATTGGCAGGACCCCCGGCAGGAGAGTAGTCAGCGGGACCTCCAACGGGACTGGACATGGGGTTGGCAGGACCCTCGGCAGGAGAGTAGTCGGCGGGACCCCCAACGGGACAGGACATGGAGTTGGCAGGACCCCTGGCAGGAGAGTAGTCGGCGGGACCGCCAACGGGACAGGACATAGGGGTGGCAGGACCCCCAGCGGAACCTCCAACGGCACTTCAGTAGGGACTTGAGTAGGAACTGGAGTAGGGACTGGAGAGGGAACTCGAGAGGGGACTCGAGAGGGGGCTTGAGAGGGAACTCGAGAGATGACTTGAGAGGGAACTCGAGAGGAGACTCGAGAGGTGACTCGAGAGGGGACTAGAGAGGAAACTGGAGAGGGGACTAGGGAAGGGACTAGAGAAGGGACTAGAGAAGGGACTAGAGGAGGAACTAGAGAGGGGACTAAAGAAGGGACAAGAGAAGGGACTAAAGAAGGGACTTGGGAAGGGACTAGAGGAGGGACTAGAGAGGGGACTAGGGAAGGGACTGGAGAGGGGACTAGAGGAGGGACTAGAGGAGGGACCATGGCTGCTGGGGCCGGAACCAGGGCCGGAACCATGGCTTCTGGGGCTGGGACCCTGGCTGCTGGGGCCGGTACCGGAGCCGGAACCATGGCTGCCGGTGCTGGAATCCTGGCATTGCGTTTCCTTCCATGCTGGGTCCTCCAAAAGCCAGACGAGACCCAGCGAAAGGGTCCTTGAAAGGAGCCTTGTTGGGAACTGTGGCCGGCAGGGAGCTAGCATGCCAGGGGCTAGCAGGCCGGGAAACAGGTTTGACCTCAAAGCTACCGAAAAAGTCCTCCACCCACTCGGGAAGTAACTCCTTTAACCAGGGCCTTGAGGTTACTTCTTGGCGTGCCGTTGAGATAATTGACTGCCTCTCTTCACTACTGGAGGCATATCGACTGTCGTTTTTAAAGCACATTAGGTTGTACGTCACCTCGTACAGGCTGTCTGCTGGGTCCATCTTTTGGCCAGTTCTTCTCTTAGGCTCCTCGTAAAGGGACACAAAACTTGAACCCGCTATGCAAGAACACTGGGACGGAGACTTAGGTGAAGTGTCAAAAAGACTGGATTTAATAAGTCCACAAAAACCAGTCAGGGGACAAAGCAAACTCTGAACAGAGTGGGGAGAATGTGGAGCAGGGCTGAGACGGAGGTTGGGCTGGACGTGGCAGGCAGGACGGAATGGAATGTGGAGTTTCTGGAACACGCAAAAAACAGAACAGGATTAGCGTATGAAAAAATCCAACAGGAAGAGTATACAAAAGAACTAGAAAATCTCGTCAGCCAGAACTGGAGTTTACCACTGTGAGTATACGAAGAACTGGCGAAGTCTGATGATCGAACCGGAGTTGTAAGCAGCAGCAGGTGAGTGGTGGTAATCAGTGATGATGAGAAACAGGAGCGGAGGTGAGTTGGCGGAAAACGGAAAGTAGGCCAACCACGTCCAGCCAGGAAGACAGACAAACAGATAGACAAACAAACAGAAGAAAGGAGAAGGAGATACCGCAATTCCTCACACTCGCTGAGCTTAAGCTTGTTGATAAAACCAAGGTATTGCTATTTTTAAAAGCTAAAAAGACACCACAGCCTGTTATAGATATTGTTACTATGCAAGGACAAGTAGTAGAAGTGATTGCCTGTTATAAATACCTAGGTATCTGGCTTGATGATTATCTTACTTTTAAACTTCATGTCAATAACTGCTTAAAAAGCTGAGGGTTAGAGACTAGGTTTCTTTATCAGAAACAAGTCCTGTTTCTCGCTTGAAGAGGAACAGGTCTTGAAGAGGCTCAGTCATTGGTACACGTTTATTTATAAAGCTTTGTTGGGTAAACTCCCGTATTATACCTGCTCTCTGATAACACAGAGAGTTGCAAGCAGCTATTGTTTGAGATCGCATTATGTAGTATTGTTAGATGTGCCAAGAGCAAGGACTGTCTTAGGTAAGACAGCTTTTATGTGCGCAGCGCCACTTGCTTGGAACAATCTTCAGGAATAATTGAAACTGAGCAATCTCATTCCTCTGCATGTTTTTAAAGCTAGGCTAAATGAAATGCTCGTTGATACTATGGGCACTTGTAAACAGCGACGTGCAGTCAGGGGAGGCAGGGGAGGCAGAGCCTCACCTGTCATACTCCAATGTAACGGAAAAACAACTAAAGAAAAAATAGAGATTGTTGTCCAGAAGGATAGCATGGACTTCATCTTCAAGTCAAGGTAAGACCACAATTGTAATGCAAATGGGTCTTACTAAGAAAGAACAATCCAATATTTAAATTGTGGGTAGGCCTATCCTTTTGTTGAACGGTCTGTTTAAAATGAATTGAAACATCAGACTAAAAAAGCTTTTGAAAATAACCGAATATTTCGATTACGGTCAAAATATAATATTTGTAAATCTGACTCTGAAAGAGTCAGTGCCTCACCAGCCATGAACCTCACCGCACGTCACTGCTTGTAAATGTCTATAACTATGTAAATGTATCCTGTAAATATAATGTATGATGTCCTTTATTGTTTTATGTTTCATGTGGAACCTATATGCTGCAGGTCTCCCTTGAAAAAGAGATCTATGATCTCAATGGGACCAATCTCGTTAAATAAAGGTTTGAAATGAAATGAATATTTCATTCTGTAGATTGTGTACATTACTTTTCACTTTACTGCTTTTTGCACTCCTGGTTAGAAGCTAAACTGCATTTCGTTGTCTCAGTACCTGTAATCTGTTCAATAACAATAAAGTTAAATCTAATCTTGAGCAGGAACAAATGTATTTACTTAGTACATCTGACATTAACGATTAAACACATTTGTGCATTCTTTATAAACAGTTTACATGAGCAATAGTGGCCGGCAACAGCAATGAAAAATAGCATTGATGGTCCCCAATGAACAGATATTGGCATTTGTTATGTTTTGAAACCAAGCAAGTGAGAACATTTCAAGTGTGATAAAAGTGCAATCCTGAAATATTTCATATAGTCCAAAGTGGACTATGGCAAAGAAAAGCACAAAAGCTTCAAAACTGTACTGATAAAACAAATGAGAACATATTGTAAATCAAGGCAAATATTATTTGAACCAGCTCATGGTTTGAAATGGCAAACATTGAAAAGCAAAAGTATTATTAAAACCATGTACTAAATCCTCCCCTTGGTCCCATCATATACTCTGGGAAGAGAATATTTACTGTGCTTGAAAACTGGTATCACATCATCATGTGAGTTTGACTTTGTGACCTGGAGAACATTTCAGCTGCAACATTAGCTCGTTGATAAGCTTGGGATATGAGATATTTTTGTAGCCATTCGTGGGGGAAGGCATCTTTGCTAATGTATGCATTATTTTTGACCCAACATTTCTACAGACATGGCAGAATATGAATCTATTTTCACATGAATATTCTAGCCATTGTCTATTTTTATACCACGAGCAGCAAAATGACCGCCTTACCCCACTGTACAGTGAGCAAAAATTGAAGTAACTTGAAAGTTTGAGGTGAAAGTTTGATACAGCGTATTTTTGGTATATTCATCTTAATGTCCCCTAATATATAAGAAGTGTGTTTTTATATATTCATGTGTGTATGCATTGCAGGAGCCATAAGGCTGTATAATAACTGCTCAATTAAATTGGTGTTTGTGTTTTATATTGATTTTTCTGTTTTATTCTTTCATAAATGTGAGGACTAAAATTGCTCCAAACATTGTGGGCTGGTTGGGGTAAACAGGTTTTATTACTCTGGGGAGGGGGTGCAGGTTTGAAAGACAGGAGACTAGGTGGGGGAAGGGGATATTCTTCTTAAAGATTTCCAACAGGTCAGGGAAATCTACATATCTTGAAGGGTATATGTGTGTTTAATTACTTTGTATTAATAATAGCAGTGTGTAAACAAAAGCTGGAAATATGAGAAATGAAAGGATTATCTTTGTGAGCAAGGGGATATTCTTTGGACACAGCTCAAGCCTCTGGAATGTGGCAGGAAAGGGTGTGTGTGAAAGTCTAGGCCAGAATGTGAAGATAACGGACACCAGATGTATTTTGCTACCACCTCAGAGACACTTGTTTATTATCTGGCTGGCTCGCGCTGATTCGCTACGACACGCCAGCTCCTCCTGTTTTGTTTTTGGCATGTAAACCTGTTCTGTCTTAGGTTCGCTCTCTCTTCCTCCTCCTGCCAAGACGAAGTAAGTAAGATTTCCCAGCGGGAGGAACCAGGGCCGGGGTAATCCGGATTACTTCATGATGTTGTGTTATTGTGTATTTTGCCATTAAATCAGCATATTTGTTATAACCTTACCAATAGTTGCTGTGAATTCTTCCTCTGTTAATCTGACCCATTCACAAAAGGACGCGTGGAGGCAGAGGGGGGCCTTAGAGCCCCCGCCAAAGAATGACGTCTGCTACAACAACAGGCGGGTACTTGTTTAGATATACCTGGGCAGGCTCTGTTTTGCCGTGGTATCCTGGCACCTGCGGGCTGCAGAGGGGCGGCATAGTTTCGGGCGACGAAGAGTGCTGCTCCGGGGCGAGTCAGGCGGGAGTAAGCTCGTGTCCACAACGGAGGGTAACGTGATGTCCCCATCTGACCTGTTGCTACTGTCTGCAGTAGATGCAGTGTTGCTGGCGTTTAGTGATGGTTGCTTTAACCATTTTCGTATAAATGATTATCCACAGATGTGTGTCACTGCTGTCGAAAGCACTTTGGAAATGATGCACGCGCACCTGACACAATTTGTTGTTTGTATTTTTCGCTCCGTTCTCTTTTTTGAATAGAGGCCAGGGTGCATAACATTCAACTGCCCCGAAGATCCCGACGCGAAGCCTGAAGTGTAAACACTACCCGCACAATTTGTCTCCTCACTAACACTAAGAAAGTGGATCACATCACTCCTGTTCTGAAGTCTTTACACTGGCTTCCTGTGTGTCAAAGAATAGATTTCAAAATACTGCTGCTGGTTTATAAAGCTTTGAATGGTTTAGGCCCAAAATACATTTCTGATCTACTGCTAAATTATGAACCATCCAGATCTCTCAGGTCTTCAGGGACTGGTCAGCTTTCTGTCCCCAGAGTCAGAACTAAACATGGTAAAGCAGCGTTCAGTTATTATGCTCCAAATATCTGGAACAAACTCCCAGAAACCTGCAGGTCCGCTGCAACTGTGACTACTTTTAAATCCAGGCTGAAGTCTTTTTGTCGCTGCTTTTAATTGAACTATTCATATATTAGACTGCACTGTAACTTTTATCCATGTATTTTTTCTTTTAATGTTTATCCATGTATTTCTTCTTTTAATGTTTATTTTATTAGCTTTTATTTTTAATGACTGATTTTAAATGGCACTTTGAATTGCCTTGTGTTGAAAAGTGCTATATAAATAAACTTGCCTTGCCTTGCCTTGCCTTGCCTTGCCTTGCCTTGGTGTCGGAATCTCTCGCTAAAATGTGTTGTAACTGCGTTACTGCGCATTGTAACGGGTAATATATTTTACATTTCATTAGTAATGCGTTATATTACTTCGTTACAGCAAAAAGTAATATATTACTGTAACTCTGTTACTTTTGTAACATTTATGATCATTAGCCTAGCAGGGGTCGGCAACAGGTGGTCCGGATCCGGACCCAGACGCCGACCTATACGGACCAGGACCTATAATCAATACTTAATAGGGGATTTCAATTTTGACGGGACGATTCTATTTTAACCGCTGCCGACAGAGGGCGAAAGAGAGGAGAGAGAGATACAGGGAGGGAAACACAGAAGAAGAGATGAGAGCGCGGCAGAGAGAAGCGGAGAGGAAAGAGAGTGAAGACAATAATTAGCGATACAGGGAGATAAGCGGAGAGGAGAGTGAACAGGCGTGTTTGCGCAGGGTTGCCAACTCTCACGCATCTGGCGTGTGACACACGCTTTCACTCTCAATCTCACGCTCTCACGCTGCCCAAACTATTCTCACGCCAAAAGCAAGAATACCGAAGACTAGAAACGGTTTTGAAAACTTTTGTCACTTATCCATCCATCCATCCATCTTCTTCCGCTTATCCGTGGTCGGGTCGCGGGGGTAGCAGTTCCAGCAGAGAGCCCCAAACTTCCTTTTCCCTGGCGACATCAACCAGCTCTGACTGGGGGATCCCAAGGCACTCCCAGGCCAGCGAAGAGATATAATCCCTCCACCTGGTCCTAGGTCTACCCCTTGGTCTCTTCCCAGCTGGACGTGCCTGGAACACCTCCCTAGGGAGGCGCCCAGGTGGCATCCTAACTAGGTGCCCGAACCACCTCAACTGGCTCCTTTCGACGTGAAGGAGGAGCGGCTCAACTCCGAGTCCCTCCCGAATGACCGAACTTCTCACCTTATCCCTAAGGGAGACACCAGCCACCCTGCGGAGAAAACCCATCTCGGCCGCTTGTATCCGCGATCTCGTTCTTTCGGTCATGACCCATTCTTCATGACCATAGGTGAGGGTAGGAACGAAAATGGCCCGGTAGACAGAGAGCTTTGCCTTCTGGCTCAGCTCCCTTTTCGTCACAACGGTGCGGTAAAGCGACTGCAGTACCGCTCCCGCTGCTCCGATTCTCCGGCCCATCTCACGCTCCATTGTTCCCTCACTCGAGAACAAAACCCCGAGATACTTGAACTCCTTCACTTGAGGTAAGGACTCATTCCCTACTTGGAGTGGACAATCCATCGGTTTCCTGCTGAGAACCATGGCCTCAGATTTGGAGGTGCTGATCCTCATCCCAGCCGCTTCACACTCGGTTGCGAACCGATCCAGTGAGTGCTGAAGGTCGCAGACCGATGAAGCCATCAGAACCACATCATCTGCAAAAAGCAGTGGTGCAATCCTTAGCCCACCGAACTGCAGACCCCCCCCCCCCCATGACTACTTCTCGAAATCCGATCCATGTATATTACAAACAGGATTGGTGACAAAGCGCAGCCCTGGCGGAGGCCAACCCTCACCGGAAATGGGTCCGACTTACTGCCGAGGAGCCGGACACAGCTCTCGCTTTGGGAGTACAGAGATTGGATGGCCCTGAGTAGAGACCCCCTCACCCCATACTCCCGCAGCACCTCCCACAGTAACTCCCTGGGAACCCGGTCATACGCCTTCTCCAAGTCCACAAAACACATGTAGACCGGATAAGCGTACTCCCAAGCCCCCTCCAGGATCCTTGCGAGAGTAAAAAGCTGATCCGTCGTTCCACGACCAGGACGGAATCCGCATTGTTCCTCCTCAATCTGAGGTTCGACAATCGGCCTGACCCTCCTTTCGAGTACCTTAGAGTAAACTTTCCCGGGGAGGCTGAGTAGTGTGATGCCTCTGTAATTGGCACACACCCTCTGGTCCCCCTTTTTAAAAAGGGGAACCACCACCCCGGTCTGCCACTCCTTCGGTACCGTTTCCGACTTCCACGCAATGTTGATGAGACGTGTCAACCAAGACAGTCCCTCAACACCCAAAGCCTTCAGCATTTCTGGGCGGATCTCATCCACCCCCGGGGCTTTGCCACTGTGGAGTTGTTTAACAACCTCAGTGACCTCCCCCCGGGAGATTGGTGTCGATCCCCCGTCATACTCAAGCTCTGCCTCTAACATAGAGGACGGAGTTGTCGGGTTCAGGAGTTCCTCAAAGTGCTCCTTCCAACGCCCTAACACTCCATCAGTTGAGGTCAACAACGTCCCATCCTTACTGTACACAGCTTGGATGGTTCCCTGCTTCCCCCTCCTGAGGTGTCGGAAAGTTTTCCAGAACAACTTTGGTGCCGCCCGAAAGTCCTTTTCCATGTCCTCTCCGAACTTCTCCCACACCCGCTGCTTTGCCTCGGCCACGGCTGAGGCTGCTGCCCTTCGGGCCTGTCGGTACCTTGCAACTGCCTCGGGAGTCCCCCGGGATAATAAATCCCTGAAGGCCTCCTTCTTCAGTCGGACGGCTTCCCTGACCACCGGTGTCCACCAGGAGGTTCGAGGGTTACCGCCCCTTGAGGCACCTAGGACCTTGAGACCACAGCTCCCCGCCGCGGCTTCGGCAATAGAGGCTTTGAACACCGACCACTCTGGTTCAATGTCCCCAACCTCCACAGGAATGCCCGAAAAGCTCTGCCGGAGGTGTGAGTTGAAGGCCTCCTGAACCTGGGCCTCCTCCAGACGTTCCCAGTTCACCCGAACTACACGTTTGGGCTTACCAGGTCTATCCAGAGGCTTCCCCTGCCACTCGACCCAACTCACCACCAGATGGTGATCAGTTGACAACTCCGCCCCTCTCTTTACCCGAGTGTCCAAAACATACGGCCTCAGGTCCGATGATACGATAACGAAATCGATCATGGACCTTCTGCCTAGGGTGCTCTGGTACCACGTACACTTATGAGCATCCCTATGTTCGAACATGGTGTTTGTTATGGCCAATCCATGACTAGCACAGAAGTCCAGTAACAAACCACCACTCCGGTTCAGATCAGGGGGGCCGTTCCTCCCAATCACTCCCCTCCAAGTGTCTCCATCATTGCCCACATGTGCGTTGAAGTCTCCCAGCAAGATTAAAGAGTCCCCTTCAGGAGCCCCATACAGGACTCTTTCCAGGGTCTCCAAGAAGGCCGTATACTCCAAACTGCTGTTGGGTGCATAAGCACACACAACAGTCAGAGTTTTCCCCCCCATAACCCGCAGGCGTAGGGAGGCAACCCTCTCGTCCACTGGGGTAGACTCCAACAACGAAGCACCCAACCGGGGACTTGTGAGTATCCCCACACCCGCCCGGCGCCTCACACCTTGAGCAACTCCGGAGAAGAATAGAGTCCAACCCCTATCCAGAAGTAAGGTTCCAGAGCCGACGCTGTGCGTAGAGGTGAGCCCAACCAGATCCAACTGGTACCGCTCCACCTCCCGCACAAGCTCCGACTCCTTTCCCCCCAGAGAGGTGACGTTCCACGTCCCCAAAACCAGCTTCTGTCGCCCGGGTCTGGTCCGTCGAGACCCTCCGCTTTCACTGCCACCCTTCTGGCAGCGCACCCGACCCCATCGTTGTTTCCCGTAGGTGGTGGGCCCGCGGGATGGAGAAGCAGAGGTGTTGCCCACGTTGCCTTTTCGGGCTGGGCCCGGCCGGGCTCCGTGGCAAGCCCGGCCACCAGACGCTCGCCGACGAGTCCTCCTTCTGGGCCTGGCTCCAGAAAGGGACCCCGGGCTTCCTCCGGGCCGGGTATCCTCACTCCTTGTGTCGTCTTTCATGAGGTCTTTTTGAACCAATCTTAGTCTGGCCCCTTGCCTGAGACCAATTTGCCATGGGAGACCCTACCAGGAACACAAGGTTCCAGACAACACAGCCCCCAGGTTCATCAGGGCACACAAACCTCTCTACCACGGTAAGGTGCTGGTTCTTCAGAGAGGCGCTGGTTATTTTGTCACTTAGTGATCGTCTTTTCAATAGAACATCTTTGATAATGTCTTCTGGCCAATCAGAATAAAGATAACGGCGTGGTGTTGTTCGAGGAAGTCCCGACGGAGAATACTTTTGCTGTAGTACATCTCTATACATCGATACAACATTACATGTTGATAGAAATCAACACGTAATGAAATAAGACCCCACGGTTTGATAATTGATAGGTGTGTGGGCTGTCTTTCATTTTGACACACAGAACAATGGGGGCTATCCACCCTTATCCACAATGTAAAGTCATTCACAGCCTCTTCCCTCTTCTCTCTGTGAGGAGCAGCAGGTTCAGCTTTCAGAACAAAGTAACACAAAACTAAAATGGCATTAATTTTTTTAATATGTGGTGTAGTAATAGATTTATTTATTTTTCTTCTCAAGAGAGTACCAGAATGTGTATTTTATGTTAGTAGCCTATTTCAAAACAAACAAACAAAAAAATCTCCTGGGGGAGAATCCCCCCAGACCCCCCTGCAGGGGTTGGCTTTTCAGCATGTCAACTCTTTCACTTGTGGGGAAATTGCAGGATTGGCTCCAGGTCGCCCTTTTTATTTACTACAAGACAAATGTGCCTTTTTATTTCATACAGTTCAATTTGGATTGAGACAGGGAAATAATCTAAACCTCACGCGTGGCCTTTCACTGTCAAGGGGAGCGTGTATGTAATTACATTGCAAATACTGACTTGAGCCCCACCACTGTATGGGTTAGCCCTACCATAGATTACCCAACACAAATACTCTCTCGCAACTGCCGACCCGTATTGCGCATGCGCAGATCTAAGATCCAGTAGAAATGATAAAAAATAAAAGTCTGCTGCTTATTGTTCTACTAGGCCAAAATAGAGTCAAAGAGTATATGAGAGTGAGAGTGTGTTAATTAATATATGTGGCAGTTTGGAGTAAGTCTGTAGATTTGTCTGTGTGTTTCATGTATAGGCCTCTCACGATAATTAATTTTGTTGGATACATTTTCCCGGAAATTATAGCGGTAAACGATAATATTGTCGGCACCGTTGTATGACCATTTTAGACCACTGACATAATGATAATATAGAATAATAATTGAAGTACATCCTTTCAAACTGCTAGTCACATCCTCATGTAAATGGAAATGTATCGAGTTCATTTTTATTTATCGTACGATAAGTCAATTAATTGCTTATCGCGACAGGCACACAATAAAACAGTGGAAACAAACATGTGTTTGACTTTCATTAGTGAATGAAACTGTGTGTTCTTTATAGTCTGTGTCCAATATTGTGTATTTGTATATATTGTATATATATCCTGTATATATGCTGAGGTCCCGCTGCTGACACGATAGCAGTCATTTCGTGCGCATATTGTCACGGTTGAGTGAAGGAAGCAGGACCCAAGCGCAGATAACTTTGATAAACCTTTATTTCAAGGCTAAAATGGAACGAATACAGAAAAACACAGAACACTCACCGGTGGAGTCCGTCACCAACAAAAGAAGCACCGACACTGAACACAGCACGAGACAGGACTAAATACAGGGAGGGCTAATTACCAGACACAGGTGAACACAATCGGTAAACGAGACACAGGTGAGGAGGGAGGAGAAAAACACAAGAGCCACAGGTGAACACAACTAGCTAACGAGACACAGGTGAGGAGGGAGGAGAACACACAGGGACACTAACGACAGGAGGAAAACATGACAGAGAACAGTGAAAACACCCAAACTTAGACAGAACTGTGACAGAACCCCCCCCTCAAGGGACGGATTCCAGACGTCCCTAAACCCCAACACAAAAATCCAAAAAAAATCCAGCAGGGTGGGTGGAGGGGGTCCGGAGGAGGGACGTATCCCTAGGCCACCAGGGTGGGTGGAGGGGGTCCGGAGGACGGGACTAAGCTGACCGCCCAGGAGCCCAGTAGGGGACCAGGAAGGGATCTCGGGCGGACGGCCCGGGAGCACGGCAGAAGCCGAGAAGGGGGACTCGGGCGGACGGCCTGGGGGCAAGGCAGAGTCCATGGTGGGGCGTAGGCCACAGCGGGCGAACTCAGGGGGCCGAGCATGAGGGCGAAGGCAGCGGCAGGAAGAGTCAGGGGGCCGGGCTCGAGGACGAGGGCAGCGGCAGGAAGAGTCAGGGGGCCGGGCTCGAGGACGAGGGCAGCGGCAGGAAGAGTCAGGGGGGCCGGGCCCGCGGACGAAGACCGCGGCTCACAGAGGGTCGGGATCGAGGGCGAAGACCACGGCAGGAAGAGTCAGGGGGCCGGGCCCGAGGACGAGGGCAGCGGCAGGAAGAGTCAGGAGGCCGGGCCCGCAGACGAAGACCGCGGCTCACAGAGGGTCGGGATCGAGGGCGAAGACCAGACAGCTCCGGAGGCCGGGCAGGACCCGGTGTCGGCCGGACAGGAACCGGAGCCGGCGGGACAGGCTTCGGCAGGATCCCCCACGGAAGAGGACCAGGAGTTGGCAGGACCCCCAGCAGGAGAGCGGTTGGCGGGACCTCCGACGAGACAGGACAAAAGGTTGGCAGTACCCCCGGCAGGAGAGTAGACGGCGGGACCTCCAACGGCACAGGACACAGGGTTGGCAGTACCCCCGGCAGGTGAGTAGACGGCGGGACCTCCAACGGGACAGGACATGGGGTTGGCAGGACCCCCGGCAGGAGAGTAGTCGGCGGGGCCTCCAACGGGACAGGACATAGGGTTGGCAGGACCCCCGGCAGGAGAGTAGTCGGCGGGGCCTCCAACGGGACAGGACATAGGGTTGGCAGGACCCCCGGCAGGAGAGTAGTCGGCGGGGCCTCCAACGGGACAGGACATAGGGTTGGCAGGACCCCCGGCAGGAGAGTAGTCGGCGGGGCCTCCAACGGGACAGGACACAGGGTTGGCAGGACCCCCGGCAGGAGAGTAGTCGGCGGGGCCTCCAACGGAACAGGACATAGGGTTGGCAGGACCCCCGGCAGGAGAGTAGTCGGCGGGGCCTCCAACGGAACAGGACATGGGGTTGGCAGGACCCCCGGCAGAGGGCTAGTCTGCGGGACCTCCAACTGGACAAGACATGGGGTTGGCAGGACCCCCGGCAGAGGGCTAGTCTGCGGGACCTCCAACTGGACGGGACATGGGGTTGGCAGGACCCCCGGCAGAAGACTAGTCTGCGGGACCTCCAACTGGACAGGACATGAGGTTGGCAGGACCCCCAGCGGAACCTCCAACGGTACAGGACATGGGGTTGGCAGGACCCCCGGCAGAAGACTAGTCTGCGGGACCTCCAACTGGACATGAGTAGGGGCTTGAGTGGGGACTCGAGAGAGGGCCTGAGAGGGAACTTGAGAGGAAACTGGAGAGTGGACTCGAGAAGGAACTCGAGAGGTAACTCGAGAGGGGACCTGAGAGGGGACTTGAGAGGGGACCTGAGAGGGGACTTGAGAGGGAACTCGAGAGGAGACCTGAGGGGAAACTTGAGAGGTGACTCGAGAGGGAACTCGAGAGGGGACTAGAGAGGGGACTTGAGAGGGAACTCGAGAGGAGACCTGAGGGGAAACTTGAGAGGTGACTCGAGATGGGACTTGAGATGGGATGAGGGAAGGGACTAGAGAAGTGACTCGAGGAGGGACTTGAGAAGTGACTAGAGGTGGGACTGGAGAAGGGACTAGAGAAGGGACTAGGACAGCTGGGGCCAGAGCTAAGGCTGGAACCATGGCTGCTGGGGCCAGAACTGGGGCCGGAATGATGGCTGCTGGGGCCAGAACTGGGGCTGGAACCATGGCTGCTGGGGCCTGTACTGGGGCCGGAACTATGGCTGTGTGGGCCGGTTCTGTAGCCGGAACCATGACTCTTGGGGCTCGGATTGCTAGCCTGGACTTGCGACTCCTTCTCCTAGAAGCCGCCTGAAGGCTCCGTGGACCTCCAAAAGCCAGCCGAGTTCCAGAAAACGCCTCTTGGACAGGAGCAGGAACTGGGGCGGAAGCACTGGTTGACTCCAGACGGAACACACCGAGACGTTTATAGTCCGCAGGCTGGAAATCACACGCCCAGATGAAGTTCAACATCCAGTCAGGTAAGAACTTCACCAAGTCCGGTTTCTCCATAGCCAACCGGTGCGCCTCTACCAGAGCGGCCTCCTTCTGCCGAACACTGGACGCTCCCCTCCACCAATCATAGCAGCAAGCCAAAGCAAATGAAAAATGCTGTAATTCCAACTCAAATGGGTCATCTGCTGGGTCCATCTCTGGTCGGTGCTTTCTGTCACGGTTGAGTGAAGGAAGCAGGACCCAAGCGCAGATAACTTTGATAAACCTTTATTTCAAGGCTAAAATGGAACGAATACAGAAAAACACAGAACACTCACCGGTGGAGTCCGTCACCAACAAAAGAAGCACCGACACTGAACACAGCACGAGACAGGACTAAATACAGGGAGGGCTAATTACCAGACACAGGTGAACACAATCGGTAAACGAGACACAGGTGAGGAGGGAGGAGAAAAACACAAGAGCCACAGGTGAACACAACTAGCTAACGAGACACAGGTGAGGAGGGAGGAGAACACACAGGGACACTAACGACAGGAGGAAAACATGACAGAGAACAGTGAAAACACCCAAACTTAGACAGAACTGTGACACATATGTAATTAAACCCATGATATCAAATTCTCACTCCAGCCAGGTACCCAAAGTTGGCAACCCTGGTTTGCGGCAGACAGGGAGAGACACATGGCGCTCTCCAAGAAGAGGAAAGTGGACAGTGAGAACAGAGCTTTGAACCCTGAGTGGACTCACTCATGTTCATCCTGCCCACTGGGAGCACAGAACCAGTGTGTCTCATTTGTTCAGAGACCGTGGCGCTCATTAAAAGAGACAGCACGCCACTATGAGACAAAACACAAAGTGTTTGACCAAACATTCCCTCTCAAGTCAGAACTGAGGTAAAATAAGCACTCTCAGAGCCCAATATGATCAGTCCACCAGGATCAACATTAAAACTAAATATGGTTCCAGGGCATGCTAACCAATGAGCTAACCAAGGCTAACCAATGAGCACCTGCATGTGTGTATGAGAATGGCCCTTACACCATTTCAGCCCAGATTTAAACTCCTGGCAGGACAAGCTCCAGCTCAATTCTCGCACTGAATTAAAAAAAAGTTAATAAGGGACTGCAATATAAGAGGGAAAGAAAGAGAAACTTTAAAACTGTTCAATTGTTATGAAGTGTAAAGACTGATATTGTTCTATAATCGTCTGAAACTGTTAAGTCATGATGTGAAATGGTTAACAAAGAAAAAGGGAAACTCAAGCTGCTGCTACACTTTATTTTATTTATCTAAAATTAAACACTTTTAAGATGCACACATTTTCAAAAGCTATTTTATTTATTATATATCCACAGTATTTACTGTATATCTGTGTAGTTCAATGCTAATTGACAATACATATTGTTGTTTTTGAATTGTACTTTCTTTATTTGATTGGCAGTCAGTTGTTGATTACATGCAGACGTTGATAAAGCTACAGGTCACTTCAATATATATCACACTAATTCATAAAGCAAGTTAGACATTTTGAAGTTCCGGACCTTTGCATGGGGAGATTTTCTCTAACTGGACCTCGTCAAATTTTAGTTGAATACCCCTGGCCTATAGTTATTACAAAAATAAGAGAATAAATGAAAAACGGGTATGAAATAGGCTACTATAGGACAGAAACACAAGAATACAGTTTAAAAGGGGAGTGATTAGTAAAATATCCATAAAGAAAAAGTAAATCTGTGTACAGTTCTGTTTCATATGGATTCTGAGAGATGTAGACTATACATAGATCTCTTAATTTTGCTCTCAAAGTGCACCAGATTGATGCTTTTAACTTCAATATTTAAAAAATAATCTTCCAGGGGAAGTATGCCCCCAGACCCTCCTAGAGGAGGTTAGGTCCACCCCCACCTAAAACATGTTCACATGGATACGATACTAAATACATTTGCACACATTTTATATGGTGGCCTATGTCCATATGTTTCTGTGTTGGTGGTCGTGCCACAACCGTGCATGTATGCACAGGTCATAGGTGCGCTATAAAATAGCATTACACCCCTGCAATGTGTGTGAAAGACAATAGACTTTACAGCATGTTTTTTGAAATTGAAGTTGCGTTTGTGTGTTGGTTGTTGACGGCAGTGTGTGCCCCCCCTTGGTAAATGATTGCCCCCCCCCATTCGATTTGTTCTAGAGCCGACCCTGCCCATGTATTTAGCTAGTTCAGAGAGAATAATCAACATTGTGCATAACAAGATAGAATCATAACAACTCTATCAGCGGACGCCAACAGGCAGGAACAGGGAGACAAAACACTGAGAGCACAGCAGCCAAGGTTACAGGTGCGTGGCCCAGTCAGGATAGTATGAACTGATAAACTGGGTCAAAGTTATGGGCTTTGGAAAATATTTCCCCAACACCCTCTACTTCCCCCTTGATCACAATAATTATTAGCTCATCCCTCACAACTGGAACTGTACCGCCAAACCTCAAAACTGCTGCAATAACACCAACACTCAAGAAACCTGGAGCTGACCGAGATGAGCTGAACAACTACAGACCAATCTCTAACCTCTCCTTCATCTAAAAAATCCTTGAAAGAGTGGTTGCTGCCTTCACGAACCCTTCCAATCGGGTTTCCGCTCAAAACACAGCACCGAAACAGCTCTGGTAAAAATCACCAACGACCTCCTCCGTGCAGCTGACTCTGGGCTGCTCACCATCCTCATCCTCCTTGACCTCACAGCTGCCTTTGACACCATCTCCCACCTACTACTCAAACACCTGGCTGACATTGGGATCACTGGTACTGCACTTTCATGGTTTCATCCTACCTCACAGACAGAAAACAATATGTCCGTCTCAACACCCACCGGTCAAGCTGCTCCACTGTCTCACATGGTGTCCCTCAGGGGTCAGTACTGGGTCCACTCCTGTTCATTATTTACCTACTCCCCCTTCACACTATCCTCCGTCATCATAATGTCCATTTCCACTGCTACGCTGATGATACACAGGTCTACATTTCCAGCAAACCCAACACTGCCCTCACCGCAACCTCTCTCACCAACTGCCTCCAGAAACTACAAGAATGTGTGCACCTCAGTTAGTCGAGAGAGGTCTGAATCTGTGGCAGACGTCTCTCGGTACTCTCTCCTGTCACGATCACAGGTACAGATAAGAACCCAATAGCACGACTCAGATACAACCAGTGTAGTAATGTTCAGTTTATTCCAGGTCAAGGACAGGCAGAGTCAAAACCAGTAAATCCGTTAGGCAGGCAGGAATCGAAAACTGGGCAGGACAAAACTCAGGACTAGAGCACAACACTCACTGGAGAGCTTGGCGGAAACGACAAGACAATCTGGCAACTGACAACTGAAAATGAGGTGGTATAAATACTGTGGAGTGATGAGGGAATGAGTAACAGGTGAGGGGAAGGGCTGAGGAGACCAGGTGAGGGAAATGAGCTGATTACAAGGGCCTGGGGGAAAGCGGGATCTGAAATGACAGGAGAGTTTAGATGAGGCATCAAACAAACAATAATATAGGTGTCTAACTTGTGACAGAACTCCTCCCTCTATGGACGGCTCCTGACGTCCCACGAGGTTGATCGGGATGGGCCTGGTGAAAGTCAGTAATGAGAGATGGATCATAGATACTGCGAGCGGGCACCCATGACCGCTCTTTAGGACCATAACCCTCCCAGTGTACCAGGTACTGCAACCCTCTACCACGTCGCCGGGACTTGATGAGGCGACGGACAGTGTAAACAGTCTCCCCGTCGATAGTCCGGGGTGGTGGTGGGGGTGTAGAGGGGGGCTGAAGAGGGCTCACATTAACTGGTTTGATCTTGGACACGTGGAAGGTAGGATGAATCTTCATAGAAGGGGGCAGACGCAGGCGGACAGCTGCAGGATTGATAATCCTAGCTATGGGAAATGGGCCTACAAAACGGGGAGACAACTTCTTTGACTCAACTCTGAGAGGGAGATCCCGTGTAGAGAGCCAGACACGTTGCCCTGGGGAGTACTGTGGAGCTGGCTTGCGACGGCGATTGGCGGTCCGTTGATAACGGTCGGAAGAGCGCAGGAGCGCGGAGCGGGCCTTTAACCACATGCGTCGACATCGGCTTACAAACGCATGTGCAGATGGGATGCTGGCCTCCCGTTCCTGTGCCGGGAAAAGGGGCGGCTGGTATCCGCGGGAGCATTGGAATGGAGAAAGACCAGTAGCAGAACTAGGAAGGGTGTTGTGGGCATACTCAACCCATAGAAGCTGCCTCGACCAGGAGGAGGGAGTGGAGGAAGCTAGACAGCGTAAGGCAGTCTCCATCTCCTGGTTCATTCGCTCTGCTTGACCATTGGACTGGGGATGAAATCCGGACGAGAGACTGACACTGGCTCCCAGCAGTCTGCAAAACTCAGACCAAAAACGAGAAGTAAATTGTGGTCCCCGATCAGACACAACATCACTGGGAAGACCATGCAGCCTGAACACATGTTGTAGCATGATTTCAGCCGTTTCCTTGGCAGTAGGTAATTTGGTTAATGGAATAAGTCGGGCAGACTTGGAAAACCGGTCTATGACTGTGAGTATGACTGTGTTACCGTCTGAGGGTGGTAGTCCAGTGACAAAATCCAAGGCGATGTGGGACCAGGGACGATGAGGGATAGGCAAGGGATAAAGAAGACCGGAGGGAGCTTGGCGTGAGGTCTTATTTTGGGAGTGTGATTTCTCTCTGCACATGGTTGAGTCTTCTCTTCCCTTCCCCCGGTCATCCAAGTTATTTGACCCCATGAGGTCAAGAGTCATTCTGTTAGACCACAATCTTGTGTAAGACAAATCATTGTTCTTTTGTCACATTTTGAATTACATAAGAGTTCATTTTGCTAAATCAATGTATCTTTAATTTGTAGTTGGTGTTTGCTAACATTTTTAGGAACGACATAGACCTACAACTTGAGTCAAATTACATTACTATGATCGGATTAGTGTGCTCTGCAGGGTTACTATTGTTAAGTATGGAGGGGTTCTTTCATAGTGTGTGGAATATGTGGTGCTTGAAACATCTAGGTATTTAAATATATAGAAGAAAATGGTTTCCTGAAAGAATTAATTGGAGTAAACATGTTACAGTGGGTGTTGAAAAACTTAGTTTGGGTAAATATGTCACAATGGATGAAACGATTATTAGAGGGAGTTTTTGTAATATCATTAGTGGACATTAATTGTGTTGTTCAGATGACATTTAACATTTAAGACAGATAGTAAGATTAGGAAAATAGAGTGGAAAGGATTGGATTTATTTTACCTCAGTGTGTTAGAATGAGATAGGTAATGCGTCCCAGGACCTGGACTCTCTCTCTCTGTCTGTCATACGGCTGGGGCCCCAACCCTCCAAGCAAACAGAGGACCTATCCCAACCAGGAGACTCCTCCTCCATCGAACAGACAGAGAACCCAGAGCTCAACAACAACAACAAGACTGCAATAAGAACTGCATCCAGAACTATCTCCACCTGTGGCATCCAGAACCAAACAGCTTGCTGACAGGCAGAGATCGACTCTCATCAGTCCCTCAGACAGGGAATGAAGTTCCAAGCTGAGCCACGAGATTTGGCACAAGAGCAAAGTATGGGACACGAGAGCAGAATCTGCCCTCCATAAAGCAGCAGAGAGACTGTGAAGGAGGAGATGAAAAGCAAAGCAATGCAACAACAGTGGCCTGATGGGGGCTGCAGATGTAGCTCGGCAGATGGCTGCCTCAAAGAGTTACAGCGAGCTGATGGACAAAGGGGGAGGAGTCAGAGTCAGAGGAGTTGGTCGAGCAGAATGTGAAGGAGGCCGGGGTCACGGCTTGAGATAAACCAGAGGAGAGGAGAAGGGAATCAACGGGAATGAGTGAGTTTACACATAAACACACTTATTATAAGCGCACGTTTAAAAAAACTTGAATTGACTTGATAAATAAGTGAAGGTAAAAAGTTGTATTAACCATGAATTAATCAATTGGTAAATTAAAAATAGCAGTAAAGAGGAAACTATTAAAGTAAAATGAGAATCATCCTAAAACACACTGAGGGATAAAGGGGGTATATGACAAAATAGAACCATATTCTTCAATCTTTTCATCATGTTAACAAATCATTCATCAAGAGATTTTGATTATCACCATTAAAGGTATAGTTTTAGGAACCACGCTATAAGACAAACCTTTATTTGAATGGATAATGTTAGAGGGAGAGCTAGTGCCAAGCCAAATATAATTCCAATCTATAGAGTATTGATTCCACCATTGTGGCATGGTTATTACCATAGGAGGGCTTTAGGATGGACTTCTGTTTTTGGATCCATGAGTTGTTGCGTGTTCGGACACCCTGGGTTCCACACACTGCTAAAGAATTTAACATTGTTTTTAAGTAGACCAGAATTGAAGATAAATGGGTTTAATGAGCTATGAAATGCAGAGCTACACAGATCCTAGTAATGTTTTGACACAAGATAATAATGAAGTACACAAGTTTCTGAAGTAGATCTATTAGACATTTTAATATAGATTAGGTGTGAATAAACTGCAGTAGAGTACTATAAGGAAGTGACATTTTTTGACACTTTTCAGGGAATGTGGGGAACAGCTGTTCCGATGAAAAGTTAGATGTATCTTGAACATTATAGTTGTAATCGTGAATTAATTAATGATGGCGCTCCATATATGACAGATTTTTGTAGACAAAGGATACTGGCCTATGCTGAAATATCAAAGTCTCTGCAGAGCACACACATGGCCAAAAAGACTGAGACCAACTGACCTTTGACCCTGACCGACAGTGTAACTTGAGAAGACACTGTCAAGAACTGACTCTGGGGTGACTGACCAAACTTGACTTTACAACCTGACAGTGTGAGTGTGAGTGTATGTCTTCATGTGATCAGTGCAACTGCATGATTTAAAACAATGACTAATCAAGCATGCTTTTGGACTAACACATTATTCTGGGGCTCCGTGGGAAATGAGGTTTCCTACAAGTCCACAAAAATTGGAAAACCGTACAGGTGACCCGTTTCTAATCTGCTTGATATTTCACTCCCACAGGAGGTGGCAGTTTGCAGAATGTGAAACTCAAACTAAAACATGAAGATTCTGTTTCTTTTAGGACTGAAGGATGGAGAGAAACACTTAATTTCACTGAAGTGTTTACTGTGGAAATGATGGATGTATATTTGGGAAAAATGTTGGGTATTTTTTATAATCCCTTATTACCTGAAGGTTTTCTTCCCATACAGGATTTTGGTTACACATGAGTTATGTGTAAAAAGGGGGAGTGTAAACTTTACAATGTACATTTTTCATTTAGGGACTGAAAGGAACCTTCTGCCCCAACTCGGATGTTCAATCTGACCATTGATTGACAGTTTTAGAATGGACCTGCTCCATATCTGGGGATAAGATACTGTTTGATGAATGTTGACATGTTTCTAATATTGATTGAGTTATAACAGGTAACATAGATGCAGAATCAGTGGCCAAGGGGCTACTGTGAGAGAGGTAATTTCAGAATGGAATACTGAGGAAGTTGACCGGTGAGTAATGTTTCAACAGGTATTAAAGTAACTGAGGTTTGAAATGTACAAAGAACATATTACAGTTAAAGCTTAAACATTGTAATGTAATGAGACCAAATGTAATTTAGACAACATCATGTAATTAGCCTGGTAAAGAAGTAAAAGCCATAGACTTTATTGTTTAGGTCATTATGGGGATATACATTTCATCTAAATTCATAATAGAAAGACATTTGATGACAGTTTGTTGAAATGTTGTATTCATTTTTTCAGCTTGATAATATCTAAGCACTGACAGGTAGAAGCAGTATCACCAGGAAATCATTCACTTTGTCAGTATCATGATTTTGGTTGTTTCTGAATCCATAACATTAGTGTGTTTCTTTACCAGAAACATTAGCAGTTCATATTATATTTAGATTTTAAATGGGATCTCAGGGATTTCATTAAGAATAACACAGACGCTTGTCAGAAACTCAGAGCTATTGAAATATGTTATTTGGTTCACCTAAAGATGTTGGAGTTTTGTTTTGTGGCCACAGGCCAAGTATTAAGATTCTGAAGCTGCACTGGCAGATAGGAGGTCTACAATTAATTTAGAAAACCTGTTCACAGACGGCTGTTGTTTTAAGAGACCCCACCAACAGGCTCCAAGCTGCTTACGCAATGGTGGGTCAAACAGCGGAGGGCCCCGGAGCCCTGAGCGTAGGCTTGAGGGATTTGTATCAGATTTCTCCACACAGGTTGGTGATGCCAAAGGGGGACACGAGACGCAGGAGGCGGACACAGCAGAGTTCGTCTGGCTGAAGGTCATCAGGACAAAGTGGCTCAACCCCAGGCTCTCCGGCCCCGACCGAGTGACCCAGTGGATCTCTCATGCCGTCCGCGTGGGAGGAAAGGGGGACAGCTCGTACCACGGGAGCCAGTGTGCGGCGAGGAAACCACCTGCTAGGACCGGGGATGACATCAGGATGGACGTGATCCTCGCAGAGGAGGTCGACTCGGAAGCTGTCATCAGTGGACGGGAGGAGCAGGATCCTGAGGACATCCCTACAGCAGACGACTCGGAAGCTGTCATCAGTGGACTGGACGAGAACGACCCTGAAGACATCCCTACAGCAGACTACTCGGAAGCGGCTGTCAGCGGACAAAGGGGGACTTGTCGAGGCAGCAGAGGAGTCTACTTCTCTCTGATCAGTTCCACCAGTGAAAGGAAAGCCGCATCTCCCCCTCCCTATCAGCTGCCCCTTGTTGGCGTATTTCTCTGAGGGGGGGGGGGGGGGGCTGATGATTCACCACACAAGGAGACTGCTTGCTTTCTAGCGCTCAGGTTCCACCTCTGATGGTTCCTTTACTGCCATGGAAGATGGTGTTCTGTTCCCAAACGTTCAAGTACTTTGGGTCTCAGTTTCTGATAGATTTATACAATATTGGGGGACAGACACAGTAGAACAGAATGATAGTAGACGTTTCAAAATGCCTTGTGTAAATTTATCTCTTGAGAGATAAAAAGGGGGAATTAAAGATTATTATAATCTGATATTTGGGAAGAGTGTTACATTAGAAATGGCAGAAAGTCTTGTTGCAATTTCCAGATATTGAAAGAGGCCCTGGAGTTTCTCTGGTAATTATCAATAGTAGCAGTTAAGTGAATACTGTTCAAACAATACCTGTGTTTGTGTTTTGTATTGATTTCTCTGTTTTATCCTTTCATAAATGTGAGGACTAAACTTGCTTCAAACATGCCTGGGTGCTAAACAGGTTTTATTACTCTGGGGGAGGGGGAGTTAAGCAGGCGGGGTAGATGAGAATTCTTCTGCTTAAGGTCTCCAGTATGTCATGTTTCAGAGAAGTCTACATATCTTGAATAGTATATGTGTGTGTTTAATTACTTTGTATTAATAATAGCAGTCTGTGTAACCAGAAGCTGGAAATATGAGAAATGAAACCTTTGTATTATTTTTATGAACAAGGGAATATTCTTTAGACACAACTGAAGTCTCTGGAATGCTGCAAGATGGGCTCTGTGGGAGGAGAATCTCACCCGACTCCTCCCCGTGGTTCCTCTATATCTCCTGTTTGTGTTTGTGTGTTCGCTCTCTTTTTACTCTTGCCGTCCAGATGAAAGGATCTCCCGGCATCAGAACCAGAGCAGGGAGTGGGGGCCCGCCCCACCCCTTTGAAAGTGTATTGTATTATTACCGTTTATCATTAAAACAGATTATTGTTTAACCCTCATCCTGGCTGTTTTGAGTTTTCCCTCTTTTAAAGCACACTCCTATAGGATCGGCGCAGAGCAGAGATATCTGCGCCAACATTTCTCACATACAGTTTTTACTTAATAGTTACAGATTTCATTTAATGTTCAGTTTCTCTTTTAGTATTTTTTTTTATCTAAAATTGCAAGTGTTTTTATTGTTTGGGTGTGGGGGGGGGTTGTTGATTTTGTTGTTTAGTATATTGCTACTGGATGTCAACATTTCCCTCAGGATCTACAGAGTATCTATCTATTCTATCTAATCTATCTATCTAACAATAATGATGCTTTCTTTTTTAGGACCACTGGCACTGTCCAAAATCACCCCACCTTCACCAAGGATGTAATTCTGTTACCTCATCCAGAATAGGATGCAGTTTGTAAGCACAAAACAAAGAGAAGGCTTCATCAAAAAGGCTTTATTTTAAATGCCTTCGAGATGAAGAAAATCTGGGACTGCAGGACAGTCATTGTCTGGCTATGTCTGGTATTGTTCATGAGTTGTTTGCTTCAGAATAATTTTATGTATGTGTATTTGTATTTTGCTCTTTTTTTTCAGTATTGAACTTTTGATGCCAAAGCTGCGTGAGGGACAGGGACTGAACTGAATGGCTTTCTAATTCACAAAGTGTTTAAATCAAAGGACATCAGGCCATCAAGCATACTTCAAAATACGGTAACCAATTTCAAGCGATATGAAGCGATACTTATTTGTTTGTAATTTGTTTGTAGCACAGAGGTTTCTTGTTTTTCCAATGAACTTAACCCCTTATATTATGTTTTTAAATAATTTTTTCACATTTTTGTATGTTTTGTTTTAGTTGGACAGCTCAGATTCAGTGGATGGTATGATGGCAGACACACAATCCACATCCAGGGAACAGCACATTTCCACTCAGGCTACCCCTGACTGTGTGACAAGGGCTAGAGGAAACCAAATTGCATCAACACCACTGGTTTCTAGTTATCCTTTCACAAGAAGTGGCAGAGCAAACCGAGCCGGGCAGAGCAGCAATCTTCAAGTGGAAGAATAACCACAGAAACCCAGGCCAGTGCAGTTCAGCAAGAATCCAGTGGCAGCATGGCCAGAGAGACCCAGCGCAGTGCAGTTGATGACTATACTACCTACCTCTTGATCATGGGTTCCATCTCTGACCATTCATCTGATGATGAGGAGTTAAACCAAGCGATTATGGCCAGTCTTCAGAGTCATATGTAAGTGAGTGGGTGATAGAAAATAGTTCAGTAATTAAAGATAAACAGGAACAGGGTGAGCATGAAGTGAATCTGATAGGACTTTGTACAATATTGACTTCATATAGGCACACCAGCCACTAGCCATTTTCCACTTGTAAAATTCTTTAGGTGTGCAATGGGGGTTTTGTTGTTGAAAAGTATGCTCTTATCCCTATCCTAAAACATTTTTTTCTTTCTAAAGGGAAATCACAAACACCAAGTCTTCACAGGAAGTGCTCCTCGATCTTGCATCCAAAATTGACGCAAACCAAAGATGCAGGTTTAAGATAAATAGGTCGGCAGTTCTGGATGGTGCTGTTTGTGGCTTCAAACGACTTTCCTACAATCCTGCATCCCAGATGTTCGTCAAGTTTTCCGATGACTTGGGAATAGATGAAGAGGCTGTGGACCTCGGTGGCCCAAGGAGAGAGTTTTTAAGACTCCTTATGGAAGTATTGGCACTGTCACCAATGTTTGAAGGAAGGGACAGCAAATTGAACTTGGCTCTACACAGTAGGCCTACTGGTAAGTGTTATATATTTGGCCAATGTGTATTAATTTATTGGGACTCCTCATGATCACAGCCCTTTAGTCAAATATTTGTTCCCATTCTTTTAATACTGTGTTTTTTCATAAATCTAATTTTTCTCCAACTTTAAGAGAAGATCGGTATTTCATTGCTGGACAGGCCATTGCTGTTAGCCTTGTTCATGGGGGTCCTCCACCAGGATTCCTTGCACCAACACTGTATTCATGTCTTGTTGGTGGGCACTCCTCAATTAAGCCTGACTTGGAGGACATTGTTGATGCTGACCTTTATGAAGAGGTTAAAAAGGTAAATGCATTGTAAATATATTGGAATATGCAAATCTTGACTATATTTTCATTCAATATGAATGCCACAGCTTGACCACAAAAATGTAAAAAATAATAGAAACAATATTTATTTACTGAAGCAATTTATTTGATCACTTATATAGTTTAGTAAATAAGTTAAAAAGGATGCCATGATGTACAAGATACATTTTCCTCAGTAATCTTGGGTATCTAACATAAATGGATAATAGCACTGAGTTATAATCAGTCAAATGTGTTCAGAATTGAAACCACTATTTTTAGCGAAGCAGATATGCCACTTGGTCTGCCTTCCATATACATGATTTTAAAATATAACTTAACTATTTTTAATGAAAAGTACAGGTTTAGGTTAATTGTGTCTCCAACAGAAAACATGTACTGCTCTGGTAAAACAGCAAGATATTTGTGGTGATATATCTGGTTTCTTAGATTCATGCCTCTTTTGTAGTATTTGCTGTTGGTAACTTAATCCGCAGTAAAGGCGCTACTTCTGCCGTTGCAGTTGAGTCGAGCCAACCCTAAGCAGTTGAGTCGAGCAAACCCTAAACTTGACCCATGCTTTGTGGTTCCTCCCCCGACTGCACTCGGCTACACTCGTCTACTTTCCATGCAAGCAGCAGCTCATCTCAAACTTTCTTTTTTGTTTTGTTTTTAGGTGTCAGAATGTTCTTCTTTGATGACCTCTTACACACCACAGAACCACTGCAAGATTTTTCTTTCTTTCTCAGGCCGTTGAAATCCATAGAAGACAGAGACCTGTTGGTCTAAGACATTACCATGTTCCAGGTGGTCCACAGAGTTGCAGGAGCATTTGAAAGGTTTGTGCAACACTATTGCCTATAAACCAAATTAGTGATATAATTTAGCTGCTAACAAAAAACCTTTTTTTCAAACAAAGATACAAAAAGAAAAATGTTTGAACGTGTTGTATTGAAAAGAGATTGTTCTTTATAAAATAGGGCTGTGTAAGAATAAATAATTAAACACAATCAAATCAGTTCATGTGGTCAGAAACACTTAGACTGCAGTTCTTTGCCAACTCATTCCAAGTGATAAACAGTGCATAATTTGCTCACGTTGTATATTGTACTGAGGGGGACCAGGACGGCCAGTTCTTGTTGTTGGAGGTACCCTTGAGTTAAGGCTAGTAATTTGTCTTCCATGCAATGATCTTGAGCTTTCATATGTGTTGGTAATTACACAAATACATACATACAGGGCCGCAAGGACGACGGAAGTTTCTTGACTATCAGTCCCTGCAAACTCCTGGCTAATTGATAGAAAAGTAAAAAATGTCCGTTGGTATCCAGCAAGTTCACTGAATAATCTGTCCAAACCATGCTGTCAGGTCCCATGCTGTCACTTTCCCTCATAATGTTCTGAGCACACCGCACAGTTAGAGTGAAAAAAGTAGTAATGTCTTCCTCATTAACCTCCACGAAAAAAAACTGGCCCTGAAGAAGAAGGTACATCAAAAGAAATATCATGGCTTTCTTCATACTGTTCTTACAGACCTATAAAACAATCTTAAAAGTTCTTATTGCAGCTCAAATGTAGCTAGCAGTGCTCTGAGTGTTACGGTGTGTGTGGGAAGTAGGACCCAAATGCAGATTATAGTGACAAAATGACTCCTTTATTTCAAGGCTACATAATCACAAAGACAGAACAGAACACTCACCGCAGACCAGGTCATGACACAAGACGAACCGACAAAGACAGACAGAAAAACCAGAACTTAAATACACACAAGACTAATCACACAAACAAGACACAGGTGAGGAGGGAGGAGAAAACACAGGGACACCAGGTGAACACAATCGGGTAAATTAGACACACCAGGGAAACTGACAGGGAATCACAGACAGATTACAACAGGCAGGAAACGGGGGGTGAACACTTTACAAAATAAAACAGGAAACTAAAGACAGAAACAGACAGACAAAACACAACACGGACAGATCGTGACAGAACCCCCCCCTCAAGGGACGGATCCCAGACGTCCCTAAACCCCAAAAACAAAAATCCCACACAGTCCAGCAGGGTGGGTGGAGGGGGTCCGGAGGAGGGACGTATCCCTAGGCCACCAGGGTGGGTGGAGGGGGTCCGGAGGACGGGACTAAGCTGACCACCCAGGAGCCCAGTAGGGGACCAGGAAGGGATCTCGGGCGGACGGCCCGGGGGCAAGGCAGAGTCTAAAGTGGGGGTCTCGGGCGGACGGCCCGGGGGCAAGGCAGAGTCTAAAGTGGGGAACTCGGGCGGACGGCCCGGGGGCAAGGCAGAGTCCAAGGTGAGGAACTCGGGCGGACGACCCGGGGGCAAGGCAGAGTCCAAGGTGGGGGTCTCGGGCGGACGGCCCGGGGGCAAGGCAGAGTCCATGGTGGGGAACTCGGGCGGACGACCCGGGGGCAAGGCAGAGTCCAAGGTGGGGGTCTCGGGCGGACGGCCCGGGGGCAAGGCAGAGTCCATGGTGGGGAACTCGGGCGGACGACCCGGGGGCAAGGCAGAGTCCAAGGTGGGGGTCTCGGGCGGACGGCCCGGGGGCAAGGCAGAGTCCATAGTGGGGCGAAGGCCACAGCGGGCGAACTCAGGGGGCCGAGCATGAGGGCGAAGACCAGACAACTCCCGAGGCCGGGCAGGACCCGGTGTCGGCCGGACAGGAACCGGAGCCGGCGGGACAGGCTTCGGCAGGATCCCCCACGGAAGAGGACCAGGAGTTGGCAGGACCCCCAGCAGGAGAGTGGACGACGGGACCTCCAACGAGACAGGACAAAGGGTTGGCAGGACCCCCGGCAGGGGAGTAGACGACGGGACCTCCAACGAGACAGGACAAAGGGTTGGCAGGACCCCCGGCAGGAGAGTAGTCGGCGGGGCCTCCAACGGGACAGGACACAGGGTTGGCAGGACCCCCGGCAGGAGAGTAGTCGGCGGGGCCTCCAACAGCACAGGACATAGGATTGGCAGGACCCCCGGCAGGAGAGTAGACGGCGGGACCTCCAACGGCACAGGACATAGGGTTGGCAGGACCCCCGGCAGGAGCGTAGTCGGCAGGACCTCCAACGGGACAGGACATGGGGTTGGCAGGACCCCCGGCAGGAGAGTAGTCGGCGGGGCCTCCAACGGGACAGGACAAAGGGTTGGCAGGACCCCCGGCAGGAGACTAGTCTGCGGGACCTCCAACTGGACAAGACATGGGGTTGGCAGGACCCCCGGCAGAGGGCTAGTCTGCGGGACCTCCAACTGGACAGGACATGGGGTTGGCAGGACCCCCGGCAGGAGACTAGTCTGCGGGACCTCCAATTGGACAAGACATGGGGTTGGCAGGACCCCCGGCAGAGGGCTAGTCTGCGGGACCTCCAACTGGACAAGACATGGGGTTGGCAGGACCCCCGGCAGAGGGCTAGTCTGCGGGACCTCCAACTGGACAGGACATGGAGTTGGCAGGACCCCCGGCAGAGGGCTAGTCTGCGGGACCTCCAACTGGACAAGACATGGGGTTGGCAGGACCCCCGGCAGAGGGCTAGTCTGCGGGACCTCCAACTGGACAGGACATGGGGTTGGCAGGACCCCCGGCAGGAGACTAGTCTGCGGGACCTCCAACTGGACAAGACATGGGGTTGGCAGGACCCCCGGCAGAGGGGTAGTCTGCGGGACCTCCAACTGGACAAGACATGGGGTTGGCAGGACCCCCGGCAGAGGGCTAGTCTGCGGGACCTCCAACTGGACAGGACATGGGGTTGGCAGGACCCCCAGCGGAACCTCCAACGGTACAGGACATGGGGTTGGCAGGACCCCCGGCAGAAGACTAGTCTGCGGGACCTCCAACTGGACATGAGTAGGGGGTTGAGTGGGGACTCGAGAGAGGGCTTGAGAGGGAACTTCAGAGGAAACTGGAGAGTGGACTCGAGAAGGAACTCGAGAGTTGACTCGAGAGGTAACTCGAGAGGGGACCTGAGAGGGGACTTGAGAGGGAACTCGAGAGGAGACCTGAGGGGAAACTTGAGAGGTGACTCGAGAGGACACTGGAGAGTTGACTTGGGAGGTGACTCGAGAGGACACTGGAGAGTTGACTTGAGAGGGGACACGAGAAAAGACTCGAGAGGGGACCTGAGAGGGGACTTGAGAGGGAACTCGAGAGGAGACCTGAGGGGAAACTAGAGAGGTGACTCGAGAGGACACTGGAGAGTTGACTTGGGAGGTGACTCGAGAGGACACTGGAGAGTTGACTTGAGAGGTGACTCGAGAAGGAACTCGAGAGGTGACTCGAGAGGTAACTCGAGAGGGGACCTGAGAGGGGACCTGAGAGGGAACTCGAGAGGAGACCTGAGGGGAAACTTGAGAGGGGACTCGGGTAGGAACTTGAGAGGTGACTTGAGAGGGGACTCGAGAAGAGACCTGAGGGGAAACTTGAGAGGTGACTCGAGAGGACACTGGAGAGTTGACTTGAGAGGTGACTCGAGAGGACACTGGAGAGTTGACTTGAGAGGGGACTTGAGAAGGGACTGGAGAGGGGACTCGAGAAGGGACTCGAGAGGTGACTCGAGAAGGAACTCGAGAGGTGACTCGAGAGGTAACTCGAGAGGGGACCTGAGAGGGGACTTGAGAGGGAACTCGAGAGGAGACCTGAGGGGAAACTTGAGAGGTGACTCGAGAGGACACTGGAGAGTTGACTTGAGAGGTAACTCGAGAGGGGACCTGAGAGGGGACTTGAGAAGTGTCTGGAGGGGAAACTTGAGAGAGTTGGTTCGCCAACAGAACACGGGGTGCTGGAGTCGGCCGGTACGCCGACAGGACACGAGGAGCTGGCGTTGGCTGGGGAGCCAACAAGAGACGAGGTGCTGGAGTCGGCCGGTACGCCGACAGGACACGGGGAGCTGGAGTTGGCTGGGGAGCCAACAGGACACGAGGAGCTGGTGTTGGCTGGGGAGCCAACAAGAGACGAGGTGCTGGAGTCGGCCGGTACGCCGACAGGACACGGGGAGCTGGTGTTGGCTGGGGAGCCAACAAGAGACGAGGTGCTGGAGTCGGCCGGTATGCCGACAGGACTCGGGGAGCTGGCGTTGGCCGGTAAGCCAGTCCTGGAGCCGAAACTGGAGTCGCGACCAGGGGTACTGGAGCCGGTACTGGAGCCAGAATCATGGCTGCTGGGGCCGGAACTGTAACCGGAACCATGGCTGCTAGGGCTCGGGCTAACCTGGCCTCGCGAGGACTCCTTTTAGCAGCCGCCTGAATACTCCGTGGACCTCCATAAGCCAGACGAGTACCCGAGAACGGATCCTGGACAGGAGCAGGAAATGGGGAAGAAGCCGGGGCTGACTCCAGACGGAACCCACCAAGGCGTATGGTGCCAGGTTGGGAATCGGGAGGTAGGGAGCTAGCATGCCTGGGGCTAGCAGGCCGGGAATCACACACCGGGAGGATCTTTGAAATCCAGCCAGGTAAGAACTTCACCAAACCTGGTTTCTCTCTAGCCATTTGGCGCGCCTCCGACAACACAGCCTCTCGCTGCTGAACTCCGGGTGCTCTCTTCCATCGATCCGAGCAGTTAGCCAAAAAAAAGGAAAAATTGAATAATTCCCACTCGAACGGATCTGCTGGGCCCATTTCTGGTCGGTTCGTAATGTTACGGTGTGTGTGGGAAGTAGGACCCAAATGCAGATTATAGTGACAAAATGACTCCTTTATTTCAAGGCTACATAATCACAAAGACAGAACAGAACACTCACCGCAGACCAGGTCATGACACAAGACGAACCGACAAAGACAGACAGAAAAACCAGAACTTAAATACACACAAGACTAATCACACAAACAAGACACAGGTGAGGAGGGAGGAGAAAACACAGGGACACCAGGTGAACACAATCGGGTAAATTAGACACACCAGGGAAACTGACAGGGAATCACAGACAGATTACAACAGGCAGGAAACGGGGGGTGAACACTTTACAAAATAAAACAGGAAACTAAAGACAGAAACAGACAGACAAAACACAACACGGACAGATCGTGACACTGAGCAGCTTCAGGCTTCGTTTTCAAGGCTGTAAACCAGCCAAGGAATGAATATTTAAACTGGCTTCCTGTTGGATCAACCTGAATTCCTTTTAAAGTATACTCTCTCACACCCAGTACAATGTCCTCTCACACACACACTATCATTCTCTCTCTCACACACACTACTATACCCTCATACATACTATAATTCCTCTCTCACACACACACACTATCATTCTCTCTCACACACACTACTATACCCTCATACATACTACAATTCCTCTCTCACATACACTATCATTCTCTCTCACACACACTATCATTCTCTCTCACACACACTACTATACCCTCATACATACTACAATTCCTCTCTCACACACACTATCATTCTCTCTCACACACACTACTATACCCTCATACATACTACAATTCCTCTCTCACATACACTATCATCCTCTCTCACACACACACACACACACACACACACACACACACACACACACACACACACACACACACTAGTATACTCTTATACATACTACAATTCCTCTTTCATTTACACTATCATTCTTTCTCACACACAAAGTTTTCTGTCTTGTATACACTACTAGAGTATTATATTGTAGTATGATGTTGTCTGTAAGTGGGAATAATAGTGTTTCTAAGAAAGTACAGTTTGGTATGTAAGTAAGTTTGATTTATGGCCCAGACAAAAGTGTGTGAAAGAGGGTATGATTGTGCGTGTAAAAGTGTTTAGCAATATGTATAAAAGAGTTTAATGGTGTATGTGTGAGATTCTGATATTGTTTTAAGAGCAAGTATGAGTTGTGAGCTAGACGGCCTCCCATACTCTCCGTACATTCTGTGCTAGTTCTGTTAGCAGTGGTTAACTAGGTTGTGTGTATATTTGTGCTTGTTCTTGTAACTCTGTTTATCTTGTAATACAACGTTAACTGTGGTTGTACCCAGGCTGTGTTTTGGTGACTGCCTATTTTTGTTAGCCTTATTCTTTTTATCCCACTTTAGAAGTGAGGTTTTCTTTACTTTATTTTGTTGTTAGTTATTTTGTTTATACTAACTTGTTAAAACTCTTATTTAAAGAGTCTCCCTTAGTTCCTTTTGTTGTTTGTTTAAACTGGTGCCTTTGTGGCCTTTTGTTTTGATTGTGGCAGTTTGTTGCCAATTTTATTGTGCTCATTCATCCACTTTACCAATTTCAACTGGTTATATGTTACTTTCCACGAGCCGGGACGTAACACCTGGGGTGTTTCTCAATGTCGAGTACGCTTGCTTGGTAGCACATGTCTTCTGAGCGTCTTGCTTCAGAAGCGAGGCAAGGATACTTCCTGGCATTCGGAAAACGAAGAGTGGAACAGGCGAGCAAGTGTGCAGGTGTGCGTCATATGAGAGCCACATTTTCTGCCACAGATTTGGGGAAATTGGTCCGTGCGCAAAGCATTGTGGGGATTTTAAGACCGGAGTCTACACATGTGCAGCCTCGAAATTTCTCGCTACGAAGTACGCAGGGTTCGGTAGAATTACAAGTATGCTGGACATTGGAACAGTACTTTGACGTAGTATGCTTGAAATAGTGGCTCTGGAACAGCTTTACTCAACATTGAGAAACACCCCTGGTTTCCCAAATGTGTGCTTCACTTTTTAGTGTCCCCTGGTTTCCGTTGTGTTTTGAGCTTCTTGCAGCGTTTTGTTTATGCAGAGCTTTTAATAAGTGCTCTGCATCTGATATCAAGTTGGTGAAGATGTTTCTTCATTTACATTTGTTTTGGCACATTTGTGTTTTTATAGTTGTATAGTTTTTGGAACTGTAGCAAGTTCCCCCAAATGAAAGTGTCTTTGACTGTTGTAGCGCCTTAATAAGTCAAAGTCAACTTTAATATCAATTTTTCTGTGTGTGTGTACAGACAGAGAGATAGAAATAACGTTTCCAACAATCCCGAATACAAAATACAATAATACAAAAATACAAATATGTATAAATATGAATATCCTCTATACAATCAACAGACACATTTACACATATGCACACATTAAGATAAAACACAACAATCAATATATACAAAATAACAGTCACTTCAATATCTTAGCGAATGTACATTAGTGCAATATTGTCCATAGCAGCGTAAAAAAGTGTCTGGTGCTAGAATTGAGTGTTTTGATATCAAGTTCAATCTTACAGTGCAGACGCTTTTCTGCTTGCTCCTGCCTCTGCTTACTTTTTATGCTCATTTTCCTATTCTTATTTTCTGAAAACTTCGAGCAGCGGCTCCTGGACATTAACTTATCACTGGGACAGTTCATCTTCGTAAATAGACGGAGGGTTTCAGCCATATTTCAACATTTTTACGACGACTTCAGTCTTACAGTAGCGTGGCCTAGCAACAGCTAAAGCCTGGTAGGCTACTGCATGCTAGTTGGTAGCAAAATGCCTCCGTTCTCTACAGATGACTTCCACAAACTTATACAGAAGATCGATGTGTTGGAAATGAAAATGCAACTGTTGGAAGTTAACGTGGAAGTGAATGGACTATGTCGTGGGAATGACACCACTTTACCAGTGTTCCAAAATAATGGAGAAGGGTATGCTAACTCACAGCTAGTTAGCAGCTACAAGGATTCCAAGGAACAGGAGGGCTGTGTACTGGGTAATAAATCTACAAGTGGTAGTCCTCCCTGGAACTCTCTGGGTGCAAAGCCGAAGAGTAAATCATTTCCATGGGATTTGGGAGGACGGATAACAGGCAGAGCCCAGCGCTCTGAAATCTGTGATGTGACCGGCTGGCCTGCATTGTTACCACCCAGGAAGAGCGCCTCTTCGACCCCAGCTCCTACTAGGAAGCCGCAGTGGACAGCTGCTAAAGGGAGAATTACAAACAATCCTCCTAAACCACCAAGTGTGCCAATCCAGAACAGATACGCTCCGCTGACCGAGAACCGGAGATCTCTTTCTGATGACCTGGATAACCTGTCCTCTTCACACAGCAGGGTAAGGAACAATAGCTACTCCAAAAGTAAAAGGCTAGAGGGAAAGCTAACGACTGGGCCTGAAACACTGATTGTGGGGGACTCTGCTGTAAGAGATGTAAAAGGTCTGTGTAATAAGAACAACACCAAAGTACTCTGTTTTCCCAAGGATGTGGTCTCTGACTTGGCTGAGAAGATTCTGCATATTGGGGCTGAACATCCAACTGTGAAGAATGTGGTACTACACATTGGAACAAATGATGTTGTGAAACAAGAGTCAGAAGTGCTGAAAGAAGACTTTAAATGTTTGTTGGAAACTGTCAGCTCTCTAAATGCGGAGGTGTTCATCAGTGGCCCTCTACCGCCAGTCAGAAGAGGAGTGGAGAGATTCAGCAGATTGTTTGCACTAAACACCTGGCTTTCCAATGTCTGTACTGACCATTCAGTCCATTTTATTGACAATTTTAACTTTTTCTGGGATTGTAGACACCTTTTCAAGGCAAATGGAGTTTGCCTGAACAAGTCAGGAGTGAAATTGTTTATCTCTAACAGCTTTCGTCCAAACCACAGAACTGAGACTGCTCTTGTAAAGGTCTTTAATGACATCCACTTAAACACAGACAGTGGCAGAACTTCAGTGTTAGTATTATTAGATCTCAGTGCTGCGTTTGACACTGTTGACCACAGCATATTACTAGACCGACTGGAAAACTGGGTGGGACTTTCGGAAACAGTCCTAAATTGGTTTGAATCCTACTTAAAGGACAGAAACAACTTTGTTTCTATTGGTAAATACACATCTGAGTTGACAAATATGACATGTGGGGTTCCTCAAGGCTCCATCTTGGGGCCTCTTCTCTTTAACATCTACATGCTACCACTGGCTCAGATAATGAAAAACAACAAAATAAGTTACCATAGCTATGCAGATGACACACAAATTTACGTAACAGTTTCAACAGGAGACTATGCTCCAATTCAAACACTGAGTAAGTGCATTGAACAAATCAATGACTGGATGTGTCAGAACTTTCTCCAATTAAACAAATGATGTTGTGAAACAAGAGTCAGAAGTGCTGAAAGAAGACTTTAAATGTTTGTTGGAAACTGTCAGCTCTCTAAATGCGGAGGTGTTCATCAGTGGCCCTCTACCGCCAGTCAGAAGAGGAGTGGAGAGATTCAGCAGATTGTTTGCACTGAACACCTGGCTTTCCAATGCCTGTACTGACCATTCAGTCCATTTTATTGACAATTTTAACTTTTTCTGGGATCGCAGACATCTTTTCAAGGCAAATGGAGTTTGCCTGAACAAGTCAGGAGTGAAATTGTTTATCTCTAACATTTTCAACTGCCTGCGTCATCAATCGGTTCCCTCTGCCAAGGATAAGCGGCAAGAGGAATCAAAACAGGAGAAAGACACAACACATCGCGCAGAAAACCCTGAAGAATTATCACTGCACCCGCCTGAGGAATGTTCTGATTATGGGAGACACATGGAGGAGTCTCCACTGCCCGTCACCCCCCCCCCCCCCCCCCCTGAACACATGAAGGCGATACAGAGGGTTGGCACCGATTCCTTCCTGGAGTCCAAAGACCAAACTAAGGCGATACGCAGGGTTGGCAGCATGTCCTTTACCCCCGCTCCTCAACGACGCCCACCAAAATCCCCCGTCTTCATCACCGAGCCTACGTCAACCACCTCCCCCCCCTGGCAGCATGTCTTCTACCCCCGCACCATCTCCCCCGTCTCCATCACCGTGCCTTGGTCAACCACCTCCCCTCCCTTCAAGAAAGCATCTGCAGTCTCCGAAGCCTGATAAGGATGTGTGTGTACAAAATGCTTACTGATGTGTGCTGGGTCCAGGCTCAATGGCGTATGGCACTCTCAACTCTTTCCAGGACATGCTGGGGCCCTGCCTGCCTATAGCTTTGCCGATATCTGTGTTGATAGGTAATAGATTAAGAGTGGTGAATCATCTTAGATACAGGAAGCGCTCAAACATTTGTGTGAGTTTATCTAATTTAGCAGTGATTCCATGTCAGCCACAGCTTGTTACAAAAAACATGACTGATAGTGTGTTTAACAAACTTAAACTATCTTTATTAAATGTCAGGTCTTTGGCAGGAAAAACATTTTTAATCAATGATTTTATCACTGAGCACAATCTCGATTTTATGTTTTTAACAGAAACTTGGATTGAACAAAATAACAGTGCAGCTGTTCTTATCGAATCAACCCCTCCCAACTTTAGTTTTATGAGTCAGGAAAGAATGCATAAGAAAGGGGGTGGAGTTGCTATTCTGTTCAATGATTCTCTTCAATGCAGGAAGACATCTTATGGGAACTTTGCTTCTTTTGAATATGTGGCCCTTCAGCTGAAATGCTCCTCTCGAGCTCTGTTCCTAAATATCTATAGACCACCCAAATACTGTGCAAGCTTTTATGATGACTTTACTGAACTGCTGTCTATAGTGTGTATTGACTTTGACCGTTTAGTCATTGTTGGTGATTTTAACATCCATGTTGACAACCCTCAGGACAGAGGGGCAAAAGAACTGTTTTGTGTTCTTGATAGCCATGGACTGACTCAGCATGTGACGGAGCCCACGCACAATAAGGGGCACACTCTGGACTTAATTATCTCAAAGGGTCTGAATATCTCTAAGGTTGTGGTGACTGATGTTGCGCTCTCTGATCAATCCTGTATTTTCTTTGAGAGCTCTATTTCTGTTCACAAAAATGTTCAAAAAGAGGTAACCACAAAGCGATATTTAACTGAAAATACTAGGGAAATGTTTACTCAGAATTTTTCTTCCACACTTGCCCCTGCTAACATCTCAGTAAATGAGCTAGTAGATCATTTTAATTCAAAAATTAAAAATATTATAGATGCCATTGCTCCAACTAAGGTAAAGGAAGTGTCTGGCAAGAAAATATCTCCATGGAGAAAGGCCATGACCGTGAAAACAGAAAAAAGAGAGTGTCGAAAAGCTGAACGTAGGTGGCGAAAAACAAATCTCCAGGTGCACTTTGAAATCTATAAAGAGAGACTTGGCCTTTATAATTTGGAATTGAAAAACGCACGACAATCGTTCTTCTCTGACATCATTACCAAAAACAACGCATGTGCCTTGTTTGCTACCGTCGACAGACTAACTAACCCCCCAGTGTCAGTAGCCTCTGAATTTCTATCCACCAGGGCGTGCAATGATTTTGCCTCCTTTTTCACTGACAAAATTCAGAAAATCAGACAAGCAGTCAGTGCCTCTGCATCAGGAACAGCAAATGTGTTGTCTCTGTGTCCACTTAACATCAATTCAAACACCATGACACAATTCCATCAGATTAATGATAAAAACCTAGAGGACATTATACAACTTCTGAAATCCTCCTCCTGCTGCCTTGATATTATTCCAACGGGATTTTTTAAAGATGTTTTGCCTTGCATGGCCTCAGATCTACTTCATATAGTAAACAAATCTCTTCACTCAGGTATTTTTCCACAGGCCCTGAAAACTGCAGTCATTAAACCGCTCTTAAAAAAGAATAATCTAGATGCTTCAGTAATGAACAATTATAGGCCCATATCAAACCTCCCACTTCTAGGTAAAATCATTGAAAAAGTTGTTTTTCAACAGTTGAGTAATTTTTTGCATTTAAATGACTGTTTCGATGTGTTCCAGTCAGGCTTTCGTCCAAACCACAGCACTGAGACTGCTCTTGTAAAGGTCTTTAATGACATCCACTTCAACACAGACAGTGGCAGAACTTCAGTGTTAGTATTATTAGATCTCAGTGCTGCGTTTGACACTGTTGACCACAGCATATTACTAGACCGACTGGAAAACTGGGTGGGACTTTCGGAAACAGTCCTAAATTGGTTTGAATCCTACTTAAAGGACAGAAACAACTTTGTTTATATTGGTAAATACACATCTGAGTTGACAAATATGACATGTGGGGTTCCTCCAGGCTCCATCTTGGGGCCTCTTCTCTTTAACATCTACATGCTACCACTGGCTCAGATAATGAAAAACAACAAAATAAGTTACCATAGCTATGCAGATGACACACACATTTACGTAACAGTTTCAACAGGAGACTATGCTCCAATTCAAACACTGAGTAAGTGCATTGAACAAATCAATGACTGGATGTGTCAGAACTTTCTCCAATTAAACAAAGATAAAACTGAGGTAATGTTTTTTGTAGCCAAGGCAGAACGTATAAAAGTTAGCACTGAGCTTCAGTCTGCAATGTTCAAAACAACAGATAAAGCCAGAAATCTAGGTGTAGTCATGGACTCTGACCTGAGTTTCAACAGCCACATTAAAACAGTTACTAAATCAGCCTACTATCACCTAAAGAACATATCTAGGATTAAAAGACTAATGTCGCAGCAGGATTTGGAAAAACTTGTCCATGCTTTTATCTTCAGTAGACTCCACTACTGCAATGGTGTCTTCACAGGTCTCACTAAAAAATGAGTGAGACAATGAGTTCAGCCTCCTGACAGCCTGGTGTAAAAAACTGTTCTTTAGTCTAGTTGTGCTCGACCTCAGGCTGCGGAACCTCCTCCCTGAAGGCAGGAGAGTGAAGAGGCAGATGGAGTGCAACAGCATGAGAACAATTAAGCACTTTTTTGAACATTAAAGCATTTAGACATGTCAAAGTAGAGGCACAAAATACAAACCTGAAAATGAGCTAAATCGGACTGATCATCTCTACTTCATTATTCCTCTGCATTGTTAAGGAAATATTTATTATTTATTATCAGTTTAGTTAGACAGCCTGATAGGGCTTCACAATGTGTTCAGTGTATGAGCCCCCCCCCCCCCTCCCCTGTCTTTATTCCTCAGAGAGGCTCACAGCTGTGCTGCTGGAACTCCAGGGGGTCAAACAGGAGGTTCATAGAAAGTTTAGTCAGAAAATGTGTTTTGAGTTTGGATGTAAAGTCCGCTAGGGACGGACACTGATGTCCATGTCCTTCCTGTTTGTTCCTCACTTCTTAGGAAACACTCACAATTGTTGATTGTAAAGTGATAACACTCCACTTGGGATAGAATCCCATTTGTATTTAAAATAAGCATATCATTCTTCACAAAGCAAAAAACAGGGTAGAAAATGTGTTTAATTTCAAAACATGTTTTTGTGTACAGCGTTGGTATCTTGTGACTATCTGTATGCTCTCCTGTCCCACAAATGCATGCTACTAATGCAGCATCCCGGTCATTCACCTCTGAGTTTCTGTCTCAGTATTTAGGGTCACATCTGGAGTATGAGTCAGGCCTGATGCTGTGGTCCTGCCTGACACCCACGTTTTTTGGGCTGCACCTGGAAGATTTATGACATCCTGCTGCATCCATATTTTTCACATGACCAATTTTGTCATTTTATTGTGTATGTTGTAATTTTACTTATCTTTTTTAATCCAAACGCAAAACATCTACTGCACATCTTTCCGTCCTGGGAGAGAGGGATCCCTCCTCTGTCATTCTCCCCGAGGTTTCAAACATTTTCCTTTGTTCATTGTGGGAATGCATTTTTTGTTTATCTTGTCCACTGAGAGGATCTAATGACAGAGGGTGTTGTATGCTGTATACTCTGTTAAGCCAATTGTGTCATTTGTCATTTTGGGCTGTGAAACAATATTTGATTGAGTGATTGATAGTTATTTTAAAGATGAGACAAACAGAATGTTTGACTGGATTTATGTGATGATTCTGTTTAGTTTTGGTTTTGTTGTGTGATTTTTTTGTGTTTTCTTCTGTCTCCCCCCTCCCTTCTCTGTTTTTCACTGCAGGGCAGTGTGACAGGGAGTTGGCTCCTCCCAGCAGCAGACGAGGCACACCTGTTTCCACTCACCTCTTCAACCTGTTGACATAAAAGCCCGGTTCTCTTGCCACTTCCCTGACAGATAATTCCGTTGTGTTCGACCCTCCTGTGTGTCTCGCTGCTCTCCTCGTCCCTGTGATCTCGTCGCCTGGATTCTTGTCTCCCGTCCTTTCTGTCTCCGTGCCAGCCAGCTTCCTGCCTCCACTGCTGTTACCTGTGCCTCTGCTTAAAATACAGTTTTTGTTTTTGACCATGTCTCTCTCTGAGTCTTTTGCTTTGGGGTCCAATATCTCTAGGCCGTAACAGAATTATCTGGCCATAATATGGACCCCGCAGAGACTGAGATATTTAAGCAGGGTCGGTGTCACTCAGCTCAGCGGCCGCTTGGACCAGTTTTCCACCCAGCTCAACGTTCTGACCAGGGTCGGCTCTAGAACAAATCGAATGGGGGGGCAATCATTTACCAAGGGGGGGCACACACTGCCGTCAACAACCAACACACAAACGGAATTTCAAAAAACATGCTGTAAAGTCTATTGTCTTTCACACACATTGCAGGGGTGTAGTGCTATTTTATAGCATACCTATGACTTGTGCATATGCACTGTTGTGGCACGACCACCAAAACAGAAACATATGGACATAGGCCACCATATAAAAAGTGCGCAAATGTATTTAGTATCCTATCCATGTGAACATGTTTTAGGTGGGGGTGGACCTAGCCTACCCTACATCTCTCAGCATCCATATGAAACAGAACTGTACACAGATTTACTTTTTCTTTATGGATATTTTACTAATCACTCCCCTTTTAAACTGTATTCTTGTGTTACTGTCCTATAGTAGCCTATTTCATACCCGTTTTTCATTTATTCTCTTTTTTTTTTAATAACTATAGGCCAGGGGTATTCAACTAAAATTTGACGAGGTCCAGTTAGAGAAAATCTCACCATGCAAAGGTCCGGAACTTCAAAATGTCTAACTTGCTTTATGAATTAGTGTGATATATATTGAAGTAGCCTGTAGCTTTATCAACGTCTGCATGTAATCAACAACTGACTGCCAATCAAATAAAGAAAGTACAATTCAAAAACAACAATATGTATTGTCAATTAGCTTTGAACTACACAGATATACAGTAAATACTGTAGATATATAATAAATAAAATAGCTTTTGAAAATGTGTGCATCTTAAAAGTGTTTAATTTTAGATAAATAAAATAAAGTGTAGCAGCAGCTTGAGTTTCCCTTTTTCTTTGTTAACCATTTCACATCATGACTTAACAGTTTCAGACGATTAAAGAACAATATCAGTATTTGCACTTCATAACAATTGAACAGTTTTAAAGTTAAACAATGTGGGCTTCGTAAATAATTGGACAGCCTTCTGGGGAAAACCTGGTCTGATTAAGAGAGACGGCATTCATCCTACTTTGGAAGGTGCAAATCTCATTTCGGCAAACATTTCAGGGCTTTGTGGACTTAATCCATGACAAACTGGAGTTGAGACCAGGAGGCGGAGTCGCAGTCTTACACGCTTCTCTGCGCTCTCTCCTAGGCAGTCATCCATAGGAATCCCGAACCCAATAAAATACCCAATATTAGCGGTGTGTGTGTCTGCCCAAGGACAATTTAAGGTAAAACCTAATAGAGGTGTCATACATAATAACCTAATAAAAGTAAATGTAACAACTACTACAGTGCAACAAAACAGGAATATTAAATGTGGTCTCTTAAACATAAGATCTCTAGCATCTAAAGCAATATTGGTAAATGATTTAATATCAGATTATAATATTGATATATGCTGTCTCACTGAAACTTGGTTGAGACATGAAGAATATGTCAGCATAAATGAGGCCACTCCACCCAGCCATATCAATACTCATATTGCCAGAGGCGTGGGCCGAGGAGGTGGAGTTGCAGCAATCTTTGACTCAAGTTTACTTTACGACCTGGAAAACTTTGCAGCCAATCTTATTTGTTACAGTGTACCGTGCACCAGGTCCTTATTCAGAATGCTTATCAGAATTCTCTGAGTTTTTATCAACTTTGGTTCTTAAAACAGATAAAGTAATTATCGTAGGTGACTTTAATATTCATGTTGACGATGATAAAAATAGCCTTACTGTTGCATTTAACTCTATATTAGATTCTGTTGGTTTTTGTCAGAGTGTAAATAAACCAACCCACTGCTATAATCACACTCTCGACCTTGTTCTGACTTATGGTATTGAAATTGAGCAACTATTAGTCGAACCGCATAATCCTGCTTTATCCGACCATTTCTTAGTAACTTTTGAAGTACTGTTACTAGACTACAAAGCATTAGTCAAAAGCTCCTGCAGCAGAAACCTATCTGTTAGTGCTATAGCCAAATTTAAGGAAGAGATTCCACCAATGCTTAACTCGATAGCAGGTCTGCATGTAGGGGAGGAAACTTATACAAAATGTCCACCACCCCAAATTGATCATGTTGTTGATAGTGCTACAGATGCGCTGCGAATAAAATTAGACTCTGTTGCTCCTTTGAAAAAGAAGAAAATAAAACAACATAGATTAGCTCCATGGCATAATGCCGAAACCCGCAAAATAAAGCAAAAGTCGAGACAACTTGAAAGGATATGGCGTTCCACTAAACTTGAAGAATCTCGTTTAATTTGGCATATTACTCTCAATGAATATAAGAAAGCACTGCGTAAAGCGAGAGCAGCCTACTACTCTTCACTAATAGATGAGAATAAGAATAATGCAAGATTTCTTTTCAGCACTGTAGCCAGGCTGACAGAGAGCCACAGCTCCATGGAGCCTTCTATTCCCATAGCACTCAGTAGTAATGATTTTATGTGCTTTTTTAACGATAAAATTGTTACTCTTAGAAACAAAATTAATGACCTCTTGCCTTTGACCAGTATAGTGTTATCAACTCCCGGAAACGTAAGTTCTAATATTACACTAGATAGTAAACTAGAATGCTTCTCAGCCATAAACCTTGAACAATTAAATTCAATGATTCTCTCTTCTAAACCATCAACGTGTATATTAGACCCAATTCCAACTAAGCTGTTGAAGGAAGTTTTTCCATTAATTAGCACTTCTTTATTAAATATTATGAATATGTCTTTATTATCAGGCTATGTTCCACAATCATTCAAAGTAGCAGTGATAAAACCGCTTCTTAAAAAGCACAACCTCGATCCAGAGGTTTTAGCCAACTATAGACCTATTTCTAATCTTCCGTTCCTCTCAAAAATTCTTGAGAAAGCAGTCGCAAAACAGCTGTGTGATTACTTAAAAAACAATGATTTATTTGAAGATTTTCAGTCTGGCTTTAGAACACATCATAGCACAGAGACAGCTCTGGTCAAAGTCACAAATGACATTCTAATAGCCTCTGACAAAGGACTTGTCTCTATTCTTGTTTTGCTCGATCTCAGTGCTGCATTTGATACTATCGATCATGATATCTTATTGCAAAGACTAGAGCACTTAGTTGGCATACAGGGAACTGCCTTAGGCTGGTTTAGGTCCTATCTATCGGAACGCTCTCAGTTTGTACGTGTCAATGATGAATCTTCCACGCAAACCAAAGTTAGCCACGGAGTGCCACAGGGCTCAGTGCTCGGACCTATTTTGTTCACATTATATATGCTTCCGTTAGGCAATATTATAAGGAATCATTCTGTACATTTTCATTGTTATGCGGATGATACTCAACTATATTTATCAATCAAGCCTGATGAAATTAATCATCTAAATAAAATTCAAGACTGCCTCAAGGACTTAAAAACGTGGATGACCTTAAACTTTTTGATGTTAAACACGACCAAAACTGAAGTTATTGTACTTGGCCCGAAGAATCTACGAAACAAATTATCTAAAGATATACTAACTATGGATGGCATTAATTTGGCCTCCAGTGAGACTGTAAGGAATCTTGGTGTTATATTTGATCAGGATTTATCCTTTTACGCCCACATAAAATCAATTTCAAGGACCGCCTACTTCCATCTACGTAACATTGCAAAAATCAGGCATATCTTGCCTCAAAACGATGCAGAGAAACTAGTCCATGCATTTGTTACTTCAAGGCTGGATTATTGTAACTCTTTATTATCAGGGTGTACCAAAAAGTCAGTCAAGTCGCTTCAGCTAATTCAAAATGCTGCAGCTCGTGTACTAACCAGAGTTAGGAAAAGGGACCACATTACTCCTGTTCTGGCTGCCTTACACTGGCTCCCTATAGAACACAGGATAGAATTTAAAATTCTTCTTCTCGCCTACAAAGACCTTAATGGGCAGGCGCCATCTTACCTTAAAGAACTCATTATACCCTACTGTCCTACTAGGGCATTGCGTTCCAAGAATGCAGGGTTGTTGGTTGTTCCTAGAGTCTCTAAAAGTACAATGGGAGCCAGAGCCTTTTCTTATCAAGCTCCACATTTGTGGAATCAGCTTCCAGTTTGTGTTCGGGCGGCAGACACCCTATCCGTTTTTAAGAGTGCGCTTAAGACCTTCCTTTTTGATAAAGCTTATAGTTAGGGCTGATTAGATTCAGCCCCTAGTTTTGCTGATATAGGCTTAGTTTGTCGAGGGACATCTTACCTCTTCCTTCTCTCTGTCTATACCTGTGTACTCCCATGTTCCGATTAACCCAGCTTCCCCAAATTTCTTTCTTTTTGGTGTCTATATACGCTGGGATCCGGAGTCATGGATGATCCTGCGGTCCTGTGTCCTGCATCACGAGCCCTGGATCTTGAGTCGTGGCTGTGGTCCTGGATCATAGGTCCTGGATGGATATCCTCGTGGATCCATCTTCCTATTATACACACATGCATTTCCAAACATTTGGACTACCTATGTTGCAAATGTATTATCTTTTCAATTTACACACGGCATCTATTGCACGACTGTCCGTCCTGGGAGAGGGATCCCTCCTCTGTTGCTCTCCCTGAGGTTTCTCCCATTTTTCCCTTTAAACTGTGGGTTTTCTTCGGAAGTTTTTCCTTGTACGATGTGAGGGTCTAAGGACAGAGGGTGTCGTATTGTCATACTGATATTTTGTGCAAACTGTGAAGTCCACTGAGACAAATGTAACATTTGTGATATTGGGTATATAAATAAACATTGATTGATTGATAGATTGATAAAGTTTCTCTTTCTTTCCCTCTTATATTGCAGTCCCTCACTCACTTTTTTTTAATTCAGTGCGAGAATTGAGCTGGAGCTTGTCCTGCCAGGAGTTTAAATGGTGTAAGGGCCATTCTCATACACACATGCAGGTGCTCATTGGTTAGCCTTGGTTAGCTCATTGGTTAGCATGCCCTGGAACCATATTTAGTTTTAATGTTGATCCTGGTGGACTGATCATATTGGGCTCTGAGACTGCTTATTTTACCTCAGTTCTGACTTGAGAGGGAATGTTTGGTCAAACACTTTGTGTTTTGTCTCATAGTGGCGTGCTGTCTCTTTTAATGAGCGCCACGGTCTCTGAACAAATGAGACATACTGGTTCTGTGCTCCCAGTGGGCAGGATGAACATGAGTGAATCCACTCAGGGTTCAAAGCTCTGTTCTCACTGTCCACTTTCCTCTTCTTGGAGAGCGCCATGCGTCTCTCCCTGTCTGCCGCTAACACGCCTGTTCACTCTCCTCTCCGCTTATCTCCCTGTATCACTAATTATTGTCTTCACTCTCTTTCCTCTCCGCTTCTCTCTGCCGCGCTCTCATCTCTTCTTCTGTGTTTCTCTCCCTGTATCTCTCTCTCCTCTCTTTCGCCCTCTGTCGGCAGCTGCCTCCGCCTGTTGCCGACCCCTGCTAGGCTAATGATCATATATATGTGTTCCTCGCAAATACTTGTTTACATAAATGGTGACCAAACCGTTTGAGACCCACTGAGATAACTTACACTAAAGTGAACTATATAAACACTGAGAGAGTCCTTACCTCACTGAGCTGAGGTTATACGATCCTCTCAGTCTGACAGGAGAGGACTCTCCTCCACTGTCACGATCACATCACAGGTACAGATCAGAACCCAATTGCGCGACTCAGATACAACCAGTGTATAGCAATGTTCAGTTTATTCAGGTCAGGGACAGGCAGGGTCAAAACCAGGAAATCCGTCAGACAGGCAACCAAAACCAGACAGGGAGCAGGCAGGAACTCAAGATCCGTAAACAGGCAGGCAGGGATCAAAAACCGGGCAGGACAAAAATCTAGGCTAGAGCATAACACTCACTGGAGAGCTTGGCGGAAACGACAAGACAATCTGGCAAAGGACAAGTGATAGTGAGGTGGTATAAATACTGTGGAGTGATGAGGGAATGAGTAACAGGTGAGGGGAAGGGCCCTCCTTTCACCCACACACTGACCTCCTTTTCCCCTCTCTCTCCAAGTGAGGTTCTTACCCTCATTACCTCTGCCCGCCCTACCACCTGTCCTCTGGACCCTATCCCTTCAAACCTCCTTCAGACTATCACTCCTGATATTCTACCGTTTCTCACCCATTTCATCAACACTTCTCTAACTTCTGGTCACTTTCCAACAGTCTCAAGGAGGCAAGAGTAAACCCTCTCCTAAAGAAACCCACTCTCAACCCGTCTGATGTTATAAACTACAGGCCTGTCTCTCTCCTCCCGTTCCTGTCTAAAACAGTTGAACGCGCTGTCTTTAAACAACTCTCCTGTTATCTCCATCAGAACAACCTTCTGGATCCGCACCAGTCTGGTTTCAAGGCAGGTCACTCCACAGAAACGGCCCTCCTTGCTGTCACTGAGGAACTGCACACTGCCAAAGCAGCATCCCTCTCCTCTGTCATTATCATGTTGGACCTGTCAGCTGCATTCGACACGGTGAACCATCAGATCCTCCTTCGCACTCTCCAAGAACTTGGAGTTTCAGGCTCTGCACTTTCCCTCCTCACCTCATACCTCAAAGACCGTACCTACAGGGTAACTTGGAGAGGGTCCGAGTCCGACCCTTGTCAATTAACTACAGGGGTCCCTCAGGGCTCTGTTCTTGGTCCCCTCCTCTTCTCCCTGTACACAAACTCGCTCGGATCGGTCATTAGCCCGCATGGTTTTTCATACCACTGCTATGCTGACGACACCCAATTAATTCTGTCCTTTCCCCGCTCAGAGACCCAGGTCGTCGCACGCATCTCTGCTTGTCTAGCTGACATCTCTCAGTGGATGTCTGCTCATCACCTCAAGCTCAACCTTGACAAGACTGAACTGCTTTTCCTTCCGGGAAAAGATTGTCCCACTCTTGACCTGACAATCAACATCGGCACCTCTGTTGTTTCCCCGACTCAGACTGCAAGGAATCTGGGTGTGACCCTAGATAACAACCTGTCCTTCACTGCAAACATCGCTGCTACATCCCGTTGCTGCATATATACACTGTACAACATCAGGAAGATTCGTCCCCAGCTGACCCAGAAAGCCACCCAGGTTCTGGTCCAGGCTCTCGTCACCTCACGCCTAGACTATTGCAACTCCCTCCTGGCTGGTCTACCTGCATGTGCCATCCGACCTCTGCAGCTCATCCAGAATGCAGCGGCTCGTCTGGTCTTCAACCTTCCAAAATGTTCCCACACCACTCCGCTCCTCCGCTCCCTTCACTGGCTCCCGGTAACTGCTAGAATCCACTTCAAGACACTAGTACTTGCATACCATGCTGCGAATGGATCTGGCCCTTCCTACATCCAGGACATGGTTAAACTGTACACCCCAGCGCGTGCACTCCGCTCTGCATCAGCCAAACGACTCGCTGCAACCTCGCTGCGAGGGGGACCCAAGTTCCCATCAGCAAAAACACGTGGGTTTGCTATCCTGGCTCCAAAATGGTGTAATGAGCTCCCCATTGACATCAGGACAGCAGAAAGCCTGCACATCTTCCAGCGCAGACTGAAAACTCATCTCTTTCGACTCCACTTTGAGCGATATAATTAATAACAAGGCACTTATATACTAATATAGGACTGGCTTATCTATAGCCAGCTGAGTAGCACTTGAAATGTTTGGCTCTATGATACCTGATGTACTTATATGATTCTGTTTTCTTCAGGGTTGTGTCTTCCTGGTCGTATGTACTTATTGTAAGTCGCTTTGGATAAAAGCGTCAGCTAAATGCAATGTAATGTAAGTGAGCTGATTACAAGGGCCTGGAGGAAGGCGGGATCTGAAATGACAGGAGAGTTTAGATGAGCCACCAAACAAACAATAATAGAAGTGTCTAACTTGTGACATCCACCTTGGTGTAGAAACAGCTCTTTATATCCGTTAGCATAGCTAGCTAACCAGATGCTAACAACAACATTCCACGTTACCGCTCGTGCACTCACAAAATGCGATCGTGCCACACACACACAGAGCCGAGCTTGAATGAAACACAGAGACCCAGAAGTAGGCTACTTGTACTGTACTGTATATCATATTATGTTCGATGGCTTTACTGTATAATCAGTGTAACAGATGAACAGATCGCCACCGGCTTTCATCTAAACACACAGCCACGTAATGATAACAAAACAAAAGTCAGGGATCATTGGCCAAGCAACACACCAATCAGAGAGCAGCAGTGAGCACACCTCAGGCTGTGTTTTATTTCACACAAAAAACCTTTAGTGGAAACGTTTTTATGATTAACCTCTTAAGCCCTGAGCCTGTTTTCAGGCTTCAGGCTCGAAAATGCCACTAACACAACAAAGACTATATCTTCACTTCTAAAAGGGGTAAATTAATAATCTTTTCTCTCAAAGCAAGGTTACATCTGTGTGTTGGATGTAGAAGTGTCAAACCCCATTACTTATAGTGAAAACCACCCTTGCATGATGGGTTAGTAGACTAAAAGCTTTAGGAATCCAAACTATAACATATAATAAGTACCCTGTATCAAGATTGATGCAAAACAAGTGAAATTTGACCTTTTTAGAGAGGTTTAGACACATAAGGTCCAGGCGGACTCACCTCTGGGTAATTTAGGTTCCAATCAGTTCCATTTGACCTTTTTCACTGTAAAAATCATTGTATTACTTTGAATTTACTTTATCACTATAGGTATTCATTCCATCCAAATACAACTGTTGTGAAAAAATATATATATATATATAAAATATAAAAACATACTCAGTTATCCTCTTAGAATTAGACTATTAAATCACGTCATTTGCAGGAAACAACGTCTAAGGAACCTTAATATTTAATAAACTATGAATATTGTATATCCATATAACGGGAAAAAACTCATTTAACTGATCTTTTTCATTTATTTTTTCAAAAAAAAACACACAATGCTAACAGTGAGCCTCTGAATTAGCCCCGATGCTAACCTATTACTGCACCGAAAAGCACTCCTAGCTCCCTTATTACTTATCCTAGCTACACATCGTTTACGATCGTAAAGACACAGAATCTAACGGTGCCCACCTCAACACTGAAAGATACAAACTCGCGAGGTTATCAACAAAAACGTACATCAAAACAAGTGGCGCTAGGTACTAACATGCATGGCTTACCTTCCTCTTTGTCTGGTCTAAACTGTTCTTCAATGGCATTAAAACGATAAAAACGATGATGTAGTTAATCCATAGGTTAATATCCAATGGGGCTGTGTCCCCTTTGAAATGTTCTGATAATCTATAAGCAATAAAACTGCAATTCCATTATCTGCTGTCCGCTCTGTGCTCCGTGCGCTCTGGGTCCTGCTGCAATTCCTGCTTCCTGCTTCCTTCTTCCTTCCGTAGTAAACAATAAGTAAAGTCTGCTGCGTAATGTACTTATGCTGGCTGGCATTCTTTATACTTTACGCATATCTCTGGAACCCATTGGTCGATTTGGGTGATTTACACCTTTTTCTTAACCATTACATCCAATAGAATCGATGGGCAGTTCCCAAATCTACGTAAACATTACCATTGCGGACGTAATAGAGAAGCAAACGAAGCATATCTGAAAGTACAAGCCTGGACGGCAAAACTTTATACCCAGTATATTGCCATAAATATGATGATGGATTATCAGTCAACATTTCTATGTGACACAAAGACATTGGATTAATCTTGAGCGGCGTTTAAATTCCGTTGAACACAACTTTTGATCACAAATCAAAAAAGGTAAGACGTAATTATTGTAATATCTTTGAAACCGGATGTTGTTTACTTTCTCTTTTCTGGCTGATCGCTCCAGGAATTCGGGGTCGTATAGTGATGACATTACATGTGTGGAATCTGTGGAGTCTCAGCTTTAATCGGATATCTTGTTTGTGCAGTTACGATAAGTAATAAGGGCATTTCTACCGTGAGTGCTGTGCAAAGGTCCGTTAGCATTAGTTAGCATTTTTTCGCTCCATGCTAATTCAAAGGCTTGGTATTACTCTTGTGTTTCTTTTAACTAAAAATGGTTCACTTTGTCAGTTAGCTGAGTTTCTTACCGTTAAAGGGGTATGGAACATTAATAGTTTCATAAATGTTAAGAAGCCCTGAGACATAGTCTCGTAAAAAAACGGTGGGAGGGGACCACTGGGGGGACCCTCGGGCTTAAGAGGTTAAGAGATATGGATACATCTCTCAACACCCATACATCAAAAAAAAATCTCATCTGGTTTATTATTTAAAAACACTTCATTTTCCAGTTAAATCATAAACTATGTCAAATTATTAGAAGTTGTTCAGTTATTAGAGTAATCAGATTAAACTGAAAAAAGGAATGGAAGGAGGAAATAATAATCCCTCCTCACTTGTTGTTTCCCTCATCTCTTGCTGTTTCCCTCATCTCTTGCAGCTTCCCTCATCACTTGCTGTTTGCGGTTGAAACGATCTCTTTTGCTGGCCAAACATGCTGGATGGAAAGCAGTGGTGTCTCACTTGCCTTGGCCCTGTATCTGCAATCCCTAAATCAGTCATGTTACCCATTGACTCTTGTCTGTTCTGGTGTTCCTGTTCATTGTTGTCTCCATTGTCGTTCTTGCCTGTTGTATCTCCAAGAAGGAGATACAACAGGTGTGTCCCGTTCTCCTTTCTTCATCCTCTACTCTGTTTGGCTCATCTGTGATGACTGTGTAGGTAAACACAAACAAGTATGTAAGTCAATCAGTTTCCAGCTCTGTCAAATAAATGAATTTCAAGATACACAAATTTGTCTTCATTAAAATGAGTGTCACAAAATGTAATACTAACCAATTGAAAATAGTTACATTTACATTTGAAACCTCTTGTAGATATCACTGTTAAGAGTAGTTATCTGCCAATAGGACATAATCATTTCTACACAAATGCAGTTTGAGTAATTCACTTAATATATTCACTTAATACTCTAATATAGTCATTTTCACTTAATACTCTATAGTCATCTTTCTGCATTCAAAACTAAGGAAAGCTGTACAATTTGACATGATAATGAGGAAAAAAGGCCTCCGACAATGCAGATAATTTTTTGATCACATCAATTTTAAGATGGGGGTCAAGGCTTAATATTTGGGAGCATAGTGTCCCTTGCCCCCTTTCAGGAGCTGGATTAGCTTTGATCTGAAATATTTGTATAAAAAACTTGTTAGCTGGCTGTCCATCTCATAATGTTCACATAGAAACTAGCTGTCAATAGGAAATATCAATCAGAAGAATTGTAATTTCTTGCAAAAATCTGTCACAAAAAGAGGTTGCACATTTAAATTCAGGTGTTGTTTTGGCAACGTCAGTGGCCAAACAGCCACATTTACTGCTGCAAATACGTTCAAACATGCTGTGACACATAAAGCAGTGGCAACTATGCCACCATTTCAGCTGACTTTTTCTCAGAAATACTGTCACATAACATCCATATATTTCAGTGCTAGGTTGATGCTGAGCTAAGCTAACTATGAAACACTTTAACTGACAGGACTCCGGATCAACTGTGTACTGTAAGGTAGCTTCTAGCTTCATATCGAACACTCACAGTAAGTCAACATTTCCCAGAGAGCTTTCTTTGAAATCACCAGGTAACGCTAAAAAACACAACATTTAGATTGTATGACAAAGTGTTTATTTAATATATCTGGCTAGCTATAGCTACTTGCTAACGGTTTAGCTTACCCGCGCGATACAAAGTAACGTCAACGTAGCTGTAATTTATGCTTTGCTTACATGTTCGCATAACTTGTAAGTTTACTGACATTTACATACCTTGTTCACCTGGCTCAGGTGGTGGCTCTGGAGTTGGTGAGCCACCACTTGAGAATTGCCGTCTTTTTTATAAAACAAATGTCTAATGTCCATCTTCAGAAACTCCGCGTCCGCGGCTGACAGTTTAAAGTTTAGAGAGGTACGTACCTGTCAGCCAATAAAACACGTTTATTTCCATGCAACTCTCTGATTGATCTGGTGGTGTCTTGCCTCTGTTGCATTCACTGAACACGGTAAATTACAATTCTGCCGTCCTCTAGGTAACGTACGGTTAATGTATTATATTATTGAGGGAGAATTTGTCCGGGGCTAAAGAAAAAACATCCGGGGGTTAAGCCCTACCCCAGGCGACGCCCATGCCTCCGACACTGGTGTTGGGTTAGGTTAACCCTAACCCGCATAAAGTTAGCTGAAGTTAACTAGCTGAAATTCTCACGCTGCGCCTCCCATGAAGCTCTCTGGCGCCCCCCGGTGGAGACGCGCCTCACACTTTGAAAACCGCTGCCCTACAGCATGTGAGAAAACTCTGTTTATCTGCCACCCTATTAGGGATACCATAACATCCCACAGGCTTTTTATACAGAGGGTGTTTCATTCAATGCCTCTCCGGCAGGTGTCCCATTTACCGTTTACAGCTCTTGTGTCATGGAATGTGTTTCTCAGGTGAAAACCTGCCGGAGTTGTTTCATGCTGTGGAATATGAGTTGTCACTCCAAATGTACTTACATGCGAGCTGCACAAGCTGGAAAATGTCAAAATGTTTGGACTGCAACCCTAACCTAAAACAGCGCAGAGCAGCTGACATCACCTGCTGTCTGCTGTCTGGGACATGGAGTCCTCCACAGTGACTGCAGGGGTGACGTCAGCGGATGGAGGGTTGTTGCAGCAGGAAGGGGGTTCTTCACTGGGCTGCAGTCGAAAAGTCTTCTTTTCTCAGGAAGGTTTCTAACATAGAGAAATAACTGGAAGTATCGAATTGGCAGCCGATAAGAGCTGTGTGGATTCTAAACTTTATAACCTTACGTTAGCTATCTACTACGATTTTTTTTTTTACTAATGAAATAAATATATATGCCTTGAATACCTTTGTGACAGCCTTAATGGGGTATTAAATGTATGTATTTAAAACAAACCCATGACTGAGGTTGGTTCAAACCAAGCGGCAAACTCTGGGGAAGAGCCGGGACGCCAAGTGCCACACACTGCAGTTCATCTAGTGGCCAGTAGGAGCAGTCTGCAGAAGGGAGCAATTTCCATAGACCGCCATGTTAAAATGCTCAACTTTTCAGCAGAAATAAACATGTTTACATCGTGGATCAAAAAACCATATTCTCTGTATAGTGAGATTCCCCCTTCATGACTACTGTGTGGGGGGTGCATTTTTTCTCAACTCATCTGTTTAATTAATATTAAGCATAGACTGTATATATAAATGGACGTAGGGTCCGTGACGTCACCCATAGGATTCTGCAGAGTTGCCGTGAAGCCCTAAGTAGGCGGAGTCGGCTACTAACGGCTCGACAGTGACGTCAGAGTCTAACTCCCGCCTTCTCCAGCCTGCTCCAAATAAGGGCAAAGAGGCGGAGCCGAGGCGGGACAGGGCGGAACCTGCTGCCAACGAGCGTGACGTTCCAGACCTAGCTCAGGCTAAGAAGCTAAGCTAACATGCTCTCAGTATTAAGCTAACAACCTATGCTAACAACACAGTCTATGCTAACATCCCAGCTTGCAGTCACCGCTCCTCGTTCCCGGCATATTCTGAAGGTAAGATACCCTGTAACTTTACAAAACTTGTCCTTTCGATTTAAATGCTCTTGAACCTACACTATACAATTGTTTTTTAAGTGCTTCACCATTTTTCAAATATAAATGTCATTTGTAACTAAACTTTGTAAACTACCAGAGATATGGCAGTGTTGCGTGAATTAAATGTAATTAATGAAATATGACTGTAGAAAAAGAAAGGTGCTTTTATATTGATTAAACCATTTTTATTTCTTTCAGCATTAAGAAAAAATAGATGGCAATCTCCTCCACGCCAAACTGCACAACCTGTAAGTTGATGGTCCTGGCTTACTTTACATGACTTCAGATGGTTGACATTACACACAAACATACTATACATATATGTATATATATATACATGTGTGCACAATTGTAGATTAACAGCACACAGTATATAAATATATATATATATATATATATATATAAACTGTGTGCTGTTAATCTGTTTTTTGAGGTTTCTCATTTATTTTCCTCCCATAGTGACTGTATGGATAATCGGAGACAGCTATGTCCGGCGTGGAGCCCAGAGAGCTACAGAGACCATCGGCAGCAACCTTGGCCTCGACCTGAGGGTGTGCTGGTTCGGTTGGGGTGGACTGCGCTGGAGAGGTGTCCTCCCTTTCTTTTCCTACTCCCTGAGAGGAAGAGCAGTCCCGGATGTCCTCCTCATCCACTGTGGCGGCAATGACTTGGGGGATGTGCCCAGTATTCAGTTGCTGAACCAGATGAAGGAGGACCTGACCCAGCTTCACCATCGGCACCCTGGCATGAAGATCATGCTCTCCCAGATCAACCAGAGGCGCCGGTGGAGGGCTGGTGCAAATCCTGTCAAAATTGACAAGGCCCGGAAGTTTGTTAACAGTGTTATGGCTACTTTTGTTCATAGCCTAAATGGTGTCATTGTTGACCACTCCAACATTAGACATGACAGTCCTGGGCTTTTTTTGCGAGATAGAGTTCATTTCACCCCTAGGGTGTCACTGTTTTAAAGTCACTAGCCAATTGTGTCACAGTTCTGTCTAGGTTTGGGTGTTTTCACTGTTCTCTGTCATGTTTTCCTCCTGTCGTTAGTTTCCCTGGTGTCCCTGTGTTTTCTCCTCCCTCCTCACCTGTGTCTCGTTAGCTAATTGTGTTCACCTGTGGCTCTTGTGTTTTCTCCTCCCTCCTCACCTGTGTCTCGTTAGCCGATTGTGTTCACCTGTGTCTTGTAATTATCCCTCCCTGTATTTAGTCTTGTCTCGTGCTGTGTTCAGTGTTCGGTGCTTCTTTTGTTGGTGACGGAATTCACCGGTGAGTGTTCTGTTTTTGTCTGTCTTCATTCCATTAGCCTTGAAATAAAGGTTTATCAGAGTTATCTGCGCTTGGGTCCTGCTTCCTTCACTCAACCGTGACAGAAAGCACCGACCAGAGATGGACCCAGCAGATGACCCATTTGAGGTGGAATTACAGCATTTTTCCTTTGCTTTGGCTGGCTGCTATGATTGGTGGAGGGGAGCGTCCAGTGTTCGGCAGAAGGAGGCCGCTCTGGTAGAGGCGCACCGGTTGGCTATGGAGAAACCAGACTTGGTGAAGTTCTTACCTGACTGGATGTTGAACTTCATCTGGGTGTGTGATTTCCAGCCTGCGGACTATAAACGTCTCGGTGTGTTCCGTCTGGAGTCAACCAGTGCTTCCGCCCCAGTTCCTGCTCCTGTCCAAGAGGCGTTTTCTGGAACTCGGCTGGCTTTTGGAGGTCCACGGAGCCTTCAGGCGGCTTCTAGGAGAAGGAGTCGCAAGTCCAGGCTAGCAATCCGAGCCCCAGCAGCCATCATTCCAGCCCCAGTTCTGGCCCCAGCAGCCATGGTTCCAGACCTAGTTCTGGCCCCAGCAGCCATGGTTCCAGCCTTAGCTCTGGCCCCAGCTGTCCTAGTCCCTTCTCTAGTCCCTTCTCCAGTCCCACCTCTAGTCACTTCTCAAGTCCCTACTCAAGTCCTTTCTCAAGTCCCTCCTCGAGTCACTTCTCTAGTCCCTTCCCTCATCCCATCTCAAGTTCCCTCTCGAGTCCCCTTTCTAGATCCCTCTCAAGTCTCCTCTCAAGTCATCTCTCGAGTCTCCTCTCGAGTTCCCTCTCGAGTCCCCTCTCCAGTCACCTCTCGAGTTCCTTCTCGAGTCCCCTCTCGAGCCCTCTCTCGAGTCCCCGCTCAAGCCCCTACTCATGTGCCGTTGGAGGTCCCGCAGACTAGTCTTCTGCCGGGGGTCCTGCCAACCCCATGTCCTGTCCCGTTGGAGGTCCCGCAGACTAGTCTTCTGCCGGGGGTCCTGCCAACCCCATGTCCTGTCCCGTTGGAGGTCCCGCAGACTAGTCTTCTGCCGGGGGTCCTGCCAACCCCATGTCCTGTACCGTTGGAGGTTCCGCTGGGGGTCCTGCCAACCCTGTGTCCTGTCCCGTTGGAGGTCCCGCAGACTAGTCTTCTGCCGGGGGTCCTGCCAACCCCATGTCCTGTCCCGTTGGAGGTCCCGCAGACTAGTCTTCTGCCGGGGGTCCTGCCAACCCCGTGTCCTGTACCGTTGGAGGCCCCGCCGACTACTCTCCTGCCGGGGGTCCTGCCAACCCTGTGTCCTGTCCCGTTGGAGGCCCCGCCGACTACTCTCCTGCCGGGGGTCCTGCCAACCCCATGTCCTGTCCCGTTGGAGGCCCCGCCGACTACTCTCCTGCCGGGGGTCCTGCCAACCCCATGTCCTGTCCCGTTGGAGGTCCCGCCGACTACTCTCCTGCCGGGGGTCCTGCCAACCCTATGTCCTGTTCCGTTGGAGGCCCCGCCGACTACTCTCCTGCCGGGGGTCCTGCCAACCCCATGTCCTGTCCCGTTGGAGGTCCCGCAGACTAGTCTTCTGCCGGGGGTCCTGCCAACCCCATGTCCTGTACCGTTGGAGGCCCCGCCGACTACTCTCCTGCCGGGGGTCCTGCCAACCCTGGGTCCTGTCCCGTTGGAGGCCCCGCCGACTACTCTCCTGCCGGGGGTCCTGCCAACCCTTTGTCCGGTCCCGTTGGAGGTCCCGCCGACTACTCTCCTGCCGGGGGTCCTGCCAACCCTATGTCCTGTTCCGTTGGAGGCCCCGCCGACTACTCTCCTGCCGGGGGTCCTGCCAACCCTGTGTCCTGTCCCGTTGGAGGCCCCGCCGACTACTCTCCTGCCGGGGGTCCTGCCAACCCTATGTCCTGTCCCGTTGGAGGCCCCGCCGACTACTCTCCTGCCGGGGGTCCTGCCAACCCCATGTCCTGTCCCGTTGGAGGCCCCGCCGACTACTCTCCTGCCGGGGGTCCTGCCAACCCCATGTCCTGTCCCGTTGGAGGTCCCGCCGACTACTCTCCTGCCGGGGGTCCTGCCAACCCTATGTCCTGTTCCGTTGGAGGTCCCGCCGTCTACTCACCTGCCGGGGGTACTGCCAACCCTGTGTCCTGTGCCGTTGGAGGTCCCGCCGTCTACTCTCCTGCCGGGGGTACTGCCAACCCTTTGTCCTGTCTCGTCGGAGGTCCCGCCAACCGCTCTCCTGCGGGGGGTCCTGCCAACTCCTGGTCCTCTTCCGTGGGGGATCCTGCCGAAGGACGTGATTCAAGATGGCGCCTGTGTCGGCACGCCGCTCGCTCAGCTCTCTACCTTTAGCTTTCCTGTTTCTGTTTTATGTTTGTCAGAATGTCTCTGCTCTGCTCGTCTATGATCGCCAAGCCCTCCTCCACCTCAGACCCTCACTGGAGTTGATACTGCTGCCCAAACTTACATCTGGCAACCATAAATCGTCCCCCCCCCCCTCTTCTGTTGGATATACCCACCTACCTGCGCCGGTTGCCCTGCATCCCGCCTCGCCGAAAGCGCTTCAGACGACGGGGAAAGCGTGGTGGTGCACTGGTCCATCTGAAGGCATACCTGACGGCTTCTTCTGGGACTTATCCACGTCTCAGATGTCATGGCCCTCCCGCTGCACGTCATGTGCGGAATCGGTGGATTCGCCCTGTTTTTCCGGAGCTGCGGACTCTGCTGGGCCCGCTGGCAGCCCCCCCTGCCCGACTGACTGCTCCCGGCCCACGCGGCGTTCAACACGCACTTCTTCGTCAGCTGAGACGCACTCCACCGTCGGCAAGCCCGGAGCAAAAACTTTGTATGGCTTTGCTAAATGCTAGGTCGATAGCAAACAAAACGTTCCTGCTAAATGACTTCTTCACCTCCCGTGAGCTGGATTTTATGTTCCTGACGGAGACCTGGGTCCACGCTGGCGAGTATACACCGTTCTCTGAACTTCTTCCTCCTGATTGTACATTCTTCAGCTCCCCCCGTGCCACCGGCCATGGCGGGGGCATAGCTTCAGTGTTTAGAGCTAGCCTCCAATGCCGATTGCTTCACCCTGTAACTACCTATGCTAGCTTTGAGTTGCAGCTTTTTGAACTGAATCCGGCCTCGCCTATACTCTGCGCAGTTGTGTATCGTCCGCCAAAGTGCAATAAGGATTTCATAAATGACTTTTCTGACTTTCTGTCCGGGATCATGGTGAAATATGATCGTGTTTTGATCTCCGGAGACTTCAATGTCCATGTGTGTTGTGAGTCCAAACCTCTGGTTAGGGACTTTTTAAATCTCCTTGATTCTTTTGGTCTCGTTCAGTCCGTGGCTGGCCCAACACACGAAAAAGGACACACTTTGGACTTAGTATTATCGTTTGGACTGTCTGTATCTGTGGATGAAATATGTGCAGCAACGCGTATCTCAGACCATTTACCGGTTCTGTTTACAACCTCCATCCCTTCCGCAGGAGTCGAATCACGTGCCCCTGCGCGTCGTGTGCGTTCGATTAACCCCTTGACTGCCTCACAGTTCTCTGATGCTTTTAATGCTTCTCCGATCTGTAAATTAGATGTGAACTGTGCTTTTAATGCTGATGAGCTTATCTCCATGTTTGACTCTACATGCACACTAACACTGGATTCTGTTGCTCCTTTTACGCTTAGACGCACAAAAGTGCTCTCAGAGCCGTGGCTCAATGACTGTACTCGTGCTCTCAGACGCGCTTGCAGGCGTGCTGAGAGAAAGTGGAAAAAGGATAAACTCCATGTCTCCCTAGAAATCCTTCGTGCTTCCCTGTCTGACTACCAGACGGCAGTCAAAGCAGCCAAAACAGAGCACATCTCTCTGTTAATCTCCAAAAACAGCCATAGACCTCAGGTTCTTTTTAATGTCCTCAACTCGATCATTAATCCCTGTGATGTTTCTTCTATTGTGCCATCGACTACTCTCTGTGATAAGTTTCTTAAATTTGTTATTGAAAAGGTATCTGCTCTTAGGCTAGCTCACACTAGTGCTACCCCAGATCCTGCTCCCTTTCTGTGCCCTGCTGTCCTCGACCACTTTGAGCCTGTATCCTTCTCTTCTCTCTCGGATGTGGTCAAGCACCTGCGGCCGACAAACTGCACCTCAGATAGCATTCCCTCTCGCCTTCTCAGAGACGTTTTAGATTCAGTTGGAGCAAGTATTTTATTAATTGTAAACACCTCCCTTAGCTCAGGATGTGTCCCTGCTGCCTTCAAACATGCCGTGGTTAAGCCATTACTTAAAAAGAAACATCTCGACCCCTCCTTTCTCGAAAATTTTAGGCCCATTTCCCAGCTACCTTTTTTATCAAAAGCCCTGGAGAGAGTGGTCTACGCCCAGCTGCAGTCTTTTTTAACCACGCATGGAATCCACGAAAAGTTTCAGTCTGGCTTCAAACCCATGCACAGCACTGAAACAGCCCTTTTAAGAGTTTTTAATGATCTGCTCCTAGCCGCCGACTCAGGTAGCCCAGCTGTCTTGGTGCTGTTAGACCTGACAGCTGCTTTTGACACTGTGGACCATAGCATCCTGTTGTCACGGCTTGAACAGTCCGCTGGCATCACAGGCTCTGCCCTTGCATGGTTCAGGTCCTACCTGACAGACCGTAGCTTCGCTGTGCAGCTAGGTGCCTTCTCCTCTGCAAAAGCCCCTCTTACCTGTGGGGTTCCCCAAGGCTCGATTCTGGGCCCCATCCTTTTCTTACTGTACTTACTACCCCTAGGCTCAATTCTCACAAAACATAATATTCCCTTCCACTGCTACGCCGACGATGTACAGATATATCTCCCTCTCGAAGCAAGTGTCACACACTCATTACAACAGTTGATGGACTGCTTAACTGAGATAAAATCCTGGCTGAGCAAAAACTTTCTAAACCTCAACGAAAGCAAGACTGAGGTCATCTTTTTTGGACCCCAACCTCCAGCCTCCCAGGTTGATATTCTAGGCTCCCTCCAACAAAACATCCTCCCCTCAGTCACGAACCTTGGGGTGACCTTCTCCAGTACTTTTAAATTCGACAAGCAGGTCAGCAGCGTAGTCAAATCCTGCTTTTTTAAAATAAGACTTTTGGCCAAAACCAAGTCGTATTTATCTTTCAAAGACCTGGAAAGGGTTATTAACGCCTTTGTGACCTCGAGACTGGACTACTGCAACGCTCTTTACATGGGTATGGACCAGGCATCAATTAAACGCCTGCAGCTAGTCCAGAACGCAGCTGCACGTTTGCTGACTGGCCATAAAAAGCGTGACCACATCACCCCAATTCTGGCCTCACTGCACTGGCTTCCAGTTCGGTACAGAATTGATTTTAAAATCCTTTTATTTGTTTTTAAAGCACTAAATGGGCTGGCTCCGGCCTATATAGCAGAACTCCTCCAGCGCTACACCCCAGCCAGAGCTTTAAGGTCTGCTGACCATCTGCTGCTGGTAGTGCCCAAGACCAGGCTCAAAACCCGAGGGCACCGAGCCTTCGCAGCAGCTGGCCCCAGGCTCTGGAACACTCTGCCCCTCCACGTGAGGTCGGCCCAGACCCTAGGGGTTTTTAAATCCTCACTAAAGACTCTCTTCTTCTCTCAGGCCTTCTAGTCAGAGCGGAGCACGACTCCTGACTATTCCCTGTGTTTGTTTTATATCTGTTGTAAATTATTGTCTTTTATTGTGATTATAAGTGTTTTTAATGCATGTACAGCACTTTGGCTCGACCAAAAATCGCTTTTAAATGTGCTTTATAAATAAAACTTGATTTGATTTGATTTTGATTTGTCCCGCCGGCTCCGGTTCCTGTCCGGCCGACACCGGGTCCTGCCCGGCCTCCGGAGCTGTCTGGTCTTCGCCCTCGATCCCGACCCTCTGTGAGCCGCGGTCTTCGTCCGCGGGCCCGGCCTCCTGACTCTTCCTGCCGCTGCCCTCGTCCTCGAGCCCGGCCCCCTGACTCTTCCTGCCGCTGCCTTCGCCCTCATGCTCGGCCCCCTGAGTTCGCCCGCTGTGGCCTTCGCCCCACCATGGACTCTGCCTTGCCCCCGGGCCGTCCGCCCGAGACCCCCACCATGGACTCTGCCTTGCCCCCAGGCCGTCCGCCCGAGTCCCCCTTCTCGGCTTCTGCCGTGCCCCCGGGCCGTCCGCCCGAGATCCCTTCCTGGTCCCCTACTGGGCTCCTGGGCGGTCAGCTTAGTCCCGTCCTCCGGACCCCCTCCACCCACCCTGCTGACTTTATTGGATTTTTGTTTTGGGGTGTAGGGACGTCTAGAATCCGTCCCTTGAGGGGGGGGTTCTGTCACAGTTCTGTCTAGGTTTGGGTGTTTTCACTGTTCTCTGTCATGTTTTCCTCCTGTCGTTAGTTTCCCTGGTGTCCCTGTGTTTTCTCCTCCCTCCTCACCTGTGTCTCGTTAGCTAATTGTGTTCACCTGTGGCTCTTGTGTTTTCTCCTCCCTCCTCACCTGTGTCTCGTTAGCCGATTGTGTTCACCTGTGTCTTGTAATTATCCCTCCCTGTATTTAGTCTTGTCTCGTGCTGTGTTCAGTGTTCGGTGCTTCTTTTGTTGGTGACGGAATTCACCGGTGAGTGTTCTGTTTTTGTCTGTCTTCATTCCATTAGCCTTGAAATAAAGGTTTATCAGAGTTATCTGCGCTTGGGTCCTGCTTCCTTCACTCAACCGTGACAAATTGCCTGAAAGACCACCTCCAAAGACTGTGAACTGCTAAAATGTCAGTATCACTGTTTTTTGATTTGGCCTTTAGAGTATGTATTCTAAGGCCCTTGCTAAGCCCAGACTGTCATGGCTAATGTTGAGTTAGATATTACATCTGTAGCCATAACACTGTTAACATGGCTGCTCTTCCTCTTCCCCACATCCCACCCCCCCCCCCCCCCCCCCCTCCCCCAATGGACTCTGTAGCTCTCCAGGCCCATGCTGGGCATGGCTGTCTGTCAAACCTTTTATTTTGTATTTGTTATGATGTTTCTTGTTCTTTTATTTGTTAAAATAATTCTGTATTTATGTAAATATTGAAAATAAATTACATTCATATTTTCACTTCTTTTGTCTACTGCTTACTGAAAATGTTAGATATCACATCCAAATGGGACTATCAAATGAAAGGATAAGCTTACCATACAATATAGAAAACATTACACATTAAGGCTCAAATCTTTTCCCAAGCCGCAGCAGTCTGAAAAGAGTCCCAAGTTTAAAAACACAACATCTTGACAATGAATACTACGCTGTCATTTATCAGTGACAATGCAAACACCAAGAAGGTCTCCCCTAATCCCATGTATTCTGGAACTATGTCATAAGCATACCATGGAATGTAATTATGAAGTGCAATACCCACAATCCCTACAGGGTCGTAACGTCACAGAAGAGAATACCTTTTAGAGAGTTTCCAAATTGTTCAGTATGCAGATAAATATTTATTTTATAATAGAAACATTTTTCTCCATAAATGTTCCCACATGTTGTGAGCATCAACTTTAAATCTTTTGTCAACAAATAAAAAACATCTTAATTTCCTTTACGACAACATTTTGTTTATAACACCACTACATTAACAATAAGCATAGGAAAATGATAAATGTCGACATTTAAGATTGTGCTTTTACTCTTTATTTAATCAGATCTATTTCACATTGAAAAAGTGATAAATACACAAGCCACATTGAAAGTTACATCTTGCATTTTATGAAAAGTAAAGGTTACGAATTATTTTATGACTTAAGTAGACTAGAAAATAAATTAAAGATGTGCAACAACTGTATCAGTAATTAAAATGATATAACTTATGTACAGGGTTGGGACGGCTACTTGCCAAAAACACAACCAGTAACTTCATGTGAGTATCAAGATATAAAAGTAATGTAACCTGATGACTTTCTTTTTCTTTTGGATTACCTCAATATCAAATGCAATGCAAATAAACACAGGAGAGAAGAAATATTAATATGATTTTTTTTTACTTAAATGTATAATATAATACCATAAAGCAGATTCAGGCAGTAGGTGTATAGATTCACAATTAAAGTATTAGCCTACAGAACAGTACCGCTTCCAGAGAAGAGATACAATTTGATCATTTTACAACAAACAGCTCTTTTTAGGTTTTGAATAAGATTGTAATCCTGAGTTTCCCTATTATTAAAAAAAGTAAAACTAATCTTATTACATCTTTTCCTATGTAACTAAGGATTACACTTTCCTTTTTTTATATACGATCTTGATTCGTGTTAGATGTAATCCATTACTGCCTAAGCCAATAAAAGTCATAACTTTTGGAAAATTGTCTCAAGTTATAAGTTATGCCTTCAATCTCTTTCACGTGGAGAAGACATCACATTGGCCGAGGCGTTGCAACTTCCCTGAAGCGTCCTACATGAAAGAAAGATCACATGTTAAAAATGTGTGCACAAACTATTCAGTATGACCCGTCTTAGTTTAAAGCCCACTCACCACGATAAGGTGCAGGTCAGGAATGGGAACATATAAGACGGGACAAAAATGCAAAATAAACTGAAAAGCATGGACACAGGACATGGACAAACAAAAAATTTAAATGAGACAAACACACACAACAAAGTCTGCACACAATGCTAAAAACTAGTGCAGAAGGGTCAAGAAGAAAAAACAGGTTAAGGCAGTTGTCAAAGTCTTGAAAGATAGAGCTGAGATAAATGTTCGATAAAAATTGAATGGGAACGTGAATTTGATGAATAATTAAAAAGAGGTAAACAATGAACAAAAGAACACTGATACATTCCAAAACTATGGTTTTACAGTTATAAACGACCTATATCAGAAAATATATAATACCGGATGCCAAAAGTTACTTAGCCTTCGTCAAAACAGCAATCGAAGAAAGAAATATGTTTTTTATAAAAGTTTTACATTTTATAGATTTTTTTTTTTTAATTTGCATTGAACTGATCCTTAGACTTGTTTGCAATAAAAAGATTTGTAAAAAAAAAGATTTACAAATATAATATTTTGACCGTCATCGAAATATTCGGTTATTTTCAAAAGCTTTTTTAGTCTGATGCTTCAATTCATTTTAAACAGACCGTTCAACAAAAGGATACCCAAAATCTAAATATTGGATTGTTCTCTTCTTAGTAAGATCCCATTTTCATTACAAAGTCTTACCTTGACTTGAAGATGAAGTCCATGCTATCCTTCTGGACAACAATCTCTATTACTTTTTTGTAAAAGTCCTACTTATCTTCCTGTAGTTTCAAAAGTCTAGTTTGTTGTTCGCATCTACCGTCCCTGCGTAGAATAACAGTAGCAACAAGAACCTGTGGGCTCACTTGCGCCCCCTTCAGTGCGGCAGAGGTTGTGGCTGCCTCCCCTGGTGCTTTTTTCATTGCCGTTATATGATGAGAGCAGCGAGCCTAAATATCATACGTGAAATAAGTTATTTAGAGACTATGGATGGCGAGGATAAATGTAATAAAGGGATCTACAAACATTACATTGGTGACATACAGTGAGATGGTGCAGGAATGCGCAGGGGCGGACTGGGACTACAAATCAGCCCGGGACTCTCGACCGGCCCACTTCGGTACCGCAAGTAACTACCGCTAGTAAATTGTCAACGGGGGGGGGGCTAGTGATTAATCCGACCAGCCCACTTCATTACCATTTGTCCCGATGACCAGTCCGCCTGTGGGCATGCGCTTAGGGTCCACTTTCCACCCAGTTGCTGTGGGGTGATGCATTCTGAGGTGAGGCAGATCTCATCTGTGCCTCACATCACCCCACAGTAACTGGCTTGAGCGGACTCACAAAATTGCAAAACGCATCAATGACAGCGACCCTCTACCAAACAAAACAACACCATTTATATAAACACCTATCATGACAGGGCACCCACAGCCAAGTAACAATTACAAATGAATTAAGTCGGCACGGCGGCCCACATTGAAAATGACTGAGGCCTACCTTTGATGATCAAATCACTTAAACACAAAGTCCATCCTCCTGTCCTTTTGGATGAAGCACTTGATGGCGAGTCATTCAGCTGATCCTTTGCCACTCCAGTTTATCATTGGAACTCAATCTTGAAAATGACTCGGTTAATAATTTTGCAAATGATGTCATCACTATTACTGAAGTGAGCCATCATGAACGAACTTATGCTAATCATAAATCTATCGATTAGATTTATGATTCGAAAATAATAAAAGTAGGGTAGACATATGGATATTATCCGGCTGAACAAAACGTGCATTTATCTAACAGGTTCGTTTTCCACAGACCTTATTTCCAGCTATCTTCCAAAATCCTATGGAGAAATCCCATTGCTCTTTTGACTTGCATAGACCTCACAGCGGGCGGAACTTGTCATAAAGTCCGCGAAAATAAAGCCTGCCCATTTAGAGGGAAGATATGATTGGTCAATTGTACTGTCATTTGACATTACTCTCTCATTGAGTTACTATAGCTGGCCCTCTGAATGTAGAGAGGGCCAAAGCTCTCCTAACTCGTAGAGACAGCATTTAACCCTTCACATTCTAACAGAAACCGAACAGGCAGATTCGAAGGATTTATTTATTTGGAAATGTTATTTTAAATACGATTAAATCAAGTTATTTTGGTAAAACTAATGAAAAATGTAACAACAAAAAAATATTTAAAAAAATATTTTTAAAAATAATGTTTTTTTTTATGTTTTCAAATATTATTTTTTAGAATATCTTAGGCCCTCACAGAGGGCCTAGAGCAGTGGTTCTCAACTGGTCAGGACTCGGGACCCACTTTTTACTTGGTCAATACATCGCGACCCAACATTTTGAAGCACTCAAATCTATTCAACAAAAAAACATGCTGTAATATATACGCTTTTCAGAATACAATATTAATAACAGTGAAGTACAGTGCATATATCCCTTCACAGAACTAAAGTATGCTTTTAAAAAAGGTTTAATGAGATGATGGAATCAAAGCTGAACTATAAAGGCATGTGTGCCTTTTTAAGGCACACATGCTGAAAACCGAACCCCAGCAGGGGGTCTGGGGGGATTCTCCCCCAGGAGATTTTTAGAAATACCAACATAAACTATGCATTCTGGTACCCTCTGAGAAGAAAATAAATAGATGTATTACTACCCGACATGTTAATAATATTTTATGCCATTGTTTGTGATTCACTTTGTTCTGACATCTTGCTGCGAGAAGAGTAAAGAGGAGATAGTCTGTGTGACTTACTTTAAATTGTGGGTAAGGGTAGATAGCTCCAATTGTTCTGTGACCTGTCAATCATCAAACCGGGGGTCATATTTCATTATGTGTTCATTTTTATCTGAAGTTGTACCCATGGATGTATAAAGAAGAGTTCTACCGCAAAGTTATTCTCCGTCGGGACTTCCGGCAACAATCTTGATTCTGATTTTCCCAGAAGACTCGAAAAAACATCAGCAAAGATATTTTATTGAGAAGATGATCACTACGTGACAGAAGTTTTCAAAACCGTTTATGGTCTCCGGTACTTCCAGTCCAACGCCGACTGCATGCACAGCGTAAGAAAATCGGGCCTTCAAAATAAAAGTTTGACTTTTTCCCCCAAAAAAAGAAATTCAATTTTTTTTTTCTTCACTCGCACATCCGCGACCCACTCCTAACGGGTCCGCGACCCACTTTTGGGTCGCGACCCACCAGTTGAGAACCACTGGCCTAGAGGGCCCTGACGGCTCGCCAATGCTTAAATGTATTAAACGTATAGTTAAGTGATATCAAAATATAAATAACTAATGTCATGCAAACATATTAATATTTGCTTGATTCCAGTGTGGAATTTAGCACAATTGCATACAAACATTGAGGAATTTTAAGATTCTGAAGTATTATGTGAAAAACTCAATAACTTAGATTATTATTTATAGTTTTGCTGAATAGTTTCATGTCCGCTTACCTTAGAAACGTAAAATGCCACGGCAATGTGCAGATGGGGAGCATGTTAGCTTAGCTTGGTAGCTTCAGCTAGCTCTGGAACTTTCAGCTCGGTGGCAGCAGGTCCCGCTTCGGCTCCGCCTCTTTGCCCTTATTTGGAGCAGGCTGGAACAGGCGGGAGTTGAACTCTGACGTCACTGTCGAGCCGTTAGTGGCCGACTCCGCCTAGTAAGGGCTTCTCGGCAACTCTGCAGAATCCTATGGGTGATGTCACGGACCCTACGTCCATTTATACAGGACTGTCTCAGAAAATTAGAATATTGTGATAAAGTTCTTTATTTTCTGTAATGCAATTAAAAAAACAAAAATGTCATACATTCTGGATTCATTACAAATCAACTGAAATATTGCAAGCCTTTTATTATTTTAATATTGCTGATTATGGCATACAGCTTAAGAAAACTCAAAAATCCTATTTCAAAAAATTAGAATAGTTCCTCAGACCAAGTAAAAAAAAAAGATTTATAACAGCAAAACACAATCAAACATTTGAAAATGTCCATTAATGCACTCAGTACTTGGTTGGGAATCCTTTTGCACGGATTACTGCATCAATGCGGCGTGGCATGGAGGCAATCAGCCTGTGGCATTGCTGAGGTGTTATGGATGCCCAGGATGTTTCAATAGCAACCTTTAGCTCATTAGCATTGTTGGGTCTGGTGTCTTTCAGCTTCTTCTTCACAATACCCCACATATTCTCTATGGGGTTCAGGTCAGGGGAATTTGCAGGCCAATCGAGGACAGTAATGCCATGGTCAGTACACCAGTTACTGGTGGTTTTGGCACTGTGGGCAGGTGCCAGATCATGCTGGAAAATGAATTCCTCATCTCCATAGAGCTTTTCAGCAGACGGAAGCATGTAGTGCTCTAAAATCTCTTGGTACACAGCTGCATTTACTCTGGGCTTGATGAAACACAGTGGACCAACACCAGCAGCTGACATGGCTCCCCAAACCATCGCTGACTGTGGGAACTTCACACTGGATTTCAAGCAACTTGGATTTTGCTCCTCTCCAGACTCTGGCGCCTTGACTTCCAAATGAAATACAAAACTTGCTTTCGTCTGAAAAGAGGACTTTGGACCACTGTGCAACTGTCCAGTGCTTCTTTTCCTTAGCCCAAGTCAGACGCCTCTTCCGTTGTCTTGAGTTCAGAAGTGGCTTGACCATGGGAATACGGCTATTGTAGCCCATTTAGAGCACTACATGCTTCCGTCTGCTGAAAAGCTCTATGGAGATGAGGAATTCATTTTCCAGCATGATCTGGCACCTGCCCACAGTGCCAAAACCACCAGTAACTGGTGTACTGACCATGGCATTACTGTCCTCGATTGGCCTGCAAATTCCCCTGACCTGAACCCCATAGAGAATATGTGGGGTATTGTGAAGAAGAAGCTGAAAGACACCAGACCCAACAATGCTAATGAGCTAAAGGCCGCTATTGAAGCATCCTGGGCATCCATAACACCTCAGCAATGCCACAGGCTGATTGCCTCCATGCCACGCCGCATTGATGCAGTAATCCGTGCAAAAGGATTCCCAACCAAGTACTGAGTGCATTAATGGACATTTTCAAATGTTTGATTGTGTTTTGCTGTTATAAATCTTTTTTTTTTACTTGGTCTGAGGAACTATTCTAATTTTTTGAAATAGGATTTTTGAGTTTTCTTAAGCTGTATGCCATAATCAGCAATATTAAAATAATAAAAGGCTTGCAATATTTCAGTTGATTTGTAATGAATCCAGAATGTATGACATTTTTGTTTTTTTAATTGCATTACAGAAAATAAAGAACTTTATCACAATATTCTAATTTTCTGAGACAGTCCTGTATATGCAGTCTATGGTTCAAACACCTCTACCATGACAGTTAATTATTTATCAATACATTCCTGTTTGGGCACATATCACCAGGTCACAAAGGGTAAATCGCACAGAAGTACATTAGCCAATCAGAACGAAGGTCCCGAAGCATCGTTGGCAGGTCAGACTGTAAACCTAGCCAGATGCAAAGTAAATGAAAAGGGACATTGGAAAAAGGGCACTTCTCTAAAAGCAGAGCAAAAGGGCAGATGCTGTTGAGGTCTATCTATGCATATCGGGTCGCCGAGGGTGCTGGCGTTGTTTGTTCGCCGCTCCTCCGCCGCAAATATTGTTCTTTAGTCCAGATCAGAACCTCTCCTGTCTGGCTCTCTACTTTTGAAACGTCAGTCATCAGCAAAAATAGCAGCATCTCTATCTCGAATCGACACAGATATTTGTGTTGTCATCTCCCACCTGCTGGCTCTTTCCTGCTCACCGGTGCCTAGCCCGCTAGCCAGCTAGCATTATCGGACCTAGCAGGCTGCTACCTAGATGCTCCTCGGCTCCCTGAAGTCTGCTGAGCTAACATTTCTGTCTCCAGCCCAACTCCACCCCAACTCCACTCCGCTGACATCGTCTCTCCCTGCCGCCTACAGCCGGTGGCTATCAAGCTAGCTAACCAGCTAGTAGGCTGGTCACCCGGCTCCCACTCTGCACCAGGCTGTCAGCACCTCCTACGATTTTCCTCTGGAAACCACTGGAATTATTCTCCTGATATGCTGTGGATTATAATTCTCATTTTATCTGGACTCACACCGCTCCTTCTTCCACGGTCATCCGGCTCCTGGTCTCTGCTGCCCGGGTCCCCAGCATTAGCTAGCTCCGTGCTAGCGCCACTTCACCGGATCATGCCGCCGCTCTACTCCCTGTCAGATCTCCACTCCTTTAATAACCGCCTGCGTCCGGACTGCATGGACATCCTCGCAGATTATGAAATACTCCGCAAACGCCGTCCTTCACACAGAGGCTCTGGCCGTAAGTTTTTATTTCATTCCACGTCTCCACACTCCATCCCGTCCATTCGGTCCTGTCACACGCCCACACTACGCCATCACAACAAACAACACGTGAATCTGACCAATCTCCTTCCACTCCCCCGGTCCACACAACCCCCCCCCAATGCAACGTCACCTCAGAGCAGCCCCGCTCAACACACGCTCCATCCACAATAAAAGCCACATTCTAAATGAATTCATTAAAGACAATAACCTGGACTTTCTGTATCTGACCGAAACATGGCAAAAACCCCTGGACTATTTTTCTTTAAATCAAATCACACCAACAGGATTCACATACATTGACAAACCTCCCCCACAAGGGCGGGGTGGTGGTATAGCTGCTATTATCAGAAAGGAAATAAAAGCTACCATAATCCCCATCCCTGATGTTTCTTCATTTGAACACCTGATCTTTAAACTCTCTGGTCCCACTCCCCTGGTCACAGCCATCATCTACCGTCCCCCGAAGCCAAACCCCTCCTTTCTCTCCGACCTCTTTGACATTCTCACTCAGCTTTCTGCCATATCCCCATCTGTTCTCCTCTTAGGTGATTTTAACATTCATGTTGACGACCCGACCTGCAAATATGCCTCTGAATTTAAGGAAACCCTTCACTGCTGCAACTTCTCTCAACACATCAACTTCCCAACACACAGCCGTGGTCACATCCTGGACTTGGTCTGCTCCACTGGTCTCACCATCCATCATCTGTCCAGCCTCAATCTCCACATCTCTGATCACCTGGCCATCATCATGGACATCAACATCCCCATCCCCGCCCAAAAGCAAAAACGCACAATAACCTACAGAAATCTCCCAACTCATCGCAACCATCATTAACTCCTCCCTCAGATCTGGATCAGTTCCCCCCTCTCTCAAACTGGCTGCTGTCACACCCATTCTCAAAAGACCTGGACTCACACCTGACATCATGTCCAACTTCCGGCCCATCTCAAATCTCCCCTTTCTGTGAAAAAATACTTGAACATGTCGTTGCCTCACAACTTAAAGCCCACCTCAGCTCCAATGATCTCTTTGAGCCATTTCAATCCGGTTTCCGATCAAAACACAGCACCGAAACAGCTCTTCTCAAAATCACAAATGACCTCCTCCTCTCCTCTGACTCCGGAAACCTTAACATCCTCATCCTCCTCGACCTCACCGCAGCATTCGACACCATCAACCACGCCATCCTGCTGTCCCTCCTCGAATCATCACTCAACATCACCGACACTGCACTCTCCTGGCTGAAATCCTACCTCACCGACAGACATCAGTTTATCAACGTCAACAACTGCACCTCCTCCACTGCTCCTCTGTCCCAAGGTGTCCCCCAGGGTTCGGTGCTTGGCCCCCTCCTCTTCATCCTCTACATGCTCCCCCTTGGCAAAATAATTAGTCGCCACAACCTTCAATTTCACTGCTACGCCGATGACATCCAACTTTATATCTCAACAAAAACCATCACCCCCACAACACACTCCACTCTCACCAACTGTCTCTCAGAAATAAAAGCATGGATGCAAACAAACTATCTCCAACTGAACAGTGCCAAATCAGACATCATCATCATTGGCCCCCCATCCCGTATCAAAGACATCCAGAATTTCAACTTCACCATTGACAACCACACTCTATCTCCCCCCCTCACATCCGCAACCTCGGAGTCATCTTCGACAGTCAGCTCAAATTCAACCACCACATAAATCACATCACCAGGACCGCCTTTTTCCACCTCAAAAACAGTGCCCGTCTCCGCCCATCACTCTCCTCCTCTGCTGCTGAAACCCTGATTCATGCATTCATCACTTCACGACTCGACTACTGCAATAGCATTCTCTACGGCATACCATCCAACCTCCTCAATAAACTCCAACATATCCAGAACTCTGCTGCCCGCCTCCTCACCCACACCCGCTCCCGAGACCACATCACTCCCGTCCTCCAGAACCTCCACTGACTCCCCGTCCATCAAAGAATCAACTTCAAAGTCCTCCTCATTACTCACAAAGCCCTCAACAATCAGGCCCCCCCCTACCTCACAGACTTGCTGCACCACCACGCCCCTTCCCGCTGCCTCCGCTCATCAGAAGCCAACCTCCTATCCATCCCCACCCGCACCAATCACCGGACCTGGGTGGACAAAGCCTTCTCCGTTGCTGCCCCCTCCCTCTGGAACTCACTCCCCCAACCCATCAGAGACTGCACTGACCTCACCACCTTCAAAAAACTCACAAAACCTCACCTCTTCAATCTGGCTTTTAATGTGTGATTGTTTACTATATATGTATTTGTTGTTCCTTCCTTTTCCCTTCACTATATCTGTAAAGCGTCTTTGAGCACCTGTGAAAGCGCTAACAAATTAAATCTATTATTATTATTATTATTATTATTATTATCTGTGCACGTGCCTGTAAAGAACATTTCATAAATAATAACATACACAATAAACACAATTTGCAAAAGTGTCATATAATATTAAAACAAGTTCAAAATATAGAAGCGCTAAAATACATAAGTCATATTTGCAAACAGAGATCACAGACATGCACACACCAAACAGCCGTAGCTCAGTTCCCGTGCTTGGGAGGAAGTTGATCACCTGATGGTCACTGGTTGGAGTGCCAGTACGAACCAAAACAAATTAAAATACAGCTGGAGTGGTTCAAGTTCACCTCCTGGGCCAAAGTGTCCTTGAGCAAAGAAAGAAACTAAACCTCAAACTGCTTCAGACCCTAAAACATGGCCGCCGCTCCGCTCTGACAGGGCTCCATCAATGCACTGTGCAACTGAATGCCCCCTTGTGGGATTATTAAAAGAAGACTTATTTTGCTCTTCTTCAAAACTACGGAAGGCATGGATGGTTCAGATAAATTGATGCCGATTATGTCGTCACTAATGAAAGATTTCTTTAGCACATTTTGAGTTAGCTATCGTCTATGCCCTTCGGACATTGGGTGGCCATCAGCTAAAGTTACTGCAGTTGAGTTGGCTTGTTATAAATTCATGTATTCATTTCTCAGAGAGGGTTTGATGGAAAACCCCTTTGTTTTAAAATGTTATGAGATTAATATATGATTGTTTACATTTATATCCCTGTCAGGGATTATATCCAGATTTCTATCTCTTTTTTTGCAGTCAAGTCAATGAGTGTGACCTCGATTTCCTTAAAGAGCCTGTGACAGCATCCCAACAACTGTTGTGCATTGAAATATTGGGCTACTAGTCATCTCGAACCGTCAGTTTAAAAAAGAAGCGATACCGTTCCGATAAATATCAATAATTTCGAACATCGGATAAGTCACTATCACATCCCCCATAGGCGGAGCGTGAGGCTCAGGTTTGGGAAGGCTAAATAACTACACAAAATAATTTTTACCTGACGCTGCCCGTCTCCGGCGACTATAGAAAAGAGATCAACTCAGTGTGCGGAGTTTAAATCTCTCAAGTCATATTACAGGATAAAGGAAATACAGTTTAAACTGCCGTATGCAGAGAAGACGCTGATGTGTCGCACGTATCATTCATATTACATCATCAATCAGATCATCGATCATATAATATCATAATATATTTCCTTATCTGAGTCAGCTTCTCCAGCCGTATCTGGCCGTGCAACACTTACAGTGTCACATACTGTATGCAGAAGTATTATTTTAAGCAACACATTATGTTGACGAAATACTCGAGTCAAATGTAATTGAAGTCAGATCCACTCGTGTCTTAGATGGGGAAGTGATATCATAAAACTATACGCTTTCAAACACTCGGTAGGCCTAGTTATTTTTTAACCAGTTGTTCTGTATTCACCTTGCAGGTGCAACTCTGTGACTTGTATCCTGGATTATATGTTTTAGTCATGGATGTTTAAAGCTCATATTTGTCTAATATTAGTTTACTTTTCATTAATGAAGTATGACGCTGCACTGTCAGTACACTTGTCCCTGTTTGTGATTGGTCAAATGTAGCTAACCCCTCCCCTTTCACTTGAACGTGCTCTCAGCTGGTGAGAGAAACCCTGGCTTGATTAACCGAGTTGATAACCAGCGTCGTAGGACCGCTTAGCGAGATCTCGTTTGTTAGTTTGTTGTTACTTTGTTTGTTACTCAAACATATCCAGGGTATGTTGAACTGGCTTCGTAGTACAGGGCACAGGTGGCTAGCAGCGCTAATGTCAAAGACACAGACATTATACATTATATTTGTATTTTACCAGGATGCAGTGACACAAATATTTGGGAAGGCTTAGCCTTCCATATCCTACAGCACCCGCCGCCCCTGACATCCCCCACTCCCCCCATTGACAATTTACTAGCGGTACCGAAGTGGAATAATTTTTAGTCCCATTCCACCACTGGCTACATGACCGTATGATCGCCCATATTGACGCACCTAATTCCTAAACTTCTAACAGATACAACATAAACCGATCCTTCAGCCTCGAATGAGCTCTCAGACACGTTCAAAATTAAACTGTCATCGCTGTCTGAGCTTGCTGCTGTGTGCGCCATCGTGCGTTTACATGCAGATGCTGGGATCCTGAATGGTGCAGCTGGAGCGCTGTGCCCGCAATGACGTCACACATAATTTGGCAGGACTTGAAGAATCCCCCGAGAGTAGTAGTAACAATCCCGCTTCAATCACATTAGTATGCATAAAAAGTGACAGAAGACACTCCCCCAATTATGCAAATGAGCTCAGTCCCGCCTCACATTGTTCGAGATCCTTTGATGTGAGTGGGTACAGTTATGTTAATGAGCTAAGTCCCGCCTTCCTTTGTTCGAGATCCTTTGATGTGAGGGGTGAGGTGTTATAACAGGTAGGTTTGAAAAGCCCCCCTGTGTAGTGCCTTTGTTGTCTAATCCTTTGATGTATTGATTAAGGCAGTCTCTTTGAAGTTATGCTGTCTGGCCCCTGTCCCCTCACACCCCTTTGTAGTCTAATCCTTTGATGTGAGTTGTTATAACAGCTAGGTGTGAAAAAAGCCTCTGATGTTAATCTAGGTGTTGATTAAGGCAGTCTCTTTGAAGTTATGCTGTCTGGCCCCTGTCCCCTCAGAGTTGTCTAATCTAATTAGCCTTTGATGTTTGCCCTTTGATGTGAGGTGTTATAACAGGCAGGTGTGATTTCACACTGGTGTGTTATAAGCCTTTGATGTTAATCTAGGTGTCTCTTTGAAGTTATGCGTGAGACTGTCTAGCCCCCTCACCGCCCAGGCCTCTCCCCCTTTTCTCCACCCCTTCCTTTGGCTATGAGGCCAGCAGATAGTGGGGGGTGGAATTAGGTGAAAATAGAAATACGCTCAAACTAAATAAAAAGACAGTCATTTCCACTTACCAAGTCACCTTTCAAAAAAGAAAAATGGCCAAGAGACGCCTTCCCGCCATCCGTCCGGAGCGCCAGTCAAGAGAGAATGCAGCATCTGTGCGGGGGTCAGACGCCTACAGCCGAAGATCTGTGTACAAACTTATCTCGTGCCCTCTTTTGGTTATGTGAGTGCGTTCATGTGTGTTGGAGGAGGGGCTCTGTGAGGGAGTGGCAGATTTTCCCCCGGTTGTGTACTTTTCAAATACGTAAAGAGGGAAATAATAAAATATCCTATTGTCCCCATGATCTTTGTCTTTTTTATAATTACTTTACACAACTATAAGGAAACCCAATATTAAGTTATATGAGGTTGTATGGGTGTAATATTAGAATTTGTTGTATGCAACAAAAAAACGTTTGACTGCAAAAGACTCTCACTTTTTACAGAGAGCTCCTCGTGTTTCTTTTTAAGTTTTTGTGAAACTGTTAACTACAAGGAAGTATCTGTTTGCAAAGAGGGTATTCATATTCATTTAAAAAATATCTTATTTAGGTTTTAATAGTGATAACTAAGGATGTTCTCTTTAGTTGTAAAGCTGTACACACTTAAAATACATAGAATAAACAGTGTGAGGGTAAATTAAAATATTCATTTACAGACATACAAGGCTTTGTCTACTGAAGATCAATGCAAGGGCAGAGTTTCACTCTGTGGGGGGACAAAAGAAGCTTCGTTAATCACCTGGACAAAGGACTCATTAAAGCAGAGATACCATATGCAGACACATACCTGAATATCAGCAGGAGAGGACTCTTTAAAGTAAATACATTATAGGGTTAAAATAAGATATATATATATATATATATATATATATATATATATATGTGGTGGAATTAGTTAAAAACAGTCACCTTACACTTTTAGTTGTCCTCTCTAAATTAGATGTAAGGTTTTTTTTAAAGGATTAGTGTTAATTAAGGGCTATTATTATTTTGGTTTATAAGGGGATAGGAGTTCAACTTTAAAAAATTGCACAGGATCATTCTAAGAAGAGTGAGAGGGCTAATGAGCCAGCACCATACCTCCTCTATGCATGTTCTTGACCTGTATCTGATCTTGAAAAACTCTGGTAAGTACTTTTTATTTTTATTTTATAATATCATGTAATTATTAAATGTTGTTGTTTTTTTGGTATGTGTTAAACTACTATATTATGTGGATCGTATATTATTAGATACTTAAAAATGTTATGTTTGTTTTTTTACAGTAGAGACCCCGTGTGCTGAAATCTACTCAAACAGAGTACTTCATGGTAGTGCTCAGCTTTTATACACAAAAGTGTATCTTTCAGTAACTTTCTCAGAGAATTTAAACATAAATCTGTCAAATGTTCAAAACAGCCTTGTTTCACTGAAAGAGCCTCAAAATCACAAACTGCCATTAAGAGTCAGAATCTTAACGAAATCTACTCAAACAAAGTACTTCATTATCTACTTTTCAGCTTGTATACACAAAAGTGTATCTTTCAGTAACTTTCTCAGAGAATTTAAACATAAATCTGTCAAATGTTCAAAACAGCCTTGTTTCACTGAAAGAGCCTCAAAATCACAAACTGCCATTAAGAGTCAGAATCTTAACGAAATCTACTCAAACAGAATACTTCATGGTAGTGGTCAGCTTTTATACACAAAAGTGTATCTTTCAGTAATTTTCTCAGAGAATTTAAGCATAAATCTGTCAAATGTTCAAAACAGCCTTGTTTCACTGAAAGAGCCTCAAAATCACAAACTGCCATTAAGAGTCAGAATCTTAACGCAATCTACTCAAACAGAGTACTTCATGGTAGTGGTCAGCTTTTATACAAAAAAAGTGTATCTTTCAGTAACTTTCTCAGAGAATTTAAGCATAAATCTGTCAAATGTTCAAAACAGCCTTGTTTCACTGAAATAGCCTCAAAATGACAAACTGCCATTAAGAGTCAGATGCTTGACGAAATCTAATAAAACAGAGTGCTTTCTTGGTAGTGGTCAGCTTTTAAACATAAAAGTGTATCTTCCAGTATCTTTTTGAGAGAATTAAGCATAAATCAGTCAAATGTTCAAAACAGCCTTGTTTCACTGAAAGAGCCTCAAAATCACAAACTGCCATTAAGAGTCAGAATCTTAACGAAATCTACTCAAACAGAGTACTTTCTACAGATGACTCCTCCCACTCAACGCAATAAGTCCCACCCCACTAAGCAAATCATATAAAACTAAGGACCCCACTAAGACGACCGTTGAAAACTAGCCATGGATCTGAGAAAAACCAAGTCTGATGTAGCCTCCCCTTATTATCACCAGGATAACGGATATGGGCTTAATGACTGGATGTTACTAAGTAGGGGAGAGGATGTTCTTTAAAAGATGGTATTATAGATAACCTTTATACACTCACAGAAATATTTAACCCTAACTTTTAAGATTTATGTAAAATAATTACATGACAAAGTTCCATTTAATTTTTTTAATATTTTGAACATAAACCTACCTAATAAGCTTTACATGATGCATATGCATCAGTGTAATAAAGCCTATTCATTTGAAATGCATATTCACCAGGTTTATGTATTCAGTATTAATATAATTTATTGAATTGAAATGCATATTAATCAGATTATGTATTCAGAATACATTAAGTATATTTGTTTGAATTACATAGTAATTAGGTTACCTATTCAAGATGAATAATGTGTATGTGTTTGAAATACATAACAATTAAGCTTAAATTCAATCAAAATGCATTAGATTTATGTATTTTTGTGATTAATATCCAATTAATTTTTCTATTTTCCATTCAACAATATCTCAATGATTCATACAATCAGACCATCTTGTTGATTCAACAAATGTATTAACATTAAAGCAAACCTCTTCTCTTCACACATAATTCAGCAGGTAGTGTAGCTCTTCAACCAAGTCATCTACTACTGTAGATGGAACATGTAAAATGATATAATAGAACAGAAGCAAGTTAGGAAGGTTAAACAAAGTGTTGACTGAGCACCTGCCGTTTCTAGCTTTCTGTGTGTTCGATATGTGTGAATCACCTGAGCAATTTCAGTTTCAGTGCTTGTACAAATGGAGTTGTACATTCAATGATCATCAACTATTTAAATATGATAAAAAGTGGTGTTTGAGCATTGTTGATCACAATGAGGGTCGCGTTAAAGAATCTCGATACCATTTTTTACCGTGTTTGTGGGTACGTGACATAAAGAACAGCATGTTGTGTCTCATTGCTTAAAGGTAATACTCTTAATCCTTTAATTTAGTGAATTTTTAATGGTGCACATGAAACATAAGATAGTAACTTACATACCTTAGGGACCTGTGTGTCCACTGTGTGGACATTAACTACAGGTCGCGGTACTCCAAGTGTACAGGCATGCAGTTCGGCCCCAGGGCAAAATAAAAATAAGCTGGGGTGCTACATAGATACCCAGTGCAGGGGCCTTCCACGTGGAAAAAGACCCGGGGACTGACGAGCTTTCCCCGCAGAGTCCACCTTGTGGACATCATTGTCCGTGGTGTGTACAGAATAACATGTCCATATCACGGACATTAATACATAGAGTGGTGTCCATGAAATAGACATTGCAAATAAGTGTTTAAAACGTGCGGAAAACTGTTTGAAATGTCGGGAAAAGGGTTGTGAATACAGACCAGAGCACAGGTGGTGCAGCACCTGACTTTTCAACCCCGGAATACGTGTTTGAAAGGGGGGGAAAAGTATTGTAAATAGAGGCTATCACAGGCTATGTCAGACATCCATGAAATACACCGGGAAAACCACCTATTTGTACCCGCTCAAAGAGCCCCAAACCACGGACGAAGCAGCTCCAGCATCTCTCCCTGATATGGGCAAACAGGCTGTCAGGTGCTGATGGAAAGCAGGCGGAAATTCATTGATTGTTTTACCCAGGAAGAAGGCTTTACAAGGCGGGTAAAGTGCTCCAGCATCTCTCCCTGACATGAGCAAACAGGCTATGTCAGACATCCATGAAATACACCGGGAAAACCACCTATTTGTACCCGCTCAAAGAGCCCCAAACCACGGACGAAGCAGCTCCAGCATCTCTCCCTGATATGGGCAAACAGGCTGTCAGGTGCTGATGGAAAGCAGGCGGAAATTCATTGATTGTTTTACCCAGGAAGAAGGCTTTACAAGGCGGGTAAAGTGCTCCAGCATCTCTCCCTGACATGAGCAAACAGGCTATGTCAGACATCCATGAAATACACCGGGAAAACCACCTATTTGTACCCGCTCAAAGAGCCCCAAACCACGGACGAAGCAGCTCCAGCATCTCTCCCTGACATGCACACTTCCATAACCTCGCGCACCTTGGGTCCCCGGGCCCCCGAACTTAAGCACTCCCCCACGGACTAAACCCAGATGATCACACCCTCAAGAACCTCGTGCCCCTGGGAACCTTAAAGGGGTGGATTTTGCGGTGCTCAACTGCCCGCCCACCAGCATCAATATTCGGCCTTATTCACAGCACCACTCACCCTCCTGTGGAGGATGTTATCATGCCCCTGGTTATATATAAAGGGGTGGATTTTGCGGTGCTCAACTGCCCGCCCACCAGCATCAATATTCGGCCTTATTCACAGCACCACTCACCCTCCTGTGGAGGATGTTATCATGCCCCTGGTTATATATAAAGGGGTGGATTTTGCGGTGCTCAACTGCCCGCCCACCAGCATCAATATTCGGCCTTATTCACAGCACCACTCACCCTCCTGTGGAGGATGTTATCATGCCCCTGGTTATATATAAAGGGGTGGATTTTGCGGTGCTCAACTGCCCGCCCACCAGCATCAATATTCGGCCTTCTTCACCTGCCCTGCTGGAGGTTCACACTTTAACTCTTTGTTTACCCTACTCTGCCTTACACATCCTCCAACACACTTGAGCACTCCTCACTCGGACTGAACCCCTCCATGCACACCACCAGAACCTCGTGCCCCTGGGGACCTTAAAGGGGAAAACACCCTTATTTTCAGCATATTGCTTTACCTTCCCTCTCACACTGCTCACTATTGCCACTTGTTCACTCCATTTATCCAGTACCAACTCAACTAGGGTGTAATAGTTTTTAAAAAATAGGACCAAGTAAGTTAAATAAATAAATTTTATTTACAGATTTATATACAATTATATACAATATACAATTTTCATTTCATTTAGACAAGTAAGTTAAATAAATACACTTTATTCACAGAATTATATACAATTATATACAATATACAATATACAATTACAATTGTCCGAAAATAGTGCCTCGTAAGGCGGGTAAAGTCCCCTGACAACTCCCCTTGCATTCCTCCATAATTTAATTTCATAACATGTTAACATGAAGGGGCCAGAGTACAACAACACATTTCATATTTACAAGTTGATCATTGGCTTGTGCACTGGTAACATTGTCCGTATCGGGTGAAGTTGGTGCAGAGTCTGGCACCCTCTCTTCACCCAAATCGAATTCTTCGTCTGACGTCTCGGCATCGGGGGAGTCTTGGTAGGGAGTGGAGCTATGCTCCTCTCCAGAGCTGCCACTGTCAATGTCCCCCAAATTGTCTTCACTCCCCGATGATGCTGCTGCCGCTGCTTGCAGTGACTCTGTGAAGAGCAGCCTTATGTCCGCAGCCTCCTTCAAAGAAGGATTTTTTGCGTAGAATTTGTCTGCCGTAGCCGTGTTATGGCACATAAAGTCAGTCACTCGCTGGCGGTTGTCTATGTCTTGAAACCTCTTTGCGTTATCGGCATGGACTGTGCGGAGGTCGGTGAAATTAATGGGACCTTTTAGTCCCACATCAGCCCATGCCAACCTCAGGAAGTGGGCAAGGTTCCTCGACGGGTTCTTCCCCGCTGTGTATAGGAAGTAACGGTTCTGGGTGCAGGTCAGCGTCCTCTTGATTTCCAGCCACCTCTTCATCCATCCGAATTCTTCTATGGTGAGGTACAGCTGCGCTTCACCAAACGCGTTGGCCGTCTTGTGGTTGCTTACCTGTTATGACAGAGGTAGAGATCGTCAATACAAGTATCAATCATGCACAACATGTTTATCACTGCCAGAATAAACACATTTTGTAATAGCACTCACGTGGATGATGTAGCCGAAGTCTGTGCCTGTTATCTCCGCCTTTCGGACCTCACAGTTGGTCATGTTGGAGTAGACCCCCGGCCGGTGGCCGTAAATACAGCTCCAGTGGAGGGTCATGTAACCATAGAGCAAGAGCCGGGTTGCGGTAGTGGGATTTCTGGCCATCAGGTTCAAGAGCTGAGGGATGCGATCTTTGGCCACAGTCAAACAAGTCATGATGTCTTTATGGCTCGGCAGGCCTTCCATTTTGTCCCGCTTCACCTGCATCTGATGGATGATCACCTTTTTCCTCAGGGACCTCAGGATGGCAGCAAGTTCGCGTTGGACGACAATCATGTCGTTTTGGTTGAGTCTGCTTCCCTTGCATGGTGTGGCTGCCATGTATTTCAGAAAGTGTGAAATGTTTTTGATGTAGAAGTCAGAGGTGGGGACCTGTAGGCTGGACAGTATCAGGCTCCGGGACCAGCTGTTGGCAAAGGAAAACACATCAGTACATCGTATTGCGTCAATGTGGAGAACACACACAATGATGCTGACATCATGGACAGTTTTTTGATGTTACTCACCCACGTATCCTCTTCAGATTCCTCAGAAAGAGCCAGTCCGACTTGCGTTTGAAACCGTGTGCCATGAAGCTGAGGAAGGATTTCACTCTGCTTATTTTCGAGACTGCATTTTCTTGGAGCCTCACTGTTGGGTCGATGCCCTCATAATGCTCCCGGTAGCCTTGCAGATACTCCTCTGTGAAACATAACACAGTACTTTAATGACAACACATTGTGTATTACAGAAACTGCATTTGTGACACATCTAACACACTTACCCATTATGCATGGGAATGTTATATTCCGCATTATATTCCCCCGGCCCCTGCCGCAGAACCAGGGGGAATTTATGGGAGGGGAGGTTGATGAGGCCTCGGTATATACGGATGCAGGTTCTGAGGAGCTGGAGGCAGGTGTCTGAGAGGCAATGGGGGACTTGCTGCACGAGGGAATGGGGGAATAGCTGCACAAGGGAATGGGGGACTTGCTGAAGGATGGACCTTTGGACTTGGACTGCCTCGTTGGTGTCGCCTCTGTTCGGGGTCGTTTCCTTAGAAACACCCGCTCTTGTTCCTCCCCATACTCTTCATCAAAGCCATGCATGTTATCAGCTATCCTCTGGTCATCCCTCTGTCGCTTATGTTTTATCCTCTGCTGCAGCTTGAAGCGCAGGGATTTCACCTCAGCAGCATATCTGTCCCTCTGAGCCCTCATTGTGTTCGCCTCCATCCTCCATTCCTTACAGTCCGGGTTGTCACATTCAATCACTGGGGACAAGGGTGGAGGTTGTGAAAGGACCTCATCACCCTCAGTGTCCACATCCCAAGTGGTAATCATCGCTACTGTGGGGTTTGTCAGTCGGAGCGCTTGAAGGTCCTTCGTTGCCACTGTCATTTTGACTTTAATAACAGCCACACATAGCTCCTCCCGCGACAGCTCGACATGGTCCCGGTACAAGTGCCGGTCCAGCCTTGTCCCGGTATAGTTGCATCCTGCAATGATGCAGGGATGCAGCCTTATATTTGTACGTCCATTTGCCAAGAACAGGAGAATTCTTCTTTCAACCAAGTTACGCACACTATGGTTTCTGAGCAAATGCTTGCTCAGGGCACGGAAGGAATGGTTACAGATCGGACAACACAGCAACATCCTATCTGTGACACGAGGGACTCACAAGAACTCAGATGCACGATTCCGTTGACTTCAAAAAGTATCTTTTATTAATAAAAGACTAGTCAAAAACAAAGATCGCTAGGTTCTACTAGTTTTACTGAACAGATTACAAGGCTTACAGACATGGCTCGACGTGGAGACAAGGCGAACCGACAAAGGACAACAGGGGGACTGGGCTACTTATACACAACACTTAATGGGGCACAGGTGAAAACAATCAAGAGCAGGTGATCCCAATCAAGCTGGCAGGTGACCACATCAACAGTAAGTGATAACACCTGAAACGAGAGGACAGATTAAACATCAACATAACATGCAAGGCCACCAAAATAAACACAAAAACAATAAGCTCACAGACTCTAACGTTGAAACCTTACAGTACCCCCCCTCTTACGGACGGCTCCAGACGTCCCTGGAAGCTGAGACCGACCTCTATCGAAGTCCGATATAAGGGTCTTGTCTACAATAAAGCTGCCTGGGATCCAACACCTCTCCTCTAATCCATACCCTACCCAGTCGACCAGGAACTGTCTACCTCTGCCCCTCTTCCTTTCCGACAGTATTTTGTCCACCGTGTACACTTGACCCCCGTCGACAACCCGGGGAGGTGGAGGGGACGTGGAGGCGGGGACCAGTCTGCTCTCTTTGGCTGGTTTTAACTTGCTGACATGGAACGTGGGGTGGACCTTGATGGATTTCGGAAGACATAACCGGACAGCAACAGGGTTAATCACTTTGGCTATGGGAAAGGGACCAACGAACCGGGGAGCCAGCTTCCTGGAGGCGACATGGAGAGGAAGATCCTTGGTGGATAGCCACACTCGTTGTCCGGCCTGGTACTTGGGGGCTGGACGTCGTTTCCGGTCGGCCAACGCCTTCATGCGAACGGCACTCCTCTGCAACATATGGCGAACTCCCGCCCAGACCCGACGGCAGCGTCGAACCAGAGCATGGGCTGATGGTACCGTGACCTCCTTCTCGAGCTCCGGAAACAAAGGAGGTTGGTACCCATGGACACATTGAAACGGGGAGATACCAGTGGCTGATGTGGGTAAGGTGTTGTGTGCATACTCCACCCAAATCAGACTCTTACTCCAGGTGGTGGGTTTCTCGGACGCTAGGCATCTCAAACAGGTCTCCAAATCCTGATTCATCCTCTCCGCTTGTCCATTTGACTGTGGGTGGTATCCGGAGGTCAGACTAACAGTGGCTTGGATTAGGCGACAAAACTCCTTCCAAAAGCGTGACACGAACTGTGGACCTCGGTCTGAAACGACATCACTAGGAAAACCATGGATCCTGAACACATGGGACAACATGGCCTCTGCTGTTTCCTTGGCGTTAGGTAACTTGGGCATGGCGACAAAGTGTGCCATTTTAGAAAAGCGATCAACCACAGTGAGTATGGTGGTATTACCTGCCGATGTTGGTAATCCTGTCACGAAATCCAACGCAATGTGAGACCATGGTCTGTTGGGAATGGGCAGAGGTTGGAGAAGACCTGCCGCAGCTTGCCGAGAAGTTTTGTTCCTGGCGCACACAGGACACGCTGCTACATATTCTGCAACATCCTTCCACATCCCCGGCCACCAGAATCTGTGTCTCACCATGAAAAGGGTCCTTTTGTTTCCAGGATGACAGGTAAGTACCGACGTATGGGCCCAATGAACAACTTGCCCTCGAAGTTGCTCTGGCACAAACAAGCGATTCTGAGGACACCCTCTAGGGACAGGATTCCCAACGTTAGCCTGTTTGACCTTGGCTTCAATGGGCCAGGTCACACTCCCTATCACTCGGTCTGGCCGCAGAATGGGATCTGGACTCTTGGGGACTGGCTCAGGATCATACATTCTGGAGAGTGCATCAGGCTTTCCATTCTGCGAACCAGGTCGATATGACAGAGTGAACCTAAATCTGTTGAAGAACAATGACCATCTGGCCTGCCTAGAGTTCAGACGTTTAACCTTCCTGATGTATTGCAGGTTTTTATGATCCGTCCAGACCAGGAAATCCTGCTCCGCTCCCTCCAGCCAGTGCCGCCACTCCTCCAAAGCAATCTTCACAGCCAACAGTTCCCGATTTCCCACGTCGTAATTCCTCTCAGCAGACGATAGCTTACGGGAGAGGTAGGCACACGGATGAAGCTTGTTGTCCCCTGCTGACCTCTGGGACAGTATAGCTCCAACGCCGTCGTTGGAGGCGTCCACTTCCACCACAAACTGTCGGTGGCGATCAGGTACAGTCAGGATGGGAGCTGTGGTGAACCTCCTCTTCAGTTCCAGGAAAGATTTCTCTGCCTGTGGATTCCACACAAACTGAACATGGGGAGAGGTAAGGGCATGGAGAGGAGAGGCAATAGCACTGAAATTGCGTATGAACCGTCTGTAAAAGTTAGCAAACCCCAAGAATTGCTGAACTTTCTTTCTCGAGTCTGGCGTGGGCCAGTTCTCCACGTCACTGACCTTAGCTGGGTCCATTTCCACCTTGTTAGGGGAAATCACAAAGCCCAAAAATGCCACAGAGTTCACATGAAACTCGCATTTTTCGGCTTTCACAAACAAATGGTTAGCCAGGAGTCTCTGAAGAACAAGGTGAACATGGTTAACATGAGTATTCTCATCTGGAGAAAAGATGAGAATATCATCGAGATACACAAAACAGAAAACATTCAGGAAATCTCTTAACACATCATTAATGAGGGCTTGGAAAACAGCAGGTGCATTACAAAGTCCAAAAGGCATCACCAAATATTCGTAATGTCCCGTAGGTGTATTGAAACCCGTCTTCCACTCATCCCCCTCCCGGATGCGCACAAGGTGATATGCATTCCTTAGGTCAAGCTTGGTAAATATCTTGGCTCCCTGTAACAGTTCGAATGCCGTAGAGATGAGTGGAAGGGGATATCTGTTCTTAACTGTGATCTGATTAAGTGGACTGTAATCAATACAGGGCCTTAATGAACCGTCCTTTTTACCTACAAAAAAGAAACCTGCTGCTGCTGGGGATGATGATGGCCGAATCAAGCCAGCTTTGAGTGATGATCCAATATACTCTTCCATGGCCTTCCTTTCAGGACCAGAAAGAGAATACAACCGTCCTTTGGGGATAGTAGAGCCCGAGAGAAGGTCTATAGGGCAATCATACGGTCTATGGGGAGGCAAGGAAGTAGCTCGTGTCTTGTTAAACACCTCCTTAATGTCAAGGTAACACTTTGGCACTTTGGATAAGTCAGGAAAGTCGGATGGTTTAGCAGACGTGACACTGTCCCTATCTGATGCCTGTTTAAAGCTCCCAGATCTGTGCGGTCTACTCGAAACTGTATGAGAGGCTAAACAAGAACGAGAGCACTCACTTCCCCACCCCTTAACCTTTCCTGTAAGCCAGTCCATGTGAGGGTTATGTTTAACAAGCCAAGGGTAACCCAAAATGAGAGACTGTTGAGCTGAGTTAAATAAATGAAAGCTAATATGTTCACGGTGCTCCTGATCTATGACAATTTCTATGGGTTCCGTGCGATGAGTAACTGTACATAAAAGGCGGCCATCCAACGCACTAGCTTCTAATGGCTGATCTAAGAGGACAATGTTTAAGTTCAACTCTTTAGCCAGCTCCCAGTCTAACAAGCTCTCATCAGCCCCAGAGTCAATTAATGCATCCTGAGTAACAGTTTTATCCTTCAGTTTTATTTGTACCTGAGTCAGTCTTCTCGAGGAGGGGTCGACAGAAGTCATTCGGCTCACCAGCGTCCCTCTTCCCACTGATGAGCCTGATCTTTTGCTGGACAGGCTGCCAGAACATGACCCTGCTGGCCGCAGTAGAAACACCGCCGCTCCCGTAGGCGGCGCTGTCGCTCCTCCGGGGTGAGTTTGGCTCTTCCGAGCTGCATCGGTTCCTCCGCGGCGCTAGGGGGCGATGGTCGCTCTGGAGACGAAGTCCGGGTATTCCTCCGCCAACCGTAGTGTTCCTTCTGTAACCCCCGTCCGAAGAGTGTAGTGGAAGCTGCTTCCTCCCCCCTCTCCCGACGTCTCTCAGCTAGACGTTGGTCCACCCGGATAGCCATGGCGATGAGTGAGTCCAACTCTACAGGCAACTCTAATGGAGCTAACTGATCCTTTATGGGATCCGCTAATCCATGCAGAAACGCATCAAAAAGAGCCGCGGAGTTCCATCCGCTCTCCGCTGCCAGGGTCCGGAATTCGATCGCGTAATCCGCCACTCTCCTCTGCCGTTGTTTAATGTTTACCAGGGCTCTCACTGACTCTCTCCCAGGTGCTGTCTGGTCAAAAATGTTCTTCATTGAGTCCATGAAAAACTTTAACGACTGGCAAACAGGCGAGTCTCGGGCCCATTCTGCTGTTGCCCAGGCTCCTGCTCTTCCCGTCAAGTGAGATATTATGAAAGCTACCTTAGCTTGATCGGTGGGAAATGCTGCGGGCTGATGTTTGAAGTGGAGATCGCACTGTATCAGGAATGGACGACAGTTTCCCGAATCCCCGGAGAACTTCTCCGGTGAAGCGAGGCGGAGTGAAGACGATGGCATGGATATTTGCACGGGGGTCAACGGGGGGGCAAACCCGGCCTCTGCTGGACCGGAAAACTCTGCCGCAGGAATAGCAGGACGTCCCTCGAGGTGCGTAAGTATGTCCCGCATTTTCTCTGCCAGGTGATTTAATTCTGTTGTCACTGTTACCTGGAAGTTGTGCTGACGGGCATTTACGTCTTGAACCCCCTGTATCATTGTTGTCAACTGCTCCTCCTGCTGACGTAAGCGTGTTCCTTGTACTTGCAAAGCCGTCTTGAACACGGTGGAATCGGCTGAGTCCATCTTGTTAGGTCGGTTCGTTCTGACACGAGGGACTCACAAGAACTCAGATGCACGATTCCGTTGACTTCAAAAAGTATCTTTTATTAATAAAAGACTAGTCAAAAACAAAGATCGCTAGGTTCTACTAGTTTTACTGAACAGATTACAAGGCTTACAGACATGGCTCGACGTGGAGACAAGGCGAACCGACAAAGGACAACAGGGGGACTGGGCTACTTATACACAACACTTAATGGGGCACAGGTGAAAACAATCAAGAGCAGGTGATCCCAATCAAGCTGGCAGGTGACCACATCAACAGTAAGTGATAACACCTGAAACGAGAGGACAGATTAAACATCAACATAACATGCAAGGCCACCAAAATAAACACAAAAACAATAAGCTCACAGACTCTAACGTTGAAACCTTACAATCTGTATGCATGGGCATTTTGGTACCGGGAAGTGTACCCTGTAGAATGAGAGTGAAAAGACTTGAGAACGTTGCACTCAGCTAACTAGAAAGACCCTATCTCAAATCTATCCAGGTTATATTCAAAACGTTAATTTTTAATTTGCATCATCGTGCGAAAGGTGTCCCATTTAGGCACTCGTTAGGCGGGCAGAGATCCCTGTCATCTCTCGGCCTCTCCAGAGGAAGGGAAATACTATGTTGTCTTTTTTGGAGAACCATGAAAACCGGCCAAATGTATCCGAAAATAGTGCATCATAATACAGGTAGAATCCCCTCAAACTCTCCTTCCATTCCTCCAGAGACCAGTTCAAAAACTTAAAGTTTTGTAAGAACCATGATTGGGGTCCTCCAGGCAACAATTGTATCCGAGCCAAAGCACTCATGTAGCGGACGCTTTCCTCCATGATGTCAAACAGCCGTTTTAAAAAAAAATAGTGCCTCACATGCAGGTAAAGTCCCCTGACAACTCCCCTTGCATTCCTCCAGAGGCAGACAAAGTTTAAGTTAACTTTTGGAAGAACCATAGAAAAGGGTGAAAATGGATAAAATGTATCCGAAAATAGTGCCTCACATGCGGGTAAAGTCCCCTGACAACTCCCCTTGCATTCCTCCAGAGGCAGACAAAGTTTAAGTTAACTTTTGGAAGAACCATAGAAAAGGGTGAAAATGGATAAAATGTATCCGAAAATAGTGCCTCGTTATTCTGTGACATCTCCCCTTGCATTCCTCCAGAGGCAGAAAAAGTCAGAGTTAACTTTTGGTAGAACCAGAGGAAGGGGTGAAAATGGATAAAATGTATCCCAAAATAGTGCCTCATTATTCCGTGACATCTACCCTTGTATTCCTCCAGAGGCACTTTAACTTTGTTAAGAACCATGATTGGGGTCCTCCAGGCAACAATTGTATCCGAGCCAAAGCACTCATGTAACGGACACATTCCTCCATGATGTGAAACAGCCGGTTTTTTTCAAAGTGCTCTCAAAAACCGGGTTTCCGATTTCGTGCAGATGGTAGCTTGGAAAACATGAATAGATTTATTTGACGGGGGAAGGGAGGTCTCGAATCCCTTCTCCGGTGTAAATTGCGACGGGGCAGTGAAAATGTGTCCGGGGCTTCCGCCGGAAGCGCCGAAGACTTGAGCAGTTTTGAGCCCCTCCTCCGTTGGCACTCAGTCGTTTTTTCGAGAATTTTAGGGAATAAAAATGGATAAATTGTACCCCAAAATAGTGTCTCTTAAGCCGGGTAAATGTACAGGAATCTGTCCATTACATGGACATTTCACTCCCCATCAAATGTACATGAAATGGACAGGAATCTGTCTATTTCATGTACATTTGATGGGTCAAAATCCACTCTCCCAGGCAGAGCTCCAGGGTGATGCACACGGCTTTATTACCCCGGAATGAGGGTGTGAAAGCTGGGTAAAGTGTTCCTGCATAGGGTCCCACTGTTCCAGGCTGATTAAAATGTGTGAAAATGGATAAATTGTACCCCAAAATAGTCTCTCTTAAGCCGGGTAAATGTACAGGAATCTGTCCATTACATGGACATAAACTCCCCATCAAATGTACATGAAATGGACAGGAACACAAGGGCAGCAGAGTGCTTGCTGTCCCTGCTCTAAGCAGAGCTCCAGGGTCATGCACATGGCTTTATTACCCCGGAATGAGGGTGTGAAAGCTGGGTAAAGTGTTCCTGCATAGGGTCCCACTGTTCCAGGCTGATTAACATGTGTGAAAATGGATAAATTGTACCCCAAAATAGTGTCTCTTAAGGCGGGTAAAAGTTATGTGAATATGGGGTGAAGTATATGGACACTTGAGCACCAGCAAGACCCCCACCTCCATAACCTTGTGCACCAGGCGAACCTGTGTACCCACACTTAAGCACTCCCCCACGGACTACACCAGGAGGGAACACCGGTCAGAAGTTCGTGCCCCTGGTAACCTGAATTACATTAAAACTGTTATGCATTGAGGATTTTAGTCCGAGACGAGTGCTTAAAATTTGGACTTTGCATTATAAGTGGACGTACATTTCCATTGGGCGGACATTTGTACATTTGAAGGACAAATCCCATGTTAACTCTGTCCATAAGGCAGACCTTTCACTTACATGTTCATAGGTTAGTCCTCCTCAGAGGGTAAGGTTCCGAGCTTCTTTAAGATGTAAGGATTTCCGGGGAGACAGAAGAGACTGCACTGTATCCAATGAAGCCTTTGACCTGCCACAATAAAAATTGAGTCAACAAAACATCCCAACTTAAAATGTAAAAAAATAAAAAATACAGCACCAGGAACCCATTTTATTCAGAGATCTGTGAAGTAAATGAAAACATTCTCATCAGTAATCAATATCTGAAAGAGCCAAATAAGAAACTGTTCTTTGATACAATGTAGGGGAGAAAGGACAGTAGGAAAGAGGCAAACCTTTTCTGTCCACCCCCCGCTCCCTCACTCCTACCCTCCGCCATCTCTTCTCACCTCCTCTCTCCTAATCTCCTCTCTAATCTCCTCTCATAGGGTAAGGTTTACTTATCCCTCCTATCCAACCCTCTCCAAACCTCTCTTGTGCTGTCCTCCCTCTCTCCTAACCTAATTCTGTTTCCTGTTAGGAAATAGAAGTAACTAACCTTTCCCTATCCTGACCTTCTCTCCCCTAACCCATCAACCCTTGAAAATGCCCCTTCTACTAAATAGAATCAGTCCCAACAGCCAAAACAAAACAGTATCCTTACTACTACACTGTTTTATGACTTACCTCTTGACATCCGGCTTTGGCTTTACTGACTGCCTCAGATCCTCAGCTGCCTTTTGACAGAGAAAAACAATAATTATCCCATTATTTCTCTCCATGGATATCAGCCCTAAATACACTACAAGGTATGGTAAAGGAGGAAGACAGGAATGGCATTATCTTTGTAAACTACATTGTAGAAAAACATCGAGAATTAACCCATTTAGCCCTACTTTTACACCTTTTAAAAATCCTATGCTTTATGTATGAGTGAAGTTACACTGTGGTAGGAGGTAACACACAATAAAGCTATATGTGTGAGAGCAAGAGAGAGAGACACAGACAGACAGAGAGGGAGAAGATCTAGACGAAGAGAGAAAAAGCAGGACGGAGAGACAGAGAGAAGAGGGAGACGGCCAGACACAGAAAGAGGGAGGGAGAGAGACAGAAAGGAGAGAGTAGGGTGAGACAGACAAAGTGTGATAGGATAGAGAGGGAGAGAGAGACCAGTTGATCATTCTTGTGTTGGTTAGAGTTCCAGCCAACATGTCCACTTACTGGCAATAACTTCAAGGAAGACAAGAAGGCTTCTCTCTCTCTGATGTTCTCAAGGCGTTTGAGTTCATAAGCAGACAGTCCACAACATGCATCCTAGTGACACACACACACACACACACACACACACACACACACACACACACACACACACACACACACACACACACACACACACACACACGAGAATCAAGCTGATCAGAATCAAGAATCAAAACCGACCTGACATAATCTGAAAGGCCTTTCTTACTAAATAACATTTCCAAAAAGGTGTCAATTACATAACTGCTGCTTTATGAGAACTATCAAGATTCTGTGTCGTCACCTTCTTGTTTGGGGCAGAATTGTTGTCACTGGCATATTGGAGGCGCTTAGGTGCCAGGACCCGACCCTTAACCTCAAGCTCCTCCGGACCATGTGGATTTACTTCCTACAAGTAACAGCAGTACCACCATTGCCTTGAGGGAATTTCTTACTCAAAACAAACAACCCATTGGACTAAATGACGAACTATTGGTGTTCAAGGTCAATGTGACCTAATGTCCATCCCATTCTCATGAACGCCACATGTTATCAGGCACATCTGGATGGAAATTAATTACATCTGGCACAAAGGACAGAAGGATGACATACTTACCACATATTCTTTGACCAGTGTGTCCAGGTCTTCATTGAGGTAGATGCTCAGACAGCTCAGCACACAATCACGCCTCACGTTGATGTCTTCACTCTGAAACAAACATTACATGATTCAATGCTTGTCAGTGTCAGAGACGCATGTGCTGAGGCCAGCCAAGCCACTGACATTTCCCTCCTTGACCATCCTGAACTCACCTGGTTTCACCCCACTCAGTTAAAACTCACACAGGTCTGAGCCCGTTCACTACACAGTCATTTTGAAAGTGCCTATCCTTTTCCAAACCGTTAACAAAAAGAGCTTTCCCATATGGCTGAGTCAAACAAACCATATGTGTATTAGGTTAGACCAAAAAATACTTACATTATCCGTCTTTGCCATCACGGCACTGATCTTTCTTCCTGCAGCTCCACCTTTGGTATGGAAAACTCTGATCAGGTCGTCGGTCAGGCGGTCCAGTTATCCAAGGAATTTGGAGGTGAGAGGTACATAAACTCCAAGTTGATCTGTAAAAGACAACACAAACAGGATACAGACTTAAACAGGGACAGCTGTAGCTCAGTTGGTAGAGGGGTCATTCATAGACCGAAGGTCAGTGGTTCGAATCCCGGCTCTGACTGTCATGTCAAAGTGTCCTTGAGCAAGGCTAGCACACTGCACAGTTGGGTGCACAAAAGCGCTATTTAAGTGCAGACCATTTACCAGATGTGTGACATTGAATACATGAGTTACTAAACTTCAGATTCACACTTACCTCACTGACGTCAAATAGTGCTGGCCATTTGTTTAGGAACTCTGGAATCTTTGGCTCCTGGAGAATTTCCTGAGAAGGTACGCTGCATCTTCTCCTTAATCACGGCCTCGTCCTTGTTTCTTTTTTACCTGAAATGGAATGAAACTTCATTGTCATTATACAGTACAGATTCTTGTAAAAAAGAGATTTGGTTAGAAACTCTCCGCAAGGGTACACACATTACAATTGAGAAACAGATAATAGAAAGGGAAACGCTAAGCTAGATGCTAGACAATATGATTAGGGAGTAAGAATATTATACAAACTGAGTGTAATAGATAAAGAAAAATGAACTGTGCAAAGTAACCAGAAAACAGCTGAAGTGTCCAGTGCTGTGCAAAATGAGCTGTTGGGCTGCTTGAGCTGGACAGGAAGTATAGTGCAAAAAACATGACGGGTGAAAAGCTGTGATCATGTACATACTGGCCATGCCGTGAACATAGTGTAATCATGGATAGGTAAGATACAATGTATTTCACATTATAACTCAGTCAGTAGAGCCACCCTTCCCACCTCCAACTCGTCTCTTGTTTCACCACTAGGGATGTTTGGACAGAAATGTACATCTCCCTTCCTATTTTGGTTTTGTCCTAAACGCCATGTCTTTAATACATTTAACGAACGACATAATCGGTCAACATGGGCGCCGAAAGGAAAATGGCTCCGCTTCTCAGCGCCAAAAAAAAAAAGGCCACTTGAACTGTTGCAACGGGATTACAAACTGAAAAAGTGCATTCCAGAAGTTCAAAAAAATAAATGTATATATAGAAAATGGATGCACTGACACAAGTTAGATTCAAACATTTCTATGTAAACAAACGGACAAACAGAAAAACACATCTCTCTATAATAAACCGTTTCGGAGATATTCACAGATATGTAAAACTTTAGACTTTTTGTCTAAATCTAAAAAAGTGTCTAAAAAAATGCACCCCTACCCGAAAAACTTTGAATGAAATGCATTTAAATTCGGCAATCATTGATTATTTTCCTACTCAGCATAGAGCACCACGTTTAGTGAATTGCTAGCTAACGTTAGCTAGCGAGCGCCGGTACACAACACGTAGTAGGACTAAAGATAAAACCGCTTACAATCATCACAAACTACGTAGATTTGATCATTAATGAATTGATATTAATGTAATTTGATAAAAACTGCACGAATAATACACAGATGGATGTAAGTAGACAAAGGATGACTCGGATTACTCACCATTAAGCCTGAGGTAGGAGGTAACACATGAAGTCCAACGGAAAATAAGGATGTCATTTCATGTTTCCCGATTTCCCCCAAGTTGTATGTAAACCAATCACATACATTTTAAATAAAATAATCTTGTTTGTTTCACAGCTTTGATTATTTAAACCATGTTAATATGTATTAAGTAATTACATTTAATATATTTTAGAATTTACAGAATTATACAGATTATAATTCATTTAAATACATACATTTAAAAAATACGAGTATTTAAATAAAATCAAATAGATTTATATGCTTAAAAATAAACTCTACCATGACTAATTTCTGTGAGTGTAGAAACAGTATATCTCATACCACTCGCCAAGATCGCAAACGACAATTAACAGAAAAGAAAAAGTAAAGAAAAACGAAGAAAAAGCTAAATGAAAAGGAGAAGAAAAATGAAAAGCAGACGCAGAGTGCGAATGAAAAGAAAAGGGGCAAAAGGACGGAAAACAAAAAAGACAAAAAGAAGGAAGGTGAAAAGAAAAAGGAACAAAGTGAAGAAATGTCAACAAGGATGGTGTTGTAGAGCCATTACCGGATCATAATAATCTTATAGATCATCTACCGCTAACCGACTGTTGCGAATGTGTTGAACAAATACCAAAAGCAATGGCAGAGCTTTGCTTCAATATAATGAGCGAAAAAGCGCGATACTGTGGAATTGCCCTAATTGGCGACAGTGCCAGAACATGTACTAAAAGACTGTTGGAGGATCTCTATTCTAGTATCGGTTGTCATTACATTGAAGGATACGCCAAAACGTGTGACGACATAGACAAAGCTTTTGAAGACAATTATATGGTACCTGTCCCTACAGCTAAACAAATCCTACGCCAGGTATTCAACAGACCACAAGAAGCACAAGAAGCCCCAGAAAGGATTACATTCAGAGCTAATAATGGTGAAACCGAAGAAGAAGCAAAGCAGATTATAATCGTTGCGGGTGAGAGGATAGAGAATTTGCATGTGATGTTAATGCATTTATCTGATATAAAAAATGCATTCGTACACTTCCAAAAGACTCCTAAACATCTACTTGGGCAGTGTGAATTGAACGATAAACCGATCACTGTAAATGAAACGCGGAGAGAAGCAGCAGTGCAAATCGTTAAGTCTATTACCTTGTATGCACTACGACATTAACTTGGTAAAATGTAATGTGTTTTTATGAAAATGTGGTGAATGTTGTTTTTTAAATTAAACAACCATAACAAAATGAAAATGTGTTTTATTTTTGCTTTCATATCTAGTAATAGTATTGTAAACGAAACATTTAAAGTGTATCATGTGCTCTCATTGTATGCTCTGTTTTTGACACAAAGATGCATTGCATCTAAAAACAGAGCATACAATGAGAGCACATGATGACAACCGGGGGAAAATCTGCCACTTCCTCACAGAGCCCCTCCTCCAACACACATGAACGCGCTCACATGACCAAAAGAGGGCACGAGATAAGTTTGTGCACAGATCTTCGGCTGTAGGCGTCTGACCCCCGCACAGATGCTGCATTCTCTCTTGACTGGTGCTCCGGACGGATGGCGGTAAGTTGTCACAGGCTGATTAAACCCATATCGAGGCACCTCTTGGCCATTTTTCTTTTTTGAAAGGTGACTTGGTAAGTGGAAATGACTGTCTTTTTATTTAGTTTGAGCGTATTTCTATTTTCACCTAATTCCACCCCCCACTATCTGCTGGCCTCATAGCCAAAGGAAGGGGTGGAGAAAAGGGGGAGAGGCCTGGGCGGTGAGGGGGCTAGACAGTCTCACCCATAACTTCAAAGAGACACCTAGATTAACATCAAAGGCTTATAACACACCAGTGTGAAATCACACCTGCCTGTTATAACACCTCACATCAAAGGGCAAACATCAAAGGCTAATTAGATTAGACAACTCTGAGGGGACAGGGGCCAGACAGCATAACTTCAAAGAGACTGCCTTAATCAACACCTAGATTAACATCAGAGGCTGTTATAACAACTCACATCAAAGGATTAGACTACAAAGGGGTGTGATGGGACAGGGGCCAGACAGCATAACTTCAAAGAGACTGCCTTAATCAATACATCAAAGGATTAGACAACAAAGGCACTACACAGGGGGGCTTTTCACACCTACCTGTTATAATACCTCACCTCTCACATCAAAGGATCTCGAACAAAGGGAGGCGGGACTTAGCTCATTAACATAATTGTACCCACTCACATCAAAGGATCTCGAACAATGGGAGGCGCGACTTAGCTCATTTGCATAATTGGGGATGGTCAACATTGGTTATCAAAGTACAAATATCCAAATTCAGTTCAGTAACGGCGAAGGGGACAATATTTACTCAAATGGATGGGTTTGGATGATGGGGGAAACTCGTGTCACAGGCTCTTTAAGCCTCCTGGAAAAATAAAGTGTAGCTTTGTTACTAATCTAACCATAAGCAGTGTGTTCTTTACAAGTTTTAATCATATAGTTTGTTCCTACTGCAATAAGACATTATGAGTTGAAAATAATAAACAGGGCTGAGTTTACAGGCACTTCCTGTGTTCCAAAGAGGTTCTGCAGAACGCTTTACTGAAGCTTTGTGCTACGCTCGGTTTGACAGTTTACAAAGTCTGAACATTCTTAAAACCATCATGACGTTAAGTGTTTCATGCTTAATTACCAACAGCAGTGATCCACAGCAGGTGAACTCACTGAAGAACACTTTCCCCTGCTTTGAGCACGGGTTATTCTCAGTAATGGACCTGAGCAACAGAGGCTTTACATGATGAAATCTGATAAGTGGAGCTACTTTCCTCCAGGCTCAGTTCAGAGCATCCTGCCCTCTTCAAACACTTCAGGAGAGGGGCAGCAGCTGCAGGTTTACAGTGAAGCACATAACATACTATAATAATATCCATCCAAGCTCCAGTCGTGACTGTGGACCTGGATTGTATGTCAGACAGCCTTATATAAACGTCAGCTGAACTTTGTAACGTAATACTATTAATACAAAATATTTTCATTCAGAATCAGTATCAATCAGAATCAAAGTATTTTATTAATCACAAGGGAAATTGGGCTTTTTGAAATTTGCTCTATTTCAGAATCAAATAAATAGAAAAATATATCAATAGAAAAATAAGAAAGTAAAGCTAGAATGTGAAATAATAAAAAGAAGATGATCCTCTTTTTATGTATCCCCCTAGGTGGAAATTCAGTTTTTCACATGCCTTAAAAATATCAAATAAAATGCAATACAGATATTCATATCAGGAGAAGAAGTTCTCATGCTGCCATCTGGTGGAGTAAGTGTGTTGTCACGCGCACATGCACTCTGTTGCAGGTTTAAGGGCCGAGCTCTATAAGAGGTGCTGCTGGGAGGAGTGTGACAGGGTGACCTTTTGAATTGTCACTTTATAAGTTAAAAACGGTTTTACTGCATGAAAGAACAAACACTAAACTATCCGTGAATCCTATCACTCTACATCTATTTTCTTATTTCAATACTGTCCATATAACTAAATATGTAACCTGCCAATACATGTTTTTGAAAAAATTTACTGCCACTGAATCTATGTTTTATCTACTTTTAACTACTTGCTAACATAAAATATAAGCTTTTGTGTTTTTCTTTCCATTTATAAGAATTGGAATCACATGTTTATTGCCAAAAAGGTTTGCACATACAAGGAATTTGCTTTGGTGCATACATATAAATAGTAAGTGACCATAGAACAGCAGAACAACATAGACAGGAAAAGGGGGGGAATAGACAACAAGCAGCAAAAGGACGTTTCTCTCTCATATGTAGGGCTGGTTGTTTGTTCTCACTTGATAGAGATGTTAACCTCTCATCCAATACATTAAATAACTACTTTGCTCCCACTGCTGACTGAGAGCTGGCAGGATAAAACCTGAGTAGTCACTCACTGCAACTTCTTCCAATCTACAAACGTTGGTGTAATGCAATAAGTGCTTTCTTCTTTGGAATTTATAGCTACAAGAAAATCTGCCTCGGAGAATTCACATCTTTTTGAATACCTTGTTACATATACAGTATATATATTTCATTGCTCAAATGTTTTAATCATTGCTGTCTATCTGCCACCAAAATCTTAATATGGCGTACTTCCGGAATTCTCTAAATGCCAATAAGGGGCATACTCTGGTTCTAAAAAAAACGTTGAAACTGTTAGTTAGTTATTGTTGTTCATGGTATTACTAACTAAGGATCTTGTGATCAACATCAACTAATAAAAAGGGCTGTCTTTTGTTTTTGTCTTTTTGAGTGTCCTTTTGAATCTGTAATTACATTGTTGGGAATTTTTGAGTTGCCATTTTAATGCAAAAGAATAATTGGAATAATGTGTTTGTTTAATCCACTACAAAGTTGTTATTTAAAGGGCCCATGTCATGCTTTTCCGGTTATTACCCGTCCCCTTGTGTGTTATGTAGCTTTTTATGCATAAAAACGGTCTGCAGAGTCACAAACCCTCAAAGTACAAAGTTTTTCCATTTTGTTCTTCCTGAGTATAGTGACGTAACGATGACCAATCCGCGGAGCTCCTCACACACACACGCACGCACACACACACACACACACACACACACACACACACACACACACACACACACACACACACACACACACACACACACACACACACACTCACTCACTCAGCCTTATGCTGTGTTCAAAATTCCAGGAAAGACAAACGACTTCTAAGTTCAACTATTTATTAAAAGAGAGCAAAAGATATATATTACTTGGCCAATGACTCCGTCACAGAAATTACAGGCAGCAAAACTATAGGTTACTTACGTAACCCCAGTTCTCAGAATAACATGAAGTGAGATGTCTCACTATGGGATGCGCCCCAACGCGTATGCAAACAGAAGCATCAATCTCATTACGCCAATCCTGATTGGCTGGGGATCTTGACGTCAGCGTCAGGGAATCCACCCACCCTTTAAGTAGCTTGCACTACGTCGCAGCGTCATTCAAAATAAGCACCTCTTCTCGCTTCGCCTTAGCAAGAAGGGCCGTTTGGTGAGACATCTCACTTCATGTTACTCTGAGAACTGGGGTTACGTAAGTAACCTATAGTTCTCATTCATAACACTCCGTTCGATGTCTCACTATGGGATATTGAAACTCCCGTATTGCTAGACATGCTTATCTCGAAAATCACCAAAACAACCAGAACTTAACAGGTAGCACCCTGTCTCAACACGGGGCCCAGCACTGCGCGGGCCACACTCGGAGCAGAGACATCTAGCCTGTAAAAGCGGACAAAAGTGAGCTGTGAGGACCAGCTCGCTGCTGCATAAATGTCTTGGATGGAAACACCCTTGAACAAAGCCCAGGATGTAGCCAGTCCACGAGTGGAATGAGCACGCAGGCCCATTGATGCCTGCAAACCCTGACTCGTATAAGCCAGAACAATCGCTTCCACAATCCAGTGGGAGAGCCGTTGTCTGGTAACAGGCTTGCCCTTCTGAGGGTTAGCCCAGGATATAAAGAGTTGGTCACTACAACGAAACTCTTTTGACCTGTCCATATAGGTGCGTAAAGCACAAACTGGACACAGCAAATTTGGCCGCTGTTCCTCAGAGGAACACGGCGGCGGAGGAAATGCCACAATGTCAATGGGGGTACATGAGCCAACCACCTTAGGTATAAAGGCAGGGTTGGGCTTCAGCAACACTCTCGTTTGCCCGGGGCAAACTGAGTGCATGAAGGATGTACAGAGAGCGCATGAATGTCACTGACTCGCTTGGCTGATGCCAGAGCCAGTAACAGCACTGTCTTCAGTGACAGGTGTTTCATATCAGCTTCTTCCAGGGGTTCAAATGGAGGTCGAGTGAGCCCATCTAAAACCACTGCCAAGTCCCATAAGGGCACCAGTGACCTGGAAACAGGGAGGAGCCTGCGAGCCCCGTTCATAAAACGGCAGACCAAAGGATGTTGGCTAGCCGTCTTACCCTCAAAGCCCACATGGCATGCAGCAATAGCAGCCAGGTACACTTTGATCGTAGAGAAAGCTCTGTGTTTATCAATTAACTCCTATAGAAATGATAAAATCACCCCGACAGGACATTGAAAATCAAATCAAATCAAGTTTTATTTATATAGCACATTTATAAACGATTTTTGGTCGAGCCAAAGTGCTGTACATATAATAAAATTAGCCTACAGTAGAGACACTTTACAGCAAATACAATAGCACAGATTGTTCAGAATATCAGTATGAGAAAAACGACACCCTCTGTCCTTAGACCCTCACATCGTACAAGGAAAAACTTCCAGAGAAAACCCACAGTTTAAGGGGAAAAAATGGGAGAAACCTCAGGTAGAGAGCAAAAGAGGAGGGATCCCTCTCCCAGGACGGACAGACGTGCAATAGATGTCGTGTGTAAATCGAAGAGATAATACATTTTACAGCATATAGACCGAATGTTAGGAAATGCTTGTGTCTGTAATAAGAAGATGAATCCACGAGGATGTCAGCTACAATCCTGAGGAAGCCATCAGGGAAGCAGCATGGCGAGACCCAAGGCAGGACCGCAGACAGGTTCAGCCACGACCCGAAACGTCCACGACTTAATCCAGAACTCGGGATAGAGGATCCAAGACACAGGACTACAGCAAGAGGATCAGCCTCGACTCCGAATCCCGGCGTAGATATAGATACAAAAATATTTGGCTGGGTTAATCGGAACAAGAGAATACACAGACACAGACAGAGAGGGAAAAGGTCATTGGATAAAAGTTATTCTTGATAACCCTCTAGAAAGATCTCATGAACTTCCCCACTCAATCTATCAAGACGGCGCATATCGCTCATGGAATCCCTCACCATATGAACTCTGACCCCTCAAGTGTACAATTGAAGAGACACCATGTGTCAACTCCTTTTTAGAATAGTATTTCTTCTCTTCTCAGAGAAACAAGGGATTCTTGGGAACTGGACACAGCAAATTCGGCCGCTGTTCCTCAGAGGAACACAGCGGCGGAGGAAATGCCACAATGTCAATGGGGAACATGAGCCAACCACCTTAGGTATAAAGGCAGGGTTGGGCTTCAGCAACACTCTCGTTTGCCCCGGGCTTTTGGGAAAAGAGATGTGTCCTTTTTGAAGGCACCACTCCTCAAACACCCTCCACTTACAGTCATAGAGAGACCTGGTGGAGCAAGCTCTTGCACTCTGAATAGTGTTTATCACCTTCTGAGGGAGCCCCACTGTATTCAGATTGTACCACTCACGGGCCAGGCCCATAGTGCCAAGCGCTCTGGGTGTGGGTGAAAGATCGTCCCCCCCGCCTGAGACAGTATGTCTCTGCGTAGCGGGAGCTGCCACGGCTGCCCGCACAGCAGTTGATATATCTCCGCCAGCCAGTACATTGCAGGCCAGTGCGGAGCTATCAGGATCAGTGTGTGGCGTTGTTCTCTCACTCTAGCCAGAGTTGGGGGTATCAGAGCCAGGGGTGGGAACGCGTACAGAAGGACCGCAGGCCAAACGTGCGCGAGTGCGTCCACGCCTAACGGTGCGTTTAAATCGCGCATTGAAAAGAACAGCTGACATTGAGCATTTTCTTTTGATGCGAACAGATCTACCGCGGCTCGGCCGTAACACACCCACAGCTGACTCACAATCATTGGATGTAGAGTCCAGTCTGCATATAGTGGTGCACCACTGGACAGCAGATCTGCCCCAAGGTTCATCACTCCTGGTACGTGCGTCGCTCTCAGAGAGAGGAGACGTCCGCAGCTCCATAAGATCAGTTTGCGTGCCAGCGTGTGTAACTGGAGAGAATGCAAACCCTCTTGGCGGTTTATATATACGATATTGTGGTCGTGTTGTCTGTCCTCACGAGGACATGATGTCCTCTGAGAAAAGGCAGAAAGCGTTTCAGGGTGAGGAACACCGCTAAAAGCTCCAGATAATTTATGTGTGACCGTTGGAGGTCTCTGCTCCAGAGACCCCTCACAGGTCGACCTTCGTATATACCCCCCCAGCCCGTCAGACATATATCTGTGGTGACCACCTTCCGCGATACTACAGCACCCATAGGCACGCCTCGTACCAGAAAAGTCGGGTGTAGCCAGTGGCGCAGTGCCCTTACGCATTTCATAGTGACCATCACTCTCCGCGCGGGGTCCAATCTGAGGGCAGCTACCTAGCGCTGAAACTCCCTCATGTGTAAGCGTCCCAGTCGTACCACCAGGATGGCTGACGCCATGAGCCATGATCTGAAGAGAACATATTTGCGTGGCTGGAAATGAGAGAGGCAAGCCCTGAAGGCTTTCACTCTCTCTGCTGACAAGCGGGCTGTAAAGGGCACCGAATTCAGGCGTAGGCCTAGGAAGAGTACAGTCTGGGCTGGGGACAACATGCTCTTTTCTGTGTTTATTACGAAACCCAGGTTGAGCAGGTGTTTTACGAGGACATCTGCGTAATAGCCTCTTGCTCCGACTGTGCGAGAAGGAGCCAATCGTCCAGATAAGTTGCCAGGCGAATACCCTGTTGTCTTAACGGGGCTTCTGTACACCGTACAAACACTCGCGGGCTGAGAGACAGACCGACCGAGGATGGAAATAGCCTTCTTTTCCAGTAGCGAGAAAATCTCTTGCTCCCGAATATGGGCCGATTATCCCCGGCCCTGTGAATACAGATTGCACGAGAAGTGAGGGGGGGTGTCAGTGAATTGGAGCCTGTAGCCCCGTGTTACTGTCTTGAAAACCCAAGCAGAATCTGTGAGCATCTTCCACTTCCACGCGGAGATGTCACATCTCTGTCGTCTACCCTCAGTGTCTTTATTTGTTGTGTTATGGGGCCCTCTAGTGTCTGAACACGGTGGTACCCCAGGTTGACAACCCCAGGTTGACAACCCCAGGTTGACAACCCCGGCCGACACTGCGCATGTGCGTGGCGGTGGTGCCTTCACAATCCCGTCTATTGTCCGCCTTTTCAAAAGAGGGGTAGACGACAGACTGTTTATTGTTTTTATTGTTTTTCTTTTCATTTGTATTGACTGCGCCCTTGGCTTCAAGCCTGGAAACGACAGTGGAAAATTATTTATTAGGAAACAACAATGATGACATGTGTTTGTGTGACTTAAACAGGCAGCGGAACTTGCTGTCTTCGATGTTATGTCCATTTCCCTGATGGCGCGAACTTAAGGATGACGTTCTGGCATCACTCGAGGCGTCCGGAGGATGGGGGCATGGTGGCACCCCGAAAACACATGAGCATCTAACACTGGAAAGTGCTCTGGAGCTGGGGAACAGGGAACTTCCAGCTCTTTCGTCGAGGAGAGGAGAGGAGGCTGTCAGGCCGCCCGCTTCTTCTTCCTCGCCTGGTGGCTAAAAACCTGGGTCGGCTGCGCTTGAGCGGCGGCTGCCGGAACCGGAGATTTTCTTTTCTCGCAAGCTACTTAAAGGGTGGGTGTATTCCCTGACGCTGACGTCAAGATCACCAGCCAATCAGGATTGGTGTAATGAGATTGATGCTTCTGTTTGCATACGCGTTGAGGCGCATCCCATAGTGAGACATCGAACGGAGTGTTATGAATGAGAACTGTAATCTGTAACCACTATTTACGGAAAGAGCCCCGAACCTCGTGCGTGCATACATTTTATTACACAGGGCGTTGTCCGTACATGATTGGTCAAGACTAGCTGAAGAGATACCGTGGTTTGGACTTGGTTGGACCAGGTGCACAGACTTTGGAAAAAGTCTCTTGGCAACACGATCCTCCAATCAGCATTCGGCCGGCCTGTGAAAGTCCCTCCCTACTCTGTCGCCATCATACGTAATTTGTTTTTACTGAAGCTTTCTGCAGATATAGTGGAATCTTGGTTAGACTGATTCCTGGCTATGTGTGGGAGCGGAGCTCACCCAACTCTCAAGGTCAGAGTCTCAATAACTCACTGTCTTCTTACTGCGTCTACACTTGGCTTTGCTACATTAGTATTGCAAGCTGAAAACTTTCTTCTGACTATTCCCTTCGTTGGTATCTAACCCATCAGAACCTGGGATTAGTGATTGTGTCTATTTATTTTATAGTCATAGCAATCTCATGAGCACAATAAGCATATAATGTAATAATAAGAATCCCTCTTGTAATGTTATATAAAAATTGACTCCACACTTATCCTTTCTCAGCCGCGGTACTCCGCGGAGTTTCGCCGGTACACACACTCACTCAGGGTGTGTAAACCGTGATCGTTTTTCTCACGTCCAGGAGAGAAGCTTAAAAAGGAGACTAAATGGAGTCTCTGAGAAGGATCAAAATTGGTACTTTAATTAATAAAAAGCGCGGTAATGTTACAAACAGGATATTGTTCAGTCAGGAGAGAAAGGCTGCAGCTTCCTCTCCCAGGTGCCGGCCATGCAGAAGAGACACCACAAGCCTTCGTCTTTCCCGCTTGCTGGCTATTCGCTCCTCCTCTCTGTGAGCTGTAGTGACGTAGGGGACTTCCCCCACGTTCTCCTTTGTCCGATATCGCGTTAAACAGAGGATTTCGACATTTTACATTCATTGCTTACTTCCACATGCCTTTTCTCCTCCTTATCTCTTTCATAACTTTATATGTAATACATGTTAACGGCGTCAATAGCCACTTTAATGATACTAATGGACGGTAGTCCCGGATGTCGTCATGAAGGATTTTCAGAATAAAAGCTTGGTATTGAGAACTTCCGGTTTTTCCCAGAATAAAATAGCATTTAAACTGACGGTATTTTTAAGCTACATTATGCTATTAAACATTGATTTTAATTTCTAACAGTCCCTCCTTACACACCTAAAATGTGTGTATAATACTGAAATCAATGAGTTCTTCATCTGAACTTTGCATAGTACATAGCTCATATTTCATATATCAATACTTATTGTAAGTCGCTTTGGACAAAAGCGTCTGCTAAATGCAATGTAATGTAATGTAATAATATCAAAAACATACAATCAAAATGGAATGGTTCAATAGCCTCAACTTTACAAAAATACAAAAAATACTTTGACTGTGCTTAAACATAAAAGTTTTCCCTTGTGCATAACTTCTAGTGTTAACATTCAATATCATTCTTCAAAATAGCAGCAATGGCTTGGTATCAGAACATTTCTTCCTCCCTCCTTTCACAGAAACCGTTCTCATACCACGCTCAGTGTTAAGGCACTTGTTTTTACAAAGTGAAAAGAAACAAACCATTTTAAAATAGCAATGATTTATAAAACATGAGATCTACCATATTAGAATATTATAAAATAATAAAATTAACTATATAATAGGAATAGTGTAAAGTAAATTGAAATGGATTCACTCCATTTTAGCATTTTAGTTTGCTCACTTCTTCCCATGATTTCATCATTTAAAGTATCACATCAGCTGGACATTCATTGAACAATCTCATCATTTAATACAATATCTGTATGTGGGTCGTCTCGTTCTGCTAACATTTGTAACTGTCTCCTCATGAGAAATGTACCCTCCCTCCTTGCATACCATTTAAGGTATGAAAGTAATATGTTCTCTAGAAGAGGCCGTCGTGATCAATCGGTACGTTAGGACATGGAAATGCAACATCTAGGCCTCTCCTGGGCTCTATATTATCCTTGTACACTGTAGAGCCTAAACTCCCCCTGGGACTGGTCTCTTAGCCCTACTGGCTTTGGGGTGTTTCGCCATGTTGATTAACTACATAAAAAACATCACTGGCTGTGCTAGGTCCCAGCCCAATCCTGTGGCAAGACTGAGTACAAGGTTTTAGTTCCACGATGCCACCAAACATCTACTCTGGGATACGGCATTCTAGACTGTCATTTCTGGGAGAAGATTGTGGTCAGTTACAACAGTTGTAGAATTTCATCACTTAAAAGTTCCTACTTGGTGGCTTTGGGTGGTCTGTTTTAATGCAGTGATAAAGTCCCTGAAATGGTGTGAAAACCGGTGGAATATCACTAACGCATTACACTAATTTATCTTCAATTCTGGTCTCCTTGAAGAACCATGCTAACTCCTTTTACAGAGTGTGGAAACTTGGGTGCCCGAGGATGTGATAATTAGTTCAATTCAGGAATGTTGACTTATGGCAGATATGTTGTTGTCCTTTAAATAACATCTCTAAATGTCAGGTCATCACTGATTAAATGGATGAGCATTAGGAGGTGGTGGCACTTGTCTTTAAAAACTCATACTCTGGTGCCGTGCGCTCCCTCTGAAGCTGCAAGTAAGATTTAAAACATCTGCAGGGTGGGTTGAGCGACCCCTTCTCCCTGAAAGATATTTGTTGTCAAAAATATGCACCATTAAAATGAGTGATCCAAGTGATCCCCACATGTATTACTCCCAATTATACTAGTTTTTCAGAATTTAAATTTTCAATCGCTCTTTGCCTTGTGTCTTTTTTCTCTACATCTTGGACGACAAACAAATGTTGCTTCCACCTTAACAGTTCTCCTATGGTAATAACCATGCTACAATGGAGAAACCAATACTCTAGATTGGAGTACTTTCTTTGGCTTGGTTCTAGCTCTACCTTTAACATTTTCCATTCAAATAAAGATTTGACTGCTATCTATATTGTAACAAATTAAATCTTCCCCAAATTCTCACATGAATAAGAATCTCTAAAAGAATAATTTGTTTATATGATGAAAAGATTGAATAATATGTTCTACACTCAGTGTGTTTTTAGGATTATTTTCTAATAAGTGTGTTTATGTGTAAACTCACTCACTCCCGTGTTCCTTCTCTCCCCCTCTGGTTGTCAAGCCACGACCCCTTCACGTTCTGCTGGCCCATGCCAACTCCTCTGGTTCTGTCCTCTCCTCTGTCCTGCCTTCTCCTCAGTCTATCCGCTCTTGGATCCTCCCGCTAAAACTCTTTTCAGTGGCCCAACTGCTTTGCATTTCATCTCCTCCTTTTCAGTCTCTACGCTGTTGCATGGAGGGCGTATTCTGCTCTCATGTCCCACACTCTGCTCTTGTGCCAAATCTCGTGGCTCAGGCTGGAACTTCATGTCCTGTCTGAGGGACCGATGAGAGTTTGCCTCTTTGTCAGCATGCTGGTTTGGTTCTGGATGCCTTAGGTGGAGATGGTTCTGGATGCCTCAGGTCGTTGTTGGTTCAGCTCGGGTTCTCTGTCTTTTCGATGGAGGAGGAGCCTCCTGTGGTGAGGTCATTTGTCTGAAGATGGGGTCGTAGCATTCTGACAGGCAGAGGGAGAGAGAGAGATCTCGGGACGCATTACCTAAAGTTAATTCTAACACACTGAGGTAAAATAAATCCAATCCTTTCCACTCTATTTTCCTAATCTTACTATCTTGTCTTAGATGTTAAATGTAATTAATGTCTACTAATGGTTGTGCCATATCCCTAAACATTGTTTTCACTCACTGTAACATGGCTACTCCAAATAACTCTCTCAGGAAACCATTTTCTTCCATTGGTGAAATACCTACATGTTTCAAGCACCACATATTTCACACACTATACAAGAACGTCCCCATATTTTCTTCAACTTTTAAATCTCACTGTTATTTAGAACATAAGTAACTAACTTTTGTGACAGGACATATCTGCAATGTCGCCACAATCTGCTGGGGAATTTTGTTCATAGAGTTTGTACGTGCAAAGCTGTACTTGTGGGTTAGTAGCCTGTTTCTACTGTAATCATTTTCAATAACTTTGCTCAGGTCACCGGTCGGTTGTCCATAAACTTAACAGGGGTGTTTCTGGTACAGACTAAAACATGGATCCAGTGTATGTGGAGATTCTCCTAATCTGTAAATCCCCATCATTTACATATCCCGATCACTTAAACCCATCTCATCATTTGATACAAGAACTGCATATATGGGGGGTGAATCATCTTGATTATAACCGCCTCACCTTTGGGAACGAGTATTTCTAAATCCTCCTCTTGTTGCTCAGCTGATCTTTTGGCTCTGGGGATAAGTGAAAGTCTCTGAAACTCAGCTGGAGTTTTGTTAGTGATGTGGGAATTCTCTATGAGTGGACTAATGGATCCATGTCTTACTTGATATTGTACTCCCCATCCAACCAGAAAGGTGCCAAGTGTAATGAGCACAATCAAAAATGCTATTCTGACTATTATCCCTAGGGGACCCCACAATTGCTTTGGCTTTGTTCTTGACATCATCTCTATTTTCTCCATGGGTGTGTCAGTTACAGAATTTAAGTAATGAGTACTATAATAACGTGTACAAAAGTTGGACTCTTTTTCAGATGTAAAGCAAAAATAGGTTTTCACTTTAGTGTACAATCTATAAAAATCTATAGATAATTCGTCTTTTGAGCTGTTTCTATCTTTATCTTATTTCTATTTATTGTTTTGTTCCAGCTCTGCCAAATCAGTCCTAACTCCCAATAATGATCTGGAAGTTGCCAGTGAAGGGTGACAATGTGTGAGGTGGTGTCAATTTGCTCCTTTTTCTTTACCTTTAAACCGGAGCGCGTGTGAAGTTCATTACAACTTCTCACTGTTCCGTCCACCGGGATCAGCCTACTGTCTTTTGTGAACTTTCACCCTCACCCAATCACCTGGCCGAACAGGAGTCTCTTCTGGTGTCTCGTCTGGTATCTCTGTAGCTTTCCTAGCCTGTGTAGACAAAACTTGGATAATATTACTCAGAGTTCTGACATATTCATTACTTCTATTCGTCTAACATCTAAAACTGGACCACTCCCTCCTTGGAGGAGGCCCAAGCTTCGGCATACCTTTTGTCGTTATGAGACCTATTATTAACTTCATGTTATTATTTATTAACTACAACGTCACTGAAATCAACATGTCTGTATAATCATGACACTCCCTCCTTTGAGCATAACATGCTCAATTAATATTGCAATGATTACCCTATTCTGAACACGACATGTAAAACCCATAACATTGCATTAAATAAATATAACTTCTCCGTGTACCCATAAGGCGTACAACAAATATCGTATGATGTATGGTTTTCTGCTGGTATAAAAACATTCACTAAAATCTGCCATTAGCACAAAAAATTGTTTACTTGTTTCAACAATGGCTTTTGTCATTTGTCATTGTTGCTGCGAAAAACAATACCCCTGGTGTCGCTAATAATTCTAGGATTAGAGGATTGTTTGTTACTGCTGAACAAAGATATGATAAAATAATATTTCTCTAAACTAGAGGGAAAATACGAACTATTCTCACAGAGGGTGACATGCATGAAGGGCTGGTGCCCCTCACTCAAAATGAGATATTGCCTTACGCACTACATTATAAATCAGTAAGGTCACTCAAGAATAAATAAATAAAAACTGATTCTTGAAACTGTTGTAAAAACCCTACAACTTCTTCATCCAAGCTCTCAATCAGTGTTATGTTATTTAATCTGCAGCTCATGCCTTAAAACAGATACTTCAGACCGATTATAACATTTTGTTTATGAGAAAAAAATGTAATCTGACTCCATAAATCACATAATTGTTTGACTAAAAAACTACACTTTCACTAACAATAAATGAAGTTCCCCTTTAAACACAGCCCCGGTCTTTGACGGGGTCTATCTATGCACTGGCTGGAAAATGTTGTGCCAGTCTCTGTCGCTCCGTCACTGTTCTCCCGCTAACAGTCACTCTCTAGTTCTGCTGGGTTCTTGTTGACTTCTTCACTGGTTTGAGACAAGCGACCCTATCGGACACCTCCCTTTGTAGCCAGACTTCACCACAGCAGAATCGAGTTTCTGTTTTCAGGTCTCAAGAAGCTCCACGTCAGGTGTATCGCCGCCCCTTGAACTGCAGTCGGTGTAAACAGGAGGACTTGGTAAGGATCCTCCATCTTGGGCGAGTACCAGGTTTCCGTCTTCATATTTTTGACCTCACTAGCTGTGTGGACACAATAGTTTTCTGTGTAGGGGAACAACATCACTCGTAATCTCTTTCCTTCTCATAATTACAAAAATAGTCTGCTAAATGTTCTATTCTGTGGATGCTTTATGTGTAAATGCAAATGCTACTCACGATTTTGTTTTACATTAAACCTCTCCCTCCTGTGGTGACAGATATGGCTCAATGTAGCTGGATTTCAAAATACCCTTGTGCTGAAGATGCATCACCTGGTGGTCTGACCCTCTAAGCTTCCTCATTGTTGTGGTTGATACCAGGCTGTCAGTGGCATTTGGGTCATGTTTGGCACCCCTCATCGTCTTTGACATCTCTGGGACCCCCTTCCTCCGTTGTCATCATGTATCTGCATGGAGGGCCGTTGTTTGGTGCATGTGGTGGGTGTTTCATTTGTTGTTGTGGACAATCTCTAGCCCAATGGCCCGTTTGGCTGCAATGGTAACATCCCTCAAACCGTAAACGTCTTCTGCCTGTGCCTCCTCGGAAACCTCCTGGTTGTTGGTTCTGCTTCTGATTCTCTGGCACTATCTGAGATTTAACTCTGGTTCTTCCTGAGCTTGAATTGTTGGAGGTGTCTGCCCTGCCTTCTCTGGAAGTTTCTCCTCCCTTCTCCTTGTCTTGTTCCTACAAGCTACGGTGTCTTTTGTTTTTTCTGCTATGTCTTCCCTCACTGGCAGGTCTGCTACTCGGACCACATTTATGCTGTGTGCCAATAGGCTGGCATATTCCAGATGGAGTATCAGACTTGTAACTCTTATACATCTTTCTTCAGCTTCCCTCCATATAGTTAGCTGTTGTAGGCATTGTTCGTGCTCATAGTCGAGTACTGCTCTTCTATGGGCCTTTGTTGGTCCAGGTTGATCATCTGCTGGAATCAGTCCTCTTGTTTGCCACTGTTCCAACAGTTTCTCTATTTGGTTCCATGTCTTCTGTCTTTTACTTGGAAAGGTTAAAGCATCTGATCTGATTTGTACCCTTTCCTTGATATCTGCAGTTGAGCCTGGCTCTGCGTCTGGTCTCAACTTAGTTTCTTTCGGTGCCATGCTCTCTTCCTATTCGAATGAATATCTTTGAAGTTATCAAAGATTGAAACACTAATCCTCCGACTAGCACCTTCATTCCTGATAAATAATATCCTATGTCATCCGAACTTAACTTTAAATCTGGGGGGGTTTTTTTAGTTGTTAAAAGTTTTTTTATTAGTTTTTTTAAAAGTTATAGATTTTTTTTTTAATAAAATATTAATAAAGTAAATTAAAAGATAAAAATTATGCAAATTTTAAAATCTGAAATGTTAAACTAAAAATTGTACAGTGTATGGTTTTGACTTTTGAAATATGAAAATAGAAATCTAGTGAAAATCTAAATCCAGTGTGTACAGTGCATACCGACGTGTATGGAATTATGCAAATGCCATAACTTGTGTTAGCTTCAATAAATTGGTGTTTGAATATTCTACAGTCTAGTTTGAAAGTCTATTATGTAAAGTTTCTCATCTTTTAATTAGAAACCACTTTGCAATTCTATCCTGGCAATTGGTGCATGTGTTCATTCATAACACTTAAAATCAAGCTTCAAAATGTTATAGTATCTTTGTAATAATTCTGTATTACCAGCAGAGTGCGCCGTTGTAATTTCCAGCTCAATCCACTAGGGATAGCTGTTGCAAAACTGACCTCTTTTTAACAAGAAGAAGCTTATTTTCCTTAAAAATGGGAAGAAAATTTGAATATGGTTAAACAACACAGCACATAACCGCCAAAACACATTTACAAACAAGAATATTCCAAAAAATTGCCAATACACACTTGTAAGCAGAAATACTTCCAAAACCAGACTCCTACAAATACCAAACTTCACACGGTAAGATAACCTGTCTATTTTATAGTTCCAACTCTGCCAAGAAATATGATTTGTCCTTCTCAAGATGGAGTGCCTAGCTTCATGTGAGTGGGACTGAGTGTGTAAAAACAAACAGATTACTTTCAATTAGCATTTCACGAAATGGCGACTGCCGTGTGGCTTATTTTCAACATGAGGGCAAGACAAGATAGCAACTGATTTTCCAACCTTTAACCTGAAGAACAAAGGGATTTGAAAACACACCTCGTCTCTCTCACAGGGGAGTTGACATAATGGCGGGGTGATCTTTTAGTCTAGAAAATTCAATACAAAACAACACTGTAGTTTAAAATAACATTTCTATCTAGTTTACTATGAAAAATGGGCTTTATCTTATTGATATCATCACTTAAAGTTAGGAACCCTTACGCATAAGCTATAAACCTATCTATGTATTATTTGACTTTATAGTCCACTATTGGTCAACTGATGCCATTTAGACACATTAGGTGGGAGTAATATGGAAACCTATCAGCGACTATTAAATGACCGTCGTCAATTTAACGTACTGCTGCTGTAACTCCAAATACCGTATTCCACCCGCAATATCTTGGTTGAAAATATAACAGTTATGACCACTGATAAAGGCTTACACCTTAATCAAGCCTTTTCCTCGAAAAGGACTTTTTTAAAACAGTTCTCAACTGTTTTCGACTAACACTGTCTTCAGTTACTCAACCCTAAGTTGATTCGCTATGCCTTGTTGGTTTTCAATTACTCTGTGCTTAATCAATTCGTTATGTCCCATAGATCTTAACAAAAATCGTTAAATGGACTTATATATCCTTACGTCATAGGCTAACTAACTACTAACGTAACAAGAGACACCTACATGAAAACCCAACAAGACACCTACCCGAAGTACAATGACCACAGACACACACAAATTAATAGCATGCAGGGTTAAATGTAAGAAAAAGAAGAAATTTGAACTTACCCTGCTTGTGACAAAGCAACGCCCCAACGTATATAATTCTTATTGTTATAAATGTGGTTGTTTTAACATTAAATGCACAGCTATTTTCCGGATCCGCTGGCGCCGTCAGACACACAGACCTAACGTTGTCCTGCATAAACTATTGAAGAATTCGACATAACAGGTTTCTCCTTACCGAGTTGATACGAGCTCGTTGTGTGTCTGAACGGATGCCGCATCTCCGGAAAACAGCTGGTTGTAGTCTCTCCCGGTTCAACAAAGATCACGTCAGCGGGTCACCAGATTGTAAACCGTGATCGTTTTTCTCACGTCCAGGAGAGAAGCTTAAAAAGGAGACTAAATGGAGTCTCTGAGAAGGTTCAAAATTGGTACTTTAATTAATAAAAAGCGCGGTAATGTTACAAACAGGATATTGTTCAGTCAGGAGAGAAAGGCTGCAGCTTCCTCTCCCAGGTGCCGGCCGTGCAGAAGAGACACCACAAGCCTTCGTCTTTCCCGCTTGCTGGCTATTCGCTCCTCCTCTCTGTGAGCTGTAGTGACGTAGGGGACTTCCCCCTCGTTCTCCTGTGTCCGATATCGCGTTAAACAGAGGATTTCGACATTTTACATTCATTGCTTACTTCCACATGCCTTTTCTCCTCCTTATCTCTTTCATAACTTTATATGTAATACATGTTAACAGCGTCAATAGCCACTTTAATTATACTAATGGACGGTAGTCCCGGATGTCGTCATGAAGGATTTTCAGAATAAAAGCTTGGTATTGAGAACTTCCGATTTTTCCCAGATAATAAAATAAAATATAAATAAAATAGCATTTAAACTGACGGTATGTTTAAGCTACATTATGCTATTAAACATTGATTTTAATTTCTAACAGGTGCTATTCCACCACACGCGGCGTGTTACGGCTCAGACGCGTCCCAGAAGCGTCCCAGAAGCGGCTCGGCGCAGCGCTTCTGTAAAATTAGGATGAATCCTATTTTTGCCGTGGCGCAGCCGTAACGTAAGGTCGGGCAGGCAGCCCCCCCTCGCAGGAAGTGGAAAGGTGAGCATCCGGGCCAGGCCCATCCCCCACATATACTAATTTAGCAGACCCCCCTCCTTCATCACAACACCTCCACTACGATATGCACAATGGACGACGAGGTTTTCATCATGGAAGTGGAAAAACACACTATTTGATATGATGTAACCAATGCTTACTACAAGGACAACATCAGAAAGGACAAGGCCTGGTTTTAGTCGCTGCAGTTTGTGGAGTGGAAGGTAACAACTACATATTTATAACAACAATAAACACAATTTAAACAGACATAAAAATTAAACATTTAACTAGGTAGCCTACTTACTTTCGTGTAGAAGTACAAATGTCCAGGGGACTTCCCCCTCGTTCTCCTGTGTCCGATATCGCGTTAAACAGAGGATTTCGACATTTTACATTCATTGCTTACTTCCACATGCCTTTTCTCCTCCTTATCTCTTTCATAACTTTATATGTAATACATGTTAACAGCGTCAATAGCCACTTTAATTATACTAATGGACGGTAGTCCCGGATGTCGTCATGAAGGATTTTCAGAATAAAAGCTTGGTATTGAGAACTTCTGATTTTTCCCAGATAATAAAATAAAATATAAATAAAATAGCATTTAAACTGACAGTATGTTTAAGCTACATTATGCTATTAAACATTGATTTTAATTTCTAACAGGTGCTATTCCACCACACGCGGCGTGTTACGGCTCAGACGCGTCCCAGAAGCGGCTCGGCGCAGCGCTTCTGTAAAATTAGGATGAATCCTATTTTTGCCGTGGCGCAGCCGTAACGTAAGGTCGGGCAGGCAGCCCCCCCTCGCAGGAAGTGGAAAGGTGAGCATCCGGGCCAGGCCCAACCCCCACATATACTAATTTAGCAGACCCCCCTCCTTCATCACAACACCTCCACTACGATATGCACAATGGACGACGAGGTTTTCATCATGGAAGTGGAAAAACACACTATTTGATATGATGTAACCAATGCTTACTACAAGGACAACATCAGAAAGGACAAGGCCTGGTTTTAGTCGCTGCAGTTTGTGGAGTGGAAGGTAACAACTACATATTTATAACAACAATAAACACAATTTAAACAGACATAAAAATTAAACATTTAACTACGTAGCCTACTTACTTTCGTGTAGAAGTACAAATGTCCAGGATGCCCGAATCAATAACAAAACTGCGAGCCTGCACGCACGACGCTACGCTTCTGAAACGCTTCTGGACACGTCCGGTGGGTTATGGCGCTAGAGAAGGTCGGACCAAAACTGCGGCGCAGACGGACCCAGTGGAATCTGGGGGTTATGTTACGGCTGCGCCGCGGCAAAAATAGGATTCATCCTAATTTTAGAGAAGCGCTGCGCCTAGCCGTAACGCGCCGCGTCTGGTGGAATAGCACCCATTGACTAGACTGGCCGCGATCCTTACGACCGCCGCGGCGCAGCTGTAATGCGGCACAGCGCGGCACAGCGCGGCACAGCGCAGCACAGCGTGGCACAGACGGACCCAGTGGAAACCGGGGGTAATACAGCTCACACAGAGCTCCGCTCCTCGAGCCTAACCCCTAGTTTCCACCGGGTCCGTCTGCGGCGTGTTAAGGGTGCGCCGCGGTTTAGGCTACGTAGTTAAATGGTTTATTTTTGTGTCTGTTTAAATCGTGTTTATTGTTGTTATTTCCTATTTTGTTGTGTTGTAGACCAGGGGTTCCCAACCCCCGGTCCGTTGCAGGTGTTACTGCAGGGCCGCTAAATAGCTGTGAGTTTATCGTAATATTTGCAGAATATAAATATATAAAAATATTTTATCATAATATTTTTTTCAAAAAGTTTTTAATATTCGCACCTATACCAGTCATATTATTTCATCCAGTAGTAGCCTAGTTAATCTTTCACCAGATAACCGTTGAAAATGGCTTTTATGATGTAACGAGGGATTCGGCGGCTCAGCCTCGTCTCACGAGAAAGTTACCGGTGCGCCAAGTAGGAAGAGGAGCACACAGGAGACAACCGTTTAATTGCAGACTGTTATGTTTATGTGGGGAAATGGCAGTGCATACATTATTTGAGATATATTTCAAACTCGGACTTAATTTTAAGGACATGTCGGCCAGGGGTGTAGAGCTATATGTTTATTTTATTAGCTTTTCTTTTTAATGACTGATTTTAAATGCCATTTTCTTAATGTCTTTCATTTTTTTGTAAAGCACTTTGAATTGCCTTGTGTTGAAAAGTGCTATATAAATAAACGTGTCTTGCCTTACCTTTGTTTAAGCACCGGATTGGCAAAACAAGAGAGTAAACCAGTCTGCCTTGATCTATGAATTCATGTCCGGGACTCTCACGGTATCTGCTGCCCGCAGCTGTTTTATAGAAGGAAAACCTCCTTCACTTCATGAAATGGCTGCAGGCAGCATCAGGAGGCAGCGGGACGTGTAACTCCGCCTCTGAGAAGTGCAGCACCAGTATGAGGTGTGATTTGTGCCAATGAACGAACTCACTGAGCTCACTAACGTGTCGATCGTCGCCCACCATGCCGTGAACTATGCCGCGAGAGAAGTAACGTGATACTCTCGTCGCCATCCCTCTCGTCTGAGAAGCTACGTGGCGTCTGCGTCTGAAGTTACTTTACTTGGTAGTTATCACCTAATAACCCAGTAATGTTACAGCTACGCAGTTGCTGTTCAAGCGAGACTCTATTTCAATTTAGTTTTGGTATTAAAATAATGTTACACCCCTTGTATGCCCTGAATGCAAAAACAACCACAGACAAGAATATATATTTGTAATTATCAAAGTGATAACAAAGGCTGAAAAAACAGGAGAAGCCTGTCTTCCCTTTGTCTCCAGGAGAAAACGCCACTCTATATCACCAAGTTTTCATAGTTTTGTGCGTAAAATAGATCGCTGCAGTGAACACGACTTTATGTATTTGTTTATGGTTTATTTGATATGGAGGGATGCAGTATATAGGAGTTCAGAGAAGAAGCAACCCCTATATATTGTTTATTTTATTTCGTTTCATTTTGGCACCATGGCAGAGGCAAATATAGAGTTAATGTGCGGAGATTATAATATCCCGTTTACTAAAATATGTATTGTTTTATGATGTTTAGTTGACGAAATAGTCACTGAGCTACATTTTGCTGCACTCAAGCATACATCTGAAGACAAGAGTTGTGTCTGCCTTTGGCCACAAGGGGGAGTATTGTATATTTATATTTTGTATAGATGTTGCAACTATACAGAGCTTTGGCAATACTATATGTAACTGAGGTCATGCTAATAAAGCTATTGAATTGAGTATGCCTTTAAGTGAGCGCTTCTCTCAGGAGGAAACAAAGGTTCACCAACACATTGCACTACTGCTGAGAAAGGCTGTGCAAAGACGTGAAACGATGTGCTGCAATGTCTGTGTGTTTTTGAAGAAGGTAATAACTCGCACTGAATCTTAATACTTTACTTTATTTCATTATTTTCCCCCTTCATTTGAGAAACACTATCCAATGATTTATTATGTATGTGTTACACACACACACCATTACTGAATTAATTCTAAAAACAAGAATAACCTACATACATGGCTCAAGGACGGACAAAACAAGGACACCACACATGATTCTTTTCCAATTACAGTATATTTATTTAAAGAGAGTAACTAAATTGTGATATCAGTTAATCAGTAATGTGTCTGTAGTGTATGGGTGTGTGATGTGTCAGCAGGGCCGGACTGGGAACATAGGTCAGGTCGTGATTTATACACCCAGCCAGGCCATACCAGTTTGTTTTGGGAGCGTTTTGCTGGATGTATCGTCAATATCTACAACGTTGCTGCCCTACTCAGTTGCAATTTCCCTTGTGCTGGACCCTGAATCTTGACTTGTCTTGTCAACCTCCTCAGCATCTGCTGGTACTGAATAAGAACCAGCATTGGGATGGATTAAACTCTGATCAATAACTAATTTATTGAGAAAACATGAACATAGCTTGCTTATACTGTTGTCATTACATTTCCTTTGGTTTTGTTTAGTGTCATAGCCTATTGAATCAGTTTCCTCTCTACCTGCCAGTTCTGTCCACTGAGCTCTGCATCTCTCCCTCAGGGCCATCACCATCGGCATCATCTGATAGTGGAACTGAATAAGGAGAACATGTAATCATTACATTAACAACTATTTATGAAATAACATTATTCAAGAACATATATTATGCAACACTTATTTGATCACTAAGTTGACCCTGTATTTGCGTGGCCTGATACCATAATGATTGTCTCCCCTTTAGACAACATAACCATCTCAAGTTATTCACTCACAGTATGAGGGGTGTGTAGCCCCACAGATAGCTGCAGTCTAACGGTTATATTACATATATTTGCCTTGAGTAACATTAAGGACATGTTTGGGTTTTGTGTTGCCTTATAGTCTCCAGTCACACAGGGCCTGCCACTAACTTAGCATTGGACTGAGAAACTGTTTTGTTGACAGTCGATGTGCACATCAGGCTACAATATAGAAAGAAACGTGGCTCATAATAGTGTTATCTGTGTAATAATTCTCGCGTCCAGGAGAGAAGCTTAAAAAGGAGACTAAATGGAGTCTCTGAGATGGTTTCAAATTGGTACTTTAATTAAAATAAAGGCGCGGTAATGTTACAAACAGAATATTGTTCGACAGAAAAACAGCTGTGTTTCTGGCCCTGCCAGGTGAAGAAAGAGGCCCAACCCCTCAGGTCCCGCTGTATTTATATCCTCTGCTGGCTCCTCCCTGCAGGCCGGCTCTCCAACGTTTTAATGTCCGTTGTTACGCATATCAGAGGATACAGACATTGTACATTCAATATATCTAAACACGCCTTTTCTCTTCCTTAACTCTTTCATAACTTTATATGTAATACATGTTAACGGCATCAATAGCCACTTTAGTGATACTAATGGACGGTAGTCCCGGATGTTGTCATGAAGGATTTTCAGAATAAAAGCTTGGTATTGAGAACTTCCGTTTTTTTCCAGAATAAAATAGCATTTAAACTGACTGTATGTTTAAGCTACATTATGCTATTAAACATTGATTTTAATTTCTAACAGTCCCTCCTTACACACCTAAAAGGTGTGTATAATACTGAAATCAATGAGTTCTTCATCTGAACTCTGCATAGTACATAACTCATATCAAAAACATACAATCAAAATGGAATGTTTCGAATAGCCTCAACTTTACAAAAATACAAAAAGACTTTGACTGTGTTCAAACATAAAAGTTTTCCCTTGTGCATAACTTCTAGTGTTAACATTCAATATCATTCTTCAAAATAGCAGCAATGGCTTGGTATTAGAACATTTCTTCCTCCCTCCTTTCACAGAAACCGTTCTCATACCACACACAGTGTTAAGGCACTTGTTTTTACAAAGTGAAAAGAAACAACGAATTTTAAAATAGTAATGATTCTAAAATGCATGACATCTATCATATAGAACAGTGAAAAATAATAAAAATGAAACAAACTATCTTGGACCAGTGTAATGTAATAATACAAATACACTATCTTGGAATAGTATAGGGTAATAATAAAAAATAAAAATACACTATCTTGGAATAGTATAGGTTAATTGAAATGGATTCACTCCATTTTAGCATTTTAGTTTGCTCACTTCTTCACATGATTTCATCATTTAAATAATCACATCGGCTGGACATTCATTGAACAATCTCATCTCTGAACATCCATATCATTTAAACTCATTCAAACTGACTCGTCATTTTCATCAACATCTGTATATGGGGGTGAACCATCCTGTTCCACTAGCATTGTAAACTGTCCCCCCATGTGAAATTTACCCTCCCTCCTTTCATACCATTTAAGGTATGAAAACAATATGTTCTCTAGAAGAGGCCGTCGTGATCAATCTGTACGTTAGGACATGGAAATGTAACATCGAGGCCTCTCCTGGGCTCTATGTTATCCTTGTACACAGTGGAGCCTAAACTCCCCCTGGGACTGGTCTCTTAGCCCTACTGGCTTTGGGGTGTTTCGCCATGTTGATTAACTACATAAAAAACATCACTGGCTGTGCTAGGTTCCAGCCCAATCCTGTGGCAAGACTGAGTACAAGGTTTTAGTTCCACGATACCACCAAACATCTACTCTGGGGTACGGCATTCTAGACTGTCATTTCTGGGAGAAGATTTTGGTCAGTTACAACAGTTGTAGAATTTCATCACTTAAAAGTTCCTACTTGGTGGCTTTGGGTGGTCTGTTCTAATGCAGTGATAAAGTCCCTGAAATGGTGTGAAAACCGGTGGAATATCACTAACGCATTACACTAATTTATCTTCAATTCTGGTCTCCTTGAAGAACCATGCTAACTCCTTTTACAGTGTGTGGAAACTTGGGTGCCCGAGCATGTGATAATTAGTTCAATTCAGGAATGTTGACTTATGGCAGATATATTTCTCCTTTAAATAACATCTCTAAATGTCAGGTTTGCCTCTTTGTCAGCATGCTGGTTTGGTTCTGGATGCCTTAGGTGGAGATGGTTCTGGATGCCTCAGGTCGTTGTTGGTTCAGCTCGGGTTCTCTGTCTTTTCGATGGAGGAGGAGTCTCCTGTGGTGAGGTCATTTGTCTGAAGATGGGGTCGTAGCATTCTGACAGGCAGAGAGAGAGAGAGAGATCTCGGGACGCATTACCTAGTTAATTCTAACACTCTGAGGTAAAATAAATCCAATCCTTTCCACTCTATTTTCCTAATCTTACTATCTGTCTTAGATGTTAAATGTAATTAATGTCTACTAATAGTTGTGCTATATCCCTAAACATTGCTTTCACCCACTGTAACATGGCTACTCCAAATAACTCTTTCAGGAAACCATTTTCTTCTATTAATTTAAAAATACCTACATGTTTCAAGCACCACATATTTCACACAATATAAAAGAACATCCCCATATTTTCTCCATCACTTTAAATCTCACTGTTATTTAGAACATAAGTAACTTTTGTGACTGGACATATCTGCAATGTCACCACAATCTGCTGGGGAATTTTGTTCATAGAGTTTGTACATACAAAGCTGTACTTGTGGGTTAGTAGCCTGTTTCTACTGTAATCATTTTCAATAATTTAGCTCAGGTCACCGGTCGGTTGTCCATAAACTTAACGGGGGGTGTTTCTGGTACAGACTAAAACATGGATCCAGTATATTTGGAGATTCTCCTAATCTGTAAATCCCCATCACTGATTATCCCGATCACTTAAACCCATCTCATCATTTGATACAAGAACTGCATATATGGGGGGTGAATCATCTTGATTATGACCGCCTCACCTTTGGGAACGAGTATTTCTAAATCCTCCTCTTGTTGCTCAGCTGATCTTCTGGCTCTGGGGATAAGTGAAAGTCTCTGAAACTCAGCTGGAGTTTTGTTAGTGATGTGGGCATTCTCTATGAGTGGACTAATGGATCCATGTCTTACTTGATATTGTACTCCCCATCCAACCAGAAAGGTGCCATGTGTAATGAGCACAATCAACAATGCTATTCTGACTCTTATCCCTAGGGGACCCCACAATTGCTTTGGCTTTGTTCTTGACATCATCTCTATTTTCTCCATGGTTGTGTCAGTTACAGAATTTAAATAATGAGTACTATAATAACGTATACAAAAATTGGACTCTTTTTCAGATGTAAATCAAAAAAAGGTTTTCACTTTAGTGTACAATCTATAAAAATCTATAGACAATTCGTCTTTTGAGCCGTTTCTATCTTTATCTTATTTCTATTTTTTGTTTTGTTCCAGCTCTGCCAAATCAGTCCTAACTCCCAATAATGATCTGGAAGTTGCCAGTGAAGGGTGACAATGTGTGAGGTGGTGTCAATTTGCTCCTTTTTCTTTACCTTTAAACCGGAGCGCGTGTGAAGTTCATTACAACTTCTCACTGTTCCGTCCACCGGGATCAGCCTACTGTCTTTTGTGACCTTTCACCCTCACCCATTCACCTGGCCGAACAGGAGTCTCTTCTGGTGTCTCGTCTGGTATCTCTGTAGCTTTCCTAGCCTGTGTAGACAAAACTTGGATAATATTACTCAGAGTTCTGACATATTCATTACTTCTATTCGCCTAACATCTAAAACTGGACCACTCCCTCCTTGGAGGAGGCCCAAGCTTCGGCATACCTTTTGTCGTTATGAGACCTATTATTAACTTCATGTTATTATTTATTAACTACAACGTCACTGAAATCAACATGTCTGTATAATCATGACACTCCCTCCTTTGAGCATAACATGCTCAATTAATATTGCAATGATTACCCTATTCTGAACAGGACATGTAAAACCCATAACGTTGCATCAAATAAACATAACTTCTCCGTGTACCCATAAGGCGTACAAAAAATATCGTATGATGTATGGTTTTCTGCGGGTATAATAACATTCACTAAAATCTGCCATGAGCACAAAAAATGGTTTACTTGTTTCAACAATGGCTTTTGTCCTGGTATTATGCATCATTGTTGCTGCGAAAGCAATACCCCTGGTGTCGCTAATGCGTCTCAATAATTCTAGGATTAGAGGATTGGTTGTTACTGCTGAACAAAGATATGATAAAATAATATTTCTCTAAACTAGAGGGAAAATACGAACTATTCTCACAGAGGGTGACATGCATGAAGGGCTGGTGCCCCTCACTCAAAATGAGATATTGCCTTACGCACTACATTATAAATCAGTAAAGTTACTCAAGAATAAATAAATAAAAACTGATTCTTGAAACTGTTGTAAAAACCCTACAACTTCTTCATCCAAGCTCTCAATCAGTGTTATGTTATTTAATCTGCAGCTCATTTCCTTAAAACAGATACTTCAGACCGATAACATTTTGTTTATGAGAAAAAACTGTAATCTTACTCCATAAATCACATAATTGTTTGACTAAAAAACTACACTTCCACTAACAATAAATGAAGTTCCCCTTTAAACACAGCCCCGGTCTTCTGACGGGGTCTATCTATGCACTGGCTGGAAAATGTTGGGCCAGTCTCTGTTGCTCCGTCTCTGTTCTCCCGCTAACAGTCACTCTCTAGTTCTGCTGGGTTCTTGTTGACTTCTTCACTGGTTTGAGACAAGCGACCCTATCGGACACCTCCCTTTGTAGCCAGACTTCACCACAGCAGAATCGAGTTTCTGTTTTCAGGTCTCAACAGCTCCACGTCAGGTGTATTGCCGCCCCTTGAACTGCAGTCGGTGTAAACAGGAGGACTTGGTAAGGATCCTCCGTCTTGGGCGAGTACCAGGTTTCCGTCTTCATATTTTTTTTTTGTGTGGAAACCCGTCGTCTTGACCTCACTAGCTGTGTGGACACAATAGTTTGCTGTGTAGGGGAACAACATCACTCGTAATCTCTTTCCTTCTCATAATTACAAAAATAGTCTGCTAAATGTTCTATTCTGTGGATGCTTTATGTGTAAATGCAAATGCTACTCTAGATTTTGTTTTACATTAAACCTCTCCCTCCTGTGGTGACAGATATGGCTCAATGTAGCTGGATTTCAAAATACCCTTGTGCTGAGGATGCATCACCTGGTGGTCTGGCCCTCTGAGCTTCCTCATTGTTGTGGTTGATACCAGGCTGTCAGTGGCATTTGGGTCATGTTTGGCACCCCTCATCGTCTTTGACATCTCTGCCTCCGTTGTCATCATGGAAACCCCCCCCGGGGTATCTGCATGGAGGGCCGTTGTTTGGTGCAGGTGTTGGGTGTTTCATTTGTTGTTGTGGACAATCTCTAGCCCAATGGCCCATTTGATCGCATATGTAGCATCCCTCAAACCGGAGAACTTTTCCTCTGCCTCTGCTTCCTCGGAAACCTCCTGGTTGTTGGTTCTGCTTCTGATTTTCTGGCACTATCTGAGATTTTACTGTTTGAGGTGTCTGCCCTGCATTCTCTGGTAGTTTCACCTCCCTTCTCCTTGTCTTGTTCCTACAAGCTACGGTGTCTTTTCTTAAGCTTCCCTCCATATAGTTAGCTGTTGTAGGCATTGTTCGTGCTCATAGTCGAGTACTGCTCTTCTATGGGCTTTTGTTGGTCCAGGTTGATCATCTGCTGGAATCAGTCCTCTTGTTTGCCACTGTTCCAACAGTTTCTCAGCTTGGTTCCATGTCTTCTGTCTAAGTTAGAAATCTGGTGTGGCTCTACTGGGTTCCACTTTCCGAAATGTTTGGAATTATGTAAATGTCATAACTTGTGTTAGCTTCAATACATTTGTTTGCTTTTTTGAAAGAGTATTATGTAAGGTTTCTTATCTTATAATTAGAAACCACTTGCAATTCTATCTCGGCGATGAAGCATGTGTTCATTTACAACACTTAAAATCAAGCTTCAAAATGTTATAGTATCTTTGTCAAAACTGACCTCTTTTTAACAAGAAGAAGCTTATTTTCCTTAAAAATGGGAGAATATGGTTAAACAACACAGCACATAACCGCCAAAACAAAAATATTCAAAAACCCGCCAATACACACTTGTAAGCAGAAATACGTACAAAACCAGACTCCTACAAATACCAAACTTCCCACGGTAAGATAACCTGTCTATTTTATAGTTCCAACTCTGCCAAGAAATATGATGTGTCCTTCTCAATATGGAGTGCCTAGCCTCATGTGAGTGTGACTGAGTGTGTAAGAACAAACCGAGTACTTTCAATTAGCATTTCACGAAATGGCGACTGCCGTGTGGCTTATTTTCAACATGAGGGCAAGACAAGATGGCAACTTATTTTCCAACCTTTAACCTGAAGAACAAAGGGATTTGAAAACTCCTCGTGGCTTTCACAGGGGAGTTGAAATAATGACAAAATGTAACACAAAACACTGCAGTTTAAAATAACATTTCTATTTATTGTACAATTTATAAACGGGCCTCAAACCCTTACGTCATACGGCTTTGAACCCATGCACGTAATGTTTTGACTTTAAGAGCCAGTATGGTTATCTCCTCTGTTTAAACACGCTATAAAGGGACAAATTAAGACGCTATCAAAACACAATTAGCAGAATATCGTCTATCTAACGCACGAATGTCGCATTTCTCATCGTAATCCACATGCAATGTCTGTTTGAAAACAGAAGATACAACCACTGAAAGCTTCAAACTTTTCAGGCCTTTTCCCCGAAAAGGACTTTTTTAAAAAGAAAGCCTCACACTGTAATTAAAACACTCACTCAACTTTGTTTTTGTCCAAACAGTCCCTACTGTTTAATAGCCTCAAACTATTCACGTTAAATTAAAACGTAACAAGAAACACTTGAAATGATTGCCCTCATCACACAAAGGACTTTTAAAAAGAAAAACAGCCTCACACTGTCTTTAACACAAACACTCACTCCAATATTCTCAGCTTCCACTGTGATTGTGTTCTTTGTCTCAAGCAGTCCTGACTGCTGAATAGCCTCAAACTATTCACGTTAACTTCAAACGTAACAAAAACACTATTGAAGTGATTAGCTTCTTGCCGACATGTAATAACAGACAAACGAATAGCATGCAGGGTTAAATATAAGAAAAATAAGTAATTTGAACTCACCTGCTTGTGACAAAACAACGCCACGTGTTATAAATTTGGTTGTTTTAACATTAATTTCCCAGCTATTTTCAGGAACCGGAAGCAGCCGTCCAACACTCAATCCTAAGATTGTCCTGCATAAACTATCGAAGAATTTGACTTAACAGGTTTCTTCTTACCGATGGTTTGAGCTCTTTGTGTGTCGAACGGATTGCCAGCGGTTCCGGGCAACAGCCGGCTGTGTAGTCTCTCCCGGTCTAACGAGAATCACGTCAGCTGGTCCCCAATTGTTATCTGTGTAATAATTCTCGCGTCCAGGAGAGAAGCTTAAAAAGGAGACTAAATGGAGTCTCTGAGATGGTTTCAAATTGGTACTTTAATTAAAATAAAGGCGCGGTAATGTTACAAACAGAATATTGTTCGACAGAAAAACAGCTGTGTTTCTGGCTCTGCCAGGTGAAGAAAGAGGCCGAACCCCTCAGGTCCCGCTGTATTTATATCCTCTGCTGGCTCCTCCCTGCAGGCCGGCTCTCCAACGTTTTAATGTCCGTTGTTACGCATATCAGAGGATACAGACATTGTACATTCAATATATCTAAACACGCCTTTTCTCTTCCTTAACTCTTTCATAACTTTATATGTAATACATGTTAACGGCGTCAATAGCCACTTTAGTGATACTAATGGACGGTAGTCCCGGATGTTGTCATGAAGGATTTTCAGAATAAAAGCTTGGTATTGAGAACTTCCGGTTTTTTCCAGAATAAAATAGCATTTAAACTGACGGTATGTTTAAGCTACATTATGCTATTAAACATTGATTTTAATTTCTAACAATAGTTGCACTGACACTAGAAAATTGGATCACATCACTCCGGTCCTGAGATCATTACACTGGCTTCCAGTCTGCCAAAGAATTGATTTTAAAATACTACTGCTAGTTTTTAAATCACTAAATGGCTTAGGACCGAGGTATATAGACGACCTCCTCCATCACTATGAAGCATCCAGGAGTCTCAGGTCTTCTGGGTCGAGTCTGCTCTCTGTTCGGAGAATAACCACTAAACATGGAAAAGCAGCTTTTAGTTACTATGCCCTCTGGCAGCGGGGTGTGGTTAGGGCGCTGGCTGCTGGAGTGAAGGGAGGGGCTCGGCCGGAGGCCAGACAGCTGATCGGAATCAGGTAATCAGTGTCGGAATAAAAGCATGTGGTAACCTGGTTCTGGTCTGTTTTGCAGTAGGTGGGATCCTGGAGGGTGGAAAGGACCTGTGAAGGTTGCCACACGGGGAACGTCGGAGACCCGTGGATACTTTGTTTGGAGCTAAATAAACGCCTGTGATAAACGAACCTGCTCTTTCCGTCATATTTGAACCCTGTGTGAGCGGAGAGGCTCACATGCCCCAACAATTTGGAACAAACTGCCTAAATCATGCACGTCCGCCGAAACACTTCCTATTTTTAAAACTAAAAACGCACCTATTTGCTGCTGCTTTTAATTGAGCTGCCCATACTCACACGTAGTATGCCTTTTTAGTCATGTATTCTGTACCTGCTGTGTTTATTTATTTATTTAATTTCATTACCTTTGATTATTATGCCTGTTTTTAAATGCATTTTTAATAATGTATTTGTTCCTAAATGTATTTTGCTTTTAATCTGTCGAGCACTTTGAATCGCCCCGTGCTGAAAAGTGCTATATAAATAAAATTGCCTTGCCTTGCCTTAATGTTCGCTCACTTACATTCTGCTTCGTCATTCTATACCATACGGGGGGTTCTGAATAAATCAGTGATTTTAGCACATTTCGCTGCCTTTTTGTTGCAGGATGGGGGTCCATCCTTCCACAATAATTAACCTTGCCGTCAGTTTCAGTCGGTCCAGTGCACACTAATGTAAACAGCAGCGCGCTGGTCTCGTGAGAAACGGAGAGTGGAACAACCAATCACATCTTCAATATTCTCCTGAAATTGAAATGTGCCCATTCGCTAGTCCAGGGGTCGGCAACCTTTTTGATATGAAATGCCATTTAAAAAAAAAATTGTTATCAGCGTGGGCTCCTGCATGAGATGACCACCACTGCAAGGGACAGTCCTCCATACTAGTGGTGGGCTCTGCTCTGTACCTGTGTATGGCTCTGTCAGGCTGTACCTCTTCCTCTGATTCTGAATCTGAGCCCATCTGTAGAAGAATGTTCATTTTCTTCTTGGGTGGCCCACCTTCAGTGTGTGCAGATCTTCTGGGTGGTGAACGCAGCATGCCTCCAAGTGTGGTCCACACCGCTTCTCTGTCTGTCTTGGGCAGGCTCTTTAAATCTTTAAAACGTGGATCCAGTGCCGTCGCAATCTTGAGCCATGCATTGTTAGTGTGTTCTTGGCGGGAGGCTAGATCTTCCTTGAAGTTAGCGCTGAGCTTCAGTCTGCAATGTTCAAAACAACAGATAGAGCCAGAAATCTAGGTGTAGTCATGGACTCTGACCTGAGTTTCAACAGTCACATTAAAACAGTTACTAAATCAGCCTACTATCACCTAAAGAACATATCTAGGATTAAAAGACTAATGTCACAGCAGGATTTGGAAAAACTTGTCCATGCTTTTATCTTCAGTAGACTCGACTACTGCAATGGTGTCTTCACAGGTCTCACTAAAAAATCTATTCGGAAGCTGCAGCTAATTCAGAACGCTGCTGCTCGAGTCCTCACTAACACTAAGAAAGTGGATCACATCACTCCTGTTCTGAAGTCTTTACACTGGCTTCCTGTGTGTCAAAGAATAGATTTCAAAATACTGCTGCTGGTTTATAAAGCTTTGAATGGTTTAGGCCCAAAATACATTTCTGATCTACTGCTAAATTATGAACCATCCAGATCTCTCAGGTCTTCAGGGACTGGTCAGCTTTCTGTCCCCAGAGTCAGAACTAAACATGGTAAAGCAGCGTTCAGTTATTATGCTCCAAATATCTGGAACAAACTCCCAGAAAGCTGCAGGTCCACTGCAACTCTGACTACTTTTAAATCCAGCAAGAAGACTTTTCTTTTTGTCGCTGCTTTTAATTGAACTATTCATATCTTAGACTGCACTGTAACTTTTGTCCATGTATTTTTTCTTTTAATGTTTATCCATGTATTTCTTCTTTTAATGTTTATTTTATTAGCTTTTCTTTTTAATGACTGATTTTAAATGCCATTTTCTTAATGTCTTTCATTTGTTGTAAAGCACTTTGAATTGCCTTGTGTTGAAAAGTGCTCTATAAATAAACTTGCCTTGCCTTGCCTTGAATTTTGCCTTAAATCTCACCACATATGCAGGGTCCTCATCAGAGACTTCCATTACACGACGCAAGTGACAGAGGGCAGGTAGTACCACAGAGCAGGAGACGTAGGCCTCCCCACCCAGAATCTCAGTTAAATACCTGCAGTGGAACACACACACACACACACACACACACACACACACACACACACACACACACACACACACACACACACACACACACACACACACACACACACACACACACACACACACACACACACACACACACACACACACACACACACACAGAGAGAGAGAAAAGGAAAGACACAAGTAAATTACTTGAACACAAGTTGTTACATTTAATTGTAGATTAACGTTTCAAATGTATTTAATTTCAGCCTACAATGAATGGTCACATTATATGATGGAATGCTTACCGGCAGGGCTCTAGAAGGGTCTCCAGTCTCTGGATGTTGTCCCATTCTGGTGGTGTCAGCATAACCAGTGTATGCTGCTGTTGATCCAGGGTTGCTTTTATTGCAGCTTGGTTGCATTTCCAACGTGGAATTCCCCCGTGTTGGAACGTACTTGCAGCTCCGCTGTGTTAGCCGTGCTGTGCTTGAAATGGCCCACCATTTTGCGACACTTGGCCAACGCACCAACAAATCCACTGTCAGAGAGACTCACAGTGATGCTTCTCTGTAAGATTCGAGCAATACAGGGCATGTGATGGTAAGGTAGAATACGAGCCGCAGCAATCATATTGTGCGCACTGTCAGTCCCTATGGTTGTAACTTTCCCTTCAATTTCCCACTTGCGTGCTACAGTTTGGAACTGTTCTGCACACGCCTCCGCAAAGTGACGTTCTTCTGTTTTCATTACAGTTAGCGCAAAGGATTTCAATTCCCATGTCTCAGTGATTTGATGTGCAGTTACTCCCAGGTAATTAGTGTTACTCACTGACGTCCAGTGGTCTCCTGTCAGGGCGACATAATCCGCTTGAGCTAAAGCCTCTTTTTTTTCTCTTTTTCAGTGTCATAGAGTTTGTGGATTCTGTCCATTATTGTGCCTCTTGATGATGGCTTGTAGGATGTGTCGAGGGACTGAAGGTTTGAAGTGAAAAGTTAATACAGCGTATTTTTGGTATATTCATTTTAATGACACCTGATATATAAGAGGTGTGTTGCATCATGTTATCACTAATATATGTGTGGTTTTATATATTCCTGTGTGTTAATAGTTGAAGGAACAAAGTACATTTTTCCTCTTAAATATAGAGAGGTTTTTTATATATTCCTAAAACAAAGTTCCCCTTTTCTCTTAAAAGTAGATTAGCGCAATAGTCTTTTTCTTCCACTTTTATGTGTAATCAAAAGGGTGTTTTTTTGGCTATTTTTGAGTAGGTAAGGTGCAGAATTACTTGTGAGTTCTGTTTTGAGTGAAAAGATTACCCGTTAAGTGTTTTTCAGAAAGCCTTGTTGCAGTTCGAGGCTATGAGTTTCTTAGGTAATCATCAATGGTCTTTGCAAAATAACAGGGGAACTCCAAGAGACATTTCCCCCAGATGGAAGGCAGTTACATTCTTGTAGTTAATGATGCATGACAGGGCCTTGAGGATTGGGTCACACAATTAAGGTCTGATTTGAATGTATGTATTAAATTGTGCTGAGCAATGGCTGTGGTTGCATTCTATTGACTTCTCTGCTGTATTCTTTCATGTTTGGGTAAAAGTGTTGCAACATTGTGGAGAAGTTAGCTTAAACATGTTTTATTACTCTGCATGAAAGGGGGAGGGGATATTCTTTTTAAGATCTCCAGCAGTACACAAGACTACCCCAAGGCTTCAGTTTGTCTCCAGGAATATTTAACAAAATACTCAGGGAACAGCTAGAGGGCGTTCCATTGCCAGAGGGGGTGGTATTGATCCAGTATGTAGATGACCTTCTCATTGCTGCACCCTCCGCAGCCTCTTGTCTGGACACCTACTGGTTCGCCTCCACGCAACAGGGTTCAAGGTCTCCAAAAAAAAGCTACAATGCACCTGTAAAGAGGTGACATTTTTGGGCAGAGTTATCTCTCCAGCAGGTACAGGCATGTCAGCAGCACATCAAGAAAGCATATTACACCACCCCAAACCCAAGACAGTCAAGAACATGCTATCTTTTCTGGGTGTCACAGGCTACAGCAGACACTACATCCCAGAGTATAACCTAAGGACAGCTGTACTAAGAACACTGATCAATGAGAAGGGCATGCACAATCTCACTGTCACCCTGGACTGGACACAAGCTGCAGAAGCTGCGTTCATTTCTCTCAAACAATCCATGTCCCAGGTCACCTCTCTCGCCTCTGCATCCTATGCATTACCATTTTTCCTTGATGTTTCTGAAAGTGAAAACACAGTAAATGGTATTCTATTTCAGAAAAAGGGGGGATGTAGGTCAATACTGATGTACATTAGTATCACCCTGGACAGAGTGGAGAACAGAGAACTTCCATGCACAAGACATGCAGCAGGTACAGCACGTATCTTAAACAAGATTTCACACATTGTGATGAGACACCCTTTGACAGTACTGACAACACATAGCATTGTCTCTTTTGTGAACTCAAGTGCATTCACAATGGCTTCCACAAGACAGACCAGGTTAGAGAAAACTCTGACACAAGCACACATCACCTACACACATGAAGGAGTTAACAGCGCAGACACCATTGCCAGCGGAGTTATTATCCCTAGTGTCTTAAGGGGGGGGAGTGTTACGGCTGCTGCCTTCCTGGTTGTCTTAACTGTGTTAATCTGTTTGATATGTAAATGAGCTGTTGCCCTGACGTCATTGGCTGCCATCTCCTGGTCCGCCCCCTGAAGATTGCAGCGCACAGCCGGCGCGCACCTGCTAGAGATGACTTCAAAGCCTGGGGACAATCATCACTCGGGAGACTCTGTGATGTGGGACAGACGGCTCTAGCCTCTTGGTGCATTTACTCGTTTGGTTGACGTTTAGTGCTTTTGTGTTATGTGTTATGTGTTAAAGTTATACTGTTTAGCAGCGTGTTGAACTAGTGTTTCTGTGGTTAGTTAGGTACTGTAGTATGATTGTGTAAATAGGATCCAGGGTAGCTTAGCGGTTAGCACCTGTCGATTAGCAGCAGCTGTGTTTTTGCACAGCCTTTTCAGTTACATGTACCACGTTTAACGTGAGGTTTTTGTTTCCCTTTTTGTGTACTAATTATTACTCTGTATGATCTGTCAAACTCCCTTTTGGAGTCCTCCTTTTGTTGTTTGTTAGCGATCAGTATTTGGCACTTTGTTTATGCCAGGCTGCACGCCTTTATTATTTTGTCACCACTATTTAACTATAATAAATCCTTATAACTATTACTAATTCCAACTGGTGTGTGTTGCACTTCCTCATCCCTAGTGGGGACGTAACAAGTAGGCAGAAACATAACAACTGGCGGGCTTACTCTGAAGTAAAGCAGTCCTTCGCATGCCATAAAGCATGTCACAACACTGTCGTAGCAGCCTTAACTCTGTATGCATTGTATGCATATGTGACATCTCCCCTTTTTTCCTAGTTATTTAATGTTAAATAACTGTAAAGAGTTTTGACCGATTAGTCACAGCATCATCCTGTAATAGTAAACAACAGTCAAACTGTGATAGCAAATGTTCATTCAGTCGTACTGACTAACCAAAAGTGTCCTATGAATACAGGTTAACTTCACAGATGATGTTAATAAAGATGGGTAACCAATACCTTCAGTAGTGCTGTTATAAAATAAAATTCAAGATACAAGTTTTATTTTCTAAACATTGCAGCAGTAATATCACATTTGCAAATAACATTCACAATAAACAGAACTCAAAATTCAGCAGACTCAGAGTCCACCTGTGTTTGCCTATTCATTTTCTCCCCCCCAAAGGCCATAGGTGATTTTTTTTTTTATTCACCCCCAGAGGTCATTGTGAAACACCCAAAACACTCCTGTCTACAAGTCCAACCTAGTGGCCGGCTTACTGACACGGCCAGACCTGGTCTGAACACGTCCTGGTTTTGGTGTATGGGTTGTCACCTCACTTGGTTTCAGGGTAACAGTCTCTGGTGTGTTGGCGCTTACAGGCTGGGAAATCGCCACAGCACTCTCTGCTGGTGTTAGTGGGATGTGCTGTGCAGGTCGGGAAGTTGGTTCTGCCCGGAGATGAAGTCGGCACTGCACCTCCTTGTGTGTTAATGAGGTAAGACCTCGGAGTAACACACTCTTTTGAGACGATCGCTGGTGTCTTCCAGGACTTCTCGTTGTCGAGCTTGGTGTAGACTGTGTCTCCTGGCTGTAGAGCGGGTAGATGCCTGGCACCATGTCGTCGGTTGTAATAAAAGGCTTGTTTTGCTTTCTCACTCGTGTCCTTTTATTTGACAATCTGTCTGTTAGGCCATTTAGGCCGTAGATTTTTCTCGAGTGTCGGGAGCGTCGTTCTGATCTTTCTCCCCATTAGCAGTTCTGCTGGACTGACTCCTGTGGTAGTACAGGGAGTGTATCTATAGCACATAAGGGCTATCAGTGGATCTTCCTGACGAAGGATTCTCTTAGCGGTCTGTACTGCCCTTTCTGCATGACCGTTTCCTTGAGGATGGTGAGGGCTAGACGTGATGTGTCTGAAGTCCAACACCTGTGCCAGCTCCCGGAATTCTGCACTGGAGAATTGGGGACCATTGTCACTCCCAACCTCTTCAGGAATTCCAAACCTAGCAAACGTCGTTTTAAGTCTCCGGATGACAAGGGCACTGGTCGTAGATGGTAGTTGTAGTATTTCCAGATACCGTGAATAGTAGTCTGAAATCACAAGGTAGTTGTGCTTGTTATGTTCGCAGTGGTCGAGAGCGATTCTTTTCCACGGACGATCAGGCAGTGGTGTGGAAATAAGCGGCTCCTTTTGTTGAGCCCGCTTCTGCTCCTGGCAGCTCCTGCATATGTTGACAATGTTCTTAATGTCTACAGAGAGCCCCGGCCACCAAACTGATGCATTCACCCTTTCTCTGCATTTTGAGAGCCCCTTGTGTCCCTCATGTTTTTTTTATCTTATCTTTCTTACAGTGCAGACGCTTTTCTGCTTGCTCCTGCCTCTGCTTACTTTTTATGCTGATTTTCCTATTCTTATTCTCTGAAAACTTCGAGCAGCAGCTCCTGGACATTAACTTATCACTGGGACAGTTCATCTTCGTAAATAGACGGAGGGTTTCAGCCATATTTCAACATTTTTACGACGACCTCAGTCTTACAGTAGCGTGGCCTAGCAACAGCTAAAGCCTGGTAGGCTACTGCATGCTAGTTGGTAGCAAAATGCCTCCGTTCTCTACAGATGACTTCCACAAACTTATACAGAAGATGGCTGTGTTGGAAATGAAAATGCAACGGTTGGAAGTTAACGTGGAAGTGAATGGACTATGTCATGGGAATGACACCACTTTACCAGTGTTGCAAAATAATGGAGAAGGGTATGCTAACTCACAGCTAGTTAGCAGCTACAAGGATTCCAAGTAACAGGGGGCCTGTGTACTGGGTAATAAATCTACAAGTGGTAGTCCTCCCTGGAACTCTCTGGGTGCAAAGCCGAAGAGTAAATCATTTCCATGGGATTTGGGAGGACGGATAACAGGCAGAGCCCAGCGCTCCGAAATCTGTGATGCGACCGGCTGGCCTGCATTGTTATCACCCAGGAAGAGTGCCTCTTCAACCCCTAAACAGCAGTGGACATCTGCTAAAGGGAGAATTACAAACAATCCTCCTAAACCACCAAGTGTGCCAATCCAGAACAGATACGCTCCGCTGACCGAGAACCGGAGATCTCTTTCTGATGACCTGGATAACCTGTCCTCTTCACACAGCAGGGTAAGGAACAAAAGTAAAAGGCTAGAGGGAAAGCTAACGACTGGGCCTGAAACTCTGATTGTGGGTGACTCTGCTGTAAGAGATGTAAAAGGTCTGTGTAATATGAACAACACCAAAGTACTCTGTTTTCCCAAGGATGTGGTCTCTGACTTGGCTGAGAAGATCCTGCATATTGGGGCTAAACATCCAACTGTGAAGAATGTGGTACTACACATTGGAACAAATGATGTTGTGAAACAACAGTCAGAAGTGCTGAAAGAAGACTTTAAATGTTTGTTGCAAACTGTCAGCTCTGTAAATGCAGAGGTGTTCATCAGTGGCCCTCTACCGCCAGTCAGAAGAGGAGTGGAGAGATTCAGCAGATTGTTTGCACTGAACACCTGGCTTTCCAATGCCTGTACTGACCATTCTGTCCATTTTATTGACAATTTTAACTTTTTCTGGGATTGCAGACATCTTTTCAAGGCAAATGGAGTTTGCCTGAACAAGTCAGGAGTGAAATTGTTTATCTCTAACATTTTCAACTGCCTGCGTCATCAATCTGTTCCCTCTGCCAAGGACAAGCGGCAAGAGGAATCAAAACAGGAGAAAGACACAACAGATCGTGCAGAAAACCCTGAAGAATTATCACTGCACCCGCCTGAGGAATGTTCTGATTATGGGAGACCTATGACACACATGGAGGACTCTCCGCTGCCCGTCACCCCCCCCCCCTGACAACGCCTTTGAACACATGAAGGCGATACAGAGGGTTGGCATCGATTCTTTCCTGGAGTTCAAAGACCAAACTAAGGCGATACGCAGGGCTGGCAGCATTTCCTTTACCCCCGCTCCTCAACGACGCCCACCAAAAAGACGGGCACCATCTCCCCCCCGTCTTCATCACCGAGCCTACGTCAACCACCTCCCCCCCCTGGCAGCATGTCTTCTACCCCTACACCATCTCCTCCGTCTCCATCACCGTGCCTACGTCAACCACCTCCCCTCCCTTCAAGAAAGCATCTGCAGTCTCCGAAGCCTGATAAGGATGTGTGTGTACAAAATGCTTACTGATGTATGCTGGGTCCAGGCTCAAGGGCGTATGGCACTCTCAACTCTTTCCAGGACATGCCAGGGCCCTGCCTGCCTGTAGCTTTGCCGATATCTGTGTTGATAGGTAATAGATTAAGAGCGGTGAATCATCGTAGATACAGGAAGCGCTCAAACGTTTGTGTGAGTTCATCTAATTTAGCAGTGATTCCATGTCAGCGACAGCTTGTTACAAAAAACATGACTGATAGTGTGTTTAACAAACTTAAACTAGCTTTATTAAATGTCAGGTCTTTGGCGGGAAAAACATTTTTAATCAATGATTTTATCACTGAGCACAATCTCGATTTTATGTTTTTAACAGAAACTTGGATTGAACAAAATAATAGTGCAGCTGTTCTTATCGAATCAACCCCCCCCAACTTTGGTTTTATGAGTCAGGAAAGAATGCATAAGAAAGGGGGTGGAGTTGCTATTCTGTTCAATGATTCTCTTCAATGCAGGAAGACATCTTATGGGAACTTTGCTTCTTTTGAATATGTGGCCCTTCAGCTGAAATGCTCCTCTCGAGCTCTGTTCCTAAATATCTATAGACCACCCAAATACTGTGCAAGCTTTTATGATGACTTTACTGAACTGCTGTCTATAGTGTGTATTGACTTTGACCGTTTAGTCATTGTTGGTGATTTTAACATCCATGTTGACAACCCTCAGGACAGAGGGGCAAAAGAACTGTTTTGTGTTCTTGATAGCCATGGACTGACTCAGCATGTGACGGAGCCCACGCACAATAAGGGGCACACTCTGGACTTAATTATCACAAAGGGTCTGAATATCTCTAAGGTTGTGGTGACTGATGTTGCACTCTCTGATCATTCCTGTGTTTTCTTTGAGAGCTCTATTTCTGTTCACAAAAATGTTCAAAAAGAGGTAACCACAAAGCGATATTTAACTGAAAACACTAGGGAAATGTTTACTCAGAATTTTTCTTCCACACTTGCCCCTGCTAACATCTCAGTAAATGAGCTAGTAGATCATTTTAATTCAAAAATTAAAAATATTATAGATGCCATTGCTCCAACTAAGGTAAAAGAAGTGACTGGCAAGAAAATATCTCCATGGAGAAAAGCCATGACCGTGAGAGCAGAAAAAAGAGAGTGTCGAAAAGCTGAACGCAGGTGGCGAAAAACAAATCTCCAGGTTCACTTTGAAATCTATAAAGAGAGACTTGGCCTTTATAATTTGGAATTGAAAAACGCACGACAATCGTTCTTCTCTGACATCATTACCAAAAACAAAAACAATGCACGTGCCTTGTTTGCTACCGTCGACAGACTAACTAACCCCCCAGTGTCAGTAGCCTCTGAATTTCTATCCACCAGGGCGTGCAATAATTTTGCCTCCTTTTTCACTGACAAAATTTAGAAAATAAGACAAGCAGTCAGTGCCTCTGCATCAGGAACAGCAAATGTGTTGTCTCTGTGTCCACTTAACATCAATTCAAACACCATGACACAATTCCATCAGATTAATGATAAAAACCTAGAGGACATTATTCAACTTCTGAAATCCTCCTCCTGCTGCCTTGATATTATTCCAACGGGATTTTTTAAAGATGTTTTGCCTTGCATGGCCTCAGATCTACTTCATATAGTAAACAAATCTCTTCACTCAGGTATTTTTCCACAGGCCCTGAAAACTGCAGTCATTAAACCGCTCTTAAAAAAGAATAATCTAGATGCTTCAGTTATGAACAATTACAGGCCCATATCAAACCTGCCATTTCTAGGTAAAATCATTGAAAAAGTTGTTTTTCAACAGCTGAGTAATTTTTTGCATTTAAATGACTGTTTCGATGTGTTCCAGTCAGGCTTTCGTCCAAACCACAGTACTGAGACTGCTCTTGTAAAGGTCTTTAATGACATCCACTTAAACACAGACAGTGGCAGAACTTCAGTGTTAGTATTATTAGATCTCAGTGCTGCAATTGACACTGTTGACCACAGCATATTACTAGACCGACTGGAAAACTGGGTGGGACTTTCGGAAACCGTCCTAAATTGGTTTGAATCCTACTTAAAGGACAGAAACAACTTTGTTTCTATTGGTAAATACACATCTGAGTTGACAAATATGACATGTGGGGTTCCTCAAGGCTCCATCCTGGGGCCGCTTCTCTTTAACATCTACATGCTACCACTGGCTCAGATAATGAAAAACAACAAAATAAGTTACCATAGCTATGCAGATGACACACAAATTTACGTAACAGTTTCAACAGGAGACTATGCTCCAATTCAAACACTGAGTAAGTGCATTGAACAAATCAATGACTGGATGTGTCAGAACTTTCTCCAATTAAACAAAGATAAAACTGAGGTAATGGTTTTTGGAGCCAAGGCAGAACGTATAAAAGTTAGCGCTGAGCTTCAGTCTGCAATGTTCAAAACAACAGATAAAGCCAGAAATCTAGGTGTAGTCATGGACTCTGACCTGAGTTTCAACAGCCACATTAAAACAGTTACTAAATCAGCCTACTATCACCTAAAGAACATATCTAGGATTAAAAGACTAATGTCGCAGCAGGATTTGGAAAAACTTGTCCATGCTTTTATCTTCAGTAGACTCGACTACTGCAATGGTGTCTTCACAGGTCTCACTAAAAAGTCTATTCGGAAGCTGCAGCTGATTCAGAACGCCGCTGCTCGAGTCCTCACTAACACTAAGAAAGTGGATCACATCACTCCTGTTCTGAAGTCTTTACACTGGCTTCCTGTGTGTCAAAGAATAGATTTCAAAATACTGCTGCTGGTTTATAAAGCTTTGAATGGTTTAGGCCCAAAATACATTTCTGATCTACTGCTAAATTATGAACCATCCAGATCTCTCAGGTCTTCAGGGACTGGTCAGCTTTCTGTCCCCAGAGTCAGAACTAAACATGGAGAAGCAGCGTTCAGTTATTATGCTCCAAATATCTGGAACAAACTCCCAGAAACCTGCAGGTCCGCTGCAACTCTGACTACTTTTAAATCCAGACTAAAGACTTTTCTTTTTGTCGCTGCTTTTAATTGAACTATTCATATCTTAGACTGCACTGTCACTTTTATCCATGTATTTTTTCTTTTAGTGTTTATCCATGTATTTCTTCTTTTAATGTTTATTTTATTAGCTTTTCTTTTTAATGACTGATTTTAAATGCCATTTTCTTAATGTCTTTCATTTGTTGTAAAGCACTTTGAATTGCCTTGTGTTGAAAAGTGCTCTATAAATAAACTTGCCTTGCCTTGCCTTGCCTTGCCTTGCCTTGCCTTGCCTTGCCTTGCCTCATGTACTTTCTGCAAAATGTCTGCTCTCAGTGACCCCGGAACCACAATCCTGTTTCCTCGTATGACTAAGCCATCAGCTTCTGACAGCTCATTTTTCACTTTGGTGTAGTCCCTGAAGTTCAGTGGAACATTACTACTGTATTCAGGCCTTCCTGCCCTAATCAGCTTGATGACAGCCTGAAGCTCACTGTCGGCTGCTGTCTCTTTTCTGATATTCTCCATTCTCGTTGGAGATGCTGGGATGCCCTGTATCACTGTGGCTACATAGCATGCCACATCTTCTTGAGTGTCAGTCTCTTCCTTTGTGTGTGTCTGTGGGCTTCGGGACAGTGTGTCGGCGACAACAATGGTCTTCCCAGGCACATGCTCTGCTAAAGGTTTGTACCTCATGAGCCTCATTAGTAGACGCTGACATCTCAAGGGGACGTTGTCAAGGCTTTGTTTGTTGATCAGTGGCACTAATGGTTTGTGGTCGGTCTCTAGCCTGAACTGATCCAAGCCACATAGATACTTGTCAAACTTCTCACAGGCCCATATGCTAGCCAAGCACTCCTTTTCTATCTGGGCGTAGCGTGTCTCCGCTTCTGTGAGACGCCTGGAACAGTAGGCTACTGGCTTCCACTCCTCTTCATGGAGCTGGAGGAGGACCCCCCCCAGGCCATAGCTACTGGCATCAGCAGACACCGCTGTGGCTTTAGCCACATCATAGAAGACAAGAACAGGTGCCGTGGTCAGCATCTTCTTTATGTTCTCAAAGGCTGACTGCTGTGAGTGACCCCAGGTCCAGATGTTCCTGCTCTTCAGAAGCTCGTACAGTGGTTGACCTATTGTGGAAAGGTTTGGAACGTACCTACCCAGGTAGTTCACCATGCCCAGGACTCTTTTCAGCTCATGGACGTTTCCTGGTGGAGCCAGCTGATGTCTGGCTTCAACTTTATCAGGGTCGGGCCTGACTCCTGACTGGTCGATGAGATGTCCCAGAAAGCGTAGCTGGCTTTGTCTGAGGGAGCATTTATCTTTATTAAGTTTTAAACCTGCTGACTCAACACGCTGTTATGAGGGGCCGTACAGGCCGTAATTCATATTGGTCCTCTCACGCACATACATTCTCCTTTTACATACATATATTTTCACTCTTACATACATACATTCTCCTTTTACATACATATATTTTATAATATATGCATGTCTGAAGAGAATATATGTATGCAAGAGAAGAATGTATGTATGTGTGAAGACAATATATGTATGCAAGAGAAGAATGTATGTATGTGAGAGAGAAAGTATAGTGGAAACGGAAGGAGTATGGTTGAAACGGAAGGCAGGTCATTCTTGCGCTGTGATTGGCTCAGAAGGTCGAGCGGGGCGGGCTCATGTTCAGAACTTCTTATTTCAAATCAACATAACATGATGGAGGGAGATGAATCGCGTAGATTGCAGCAAGCATTAGGGGTTTTAAGGAACATTTTGTCAACCCCTGAAACATCCCTGTCATCGTCCCTTGAGCGGCAGAGGACAGGCTCACAGGCACAGGAGCAGCACGTTACTAATAACGTTTCTCACAGCGCGGTGGAGAGTGAGCTGAGAGAACGTTTCAGACCTGCCAACTCCCAAGTCGCTTCGGCAGGCCAAGAAGGAGGACAAACTGGAGGATCTTTGAGATACCAAACTCAGCTCCACTTTGGGAAGTGGAACTCGCGACCAAGGAAAAGGTGAGAACAACGTACATTCTGGGAGTTGTCAATCTACTCGAAATGTATGTTTGCTTATATAGCAACACACTTTAGCATGCTAAGTGGCCGTACACATGCTGCATTTTTTACCACCTGGTAAACATGAGGTGCGTCGCTCGGGCGCGTCGGCGGGTGCCAAAGGTTTTTTTAGGTGTTTATAAAAATATTGTCCGTGGAACAGCAGTGTTTTCCCTTGAAAACGACGTGTCTGTCTCTGCTCTACCCACATAATCACACCAATGTGTGTGTGACCACCAGACTCTGGGACAGTTTCATCCGACAGGCCAAAAGACTGTCAAACACCTGAACTAAGAACATCCATAACATTCACCTGTGTGTAAATGACTAATTATGTATCACTTGTATACTCTTATGGCACTATTTTATTGTGTTTAGTTGCTCTATTGTATCTGTGTTATTGTGTTGCTCCGTTGGAGGAGCCTGTGACCTAAGATGTTCATCGACAGAACTACCCTGTAGCTATGTACGCATGACAATAAAAGCCTTGAATCTTGAATAGACCTAAAAGGCTTTTATTTCCGATTAATACAATGACAACTAATATAACTGTGTAACACTTGTAGACATGTCAATCGAGATGTGTAGAAAATTGAAGTATTTTTTTCTTCACACGCTTTTAAATTCCATGGACAATGACAAGTATGCTACTGTAATATTGAGCTACAACTTGATGAACTAACGTTACTAAATGTTGGATGAATGTTTAAGTTTACATATTTCGAACTATCACGCTAATGTTTTTAGCTTGCTATGCTGTTGATTAGTCCCCAATCTGTTTAAGGTGGGGAATGTGAAATAATTTCCCTTGCTAGCGGACAGCTAGTCAGGCATACATATTGATGAACTTAATCTTGCTAGAAGAGGTTAATCAAAGTCTATGTTGTGTATGGGTCAATATCTAAAGCATTACAGAGCAGGTGAGGACACATGGCTGACACACTTCTGTATTGTAAGTTAAGAAGATAATTAATGTATTACTTCCAGCTCCGTCTAGTTTTGTCTTTCAGTAGAAAGACAACTCTTTATTTATGATATATCGCTTTGAACACCAGGAAAAGTGCTTTATAAATGTAATGTATTATTATTATTATCTTTTAATGAATATAAAATAAAGTATCTGCTTTGTTTTGTAGGGCCAAAACAGTTTATCATGAGACTTTCAACAAAGACATCATCCTTCTTCCGGGACCATCCAGCACTGCCGTCATAAAGCATCGGACAAAGCAACAGTTGCATGAACAAGGACATACAGTATATTGAATGGATTTGAATTCCAGAAATCCTGAGACCACAGGACTGTCACTGATCAAATTAGGGATGCCTTTGGAGAAAAACTCTCAGCTGATGTGAGGTAAGCACTTTAATGTAATCATCCAGTCCCAGTCCAAACTGTGATATAGTGATTATATTCAAATGAAAAAAGGACCTAACCTATTAAGCCAGTTATTCATACTAGTACATTTGATTTTGTGGTTTCGCTTACGTTCGTTCTCATTATTTTTCTGACTGCCATCATCAAAGAGGAAATGGAAAACAGACTGTCAGAGGATCCGTTTCAATGTGTCTTGTGTGTTTTTTTAAGCTTTTGTCATTTTACCCACTGCTTTTCAGCCTAGAGCTTCTGATGGCATGTGGCAACAGATTGATCAAGCCAAAACTGCGTGCTGGACAGGAACTGGATGCAAATCTCATACATAAAGTCTATAAATCGAAAGCCCTATACATCAGACCATCAAAGTCAATTTTGGTATGTGATATCACATTTGAATTAACCTGCAGAACATTGTAAAAATAATAACCCATAATCGGTGTATAAACATGCCTGAAGATTAAATGTTGTCAGTTACCTCTGACATTTGAAATGTATGTTCTTCTTGAACTTTAATTTCAGCTTTGTAGTCATGAAAATGTTTACTAGCTATGTGTTTATTTATTTGTGTACTTCTATAGACTAATGCAGAGTTGGAATGCCTGTTTTAAATGTTATATCCAAGCACAGAAATTGACTTAATTGGCAGCTGCCTAGTTGGACTAACAGAGCTAATAATAGAAGGGGATACTGGTACTCGTCGGGAGATGTCACTTTTAAAGCATGGACAGTAAAAGTAATTGTTAGCAATATATCATTAATCCAAGTGTTTCCAGATACTCTTCAGTGTACAGTTGAAATGTAGTATATCTGAAAATTATTTGTATGTCTTTCCAAGGATGAGGTTACAGGCTATAGCAGTGAGGACAACAATTGTGCGGAAAACACTGGTTCAGCAAGGCAGCTGCGCTCCTCATTTCGACCACAAGATAGACAATCAAATGCATCTTCAGACAGTTTCAACAGTCCAATGACTGCCTCCCCACCAAACTGTACTTCTGCAGTTCAACCTTTTGCCTCATCAATTGGGTGTGGAGCGTCATTCACTCAAACTCCTGCCTTGACCTACCAAAGCAGTATCTCACCCTACCACAGCAGCACATCAGCGAGCAGTTATTCTACTCAACTGCCAGTATGCTCACTAGAAAGCTACCCTTCCAGCAGCCAGCCTTCTACATCATCATTTGGAGGAACAACTTCTGTTGATCCAGCTCCGGGCAGCACTCCAGCAAGCCATTGTCCTGTGTTACCCTCTACCTCAACACACCACCAATCAGCAATCTATGATAGCTACCTTACAATAATGTCTGCATTGTTTGATGAGTCTTCTGATGAGGAATTGAACCAGGCTATACTAGCAAACCTGCAGAGTGAAAGGTTAGTACAAAAAAGATCTCGGAGGGCATGCAAAAACACTGGTCAACACACACACATAATGCCACTTGCTCAAAACTAGTGTGTGTGCCCTAACTTTTATTTATCTTGCTAGTTCCAGGATGGCTGCGGGATGTTTGGTGCCGGTGAGAGATATTTTGCAAGATCTTGCAACAAAAATAAATCCTCAGAAGAAATGCAAGTTCAACATCAACCGATCCACAGTCCTGGATGGAGCCATCAAGGGTTTTAAACGAGGGACATACGATCCATGTCACACTATTTCTGTCAGGTTTTCTGATGATATGGGAGTACCTGAAGAGGCTGTGGACTTGGGTGGACCAAGAAGAGAGTTTCTAAGACTTCTAATGGAAGCTTTGCCCAAATCTCCGATGTTTGAGGGAGAAGAAGGCAAACTGAACGTGGCCTTTGACAGTACTGGTAAGTATTGATTGTAATCTCATATGATAAACTCCAGATAACCATTTATTACATGTATATCACTGTTTTATATGATCTTACAGGCATTTTTCAAATCTTTATACGCATGCATTGTCAAATATATAATAATTTTCATTTCTTCTAGCCATGAGAGAGGACCGGTACTTTATTGCAGGCAGGGCCATTGCAGTAAGCCTTGTACATGGCGGTTCTCCCGCAGGCTTTCTGTCCCCTCTTCTCTTGCCTTGTTGATGGCCCAGAATTGGCTAAGCCAGTGTTGGAAGATGTTGCGGATATTGACCTGCACGAAAAAATTAATAGGGTAATTTATTTTCCTCAGTTTTAGACTATGTTGTGCTGTAAGTGTGTCTACACGAGTAGCTAGTGCAGAGGGGAATATGTTGAAATGTTGGCGCTTTCAAATGTTGTTTTTCCAAGTGATACACAGAGTGCGTTGTCCTTTTGAGAGGTACATTTTTATCCTCAGTTTTTTGCCTCTCCAATAAGGAATTGAAACCCATGAAGATTGCATTGTGTTCAGGGTTTTCTGTCGGCCATTTCTGTTGAAGTGTATGCAGTAATTTCCCGACTAAACCGCACCGTATATAAGCCACATGACAGTATTATGTTACATCATCGTGTCACATAGGCTTAAACTAAATGCCAGGTGGTTGTGGTGCAAACGCTTCTAGCCATTTCAAAAGTTGTTGTATAAAGTAGTTGTGGGCTTGGGTTGTGTGTTAGAGCAAAAATACTGTAAACTAGACCCTCCAGAAAAACGCGGGCAAAAATACCTTGATTATGCGATTAAACATGCAGGGTTTTTATGTGATTTTATGCGGTGAAATTGCGGAAAGTTGCGAAATATGCTAAAAAAAAAAGTTAAATATTGGGCTATTTATTTATTCTCTCTCACACACAACCTGCCACTAACGTTAAACCCCTTTACTATTCAATTAAACACATTCAATGTTTATTTATTGTAAAAAGCAATTGGGCTATTTTAATCACACTCTCTCTCTCTCTCTCTCTCTCTCTCACACACACACACACACACACACACACACACACACACACACACACACACACACACACTTCTCCGCCTCATTCTGTTTTCATTTACTCGTTCGTTATCTGACCAGCTTCAATCTTGGCTACTCACTTCGTTTCTTGTAGCCCTCGACAGGGTTTTGGAGGTCGATGCCTCGGTGAACGTGAGTTGTTTGGCTTTCTTGTCCGCAGCAGCAGAAAGCATTTTCGAATGTTTGAATGAATCAAAGTGGGTCGTCACCGATTTTCTCAAATGCTCCAACACACAGTTGCACGGGGTGCAGAATAGTTTCCCCCCACTTTCGTGCAAGACATCGGGTTCTGCTTTGCCCGGTCTTTAGCAGAAATGTTCGTCGGTAAATGAGATGGATTAGATGTTTCATCTTGGTGTTTTCTCTCTCGTGTGAGCTCCACAGGTTCACATTAAAAAATAATTCACTCTACGGTGTTGTTTACCTTCTGTGATGCGCGAGCTGATGATGTCGCGTCATCTACATCAACATCACTTCACGTCAAGACGAGTTCACTTTTTTTCTTCTCAACTTTGTGTGGAAAAATGCAGGAATTATGCGGTAAATTCTGTGATCGCAGAATCGCGTTTTTCTGGAGGGTCTAGTAAACCCTCCCCGCACGCGTACATACACACATGTATTTTTCTCCTGTTTGAACAGCATCTAAGCAAGTCATTTTTCCTTGCCATGACATTTAAAAAGGACTACATGTGAAGATGTAAAAGCTTCTTTAGTTCAAACTTAAGTCGCCAATCAAAACACTTTAAAAAGCAAGTGTGCTTTTTACTCAGATTTCGGGATGGACTGAGAACACTTGGTGTGCTGGACAAAATCCAAGCTCACCCGGAGAGTTTTCGCCCCCTTCTATGCTGGTCTCCTACAAACCTCACAGCTGACCTGCTTGACAGCCTCTTCACCATCCGCCTATCTACAGTTGGCAGCAATAGAAGGAGTGCTGAAGAAGTTGTTGTTCCTTTCTGGAGAGACTACCTTACAGATGCAGAAGGTTAATGTATATTTGCTTAAAGCGTTTCTTGTATGAACTGAAATATCTCCTCGCTTGTAATTAACAATGCACTGCATCTTGACATTGTATCAGTTAAGTGCAGTGTTTTTTTTGTTCGTTTGTGTTCTTTCTAATTTCCGATGTATTGACTTTTCTCTAGATCAAGAGGGAACACAGAAGCTGAGGACAATTCTCGCCTTTGCCACTGGAGCCAATACTGTTCCACCAATTGGCTTTGATCCACCACCTTCAATTGAATTTCTTCACCAAAATGATGACTCAGGAAACACTTCTAAACTTCCCATTGCAAACACCTGCATCAACTGTTTGAAGTTGCCACTGCACAGCTCTTACATAGACTTCCAGGGAAATATGGACTTTGCACTCGGCAATACCCAGGGTTTCGGCATAGCTTCATTCATGGGCAGGCCTCCATCTCAGTATTCTGTTTAAAGGTCAAGTTCACACTCAAATAAATACATTGTAGTTCAAAAAATCCCAAACAGTTATTGACACGTTTTTATGGTGGATATCATTCCACAGTGTTTTGCTGGGAAAATACCCATTTCTTAAAACATTAAGGTGCCAACATCTTTTAAAGTACAGTTCAGATTTTGAGAAAGTTCAATAAAGGCAAATTCAACTTTATTATTGAGTAAACTTCAATTGGCTTTGGAACTTGGCTCTGTATTTTTCAGGATTAGGTTGCCAATCATTTTGCAATCAAAGTTTTAAAAAAAAAAAGGTTTTATAAAGATGTACAATTGTTAGGTTACTGTTTAGGTTCATGGTTGCAGTTTTCTTCCAATGAATGGATCCTTGCTGTGTATAGGATGTTAAGACCTTTATGTGCATTAGTGAGCTCAAACCTCCATGTTTAACATTTCCAGCAATGTGTCTTACTTTAAATGTTCAAAGAAATTGTTACCAAAAGTAATGAAACACGTGTGAATTGAAACCACATTTTATTAAAGCTTTTGGCTCTGGAGAAGTTAATAAATTGACTGAAGTATTAATTATTTTAACAATTACTGTCCTTTGTCAAATACAATGATACAGCATCAGTGGAATATGTGAGAGGTCAGTAGGAGCACAAGAAGCAACACAAAATCAGCACACCATAGAACAGAAGAGGACAAAAGCTGAACTTCTTTTCCCATTGCTCCACTGAAATAAACTTCTTTTGAAGCAGTGTATGTTAACTGACAATATGTTTAAGTGTCTGTGAAATAGAATATCGGTGTGCTTTGCTTTACACTACTAAAGGCAGTAAATATCCTGTGTGGACCTTTTCTATTGATGTGAATGTGCTCTTAAATAGGCCTATCTGTTGAGGGGGGGTTTGTTTCTTTTTGGTACGCCATTTGGTTCTATGATTTTAGGTATGCCTCTCTTCAAGAAAATACACAAGGTTGCAAAACAAATATATACCATGATTCCCATCATCTTCAAATGGATGAAAAGTCTGCTGAAGTATATCCATTGTTGGGTCACTGATGGTACGGTTAATAGATGGAACAACAACGACATTGTTAGTCTGTAACTCTGGGAGTGGTCTGTTATCAACACCAAAGCCACTGTCTAGATCATAAATACCATTCATACTTGGGTTATGCGTTCCTGCATTGTTGACTATGCCTCTTTGCCACAGCTGAAGAGGAGTTTGCCCCCGTTGTGTTGAAAGACCATGGTTATTCCACTGGTTCTGAAACTCAGTGGCAGCCATTTGAACCTGTGGCAAATAAATATAGTGAAGACAAAATATATGGAGCTCATTAAGTGAATCTAATACACCGTGCTCCTCCATAAAGTTGAAAAGATTAACAAAATGAAATGAGACTACTCGATTTACCTCTGCCCATAATCTCTCAATTCTTTGGTTGTGCACTGACCTGCCAGTAATTACACTATGTATTTCCCTCAAATAGTCAACAACCCTGTAAACATCCCTCAACCAATAGGAGGCCAGGTGTCCTTGCGGGTGCGTTCGCTTTACTTATTAGAGTGTGCCGTAAGGGCGGTTACTCTTTGGTTTATAAACTCCCGCCCTCCACGGCTTTATTGCATGTACTTCACTTGTTTCATTTACAACTTTTGGGGTAAAAAAGCTCGTCAAAAGCACTCCATGTATCCATTTATTTGATTGTATATCCTTGAGGCTGGGGAAGATATATCAGCATGTCGTTCAACTTCGACATGCAAATGTTCTAATACACAACTGTACAAGTAAGTATAAGTATAACATGGACAAGTAAATAAAATAAGTTTAATAGGAGGATGTGGATTTATTTTCTCTCACCTTGTAATTACACAATCAAACACTCTATAATGTAGCTCTGGCCTTCACTCACAAAAAAACATTTTGTTGAATTGGAAACATTTTTCGAAGCTCTATTGACTGACATGCAATGACTGGGACTGATGGAAGAATCTGCGAGGAATGAACTAGGGGCAGAGAAATAATCATATTTTTAAAAGACAGCAGCTTCATAAGAGGCCAACAAGAGTGACAGGGTGTGTCAGTGTGCTGAAGGATAGACCAGCTATCCAGGCCAGACTAAAGACTTTCCAAGGTGTATAAATGCTGCTGCTGGAGTACTGACTGGAAGTCGAGCTGATATCATGTCTACCATCCTCTTAAAATACTCTGTCCAACAATATCAGTCTCATGAAGAAAGGTGTTTTAACGCTTATTCAAAAATATCAGAGATTAGAGAAACTTGTTCTCAGGAGGGGACATTGACAGAGGATTACTCAAAAAGTACACAGTACTTCATAGTATTTGTGGGAGTAGTTTCACTAGTCCAACAGTGTCAATCTCACGAAGAACTATGATTAAAAAAAATCAGTTTTTCCCTTGTCAAATTTAGCAGAAGTGGCTTGATTTTGTTCTCAGGAGGGGACTTTGACAGAGGATTTCAACAACAACAAAACACACACTAGAAGTAGGCTACTTCATTGTGGTAGTAGGTGTAAGACTACTGAGTCCTGCAGTATCAATATCATTAAGAACTAATGGTAAAATTGTCTTTGTATCACTCATCAAAGATAGCAGAAAACATGCATTGTGCTATATGGAGGGGACTTTGACAGAGTATTTATCACAAAGTACACAGTAAAAGTACTTCAATGTATTGTTAGTAGCAGTCAAACAGTGTCAGTTTTATTAAGAACTTGTGGTAAAACATAACTTGTGGTAAAACATATTTGTAAAAAGAAAATGAAGAGCTATTGATTTGAAAAAACGAGAGACGGCTCTCTGTATAGTTTAAATCTCCTAACAATGTTGTCCATTTTAGACACAGGCTTATTATATTTACAGCCCTTAATAACGTTCATTTTCTGGGCTCAATGTGTGTCTTGGCCGTTTTCGTTGTGATCGCTAAATTCACCTTGTTTCCCCTTGTTTATAATATTTTCAACGTTCCAAGCAAACGAGTGCTTTTGTTTTGAAATCACTACCGCGAGTATCTCGCCCCCCCCCCCCCTCCCCCTCCCCCCTCGCTACAATGACCATTAGACCATTTAGTAAGGTAAAAAACAAAAAGCAAAAACGCCTCACAGACACTCTTCCGTTTACTTGTTTAATAAAGAAAACAAATGGTCCGTAGATACACGGAGTCATCTAACCCTAACCAGGGTTGCCAACTCTCACGCATCTGGCGTGTGACACACGCTTTCACTCTCAATCTCATGCTCTCACGCTGCCCAAACTATTCTCACGCCAAAACAAGAATACCGAAGACTAGAAACGGTTTTGAAAACTGTTGTCACGTAGTGATCGTCTTCGCAATAGAACATCTTTGATAATGTCTTCTGGCCAATCAGAATCAAGATAACGGCGAGGTGTTGTTGCAGGAAGTCCCGACGGAGAATAATTTTGCTGTAGTACATCTCTATACATCGATAAAACATTACGTGTTGATAGAAATCAACACGTAATGAAATAAGACCCCACGGTTTGATGATTGATAGGTGTGTGGGTTGTCTTTCATTTTGACACACAGAACAATGGGCGCTATCCACCCTTATCCACAATGTAAAGTAATTCACAGCCTCTTCCCTCTGTGAGGAGCAGCAGGTTCAGCTTTCAGAACAAAGTAACACAAAACTAAAATGGCATTCATTTTTTAAAAATGTGTAGTAATAGATTTATTTCTTTTTCTTCTCAAGAGAGTACCAGAATGTGTGCAGGGGTTGGGTTTTCAGCATGTCAACTCTTTCACTTGTGGGGAAATTGCAGGATTGGCTCCAGGTCGCCCTTTATATTTACTACAAGACAAAAGTGCCTTTTTTATTTCATACAGTTCAATTTGGATTGAGACAGGGAAATAATCTAAACCTCACGCGTGGCGTTTCACTGTCAAGGGGAGCGTGTATGTAATTACATTGCAAATACTGACTTGAGCCCCACCACTGTATGGGTTAGCCCTACCATAGATTACCCAACAAAAATACTCTGGCGCCGATAAATCAATGAATTGCTTATTGCGACAGGCACACAATAAAACAGTGGAAACAAACATGTGTTTGACTTTCATTAGTGAAGGAAACTGTGTGCCCTTTATAGTCTGTGTCCAATATTGTGTATTTGTATATATTGTATATCCTATATATATGCTAAGGTCCCACTACTGACACGATAGCAGTCATTTCGTGCGCATATGTGTAATTAAACCCATGATATCAAAATCTCACTCCAGCCAGGTACCCAAAGTTGGCAACCCTGCCCTAACCCTCTCCCTCCATCATGTTGATTTGAATCAGAAGTTCTGAACATGAGCCCGCCCCGCTCACCTTCTGAGCCAATCACAGCGCGATAATGACCTGCCTTCCGTTTCAACCATACTCCTTCCTTTTCCACTATACTTTCTCTCTCTCACATACATACATTCTTCTCTTGCATACATATATTCTCTTCAGACATGCATATATTATAAAATATATGTATGTAAAAGGAGAATGTATGTATGTAAGAGTGAAAATATATGTATGTAAAAGGAGAATGTATGTATGTAAGAGTGAAAATATATGTATGTAAAAGGAGAATGTATGTATGTAAGAGTGAAAATATATGTATGTAAAAGGAGAATGTATGTGCGTGAGAGGACCAGTATGAATTACGGCCTGTACGGCCCCTCATACGCTGTAGTAGTAAAGCGTTGCCTCCATTCTGGCCATTCAGTCGGCTTATCAAAAGAAAAGTTCGCTGGGGGATTACACTTGGCCATTCCGCCATCTATATTCCTTTACTTTGTCTTGTTTATTTCCTGTGACTCACCGGTCACTTCTGACACCATGTAGAGTGATCGAGGGTTGAGTATCTTTCACGACTCTATTATACAGTAAGTCAAGACATTACATGAGTAGGCAGAAACATAACAACTGGCGGGCTTACTCTGAAGTAAAGCAGTCCTTCGCATGCCGTAAGGCATGTCGCAACACTGTTGTAACAGCATTAACTCTGTATGCATTGTATGCATATGTGACAAGGTCCGTGCAGAAAGCAGAGCAGTGTGTACAATATATATCACTCAGTATAACAGGCCTACATTACTCTCTGTATTTGTATGCTTTAGTTTAGTAGATATCTACAAACAAAGAGTCGATATTTTTCTAAGACCATTTAGTGCTTCACATAATAAAATACACAACGGCTGTAGCCTGATTATGCTTTAGGAGCTGTAGGTGTGTGTGTGGTACAGTGTGTAGGTGTGTGTGTGTTGTACAGTGCGTAGATGCGGTGGACAGATGGGTCTCAGTTGGTTTGGTGTCCTCTGCTTACTTTTAATAGCCTACTTGTAAATACAACTTTTGGTCGGTAATTTAGATTCCCCATTTCAGCGACCAGAGAGAGGGGGGGATATATCCAGTCTCTGATTGTGTTACGTTATTATGAGAGTGCTCTCATACTTGTTTGATTCTGAAATTGTATATATTAATTATGTTAATAACGCGTTAACGGAAAAAAAAATTAACCCCACTAATTATTTTAACGCATGTGTGTTTTTTGTCCTCGGCCGCCCCGTAGTTTCAGAGCGCATCAAGTTTAAAATACCATCTACAAGCTGATGCTGACAGCCCCGCTCCTGCCGTCCGCTTGCAGCAGATCACACTTCCACGCTCACCGGCAGGCACCGACTGGATATCGGGAGGACCGGGAGGGTGTGTGTATGTGTGGCGCGAGCGAGAGAGAGACCTTACGTGTATTGTTGTTGTTAGCATCTGGTGCTAGCTAGCTGCGCTAAAGGATATAAGGAGTATATACATATACATATATATGTATATACCATTAACATATATATGTATATATATATATATATATGTATATACATATCCATCCATCCATCCATCTTCTTCCGCTTATCCGTGGTCGGGTCGCGGGGGTATCAGTTCCAGCAGAGAGCCCCAAACTTCCTTTTCCCTGGCGACATCAACCAGCTCTGACTGGGGGATCCCAAGGCGCTCCCAGGCTAGCGAAGAGATATAATCCCTCCACCTGGTTCTAGGTCTACCCCTTGGTCTCTTCCCAGCTGGACGTGCCTGGAACACCTCCCTAGGGAGGCGCCCAGGTGGCATCCTAACTAGGTGCCCGAACCACCTCAACTGGCTCCTTTCGATACATATATATATATATATATATATATATATATATATATATATATATATATATATATATATATATACATACACATGGGTGTCGCAGCCATTATATGAGGGTGGGACAAGTCCCCCCCACTTTTTCAAATGATTAGTTTAGACCCCCCCACTTTTACCATGTGGAAAGTCCGTGCATCGGTCTATCCACTCGCCGCTCTCTGTAGAGCACTGTGTCAGTGCTTCACTATCAAATCCATTCCACTTGCTTATTGAGAGAATGCCCAAATCAATGAAACTCCGTACCATGTTTTCACTGCTACTTTGTACCAAGGCAGATTCTCACATAGCGCGCATGTTCAAGGACTGTTGTCATAGGTGGACAGCTCAGATCTGATGTATGAAGCGTTGCCGGTAGTGGAGGTAAGGCACACACACCAAATGTTCAGGACATTGTTAATACAGCGAAAATCAAAGCTGACAATCTCTTGGTTTGATATGTTTTCTCCCCCAGACAACATGGACATAAGACATTTTTTTTCAAAGAAGAGGAAAGTAAGTTATCAGCTGGTAGCAGTTAATCAGATAACAGTGATGGCGGCGTCTCACTTCTTGAGAGGAGTTTCGTCTTTATGTCATGATAGAGAGATACAAATACTGAATAGTTTAGATGAGAAAAGGCATCGAAATGCCAGGTTACTAGTATTTATCACGTAAAAAGGGAACATGAATAACCCGATCTCTCTGTGCTCATGTAAACACCATGATGTCCATGTAGAGACGCAGTCAGTGTGTTTTACTGCCTCAGTTCGATGAGAGATTATTATGAGAGTTCTTTAACTTCTGTACTCTCTCTCACAATGATAATGTGCATTATGTTTTAATTATACTTCTTATCATTCAGAAGCTTGTTGTGTGTGTTTATGTTTTAGTGAGTGCTTATAGGCAATTTCCATCCCAGTATTCAGTTAACTATTTATTTTCTGTGCACATTACATAGACTAGCTAATATTCTACCTACTGCTTGAGACTTTGAGTCTTCAAAATGTCCAATGTCACAGACTGGGACTTACTTTAGGGTCAGTTGTATTTACATTCAGTATGACTTGTTATGATTCAATGTGAAAGAGTATACTGCTCAATAAATAATGATCACTTCACCACCTCTCTTGACATCTAGGCGCTTGAGAGTGAGTCAGAGGCAGAACATAGGGACAGTGGAGAGAGGTCCATTGCTGAGGTGAGTGATGAAAGGGAAAAGACAGTTTAGAGTAAATTGTGATGTGGACTCTCATCCCAGAATGTTAAGGAAATCAGTGGGGATATTAAACAGGAAACATATCAGTCAAGGGGCATCATATGACCAATATAGACAGAAGAGCAACATTTATTTGAACATTTAAGTCGATACCATTCCTAGGTGAACTTAACATCGGTATGGAGTCAGATCAGTCTCAATAATAATAAATGCTCACAGAAGGATTCACAAATGTATTTTGCGATGTATATATAAATGACTCTCCACAACAATATCTCTCAATGCACTCACAAATATTTATTGTTGTATATAAATGTACAAAAAATTGGCATTTAAACTGCTTTTTATTAATTCAAAGACGGCTCTGAATTAATAATCAAATATGTTTCCTTTCTTTACTACTGGATGAAATTACAAAATGTACCCATCATTTTCCTCATGCTAGTATAGCCACATAAAAGTATCAAACCACCTGTTAAATGCACCAGAATACAGGAAATCTATTTTTTTTTTTTTTCGTGGGGGGAATCCCCAAACCACCCGTTAAAAATGTCCCCCCCACATTCAGGATGCTTCCTACGCCCATGTACCATACATATACATATATACATACATATACATATATATTTTCACATCAGGTTTCATAGAGCTAAAACATTTCAAGTGCTACTCAACTGGCTTTAGATAAGCCAGTCCTTTATTAGTATATAATAATATATGTATATATATATATATTAGGGGTGTAACAGTTCACAAACATTTCGGTTCGGTATGTACCTCGGTTTTTAGGTCACGGTACGTTTTCGGTACAGCAGGCAGATCTATATGAAGAAGACATGAACATCATTCATAACTCAGAAGTCATGATGATTGAGATACCTTAGTTCAGGGGTGGGTCTAACAGAATGACTCTTGACCTCATGGGGTCAAATAACTTGGATGACCGGGGGAAGGGAAGAGAAGACTCAACCATGTGCAGAGAGAAATCACACTGCTTGGAGACTGAGTTCAATAAAAATTAAACCATACGACTTGTAGTCTGGCTTCAATAAAAATGTAACAAGACAAGGCCAGTTCATAACACACAAATTGTCCTCTTTGTATGTCTAATCTAGGTAGAATAATCCACTATTATATTTAATTTGAATGTACTTCATATACTCAGTAAACCTCTTTTTACTTTCCCTCAACGTTACTGTATGCAATTAAGTTCCTCTGAAATCTAATTAAGTACAATTCTCAGTTAATGAATATATTTTTTAACACTTAAAGGAAGTATTGGTGGAAAAGTTTCCTCACATAATGTAATCTTCATTACTAAAGCTAAAACCTAAAGAAATCATCACGGAACAGTTTTCTGTCCTTACCACTTAATTGTTTCAATAAAAACACTTTATTCCATCTAAGCGCTAATGTTTATGACAGACACGCCCTATTAATCCAATAAGCATGTAGGTCTTATATCTAGTAATATATTTTATTTCATGTTTTTACTCATAAAACAATATGACATTGTCCAGAATAGTAGTTAATTTTATATAACTTTTACTCTTTCATTCCAGAAGAAGGGGGCTTTCTTGAAACAAGAATGACTTCGTATTTCTTTATCTGACCAAGGCTTTCCTGTGTTCAATAATATATATATATATACATATATATATGCACCTAAATATATACATATATATATGCACCTAAATAATATAACAGAACAAGAGAAATCCATTAATTTCAATGGCTTTTGAAGCTCGCGTTTCTACTCTTGGATTTAACCTATAATGCGCTGCAGATTCCTACGAAAACTGGAAAGCACTATTCTGTTTTGTTCTGGATGGAATCTTTTTTTTAAAGAACCACTGAACTTCCCCGGCGAGTTAACCGTCTCAATTTCTACAAATCCACGGGGCCTTTCACCTTTTCTTTTCACCGCTTCACGTGCAGCAAACGAGTCAGTGGTGTGATTCTGAAAAATCCACGAGACTTCTAACTGTTGCTTTATCAATGTTATGTTTATCTATTTATGCTAAAAATATGTATTGTATTATACCTTCAATGACACCTGGGAAATATTCTTGACAACTCTAACTTTTAGCTTAGCCAATTTACAGACCTTCGATAGAAACAGGCGTCCGTTTTACCTTTTAGTTTTAGGATCCTTAAGTTGTCAGAAATTATTTCGAGGTATCCCCCTCCATCCGCTGGCTGCTCGTGCTCTCCCCTAAAAAACCCCACTCATGAGGTCATCACGTCGGGTATGTCACCAAATTGTTGGAGCAGATATCTCTGGTCTGCGCCGATCCTATAGGAGTGTGCTTTAAAAGAGGGAAAACTCAAAACAGCCAGGATGAGGGTTAAACAATAATCCGTTTTAATGATAAAAGATAATAATACAATACACTTTCAAAGGGGTGGGGTGGGCCCCCACTCCCTGCTCTGGTTCTGATGCCGGGAGATCCTCTCATCTTGTCGGCAGAAGTAAAAGAGACCGAACACACAAACACAAACAGGAGATGTAGAGGAACCACGGGGAGGAGTCGGGTGAGATTCTCCCCCCACAGGGCCCATCTTACAGCATTCCAGAGACTTGTTCACAAAGATATACTTATTAATACTCTCATATTTCCAGCTTTTGTTTACACACTGCTATTACTAATACAAAGTAATTAAACACATATATACCATTCAAGATATGTAGACTTCCCTGAAACATGACATACTGAAGACCTTAAGCAGAAGAACTCTCATATACACAGCCTGCTTACCTTCCCCTCCCCCAGAGTAATAAAAGCTGTTTAGCACCCAGGCATGTTTGAAGCAAGTTTAGTCCTCACATTTATGAAAGGATAAAACAGAGAAATCAATACAAAACACAAACACAGGTATTGTTTGAACAGTATTCACTTAACTGCTACTATTGATAATTACCAGAGAAACTCCAGGGCCTCTTTCAATATCTGGAAATTGCAACAAGACTTTCTGCCATTTCTACTGTAACACTCTTCCCAAATATCAGATGATATAATCATTAGGCTCCGTTAGCTCCGGCGGCCACCACTGGGATAATTGGGTCCCCTATTAACATTTGCTCCCGTTTAGCATTATGGGCGTCATAGCCATAGACTATACAAGTCTTACCCAAGGCTGAATCATAAACTAAAATGTTAATAACGCGTTAACGCAAAAAAATATTAACGCCACTAATTATTTTAACGCGATTAACGCATGTGTATTTTTTTTCCTCGGCCGCCCCGTAGTTTCAGAGCGCATCGAGTTTAAAATACCATCTACAAGCTGATGCTGACAGCCCCAGCTGATGCTGACAGCCCCAGCTCCTGCCGCCCGCTTGTGGCAGACCACACTTCCACCTCACCCGGCAGGCACCACTGGCTATTGGGAGGACCGGGAGGGTGTGTGTATGTGTGGCCCGAGCGAGCGAGAGAGAGACCTTACGTGCATTGTTGTTGTGTAGCATCTGGTGCTAGCTAGCTGCGCTAACGGATTTAAGGAGCTGTTTAAATGAAAACAGAGGAGCGACATTTCGCCACAACTGCGCCGAGCACTTGACTTTATGCAGGCAGCCAGACAGCGGGATATTGTAGGAAAAGTCAGCACACTCAGCACGGATAGTGCGCAACATGATTGCAGCGTCCAGGCAGCTCCCGTTCGAGCATATGCCTTGAGTTGCTCATAGCTCCAACGATCCATCACACACAGCAGCAAATTGGACCCAGGCAACTACCGCCCTGTTTCTATACTTACCTCCATCTCGAAAGTCATGGAAAAAATAGTATATGAACAGGTTGAAAAGTACCTCGCGGAAAAGAAACTAATCTATGAATTTCAATCTGGCTTTAGAACATTCCACTCCACTGACACATGCCTTCTTTATTTGAGCGACCACATCAAACAAGAGGTGGACGAGGGCAAGTACTGCGGCATGGTGATGCTGGACCTACAAAAGGCGTTCGACACTGTCAATCACCCCATTCTGATTGACAAGCTAAAAGCAATTGGTTTTGATAAACTATCGGTGAGCTGGATGCAATCCTACCTGGAGGGGAGAGAACAGATGGTGGAGGTAAACGGTACTCTGTCCCCCCCCCTCCCAGTGAGCTGTGGTGTTCCACAAGGAAGCATATTAGGTCCGTTACTGTTCCTAATTTATGCAAATGACATGTCATCAGCATGTGACTGCAACTTGTTCCTGTTCGCGGACGACTCAGCCCTGCTGGTCTCTGACAGGAGCAGATTGCAGGTTGAAAAAACCCTCAGCTCCGAGCTCGGCAGAATCTGCACCTGGCTCGCCGATAATAAATTATCATTACACCTGGGTAAAACAGAGTCCATTCTCTTCGGTTTGAAACATAATCTCAGCAAATCCGACGACTTCTCGGTTGCAGTGGGCGACATTATTGTCACAAGTAAGAAGGAAATTACATACCTAGGATCTATTCTTGAGGCAAACCTCTCCTGTGACAAAATGGCATCCAATGTAGTAAAAAAAGTAAATCAAAGAACTAGATTCCTATACCGGATCTCCTCTCTGGTAAACAAAAACACCCTGAAAACTCTGGCAGGAGCCCTCATTCAAGGGTACTATGACTATGCTTGCACGTCATGGTACCATAGCACCTCCAAGGCGCTAAAAATAAAACTTCAAACATCGCAAAATAAACTGGTCAGACTACTGCTTGACCTTTCATCTAGAACCCACCTCACCTCTGCCCACTTTGACAACCTAGGATGGCTTAGAGTAGACGACAGAGTACAGCTACTTGCAATGGGCCTGGTCTACAAGATCCACTACACCTCTATGGTACCCATGTACATGTCAAAATTCTTCCCAAAGGTCAAGGAATACCATGATCATAACACCAGAGGGAGCTCCACAAATCATGTGAAACCCAGATTTGGCACAAAAAAGGGGGAATACACGTTTCGCAATGATGCCACATCAAGGTGGAACGCTCTTCCCACAACTGTAAAGGAAAGTAAAACTATACTTACCTTCAAAGCCTCTCTTAAAGAGCACCTTCGGGGGAGAGCATTGCAAAACTGGCCCCGGTAATGGTACAAATCTCAACCTGTCGTACAATGGACAGCTTCCCCCCCCATCTATGTATATACTCACATTTTAGACTCTGTTACTAACTGTATATCTGTAATAATTAATAATAATAATAGATTTCAGTTGTTAGCGCTTTTACAGGTGCTCAAAGACGCTTTACAGATATAGTGAAGGGAAAAGGAAGGAACAACAAATAAATATATAGTAAACAATCACACATTAAAAGCCAGATTGAAGAGGTGAGTTTTTGTAAGTTTTTTGAAGGTGGTGAGGTCAGTGCAGTCTCTGATGGGTTGGGGGAGTGAGTTCCAGAGGGAGGGGGCAGCGAAGGAGAAGGCTCTGTCCCCCCAGGTCCGGTGATTGGTGCGGGTGGGGATGGATAGGAGGTTGGCTTCTGATGAGCGGAGGCAGCGGGAAGGGGCGTGGTGGTGCAGCAGGTCTGTGAGGTAGGGGGGGGCCTGATTGTTGAGGACTTTGTGAGTAATGAGGAGGACTTTGAAGTTGATTCTTTGACGGACGGGGAGCCAGTGGAGGTTCTGGAGGACGGGAGTGATGTGTCTCGGGAGCGGGTGTGGGTGAGGAGGCGGGCAGCAGAGTTCTGGATATGTTGGAGTTTATTATAGTATATATAGTTCACACACCACACACACACACACACACACACACACACACACACACACACACACACACACACACACACACACACACAACACCCACACACACACACACAACCCACACACACACACACACACACCACCCACACACACACACACACACACACACACACACACACACACACACACACACACACACACACACACACACACACACACACACACACACACACACACACACACACACACACACGTTGTATTGTATTATTGTATGAGAGAGGTTCCAGGTTGAATTGAGGCGAATATTTGTAATGTTCTGAGGTAGTTGTGTTTAATATTCATGAGAATATTTGTCATTGTTCAAATGATAATAAACATTAGCATAACGCATATTTGTCCACTCATATGTTGATAAGAGTATTAAAAACTTGAAAAATATTCCTCTAAGGTACATTTAGAACAGATAAAAATGTGCGATTAATTTGCGATTAATCGCGATTAACTATGGACAATCATGCGATTAATCGCGATTAAATATTTTAATCGACTGACAGCCCTAATATGTATGCATAAAGGGTTAGGGTATGCATAAATATGTATGCATAAGGGTTAGCTGGCTAATAAGTAACAAGCTAAGCTACCAAGCACACAAACACCTGCGAACGGGGTTAACATGTATAATATTATCATTTTAGACTTCTTGGAAGTTCTGTTAGTAACATTCAGCGCACAGCACGACATTTTAATTGTCTGGTATTTGTAACAATATCCCTAACAGGCACAATCACCACGAACACGGCTAAAGCTAAAGGGTCAAGTACAGTACTATGACTAACTAACGTTTGTAGCCTCTATGGTTTGTAGCCTAGCAGAGTGGACAAGTTGCTGTTAGCTGACAGTGAGGCACGTATCTGTCAATCAACGTGACCACGCCCTAATTTATTGCAAAAACGACCTAATATAAATAAAAGGGTCGTGTTAGAAAACAATTCACTCACAGATTCATAAGCATGAAGGTGGAATCTAACTATATCGATAATAATATTTATTGCATCCAGGGGTAGAATACAATGTTTTTTCTGCTGTAAAGTTGGGCATTTTAACATGGGGGTCTATGGAAATTGCTCCTTTCTGCAGCCAGTCCCTAGCGGCTCATGTATGAACTGCAGTGTGTGGCACTTCCGTATTGGCTTCCCGGCTGTTCCCCAGAGTTTGCCGCTTGGTTCTGACGGAGAGCACCAGAACGCCACTCCGCCACTTCCACAAATTGCAGTAACCATTAGGAGCCGCACACATGCCGCCGTTTTTGCGTGGCTGTGTCTTTAGTTGAAAGCCCAGTGGTCTGTTCATCTGTTATACTGATCATAAAGTCAATAACTGTGTTGTTATTAGCATCTGGTTAGTAGCTATGCTAACGAATATAAGAAGCTTTTTCTACAACCAGTGAGGTAAAGGCACATCTTTATATGATCATTATAGTTATCAAAAAACAAGAGAATAAAGTAAACAGATACAATACTATATGACTGTAAAACAAGTTGTTATTAATAAACAAGAATACAGTTTGAAAGGGGAGTGATTTGTAAAATATCCATAAAGAAAAAGAAAATCTGCTTACAGTTCTGTTTCATATGGGTGTTGAGAGATGTATCCATAGATCTCCTCATGTTGCTCTCAAAGTGCACCAGATTGATGCTTTTAACTTCAACATTTAAAAAAAAATCTTCCCGGGGGAGCATGCCCCCGGACCCCACTAGAGGAGGTCCCCACTTAAATCATGTTCACATGGATAGGAAACTAAATACATTTGCACACATCTTGTGTCCATATATCTCTGTTTTGGTGGTCATGCCACAACCGTGCACGTGCATGCATGAGTCATGGTAAGATATCTGGATTAAGAGGTTGCTTTGCACTGCATGAAAGAAAGGTGAAATGAATGGGCTGTGATTTTAGTTTTTTTAAGCAGAGGTCAATAATTTGTACGGCCCTCGGAGGATGTTGGAAAAATTGAAATGGCCCTTGAGAGGAAAAAGGTTCCCCACCCCTGCCTTAGTTAACGCAATAATGAAGGTATTGTTCCTGCATTAAGTCATGCGATACTATTAATACCTGTACATTACTGATAGTTCATGAAGTACTACATGAATGAATTCATGCTTTTGCATGCATTGAGTAATGCATGAATTCATGATGATTCATGTACCCTTACCATAAAGTTTTACCGGATAATTTCTCATCCACAATTAAAATTTAAATGTAACAATACTTAACTAGCAGATTACACAAAGTTATAATCATTAACTACAATAATGCGTAAGTCTGAAATAATAAAAAGTGACCCTGAAGGTTTTTAGTTTATCTTGTCTTACATAACTCACAGAGGGATATTTTCTTTATACTTCCATTCTGCCCTGCTGGCTTAAACTAACATTGATGTGTTCTACCTTGTCTGGATACATTTCAATATGGAATTAGTTGAAAGCACACCTTTAATACCACCATTTCCATAACACACTGCTCATTATTTATGCAAGCTTTCAATCTCTATGTTTATTCTAACCACTCTTCAAAATAAAAGCTCATTCTCAGCAGACTCAGAGCAGCAGTAAATGTAGAAATGTTTTCTCTGTCCCGGTCCTGGATGTAAACAAGTTGGTGGTCCGGGCCAAACCCCCCAGCTGACCATGCAGCCCCTCAGCGTCACACTACTCTTTGTTACTCTCCTGCTAACATTCCTCCACTCTGCATTCTTGCCCCTGTGTCAGCGCTGGGAACCAAGGCCTCAGCATGACTCGGGGTTCTGACATTCCCCCTCACCGGTCAACAAGATGTTTAGTCTGGGAAAACATAAGCATTATCCAAAGGTTATAGGGCATATTCCTCAATGGCTCCTTAGGTAACATTACAAAAATAAATGTACCTGTAAAAGAAAATGTGATGAGTAACCCAACCTAAATATCACAATATAAAAGTAATGTATCCTGATTACTTTTCATTATTTTGGATTACCTACCTCAGAATGAAATGCAATGCAAGTTAATACAAAATCCCCTGTAGTATATACTGTATGGCTTTTTTTAGGGCTGTCAAACGATTAAAATCAGATTAATCACAGTTTAGAAATTAATTAATCAGATTAATCACCATTCGAACTATGTCCAAAATATGCCATTTCTTTATGTATATTGTTGTGGGAATGGAAAGATAAATGAAAGAAGGCGGATATATCCATTTAACATACAGTATGTATGTATGTGTATTGTAACATTGTTCTGTGTGTCAAAATGAAAGACAGCCCACACACCTATCAATCATCAAACCGTAGGGTCTTCTATCCACACGTAATGTTGTATCGATGTATAGAGATGTACTACAGCAAACCTATTCTCCGTCGGGACTTCCTGCAACAACACACGCCGTTATCTTGATTCTGATTGGCCAGAAGACATTATCAAAGATGTTCTATTGAGAAGACGATCACTACGTGACAAAAGTTTTCAAAACCGTTTCTGGTCTTCGGTATTTCCAGACAAGTGGCTGAAATCAATCTTACTAACTGCTGTCTGTGCAATTTACTCCGCGCGAGTTGGCGGACTTTATTTTGCTTACTTTAACATCATTTTTCATGGTGGAAGAGGTGACATTTTTGGGCAGAGTTATCTCTCCAGCAGGTACAGGCATGTCCAGCACATCAAGAAGCATATTACACACACCCCAAACCCAAGACAGTCAAGAACATGCTATCTTTTCTGGGTGTCACAGGCTACAGCAGACACTACATCCCAGAGTATAACCTAAGGACAGCTGTACTAAGAACTGATCAATGAGAAGGGCATGCACATCTCACTGTCACCCTGGACTGGACACAAGCTGCAGAAGCTGCGTTCATTTCTCTCAAACAATCCATGTCCCAGGTCACCTCTCTCGCCTCTGCATCCTATGCATTACCATTTTTCCTTGATGTTTCTGAAAGTGAAAACACAGTAAATGGTATTCTATTTCAGAAAAAGGGGGATGTAGTCAATACTGATGTACATTAGTATCACCCTGGACAGAGTGGAGAACAGAAACTTCCTGCACAAGACATGCAGCAGGTACAGCACGTATCTTAAACAAGATTTCACACATTGTGATGAGACACCCTTTGACAGTACTGACAACACATAGCATTGTCTCTTTTGTGAACTCAAGTGCATTCACAATGGCTTCCACAAGACAGACCAGGTTAGAGAAAACTCTGACACAAGCACACATCACCTACACACATGAAGGAGTTAACAGCGCAGACACCATTGCCAGCGGAGTTATTATCCCTAGTGTCTTAAGGGGGGGGAGTGTTACGGCTGCTGCCTTCCTGGTTGTCTTAACTGTGTTAATCTGTTTGATATGTAAATGAGCTGTTGCCCTGACGTCATTGGCTGCCATCTCCTGTCCGCCCCCTGAAGATTGCAGCGCACAGCCGGCGCGCACCTGCTAGAGATGACTTCAAAGCCTGGGGACATCATCACTCGGGACTCTGTGATGTGGGACAGACGGTCTAGCCTCTTGGTGCATTTACTCGTTTGGTTGACGTTTAGTGCTTTTGTGTTATGTGTTAGTGTTAAAGTTATACTGTTTAGCAGCGTGTTGAACTAGTGTTTCTCTGTGGTTAGTTAGGTACTGTAGTATGATTGTGTAAATAGGATCCAGGGTAGCTTAGCGGTTAGCACCTGTCGATTAGCAGCAGCTGTGTTTTTGCACAGCTTTTCAGTTACATGTACCACGTTTAACGTGAGTTTTTGTTTCCCTTTTTGTGTACTAATTATTACTCTGTATGATCTGTCAAACTCCCTTTTGGAGTCCTCCTTTTGTTGTTTGTTAGCGATCAGTATTGGCACTTTGTTTATGCCAGGCTGCACGCCTTTATTATTTGTCACCACTATTTAACTATAATAAATCCTTATAACTATTACTAATTCCAACTGGTGTGTTGCACTTCCTCATCCCTAGTGGGGACGTAACAAGTAGGCAGAAACATAACAACTGGCGGGCTTACTCTGAAGTAAAGCAGTCCTTCGCATGCCATAAAGCATGTCACAACACTGTCGTAGCAGCCTTAACTCTGTATGCATTGTATGCATATGTGACATCTCCCTCTTTTTTCCTAGTTATTTAATGTTAAATAACTGTAAAGAGTTTTGACCGATTAGTCACAGCATCATCCTGTAATAGTAAACAACAGTCAAACTGTGATAGCAAATGTTCATTCAGTCGTACTGACTAACCAAAGTGTCCTATGAATACAGGTTAACTTCACAGATGATGTTAATAAAGATGGGTAACCAATACCTTCAGTAGTGCTGTTATAAAATAAAATTCAAGATACAAGTTTTATTTTCTAAACATTGCAGCAGTAATATCACATTTGCAAATAACATTCACAATAAACAGAACTCAAATTCAGCAGACTCAGAGTCCCCTGTGTTTGCCTATTCATTTTCTCCCCCCCAAAGGCCATAGGTGATTTTTTTTTTTATTCACCCCCAGAGGTCATTGTGAAACACCCAAAACACTCCTGTCTACAAGTCCAACCTAGTGGCCGGCTTACTGACACGGCCAGACCTGGTCTGAACACGTCCTGGTTTTGGTGTATGGGTTGTCACCTCACTTGGTTTCAGGGTAACAGTCTCTGGTGTGTTGGCGCTTACAGGCTGGGAAATCGCCACAGCACTCTCTGCTGGTGTTAGTGGGATGTGCTGTGCAGGTCGGGAAGTTGGTTCTGCCCGGAGATGAAGTCGGCACTGCACCTCCTTGTGTGTTAATGAGGTAAGACCTCGGAGTAACACACTCTTTTGAGACGATCGCTGGTGTCTTCCAGGACTTCTCGTTGTCGAGCTTGGTGTAGACTGTGTCTCCTGGCTGTAGAGCGGGTAGATGCCTGGCACCATGTCGTCGGTTGTAATAAAAGGCTTGTTTTGCTTTTCACTCGTGTCCTTTTATTTGACAATCTGTCTGTTAGGCCATTTAGGCCGTAGATTTTTCTCGAGTGTCGGGAGCGTCGTTCTGATCTTTCTCCCCATTAGCAGTTCTGCTGGACTGACTCCTGTGGTAGTACAGGAGTGTATCTATAGCACATAAGGGCTATCAGTGGATCTTCCTGACGAAGGATTCTCTTAGCGGTCTGTACTGCCCTTTCTGCATGACCGTTTCCTTGAGGATGGTGAGGGCTAGACGTGATGTGTCTGAAGTCCAACACCTGTGCCAGCTCCCGGAATTCTGCACTGGAGAATTGGGGACCATTGTCACTCCCAACCTCTTCAGGAATTCCAAACCTAGCAAACGTCGTTTTAAGTCTCCGGATGACAAGGGCACTGGTCGTAGATGGTAGTTGTAGTTTTCCAGATACCGTGAATAGTAGTCTGAAATCACAAGGTAGTTGTGCTTGTTATGTTCGCAGTGGTCGAGAGCGATTCTTTTCCACGGACGATCAGGCAGTGGTGTGGAAATAAGCGGCTCCTTTTGTTGAGCCCGCTTCTGCTCCTGGCAGCTCCTGCATATGTTGACAATGTTCTTAATGTCTACAGAGAGCCCCGGCCACCAAACTGATGCATTCACCCTTTCTCTGCATTTTGAGAGCCCCTTGTGTCCCTCATGTTTTTTTTATCTTATCTTTCTTACAGTGCAGACGCTTTTCTGCTTGCTCCTGCCTCTGCTTACTTTTATGCTGATTTTCCTATTCTTATTCTCTGAAAACTTCGAGCAGCAGCTCCTGGACATTAACTTATCACTGGGACAGTTCATCTTCGTAAATAGACGGAGGGTTTCAGCCATATTTCAACATTTTTACGACGACCTCAGTCTTACAGTAGCGTGGCCTAGCAACAGCTAAAGCCTGGTAGGCTACTGCATGCTAGTTGGTAGCAAAATGCCTCCGTTCTCTACAGATGACTTCCACAAACTTATACAGAAGATGGCTGTTGGAATGAAAATGCAACGTTGGAAGTTAACGTGGAAGGAATGGACATGTCATGGGAATGACACCACTTTACCAGTGTTGCAAAATAATGGAGAAGGGTATGCTAACTCACAGCTAGTTAGCAGCTACAAGGATTCCAAGTAACAGGGGGCCTGTGTACTGGGTAATAAATCTACAAGTGGTAGTCCTCCCTGGAACTCTCTGGGTGCAAAGCCGAAGAGTAAATCATTTCCATGGGATTTGGGAGGACGGATAACAGGCAGAGCCCAGCGCTCCGAAATCTGTGATGCGACGGCTGGCCTGCATTGTTATCACCCAGGAAGAGTGCCTCTTCAACCCCTAAACAGCAGTGGACATCTGCTAAAGGGAGAATTACAAACAATCCTCCTAAACCACCAAGTGTGCCAATCCAGAACAGATACGCTCCGCTGACCGAGAACCGGAGATCTCTTTCTGATGACCTGGATAACCTGTCCTCTTCACACAGCAGGGTAAGGAACAAAAGTAAAAGGCTAGAGGGAAAGCTAACGACTGGGCCTGAAACTCTGATTGTGGGTGACTCTGCTGTAAGTAAAAGGTCTGTGTAATATGAACAACACCAAAGTACTCTGTTTTCCCAAGGATGTGGTCTCTGACTTGGCTGAGAAGATCCTGCATATTGGGGCTAAACATCCAACTGTGAAGAATGTGGTACTACACATTGGAACAAATGATGTTGTGAAACAACAGTCAGAAGTGCTGAAAGAAGACTTTAAATGTTTGTTGCAAACTGTCAGCTCTGTAAATGCAGAGGTGTTCATCAGTGGCCCTCTACCGCCAGTCAGAAGAGGAGTGGAGAGATTCAGCAGATTGTTTGCACTGAACACCTGGCTTTCCAATGCCTGTACTGACCATTCTGTCCATTTTATTGACAATTTTAACTTTTTCTGGGATTGCAGACATCTTTTCAAGGCAAATGGAGTTTGCCTGAACAAGTCAGGAGTGAAATTGTTTATCTCTAACATTTTCAACTGCCTGCGTCATCAATCTGTTCCCTCTGCCAAGGACAGCGGCAAGAGGAATCAAAACAGGAGAAGACACAACAGATCGTGCAGAAACCCTGAAGAATTATCACTGCACCCGCCTGAGGAATGTTCTGATTATGGGAGACCTATGACACACATGGAGGACTCTCCGCTGCCCGTCACCCCCCCCCCTGACAACGCCTTTGAACACATGAAGGCGATACAGAGGGTTGGCATCGATTCTTTCCTGGAGTTCAAAGACCAAACTAAGGCGATCGCAGGGCTGGCAGCATTTCCTTTACCCCCCCTCAACGACGCCCACCAAAAAGACGGGCACCATCTCCCCCCCTCTTCATCACCGAGCCTACGTCAACCACCTCCCCCCCCTGGCAGCATGTCTTCTACCCCTACACAGCACACCTCTCCTCCACCATCTCCTCCGTCTCCACCGCCTCAACCACCTCCCTCCCTTCAAGAAAGCATCTGCAGTCTCCGAAGCCTGATAAGGATGTGTGTGTACAAAATGCTTACTGATGTATGCTGGGTCCAGGCTCAAGGGCGTATGGCACTCTCAACTCTTTCCAGGACATGCCAGGGCCCTGCCTGCCTGTAGCTTTGCCGATATCTGTGTTGATAGGTAATAGATTAAGAGCGGTGAATCATCGTAGATACAGGAAGCGCTCAAACGTTTGTGTGAGTTCATCTAATTTAGCAGTGATTCCATGTCAGCGACAGCTTGTTACAAAAAAGACTGATAGTGTGTTTAACAAACTTAAACTAGCTTTATTAATGTCAGGTCTTTGGCGGGAAAAACATTTTTAATCAATGATTTTATCACTGAGCACATCTCGATTATGTTTTTAACAGAAACTTGGATTGAACAAAATAATAGTGCAGCTGTTCTTATCGAATCAACCCCCCCCAACTTTGGTTTTATGAGTCAGGAAAGAATGCATAAGAAAGGGGGTGGAGTTGCTATTCTGTTCAATGATTCTCTTCAATGCAGGAAGACATCTTATGGGAACTTTGCTTCTTTTGAATATGTGGCCCTTCAGCTGAAATGCTCCTCTCGAGCTCTGTTCCTAAATCTATAGACCACCCAAATACTGTGCAAGCTTTTATGATGACTTTACTGAACTGCTGTCTATAGTGTGTATTGACTTTGACCGTTTAGTCATTGTTGTGATTTTAACATCCATGTTGACAACCCTCAGGACAGAGGGGCAAAAAACTGTTTTGTGTTCTTGATAGCCATGGACTGACTCAGCATGTGACGGAGCCCACGCACAATAAGGGGCACACTCTGGACTTAATTATCACAAAGGGTCTGAATATCTCTAAGGTTGTGGTGACTGATGTTGCACTCTCTGATCATTCCTGTGTTTTCTTTGAGAGCTCTATTTCTGTTCACAAAATGTTCAAAAAGAGGTAACCCAAAGCGATATTTAACTGAAAACACTAGGGAAATGTTTACTCAGAATTTTTCTTCCACACTTGCCCCTGCTAACATCTCAGTAAATGAGCTAGTAGATCATTTAATTCAAAAATTAAAAAATATTATAGATGCCATTGCCTCCCATACTAAGGTAAAAGGAAGTGTACTTGGCAAGAAAAAGATCTCCATGGAGAAAAGGCCATGGACCCGTGAGAGCAGAAAAGAAGAGAGTGTCGAAAAAGCTGAACGCAGGTGGCGAAAAACAAATGCGCCAGGTTCACTTTGAAATCTATAAAGTAGAGACTTGGCCTTTATAATTTGGAATTGAAAAAACGCACGACAATCGTTCTTCTCTGACATCATTACCAAAAACAAAAACAATGCACTGCCTTGTTTGCTACCGTCGACAGACTAACTAACCCCCCAGTGTCAGCCTCTGAATTTCTATCCACCAGGGCGTGCAATAATTTTGCCTCCTTTTTCACTGACAAAATTTAGAAAATAAGACAAGCAGTCAGTGCCTCTGCATCAGGAACAGCAAATGTGTTGTCTCTGTGTCCACTTAACATCAATTCAAACACCATGACACAATTCCATCAGATTAATGATAAAAACCTAGAGGACATTATTCAACTTCTGAAATCCTCCTCCTGCTGCCTTGATATTATTCCAACGGGATTTTTTAAAGATGTTTTGCCTTGCATGGCCTCAGATCTACTTCATATAGTAAACAAATCTCTTCACTCAGGTATTTTTCCACAGGCCCTGAAAACTGCAGTCATTAAACCGCTCTTAAAAAGAATAATCTAGATGCTTCAGTTATGAACAATTACAGGCCCATATCAAACCTGCCATTTCTAGGTAAAATCATTGAAAAGTTGTTTTTTCAACAGCTGAGTATTTTTTGCATTTAAATGACTGTTTCGATGTGTTCCAGTCAGGCTTTCGTCCAAACCACAGTACTGAGACTGCTCTTGTAAAGGTCTTTAATGACATCCACTAACACAGACATGGCAGAAACTTCAGTGTTAGTATTATTAGATCTCAGTGCTGCAATTGACACTGTTGACCACAGCATATTACTAGACCGACTGGAAAACTGGGTGGGACTTTCGGAAACCGTCCTAAATTGGTTTGAATCCTACTTAAAGGACAGAAACACTTTGTTTCTATTGGTAATACCATCTGAGTTGACAAATATGACATGTGGGGTTCCTCAAGGCTCCATCCTGGGCCGCTTCTCTTTAACATCTACATGCTACCACTGGCTCAGATAATGAAAACAACAAAATAAGTTACCATAGCTATGCAGATGACCACAATTTACGTAACAGTTTCAACAGGAGACTATGCTCCAATTCAAACACTGAGTAAGTGCATTGAACAATCAATGACTGGATGTGTCAGAACTTTCTCCAATTAAACAAAGATAAAACTGAGGTAATGGTTTTTGGAGCCAAGGCAGAACGTATAAAAGTTAGCGCTGAGCTTCAGTCTGCAATGTTCAAAACAACAGATAAAGCCAGAAATCTAGGTGTAGTCATGGACTCTGACCTGAGTTTCAACAGCCACATTAAACAGTTACTAAATCAGCCTACTATCACCTAAAGAACATATCTAGGATTAAAAGACTAATGTCGCAGCAGGATTTGGAAAAACTTGTCCATGCTTTTATCTTCAGTAGACTCGACTACTGCAATGGTGTCTTCACAGGTCTCACTAAAAGTCTATTCGGAAGCTGCAGCTGATTCAGAACGCCGCTGCTCGAGTCCTCACTAACACTAAGAAGTGGATCACATCACTCCTGTTCTGAAGTCTTTACACTGGCTTCCTGTGTGTCAAAGAATAGATTTCAAAACTGCTGCTGGTTTATAAAGCTTTGAATGGTTTAGGCCCAAAATACATTTCTGATCTACTGCTAATTATGACCATCCAGATCTCTCAGGTCTTCAGGACTGGTCAGCTTTCTGTCCCCAGAGTCAGAACTAAACATGGAGAAGCAGCGTTCAGTTATTATGCTCCAAATATCTGGAACAAACTCCCAGAAACCTGCAGGTCCGCTGCAACTCTGACTACTTTTAAATCCAGACTAAAGACTTTTCTTTTTGTCGCTGCTTTTAATTGAACTATTCATATCTTAGACTGCACTGTAACTTTTATCCATGTATTTTTTCTTTTAGTGTTTATCCATGTATTTCTTCTTTTAATGTTTATTTTATTAGCTTTTCTTTTTAATGACTGATTTTAAATGCCATTTTCTTAATGTCTTTCATTTGTTGTAAGCACTTTGAATTGCCTTGTGTTGAAAAGTGCTCTATAATAAACTTGCCTTGCCTTGCCTTGCCTTGCCTTGCCTTGCCTTGCCTTGCCTTGCCTCATGTACTTTCTGCAAAATGTCTGCTCTCAGTGACCCCGGAACCACAATCCTGTTTCCTCGTATGACTAAGCCATCAGCTTCTGACAGCTCATTTTTCACTTTGGTGTAGTCCCTGAAGTTCAGTGGAACATTACTACTGTATTCAGGCCTTCCTGCCCTAATCAGCTTGATGACAGCCTGAAGCTCACTGTCGGCTGCTGTCTCTTTTCTGATATTCTCCATTCTCGTTGGAGATGCTGGGATGCCCTGTATCACTGTGGCTACATAGCATGCCACATCTTCTTGAGTGTCAGTCTCTTCCTTTGTGTGTGTCTGTGGGCTTCGGGACAGTGTGTCGGCGACAACAATGGTCTTCCCAGGCACATGCTCTGCTAAAGGTTTGTACCTCATGAGCCTCATTAGTAGACGCTGACATCTCAAGGGGACGTTGTCAAGGCTTTGTTTGTTGATCAGTGGCACTAATGGTTTGTGGTCGGTCTCTAGCCTGAACTGATCCAAGCCACATAGATACTTGTCAAACTTCTCACAGGCCCATATGCTAGCCAAGCACTCCTTTTCTATCTGGGCGTAGCGTGTCTCCGCTTCTGTGAGACGCCTGGAACAGTAGGCTACTGGCTTCCACTCCTCTTCATGGAGCTGGAGGAGGACCCCCCCCCAGGCCATAGCTACTGGCATCAGCAGACACCGCTGTGGCTTTAGCCACATCATAGAAGACAAGAACAGGTGCCGTGGTCAGCATCTTCTTTATGTTCTCAAAGGCTGACTGCTGTGAGTGACCCCAGGTCCAGATGTTCCTGCTCTTCAAAGCTCGTACAGTGGTTGACCTATTGTGGAAAGGTTTGGAACGTACCTACCCAGGTAGTTCACCATGCCCAGGACTCTTTTCAGCTCATGGACGTTTCCTGGTGGAGCCAGCTGATGTCTGGCTTCAACTTTATCAGGGTCGGGCCTGACTCCTGACTGGTCGATGAGATGTCCCAGAAAGCGTAGCTGGCTTTGTCTGAGGGAGCATTTATCTTTATTAAGTTTTAAACCTGCTGACTCAACACGCTGTTATGAGGGGCCGTACAGGCCGTAATTCATATTGGTCCTCTCACGCACATACATTCTCCTTTTACATACATATTTTTCACTCTTACATACATACATTCTCCTTTTACATACATATATTTATAATATATGCATGTCTGAAGAGAATATATGTATGCAAGAGAAGAATGTATGTATGTGTGAAGACAATATATGTATGCAAGAGAAGAATGTATGTATGTGAGAGAAAGTATAGTGGAAACGGAAGGAGTATGGTTGAAACGGAAGGCAGGTCATTCTTGCGCTGTGATTGGCTCAGAAGGTCGAGCGGGGCGGGCTCATGTTCAGAACTTCTTATTTCAAATCAACATAACATGATGGAGGGAGATGAATCGCGTAGATTGCAGCAAGCATTAGGGGTTTTAAGGAACATTTTGTCAACCCCTGAAACATCCCTGTCATCGTCCCTTGAGCGGCAGAGGACAGGCTCACAGGCACAGGAGCAGCACGTTACTAATAACGTTTCTCACAGCGCGGTGGAGAGTGAGCTGAGAGAACGTTTCAGACCTGCCAACTCCCAAGTCGCTTCGGCAGGCCAAGAAGGAGGACAAACTGGAGGATCTTTGAGATACCAAACTCAGCTCCACTTTGGGAAGTGGAACTCGCGACCAAGGAAAAGGTGAGAACAACGTACATTCTGGGAGTTGTCAATCTACTCGAAATGTATGTTTGCTTATATAGCAACACACTTTAGCATGCTAAGTGGCCGTACACATGCTGCATTTTTTACCACCTGGTAAACATGAGGTGCGTCGCTCGGGCGCGTCGGCGGGCCAAAGGTTTTTTTAGGTGTTTATAAAATATTGTCCGTGGAACAGCAGTGTTTTCCCTTGAAAACGACGTGTCTGTCTCTGCTCTACCCACATAATCACACCAATGTGTGTGTGACCACCAGACTCTGGGACAGTTTCATCCGACAGGCCAAAAGACTGTCAAACACCTGAACTAAGAACATCCATAACATTCACCTGTGTGTAAATGACTAATTATGTATCACTTGTATACTCTTATGGCACTATTTTATTGTGTTTAGTTGCTCTATTGTATCTGTGTTATTGTGTTGCTCCGTTGGAGGAGCCTGTGACCTAAGATGTTCATCGACAGAACTACCCTGTAGCTATGTACGCATGACAATAAAAGCCTTGAATCTTGAATAGACCTAAAAGGCTTTTATTTCCGATTAATACAATGACAACTAATATAACTGTGTAACACTTGTAGACATGTCAATCGAGATGTGTAGAAAATTGAAGTATTTTTTTCTTCACACGCTTTTAAATTCCATGGACAATGACAAGTATGCTACTGTAATTTGAGCTACAACTTGATGAACTAACGTTACTAAATGTTGGATGAATGTTTAAGTTTACATATTTCGAACTATCACGCTAATGTTTTTAGCTTGCTATGCTGTTGATTAGTCCCCAATCTGTTTAAGGTGGGGAATGTGAAATAATTTCCCTTGCTAGCGGACAGCTAGTCAGGCATACATATTGATGAACTTAATCTTGCTAGAAAGGTTAATCAAAGTCTATGTTGTGTATGGTCAATATCTAAAGCATTACAGAGCAGGTGAGGACACATGGCTGACACACTTCTGTATTGTAAGTTAAGAAGATAATGTATTACTTCCAGCTCCGTCTAGTTTTGTCTTTCAGTAGAAAGACAACTCTTTATTTATGATATATCGCTTTGAACACCAGGAAAAGTGCTTTATAAATGTAATGTATTATTATTATTATCTTTTAATGAATATAAAATAAAGTATCTGCTTTGTTTTGTAGGGCCAAAACAGTTTATCATGAGACTTTCAACAAAGACATCATCCTTCTTCCGGGACCATCCAGCACTGCCGTCATAAAGCATCGGACAAAGCAACAGTTGCATGAACAAGGACATACAGTATATTGAATGGATTTGAATTCCAGAAATCCTGAGACCACAGGACTGTCACTGATCAAATTAGGGATGCCTTTGGAGAAAACTCTCAGCTGATGTGAGGTAAGCACTTTAATGTAATCATCCAGTCCCAGTCCAAACTGTGATATAGTGATTATATTCAAATGAAAAAAGGACCTAACCTATTAAGCCAGTTATTCATACTAGTACATTTGATTTTGTGGTTTCGCTACGTTCGTTCTCATTATTTTTCTGACTGCCATCATCAAAGAGGAAATGGAAAACAGACTGTCAGAGGATCCGTTTCAATGTGTCTTGTGTGTTTTTTTAAGCTTTTGTCATTTTACCCACTGCTTTTCAGCCTAGAGCTTCTGATGGCATGTGGCAACAGATTGATCAAGCCAAAACTGCGTGCTGGACAGGAACTGGATGCAAATCTCATACATAAAGTCTATAAATCGAAAGCCCTATACATCAGACCATCAAAGTCAATTTTGGTATGTGATATCACATTTGAATTAACCTGCAGAACATTGTAAAATAATAACCCATAATCGGTGTATAAACATGCCTGAAGATTAAATGTTGTCAGTTACCTCTGACATTTGAAATGTATGTTCTTCTTGAACTTTAATTTCAGCTTTGTAGTCATGAAAATGTTTACTAGCTATGTGTTTATTTATTTGTGTACTTCTATAGACTAATGCAGAGTTGGAATGCCTGTTTTAAATGTTATCCCAAGCACAGAAATTGACTTAATTGGCAGCTGCCTAGTTGGACTAACAGAGCTAATAATAGAAGGGGATACTGGTACTCGTCGGGAGATGTCACTTTTAAAGCATGGACAGTAAAAGTAATTGTTAGCAATATATCATTAATCCAAGTGTTTCCAGATACTCTTCAGTGTACAGTTGAAATGTAGTATATCTGAAAATTATTTGTATGTCTTTCCAAGGATGAGGTTACAGGCTATAGCAGTGAGGACAACAATTGTGCGGAAAACACTGGTTCAGCAAGGCAGCTGCGCTCCTCATTTCGACCACAAGATAGACAATCAAATGCATCTTCAGACAGTTTCAACAGTCCAATGACTGCCTCCCCACCAAACTGTACTTCTGCAGTTCAACCTTTTGCCTCATCAATTGGGTGTGGAGCGTCATTCACTCAAACTCCTGCCTTGACCTACCAAAGCAGTATCTCACCCTACCACAGCAGCACATCAGCGAGCAGTTATTCTACTCAACTGCCAGTATGCTCACTAGAAAGCTACCCTTCCAGCAGCCAGCCTTCTACATCATCATTTGGAGGAACAACTTCTGTTGATCCAGCTCCGGGCAGCACTCCAGCAAGCCATTGTCCTGTGTTACCCTCTACCTCAACACACCACCAATCAGCAATCTATGATAGCTACCTTACAATAATGTCTGCATTGTTTGATGAGTCTTCTGATGAGGAATTGAACCAGGCTATACTAGCAAACCTGCAGAGTGAAAGGTTAGTACAAAAAAGATCTCGGAGGGCATGCAAAAACACTGGTCAACACACACACATAATGCCACTTGCTCAAAACTAGTGTGTGTGCCCTAACTTTTATTTATCTTGCTAGTTCCAGGATGGCTGCGGGATGTTTGGTGCCGGTGAGAGATATTTTGCAAGATCTTGCAACAAAAATAAATCCTCAGAAGAAATGCAAGTTCAACATCAACCGATCCACAGTCCTGGATGGAGCCATCAAGGGTTTTAAACGAGGGACATACGATCCATGTCACACTATTTCTGTCAGGTTTTCTGATGATATGGGAGTACCTGAAGAGGCTGTGGACTTGGGTGGACCAAGAAGAGAGTTTCTAAGACTTCTAATGGAAGCTTTGCCCAAATCTCCGATGTTTGAGGGAGAAGAAGGCAAACTGAACGTGGCCTTTGACAGTACTGGTAAGTATTGATTGTAATCTCATATGATAAACTTCCAGATAACCATTTATTTACATGTATATCACTGTTTATATGATCTTACAGGCATTTTTTCAAATCTTTATACCATGCATTGTCAAATATATAATAATTTTCAGTTCGTCTAGCCATGAGAGAGGACCGGTACTTAGTTGCAGGCAGGCCATTGCAGTAAGCCTTGTACATGGCGGTTCTCCCGCAGGCTTTCTGTCCCCTCTTCTCTTGCCTTGTTGATGGCCCAGAATTGGCTAAGCCAGTGTTGGAAGATGTTGCCGGATATTGACCTGCACGAAAAAATTAATAGGGTAATTTATTTTCCTCAGTTTAGACTATGTTGTGCTGTAAGTGTGTCTACACGAGTAGCTAGTGCAGAGGGGAATATGTTGAAATGTTGCGCTTTCAAATGTTGTTTTTCCAAGTGAGACACAGAGTGCGTTGTCCTTTTGATAGGTTACATTTTTATCCTCAGTTTTTGCCTCTCCAATAAGGAATTGAAACCCATGAAGATTGGCATTGTGTTCAGGGGTTTTCTGTCGGCCAGTTCTGTTGAAGTGTATGCAGTAATTTCCCGACTAAACCGCACCGTATATAAGGCCACATGACAGTATTATGTTACATCATCGTGTCACATAGGCTTAAACTAAATGCCAGGTGGTTGTGGTGCAAAAAACGCTTCTAGCCATTTCAAAAGTTTTGTATAAAGTATTTGTGGGCTTGGGTTGTGTGTTAGAGCAAAAATACTGTAAACTAGACCCTCCAGAAAAACGCGGGGCAAAAATACCCTTGATTATGCGATTAAACATGCAGGGTTTTTATGTGATTTTATGCGTGAAATTGCGGAAAGTTGCGAAATATGCTAAAAAAAAAAAGTTAAATATTGGGCTATTTATTTATTCTCTCTCACACACAACCTGCCACTAACGTTAAGCCCCTTTACTATTCAATTAACACATTCAATGTTTATTTATTGTAAAAAGCAATTGGGCTATTTTAAATCACACTCTCTCTCTCTCTCTCTCTCTCTCTCACACAGGCACACACACACACACACACACCCACACACACACACACACACCACACACACACCTTCTCCGCCTCATTCTGTTTTCATTTACTCGTTCGTTATCTGACCAGCTTCAATCTTGGCTACTCACTGGTCGTTTCTTGTAGCCCTCGACAGGGTTTTGGAGGTCGATGCCTCGGTGAACGTGAGTTGTTTGGCTTTCTTGTCCGCAGCAGCAGAAAAGCATTTTCGAATGTTTGAATGAATCAAAGTGGGTCGTCACCAGATTTTCTCAAATGCTCCAACACACAGTTGCACGGGGTGCAGAATGTTTCCCCCCACTTTCGTGCAAGACACATCGGGTTTCTGCTTTGCCCGGTCTTTAGCAGAAATGTTTCGTCGGTAAAGGAGATGGATTAGATGTTTCATCTTGGTGTTTTCTCTCTCGTGTGAGCTCCACAGGTTCACATTAAAAAATAATTCACTCTACGGTGTTGTTTACCTTCTGTGATGCGCGAGCTGATGATGTCGCGTCATCTACATGCAACATCACTTCACGTCAAGACGAGTTCACTTTTTTCTTCTCAACTTTGTGTGGAAAAATGCAGGAATTATGCGGTAAAATTCTGTGATCGCAGAATCGCGTTTTCTGGAGGGTCTAGTAAACCCTCCCCGCACGCGTACATACACACATGTATTTTTCTCCTGTTTGAACAGCATCTAAGGCAAGTCATTTTTCCTTGCCATGACATTTAAAAAGGACTACATGTGAAGATGTAAAGCTTCTTTAGTTCAAACTTAAGTCGCCAATCAAAACACTTTAAAAAGCAAGTGTGGCTTTTTACTCAGATTTCGGGAATGGACGGAGAACACTTGGTGTGCTGGGACAAAATCCAAGCTCACCCGGAGAGTTTTCGCCCCCTTCTATGCTGGTCTCCTACAACCTCACAGCTGACCTGCTTGACAGCCTCTCACCATCCGGCCTATCTACAGTTGGCAGCAATAGAAGGAGTGCTGAAGAAGTTGTTGTTCCTTTCTGGAGAGACTACCTTACAGATGCAGAAGGTTAATGTATATTGGCTTAAAGCGTTTCTTGTATGAACTGAAATATCTCCTCGCTTGTAATTAACAATGCACTGCATCTTGACATTGTATCAGTTAAGGTGCAGTGTTTTTTTTGTTCGTTTGTGTTCTTTCTAAGTTCCGATGTATTGACTTTTCTCTAGATCAAGAGGGAACACAGAAGCTGAGGACAATTCTCGCCTTTGCCCACTGGAGCCAATACTGTTCCACCAATTGGCTTTGATCCACCCACCTTCAATTGAATTTCTTCACCAAAATGATGACTCAGGAAACACTTCTAAACTTCCCATTGCAAACACCTGCATCAACTGTTTGAAGTTGCCACTGCACAGCTCTTACAATAGACTTCCAGGGAAAATATGGACTTTGCACTCGGCAATACCCAGGGTTTCGGCATAGCTTCATTCATGGGCAGGCCTCCATCTCAGTATTCTGTTTAAAGGTCAAGTGTCACAACTCAAATAAATACATTGTAGTTCAAAAAATCCCAAACAGTTATTGACACGTTTTTATGGTGGATATCATTCCACAGTGGTTTTGCTGGGAAAATACCCATTTCTTAAAACATTAAGGTGCCAACATCTTTAAAGTACAGTTCAGATTTTGAGAAAGTTCAATAAAGGCAAATTCAACTTTATTATTGAGTAAACTTCAATTGGCTTTGGAACTTGGCTCTGTATTTGTCAGGATTAGGTTGCCAATCATTTGCAATCAAAGTTTTAAAAAAAAAAAGGTTTTATAAAGATGTACAATTGTTAGGTTACTGTTTAGGTTCATGGTTGCAGTTTTCTTCCAATGAATGGATCCTTGCTGTGTATAGGATGTTAAGACCTTTATGTGCATTAGTGAGCTCAAACCTCCATGTTATAACATTTCCAGCAATGTGTCTTACTTTAAATGTTCAAGAGAAATTGTTACCAAAAGTAATGAAACACGTGTGAATTGAAACCACATTTTATTAAAGCTTTGGCTCTGGAGAAGTTAATAAATTGACTGAAGTATTAATTATTTTAACAATTACTGTCCTTTGTCAAATACAATGATACAGCATCAGTGGAATATGTGAGAGGTCAGTAGGAGCACAAGAAGCAACAACAAAATCAGCACACCATAGAACAGAAGAGGACAAAAGCTGAACTTCTTTTCCCATTGCTCCACTGAAATAAACTTCTTTTGAAGCAGTGTATGTTAACTGACAATAGTTTAAGTGTCTGTGAAATAGAATATCGGTGTGCTTTGCTTTACACTACTAAAGGCAGTAAATATCCTGTGTGGACCTTTTCTATTGATGTGAATGTGCTCTTAAATAGGCCTATCTGTTGAGGGGGGGTTTGTTTCTTTTTGGTACGCCATTTGGTTCTATGATTTAGGTATGCCTCTCTTCAAGAAAATACACAAGGTTGCAAAACAAATATATACCATGATTCCCATCATCTTCAAATGGATGAAAAGTCTGCTGAAGTATATCCATTGTTGGGTCACTGATGGTACGGTTAATAGATGGAACAACAACGACATTGTTAGTCTGTAACTCTGGGAGTGGTCTGTTATCAACACCAAAGCCACTGTCTAGATCATAAATACCATTCATACTTGGGTTATGCGTTCCTGCATTGTTGACTATGCCTCTTGCCACAGCTGAAGAGGAGTTTGCCCCCGTTGTGTTGAAAGACCATGGTTATTCCACTGGTTCTGAAACTCAGTGGCAGCCATTTGAACCTGTGGCAAATAAATATAGTGAAGACAAAATATATGGAGCTCATTAAGTGAATCTAATACACCGTGCTCCTCCATAAAGTTGAAAAGATTAACAAAATGAAATGAGACTACTCGATTTACCTCTGCCCATAATCTCTCAATTCTTTGGTTGTGCACTGACCTGCCAGTAATTACACTATGTATTTCCCTCAAATAGTCAACAACCCTGTAAACATCCCTCAACCAATAGGAGGCCAGGTTGTCCTTGCGGGTGCGTTCGCTTTACTTATTAGAGTGTGCCGTAAGGGCGGTTACTCTTTGGTTTATAAACTCCCGCCCTCCACGGCTTTATTGCATGTACTTCACTTGTTTCATTTACAACTTTTGGGTAAAAAGCTCGTCAAAAGCACTCCATGTATCCATTTATTTGATTGTATATCCTTGAGGCTGGGGAAGATATATCAGCATGTCGTTCAACTTCGACATGCAAATGTTCTAATACACAACTGTACAAGTAAGTATAAGTATAACATGGACAAGTAAATAAAATAAGTTTAATAGGAGGATGTGGATTTATTTTCTCTCACCTTGTAATTACACAATCAAACACTCTATAATGTAGCTCTGGCCTTCACCTCACAAAAAACCTTTGTTGAATTGGAAACATTTTTCGAAGCTCTATTGACTGACATGCAATGACTGGGACTGATGGAAGAATCTGCGAGGAATGAACTAGGGGCAGAGAAATAATCATATTTTTAAAAGACAGCAGCTTCATAAGAGGCCAACAAGAGTGACAGGGTGTGTCAGTGTGCTGAAGGATAGACCAGCTATCCAGGCCAGACTAAAGACTTTCCAAGGTGTATAAATGCTGCTGCTGGAGTACTGACTGGAAGTCGAGCTGATATCATGTCTACCATCCTCTTAAAATACTCTGTCCAACAATATCAGTCTCATGAAGAAAGGTGTTTTAACGCTTATTCAAAAATATCAGAGATTAGAGAAACTTGTTCTCAGGAGGGGACATTGACAGAGGATTACTCAAAAAGTACACAGTACTTCATAGTATTTGTGGGAGTAGTTTCACTAGTCCAACAGTGTCAATCTCACGAAGAACTATGATTAAAAAAAATCAGTTTTTCCCTTGTCAAATTTAGCAGAAGTGGCTTGATTTTGTTCTCAGGAGGGGACTTTGACAGAGGATTTCAACAACAACAAAACACACACTAGAAGTAGGCTACTTCATTGTGGTAGTAGGTGTAAGACTACTGAGTCCTGCAGTATCAATATCATTAAGAACTAATGGTAAAATTGTCTTTGTATCACTCATCAAAGATAGCAGAAAACATGCATTGTGCTATATGGAGGGGACTTTGACAGAGTATTATCACAAAGTACACAGTAAAAGTACTTCAATGTATTGTTAGTAGCAGTCAAACAGGGTCAGTTTTATTAAGAACTTGTGGTAAAACATAACTTGTGGTAAAACATATTTGTAAAAAGAAAATGAAGAGCTATTGATTTGAAAAAACGAGAGACGGCTCTCTGTATAGTTTAAATCTCCTAACAATGTTGTCCATTTTAGACACAGGCTTATTATATTTACAGCCCTTAATAACGTTCATTTTCTGGGCTCAATGTGTGTCTTGGCCGTTTTCGTTGTGATCGCTAAATTCACCTTGTTTCCCCTTGTTTATAATATTTTCAACGTTCCAAGCAAACGAGTGCTTTTGTTTTGAAATCACTACCGCGAGTATCTCGCCCCCCCCCCCCTCCCCCTCCCCCCTCGCTACAATGACCATTAGACCATTTAGTAAGGTAAAAAACAAAAAGCAAAAACGCCTCACAGACACTCTTCCGTTTACTTGTTTAATAAAGAAAACAAATGGTCCGTAGATACACGGAGTCATCTAACCCTAACCAGGGTTTGCCAACTCTCACGCATCTGGCGGTGACACACGCTTTCACTCTCAATCTCATGCTCTCACGCTGCCCAAACTATTCTCACGCCAAAACAAGAATACCGAAGACTAGAAACGGTTTTGAAAACTGTTGTCACGTAGTGATCGTCTTCGCAATAGAACATCTTTGATAATGTCTTCTGGCCAATCAGAATCAAGATAACGGCGAGGTGTTGTTGCAGGAAGTCCCGACGGAGAATAATTTTGCTGTAGTACATCTCTATACATCGATAAAACATTACGTGTTGATAGAAATCAACACGTAATGAAATAAGACCCCACGGTTTGATGATTGATAGGTGTGTGGGTTGTCTTTCATTTTGACACACAGAACAATGGGCGCTATCCACCCTTATCCACAATGTAAAGTAATTCACAGCCTCTTCCCTCTGTGAGGAGCAGCAGGTTCAGCTTTCAGAACAAAGTAACACAAAACTAAAATGGCATTCATTTTTTAAAAATGTGTAGTAATAGATTTATTTCTTTTTCTTCTCAAGAGAGTACCAGAATGTGTGCAGGGGTTGGGTTTTCAGCATGTCAACTCTTTCACTTGTGGGGAAATTGCAGGATTGGCTCCAGGTCGCCCTTTATATTTACTACAAGACAAAAGTGCCTTTTTTATTTCATACAGTTCAATTTGGATTGAGACAGGGAAATAATCTAAACCTCACGCGTGGCGTTTCACTGTCAAGGGGAGCGTGTATGTAATTACATTGCAAATACTGACTTGAGCCCCACCACTGTATGGGTTAGCCCTACCATAGATTACCCAACAAAAATACTCTGGCGCCGATAAATCAATGAATTGCTTATTGCGACAGGCACACAATAAAACAGTGGAAACAAACATGTGTTTGACTTTCATTAGTGAAGGAAACTGTGTGCCCTTTATAGTCTGTGTCCAATATTGTGTATTTGTATATATTGTATATCCTATATATATGCTAGGTCCCACTACTGACACGATAGCAGTCATTTCGTGCGCATATGTGTAATTAAACCCATGATATCAAAATCTCACTCCAGCCAGGTACCCAAAGTTGGCAACCCTGCCCTAACCCTCTCCCTCCATCATGTTGATTTGAATCAGAAGTTCTGAACATGAGCCCGCCCCCGCTCACCTTCTGAGCCAATCACAGCGCGATAATGACCTGCCTTCCGTTTCAACCATACTCCTTCCTTTTCCACTATACTTTCTCTCTCTCACATACATACATTCTTCTCTTGCATACATATATTCTCTTCAGACATGCATATATTATAAAATATATGTATGTAAAAGGAGAATGTATGTATGTAAGAGTGAAAATATATGTATGTAAAAGGAGAATGTATGTATGTAAGAGTGAAAATATATGTATGTAAAAGGAGAATGTATGTATGTAAGAGTGAAAATATATGTATGTAAAAGGAGAATGTATGTGCGTGAGAGGACCAGTATGAATTACGGCCTGTACGGCCCCTCATACGCTGTAGTAGTAAAGCGTTGCCTCCATTCTGGCCATTCAGTCGGCTTATCAAAAGAAAAGTTCGCTGGGGGGATTACACTTGGCCATTCCGCCATCTATATTCCTTTACTTTGTCTTGTTTATTCCTGTGACTCACCGGTCACTTCTGACACCATGTAGAGTGATCGAGGGTTGAGTATCTTTCACGACTCTATTATACAGTAAGTCAAGACATTACATGAGTAGGCAGAAACATAACAACTGGCGGGCTTACTCTGAAGTAAAGCAGTCCTTCGCATGCCGTAAGGCATGTCGCAACACTGTTGTAACAGCATTAACTCTGTATGCATTGTATGCATATGTGACAAGGTCCGTGCAGAAAGCAGAGCAGTGTGTACAATATATATCACTCAGTATAACAGGCCTACATTACTCTCTGTATTTGTATGCTTTAGTTTAGTAGATATCTACAAACAAAGAGTCGATATTTTTCTAAGACCATTTAGTGCTTCACATAATAAAATACACAACGGCTGTAGCCTGATTATGCTTTAGGAGCTGTAGGTGTGTGTGTGGTACAGTGTGTAGGTGTGTGTGTGTTGTACAGTGCGTAGATGCGGTGGACAGATGGGTCTCAGTTGGTTTGGTGTCCTCTGCTTACTTTTAATAGCCTACTTGTAAATACAACTTTTGGTCGGTAATTTAGATTCCCCATTTCAGCGACCAGAGAGAGGGGGGGATATATCCAGTCTCTGATTGTGTTACGTTATTATGAGAGTGCTCTCATACTTGTTTGATTCTGAAATTGTATATATTAATTATGTTAATAACGCGTTAACGGAAAAAAAAATTAACCCCACTAATTATTTTAACGCATGTGTGTTTTTTGTCCTCGGCCGCCCCGTAGTTTCAGAGCGCATCAAGTTTAAAATACCATCTACAAGCTGATGCTGACAGCCCCGCTCCTGCCGTCCGCTTGCAGCAGATCACACTTCCACGCTCACCGGCAGGCACCGACTGGATATCGGGAGGACCGGGAGGGTGTGTGTATGTGTGGCGCGAGCGAGAGAGAGACCTTACGTGTATTGTTGTTGTTAGCATCTGGTGCTAGCTAGCTGCGCTAAAGGATATAAGGAGTATATACATATACATATATATGTATATACCATTAACATATATATGTATATATATATATATATATGTATATACATATCCATCCATCCATCCATCTTCTTCCGCTTATCCGTGGTCGGGTCGCGGGGGTATCAGTTCCAGCAGAGAGCCCCAAACTTCCTTTTCCCTGGCGACATCAACCAGCTCTGACTGGGGGATCCCAAGGCGCTCCCAGGCTAGCGAAGAGATATAATCCCTCCACCTGGTTCTAGGTCTACCCCTTGGTCTCTTCCCAGCTGGACGTGCCTGGAACACCTCCCTAGGGAGGCGCCCAGGTGGCATCCTAACTAGGTGCCCGAACCACCTCAACTGGCTCCTTTCGATACATATATATATATATATATATATATATATATATATATATATATATATATATATATATATATATATACATACACATGGGTGTCGCAGCCATTATATGAGGGTGGGACAAGTCCCCCCCACTTTTTCAAATGATTAGTTTAGACCCCCCCACTTTTACCATGTGGAAAGTCCGTGCATCGGTCTATCCACTCGCCGCTCTCTGTAGAGCACTGTGTCAGTGCTTCACTATCAAATCCATTCCACTTGCTTATTGAGAGAATGCCCAAATCAATGAAACTCCGTACCATGTTTTCACTGCTACTTTGTACCAAGGCAGATTCTCACATAGCGCGCATGTTCAAGGACTGTTGTCATAGGTGGACAGCTCAGATCTGATGTATGAAGCGTTGCCGGTAGTGGAGGTAAGGCACACACACCAAATGTTCAGGACATTGTTAATACAGCGAAAATCAAAGCTGACAATCTCTTGGTTTGATATGTTTTCTCCCCCAGACAACATGGACATAAGACATTTTTTTTCAAAGAAGAGGAAAGTAAGTTATCAGCTGGTAGCAGTTAATCAGATAACAGTGATGGCGGCGTCTCACTTCTTGAGAGGAGTTTCGTCTTTATGTCATGATAGAGAGATACAAATACTGAATAGTTTAGATGAGAAAAGGCATCGAAATGCCAGGTTACTAGTATTTATCACGTAAAAAGGGAACATGAATAACCCGATCTCTCTGTGCTCATGTAAACACCATGATGTCCATGTAGAGACGCAGTCAGTGTGTTTTACTGCCTCAGTTCGATGAGAGATTATTATGAGAGTTCTTTAACTTCTGTACTCTCTCTCACAATGATAATGTGCATTATGTTTTAATTATACTTCTTATCATTCAGAAGCTTGTTGTGTGTGTTTATGTTTTAGTGAGTGCTTATAGGCAATTTCCATCCCAGTATTCAGTTAACTATTTATTTTCTGTGCACATTACATAGACTAGCTAATATTCTACCTACTGCTTGAGACTTTGAGTCTTCAAAATGTCCAATGTCACAGACTGGGACTTACTTTAGGGTCAGTTGTATTTACATTCAGTATGACTTGTTATGATTCAATGTGAAAGAGTATACTGCTCAATAAATAATGATCACTTCACCACCTCTCTTGACATCTAGGCGCTTGAGAGTGAGTCAGAGGCAGAACATAGGGACAGTGGAGAGAGGTCCATTGCTGAGGTGAGTGATGAAAGGGAAAAGACAGTTTAGAGTAAATTGTGATGTGGACTCTCATCCCAGAATGTTAAGGAAATCAGTGGGGATATTAAACAGGAAACATATCAGTCAAGGGGCATCATATGACCAATATAGACAGAAGAGCAACATTTATTTGAACATTTAAGTCGATACCATTCCTAGGTGAACTTAACATCGGTATGGAGTCAGATCAGTCTCAATAATAATAAATGCTCACAGAAGGATTCACAAATGTATTTTGCGATGTATATATAAATGACTCTCCACAACAATATCTCTCAATGCACTCACAAATATTTATTGTTGTATATAAATGTACAAAAAATTGGCATTTAAACTGCTTTTTATTAATTCAAAGACGGCTCTGAATTAATAATCAAATATGTTTCCTTTCTTTACTACTGGATGAAATTACAAAATGTACCCATCATTTTCCTCATGCTAGTATAGCCACATAAAAGTATCAAACCACCTGTTAAAATGCACCAGAATACAGGAAATCTATTTTTTTTTTTTTTCGTGGGGGGGAATCCCCAAACCACCCGTTAAAAATGTCCCCCCCACATTCAGGATGCTTCCTACGCCCATGTACCATACATATACATATATACATACATATACATATATATTTTCACATCAGGTTTCATAGAGCTAAAACATTTCAAGTGCTACTCAACTGGCTTTAGATAAGCCAGTCCTTTATTAGTATATAATAATATATGTATATATATATATATTAGGGGTGTAACAGTTCACAAACATTTCGGTTCGGTATGTACCTCGGTTTTTAGGTCACGGTACGTTTTCGGTACAGCAGGCAGATCTATATGAAGAAGACATGAACATCATTCATAACTCAGAAGTCATGATGATTGAGATACCTTAGTTCAGGGGTGGGTCTAACAGAATGACTCTTGACCTCATGGGGTCAAATAACTTGGATGACCGGGGGAAGGGAAGAGAAGACTCAACCATGTGCAGAGAGAAATCACACTGCTTGGAGACTGAGTTCAATAAAAATTAAACCATACGACTTGTAGTCTGGCTTCAATAAAAATGTAACAAGACAAGGCCAGTTCATAACACACAAATTGTCCTCTTTGTATGTCTAATCTAGGTAGAATAATCCACTATTATATTTAATTTGAATGTACTTCATATACTCAGTAAACCTCTTTTTACTTTCCCTCAACGTTACTGTATGCAATTAAGTTCCTCTGAAATCTAATTAAGTACAATTCTCAGTTAATGAATATATTTTTTAACACTTAAAGGAAGTATTGGTGGAAAAGTTTCCTCACATAATGTAATCTTCATTACTAAAGCTAAAACCTAAAGAAATCATCACGGAACAGTTTTCTGTCCTTACCACTTAATTGTTTCAATAAAAACACTTTATTCCATCTAAGCGCTAATGTTTATGACAGACACGCCCTATTAATCCAATAAGCATGTAGGTCTTATATCTAGTAATATATTTTATTTCATGTTTTTACTCATAAAACAATATGACATTGTCCAGAATAGTAGTTAATTTTATATAACTTTTACTCTTTCATTCCAGAAGAAGGGGGCTTTCTTGAAACAAGAATGACTTCGTATTTCTTTATCTGACCAAGGCTTTCCTGTGTTCAATAATATATATATATATACATATATATATGCACCTAAATATATACATATATATATGCACCTAAATAATATAACAGAACAAGAGAAATCCATTAATTTCAATGGCTTTTGAAGCTCGCGTTTCTACTCTTGGATTTAACCTATAATGCGCTGCAGATTCCTACGAAAACTGGAAAGCACTATTCTGTTTTGTTCTGGATGGAATCTTTTTTTTAAAGAACCACTGAACTTCCCCGGCGAGTTAACCGTCTCAATTTCTACAAATCCACGGGGCCTTTCACCTTTTCTTTTCACCGCTTCACGTGCAGCAAACGAGTCAGTGGTGTGATTCTGAAAAATCCACGAGACTTCTAACTGTTGCTTTATCAATGTTATGTTTATCTATTTATGCTAAAAATATGTATTGTATTATACCTTCAATGACACCTGGGAAATATTCTTGACAACTCTAACTTTTAGCTTAGCCAATTTACAGACCTTCGATAGAAACAGGCGTCCGTTTTACCTTTTAGTTTTAGGATCCTTAAGTTGTCAGAAATTATTTCGAGGTATCCCCCTCCATCCGCTGGCTGCTCGTGCTCTCCCCTAAAAAACCCCACTCATGAGGTCATCACGTCGGGTATGTCACCAAATTGTTGGAGCAGATATCTCTGGTCTGCGCCGATCCTATAGGAGTGTGCTTTAAAAGAGGGAAAACTCAAAACAGCCAGGATGAGGGTTAAACAATAATCCGTTTTAATGATAAAAGATAATAATACAATACACTTTCAAAGGGGTGGGGTGGGCCCCCACTCCCTGCTCTGGTTCTGATGCCGGGAGATCCTCTCATCTTGTCGGCAGAAGTAAAAGAGACCGAACACACAAACACAAACAGGAGATGTAGAGGAACCACGGGGAGGAGTCGGGTGAGATTCTCCCCCCACAGGGCCCATCTTACAGCATTCCAGAGACTTGTTCACAAAGATATACTTATTAATACTCTCATATTTCCAGCTTTTGTTTACACACTGCTATTACTAATACAAAGTAATTAAACACATATATACCATTCAAGATATGTAGACTTCCCTGAAACATGACATACTGAAGACCTTAAGCAGAAGAACTCTCATATACACAGCCTGCTTACCTTCCCCTCCCCCAGAGTAATAAAAGCTGTTTAGCACCCAGGCATGTTTGAAGCAAGTTTAGTCCTCACATTTATGAAAGGATAAAACAGAGAAATCAATACAAAACACAAACACAGGTATTGTTTGAACAGTATTCACTTAACTGCTACTATTGATAATTACCAGAGAAACTCCAGGGCCTCTTTCAATATCTGGAAATTGCAACAAGACTTTCTGCCATTTCTACTGTAACACTCTTCCCAAATATCAGATGATATAATCATTAGGCTCCGTTAGCTCCGGCGGCCACCACTGGGATAATTGGGTCCCCTATTAACATTTGCTCCCGTTTAGCATTATGGGCGTCATAGCCATAGACTATACAAGTCTTACCCAAGGCTGAATCATAAACTAAAATGTTAATAACGCGTTAACGCAAAAAAATATTAACGCCACTAATTATTTTAACGCGATTAACGCATGTGTATTTTTTTTCCTCGGCCGCCCCGTAGTTTCAGAGCGCATCGAGTTTAAAATACCATCTACAAGCTGATGCTGACAGCCCCGCTGATGCTGACAGCCCCGCTCCTGCCGCCCGCTTGTGGCAGACCACACTTCCACGCTCACCGGCAGGCACCAACTGGCTATTGGGAGGACCGGGAGGGTGTGTGTATGTGTGGCCCGAGCGAGCGAGAGAGAGACCTTACGTGCATTGTTGTTGTTAGCATCTGGTGCTAGCTAGCTGCGCTAACGGATTTAAGGAGCTGTTTAAATGAAAACAGAGGAGCGACATTTCGCCACAACTGCGCCGAGCACTTGACTTTATGCAGGCAGCCAGACAGCGGGATATTGTAGGAAAAGTCAGCACACTCAGCACGGATAGTGCGCAACATGATTGCAGCGTCCAGGCAGCTCCCGTTCGAGCATATGCCTTGAGTTGCTCATAGCTCCAACGATCCATCACACACACAGCAGCAAATTGGACCCAGGCAACTACCGCCCTGTTTCTATACTTACCTCCATCTCGAAAGTCATGGAAAAAATAGTATATGAACAGGTTGAAAAGTACCTCGCGGAAAAGAAACTAATCTATGAATTTCAATCTGGCTTTAGAACATTCCACTCCACTGACACATGCCTTCTTTATTTGAGCGACCACATCAAACAAGAGGTGGACGAGGGCAAGTACTGCGGCATGGTGATGCTGGACCTACAAAAGGCGTTCGACACTGTCAATCACCCCATTCTGATTGACAAGCTAAAAGCAATTGGTTTTGATAAACTATCGGTGAGCTGGATGCAATCCTACCTGGAGGGGAGAGAACAGATGGTGGAGGTAAACGGTACTCTGTCCCCCCCCCTCCCAGTGAGCTGTGGTGTTCCACAAGGAAGCATATTAGGTCCGTTACTGTTCCTAATTTATGCAAATGACATGTCATCAGCATGTGACTGCAACTTGTTCCTGTTCGCGGACGACTCAGCCCTGCTGGTCTCTGACAGGAGCAGATTGCAGGTTGAAAAAACCCTCAGCTCCGAGCTCGGCAGAATCTGCACCTGGCTCGCCGATAATAAATTATCATTACACCTGGGTAAAACAGAGTCCATTCTCTTCGGTTTGAAACATAATCTCAGCAAATCCGACGACTTCTCGGTTGCAGTGGGCGACATTATTGTCACAAGTAAGAAGGAAATTACATACCTAGGATCTATTCTTGAGGCAAACCTCTCCTGTGACAAAATGGCATCCAATGTAGTAAAAAAAGTAAATCAAAGAACTAGATTCCTATACCGGATCTCCTCTCTGGTAAACAAAAACACCCTGAAAACTCTGGCAGGAGCCCTCATTCAAGGGTACTATGACTATGCTTGCACGTCATGGTACCATAGCACCTCCAAGGCGCTAAAAATAAAACTTCAAACATCGCAAAATAAACTGGTCAGACTACTGCTTGACCTTTCATCTAGAACCCACCTCACCTCTGCCCACTTTGACAACCTAGGATGGCTTAGAGTAGACGACAGAGTACAGCTACTTGCAATGGGCCTGGTCTACAAGATCCACTACACCTCTATGGTACCCATGTACATGTCAAAATTCTTCCCAAAGGTCAAGGAATACCATGATCATAACACCAGAGGGAGCTCCACAAATCATGTGAAACCCAGATTTGGCACAAAAAAGGGGGAATACACGTTTCGCAATGATGCCACATCAAGGTGGAACGCTCTTCCCACAACTGTAAAGGAAAGTAAAACTATACTTACCTTCAAAGCCTCTCTTAAAGAGCACCTTCGGGGGAGAGCATTGCAAAACTGGCCCCGGTAATGGTACAAATCTCAACCTGTCGTACAATGGACAGCTTCCCCCCCCATCTATGTATATACTCACATTTTAGACTCTGTTACTAACTGTATATCTGTAATAATAATAATAATAATAATAGATTTCAGTTGTTAGCGCTTTTACAGGTGCTCAAAGACGCTTTACAGATATAGTGAAGGGAAAAGGAAGGAACAACAAATAAATATATAGTAAACAATCACACATTAAAAGCCAGATTGAAGAGGTGAGTTTTTGTAAGTTTTTTGAAGGTGGTGAGGTCAGTGCAGTCTCTGATGGGTTGGGGGAGTGAGTTCCAGAGGGAGGGGGCAGCGAAGGAGAAGGCTCTGTCCCCCCAGGTCCGGTGATTGGTGCGGGTGGGGATGGATAGGAGGTTGGCTTCTGATGAGCGGAGGCAGCGGGAAGGGGCGTGGTGGTGCAGCAGGTCTGTGAGGTAGGGGGGGGCCTGATTGTTGAGGACTTTGTGAGTAATGAGGAGGACTTTGAAGTTGATTCTTTGACGGACGGGGAGCCAGTGGAGGTTCTGGAGGACGGGAGTGATGTGGTCTCGGGAGCGGGTGTGGGTGAGGAGGCGGGCAGCAGAGTTCTGGATATGTTGGAGTTTATTATAGTATATATAGTTCACACACACACACACACACACACACACACACACACACACACACACACACACACACACACACACACACACACACACACACACACACACACACACACACACACACACACACACACACACACACACACACACACACACACACACACACACACACACACACACACACACACACACACACACACACACACACACACACACACACACACACACACACACACACACACACACACACACGTTGTATTGTATTATTGTATGAGAGAGGTTCCAGGTTGAATTGAGGCGAATATTTGTAATGTTCTGAGGTAGTTGTGTTTAATATTCATGAGAATATTTGTCATTGTTCAAATGATAATAAACATTAGCATAACGCATATTTGTCCACTCATATGTTGATAAGAGTATTAAAAACTTGAAAAATATTCCTCTAAGGTACATTTAGAACAGATAAAAAATGTGCGATTAATTTGCGATAAATCGCGATTAACTATGGACAATCATGTGATTAATCGCGATTAAATATTTTAATCGACTGACAGCCCTAATATGTATGCATAAAGGGTTAGGGTATGCATAAATATGTATGCATAAAGGGTTAGCTGGCTAATAAGTAACAAGCTAAGCTACCAAGCACACAAACACCTGCGAACGGGGTTAACATGTATAATATTATCATTTTAGACTTCTTGGAAGTTCTGTTAGTACATTCAAGCGCACAGCACGACATTTTAATTGTCTGGTATTTGTAACAATATTCCCTAACAGGCACAATCACCACGAACACGGCTAAAGCTAAAGGGTCAAGTACAGTACTATGACTAACTAACGTTGTAGCCTCTATGGTTGTAGCCTAGCAGAGTGGACAAGTTGCTGTTAGCTGACAGTGAGGCACGTATCTGTCAATCAACGTGACCACGCCCTAATTTATGCAAAAACGACCTAATATAAATAAAAGGGTCGTGTTAGAAAACAATTCACTCACAGATTCATAAGCATGAAGGTGGAATCTAACTATATCGATAATAATATTTATTGCATCCAGGGGTAGAAACATGTTTTTTTCTGCTGTAAAGTTGGGCATTTTAACATGGGGGTCTATGGAAATTGCTCCTTTCTGCAGCCAGTCCCTAGCGGCTCATGTATGAACTGCAGTGTGTGGCACTTCCGTATTGGCTTCCCGGCTGTTCCCCAGAGTTTGCCGCTTGGTTCTGACGGAGAGCACCAGAACGCCACTCCGCCACTTCCACAAATTGCAGTAACCATTAGGAGCCGCACACATGCCGCCGTTTTTGCGTGGCTGTGTCTTTAGTTGAAAGCCCAGTGGTCTGTTCATCTGTTATACTGATCATAAAGTCAATAACTGTGTTGTTATTAGCATCTGGTTAGCTAGCTATGCTAACGAATATAAGAAGCTTTTTCTACAACCAGTGAGGTAAAGGCACATCTTTATATGATCATTATAGTTATCAAAAAACAAGAGAATAAAGTAAACAGATACAATACTATATGACTGTAAAACAAGTTGTTATTAATAAACAAGAATACAGTTTGAAAGGGGAGTGATTTGTAAAATATCCATAAAGAAAAAGAAAATCTGCTTACAGTTCTGTTTCATATGGGTGTTGAGAGATGTATCCATAGATCTCCTCATGTTGCTCTCAAAGTGCACCAGATTGATGCTTTTAACTTCAACATTTAAAAAAAAATCTTCCCGGGGGAGCATGCCCCCGGACCCCACTAGAGGAGGTCCCCACTTAAATCATGTTCACATGGATAGGAAACTAAATACATTTGCACACATCTTGTGTCCATATATCTCTGTTTTGGTGGTCATGCCACAACCGTGCACGTGCATGCATGAGTCATGGTAAGATATCTGGATTAAGAGGTTGCTTTGCACTGCATGAAAGAAAGGTGAAATGAATGGGCTGTGATTTTAGTTTTTTTAAGCAGAGGTCAATAATTTGTACGGCCCTCGGAGGATGTTGGAAAAATTGAAATGGCCCTTGAGAGGAAAAAGGTTCCCCACCCCTGCCTTAGTTAACGCAATAATGAAGGTATTGTTCCTGCATTAAGTCATGCGATACTATTAATACCTGTACATTACTGATAGTTCATGAAGTACTACATGAATGAATTCATGCTTTTGCATGCATTGAGTAATGCATGAATTCATGATGATTCATGTACCCTTACCATAAAGTTTTACCGGATAATTTCTCATCCACAATTAAAATTTAAATGTAACAATACTTAACTAGCAGATTACACAAAGTTATAATCATTAACTACAATAATGCGTAAGTCTGAAATAATAAAAAGTGACCCTGAAGGTTTTTAGTTTATCTTGTCTTACATAACTCACAGAGGGATATTTTCTTTATACTTCCATTCTGCCCTGCTGGCTTAAACTAACATTGATGTGTTCTACCTTGTCTGGATACATTTCAATATGGAATTAGTTGAAAGCACACCTTTAATACCACCATTTCCATAACACACTGCTCATTATTTATGCAAGCTTTCAATCTCTATGTTTATTCTAACCACTCTTCAAAATAAAAGCTCATTCTCAGCAGACTCAGAGCAGCAGTAAATGTAGAAATGTTTTCTCTGTCCCGGTCCTGGATGTAAACAAGTTGGTGGTCCGGGCCAAACCCCCCAGCTGACCATGCAGCCCCTCAGCGTCACACTACTCTTTGTTACTCTCTCTGCTAACATTCCTCCACTCTGCATTCTTGCCCCTGTGTCAGCGCTGGGAACCAAGGCCTCAGCATGACTCGGGGTTCTGACATTCCCCCTCACCGGTCAACAAGATGTTTAGTCTGGGAAAACATAAGCATTATCCAAAGGTTATAGGGCATATTCCTCAATGGCTCCTTAGGTAACATTACAAAAATAAATGTACCTGTAAAAGAAAATGTGATGAGTAACCCAACCTAAATATCACAATATAAAAGTAATGTATCCTGATTACTTTTCATTATTTTGGATTACCTCAGAATGAAATGCAATGCAAGTTAATACAAAATCCCCTGTAGTATATACTGTATGGCTTTTTTTAGGGCTGTCAAACGATTAAAATCAGATTAATCACAGTTTAGAAATTAATTAATCAGATTAATCACCATTCGAACTATGTCCAAAATATGCCATTTCTTTATGTATATTGTTGTGGGAATGGAAAGATAAATGAAAGAAGGCGGATATATCCATTTAACATACAGTATGTATGTATGTGTATTGTAACATTGTTCTGTGTGTCAAAATGAAAGACAGCCCACACACCTATCAATCATCAAACCGTAGGGTCTTCTATCCACACGTAATGTTGTATCGATGTATAGAGATGTACTACAGCAAACCTATTCTCCGTCGGGACTTCCTGCAACAACACCACGCCGTTATCTTGATTCTGATTGGCCAGAAGACATTATCAAAGATGTTCTATTGAGAAGACGATCACTACGTGACAAAAGTTTTCAAAACCGTTTCTGGTCTTCGGTATTTCCAGACAAGTGGCTGAAATCAATCTTACTAACTGCTGTCTGTGCAATTTACTCCGCGCGAGTTGGCGGACTTTATTTTGCTTACTTTAACATCATTTTTCATGGTGGGGGCTTCTTGGTATGGCTGTAGCCTACCCAAGCGCTGCCACTGGTGGGACGTATGGGACGGGCCATTCTGCACATGCGTTAAATATTTTAACGCAATTAATTCAAAAAATTCATCATCATTTTGACAGCATTACTTTTTTTGCATGTAAATGATACAAAAACAGGGAGTGTGTGGGAGTTTCTCTCCCACACACTCCCTCCCTGTCTGAAAAGCCTCCATTGGACTCCACTGTTTACTTTTAACTTTTTAACATAGTGACATCACTATGGAACAGTCGCGCTTCTATTGGCTAGCTCTCCAACACAGTGTACGTAATAGGCTAAGGCGGGGGGGGGGGGGGGGGCTGGACATCTCTTAGCGGTTGACCAATCACAACAGAGCCGGCCAGCTAACCAATCAGAGCAGACTGGGCTCTGGCTTCAGATAGAGGGTGAAAAGAGGTGCTGCAGCAGGCAGTATAAAAATAAAGAGCTTTTTGAACATTAAAGCAAGGAGACATGTCCCCACATGAGACAACATGATCAACCTGAAAATGAGCATAAAATGTCCTCTTTTAGGGCTTTCACACCAACGCGATTCCCGTTCTAGCTCTGTGCTAGAGCTTTTCTGTTTCGGAACCGGTTTTTCTTTTCAGCCCCCGTTTTGTGCTGCCGCTGCTGCATCATGACGTCACCGTTTACGTCGTTGATTTTCTCCCCAGCCGTGTTACGGCGCTCACTACAACAACAATGGAGGACTGCGTCGGGTCGATGATCGTGTTGCTTTTAATCACACGAAGCCAGAGTAAATTAAATAACGACTTCTCAACCTTATACTTTTCTCCAGAGTGCCTTGGTTCATTGTTTATTAATGTGTTTCAGCGGCATTTACCAACCGCTGCAGTGCTGCTCTTCCACAGGAGTTTATTCTCCCGTTAGCTCCGGGTTAGCTCACACGGCAGCGTCTGCTGTAAAGTATTCACTGTCTGACTGTCACACAAGCAGTTGGTAAATATCCCCAATTCCCCATAAGTGAATATGTTTCAGTCTGAATAGACGCTGTTTGGCATCACAACGCTGTTATTAAAGTTTCTCTCGGGGGTATACTACGAAGCACGATTTTCACTTAGCCGGCTAAATTCAGGGAAAACTCCGGCTTTCCGTTCCTACGAAGCTGGTTCTCTTTTTAGCAGGCTAGATCGCCATGGTAACTTATGCTTAGCGGCTAACCTGGTCGGGACCACGTTAGGTTGCAGGCTAAGAGCTCAACTCAGTGAAAGCACCGTCTGCTGACCAATCAGAGCTCAGTGTGCGGAGTTTAAAGCGATCAAGTCAGTACGCTTCTCCATGTTTGTGATTGGTCGAATGCTCCAAATACCACCCCTCTCATGTGAACGCGCAGCTAACTAGATAGGACACGGCTGGCTTGAGCGATCCACTTGATAACCCGCGTCGTAGTACCGTTTAGCGAGAGCGCGTATGTTTTGGATTAGGCCAACCGGCTAACTCAAACATATCCAGGTTAGGTTGAACCAGCTTCGTAGTACAGGCCCCTGGTATAAAATGGGTGATGTTAGCATAGCAATCGAAGCTAAACTGACTATCTTGACTACTTGTTGTTATCCTATTGTGGCATAAGCCGTTTTCTACAGGCACATTTTACCAGCGTATTTTTCATTATGATTCTACTTGTGATAATCGGACATGAGTTATGACAACCTGTGCAGCCCATGTATTGATTCCATCCGATAGCTGCTATAATACAAAACAAAATGTCTGCCTCTCTCCACAATGATCAATAACAGTGAACGGATGGTCAAAGTGAGGTACAAATAAACAGAATCACACGAAGCCTGGTTAGTGTTGCCTGACTTTATAAAGTGTGTTTTTTTTTTTTTAGAAGTGTGTGGTTGCATTCTAGTCACTTTGCTCAGCGCTACTGCTTGTTACAACTTTCATTTGCCGTACTCGCCTTTAACTGTTAGCTCAGGTTAATCTCGCCCCCCTCCGACGTAAGCATGACGTATGCGCTTCTTGCTTCTAGACCGACAATTGTTTGGTGCTTGAAACGAACCGGATTCCGGAGCTCCGCTGCGGTGTGAACAGGAAAAGACGGTGCTTTTCAGGCTCTAGCTCCGAACCGGCCCTGGAACCGCGTTGGTGTGAAAGCCCCCTTTAAGTGAATTATGACAATGGAAACCTAAAAAGAAGAAGCCAATATATTTAGTATCAAAAGTGTGTCCTCTGCTCAGAGAATCTATTGATAGAAAAACCTTCCTTTCATCAAGCATATTCAGGCAGTAGCTTATACACCAACAATACAACACATGAGCACATAACTTCAGTTTAAAAAAGCAAAAGTAAAATCTGAGCTGAAATCTGATTACGTCTTTTTGTTATGTAACTGCAGTTACCTCTTTTAAGCGTCCTGATTATGTAATCCTGTTACATGTATTCCAGTACACCTAAACCTGATTACATTATATTTTTTCTGTATCTTGCAAAAGACAATTTATAACACCAAGGACGGCGAGAAGACAACCTAAATATGTTTTGCCGTGTTACATAATCACTTCAAAGTTGAACAACGTATATTTTTGTATCCTTATTATGTATACCGTTATTTCCCAGGCTTGCCTAAACAACATGGAGGGGACTACTGTTTGCAGATCCAGTGACATGGCAAATCACTGACCATGACACACTCTTGTTTCTTTGCTAACCAAGGGAAGGACACACAGAGAAGGATTGCAGCCCCCACAGAGGGCAGTGACCCCCACTCCTTCTGTGACCTTGCATTCCCTTCATCCCAAAGACACACCTTCACTTCACCTACTTTCCTCTTCTTTTACCTCTTGTCTCCCTGCCTTACTGTCAAAAGGTGGGAGCGAAATGTAAAACAAAAGAGGGCGGGAGAAGAAGGATGCTAACTGACGTGTTCCTGACAGACATTGTTCATTTGACTGTGATGTAACCTGATACTTCTCCTGTGAGCGGCTGCTGCAGAACACTCCTTTTGGCCTGCATGTGAGATGTAAAGACACTGATGAAGAAAGCTCTAACCATATATCACTCTGAAGAGTTTTCCATTTCATTACTCCATTTGGCTTGCTCTGGTATATACACTACTCCCGCTAATCAATGCAGTAACTTGAGCCACTGCTCAAGGACAAAGAAGGAGTGGCTTTACATTTCAAAGTGTGCATTGAGAAGGTGGTCCAACAGGCTCACCCACAACCAGGCAGGAGGATAAAGGATCACATGTTATATAATCAGAGAACACAAAACAATGGAATTATGATCAGTTGACATGGGACCTTTAAAGTATTATCGTATCGTTTATTCAGGCAGTAGGCTACACCAACAATGAAACACATAAGCACATACTACAGTTTAAAATAGCAGAAATAGAAGTATAGAGTATAGAAATAACACTCATGAGTCCGTTTGTCAGTTGTTTTCACTTTAATCATTGTTTGTGCAAAGCAGAAAATATCATTTACAGCCAAGATCATTTCAATGCTGCAGCAGGTCACACCAAACCTTTTTTTTTTTTATACAAATGATAGTCCATCATCTGAGTACATATTCATTCAGATAGCTAGATAGATAGCAAAAGGTTACCACTGTGGGTCACATGATAATTGTGGGTGCTATCACAGAACAGAATGTGTTTTAAACAAATTAGGTGTATTACATTAACATGTTGATAGGAATGATAATGTAACACATTTGTCCTTATATTTTGGATAATTTTAGCATGACTATCTATATTTTGTGTTAGTCAATTTCATGTAACTATACAGAAGAGACAATGTTTGTTTTCTACTGATGACCAATTAGAATTTGATTGAAAAATAAAACATTAAAAGTTTTGTTATTTTGGTGGAGTGTACACAATACTGAAGGTGAAGCAATAATTATGGAATGTACTAATAGTTACAGATTGTAGAGTCCATTTTCTACCATAACAAATATATAAAATAATGGTAAAGGACAACAAAAACAAGATGGTTTTGAAACATTTTACAGTTGTAAACATACCATTCTAAATGTATCCCAGTTAATTTCCTGTCGCAGGGTATTTGGAGACTTCATCTGACAGGTAGTAGTCATGGACCCAAGCTGTTGCCTAGCAATGCAATTATGTTCAAATAGTCTATTGCTACAGAAGGGATGTAGCAGTAACACTTCCAGTATCTTCCACTGCACATTCAGCTGCTAGAATATCCCTAATCCCATTGAATATCAATAAAAATTCCAAACTAAACATGAAACACATTGAAAACAAAATATAACAATAAAAATACACATACAAATGCATTTGCAAGTAAAATAAACCTTTCTCAACAACATTCACAATTCGATAACCCTCACATGAAAACACTCAAGTACATATTGTTATTTTTTATATAGATATTTCCGGTCCTAAAATCAAAAGTGCCTTAGTCGACATTCAAACACCTCTGGATTGTTCCACTTTGAGGTGACTAGAGTAGTGTCTTGTTAAGTTTCATGATCCAGCTCACTTCCCTCAGCTCTGTTACAGTAGTCATTCTAACAAGAGGTGAGCCAATTACTACTGTACACTACACCAGAGTCATTGTGTGGCTTCCATACAATGTCTTAGTGCTCACAGCTAGACAGAGATACCCTGATGTATATATGATGCTACGAGTCAGCCTTTATGGTGGTTATAGAACTTTTTGTCTGTGTATCATATAATTTGCAGCAACAAGTAGGCTATCCACTTCAGTTTTACCAGACGATTAAGCTTTTAAATGGCTTTTTGCTAAACCCCAAACAGTGAATGTTCAACCATGGCATAGCAACTGTTGTTGTTAGAGTTATAATCAGTTTACGGAGTTTGGAGAATTATGTTATGTCATGTTTATAACTGCTACCCAACCACGGATAAGCGGGGGACGCTGGATGGATGTTTATAACTAGCATATGGATCATGGGCTATCTGCTCACTGGGTGGAAGCTAGTCTTGGATGCTAAATGTAGGCTAACTTTAGGAAAGTCATAAGGGTATTTTCTCTTATATTGCTGCTTTTTTATTTCTATACATGCATCATTAGGAGGTGTGTAGCTTTCAAGTACATTATTAGAACCCCTTTTTACAGGGGTTATTGTACAAAAACAAGTTAGCCGTAGCCAGAAATAGCATTTCCAAAAAATCCTTAGCCAAATTAGCTAGCTAGCCAAATCGGCTCGCATCAGTTGTCATTAATGTAATCAGAATCGATGGACCCTGGCTAATAAGTGCTTCATTCTACAACTTTAGAGAACCATCAATTCTAAAATTAAAACAAATGTTATGTTTAATCTACTGTTTGGATTTTAAATGAAAAGAAAGCTTGAGCATCAGCTACATTTGCTAAAAGGGTTGTTGAGCGATAGGCTAATTTTGTTCTTTTTTTAACGATCCTGCACCTTCCACGTGTTATACTGTATGCTAGATCATATGTTTTAGCATGAAAAGCTTTACTGTCACATATAACATTCATGAATTAGGTCTTAAAAGCACTGCGACTGAAATGGTGAGCAAACAGGCTCGCTTTTAATGACCCTAATTTGGGTGGAAAGAGGAATACTGATCAGGACAAAAGAAATAATCACAAAAATTAGATGGTGTCCAGAAACTGAAATTCAAGATATGTATGTGTGGTTAAATGCCAAAAGAAGGCTGTTAGCATCATTTGATGAATCTGTCAATCTGTGAACAATAGCATAGTTGGAGCACAAATAATGACTCGGTGCGGTGAGGTAGAATCGAGCTGGTCAGCTGTGCTATGATGTGAGCGTTTGTGTCATTATTCTGGATGGGCACGTCTGGGTACAATAGCCGCTTTCACACCGCAGGACTTGCCGTACTTTAGTGCCGGCACTAAAGTACCACGGCACTGAATCCGCCAGGGGGCTAGTGCCAATCGCATTCACACCGCAGTACTTTCCCTGAGGCAAGATTACGCTGACGTCACTTCGTCTTCTTCTTCTCTGGGTTTACTGGCAGGCCGCAAAACCACTTCACGGCGAGTACAAAAAAAAACGAGAGAAGAAGAACTACACGGGGGAGGGGGTATAAAGCCCACCCGCTGTATGAGGCGTTTGTTTACTGGTCTTTCGATCGTTACCACTCTTATTATTGTGGTCTTTAATTTTTTTATAGTCCTGACTGAGTTTCTTTATTTTTACCCGGCATCCGTGCGCACTGTGCACGATTCCCAGCTCAAGTAGCTTTTGCGAACATCGCTCAAAACATTTGGAGTTGGGAACTGCTTTCTGTAGAAGCTGCTGCATCCCGTCCTCAGAGTAAATTGCCAGAAGCGCAGACACTTCCTCATCATTCCACCGCTCCGGTGTTGTAGTACGTGTGGTCATAACTGCTTTAAGGTACAAAAAAACTACTCGCTCAGGTGTGGATGTGGTTTTGTAGCGAGGAAAAAAATGGCTGCCTAACAAAATTAATTCAGAGTCTAACGGGGCGTGGTTTGCAATTCGCCCAGCCAATAGAAATAGAATAGAAATTGGCACTCTTTATCACCAGGTTCGTACCACCTCTATAGCAGGGACTGAAAATGGCCAAAAAGAGTTCCCGGCACTGAGTAGTCCCGGCGGTGTGAACGCGACATTATTGGTACTAACGGAACTAAAGAACCAAAGTACCCGGGAAAGTCCTGCGGTGTGAATGCGGCTAATGACCCATGACATCCCTAAAGAATCAATTAACACAAAAAGATACCATTCATATGTGAACTGTGTGATGTTTTCTTGAAAGCATGGATAATATATAAAAGTAAAAAAACAAATATATGGTCAGTTAGCTCCCTAGTGTTAAGCAACACTTTCCCAAGCTTATAAAGCATGGCTGGAATGTCTTCGCCAAAGCAGACAATGCAAATGCTAATGTGTAAATGACATGAAGATATGAATCTACTTCACAATGATTTATAAAAATACCATACATTTTAACTCTTTAGGAATCCAAAGATAAACAGATCTAATTTATTGGAAATACCTGAAATTCATGTTTTTGATTTTTTTGATTTGGTGGAGTTAAGAAGCTACCCAGTAAAGGGAACTCAAATATTCACATCCGATATTTGCCCTGGCCTGAATAACATTTATTATGCAACCATTTAAACAAATAAAATCAAATAAACAGCAAGTGTAATACCTATAAGTGTAGATTCAACCTGACCTGTAAATCAAGTCATGATTTCACCATCAGTAACAGACAAGGCCAGATTACTGGCACATTGGGGGTCTATATATAATATACATAGTTGGCAACTGGCGGCTATAGTAAGCAGGAATCTACCAAGCAAAGTTCACATTTTGGTTATTCCCAGCAGAACATTTCCATAAGGGAATGATCAATACATTTACATTGATGCAATGTTAATATTTCAAATCTAGCTGTTCCCACCTCTCTCCTGCTCAAAACCCTTGTGTTAGTAAAATGGTTCGAAAAAAGCAGACAGCAGTTCTGACAAGGGATGAAGGTAAGTAGTCAGTGGTTTTTGGCTCTCAGGGAGTTACACAGTGTAAACTTTGAGCTGCAAAAGATTTTGGGGCGTACCTTAAGCACTTAGCCACGTGATCAAGTTTTGGCTTTGGTCAATACCACACCAACAGCGGCCAGTCAGCCAGCCAGCAACTCTGTCGAGGCATGGAATATAAGTGAAGCGCGGATGGTGAAGTCTCCATCAGCCTGCATGTGCTCCACCTGCTGTTTGGCTGAATGGGATGTCAGTCCATCTATTTATTTTGCTCCGTTAGCCCATATCTTCTTCTGCTGGAAGTAGGCATCAAATCTGGCCAGGGCATAATCCTGCAACACAGTCAAATATCGATGATGTTATTCATATCTGCACACAACTGCATTTACCTGGAATCTTATAACTAAAAGAAAGATTCAGAATTATACAACATTACCAAAATCAGTATAGCAGAGTCCTATAATACTCTCCATTCAGTTCTGTTTTTTCTTTAACAGAATAAAGAAAATGCAAAATAATATTTTTATTTATTATAATAGGGCTGCAACAAACGACTAATTTGATAATTGATTAATCTATCGATTAATGAAACGATGAATCGACTATTCGAACTATTACTGTATGCCTTGCACAATTTCTCAAGCGCTCTTATTAACCATCAACTTTTAGATGTAGCTTGAGGTTGTTTTAGGCATGTGGAAACTAACAATGAAGACAATAAAGATGAATACTTGATTCAAAAATACATATATTATTAAATTAACTAAACACATTTTGAACAAAATAAACATTGCTTTTTATTTAAATAAAATAAATAATATTTCACATCAAAAGAAACAACAATGTTTTAACAAATCGTATTAAATAATCTGATGACAGATCTGTAAACAGAATAGCTGAAACTTTAACTAAATAAATAACTCAGTTTCCTCTAATCATTAACCCATGTTTGTATAATGTAGTTAACTCCGTGTGTTGCTGCTAGCATACATAACACCTGACGTGGAAACGTTACTCGTGGATGGAGCTACAGAGCTGCTAGAGAGACAGTGGAAACGTTCCTCGTGGATGGAGCTACAGAGCTGCTAGAAAGACAGTGGAAACGTTCCTCGTGGATGGGGCTACAGAGCTGCTAGAAAGACAGTGGAAACGTTCCTCGTGGATGGGGCTACAGAGCTGCTAGAAAGACAGTGGAAACGTTCCTCGTGGATGGAGCTACAGAGCTGCTAGAGAGACAGTGGAAACGTTCCTCGTGGATGGGGCTACAGAGCTGCTAGAAAGACAGTGGAAACGTTCCTCGTGGATGGAGCTACAGAGCTGCTAGAGAGACAGTGGAACCGTTCCTCGTGGATGGGGCTACAGAGCTGCTAGAGAGACAGTGGAAACGTTCCTCGTGGATGGGGCTAAAGAGCTGCTAGAAAGACAGTGGAACCGTTCCTCGTGGATGGAGCTACAGAGCTGCTAGAGAGACAGTGGAACCGTTCCTCGTGGATGGGGCTACAGAGCTGCTAGAAAGACAGTGGAAACGTTCCTCGTGGATGGAGCTACAGAGCTGCTAGAGAGACAGTGGAACCGTTCCTCGTGGATGGAGCTACAGAGCTGCTAGAGAGACAGTGGAACCGTTCCTCGTGGATGGAGCTACAGAGCTACTAGAGAGACAGTGGAAACGTTCCTCGTGGATGGGGCTACAGAGCTGCTAGAGAGACAGTGGAAACGTTCCTCGTGGATGGAGCTACAGAGCTGCTAGAGAGACAGTGGAACCGTTCCTCGTGGATGGAGCTACAGAGCTGCTAGAGAGACAGTGGAAACGTTCCTCGTGGATGGAGCTACAGAGCTGCTAGAAAGACAGTGGAAACGTTCCTCGTGGATGGAGCTACAGAGCTGCTAGAGAGACAGTGGAACCGTTCCTCGTGGATGGAGCTACAGAGCTACTAGAAAGACAGTGGAACCGTTCCTCGTGGATGGAGCTACAGAGCTGCTAGAGAGACAGTGGAACCGTTCCTCGTGGATGGAGCTACAGAGCTACTAGAAAGACAGTGGAACCCGGTGCATTCCTCCGTCTGGATGTGGAGCACTTTTGTTAAATGTTTAGACAAATTGCTCGTGTTACCGCCCTTACATGCAAAACTCTTATTGCACTTTTGGCATCGAGACGGGTAAAGTTTAACCACACCACGGAGCGCGTTCTGTGGCATGTGGCATGTAGCAGCCGCGTGTGTGTAAACTGCCCCGCCCCTCGCACACAGACGGGAGAGAGATCTCGTCTGATCGAAAATACACCATAGACGCATTTGTTTGTCTTTTTGCATAGTAGAAACGAGTTGGCGACACTCAGACTGCGATATAATGTTTATGTAGCAATAATACATGACATATATTTTTTAAATGTCTCCAGTACCGATAAAAAGACCGATAACATTGGAGCTTAACGGCGCGTAAAACACACGTGATGACGTCACCAACGAATCGACGACTGAATTAGTTGGTAACTAATTTGGTAATCGATTTTAATCGATTAAGTCGATTAGTTGTTGCACCCCTAATGAAGATCATAGTGTGAGTTGAATCCATAACCACTGTCTTTTAACTGATTTAAATGCGGAAACTGGGCTTATTCATCAGAATTTCGTATGACTTGCACATGTAGGACTTACTCCCACCTCTGATTATTTCACAGGATTGGGTCAACCTAATAGTTGTGACAAAGTCGACCTTTCTCTGTGTCTGTGACAGGCTGACATGACCTGACCTGTTTTTTACAGTAAATATTGACACTGCCTCACCCTCCAGGCCATCTTCCTGAACCAACACAGCTTACTTAGGGAAGTATATACTCGTTTACTATCTACATCACCATTTAAAGTAGAAAAACCCAAACAATGTTTACTCACCAGGTATCCAAACTTGATGGTGGATAGCCGGGCCTGAATGATGGACCACAAACCCCAGAAAAAGTGGGATGCCAGGGAGAACCTATTTAAAAACACATGGTCTTTATTGTAATGTGTTTTACTGTCATCTCTTGTCAGTTCCCACTGTCATGCAAGAGAGCTCACCTGTTGACCTCCACATACAGATCCTCCATCAGCCTCATTTGGTCCTCTTCACTCAGGTTGTCAAAACCTTGGTCAGACTCACACAGGTAGCTTTCAATGAAGATCAGCTGAACAGAGGTAAAGAGTCGCCATCAGTCAACAGTAGACAATAAGCCAAATGACCAACACATTGTTGTGAAAACACATCATACACACCTGCTGGGCCTTTGAAGGGTAGGCCTGAGCATTGACTTTGAAGAAAGGAAACTCCTCATGGTTGTAGTCGTACATCCATTCACAGAAATGATTGCCAATATCAAATCCCCTGCAAGGTGAACACATGGAGAGAAACAGTTATGCTGATGATGTCTTTACATTCATGAATACTTCTGTTCAATAATTGAGAAGAACAAAATTGTGCTTTTTTCCTAGTGCCATGTGTAATTCAATCAAATGTTTGATTAATGACGTATGTATATATGTACTTAGAGTCATAGAATAAATATGTTGCTTATAACCCAAAAATATGTTGCTTCAGGGTCAGTCTACAAAAATAGGCCATCAGTGCACCGACTCTATAGGAACTGTATTGGTACAACATGAGGTGGGGAGTATTGAGGAGCTTTATCTAGATGAAGAAGGGGGGGGCGTTAGACTTTGAAACCCCCAGGTATAGACGAGAGTGTTGGACCTTGTACCATACAGCCCATTGCTAGTGTCTGATGGGAAACATACAGCAGCAGACATGACAAATCCATACTCAATTAAAAGGCTGTTTATTTTACAATGTAAGCAGCTATTTGAGAACTTGATCTGTGATTTAGACTGGAGCAAATGGGCCGTAGGTGTGTGTGTTAATGCTCTAAAGCACCACTTTAGCATGTTGATTCCCACACAGTTATCAGCAGTCAATAAACTGGGCTCATCCCCTTCTGTTTCTAGCTCATGTGAGACAAAGAGAAACAATTCCACAGTAAGTGTTTCTATTTGTGGGCGTGCTCTTCCTGCAGCTATAATGGTACACATGCTTGGTGGGTCACTTGTGCAAAGAGAATCACGTGTTAGCCGCAACATATGAGGAGACTTAAAGGGGCCACGCTGAGGGAGCTGCAGGGGGGTGGGGGTGTTTCTGCTTCAGTGTTAACCGCAGTTAAACCAAGGTGCTGACAAATGTACAGTCCTATTATTCTATTTCATCCTAACCTAGTCCTTTGTACCAGACTGTAGAGGAAATCCAGAGCACTATCATCACCATTTGTTACACTGACAGCCTTTCCTTGCCTCCTGTGTGTCCTCATTGCCCTGCCAAATTCCTATTACATAACAGCTGCAGTGAATAATATAACAGAGGGAGGTGGCCATGATGGAAGACAGATACAAAGCGAGGCTGCATTCTTCCCCTTTTGTTTTCCTTCAGATTATGCTTCCTTTCTACCTTAACATCTGGGTTCCTCTATCTCAATTTGTCTCTCACTGCCTCTTCCACATTCTGCGACTATCACACTCCTTGCACATATCTCTCGATTGCAAAGCCAAGGTTAGTCGGGAGGCAAAGATCTGGCATGAGGATGAAAAGAAGTGACGCAGCAGAGGAAGGAGAATGAATTAGCAGTGCCTCAGGCTGCGGTGGTTAATACATTTGATGAGAACATATTGCGCCATCTACTTTGATCTGTCTCCATGCTTTAATGTTCAAAAAGCTCTTTATTTTTCTCATGCTGCAGCACCTCTTTTCACCCTCTTTTCACCCAATCAAAGCAGAGCCCAGTCTGCTCTGATTGGTTAGCTGGCCGACCCTTAGAGATGTCCCGCCCCTTAGCCTTTCACATACATTGTGTTGGAGCGCTAGACGATAGAAACGCAAATATTACATAGTGATGTCACTATGTTACTGAAGTAAACAAAGAAGTCCAATGGAGGCGTTACAGGCAGGGGGGGAGGGTAACTCCCTCTGGAGGGAACATAGGGATTCTAGCCTTTGCAGACCATTTACATTCACAAAACCTATAGAATACACTGAAGGGAAAACCCCCCAAAAAGGGCCACTTTGAACTCTTTCATACATTTATATTTATAGATGTATTTCATTGACAAAGTGTGCAAAAACACTTCTCTCAAATACTTCTTCTTAAATACATTTTCATCCTAGTACACATGGTAGAAGCAAATGGAGGATTTGAATATAATCATGGTTTAATAATCACACTTAACGGAGTCAAATTTAAACTCTGCCCCTTTGCCTTGCCTTGCAGAATGTCACTGGGAGGTCTATTCAGCCAACAAAAGAACAATGAAGCTAAAAATCAGATACATTGATTAAGACAACCTTGATGTTTTCTTAAAAGTTATTTATTTTAGATTTTAAAAATATTTATTTTAGATTAAACGCATTCCAAGAAAAAGGACTAAAACTAGGTGTCTGTATTTGGGACTGAATAAAATTGATATTCAGTTCCTACACTTTGGGACAAAAACAGAGCTCAATGGCAGAGAGGAATACTTGATATCAGGCTTTGGATAAACAGACAATACTTGAAAGTAGGACCTTTTTATAGAAATCGGTGTTCCAGTAGCTGCTATCTTACCTGTAGTTGTAGCTGCTGTACTCAAAATCAATAAGCATTAGCTTCTGTTTGTCTGAGCTCTGGCGGCCATTCAGCAGCAGGACGTTTCCTGAAAGCAGCAATAAAATGTTAATATTTGATGACAAATTTTAAATGTGTAAAGCAGATAGGGCCCCTTGGCGTCTGTGTGTTTTACCTTCTTGACAGTCGTTGTGGCAGAACACGACAGGAGAGTGTGTGGACTCCAGCAGAGACCTGGACGTACACAAAGAGGTTAGGAGGTCAGAGGCAAAGATCGCAATTATCCCAACACATCATTAAGAAGCTACAAAATATCCTGGATATTACCAAAGAAGTTCCATATCAGTTTTTCAATTAATTAAAGCATTTGCACAAAGGTGAAACTGAAACTATTGCCCCAAGGTTGTATAACCCAACCGAGCAGTTTAAATATTGTTTTAAACTTTTAGATAAACATAAGTCTATCCAAAATATTATCACTTCATTATTTTACCCTATTATACCTTTGAAAATGTCATGTTTGGTGTCAGAATTCTTGAATGTGGCTTGAACCTTGTGAAGTCACAGTCACTTCAACATCAGCCCAAGAAGACATTTGTGCCAAATTTGGGAAAATACCCCATCACAAGAGGACGTTGGTACAACCCAAAACAAATTCCAATACAAAATTGTTGTTATTGGCAATTTGGTTAACATGGACCAGCCGCCAAACCTCCGGCCTCACAGAGGGTGACTAGCTGTCTACATGATATGGTCTGCCTCACACAGGGTGACTGGCTGTCTACATGATGTGGTCTGCCGACATGGCCACTGTCATACAGATCATAAATCAAAGCCCTTGATTGGTCTCTGTGTGTCATTCAAGCTCGGGATAACCTCAGCTCAGGTGAGGTAAAGGAGTGTTTAGATAGTTAACTTAGTCTAAGTTCTCAGTGGGTCTGAAATGGTTTGGTCACCATTTATGTAAACACATATTTCTATTTGAGGGTGTCAGTGTTTATTCATATTGGATATGTTATTGGTTATGGCCCTGATTTTATTATTATTTAAATGTATACAGTTCCGTTTCATATAGGTGTTCTCATATATCTAGTCTCTTTATTTTCCCCCTCAAAGTGCACCAGATTGATGCATTTAACTCCAACATTTTAAAAAAATCTTACCGGGGGAGCATGCCCCCGGACCCCCTTAGATGATTTGAGGTCTACCCCCACTTAAAATCACATGGATAGGTTCCTAAATACATTTACGATTTTTTTTTATTTGTGGGTAGTATATTTCAACTATAGGGCTATCACTTTGGGCCCTGCATGTACCTGTTCTCTCTGCCATCGCGTGAAGGGTCTGCTAACAAGCGACCAACAGAAAGGTTAATGTCAATGTTGTTGCACATCACCTCAACCACCCCCCCAAGTATATTTCAAATCTGTGAGAAACACTGCATAGCTCTCTGTCAGCACTCTAGCCTATGAGGTGTGATTTGTGCCAAAGAACAGATATCTAAGCTAACTGAGCGGAGAGCTAACGTGTCAACGTGCGCCAACTCCTCCATCAATTTTGAATGGGTTGACGTACAATACAGGCGACGTCACAACGTGTGTTTGGGTGTGTCTGTGTGTCTCATTCACTGTCCCTCAGGTTGTAGCATGTTTCGATTGCCAGTTTGTGGCTTGTATGTCTTGTGAACGCAACGTTGGCATAATATGGTGTGGCCTGCTGACATGGCCTCTAATAAACACACAGGACTAAAATAATACGTGTGTAATTCAGCCCAGATGCGGTGACTGCAGGCCAAATCCATTAATGCGGCATATATTTGTGAAGTTGCACCGGCATGAGGCGCAGTGAGAACCACGCACCTGTCAGACTAGCGAATGGGCACATTTCAATTTCAGGAGAATATTGAAGATGTGATTGGTTGTTCCACTCTCCGTTTCTCACGAGACCAGTGCGCTGCTGTTTACATTAGTGTGGACTGGACCGACTGAAACTGACGGCAAGGTTAATTATTGTGGAAGGATGGACCCCCATCCTGCAACAAAAAGGCAGCGAAATGTGCTAAAATCACTGATTTATTCAGATCCCCCCGTATGGTATAGAATGACGAAGCAGAATGTAAGTGAGCGAACATTAAGGCAAGGCAAGGCAATTTTATTTATATAGCACTTTTCAGCACGGGGCGATTCAAAGTGCTCTACAGATTAAAAGCAAAATACATTTAGGAACAAATACATTATTAAAAAGGCATTTATAAGCAAAGGTAATGAAATTAAATAAATAAACACAGCAGGTACAGAATACATGACTAAAAGGGCATACTGTAGTGTGAGTATGGGCAGCTCAATTAAAAGCAGCGGCAAATAGGTGCGTTTTTAGTTTTAAAAATATGAAGTTTCAAAACAGTTTCTCTGTCCAATGCTAAGTTAGTGGCAGGCCCTGTGTGACTGGAGACTATAAGGCAACACAAAACCCAAACATGTCCTTAATGTTACTCAAGGCAAATATATGTAATATAACCGTTAGACTGCAGCTATCTGTGGGGCTACAACCCCCTCATACTGTGAGTGAATAACTTGAGATGGTTATGTTGTCTAAAGGGGAGACAATCATTATGGTATCAGGCCACGCAAATACAGGGTCAACTTAGTGATCAAATAAGTGTTGCATAATATATGTTCTTGAATAATGTTATTTCATAAATAGTTGTTAATGATTACAAGTTGTCCTTATTCAATTCCACTATCAGATGACGCTGATGGTGATGGCCCTGAGGGAGAGATGCAGAGCTCAGTTTCAATAGGCTATGACTGACACTGAACAAAACCAAAGGAAATGTAATGTAATGAGTTATTACTTTCTTCAAAAATACACAGACATTGCAGCACATCGTTTCACAGCCTTTCTCAGCAGTAGAGTAATGTGTTGGTGAACCTTTGTTTCCTCCTGACAGAAGCGCTCACTTAAAGGCATACTCAATTCAATAGCTTTATTAGCATGACCTCAGTTACATATAGTATTGCCAAAGCTCTGTATAGTTGCAACATCTATACAAAAAAAAAAAATATATATATATATTAGGGCTGTAGCGATACACTAATCTCACGATACGATACACGATATTCAGCTCACAATACGATATATATCACGATATTCAGCCAACGATACGATTCGATATAATTCGATACACTTATATCATTTTCTGAAAGATTTTAAAGGGACAGTGATTTTGGTGACATCTTGTGAGTGTTCCATTGACTTGGATTGAATTAATTCAACTGAAAACTGAAAGCATCAATTATACAATATATGGCTCTGACAGAGAGTCTACAGCTTGCAAATGCTGGACAAAATGAATCAAAAGATGTGGTGAGAAAATTAGTTTCATTTATTGAAACAGTGCAAACTGTAGCTTACAAGCCTTTGAAACGTGAGTACATAAAGTACAGTATCACAATGGGCAATGGAGAATTAAAAGGTGCAGCAGGTGGCGGAACACGGGGGATTTGAATGGGACTTGTTAGAAATTAAAATCAATATTTTTGGAGTATTGATTACAGCGTTTAAAATGTATTCAATGAAAAGTCATGAAAGAGATAAGGAGGAGAAAAGGCGTGTTTAGTTATATATGTAATGTACAATGTCTGAATCCTCTGTAATGCGCAACAACGAACATTGGAGACGTGGAGGGCCGGCCCCCAGCAGCGCCAACCGGCCCACAGGGATGAGCCAGCAGAGGATATTTAACAGCTGGAAAGGTGGAGCGGTCTCTTTCCTTCGCTCACGAGAGCCAGAACACAGCTGTTTTTCTGACTGAACCATCTTCTGCTTGTAACATTACCGCGCTTTTTATTAATTAAAGTATACATTTGAACCTTCTCAGAGACTCAATTAGTCTCCTTTTTAAAGCTTCTCTCCTGGACGCGAGAATAACGAACACAGTTATCAGACTTAATGTATCGATACCCGCGGCTGAAATATCGATACTTTCTCGGAAAACTAAATATCGATATATATCGCAGGATCGATTAAATTGCACAGCCCTAATATATATATATATATATATATATATATACTCCCCCTTGTGGCCAAAGGCAGACACAACTCTTGTCTTCAGATGTATGCTTGAGTGCAGCAAAATGTAGCTCAGTAACTATTTTGTCAACTAAACATCATAAAACAATACATATTTTAGTAAACGGGATATTATAATCTCCGCACATTAACTCTATATTTGCCTCTGCCATGGTGCCAAAATGAAACGAAATAAAATAAACAATATATAGGGGTTGCTTCTTCTCTGAACTCCTATATACTGCATCCCTCCATATCAAATAAACCATAAACAAATATATAAAGTCGTGTTCACTGCAGCGATCTATTTTACGCACAAAACTATGAAAACTTGGTGATATAGAGTGGCGTTTTCTCCTGGAGACAAAGGGAAGACAGGCTTCTCCCGTTTTTTCAGCCTTTGTTATCACTTTGATAATTACAAATATATATTCTTGTCTGTGGTTGTTTTTGCGTTCAGGGCATACAAGAGGTGTAACATTATTTTAATACCAAAACTAAATTGAAATAGAGTCTAGCTTGAGCAGCAACTGCGTAGCTGTAACATTACTGGGTTATTAGGTGATAACTACCAACGTAAAGTAACTTCAGACGCAGACGCCACGTAGCTTCTCAGACGAGAGGGGTGGCGACGAGAGTGTCACGTTACTTCTCTCGCGGCATAGTTCACGTCATGGTAGGCGACGATCGACACGTTAGTGAGCTCAGTGAGTTCGTTCATTGGCACAAATCACACCTCATACTAGTCTACACTCCTTTTGCACTCGCTTGTTTAATTATTTTGCGATCTAGATTTATTTTTATAACTGAGAAACGAAAGCACAAGTCACCCAAATCAGCATTAAAAAAGCGGAAGTGTGTGTGTGTGTGTGTGTGTGTGTGTGTGAGCCTACTTGAGCAGATCCATCTCCTGCAGCAGGTTGTAGCTGAGCAGGCGGTTGTAGCGGCGCAGGTGGGACTCTCTGGTGAAGTTCAGCCTCATGACTTGGCTCAGGTACCTGCATGGTGAGAGTGTTAATCTAACATTTACTCCACCCTCAAAAACGACATTCCTGTACACACTGTGAAGCCAGGAAGTTTTGACAGTAGAGTACGTAAATCTTAATTTCAACATGAATTTCAATAAAACCATGTTGTAGTTTTGTCCTGGAAAGATTTGTTGGGTCAACCTTTATTGTAGACACAGAGTTGAAATGGGGAGACAGAGGGGATGGGCGGATTCAAACTCGATTAAGAAAATATGTGGCTTGTCAGATGTATTAAAAAGTCACAAATATATAATCCGTTATCTAATTTAGTTACTGGTACCTTGAAAACAACATCACTAGCTTTTCTACAGGTCTAGTAGCTTTTGTTTGAATAATAATACAAATTAATCGTTACATCATATCTATATCCACATCTATATCTTATAATATGTTTCAATTCATCGGTTTAGCAGTCTAGTCCACTAGATTAGAATCAAACTTTTGACCGTTCATTTTTGTATATTTACTGTCTATTTTTTTTTCTAACTCCAATTGTGTGCATATGTATATTTGTGTCGATGTATGTATGTATATATATATATATATATATATATATATATGCCACATGATCAGATAGAAATAAATGACTGCTGGGGAATCGGTCGGCTTTGGCATCACATTATTGGCTTCTGTTCAGAATCTCTGACAGGTCTAGAAATAAAGAAAAGGTCACTACTACACAAAATATAGTCTTATTTTGTATGGAATTTGGCTTTAGTCCAATCATGCATTGTGAGTTCGGCCCCGACAAATTCCAATCAGGATGAACTGACACTACTAATGCGTCTGATATTTCATCCTCTTTGTTGTCTGACGAGGAAATGTACAGAACCAGTCATGGGGCAGTACAATGGGAATAATTAATCCGGGTGATGATAAACAAGTTGTTAGGTAACCAGTTGAAAACCAGTAGATCTGGATAATGGACTTTATCACCACATGCCGTCAAATATATTGCAATGCAAACCTTCTACAGACAAGTCAACATAAAGGAAATGAAAAGAGATGTGCATTACGATAAGCTAAGTGTTTCCCTATACTTGTCGATAAATGATCAGTGACGCAATATGCTATATAATGAATCTAAACTTCCAGTAACTGATGTGGGAGTTGTTACAAATCTGCTCAGTTGGTCACTCATTTGAAACCGTAGACTAGAACATCTGGAGAATAGGCAACCAAATGGTAATCGAAATATTTCTCGAGACAGGATACAAGATGGGGCAGGACAGGACGGGACAGGACGGGACAAGACTCAAATGACTTACTTGTCCATGGTTCCAAACAGCCACTTGGGTTCCTTGTTGAAGGGCATTCTCATTACATGAAACTTGGCCATCTTCTCGGCAACTTCTGCTGATATGCTGGGGTCGCTTAACTCACAGGTGTCCAGTTTACGACTCTGTCAACACGATAATATGAATGTAATCTTATTTAAAAGTGCATGAGGATTGTTGTGGTGCAATATGCAAGATTAAATCTCAAACATTTTAGAGGCAATATTAGAACTGGTAGCATCGGCCTGGTTGATGAACATGATTAGGCAACGTTCAGTTTACGGATGGTATAAAATCTTGCATGATGTAGCAGAATTTAATTTTAAAGTCTTATAAACCTGTACTGTAAACTGGACCATGGTATTGACATACATGGACATTGTGCGTTTTTTCACGAAATTGCTTTAAGTTAAATGGTGTAAACCAAGGTCAAAATGATATTCTTTCATTGGATGAATTCATTATGTAACTAATATTTATTCTCCCTGAACATCGATTACTGTTGCATCATTGAGCAATAAACAACACACATGCCAAACATGTTTCATTCATTCCCATGCTTGCTTCCACATGCCTAACCATATCTAAGCTCTCTATCTCAAACCCTAACCCTACACATATCCGCAACCTGTTTTTATACTGATCATTTATAAATGGGCAATATAACTACGGCCAGGTCATCTAAATAAAAAAAAAGATGAACACCAAGGGGTATGGGTAGGGATTTTGTAATGCCTTTCAATACCCATTTTTTTTTTTAAATAAAAAAAATAAGCCATGTCAAGAATATTATGAAAGTGAAACACTAAATACTTTTTAGTTCGGCCCTACACATACAACACCGTATGAATAAACTAAATGATGCCTAATTGCCTCAACAAAATGTAATAATTGAATCTATTCCAGAACAAAGGGGTGTTTGTCCACCCCTGTTCAAAAGGTTCCCACAGTATATAGAGATGAAGATATGTGTACACAACAACGTGGCGACTTACAGGGACATACTGCTCCAGCCGGCCCTGAGGAAAAATGCCATATAGTTTAGGTCCAAGCTCCCTCTCTGCCAAGATAGCAAACATCACACTCTCCAACACCATGGCCTCCGCCCCCTGAAAACACATAATAAGACACTTATCAGCAACGTTAAAGTTGTGAGAGACACTACCATCAGTGTGGTGGAATGGAAATTAGACAAAGAGCTTTGTTCACCATGTCCTAAACAAAGAGTAAGGGATTACGTCACGAATGAAGCACTTGTCTTGTCACAGTGCTTGGTTCGTGAAAAGGTAATGTGTATATTTGGACAATTAAGCTTTGTGCATGACCCTTCACATGGTTAGTCTGCATTCAGAATTGAATGGAAATAAGGTGGTGGGGAGAAAGATGGGTTAGTTGTGTCTGCCAGAATATTCCTTAAAGCTTCAAGGAGGCCCACTTAGGCATTTAAAAAAAAAAAGCTGACGCAGAGAGTGCAGCCTTGTGATTCTCCCTTTATCTTAGAGACACACAAAAGTCACACACCAACACACATAGCCTGGAGCCCAACGGGGGCTCAAGGTTAACTGGGAAACCTTCTCTCATACCAACACAAACACATGCTCTGGAGCCTGGAGGACTAAAGCTGTGTGCTGGCTTCTCATCGACCCCATTCTTATCCACTCCATTGTGTAGGGAAGACAGCAAGCCAGGCTTCTCACCAACTAGGGAAGAGGCCATTAGCAGAGGACAGATTTAAACTGTGCGAAAACTGAAACTCCCAAAGGTGAAGTTGTATTTGGGCTTTTCTGGGGGCAATGAAGAGAGAAATAGGTTCATTGATCAAGTTGAGAGAAGTTAGAGTACATTTGAGGAGTGTTATACCAAAGTAAATGATCACATTTTAGTTGTATTCAAACGAAGAATACTAGCTAGTGAGCTATCAAGCATTTAGCTAGCAAAACATTCTGTCATTTTAATTTGAATTCATTGACCATATATTTTGAAAAAAGGCCTGCTTAAATCCTTCTACAGATAAGTTTCATTTAGGCTAGCTGTAAAAACTGCCTCCATATCAGCTCTTCCTCTATAACAAAAACATGTAAACAAATTATTGCTGATATAGCTAAGCCTGCTAAAGTATTAGCCTACAGTTAACATTTCTTGGGGGGGTCAAACTATGCTAATCAAGTTTCTTTCAGGTTATGCGAAGGGTCTTTAGTAGGCATGGGTTTAGGTTCTCTGACTGATGCTGCAATCTACTGCATTTAAATGTCAGCATTAATGGCTGCAATAGATGCCAGAATAGCTTATTGCTATCTCAACCCTTTTAAGTGAATAACCTTAAGACACATTACTGCAGAGAGAGATTTGGAGCTGATCACTGGGCTCCTTGCCAGGGAATTTGCTTCATACTGATTGTCCAGCAGGAAGCCAGCTCAAAGGAAACAATACCGCCTGCCTCCAAGATGACTTATTATTTCTACAACAAGACTGTACTGCACCCCATACAGAGACGCTAAATACTGACATCTTACTCTGGATCTCTGTTGTGATGAAGTTAGAAATACACCTCTCTCTGAATAAAAGGTCAAAATTAAATGACAAGTTCTTATTTATTTTGTTTTCCAAGTAGCAGCTATCAGTGCCAAAAGCAGTAACTGCTGTATGAGCGCACTGCAGAGCGGCGGTTAATAGCATAGATTACATCTTGTGGTTAGCAAGGTTCATCATTAGCCTCTGTGCTAACTGAAGCCTAGGCTACGGAGAAAGGATGCTTCTTTCTTCGTTTCTCTTCTTTGTTCATCAAAAAAAGAAGCTCAAATCTCAATATTCAAGAAGTTGTTGGAAGCAGTAGCATATAGCAATGACTTGTTCTCTGCAACTGCACGTTCATATTCCATAAATCAATGAGGTGATTAAGACGAACAAACTGGAATTCTCTAACATGGTCCGTCCAAGGTTATTAATAGCATACGTTTTATTCAGTATAGATCCCAGCGCGATGAATATTCATCTCGACAGACAGGCTGCCAGACAACAAGCCATCTGCCAGTCTGTGTCAAATAGAGCGTAGACTTATCAGGTGTATACTTTCTCTGACAATATGTTAGTGAGGATCTTTTCAGTTAGTGTGGTTGTAGCGACCCAGATCTGCAGCATCTAGCTTATGGACAAAGCTCCCGTATTTACAGAGCTTTAGTTGGCCTTTACAAGTCAGTGTGCTCCTGTAAATGTAGCCTCAGGGATTAAGACAAATGGGCCACAACAAAAGCTATAGACGACACAATGCCTCGGAGTTTGTAGTGATGATCAAAGCTACTGTGAGACTGCATTGATATTTAAAACCGGTTTAATATAATTATTTATAATAAATGAATTAAAGATTTAAATGACAACCTACCAATGTGATAATTATGCTCAAAAACAAGATATTTTCCTCATGATCTCAACCAGCACACTTCAAAACAAGGAAAAAAGTACCGGACTCTCATGGGAAATAACTTGAGAAATTAGTGTGTAGAGTAGGTATTGCACTTTATCGTCATTTGGAGCCAGAGTCGGCACAGCATTGATCAGGGGGCGGAGCCACTGTATTGAAATCCCGCCCACAGGCTCTGAGCGTAGCAGAGCAAGGCAAAAGCTTGTTAACATGAGATAACCACATCAGTCAATCATCAAAACTGAAATGATACACTTGAAACACTCGACCATTCTTTATCGTGATGAGACAGAAACAATCTATGGGAAACATGGATTTGACATTGACCTAGTTCCTTTTGTTTTGTCTATGCTGTACATTATTAATATTATGTCGTCCATCTTCATTCACAGTCCATCTATGGTATGACCACATAGTAAGTGAGAAGTTCTTCATTCAAATGTCTGAATGCACATGGCCATTCACCCTTGTTTGGAAGCTGTAACACCCATTGACTGGCCTCTAGCAACCTCTGTTTCATTTCCTCTGACCTATTTTAAATGTCACGTTTATTTTTGCTGTGTTTAATTTGAATGGACTTTCCCAGACAGGTCTTCCATCGGTTAAAAGTTAATTATCAACATTAGATTTCAAGCCAAGCTCCATGTACTGACAAGAATTTCAACATCCCCTCGGTCACACTATTTCCTGTTTTCTGACAGGAAACAGAAACTTCCTCTACTAAAGCTAAATGCACTTGTTGAATGAATACCTGGAGAGGTGCCAGATGGCGCCATGGCACTGCTTACGTAGGTATATTTGATAACTTCATTTCCATCTTCATTTTAATTGGAGGTACCGATCTTACTGTGGGTTTTGTATGTCCTCTCTGGAAATTAGATTACATTTGAATCTGAATTGTTAGACTGGTCCCATATCAGTGTCTCTGAGATAGTTAGCATCTGGCCTTGGAATGATACAGCAGGTGCATTGTGCTTCCCACAGCTGCTGCCTTAACCTCAATACTTATCTGCTCTAAGTCAATAAACATGTGAGGATAGATTATTAAATACAGACTGAACTGAGATGAACCCAGGTGACACTGATATTTAAATGTGTAAACTATCTGTATATCTTTGGGTTGATGAGAGGGTTCTGCATTAGCCCTGTGCTTACTGAAGGCTGGATTAGAAGGGAGGCAGGCTTCCGATTCAGCGGTGCCAACAGTATAACAGGCTGATGACCTCATCTCATCACATGACGGGGAGCTGTGATTCAGCCGCAGTCGAAGGGTCAAGGGTCCTCATGCCGTGACACGGTGAAGGAATTTCTAGGTCACTGGGAATGAGGCTTGTCCGTTCTTCCGGCTGCCAGCAGTGAGACATTTGGGTGTTTATTTATTAGCTTTGTGTATTTGCATGTCCTAAATTGATATCTTACACAATTCTAATTTAAAAATTGTATTTAAGTAAAATACTGGAGGAGTTTTTTTATGGATATCCATTAGTTACATTTTACCCTCGTCACCTGTTGTGGGTCTTGTAGGGATAATGTGTGGAATTTTTCAAAACACAGCAATAAAGGCTGTTATCTCAAAACGATCTTTTTACTCATACCTTGAACTGGAATTCTCCTTTAAGTACATCCGACAAAACGTTCCAGTTTAATTCCTATCTATATTCTGAAGGTTATTACATAGGCTTTGCTTATTATCATTTACAGTCTGATTAAAGGTCCCATGTCATGCTTTTCTGGTTATCACCCGTCCCCTTGTGTTATGTAGGTTGTTCTGCATGTAAACGGTCTGCAGAGTCACAAACCCTCAAAGTACATCCTGTAGCGAGTAAAACTCTAACACAGAAAATCCCTGTCTGTGCTGCCCCTGAACGCCTCGTTAGAGATTTCTCTTTTTCCATGTTTGCTTCCTGGGTTCTGTGACGTGTGAACACCCAAATCAACAACAAATGACCGGATTGGCCCAAATGGACCAATCCGCGGAGCACCTCACACACCAGGATCCCTTGGCTAACTAACAGGGAGTCCCCATTGACTTGCATAGAGCTCCCTGAATACTGGTAATAGACGAGTTGGGATGGTGGAGAAATGCTCTCCGCAGACCCATTCTCACAGCGTTATAAACCTTTTTCTTACTCAATATCAAGCCACACTTATTGCTTTCACTTTGGAGTGTTTGTGTGCTCAGGATGAGTTTAGCTTGTTCTCGCTGTATCGCCGACCCGGAAACCTGTCCGCTCCTCGCATCAGCTGCGAGCAGCAACGAGCCTCGCAACGTCCCGACCAATCAGAGCACACTGGGCTCACAGGGAGGGGGGGGGGGGGGGGGGGGGCAGGAGCTCCACCAAGCCGTGTAGGACAGAGAGTGAATACACATACTATACAGAGATGCTGTGAGAAACCAATGTGAGTTTGGAACATTGCACAGTATAAATGTATTCTAGTAGACTTCAACAATGGAATTATGATCAGTAGAAATGGCCATGACATGGGACCTTTAATCCTGAAGATGGTGACAAATAATGTCTTATAACTATTTTCTGATTCACAGAGAGATACAAAGGAATATCCCAAATTATTGTTGTAAAAACCTTTGACTATAATGTCAAGAAAGTGAAACCTTGTCGCATATTCGAGGAAAAAAATGTCAGAATACATACTTTACTGTTTTTATTGTTAATTTCATGATGATATCTAGTAGTTAAAATGTGTCCACTATTCACCTGTAGCGTTTCCTATTAAATCTTTGGCAGGTAACACTAGACTCGAGGAAGCAAGAGGAAGTTGGAATTGCTAACTCTTTCCCATTCAAAGTTGCTAGCAGCATTAGCTCTAAGAGTTGCTAGGTTGGCCATCCAATCATTTTCATTCAATCCATTGCAGTACAAATACAGGTATATTGATGTTGCCAGGATGTAAAAAGAATTGCAACAACTATAACAAAACAAACAGAAGGAAATCAGTTACTTTAGCCTGTTCGAAGTTCCAAACCTCTCATGGATACAAAGGCTCAACCTTCTCAGTAGTGGTGTAACTATTATAGATACGATAGGACATTTACCCAAGTACTTTACTTTTTTCTCACACCTCACTACATTTTAAAGTCAAATATTGTACTTTGTACTACCTTTATTTAACACTCATAGTTACTAGCTACTTCTTACATATAAAACATAACATTTTTGATGTGATACCAGTACTGTACACCTAATAGACCCAGTATTTTAAAAAGTACCTGCAATTGACCAAATACAACATTAAATGTTCTTACATGTATATGCATAATACTTTAAGTACATTATTATGTTATACTCCTCCTGAACTAACATTTTTGAATTCATGACTTAAATGGAGTATTTTTGGACCACAGTATTTCTACTTTTACTGAAGTAAAGGATATGCTTCTCGTGTCAAATCCAACCTAAACAACTGCTGCCCAAAGCCCAGCCAACAAAGAGGTTCACGTGAGTGAAGACTACAACTTAGGGAAGGAAAAAGGAACACTTTCACACATCATCAGGGGAACATGGGCAGGTGAGGAGTGTGGTGACAGGATGGCAAACAGTCTGGTTGGAGGAGCAGTGTATGGTGGCACCATCAACAGGTACTTACTTGGAAGAGATTTTCTTTGTTTGACTGTCGGGAATCCCCTTTATTACAGGACATCTATCAACAAAAGAAAGAGGAAAGAACCACCCATGAATACATGTAAAGCTGTCCATGAGTGTCAACATCCAAACCTAGAGAGGCCTGCAGTGCAGACAGTACGAGTTCAAACACACATCAAGTCTTTAGGACATGATGGTGCAGAGGATTGGTCAGAATAATATCTGCCTCCCTAAATCAGAACCAACCAGAACACTTTATTCATTCCGATTCTGAATACCTGCTTATTAAACAGACCAACAAGATCGAGATCAGCGGAGGATAAAACCACGTTCTACCACCTGACTCAACACCTGCTGTTGGACGAGTGGATTCAAGCTAAAGAGGCTAAACATACACATATGTATTTGTTGAATCATTCAACATGCTATTAAAATAACTTCATTGTTGAGAAACGCAGACTCTAGTGCAGTTAGGCTTTGTTCAATCATTAGTAGCTGTGCACTCTCACAACGTCATAAGAGTCCTTAATCCCATTAGCTTTTTCATTAGACATGACTAATTCCTGAGAGACGGTTCTGTCCTGATGGAGATGGCTGCAGTTACCTTGGTGAAGGACACCGTGCTTCAGCTCGCTCGGACATCCCTAGCAATAAAAGCTGCAGTTCACTTTTATTACACAGCCTTTTAACCTAATGCAGGAATCATAGAGCAGACGCTAAGGCTGAGAAAGCAGCACTTTGTTTGGTCTCTTTTTTATTTATCTCAGCGGGCCTTAAACAAACAGCATGTGCTGAGGACACCCACTGAAACGCCAGCAGGAGATTAGAACGAGCTGATTTCAGGTTCTTCAACTCTTGTCGCTCAATATTTGAAAGTGAAATGAATGCACTGGGACTAGCCTTTAGGGTAGTTCTGTTCTACCCTCTTAGCAATGTTGGGATCTTGAACCCTGGACACACCAGACATATCATCTGAGGCGCTATCGCCAAAAAGAGATACACTATCTGTCTGTGCAAACTGTGAAGGAACAACAGGCCAAACTGCATTCTTTATACTTTCTGGTGAGCAGGCTGCAAATGTACCGATTGTCCTCAGGCTCCTGTTTTAGGTCGTTTATACAACTTGTTGAATCACAAGGCAGGGGTTTAGAGAAGGAAAAGGACAGACAGGAGAGATGTTTCAGCCCTTTTGTTTCCCCTCCATACTGTGTGTTCCCGGCACTGTCAGCCACGGGGTGCAACATGAGTGTGTGTTACGTCTTTGTATTAGGCTGAGATTTCAGTGATCTCATACTGTACCGTGTTTTGTGGTGGGTTCACATTGGGAACAAGAGTGCCCAAGGCACGCTCCTTTGGGAAGCCTACGGCAAAGAACACATGCATGTACAGCCATGGGGGTACATCATTATGTACAACAATGGCTAACACGCACACACACACCAACATAAGCATTTGACACACACACACACGCACACAAACGCACACACACATACCTCTGGAGGTGGCACTGTCAAATCACATGGTTCTAAGTATTATCTTTGTTTTCTCTGATTATTAACTCAAGCTTTGACCCCACTTAATGAGTCATATCTATGTCAAGTCAAACATTCTTACAACGAATTTAAAAAACAAACAGCGTATGATTTTACTTTTGTGTGCAGTATCAACACTCATCCTCATTCAGAGCAGTAAACATTTAGACTGATAACTCCACAATACCTCAGCAGACTAGTTTCTATGATACAACACATCATTGTGAAGGGTTTGGCTTACTTGTACCTCTCTGTTTGCACAGTAAAACAACAGGCTTTGTCAAAGACAGTGATAAGAGATGTGTTTCCCACCTGCAGGATGGCCCCATAGAGGCGCAGCAGGACGCTCCGCGGCTCATCCCCGACAGAGAGCTGGCTGTCGGGGAGGCTGCACAGGAAGAGCTTGTTGCTCAGACCACCCCTGCAGGACAGACGGGAATAGGATTATTCATTGCAGGTAGGTAAGGCGTCCAATGGATGTTTGAAAGATATATCTTCTCATTTATATACTCCTAAAATAAGCCTAAGAAGATTTTTTTTTTTTTTTTTTACTTCATTCTAAAATGGAGCCACTTTCACCAAATCCAATTTTCCCCTGGATAAATAGCATATTCTAATTCTGATTGATTAATACAGTTTAAGAAAAGGATACATTTGAAAATAAATAAATCCAATTGTATTTAAATAGAAATACATCACAAGTTACCCATGGGTCTCTGGTACAGCATATGACACCATACACCCCTGCAGCACACAAGAAATCCCAAAGACCGTCGGAAACAAATGGAACAGATCCTGGTCTATGGGCTTAGATTTGTCTCGTAAATATTTGTGTACATAAAAATAATTTGTGTGTAAATATGTGATTTGTAAATGTAAAACACCATCCACAAATGCATTAAAAAGATTTGCAAACTCACAAATAAATTTGCAAATGTAAAACGGATCTGCAAATACGCTAAATGTTTAAAGTTTGTCTCAAAACTCTGTGTGTGTAAAAAGACATCCACAAGCAGAGATTTGAGATCCACAATCACATTTTTGGTTGACAAATACAAAAAGGGATTCACAAATGCCTGATCGAAAGTTGTCAATGTTACAGAGATATTCACAAATTCCTTTTGTTCATTTGTAAATGAATTATAGTATTCACAGATGCGTATTGTAAATTGCGTATTTGCAGAACCGTTTTACATTTGCAAATGTATTTGTGAGTTTGCAAATCTATTAAATGCATTTGTGGATGGTGTTTTACATTTCCAAATCACATATTTACACACAAATAATTGTTATGTTCACACAAATATGTATGAGACAAATCTAAGCCCATACTGGTCCGATGTAGAAAACGTGTAGAACTACAATCGCAATGACCTAGTTCAATGAATGCCTATTAAAACTCAGCATAAAGTGGTTATGGTACAACATACACGTTTATGATATGAGGTTTCAAACAGCAGCTTAAGAAAAAAAAGGAAACAATGGTTGGCCACCCAGTGTTTCCCAACACCATTTGAAAAAGGGGAAGTCCAGCTTAGGGTAGAAATAACTTTGAACTATGCTATGACATGAATTAACGGGTACAATTCCAGTTAGAAAGCAAACATTTAACAACATATAATTGCACATTTCTATATACCCTAACTCTTTCTAAATCTGCGCTGCCCTCCACTCTAAAATATTATAATGCAGATTGTCATATACAAATTGCATTTTGTATATTTATATTTGGTGTTAATACTTGTCTTTTTTAACGTTAAATAGTTTTTTCTTTTTAAAATAGTTATATGTTTGACCTTCTCTTAGAAGTTATTTCCCCATGTTGTTTGTGTTTGCACCACCATACACCAAGGCATTTCCTTGTATGTGTAAACGTAAACTGGATACTGAAAGGGATTCCATTGTCATAGTTTCCTGTGTAGCAGCGAAGGATCACATCACTGCACAAATGTATTATTCAGCCTCTAACGGTGAGACTGTGTAATCACTCCAACCAAATGGGCCTATTTTCACCAAACAAGCGCGTGCACACTGTACCGTATGATGGTGATGTGGAAGTGTTCCTCGGCCAGGCTCTTCCAGGCTCCATGAAGGAACTCCCGGCACCACAGATAAGCCTTGCGGCGGGTCTCCAAGTCGGGCAGCTCGAGCTGAACCAGCGCCTTGCAGTCCCCCTCGGTGTCGCCCTGAACCTGCAGGGCGTTTTCGGTCACCAGCAGACCCAGAGACAAGGAGGGGGAAGAAGATACTCCGTTGATAAATTTAGTTTTCATACTGCTTTTTAGTAATAAAACGCAAATTCTGACCCCCTCTGAGCGACTAAGCTGCTCGTTATCCTCTGGCTGGTGTCGCAGGGGGATTTATTTCCGTTATCCGCAACAATTATTTTCTCTCTGTGAATGTATAAAGGACAGAGGGTTGTAGTTGTCCTTATTTTTCGTTGGAAAAATGCGAAGCTCTGTGGAGAGGTCTGACAAACAGTCTGCAGCAGGCTCCGTTTCCGGCAATGTATGAATAAAGTGTGAGGGACCCGCTGATGTAAAGGAAGAGTACGCAGGGTGGGGTCACATGACGCGTAGGAGGCATACTCTTCCCTCATTGGTCGGCTCGGACACGTCCCCGAGGCACCAAAACAAACCATATGGTGACTTCAGGGACTATCAACAGACCAATTCAGATTCTAAACACTGCAGCAGAGTGGTACACCGATCTTGTTCTTGAATAAAAGTAGAAGTACCAGAGTGTAGGAATACTCTCTAACAAGTCCTGCATTAAAAAATGTTACTCAAGTAAAAGTAGACAAGTATTAGCATCAAAATGCAGTTTGGTCCATTTCAGAATAATATATATGATATGTTTTATAATGATTGATCATGAAAGTATTCTCAAAGCTGGTAAAGGTGCAGCTAGTTTGAATGACTTTGTATACTGCAGGGTAGCTGGTGAGTTTACTCCAGGTGGAACTAAAGTCTGATTTAACACTTGACTAGTGTGAATGCTGTTCAACAGCGTTCCACTGTTGTTCTTCTGTTCTTTAATTAGTGAATGCTTTTCAACAGCTTTCACACTATTTTTCTTCAAATCTTTATTAGTGCAAATAACAGGGTTGCCAACTCTCACGCATCTGGCGTGTGACACACGCTTTCACTCTCAATCTCACGCTCTCACGCTGCCCAAACTATTCTCACGCCAAAAACAAGAATACCGAAGACTAGAAATGGTTTTGAAAACTTTTGTCACGTAGTGATCGTCTTCTCAATAGAACATCTTTGATAATGTCTTATGGCCAATCAGAATCAAGATAACGGCGTGGTGTTGTTCCAGGAAGTCCCGACGGAGAATACTTTTGCTGTAGTACATCTCTATACATCGATACAACATTACGTGTTGATAGAAATCAACACGTAATGAAATCAGACCCCACGGTTTGATGATTGATAGGTGAGTGGGGTGTCTTTCATTTTGACACACAGAACAATGGGGGCTATCCTCCCTTATCCACAATGTAAAGTAACTCACAGCCTCTTCCCTCTTCTCTCTGTGAGGAGCAGCAGGTTCAGCTCTCAGAACAAAGTAACAACAAACTAAAATGGCATTAATTTTTTTAATATGTCGTGTAGTAATAGATTTATTTATTTTTCTTCTCAAGAGAGTACCAGAATGTGTATTTTATGTTAGTAGCCTATTTCAAAACAAACAAAAAAAAAATCTCCTGGGGGAGAATCCCCCCAGACCCTCTGCAGGGGTTGGGTTTTCAGCAGGTCAACTCTTTCACCTGTGGGGAAGTTGCAGGATTGGCTCCAGGTCGCCCTTTTTATTTACTACAAGACAAATGTGCCTTGTTATTTCATACAGTTCAATTTGGATTGAGACAGGGAAATAATCTAAACCTCACGCGTGGCCTTTCACTGTCAAGGGGAGCGTGTATGTAATTACAATGCAAACACTGACTTGAGCCCCACCACTGTATGGGTTAGCACTACCATAGGTTACCCAACAAAAATACTCTCTCGCAACTGCCGACCCGTATTGCGCATGCGCAGATCTAAGATCCAGTAGAAATGATAAAAAGTAAAAGTCTGCTGCTTATTGTTCTACTAGGCCAAAATAGAGTCAAAGAGTATATGAGAGTGAGAGTGTGTTAATTAATATATTTGGCAGTTTGGAGTAAGTCTGTAGATGTGTGTGTGTGTGTGTGTTTCATGTAGCCTATAGGCCTCTCACGATAATTAATTTGGTTGGATACATTTTCCCGGGAAATTATTGCGATAAACGATAATATTGTCGGCACCATTGTATGACCATTTTAGACCACTGACATAATGATAATATATAATAATAATTTAAGTACATCCTTTCGAACTGCTAGTCACATCCTCATGTAAATGGCAATTTATCGAGTTCATTTTTATTTATCGTACGATACGTCAATTAATTGCTTATCGCGACAGGCACACAATAAAACAAACATGTGTTTGACTTTCAATAGTGAATGAAACTTTGTGCCCTTTATAGTCTGTGTCCAATATTGTGTATTTGTATATATATCATATATATATGCTAAGGTCCCGCTGCTGACACGATAGCAGTCATTTCGTGTGCATATGTAATTAAACTCATGATATCAAAATCTCACTCCAGCCAGGTACCCAAAGTTGGCAACCCTGAAATTATGTTCAACAGCCTTCAACTATAAGACTTCTTCTACTTATTTCAGTTATTCCGTAGGTTTTTTGGCTGCAATAACTTCAGCATACTTTCAGTTCCAGAAACCATTCAGACAGTGGCGGCTGGTGCATTTTTCTCCAGGGGGGGCTCTACCAAAATGTAAGCAAGCGTATACACAAACTCAAACATCTGTCATATTGCAACGCAGGGCTAGCTCAAAGGCACACAGCACTTGCTACAGTCTATTATTTGAGTGCCTGTTTTTGTCATCCTCCTTATTATGCTTACTGATCCCTATCCTGTAGCCTTCATTGGACAGCTGTGTTTACTTTCCTAAACATGGCAAGTCGCATAGCATCATCCATGTGGACACTAGTTTGTTCATGGTTTTTTCTGATATGTGCTTTAAGTCGCTCATACCTGTCTGGATCCATGCTGGATCTGGTCCATAGACTGGTCTGATCCTGACGTTTGAAAAGGGAGGCAGGGAAAGCTAATATAGCACTGGTGTTGCTACAGGTAGTTAGCCTTCTTGCTAAACCAGCTCCTTGAAAAAGAGCACATATACTGCCTTCCTCTGTCATTAACTCCTGCCTATGTCAGGCTGATCCGGTCCGAGATCTTTTACGGCCCGTTCACACGGCGGCGTGCGTTGAAGCTTGCCGGCGGGCGTGCCTGAAACTCGACCAACAACCAATCACATGAATCTCCCGCCCCTGACACACATGCAGCGGTTTGATTGGCTAAAAGCTTGTACTGGCATATGATTCGATTGGCTGACGCTCCTGCAGAGGCTTCAAAAGTTGAACATTGCTCAACTTTTCCCGCGAGCCACACCAGCAAAGCTCCGCGTCGCTTCCCACATTGCAGTTCGGCAACAAGTGACGTCACCCCATTCAAAGTGAATGGTGAAGCTTTCAACGCACGCCGCTGTGTGGACGGGCCGTAACTCTCCCTCCAGTGTCCTCCTCTCAAAGGGTGTTTCTTTAAGTGATTAAACATCATGTTCCTTCTCCATATTCGCTATCTAGTTTTGTTTACACTCCGTCTCCGTCTAACTCTCTCTCACTCAAACGTCAATCACTCACTCTGGCGCTCCTGCTGCCCCCTAGTTGTTGGCGGTGTCAACAGCTGCTTTGGGCGCAGTTTGGTGCGCGCCGAGCTGCTCCTATCTGTTGCATTGAAGAGGTGCGGACTGCACATGCACCACTTATAATGAGAGTCAATAGAGTGGTGCAGGGATGACGTATTTACCCGAAGGTAAATGGGTCTCCTCGACAAAAAAGCAACGGGATTTCCCCATAGGATTTTGGAAAATAGCTCGAAATAAGGTCTGTGGAAAACGAACCTGTTAGATAAATGCACGTTTTGTTCAGCCGGATAATATCCACATGTCTACCCTACTTTTATAATTTTCAAATCATAAATCTAATCACCAGAAGCAAAATGCGAACGTTATGCTATAAAAATTTCAGACACGTAAACTCTTCAAAAATCACCAGTGGGGTCACTGCAAGGCAAGGCAAGTTTATTTATATAGCACCTTTCAACACAAGGCGATTCAAAGTGCTTTACAAAAAATGAAAGACATTAAGAAAATGGCATTTAAAATCAGTCATTAAAAAGAAAAGCTAATAAAAGAAACATTAAAAGAAAAAATACATGGATAAAAGTTACAGTGCAGTTTAAGATATGAATAGTTCAATTAAAAGCAGCGGCAAAAAGAAAAGCCTTCAGCCTGGATTTAAAAGTAGTCAGAGTTGCAGCGGACCTGCAGGTTTCTGGGAGTTTGTTCCAGATATTTGGAGCATAATAACTGAACTCTGCTTCTCCATGTTTAGTTCTGACTCTGGGGACAGAAAGCTGACCAGTCCCTGAAGCCCTGAGAGATCTGGATGGTTCATAATTTAGCAGTAGATCAGAAATGTATTTTGGGCCTAAACCATTCAGTGCTTTATAAACCAGTAGCAGTATTTTGAAATTTATTCTTTGACACACAGGAAGCCAGTGTAAAGACTTCAGAACAGGAGTGATGTGATCCACTTTCTTTCTTATAGATTTTTTAGTGAGACCTGTGAAGACACCATTACAGTAGTATAGTCTACTGAAGATAAAAGCATGGACAGGTTTTTCCAAATCCTGCTGTGACATTAGTCTTTTAGTCCTAGAAATATTATTTATGTGATAGTAGGCTGATTTAGTAATTGTTTTAATGTGTCATATTGCTGATGTATTTAATGTCGTAGAACAACACATGATTCTGAAAGTTTCAGGAAAAAAGTTTCACTCTCTTTTTGTACTGATCCATTTATATAAAAACCTGTCTGAAGATGAGCTGATTAGATTTTGGCCACTTTATGATGTCATAACGATTTTTTGGCTTGTGTAACCATTAGCCAATCACCAACCAAGGTAACCCCCCTCCCCCACACCTTATCACCTGAATCTCCTCCTAGAGCAGGGGCTCCTAAAGTGGGGGTCGACCATAATCTCATTAAATATGTGCACATTCTAATACTTTCAGGAACACAATTCTGAACATTGGATAAAGCCAGGTTCAAAATTCTTGTTTCATTCTGTAATCATATTAGAATCTAAAGTTTTTACAGAAGGTATTTTGGATATCTCTTTTTATCACTCCATAAATCCGAAAATACTGTCAACAGCCCTAAAATGATAGCCGGATTTTGCAAGGGGGGGCAGGGGGGGCATTGCCCCCCCTAGTGGCTGAAATATGTTACAGCATTACTACGTCTAAAATTGTTCCAATACAAATATTTCGTATTTTAATAGATGTAATATAGTGATTGTTACAATACAAATCTGAATAATATCATGTTTTGTTTGAAATAATTTCATTTTGTGACGCATGTTGTGACGTGTGTGTGTGATGTATGAGGTTAAGGACGCAAGTTCCCTCGCTTTTTTTACATACAAGTGATTCAGCTATTGTATTACAATAACTAGCAGTAATGGATATGCGGCGATTTTTAAAATGTCCAATTTCTGGGACGTTTAAGGTGTCCACTTCTGCACTAAGTAGGACACTGGTTAATAATATTGTAGCGTGTTCAAGTAACCAAGGGATATAGTAAATAAGTATAAGATGTGCACAGTTATGATAAGTTTTACAGTTGTAATGCAATGTTGTTGGGGGGAGAGACCGCCCCTTCCATATGAGTGTGTGTGTACGGCGGGCATGAGGCGTGCATGACGGGACGAGTTGTGTTCGTATGTGGAAAAGTCATACTCAGTGCGGTGAACGCTGGCTTTATTGCTACTGTATCCGGTTACTGCACCCCACGCAATAGTTGGGACTGTGTACTGACGTCAGTAAGAAAGGTTTGCCCCCCCAAGCGCAAATGTCAAACTCCGCCTATGCCTAAAATATCCATTTCGCCATGTTTTTAGGTATACAATGTTGTATAATTCAGGCTATGAATGATATATGAACAAACCCTTCTGTAAAAGCCTTCATAATATTGATAGGAATATAACTGGAAGGTTTGGTGTATCTACGTGCTACTGAAGTTGAAATTTCGAACTCAGAGTAGGAGAAAAAACTAACTTTGAGAAAACGACCTTTCAATCAATCAATCAATCAATGTTTATTTATATAGCCCAATATCACAAATGTTACATTTGTTTCAGTGGACTTCACAGTTTGTACAAAATATCAGTATGACAATACGACACCCTCTGTCCTTAGACCCTCACATCGTACAAGGAAAAACTTCCGAAGAAAACCCACAGTTTAAAGGGAAAAATGGGAGAAACCTCAGGGAGAGCAACAGAGGAGGGATCCCTCTCCCAGGACGGACAGTCGTGCAATAGATGCCGTGTGTAAATTGAAAAGATAATACATTTGCAACATAGGTAGTCCAAATGTTTGGAAATGCATGTGTGTATAATAGGAAGATGGATCCACGAGGATATCCATCCAGGACCTATGATCCAGGACCACAGCCACGACTCAAGATCCAGGGCTCGTGATGCAGGACACAGGACCGCAGGATCATCCATGACTCCGGATCCCAGCGTATATAGACACCAAAAAGAAAGAAATTTGGGTAAACTGGGTTAATCGGAACATGGGAGTACACAGGTATAGACAGAGAGAAGGAAGAAGTAAGATGTCCCCCGACAAACTAAGCCTATATCAGCAAAACTAGGGGCTGAATCTAATCAGCCCTAACTATAAGCTTTATCAAAAAGGAAGGTCTTAAGCGCACTCTTAAAAACGGATAGGGTGTCTGCCGCCCGAACACAAACTGGAAGCTGATTCCACAAATGTGGAGCTTGATAAGAAAAGGCTCTGGCTCCCATTGTACTTTTAGAGACTCTAGGAACAACCAACAACCCTGCATTCTTGGAACGCAATGCCCTAGTAGGACAGTAGGGTATAATGAGTTCTTTAAGGTAAGATGGCGCCTGCCCATTAAGGGCTTTGTAGGCGAGAAGAAGAATTTTAAATTCTATCCTGTGTTCTATAGGGAGCCAGTGTAAGGCAGCCAGAACAGGAGTAATGTGGTCCCTTTTCCTAACTCTGGTTAGTACACGAGCTGCAGCATTTTGAATTAGCTGAAGCGACTTGACTGACTTCTTGGTACACCCTGATAATAAAGAGTTACAATAATCCAGCCTTGAAGTAACAAATGCATGGACTAGTTTCTCTGCATCGTTTTGAGGCAAGATATGCCTGATTTTTGCAATGTTACGTAGATGGAAGTAGGCGGTCCTTGAAATTGATTTTATGTGGGCGTTAAAGGATAAATCCTGATCAAATATAACACCAAGATTCCTTACAGTCTCACTGGAGGCCAAATTAATGCCATCCATAGTTAGTATATCTTTAGATAATTTGTTTCGTAGATTCTTCGGGCCAAGTACAATAACTTCAGTTTTGGTCGTGTTTAACATCAAAAAGTTTAAGGTCATCCACGTTTTTAAGTCCTTGAGGCAGTCTTGAATTTTATTTAGATGATTAATTTCATCAGGCTTGATTGATAAATATAGTTGAGTATCATCCGCATAACAATGAAAATGTACAGAATGATTCCTTATAATATTGCCTAACGGAAGCATATATAATGTGAACAAAATAGGTCCGAGCACTGAGCCCTGTGGCACTCCGTGGCTAACTTTGGTTTGCGTGGAAGATTCATCATTGACACGTACAAACTGAGAGCGTTCCGATAGATAGGACCTAAACCAGCCTAAGGCAGTTCCCTGTATGCCAACTAAGTGCTCTAGTCTTTGCAATAAGATATCATGATCGATAGTATCAAATGCAGCACTGAGATCGAGCAAAACAAGAATAGAGACAAGTCCTTTGTCAGAGGCTATTAGAATGTAATTTGTGACTTTGACCAGAGCTGTCTCTGTGCTATGATGTGTTCTAAAGCCAGAACACAAGATTTTGAAAATCTTCAAATAAATCATTGTTTTTTAAGTAATCACACAGCTGTTTTGCGACTGCTTTCTCAAGAATCTTTGAGAGGAACGGAAGATTAGAAATAGGTCTATAGTTGGCTAAAACCTCTGGATCGAGGTTGTGCTTTTTAAGAAGCGGTTTTATCACTGCTACTTTGAATGATTGTGGAACATAGCCTGATAATAAAGACATATTCATAATATTTAATAAAGAAGTGCTAATTAATGGAAAAACTTCCTTCAACAGCTTAGTTGGAATTGGGTCTAATATACACGTTGATGGTTTAGAAGAGAGAATCATTGAATTTAATTGTTCAAGGTTTATGGCTGAGAAGCATTCTAGTTTACTATCTAGTGTAATATTAGAACTTACGTTTCCGGGAGTTGATAACACTATACTGGTCAAAGGCAAGAGGTCATTAATTTTGTTTCTAAGAGTAACAATTTTATCGTTAAAAAAGCACATAAAATCATTACTACTGAGTGCTATGGGAATAGAAGGCTCCATGAAGCTGTGGCTCTCTGTCAGCCTGGCTACAGTGCTGAAAATAAATCTTGCATTATTCTTATTCTCATCTATTAGTGAAGAGTAGTAGGCTGCTCTCGCTTTACGCAGTGCTTTCTTATATTCATTGAGAGTAATATGCCAAATTAAACGAGATTCTTCAAGTTTAGTGGAACGCCATATCCTTTCAAGTTGTCTCGACTTTTGCTTTATTTTGCGGGTTTCGGCATTATGCCATGGAGCTAATCTATGTTGTTTTATTTTCTTCTTTTTCAAAGGAGCAACAGAGTCTAATTTTATTCACAGCGCATCTGTAGCACTATCAACAGCATGATCAATTTGGGGTGGTGGACATTTTGTATAAGTTTCCTCCCCTACATGCAGACCTGCTATCGAGTTAAGCATTGGTGGAATCTCTTCCTTAAATTTGGCTATAGCGCTAACAGATAGGTTTCTGCTGCAGGAGCTTTTGACTAATGCTTTGTAGTCTAGTAACAGTACTTCAAAAGTTACTAAGAAATGGTCGGATAAAGCAGGATTATGCGGTTCGACTAATAGTTGCTCAATTTCAATACCATAAGTCAGAACAAGGTCGAGAGTGTGATTATAGCAGTGGGTTGGTTTATTTACACTCTGACAAAAACCAACAGAATCTAATATAGAGTTAAATGCAACAGTAAGGCTATTTTTATCATCGTCAACATGAATATTAAAGTAACCTACGATAATTACTTTATCTGTTTTAAGAACCAAAGTTGATAAAAACTCAGAGAATTCTGATAAGAATTCTGAATAAGGACCTGGTGCACGGTACACTGTAACAAATAAGATTGGCTGCAAAGTTTTCCAGGTCGGATGCGTAAGACTAAAAACGAGACTTTCAAAGGAGGTATAATTTAATTTTGGTTTAGTATTGATAAGTAAACTTGAGTCAAAGATTGCTGCAACTCCACCTCCTCGGCCCACGCCTCTGGCAATATGAGTATTGATATGGCTGGGTGGAGTGGCCTCATTTATGCTGACATATTCTTCATGTCTCAACCAAGTTTCAGTGAGACAGCATATATCAATATTATAATCTGATATTAAATCATTTACCAATATTGCTTTAGATGCTAGAGATCTTATGTTTAAGAGACCACATTTAATATTCCTGTTTTGTTGCACTGTAGTAGTTGTTACATTTACTTTTATTAGGTTATTATGTATGACACCTCTATTAGGTTTTACCTTAAATTGTCCTTGGGCAGACACACACACCGCTAATATTGGGTATTTTATTGGGTTCGGGATTCCTATGGATGACTGCCTAGGAGAGAGCGCAGAGAAGCGTGTAAGACTGCGACTCTGCCTCCGGGTCTCAACTCCAGTTTGTCATGGATTAAGTCCACAAAGCCCTGAAATGTTTGCCGAAATGAGATTTGCACCTTCCAAAGTAGGATGAATGCCGTCTCTCTTAATCAGACCAGGTTTTCCCAAGAAGGCTGTCCAATTATTTACGAAGCCCACATTGTTTGCTGGGCACCACCAAGACAACCAGCGCTGAAATGATGACATGCGGCTATACATGTCATCATTGATCAGATTGGGGAGGGGACCAGAGAAGATTACGGTGTCCGACATTGTTTTAGCATAACTACACACCGACTCCACATTAAGTTTGGTGCATTCTGATCGGCGTAAACGAACATCATTACCACCGACGTGAATAACAATCCTACTGTATTTACGTTTATTTTTAGCCAGCGGTTTAAGATGCGCCTCAACGTCGCCCGCTCTGGCCCCCGGAATGCATGCGACTGTGAAGGCTTTGGTCTCTAACTTCACGTGTCTCATAATAGAACTACCAATAACCAGATTTGGCTTCTCAGCGGGTGTCTCGCTGAGTGGGGAATATCTGTTAGACACGTGAACGGGATGGTGGGGACCTGCGGGTTTCGCGTTATGCCCCTTCTGAACAGTCACCCAGTCTCCCTGCTGCTCGGGAGTTGCCGGGGGACGGCTAATAGGAGCTACCTTTTGCCGGTCCGCACTGGCTAACATGGGCTTTACTGTAGCTGAGTTACTTTCTAAGATGCGGAGCCGGGCTTCTATGGCTATGATTCCCGCCTCCAACCTAACAGCTATACTACATTTAACACATGTATCGGTACCAGTAAAGGAGGTAGGGGAGTAACCAAACATGAGACAGGAAGAGCAGGAAATAGCACCAGAGGGTGGGGAAAGAGCCATGGCTAGCTATCAAGCTAAAGTAGCTACCGTTAGCAAACCCGAAAAGAGTGTAGGCAACTGTGGAGTTACAGTCGCTAAGAGACGGAGAGTTGTGAGTGCTTAAGCTGTAGTAACGTGTGATTACAACGTCAGGCAGTTGCCGTGATCAAGAGTTTTAAAACGATCGATTAAGTTAAGATAATAAGCTATCAGCAGCAGAACAGGCACACGGGATACCCGGAGATGACAATGACAACAACCGGAAGTTACAACATGCTTACCGCAATAGTGGTCCGTGTAGCAACAAGCTTTAAAGATTGCAGTGAGGCGCTAGCTAAACCCTCCTGTTCTTTGGATGATAGCTTGTGCATCGACGCACTCCGTGAAGGTATTTCATGTTCGGGGTCATTTGTTTTTTGTATAACCTTGCTTTGTGACAATTGTTGTCGTTTTCTCTGTGAACGTTTTTATCGATGTTCTTTTGCCATTTTGAGATTAAAATGTCCAGCGAAAGCTAAACCAAGAAGTGTTTTAGCACACCACGTGACGCATCTGAACGAATCACGTTGTCAGAAATTGATACCAGCCAATGAGATTTCGTTTCTTGGTTTAAGACCCCTTTGTACTTTCACGATTGGTTGCTGATACAAAGGAAATTACCATATTTGGATCCGATGAGATTGTGCAGGAGAGACACAGCTTTCGAACGATACCTTTGATTACATGGTGCAAACAGCGGTCGCTGTACTTTAGCACACGGAGCGCACGGAGTGGACAGCAGATAACGGAATTGCAGTTGTATTGCTTATAGATTATCAGAACATTTCAAAGGGGACACCTAGACGCAAATAGACAAACTATAGTAAAAATAAACATCTAAATGTGTATTTTGTAAATGTTCCTTCCAAAAGCCTGAAAGAAAACATGTTATGGAATCAAAATAGCACAACATATCAAAATTGACCAATGCATGAAAAACGATGTTTGTGCCTGCCGTGTCTCGCCTTAATGAGTGAGACACACCGGAGTTGAAGATCTGTGTGGTTTGTATGTCGATGTATTGGAAACACTGTTCTTTGTATTACTATTATTAATAATAACGTGTGCATTGACCTTTTTCAGGGGCGGACTGGCCATCTGTAGAATGTCCCCGCAGCGAGGCTCCCCCCTTTGACAATTCGCTAATGGCGCATTTCCACTATAGGGCCTCGCTCGGCCTCGCTCGGTATGGCTAGGCCTCGTTAGACCTTGTTAGGACTGGCTCACTTTATGCTGCGTTTGCATTACAGTTTAGTAGCTGGGGCAGTAACTATAGTAACGCAGTGTAGGCGGAGCCGTGACGTCATCTTCAATGCGAACCACAGAAAACCAACATCAGCCGTTAGCTGTTAGCACTCAAGCTCACAGCTCCTCATATCTGCTCAGAAACTAGACAAAAGTTAAACAAGTACAAACCACAGACTGTCTGTGTCATGGCGAATACAGTCGCGGGTTTATTTATGTCTGTATAGGCCGTTGTTGTGAGTGTGGACGGTCGGAGCATATACTGCGTTAGCTTAGCCGATCTCCATTCAGAAAACACGCATTTTAAAAGGTTTTTCACCTGCCGTCTGTCTGCAGACTTGTCAAAGCATTAATTCATGGTTTTTACTATCCGGTATCAGTATGTTGTTACTTCGGCATCATTTTGAAACGTGTATTACAATTAAATCACGGTCAAATATGTTCATTTTGTTGTAGTTGTATCCAGCGATTCTCTCTCTAGTTTAGCATACTCAGCCCGACTCAGCCTGGTTGTTGGCCCGGAAAGAACCTCGATTTTATGGGGCCAGAAAAACTGTGAAATAGTACCCGTTAGCCAGTACTACGCCAAGTGGAAACGCAACCAAAAACGGGCACGGCACGCTTAAAGCGAGCTCCGCGCTGTAGTGGAAATGCGCCATAACAAACCCCCCTCTGGCACAGTTACACAGCGGGCTGAAAGGTTTGGGAACCCCTGTCTTAGAGCACCATTGTGTTCTTTTTTTTATATGATCATTATTGTTATAAAAAAAACAAGAGAATAAATGAAAAACAGTTATGAAATACTATATGACAATTGTTAACCTCTTAAGCCCGAGGGTCCCCCCAGTGGACCCCTCCCACCGTTTTTTTACGAGACTATGTCTCAGGGCTTCTTAACATTTATGAAACTATTAATGTTCCATACCCTTTTAACGATAAGAAACTCAGCTAACTGACAATGTGAACCATTGTTAGCTAAAAGAAACACAAGAGTAATACCAAGCCTTTGAATTAGCATGGAGCGAAAAAATGCTAACTAATGCTAACGGACTTTTGCACAGCACTCACGGTAGAAATGCCCTTATTACTTATCGTAACTGCACAAACAAGATATCCGATTAAAGCTGAGACTCCACAGATTCCACACATGTAATGTCATCACTGTACGACCCCGAATTCCTGGAGCTATCAGCCAGAAAAGAGAAAGTAAACAACATCCGATTTCAAAAATATTACAATAATTACATCTTACCTTTTTTGATTTGTGATCAAAAGTTGTGTTCAACGGAATAAAAACGCCGCTCAAGGTTAATCCAATGTCTTTGTGTAACGTAGACATTTTTACTGATAATCCATCATCATATTTATGGCAATATACTGGGTATAAAGTTTTGCCGTCCAGGCTTGTACTTTCAGATATGCTTCGTTTGCTTCTCTATTACGTCCGCAATGGTAATGTTTACGTGGATTTGGGAACTGCCCATCGATTCTATTGGATGTAATAGTTAAGAAAAAGGTGTAAATCACCCAAATCGACCAATGGGTTCCAGAGATATGGTCCTGCGTAAAGTATAAAGAATGCCAGCCAGCGTAAGTACATTACGCAGCAGACTTTACTTATTGTTTACTACGGAAGGAAGCAGGAAGCAGGAATTGCAGGACAGAGCACACGGAGCGCACGGAGTGGACAGCAGATAACGGAATTGCAGTTGTATTGCTTATAGATTATCAGAACATTTCAAAGGGGACACAGCCACATTGGATATTAACCTATGGATTAACTACATCATCGTTTTTATCGTTTTAATGCCATTGAAGACCAGTTTAGACCAGACAAAGAGGAAGGTAAGCCATGTTATCCTAGTGCATGTTAGTACCTAGCGCCACTTGTTTTGATGTACGTTTTTGTTGATAACGTCACGAGTTTGTATCTTTCAGTGTTGAGGTGGGCACCGTTAGATTCTGTGTCTTTACAATCATAAACAATGTGTTGGATGTGGAGCTAGGATACGTAATAAGGGAGCTAGGAGTGATTTTCGGTGCAGTAATAGGTTAGCATTTTTCGCTCTGGGCTAATTCAGAGGCTCACTGTTAGCATTGTGTGTTTTTAAAAAAAAAAAAAAAATGAAAAAGATCAGTTAAATTAGTTTTTTCCCGTTATATGGATATAAAATATTCATAGTTTATTAAATATTAAGGTTCCTTAGACGTTGTTTCCTGCAAATGACGCGATTTCGATTCCGTGGGGCCTAAGAGGATAACAGAGTATGTTTTATTTATTTATTTTTTTTTTTTTTTCACAACAGTTGTATTTGGATGGAATGAATACCTATAATGATAATTCAAAGTAATAAAATGATTTTTACAGTGAAAATGTTCAAATGGAGCTGATGGTTCCCAAATTACCCAGAGGTGAGTCCGCCTGGACTTTATTTTTCTAAACCTCTTTAAAAAGGTCAAATTTCACTTGTTTTGCATCAATCTTGATACAGGGTACTTATTATATGTTATAGTTTGGATTCCTAAAGCTTTTAGTCTACTAACCCATCATTCAAGGGTGGTTTTTACTATAAGTAATGTTTTTGTTTTAGGCGGACATTAGAATTTACATGTTTTTACTATGTTCCATCTAAATTTACTTTAAAATATAAACATCTATATTGATTCTGACACTTCTACATCCAACTTACAGATGTAACCTTGCTTTGAGAGAAAAGATTATTAATTTACCCCTTTTAGAGGTGAAGATATAGTCTTTGTTGTGTTAGTGGCATTTTCGGGCCTGAAACCTGAAAAACAGGCTCAGGGCTTAAGTATTACCTTGTAATAGCACCCTTACTCAGAGGCGCGGTAAGGTATTTTGAGTGGGGGTGCTGAGGTGCTGGACTCCAGTGAACACTATTACGGGCACTATAGAGCACGCACAAAAGCACTCCCCACACGCAAACACACAGTACACCCGCGACTGTTACAATGAAGGCTCGATAATCAGCTCACGGCATATAGGCAGGGGTAAAACTGCGGTCAAGCCAGCCTCCACTCGGGAAAACTTGGTCAAGCCAGCCGGCACGGGATGTGGTGTCCTGCTATCACCCTGGAGTGAGATGAGTCTTTGATACTGGACAGTTTTTGTTTTATTCTCATCTAAAAACAGGGATGATAGCTCTTATATGAGACTTCAAAGGTCTTTTATTTTGAAACTCTACATCAGAATGTCCTGATTTTTTCTAAGTGACTAGATGGGGTGTCCTGCTATCACCCTGGAGTCAGATGAGTCTTTGATACTGGACAGTTTTTGTTTTATTCTCATCTAAACACAGAGGCAGTGTTTCCAGGATTCTACCTTAATGCATAGGATATTCGCGCACCGCAATATCACGTGCGGGCTGGCTTGACCAAGTTTTCCCGAGTGGAGGCTGGCTTGACCGCATTGGGGTAAAGTGCTATATTTTACGAGTGGGGAGCGGACCTCACCTCCTCTAGGGGGGTCCGGTGGGATGCTCCCCCGGGAAATATTGAAGTTAAAAGCATCACTCTGGTGCACTTTGAGAGCAACATTAAGAGATCTATGGATACATCTCTCAATACCCAAATGAAACACAACTGTAAGCAGATGTTCTTTTTCTTTATGGATATTTTACAAATCACTCCCCTTTCAAACTGTATTCTTGTTTTACTGCCATATAATATTTCATAACTGTTTTTCCTTTATTCTCTTATTTTTTTTATAACTATAGTGATCATATGAAGGTGTGCCGCGGAGATAATCTTTTGAATAATTTGTGACCAAACCGTTTGAGACCCACTGAGATAACTTAGACTAAAGTGAACTATCTAAACACTCAGAGAGTCCTTTAGGTCACCTGAGCCTCTCAGTCTGAGAGGAGAGCTCTCCTCCAGCTTGTTGGGGAACAAACAGCTCCGTATGTCCGTTAGTGCAGCTAGCTAACCAGATGCTAACAACACGGTCCCTGCTGCTGGCACCGGTCCCTCTCTCTCACACACACTAAATGTACTATTTACACACACACACACACACACACACACACACACACACACACACACACACACACACACACACACACACACACACACACACACACTTTTATTTCCATGCAACTCTCTGATTGGTCTGGTGTCTTGCCTCCGTTGCATTCACTGAACACAGGAAATTACAGTCCTGCCGTCCTCTCTAGTGTCATGATGAGGTTCACGTAAAGCACGGTTAATGTATTATATTATTGAGGTAGAATTGTCCGGTGCTACAGAAAAAACATTCGGGGCGGGCCAAAATATTATTTTACCAACAATGTGGAATTTATTGGCTACATATTACACAGATTATGCACAGCGGGAGCAGCAATAACCGTCAAATAATAATTCAGACAGGGGAGCTCCGCACCCCCTGCCTGCCGCTAGGGGGTGCTGCAGCGCCCTCAGCACCCCCCTTCCCGCGCCCATGCCCTTACTCCATGTTTAATGGTACATCCCATTGTGACGTCATAAGCATGATAAGCGTGGAGCGCTATATGTCTCATGTTGATTACGCAGCACTGCCATGCTGGTTCATGTCCCTGATTAAATGGATGAGAGAAGAAAAATTACTGCGCATACTTTATTAGTTTAAGAGGTTATGGGCCCAGGCAAAGTTGGACTCATGTTAGTTTTCCGGAAGAAGTTTAACACGAAGTATTACACTGAACTTCTACAAACTATGTGGACCAATAAGTAAAGAAGTGGCGGAAGATATTACACGCAACGTACTAAGTGAGAACCCAATGCTAACAAGCTAGTTTAGCAAGCTAATCGCTGTGCTAACAAGATGGCAAGCAGAGCAACGGGAGTTTTTGCGCAACAGCTTTTGTTCGATGGAATCGACGATAAGTATGACCTTTGGGAAACAAGATTCTTAGGCTGCCTACATATCCTAAAATTAAAAGAAACTATTCTCCATGAACCCACTGGAAATAGTCCTGAACAGCTAGCAGAAGACAGGAAAAAGAATGCTGATAGCTATGCTGAGCTAATAAGACTGATAGATGATAAAAGCCTATCACTGATAAGACACGCAAAAGGCTACAGTCAAAAACCAGGAACAGACTACAAAGAGACATTTTCTCCCACAGCTGATATGACAAGTGTAAGAGTACTCATGCAGAAAGCACACAAGAGGGACTCATTCTACACCAGATAGACGTTAAGACAGCCTATTTGCATGCACCCATTGATTGTGAAATCTATATGGAGCAACCAGAAGGCTATGAAGAAAAGTCAATAACCGGGGGAAAACCTAGTTTGTAAGTTGCAAAAGTCTCTCTATGGCCTTAAGCAATCAGGTAGAAACTGGAATGCTATGTTACACACATGTCTTGAGTAGATGTTACTGTAAGAAGACATCGATTTTGTGTTTCTGTCTTCCCTCAGGTTGCTCCCTACGCTGTCATTGGAGGCAGTCACAATTTCTACAGGCTCGCACTACCTGTTAGCATCTGGCATCTGTTAGCATCTAGCTCTCCTGCTTACAAACTTTTAGCCATCCCTGCTTATACAAGTAGTAGTTTTAGTTGTCTGCGATCTACCGAGGCCTACTCCCACCTGTCGAGTACGGCTGTACTGAGGTGTTTTTCCTAAGGAGACGTCGCGAAGAGACGGAGCGGCTCCACCTGTTGCTGCCTGCGATTCTGCGATCTACGGAGGCCTGCTCCCACCTGTAGAATACGGCTGTACTGGAGAGGTTTTTACACCGGGGTCGTCGCGGAGAGACGGAGTGGATCCACGCTTCGGGCTTGGCCTGCTGTGTGCTGCTGTACGGAGGAGGATTTTACCACCGCTGGGGCCTGCTTTCCACCTGTCCTGGTTCTGCTGTTGCAGAGGCCTGCTTTCACCCCGGGGATACCACGGAGGGACTGGAGCGCTTCCACGCTGCTGTTTTCGCCTGTCCTTTGCTGCTGTGCTGATTTGCTCCAGGAACATCGCGGATACTGTGTGCTGGTCTGGGAAAATGGCCCATATCGGGATTCTGCTGTGCCTGTTAACTGCTTTGGACTATGAGAAGATCTCTAGTCATTCTGAGAAGTCTACTGGATTCAGGTCTGTTCTGCCACCCGCAGTGGGCATCCCCTGCAAAGGTTCGGATGTGTTGCTCAAACAATTACCGGTTGCCTTGTCACAGACAATCTGCTCGACAAAATACGTTTGTCTTTTTTGTTTTCCTGCGATGATGGTTCTTCAGGACTGCTTCTTAAGCTCAAATCACACTCTCACAGACTTTTCCGGTGATTCTAAATTAGATAACAATGTATGTGTGTCGTTTAAGAGGAAAAGTTGCCTGTTTTTTTTGTTGTTATTACTGTCAGGAAATGTACAACCTAACCCTGGTCCGCACAGTAGTAGTAGTCAGATCGCTACTCCTGCTGATTTTAAAGCTAGGTCTGGGTTGGGTTTCATCCACTTGAATGTGCGCAGTCTGTTAGGTAAACTAGATTGTGTCCGTATCTGGGCGAGCTCAACTGACGCTGATGTCATTGTTTTATCAGAAACATGGCTAAACAAAACTATTGGCTACATATTACACAGATTATGCACAGCGGGAGCAGCAATAACCGTCAAATAATAATTCAGACAGGGGAGCTTCAGACATTGCCTTAAATGGTTTTAATGTGTACCGTACCGACCGGCCTAATAAAGGTGGTGGCGTTGTCATTTATGTTAAGAATAAGTTCAGTGTAACCACATTAGTTTCCAAATCGATCAGTAAGCAATTTGAATTTTTAGCCATAAATATAGAAGTGGCAAAGGGTCAACAGGTCATGGTAGTGAGTTGTTACAGACCCCCCTCAGCTGAAGACTCCTTGTCTTCACTAGCAAATCTTGTATCACAACTAGACTACAAGGAATTAGTGCTACTTGGAGATTTTAACTGGGACTGGTTAACTGCAGTGTCAGAGGATTTTAAAAACCTTTGTATCTCTTTAAATTACATGTTACTTGTTAGACGCTTTTATCCAAAGCGACTTACACACTCAATACTGTGGACAATCCCCACAGGAGCAATTTGGGGTGAAGTGTCTTGCCCAGGGACACAATGACATGTTGACTGCAGTGGGGTTTGAACCTGTGACCCTCTGATCCCAACACCAAGGCTCTATCCACTCCGCCACAGCCTCCCCAAATGTTACTCAGATTGTGGACAGTCTTACTCGTCCTAACATTAAGTCCCCTAATAAATCCTCCCTAATTGATCTCATTCTAACTAATGTTCCCCATAAATATTCATCTGTGGGAGTATTTGCAAATGATCTGAGTGATCACTGTGTTGTAGCCACAATTAGGGACACTAAGGTCCAAAAGGTTAAACCTCGCATTATCATTAAGAGGGACAAAAAACATTTTGTGGAGCAGGGTTTTGTTCATGATCTGTTTGATTTTGATTGGGGTAAAATCGATTTGTATGCTGATGTAGAAACCGCATGGTCTTATTTTTATCTTGGTTTTATGGAGATCATTGATAGACATGCACCCCTGCGTAAATTTAGAGTAAAGGGACGAGACAATCCATGGTTTTCTGCTAATCTGTCCAGTCTCCTTCATGAGAGAAACAAGGCCTGGGCAAAGGCTAGGAAATCAGGCTCAGAGGTAGAATAGCTGCGTTTTAGGCAGCTAAGGAATAGCTTCACATCGCAAATCAAAAGTGCTAAATCAAAGTACTATCTGTCAGTAACCACAAAGAATCTGAATAATCCTGGAAAATGTTGGAAAGCCATTAAATCGTTATCCACCGGCGATATCCGTAATGAGCTACCTCCGTGCATTACCACAGCATCTGGCACTATATCGGACAGGGCTACTATGCTAAATTGCTTTAATGAGCATGTTGTGTCCTGTGGTTCTCTATTTGATTCTGTCACTAACTCTGCTTCTGTGAACACTACAGTATGTGACTCTGAAAAACGTGTGTTGGAAAACCCTTTTAGTTTTACCCATTTTACTGTTGATGTTGTTCGTGAAGTTTTAACCAAGTTAGAACCTAAGAAACCGGCTGGCCCGGACAACGTAGAACCTTTCTTTTTAAAGATAGCTGCAGATTTTATTGCTCCACCTCTCACTACTCTTTTTAACCTCTCCCTCAGCACTAACACAATTCCAAAATTGTGGAAGTCAGCGTATGTCCTGCCTTTGCTAAAAGGAGGGGAGGCCACCTTATTAAATAACTATAGGCCAATCTCCAAGTTGTCAGTTCTGGCTAAGGTTCTTGAACGCTTAGTGAGTGAACAGGTAAAGGTGTTTTTATATACAAATGACATCCTGTCTAAACATCAGTCAGGCTTCAGAAAACAACATAGCATTACATTACATTGCATTTAGCTGACGCTTTTTTCCAAAGCGACTTACAATAAGTACATTCGACCAGGAAGACACAACCCTGAAGAAAACAGAATCATATAAGTACATCAGGTATCATAGAGCCAAACATTTCAAGTGCTACTCAACTGGCTATAGATAAGCCAGTCCTTTATTAGTATATAAGTGCCTTGTTAGTAATTCTATCGCTCGAAGTGGAGTCGAAAGAGATGAGTTTTCAGTCTGCGCCGGAAGATGTGCAGGCTTTCTGCTGTCCTGATGTCAATGGGGAGCTCATTCCACCATTTTGGAGCCAGGATACCAAACCCACGTGTTTTTGCTGATTGGAACTTGGGTCCCCCTCGCAGCGAGGGTGTAGCGAGTCGTTTGGCTGATGCAGAGCGTAGTGCACGCGCTGGGGTGTACAGAGAAGATGTTAAATCGTTTTTGGGGATTGGAATAGGAAGATTGGATCTTATCCAAGATCCAATCTGTCACAATGAAAGTGGTGAATGACGTGGCGAATATTTGTGGTGAATGATGTGGCGAGTATTTTAGATAATAAGCAGAGTTGTGCAGCTCTATTTATTGACCTTTCCAAAGCGTTTGACACCGTCGATCATCACATTTTAAAGCAGAGGCTAGCCAGTATAGGCATGTCCAGCCATGCAGTAGGGTGGTTTGTGAACTACCTCTCTGAAAGGTCCCAATGTGTTCACTTTGATGGGCTGTCTTCTGAGTGGTTAAACATTGCAAATGGTGTTCCCCAAGGTTCTGTTTTAGGTCCACTTTTATTCTCCATATATATCAACAGTTTAGGTGAAAATGTGGATGAAGCTACTTTACATTTGTATGCGGATGATACCGTGATGTACTGTGCAGGTCCCTCCATTAAGGAGGCTGGTGTTAAATTACAGGATGTTTTTAACATTATTCAGACTCAGCTCTCTGAACTAAAGCTTCTTTTAAATGTTGAGAAAACCAAGGTAATGCTCTTTTCTAAAGCTAAAAAGACACCAGAGCCTGTTTACCTAGATATTGTAACTACGCAAGGAATAAAACTTGAAGTGGTTAGCTGTTACAAATACCTTGGTATCTGGCTTGATGATTGTCACACTTTTAAACTTCATGTCAATAACCTGCTTAAAAGGCTGAGGGTTAGGCTAGGTTTCTTCTAAAGGAACAAGTCCTGTTTCTCGCTTCAATCAATCAATCAATCAATGTTTATTTATATAGCCCAATATCACAAATGTTACATTTGTCTCAGTGGACTTCACAGTTTGTACAAAATATCAGTATGACAATACGACACCCTCTGTCCTTAGACCCTCACATCGTACAAGGAAAAACTTCCGAAGAAAACCCACAGTTTAAAGGGAAAAATGGGAGAAACCTCAGGGAGAGCAACAGAGGAGGGATCCCTCTCCCAGGACGGACAGTCGTGCAATAGATGCCGTGTGTAAATTGAAAAGATAATACATTTGCAACATAGGTAGTCCAAATGTTTGGAAATGCATGTGTGTATAATAGGAAGATGGATCCACGAGGATATCCATCCAGGACCTATGATCCAGGACCACAGCCACGACTCAAGATCCAGGGCTCGTGATGCAGGACACAGACTCCGGATCCCAGCGTATATAGACACCAAAAAGAAAGAAATTTGGGGAAGCTGGGTTAATCGGAACATGGGAGTACACAGGTATAGACAGAGAGAAGGAAGAAGTAAGATGTCCCCCGACAAACTAAGCCTATATCAGCAAAACTCGGGGCTGAATCTAATCAGCCCTAACTATAAGCTTTATCAAAAAGGAAAGTCTTAAGCGCACTCTTAAAAACGGATAGGGTGTCTGCCGCCCGAACACAAACTGGAAGCTGATTCCACAAATGTGGAGCTTGATAAGAAAAGGCTCTGGCTCCCATTGTACTTTTAGAGACTCTAGCTTGAGGCCAGGAAAAGGCTAGTCACTGTGACCTTTTTACCTGTGCTGGACTATGGTGATTTGATGTATATGAATGCACCTGCAAATTGCCTGGTCAAGTTAGATGCTGCGTATCACAGTGCACTGAGATTTGTGACTAACTGTAAAGCATTAACCCATCACTGTAACCTGTATGCAAGGGCTGGTTTGCTTTCACTAACTGTACGGAGGCTCAGTCACTGGTACATTTTTATATACAAAGCCATATTAGGGAAACTTCCATCTTATATCTGCTCCCTGATCTCACGGAAAATTGTAAGTGGCTATTGCCTGAGATCGAATGCTGTGGTTTTATTAAATGTGCCAACTGCTAGGACTGTCTTAGGGAAGACAGCTTTTAGATGCGCAGCTCCTCTGTCTTGGAATAGTCTGCAAATTAAATGGAAACTGAACAATCTGGTGCCACTAAATGTTTTTAAAGCTCGGTTGGATGCTACTCAATCGGAAGCTATTGGTATCTGTTTATGTGGATAATTATGTAAATGATGCTGTATGATGTCCCTTTGTTGTTCTATTTATGTTTTTATGTTTCATGTGGAACTACTTGAGCAGGTCTCCCTTGAAAAAGAGATCAATGATCTCAATGGGATTTATCTGTATAAATAAAGGTTTGAAAATGAAATGAATGTCTGAGTGAGAACGGTTTCATACAGAATCCAGCTGATCATTGTGTGTATACAGTACACAATCGGGACCCCCTTGAAAACGAGATGGTGCATCTCAAGGGGTTCATCCCAATAAATACAATTTCTATATATACAAGAGAGAAACATGATGAAAAGCTAATCATGATTGTATGGGTTGACAATCTGATCATAGAAGCAAGCAACACAAATGTACAGGAAGGTGTAAAGATTATGCTTTCTGACAGGTTTAAAATGATGGACCTGGGAAAGTTGAAACATTTCCTGGGAATTGATTTTTACCAAACAGAAGGTGAAGTTAAAATGTCTCAAAACAAATATATAGGCAAAATCCTAGAGAGCTTTGAAATGCAGGATTGCAAGGCCAGGAGGACCCCATGTGAGCCAAAACTTGAACAAACAGATGATTCTGAAAAATGGACAGACCCAACTAAATACAGAGAGGCAGTGGGAAGTTTAATTTACTTGTCCACATGTACTAGACCAGATATAGGTTGTGTGGTCAGTAAACTATCTCAGCACTTGGCTGAACCAACAGAGGAACATTGGAACACAGTAAAACATGTGTTCAGATATCTAAAAGGCACAACAGAACAGGAGTTATGCTTGAAGAGAAATGACAGAGAGGCACTAGGTCTAAAAGTGTACTGTGATGCTGACTGGGCATCAGATGCAACAGGCAGGCGTAGCACATCAGGATATTGTGTCAGTCTAAGTAAAGGAAGCTCTCTGATCTCATGGAAAACAAAGAAACAACCGACAGTGGCATTATCCACCTGTGAGGCAGAATACATGTCTTTAGCATCAGCTATACAAGAATGTATCTATTTAGATCAGCTACTCAAAGGTATAGACACATACCAGTATGCACAAACAAATGTGTACGAGGACAGCCAAGCTACTATAGCCCTTGCCAAAAACCCAGTAAACAGGCAAAGGAGCAAACACATTGATATTATGTACCATTTCATTAGGGAAACTGTAAATAACGGAAAGTTAACTTTGGAGTACTGCCCTACTGAGTTAATGATTGCTGATGTCATGACCAAGCCAGCTACAAAGCTACAACTAAAGAGGTTTGCTCAAGAGTCAAGACATGTTTGGCACTTAAAAGTGCACAAGTGTATACACATTGTTAAAGGGGAAAGGAAACACCAAGTACAGCTATAATATTCCGGTAGTTTATTCATTTTAGAATGGATATTGATCGTAATATTTATTGTATATGATATTACTCGCCAAAAGAAAATTAATTATCCGCCGGCCGGGTGGGGAATTCCGGGACCAGGCCGCCGCCATTAGGGGAGTGCCAAATGGTGACGTCACTGGTTGGGTCTTCGCTACCGGAAGTCAACACAACGTAGCAGATATGGCAGCGATGGAGGAATTTTGCAATGAGATCGAGGTTTTGAATGATGAATTTGACTATTCGTCGGGAGATGACATTAATGTGGAAGCATCTACAGTTACCAGGCATCCCATGGCCTATCTTATGAACCGATTCGGTCGAATACTAGAGTGGCATACGATCCGGAATCCGCCGAAAGTACCGACGGTTCTGAACTCGCCGAGTGGGATACCACCTGTTTCTCAGAGGAAGAAGATGTTGCTCAAAATCCGGGACGAATGGACAACACAGATTGGTGTACATGTAACAATTGTGTGGTGATGCCATCGGAAAATGAATGTAGATGTTGCAGGGGAATTGGTATCGACCACACGCTCAATTCAGACGGGAATAATCTCCAGTGTATCATGGAACACCGACTGTTCCCTATGGTTTCCATCGAGAATGATATGTTGGCGATCGCAATGGTATCGCTACGAGACGTGCGTGCAGCAACCCTCGAACGACCAATAAATAGCGAGTAAGTGTAGGCCCTATTTAAAAATATTAGGGCTGTCAAGTTTGTTGTCATTGTTGTTGTTAGCATCTGGTGTTAGCTAGCTACGCTAATAGATATATTGGAGCTGTTTAAATGAAAACAGAGGAGCGACATTTTGCCACAACTGCGCCGAGCACTTGACTTTATGCAGGAAGCCAGACAGTGGGACATTGTACGAAAAGTCAGCACACTCAGCACGGATAGTGCGCGACATGATTGTAGCGTCCAGGCAGCTCCAGTTCGAGCATATGCCTTGAGTTGCACATAGCTCCAACGATCCATCAGACACACACACACACACACACACACACACACACACACACACACACACACACACACACACACACATACACACACACACACACACACACACACACACACACACACCATTTGTATTGTATTATTGTATGAGAGAGGTTCCAGGTTGAATTGAGGCAGATATTTGTAATGTTCAGAGGTTGTTGTGTTTAATATTCATGAGAATATTTGTCATTGTTCAAATGATAATAAACATTTGCATAAAGCATATTTGTCCACTCATATGTTGATAAGAGTATTAAAAACTTGAAAAATATTCCTCTAAGGTACATTTAGAACAAATAAAAAATGTGCGATTAATCGCGATTAACTATGGACAATCATGCGATTAATCGCAATTAAATATTTTAATCGACTGACAGCCCTAAAAAATATAGAATTGTTTTAAATTAAATGATTTGTATTTATATGTGTATCCTATTTATTTCAGCCTCTACAGACTAACAGCTTATCGGCAATTCACCATCTGAACTAGAGGTTTCCTTGGAAAAGGGAACAGAGTGCCGATACCTGCCTGTGTTGTGAATCGGATACGAAGTCACTACCCATCAGTAACCTACAAAGGATTTGAATATTCTGGAGGGATATGATGTGACCAATGATTCCATGCATGGAAGGCAAATCTTTGACAGTGAAATCGTGACATTTAGGCTAGCGAAGAAAATTCTACTTTGATAATGGAACCATTCATACAATGTTTGTGATATATCAGAACAGTATTTACAACTTATATTATCAAGCATATACATGTATCTCACTAGATTCTACAAATGTTTTTCAATGCTCGATGTTCATAAAGTAATAAAGACCATTTTCCTGAACCAAACTATGTTTTTACCCTTCAAATAATAATATACAAATACTACCAGCATATATTACTTCAGCCATAGACGTCCTTTATTTATTTGCCACAGAGCCCCACAGGTTGACTAAGCTTCATAAACCACAGACACATTGAGCCCCACAGGTTGACTAAGCTTCATACACCACAGACACATTGAGCCCCACAGGCTGACTTCATATATACGACAGACACATATGGCGCATTTCCACTGCAGGCCTCGCTCGGCCTCGCTCGGTTTGGTTAGGCCTTATTAGGCCTGGCTCACTTTAATGCTGCGTTTCCATTACAGTTTAGGAACTGGGGTAGTTACTATAGTAACGCAGTGTAGGCGGAGCCGTGACGTCATCTTCAATGAGAGCACCAGAAAAACAACACAGCCGTTAGCTCTTAGCACTCAGAGCTCACAGCTCTTCATATCTGTTCAGAAACTAGACAAAAGTTAAACAAGTACAAACCACAGACTGCCTGTGTCATGGCGAATACAGTCGCTGGTTTATTTATGTCTGTATAGGCCGTTGTTGTGAGTGCGGACGGTCGGAGCATATACAACGTTAGCTTAGCCAAACTCCATTTAGAAAGCACGCATTTTAAAAGGGTTTTTCGCCTGCCGTCTGTCTGCAGACTTGTCAAAGCATTAATTCATGGTTTTTACTAACCGGTATCAGTATGTTGTTACTTCGGCATCATTTAGAAACGTGTATTACAATTAAATCACGGTCAAATATGTTCATCTTGTTGTAGTTGTAGCCCCCTTGCCAGCTATTCTCTCTCTAGTTTAGCATACTCAGCCCGACTCAGCCTGGTTGTTCCTGGCCCTAGAACCACGATTTAGTCGGGCCAGAAAAAGGTGAAAAAGTAGCCCCGGGCCAAAACTAGGCCAAGTGGAAACGCAACCAAAAACGGGCCCCGCACGGCTCGGCACGCTTAAAGCGAGCTACCCGCTGCAGTGGAAACGCACCAATAGAGACCGACATTACTTGTTCACAAATCGACTTAGGTGGTGTGCCACAGCATCCTCCTTCGATGGTTTTACCAGGCCTTTATGCGCACCACGTGTCCTTTTCTCCTTCTCTGCATCTATATGACGGTGTTCTGCAAGTTCGGACCTCATGGACGATGCTGATAAACACCTCTCGACTACCCCTACCATGATTTCTCTTCGGAAGTTGAAGCTTTTTGGTGTCTTCATCGCCTTCACCACATATCCTCCAGCAGGCTTTGAGTACTGCAGTTTGAACTGCAGTGCCCCCTTCTTGGTCTGTGCCTGCTCACGGTCGATGTTGTGGTTGTGATCCAATGCAGTGAGGCGAAGGCGTGCCTGAAAGCTCTCCTCCGTGAACTTCTTGCGCTTTGGAACGTACTTTGTATACAAAGAATGGATGCTCTCCAGCTCGCTAGTATGGATCCCTACTGTAACCTGCAATTGAACAGAGTGGGTCATGAATGTCAGCATTATTTAGCATTTTTGTTATTACTTAATTTGTCAGATTGCGAACTATTGGAGTCGAGAGATGCCAGACATGCAATTCTCAAACATCACTATTGAATAATCACCCATGGTTGGTGGATAATTCAAATACTGATATTAATTATGCATGTGTTTGTATTTCTTTTTTTTACATATTTTCAATTTCATATTTTACTGTTTGTTCAGGGCTACATCCGTTGAATATATTCTCTTTAGATAAATATACTGCTTTGTGGTGAATTTATAAGGCCAGAATATATAAATGAAGAAGGCCAATTAAGACAATACCTTATCTAGTTTTTTCAACAGTCTCTTGTCCATGACCACTTTCTGTAGAGTGACAAAGGCCTTGGATGAACGCTCCAACCAAGGTCGGGAACTCCCATCCTCTTCAGAATAAGGCTCGTGTTCACACTTCAGCATCTTCTCTGCCGACAGCCACTTGTGAACATTGATGATAGGATGGAGGATGGACGTCCATTTGTCCTTCAGCAGTAACGCGTCACCATCACATGTACACACACAGTACCAAAGATGGTTGGATACCATGCGCACCCACTCATTCAGCTCGGTATTCCTGCTCTGCAGCATCCGCTTCTTCACACCTTTCACAATGTGCCACAAGTCAAACTCATGCTTGATGGTCTTGTGGTCCTCACGTAGCATCTTCTGCACTGCAGGATGGCAGTCTGTGGCTAGTATGGAAATTGTCACATTGTGGTCCTGAAAAGATATTTACCATAAATGTAATTTAATAAAGCCAACATCTTCAATTTCTATCACACGGGTTTGATAGCCACCCCCCCCCGTGTCCAAGTCAAACTTAGAGGGCCAGGCAATTTTTGTCATGTAAAATCACAATTTGGTCAATTGTAGGATTAATTTTTGCAACATGGAATTTAAGACTTAACAATTTAGGTGGATTTCTATATATTTTCATGTTTGTCCGAAACCATGGCCTCTCTAGCATATCATGTAACAAATGTACATTATATATCTTTGGCTATCAGCAGAGATCCCATACATACAATGGCACAGGCAGACAGCTAGACATCACAACCTTTCTATTCCAAATTGACAATCGTTATTTAAAATTAGACAAAAGATTATATAATATATTGTAGCAATACTACATGTACTATTGACCTGTGAAATAAACAAACTAACAATAGAATACCTGTAGTTTGGAAATACATCTTTCAAGTCTAACAGGCTCCAACCAGTAGCTATTTTTGACCTCTGTCACCTTCACTGTCTGCTGGGCAATGATGAGCCTTGAGTTGATATCAAGCATGGTGTACGTTCCAAACGTAGCACAATGACCAGGGCTGTCACATCGCCCATCGCCTGACACAGTGACAACCTGATCGCCAGTTGCTGCCATCACTGCCTCATTGTGCAAGTTCCAGACACTGGTAACATCTCTGGATGTTATAGCAGTGTCTTGTCGAGAGTGATTCCAGGCCCAGACACTGGCATATCTCAGAAAATGGGCCATAAGCATTTCCAGTCAGGAAAATCGCGGCTGGCACTAACAGGTTGCAGGACATTGTGCCATTTAAGAGGGGTTGAGAAGTCCACACAAACTCATGGCCATCTATGCAGTCAGTTTTCACTGTCAGTCCAAAGCCTTTGGCTGAACAGTACGGCCTGCTGATCACACATTTTCCGCATCCGGCAAAGTTGCATACACAAAACAGCTTCATCAGTTGTGCATGGGATACCAGATAGTTTTTGTCTGACACTGGATCTTCATCGCCATCCACTGAATGTTCTCCATCATCCTCGCTGTCTTCGCCGTCATTCTGTATAATGTCATCTTCAGTAGGGCTGTGGTCCGACAAAGAAGGCTCAGTCCCTGGAATGCTCTCCCCAGAGCTGGAAGCATCTTCTTCAGGCATTGACACATCAGGTGTTGGACTCGGTGGTGCTTTGGCCATTGCATCTGCAGGTGCCAGTGTGGCGGATCCACCAGCAATGTCCCTGCTGACGCAATATGGATGCTCATGACTGAGCAACTGACTGTTGTTGATGTCATCGGTCCCAGTCTGCACACTCACCAAAGTCACAGTTTTACACGGGCATGGTTCCAGTGGTTCCGTCTGTGTGGCCACAGTCACTGACTGCCCACGTTGAGTTGTGTGTGCCTCCAGTACCTGGGAATCATCACTTGCATCATCAGCACCTATGCAGGATGTATCTTCTGTCTGACAGGACAACAATCCTGCAGCAGTATGGACAGCTCGTTTGACCTGAAACAAAACAATATAAATATGTTACAGGTTAAGGTGAACTAGAAATATTCAAAATCATGACTATGATAAGTTGGCCGGAAAAACCCCATCGCCACTATTTACCAATGTGATTATTCCATAATGGTAAAATAAAGAAACTGTTCATAGAAACCTAAGAATTAAAAGAACGTGATCGACAGGGTTCTTACACCTTTTCCAAAGTCAAATTCAAGCACTTTTCATGCATTTTCAAGGTGCATTTTCCAGCTTTTCAAGCATCTTACAGCTGTTGTAAATTACATATTTATATACACATACTCAAATGATTATTTCCCTACCTCACATTAAATCAGATGTTCTTTATGCTATAAACAACCAAATGTGTGTTTCGTGATAGCATTCTACACGAGGATGAAAAATGAAAGAAAAGAAAACTAAGTTTAATATTTCAAAATTAGTGATCTGTACGTAGACTGGGCATCCCATATAACCTGTCTGAGCCAATATAAAACAATCAGCCAAATAACTTTTCAATACATTATTGATTACTATTTTTGAGGTACTTTAGGTTGGCAGTAAACATAAGTCAGAGGTACATGGTGTACTTTTACTCCACTACATGTATTTAATACCTTTAGTTACTTCACAGATGTGGATGAATGATGTGAAATCTAATCAAGTGTTAAATCAGACTTTAGTTCCACCTGGAGTAAATCCACCAGCTACCCTGCAGTCTACAAAGTCATTCAAACTAGCTGCACCTTCACCAGCTTTGAGAACACTTTCATGATCAATCATTATAAAATATATCATATATATTATTCTGAGATGGACCAATCTGCACAACGACTACTTTTACTGTCGCTACTTTCACTATATTTTGATGATAATACTTTTCTACTTTTACTTGAGGAACATTTTGAATGCAGGACTTTTACTGCAACAGAGTATTCCTACACTCTGGTACTTCTACTTTTACTAAGTACAAGATCTGAGTACTTATACTTTTACTCAAGTACAAGATCTAAGTACTTCTACTTTTACTCAAGTACAAGATCTGAGTACTATACTTGTATTAAGTACAAAATCTGAGTACTTCTACTAAAGTACAAGATCTGAGTACTTCTACTTTTACTCTAGTAAATATCTATACTTATACCACCTCTGTTTATAGCCTATGAAAAAAACTATTAGAAAACGAAGGCTAAAGCTAACGTTAGCAGATAGTGACAATGTATGCTAGCTCGCTCAATGATTCCTCAAATGATATTGCGACAGAAAAACGTTTCAGTTCACATCACGTCTCAGTCTGTGCCAGAGTGACTCTGAGTGACTATTTTCCAACACCTCCTACATCTTGGCAATACCATCCATTGAACACCTAGTCCAGCAATACTAGCCTTTTTAGGGCTGTTTTCGACAGATGAGCGTGTATGCCAGTTTAATTAGTTGAGCTATAGAACACCCCCAATTCTCCATTGTACGTCATAATAATAGCTACCATTTAGTTTGGACGCGATTGCGTTAATTAATAAGGTCACACTGTGTCAGTAAATACATGTGTGAGCTAGTAATCTGGTAGTGCTGCAATATTTACCTCTCTCTCGGCAGCTGAAGCAACTCGTTTGGTGGCTCGAGCTTCACGTTTGTTGACACTGTCATTGTCTTGCGCGGCCGACGTGCTGGGACGGTCGGTGTTCCCGACTGCATACGTTGAGAAATCGAATATCGTGGGAACAGATCCGATCTTTTGTATTGAACCAGGCATCCAGACTCATCAAACCTCATTTTGTGGACATAATCGTCATTTTTAAAGTGTTCGCTGCACACACGTGCGTACTGATTCAGCGGCGGATCGGACCGTTTCATGAAAATAACCCATGCTTTGAGCAGCTTCTCGTCTGTTAGTGGCAGCCTATGGAAATGTACTTCTTCCTTCTTCTTTATATAAAATCCATTTGTGCAGCCTGGGGCAATACAGTAAACTTCTGACGACGACCGTTTTCTTTTAGGTGCATTGCACGCCATGTTGTTTGTTATTGAGCTTTGGCCCAGGAAGCCGTACCCACTCAGTGACGTCACTGGGAGCCGTACCCACTCAGTGACGTCACTGGGAAAGTCCCGGAGCAATAAAAGCGCCCATGGTCATTAGGCACGTATTTCAAAACATAAATTTGCGTATCTTGATCGTTTACATTGGAAATAGACTAGATAAATACATTTCCTAATGGGAATATTGTCGCATGGAAAGCAGTTTGAAAATTATTTCCATTTCCCTTTAAAGCGAGCTCCGCGCTGTAGTGGAAATGCGCCATAACAACCCCCCATCTGGCACAGTTATTTTGGGGGTCGCGTGCTGAAAGTTTGGGAACCCCTGTCTTAGAGCACCATTGTGTTCTTTTTTAATATGATCATTATTGTTATAAAAAAAACAAGTGAATAGATTAAAAACAGTTACAAAAACAAAAAGGGAAGAGGAAACGTGAGGGACACAATATAAAGGGGGAGTGTACCCACAAAAAGAATCTTCGGAGTATAGTGACTACATTTCAGAAGTTCCGCCCACTGATCTCCGACCTTGTCAGGTATTGAACATAAATAAACGAAGAACACAGAATTAGCGTGATTATACTAATTTAAATGATGTACAAACAAACACCACTGCATATTTATAACTGTTACAGCGTGTAAGGTCCACACGCCTAACACACCTCTGGCTCTGAACATAAAATTAAACACAAGTAGGCAACATAGAAATAACTATAAACAGTCAGAATGTTTGCCTCAACCATCAATGCATTACATTTATAATAGGCAACAGAGGGGGTGCATCATCATGCACTTACCATTAGACGTCTTCATAACAAAACAATGCGTCAGGTGCAGCCGCGGGCCGGGCATTTCCGCGCCTTCCTCCTCATCTCCATCCTCCCACGGCTTTTCTTGGTCCTCCTCCTGGTCAGTGACCGTGACACCTTCAGCCTCTGCCTCACGAGGCCTATTATGTGCAGAATCCCTCTCGCTTACTGGTGGTTTTGATTGAGTGTCCACACGTGGACGTTTAAGGACTAAAAAACGATCAATTTTTCACTTTGCTCAACATCCACGTTAGCAAATAATTTGGCGCTCTAGCTAACAGGAAGTCACTCAAGTGTCACAAAGTAATTTAGCCTATGGGTAGGTCAAAAATCTAATGGGTGCTGGCAATAGAGAGGCGAAGTCACGCCCATCTACTTCCGGCCCATGGGACCCCGGAAGCGAAAAATAATACATTGAATTCAATGGAGAGAGAAAACGTATCTTTTGATCCCGTTTGAATTGTGCCACGAACTACACATATGATGTTTGTCAATCTTAAACAATCATTTCCATGTCAAAAAAGTCACATTTTGTCGTACAACTGTTGAAATATAAGACTATGAAAGATACGCGACTACAAAGACTACAAATCCCAAATCCCATTCTGGGTCGCGTAAGTGATGTCATAGGCGATAATGCTCCAAGTTGCTCCAAGTGGTTGGTTCACTTTTACAAGATGCCTGTGTGCTTTGTACCAGGTTGTAATCACAAAAGTGATCATACCACTTGCTCGTTCTATCGCTTCCCGTCTGATGAAAGGACCAGGAGTCGCTGGATCAGACATATCAGGTAATATCATAGGTAATATACATGTTGTGCATGGAACATAGTCAAGTTAGCTACCTAGCTAGTAGCGATGAGTAGCGAGCACGTTAGTTAGCATTACATTACTTAGCCTTGTCAGTTTTAGTAGCCTTACCATGAAGTTATTATTTTATTACATGAAGTAAACCAAAATGTTAAACAGTAATAGTAGTCATGATGGTAAGTATTTCGTGAAACATTTGAAGAGTAGCCTACTGCACCCTCCACCGGGTGCTAAGGAAGCAGTTCAGGGAGAGTGGAAGGCAGGCAGGGGTGATCATTGTGATGACAGTGACAGTGACAGTGAGGGGGAGTCAATCTGTTTGTTGGAAAGACAGTCGTTGTGTGCTTACTGAGAGAAAATTATTAGAGATAATTATTCAAAGTGTTGTTACTTTAAAGTGTTGTTACTTTAAAGTGTTGTTACTGACCTTTTTCTCTTTTTTTTCCCTTACCTCACCTGTAACTGCTGAGACGTTGAGGAACATGCACACTGACCTGCTCTGGCAACCTGACTTCCACTGTACGTAATAGTATTTGGTTATGGTATATTATTTATATACATCAAAGGCACAATGCACCCCCCAGAGACACACATGTATTGAGTGTGATATTTTGCATAGGTCATGTGAAATCATCTTTACACACTAGAAAACTGTAGGAGCGGCAACTTGTTTTGAAATTGAATTTTTAATATCTGATAAAGTTGATCTGTTTTCTTCTTCTCTCTTCCCAGCTCCATCCATCACCGTGCTCTATTCCTGCAGGTCCTGCTTGCTAATCAATGCTCATATTTTTTTACACAATTACAAATAAAGTCAATGTATTGTATGACATGAAGTTGTGCTTCATTCGGAGTCAATAATAAATTCATTCTGCCTTCAACTGCAAAATGACTGTGGACTGCACCGACATCCATGTAGCTGCCCCCCCAGTAAGATGAACCAAGCAAAGAGGGTCACCATCATGCCCAAGGACATCCAGCTGAGAGAGGGCTTAGACTGACCTGAGACCAGCACACCCAAACACAACGGCTCTTTTAAGAGCCACACAGTTTCAAAGAGTTTCAATCCTACGTTATTATAATGATTAAACTGGTTCATGTATCACTTAGTTTACTGAACCGTGATGAATGAGAGAAATTAGTGAGGTAGTGGTTTACTGAAGTTACAAAGACATTAATATATGAGTAACAGGTCAGTGTAAACACACGCTTCTGTCAATTATGGATCAAACTATTTATATAAAAAATATGTAATAAAGTTCTAAAACAAGTATTCAGTATATTCCTTGATAGCTTTTGGAGAAGGTTGTTTTTAAGTTTACTAAAATCTATCGTTTCAACTGTTTCACTTTATAAAAAGGGAACAGGTGAGTAGAGCATCACTGAGTTTCTTATTCTGTCAGTAAATTATCCAAATGAAATGTTTTTCATTATTTTAGTCAACCCTAAACAAATTGATTGTACCTTTTAATAATGACCTTACATGGTCGGCAAAGTTAAATTAACTTCAGAAAATCAAATCTGTTCTGAGAAAAAACTAATACATTTTTAAAGATAGGAACTTGCCATCCCACTGAAAAACAGTCTAGAGATTCAAAGGCGTAGTTGTAGTTCAGTCAAACGTTTCATTTGGATTCATTTCTCCAACAGTCACTATTTTCATAAAGAATATATATATTTTTCAAAGTCTACTTTATTGTCAATCTTACTCAGTTTGTGTTTATAGACAGAGATCAAAAAGACGTTTCCAACAATCCCAAATACGAAAAATAAAATTATATAATTTACAGATATGTATACAAATATATATATCCTATATACACCATCATGTATAATGAAGGAAATGTGGTAGATAACAAGTAAATAGAGTTACATACAGATCCATGTTACTGCAAAAGATGGAATAACTAAGAAGCACGCAGTATAATAATAATTACATGCAACAATTAAATAACTGCTCATCATCTCCACCACAATCCCAATCTGCTGTGTCCTGTTTTCCTCCCCTCGGCATAACACCCCATCACACATAGGAAACACAACGCAGAGTCCGAGGGTGTTAAGAGTATGTTTATTTAAATGTCCTCCTCTCTACTGGCCAACACAGGGAGCATGCTGGGTGTAGAAGTTCTCCAGGAGGAGGAGATTGCCATGCCATGCAGGGTCTTTGGGGATGGGGATGATGATCGCCTCCTTCGTGGTCCACACAACAAAGTAGCAGAGACTCCGGTCTGTGATGTGCAGCTGCCCTTGGACCTGGTGCCAGTATGGGTGATTCTCCTTGAGAATATATGACCCACCCTCCTCACGGAGACAGAAGGATGGTAACTGGACTGCCTCCGCGATGGTCATGTTCCTCTGGCTGTGTGGACACTTCACCTCCAGCAGGGCCGATGGCTGCACAAGTCCATCGGGTGATGCTCCCAAAACACCCGACTCACTCACAAAGAGACCAGACTCGAACACTGTCACTTGATAGGCCTCCACAAAAGCCTTCACCCCTTCGGCCTCGTTTACAACCCCCCAGTTGGCAGTTAGCGATGTCTCTGGCCAGTGGGTTGTATGTCTCCTCTCGCTGTTGGTAAAGTTGAGACACCGGCTGGACTACTTTTGAAGTGCCAGGCTTCCTCCACTGGCACTCAGCATCTGTGGAGCTGATCTGCCACATGGCAAATATTGCCAATGCTGCAGCGTGGCTGCATTTGTACATCCCCCGTGCCCAATCACAGACAGCGCTCTGCATCGCGCCATCGTCTCCCATGCAGATCTGTACAAATAAAGTAAGTACCATTTATTAGCATGTTATAATAGATTGAATGAGCAATAATACAAGGATGGTCCGGATCTGGGGGGGGGAGGGTTTATTTTTCCATAGTGTTGTCCTCTTGTCTGATTGTTGTATTGGTTGTGATTGTACTTTTCTAAATGTGTATGAATACATTTTTGAAAAACATTTGATCAACAATAAAAAAGGATTTGGTCAGGATCTAGACTCAGTGTGTAGTTTATTAATTAATCAATGCTCTCTACATTAGGAACACACATACCAGTGCACCAGAGGGAGTCACACACAGCTGTGCCTAGATAACCAAACCCTTGAATCTACACACAGCAGATAAACTCAAATGACACAACGAGATGTAAAAGGAGATCACACATACAGTATAGTCGATATAAAACTGTCTGCTTCAATCTGAAGAGCAACTCAAACAAAACACGGGAGTGTACCTTGTTCTTGTGAACACTAATGTTATCCACAGCATACACAGAGACCACGAAGTTCTTAAGGAGAAAACTAGTTACTAAAACAAAACACGTTAGTGTACCTTGTTAGCTAATGTTAGCTAGCTGACATTAACGTTACACATTGCACACATATTACTCACCGAAACCTTGTAAAGCCGGTCCCGCTGCTCTTACAGAACCGACTAACTCCCCTTTCGTGTATGTACAGCTCTCAACATGCCCAGACTTGTAGTGATGTTCACCTCGTTTTATACTTTCCTCATTCTGAAAGAAGCAGGTGGAATTTGCTAACGTGACGGCCGTCTTTGTGATGGTGACGCGTGTTGTGCGAGACCAGAGACCAGAGAGCGGTTTCACACAAACAAATGTGTAACTTCACAGTTTTACGACACATTTTTATTTTTTTGACTTTCAAAATGTTCTTTTAAATTGACAAACATCATATGTGTCATTCGTGGCACAATTCAAACGGGATCAAAAGATAACCTTTCTCTCTCCATTGACTTCAATGTATATTTTTCCGCTACCGGGGTCCCATGGAGGCTCCCGGAAGAGGAGGGACTTCGCCTCTCTATTGGCCTAATCATATCACCTGTGTTGGCTTTATGTTTTTGGTCAAAAATTAGTTTGTTTCACATTTGCATTGATGTAATCAATAATTGTTCTAATTTAATTTAATTTAATAAAAATAATAATAATAATTTATAAAAAAAATTAAAATAAATAACATATTTCTTGGGGGTGCTTAGGGGGTGCTTTGGCAATCCTGGGGGGTGCTTTCCCCCTAGCTCCCCCCTGGTGCCGCCCCTGATCACGCAGCACTGCCATGCTGGTTCATGTCCCTGAATAAATGGATGAGAGAAGAAAAAATGACTGCGCATATACTTGATTAGTTTAACAACAATAAAACAAGAATACAGTTTAAAAGGGGAGTGATTTGTAAAATATCCATAAAGAAAAAGTAAATCTGTTTACAGTTCCGTTTCATATGGGTGTTGAGAGAGGTATCCATAGATCTCTTATTGTTGCTCTCGAAGTGCACCAGATTGATGCTTTTAACTTCAAAATGTACTCCATATAGGAGGTTAGGTCCACCCCCCACTTGTAACAAAAATAGCACTTTACCCAGGGTTCGAGTTATGTGGGAGCCAATGGGAGCTGAGCTCCCATAAGGAGGGGTCTGAGCTCCCACGGACACAGTGAAATCATACATCTGTGGGGGTCGCTAATACATTACCAACAACCATTATTTTAATCACAAATAATGCATGTGTGAATGTAATGAGTATTATTTATGCTAACGAGGTGAATAGGCTAACAGAAAAACACATTTTCCAGAAGAATTACGCATCTCTTGAATGACAATATGCCTGCATTGCACTTCCAAGGTGCGCAATACATTATTGCACAATCTATGCCTGTGTGTGTGTGTGTGTGTGTGTGTGCACACGTGCGGGCGTGCATGCGTGCGCACACGTTAGTTTCAAAGACCCCCATAGAGCTCAGTTTAAAACTCGAACCCTGACTTTACCCCTGCTTACATGTAAACTGTATCTACAAAGCCCATAGGTAAACTATATGCTGTGAGCTGATTATCGAGCCTTCATTGTAACAGTCGCGGGTGTACTGTGTATGTGCGTGTGGGGAGTGTTGCAGTAGAACATTCCACTGTAGCGCCCCGTACCTTCATGGGACACCCAACATGTTTGAGCACGCTATGAAATGTCAAGCTACCCCACAGAACAGGATGCCAGAACAGGAAACAGGATGACACCACAAGGCAGCCATTCTGTTTCACCAAGCCTTGCATAATGCCATCTACTGGTGAACAATGCATCACAACTACAACAAATAATAATTTATACAAAAAAGAGGCAAGGTCGAGCTTCAAAGAAATGTCAAGTACATTGTTACGTTCCCCCTCTAGGGTAGAGGAAAACAACACACACCAGAATGGAATAGGTAATAATTATAACAGGGTTTAATGAATAACAAAAGGGTGTACAATAAATAAGAGCCAACGTAGCCTAAACTGAACAAAGGAACTAAAACTAGGAACTAGAAATGAGCCTATTTACACACCTGTAACCACTACTAATCACTACTAAAGGAAAGGAGGCCGCAGGGAAATGCAGCTAACAAGGGGGAAACAAAACACGCTACTTTAAACACATATCTCAACACGCTACTCTAAACACATAAATAAACACCAACACTGAACACAGTTCAGAAGAGTCAAACACAATCTACTAGTTTAAGTATGAAATGTCCACACAGGAGCAAGATGTGTGAGGCGTCTTATTGCAACAGAGCCTCCGGAGTGATAGCTGTCCCCAGGCTTTGTAGAGTCATCTCTGGCAGGTGTGCGCTGGGATGGCACGGGGATTGGAGCGCGTCGGGCTCAAATCAGTATCTTCGGAGGCGGAACCAGGACATGGTAGCCAATGACGTTGAAGCAACCACACAGCTCATTTACATAACAACCAGCAAAACAGGATTAACAGGACCGGAGAGGCGACAGCGGTCAGGCTGTCGCCTCTCCGGTCCTCTCTGGTCCTCTCCGGTCCTCTCCGGTTAATATTCATACACATACCAAAAATAGTGAAAAACATGAATTATAAAGCTTAAATCTTTCCTTAAACCATGAAAAGAAGCTTTCCTCACAACCTGTTTCACAGCAAAAGAGGGCGCAGTCTGCCCCATTTCCGCCTATGGAGCTAAATCTGGGCCAAAGGTTTTGCTAAATTTGAAAAAATCTAATGTATTTGGAAATTCAAGTTTTGAACCTGAACTTTGACTTCAAATAAGTATTTGAAAAGTGTTTTCAGGTTGAATATTATTTTTGATTCAGCATAGCAATTCTTTTATTTTTTATTTCATTACTGTATTTTTCAAAGTTCAGGATCAAAACTTGAACTTTCGAATACATTTTATTTTTTAGAATGATCAAAACTTTTGGCCCAGATCAAGCTCCATACGCCTAACATCTTTAAACACAAAATATAAATATGGTCTTCCTTAAAATGTTGTAGTAATTAATTAGTAAAATGCTCTTTCTTGGTAGGCCTATCCAGGCAAAAACTACCGTTTTACTCTTCTTATAAACAGTTTACTGGGGTGGAAAGTAACTAAGTAGGCTACTGTAATTAAGTACACGTTTGCGGTACTTGTACTTTATCCGATTATTTTCGTTTTATTCAACTTTGTACTTCTACTCTTCTACATTTTGAGGCACATTTTGTACCTTTGAATCCACTATATTTATTTTACAGATTTATTTAACCTACTAGTTACTTTATAAATACTAATTTTGACACGCAATACTTTAAATATGATTACAACAATATTTAAAGGTGGGGTAGGTAATTTTGGAGAAACGGGCTGGAGATCGCTAGAATTTGAAAATACACAGCCGGAAAAAATCTGCCACTTCCTTACATAGCCCCTCCTCCAACACACACGAACGCCCACATGACCAATGAGGTCACGAGATAAGTTTGTGTACAGATGGAAGGCTGACAGGCAGGTAGGCCATCCAGTTACTTTAGCCGGGCCGGCTCAGATGATTGGTCGTGCTTTTTACAGTACCACGGCTTCCACAGTGACATTTTTTTATGTATTTATTGTCAAAGCTCTTAAGATATTCATTGCTATCGGGATGTTGAGAGCATTCCATGGAATATAACAACAAGTGTATCTCGAGCCGGTTTCTCAAACTTACCTACCCCACCTTTAAGTAACTGAAACAATGAGTGGGTTAACAAATAATTAATTGGCATAATATTTGCAAGTTTTGTGTTTAAAGATATTTGATATTTTCAGTTTCTCAAATGTGAAGATGTGCTGCTTTTGCTCTAAAGTTATTTAAAATTATTCATTATGTTTAGAGTTTTTTCTTCAAGGAGTACTTTTACTCCATTGCAGTGTATCCTACTCATAGACTGATCCTACTCGTAATTAAACACTTACTAATGTACCGTTCTCTATGCGGTACTTATACTTGAAATTGAGTGTTTTTACAGTGTGTTACTAGTACTTTTACTCAAGTAAAGAGGCTTGTTTGAGACGCGTTGCGGCTCGCCTCGAAAATAGACGAGAGTAGCCGATCGCAGCCGGGGGAGGTCTCAAAAAGCTCGCCTGAAGTCAGACAGCTCCGAGTCTTCTTTAACTTCTTCTTCTTCTTCTTCTTCTTCTTCTTCTTCTTCTTCTTCTTCTTCTTCTTCTTCTTCTTCTTCTTCTTCTTCTTCTTCTTCTTCTTCTTCTTCTTCTTCTTCTTCTTCTTCTTCTTCTTCTTCTTCTTCTTCTTCTCTCGGTTTTTTGGCGGATTACAACTTTAAGGTGCATACCGCCACCTCCGGAGTCGGCTTGAGTCGTTTTGCATTTATAAAGAATGCACACATGTGTTTAATCGTTAATGTCAGATATGTACTAAGTAAATACATTTGTTCCTGCTCAAGATTAGATTCAATTGTGTTGTTATTGCACATATTACAGGTACTGAGACAACGAAATGCAGTTTAGCTTCTAACCAGGTGCAACAAGCAGTGAAGTGAAAAGTAATGTACACAATCTACAGAATAAAATATAGAATGAATTGAATGATGAATAAACAGTGAGGGGTATGCATATACACAGCAGCCTGTGAGCAGTATGAACAGTGTGTATGAATATGATAAGATATACACTTTCTTTCAAGATAAGATCCAATCTTCCTATTCCAATCCCAAAAAACTATTTTCCATCTTCTCCACCCTCTTGGACCCTCCCAAAGCCCCTCCCCCCTCCTCACTTCTGTCAAGCGACTTTGTTAACCATTTCGAAAAAAAGGTTGATGATATTCGCTCTTCTTTTTCTGACTCACCTTTACTCACCGCTGGGTCACCAGACCCTCTTTTCAACCACTCACTAACCTCCTTTTCCCCTCTCTCTCCAAGTGAGGTTCTTACCCTCATTACCTCTGCCCGCCCTACCACCTGTCCTCTGGACCCCATCCCTTCAAACCTCCTTCAGACTATCGCTCCTGATATTCTCCCGTTTCTCACCCATTTCATTAACACTTCTCTAACTTCTGGTCACTTTCCAAACAGTCTCAAGGAGGCGAGAGTGAACCCTCTCCTAAAGAAACCCACTCTCAACCCGTCCGATGTTATAAACTACAGGCCTGTCTCTCTCCTCCCGTTCCTGTCTAAAACACTTGAACGCGCTGTCTTTAAACAACTCTCCTGTTATCTCCACCAGAACAACCTCCTGGATCCGCACCAGTCTGGTTTCAAGGCAGGTCACTCCACAGAAACGGCCCTCCTTGCTGTCACTGAGGAACTGCACACTGCTAAAGCTGTATCCCTCTCCTCTGTCATCATCATGTTGGACCTGTCAGCTGCATTCGACACGGTGAACCATCAGATCCTCCTTCGCACTCTCCAAGAACTTGGAGTTTCAGGCTCTGCACTCTCCCTCCTCGCCTCATACCTCAAAGACCGTACCTACAGGGTAACTTGGAGAGGGTCTGAGTCTGACCCTTGTCAATTAACTACAGGGGTCCCTCAGGGCTCTGTTCTTGGTCCCCTCCTTTTCTCTCTGTACACAAACTCGCTCGGCTCGGTCATTAGCCCGCATGGTTTTTCTTACCACTGCTATGCTGACGACACCCAATTGATTCTGTCCTTTCCCCGCTCAGAGACCCAGGTCGTCGCACGCATCTCTGCTTGTCTAGCTGACCTCTCTCAGTGGATGTCTGCTCATCACCTCAAGCTCAACCTTGACAGACTGAACTGCTTTTCCTTCCGGGAAAAGATTGTCCTACTCTTGACTGACGATCAACATCGGCACCTCTGTTGTTTCCCCGACTCTGACCGCAAGGAATCTGGGTGTGACCCTGGATAACAACCTCTCCTTCACTGCAAACATCGCTGCTACAACTCGTTGCTGCAGATATACGCTATACAACATAAGGAAGATTCGTCCCCAGCTGACCCAGAAAGCCACCCAGGTTCTGGTCCAGGCTCTCGTCATCTCACGCCTAGACTACTGCAACTCCCTCCTGGCTGGTCTACCTGCATGTGCCATCCGACCTCTGCAGCTCATCCAGAATGCAGCGGCTCGTCTGGTCTTCAACCTTCCAAAATTTTCCCACACCACTCCGCTCCTCCGCTCCCTTCACTGGCTCCCGGTAACTGCTAGAATCCACTTCAAGACACTAGACTTGCATACCATGCTGCGAATGGATCTGGCCCTTCCTACATCCAGGACATGGTTAAACTGTACACCCCAGTGCGTGCACTCCGCTCGGCATCAGCCAAACGACTCGCTGCACCCTCGCTGCGAGGTGGACCCAAGTTCCCATCAGCAAAAACACGTGGGTTTGCTATCCTGGCTCCAAGATGGTGGAATGAGCTCCCCATTGACATCAGGACGGCAGAAAGCCTGCACATCTTCCGGCGCAGACTGAAAACTCATCTCTTTAGATTCCACTTCGAGCGATAGAATTACTATCAAAGCACTTATATACTAACATAGGACTGGCTTATCTATAGCCAGCTGACAAAGCATTTATATACTAACATAGGACTGGCCTATCTATAGCCAGCTGAATAGCACTTGAAATGTGTGGCTCTATGATACCTGTTGTACTTATATGATTCTGTTTTTCTTCTGGGCTGTGTCTTCCTGGTCGTATGTACTTATTGTAAGTCGCTTTGGACAAAAGCGTCTGCTAAATGCAATGTAATGTAATGTAATATATAAAGTATGAAAACGGTAAGCAGTGCAAGTATACTATAACATATTAATTTCATGATGATAAACATTGTGGAACAATTATGAAAGATGTTAATGGAGGGGGCAAGCGCCATATAGACTGAGAGTTACGTCATCTCCGTTCACTCCAATGGACCACTTTTTTACAGCAATGGCGGATCGTGGAGCCTCTCAATCGTTCCCCGGAAGTTAGCGCCAAGGCTAGCAGAGCTGTAGAGTTGCAGCATTATAGACCGTTCGTGACGGACTTTTAAAGGTAAGAAGAAGTTTAAAGATTTATATTGCGGATATTATCAGTACATCTGATTCAAATTAACATGTGTATTAAAGGATGTCAGTGGATTATCCCTAAATGAGTAGATTTAGGGAACGTTTACAGATAACAGATTAAGCTAGGATACGATCAAGTTAGCAACACACGTTGAACAGCCTTTTAATTGTAAATTCCGTTCTCTTAATGTCATTTCGTCCAACGTTGTTGAATTAGAGAAGAGGGGCTTCTAAACGGGATTGCATGCGGGGGTGGAGGGAGTTAAATATTAGATACATATAACTTTGGTGCGTGTAAGAGTGAGTGTTTTTAGCAGAGCCATATTGCATCCTTGTGATTATGTTGATTATCACCTGTCTGTATAATGTTGCAGCTCAGCTGATTTTGGATTGATGGCAAAGGGAGAGGGACTTAAGTGAGAGTGAAAACACAAGGTAAGTTTAATACTACTGTTTTATATAAGTCAGCATACTACACATGTATTCTATCACTGTATTATATAAGTAATCTTGTTAGTAACCTACTGTATGGCAGTTGGAGGGGCAGTGATGTTACAGGTGGAGGAGCAAAACTGCAAGACTGCAAACTCACAAGACAGAGAAATCAAAGTGTGTTCTCCAGAGAAGACGTTGATTTCACTTCAATCTTTTCATATTTTCTAAAGATGTGGAAATGGCACAAAAAAATACTTGAGAGCTGCAACCAAGACAACTGTAACAACATGAGTAGAGAGCCACCAAGGTTTTTCAAGTCCCTCTCTTACTCCATTTTGCCAACCCAAACTTCCAGGTACATGACGGGACACCTTGCCTCTGGCTGGGTGCTGGCAGGTGGAGGGCAGTGATCCCTTCCCTTCTTCCCTCAATCTTTGAGACCAATGTAAGTAGAAGACATGGCACTGTCAATGTTCGAACATTTAAAATATTATACCACTTAAAAATAAGAAATATTACTTTTGTTACTAAGAGTTCATACTTATTATACCTGTGTCACCTTTCACACTATAGCTGTGATCATGAGCTATGGGCTTTGTAGATACAGGTCCCGGGGTGCATCGTGGTGCAGGGGCCCTTCTCTTTTTGACAACAGGGCGATGCACGAAGATGGTGGGTATAGGCTTTGCACTCAGCCTAGTCTTGCCCTTTTTTGTCTTGACAAACTGGTCTGCATCAAAATGTGCCTGCGGAGTGACTTGAGGTTACTTCACACAGAGAACAACTCAGTTTTGTCTGCCCACATACATATTCCATAGTGGTTGAATACACAGTATTAGGAAACACTTTATACTTACTGGACATGTTATACTCATTACATACTGTATATAAAATATGACCAAGAATGTGAGACAACTTTATAGAAATTCATATCACATCTGTTACTGATGCCATTTGTCATACTTTGTTAAACTCACAAATAATAAAGTTCCATAACTTCAGTTGGGAACAAAGACCACACCTTATCTCCCCAAGGCAATTACCCATCCAATAGGTGTGCTATGTAGGTGTGCTATATAGGTGTGCTATATAGGTGTGCTATGTAGGTGTGCTATGTAGGTGTGCTATGTAGGTGTGCTATATAGGTGTGCTATATATGTGTGTATAACCCTTTCTCCTGTCTGTTACTCCCTCTTTCAGCACAAGAACCAGAGGGGGATTCAATGGAGCCTGAATACCTGCACTGAGACCCTCACCCTGCACTGAGACCCTCACCCTGCACTGAGACCCTCACCCTGCACTGAGACCCTCACCCTGCACCTGAGTCTCAACTCTCAGTGTTTTTCAAGCCTTTCCCTGTTTTTTGTATTAAACAAAACATTAAGCTTTCCCAATGGTGTGGTTTTCGTTTGGTGAAAAAGTGCAAATGCAGTGTTTGTATATAAATCACATATTTTTTTGCTGTTGGTCGTGAAATTGCTCCTGCTTCCTCCGCTCTGTGTCAGTGGGGAAGCCGTACATTCGTACTCCTTTCTCTGAGCGATTTGAGCATCCCCAGGCAGCACAGCAAACCATGGAGGAGACTAGGAGGCAGCACAGCAAACAGGAGGAGACTATGGAGGGGCAGCACAGCAAACCATGGAGGAGACTAGGAGGCAGCACAGCAAACCATGGAGGAGACTAGGAGGCAAAGCACAGCACAGCAAACCATGGAGGCGACTAGGAGGCAGCACAGCAAACCATGGAGGCGAACTAGGAGGCAGCACAGCAAACCATGGAGGCGACTAGGAGGCAGCACAGCAAACCATGGAGGCGACTAGGAGGCAGCACAGCAAACCATGGAGGAGACTAGGAGGCAGCACAGCAAACCATGGAGGCGACTAGGAGGCAGCACAGCAAACCATGGAGGCGACTAGGAGGCAGCACAGCAAACCATGGAGGCGACTAGGAGGCAGCACAGCAAACCATGGAGGAGACTAGGAGGCAGCACAGCAAACCATGGAGGCGACTAGGAGGCAGCACACAGCAAACCATGGAGGCGACTAGGAGGCAGCACAGCAAACCATGGAGGCGACTAGGAGGCAGCACAGCAAACCATGGAGGCGACTAGGAGGCAGCACAGCAAACCATGGAGGAGACTAGGAGGCAGCACAGCAAACCATGGGGCGACTAGGAGGCAGCACAGCAAACCATGGAGCAAACCATGGAGGCGACTAGGAGGCAGCACAGCAAACCATGGAGGCGACTAGGAGGCAGCACAGCGAGGCGACTAGGAGGCAGCACAGCAAACCATGGTGGCGACTAGGAGGCAGCACAGCAAACCATGGAGGCGACTAGGAGGCAGCACAGCGAGGCGACTAGGAGGCAGCACAGCAAACCATGGAGGCGACTAGGAGGCAGCACACAAAGCCATGGAGGGCGACTAGGAGGCAGCACAGCAAACCATGGAGGCGACTAGGAGGCAGCACAGCAAACCATGGAGGCGACTAGGAGGCAGCACAGCAAAACCATGGAGGCGACTAGGAGGCAGCACAGCAAACCATGGAGGCGACTAGGAGGCAGCACAGCAAACCATGGAGGCGACTAGGAGGCAGCACAGCAAACCATGGAGGCGACTAGGAGGCAGCACAGCAAACTCATGGAGGCGACTAGGAGGCAGCACAGCAAACCATGGAGGCGACTAGGAGGCAGCACAGCAAACCATGGAGGAGACTAGGAGGCAGCACAGCAAACCATGGAGGGCGACTAGGAGGCAGCACAGCAAACCATGGAGGCGACTAGGAGGCAGCACAGCAAACCATGGAGGCGACTAGGAGGCAGCACAGCAAACCATGGGAGGCGACTAGGAGGCAGCACAGCAACCATGGAGGCGACTAGGAGGCAGCACAGCAAACCATGGAGCGACTAGGAGGCAGCACAGCAAACTTGGAGGAGACTAGGAGGCAGCACAGCAAACCATGGAGGAGACTAGGAGGCAGCACAGCAAACCATGGAGGCGACTAGGAGGCAGCACAGCAAACCATGGAGGCCGACTAGGAGGCAGCAACAGCAAACCATGGAGGCGACTAGGAGGCAGCACAGCAAATCATGGAGGCGACTAGGAGGCAGCACAGCAAACCATGGAGGCGACTAGGAGGCAGCAACAGCAAAACGATGGAGGCGACTAGGAGGCAGCACAGCAAACCATGGAGGCGACTAGGAGGCAGCACAGCAAACCATGGAGGCGACTAGGAGGCAGCACAGCAAACCATGGAGGCGACTAGGAGGCAGCACAGCAAACCATGGAGGCGACTAGGAGGCAGCACAGCGAGGCGACTAGGAGGCAGCACAGCAAACCATGGTGGCGACTAGGAGGCAGCACAGCAAACCATGGAGGCGACTAGGAGGCAGCACAGCAAACCATGGAGGCGACTAGGAGGCAGCACAGCAAACCATGGAGGCGACTAGGAGGCAGCACAGCAAACCATGGAGGCGACTAGGAGGCAGCACAGCAAACCATGGAGGCGACTAGGAGGCAGCACAGCAAATCATGGAGGCGACTAGGAGGCAGCACAGCAAACCATGGAGGCTACTAGGAGGCAGCACAGCAAACCATGGAGGCGACTAGGAGGCAGCACAGCAAACCATGGAGGCGACTAGGAGGCAGCACAGCAAACCATGGAGGCGACTAGGAGGCAGCACAGCAAACCATGGAGGCGACTAGGAGGCAGCTCAGCAAACCAGGACAACACGGAGGAAAAGGCACAGACAAACTGCATGATATGCGATTCAATGTTTATTGAATTCCATGTATTTGCAATCGATGTTCCTAAAACAACACATTTAACATCATCATCATCATCATCATGCTGCTGCTGCTAGTCCTTTGATAGTCACCTGTCGGTCTCCTGTCCTTTCTGAAAGCCATAAAGATGACATTAGTCATTTAGATAACTTGTGTCCTCAATTACCATGGGATTACTGAAACTACCATGAATTTAAGAAAATGGTAGAAATGAATCTAATCTGAATTTTAAAGCATTACTTTAGATCTAAATATATCAATAAACATTAGAAAGTGATGCTCCTGACTACCATACAAGTTTAAGAAGATAATATTGGTTTTAAAGAATTCAAAGCTATAAATAAACAGCAACAGGCTCTTCAACCAAGGCTCTGTTAGCCTAACATGTAAACTAGTTGTTCACACTAATCCTAATATTATCACTTAATATTAGCAAATTCTATTTTATTTTTTAAAACATATTGATGTAAATACATATCGATTTGTTGTATAAATATTGCAAATCAAAACCTTTATTCACTAATAATTACCAAAAATCGTAGTTCTATCTCCTGTTATCATTGCATTCACATTGCCCGCCATGAACTTCCGTGGAACGATCCTCGTCTACATGAACCACGTGACGATAACCGTTTTTGGACTTCCGTTGTCGTAACTCTTCTATCTATATGGCGCTGGAGGGGGCGACGTAAAACTGATACAAAACAACAACAAACTTTTGCCGAGCCAATTGGAGAGTTTCATCAGCAGCACGTGGTAAAAACCACCAATGAGCGCTCAGCTCGAGATACCAGCGAGTCGTTTCCCATCAAGCATTTCGCTTCGGCAGCCCATGGAGAGTGTCACTACCCGATCCGTCCCCCTGTCCGATCGGTACTGCGCATGTGCGAGATTGTCCGCCATATTGGACAACTCCGGACGGCAACCCAAGATGGACACTTGACACAGTGGCTTTTAGCAAAGCTCAAAAGAAAAACCGAGAGAGATGAGTTATTGTTATTACAACGTGACAGCTATATGCCATAGATTTTTGCATACATTCACAGTACATATTTATTCAGTATGATAGCTGTCCAACAGAAGTTAAATCCATTTCTCACGTATTCTGACAATGTACTTAACCTCAAATAAAAGAACCCAATAGAAAGAGTTGTTAAATAATAGTGAAGTCACGTTGTAATAACAATAACTCATCTCTCTCGAGTTTTCCTTTTGAGCTTTGCTAAACGCCACTGTGTCAAGTGTCCATCTTGGGTTGCCGTCCGGATTTGTCCAATATGGCGGACCATCTCGCACATGCGCAGTACCGATCGGGCAGGGGGACGGATCGGGTAGTGACAGAGAGGAACTGCGCCGCCTCGCCGTGCCTCGCTCTCGAGGCTGCGGGCGTCTTTGTCCCGCGAGATTTCAACGTCTCATGTAGGCGAGTCTCCAAGGCAAGTCGGACAAAATGACTAACCATCATGCAACGCACTAGCAAGACGTTGATCGAAATTGCGCAGGTCTGCGCAGGTCTCGCTTGTCTCAATCAAGCCTAAGAACATGAATAAGGCCCAATCCCAAACCACTCCCTCGACCCTACCCCTCCGTGACGGAGTGAACTCCGTCTGTAGCCACACTCGCAGCTCAACGAGGCTCCCTCCTGTCAGATGGAGGGAGTAAATACAGCAGCAAGCTTTGGGACGGCCTCCCCTCTCTCCGGCAGAAACAGGAAGTGCGTAAATGTATGTAACAACGGTTTCAAATCAGCATCTCTTAGACAAACAATGTAAATTAATAACTCAAATAAAACTCCAAACGTTTTTCATTGTGTTTTTTTTGTAAAGCTCTTTTAGTTTTAAACCTGATGTTTATAAGCTTCTTAGTTTTTGCAACAGTCTGTAAATATACACAACTTCATAATAAAATGCACACATTTACCTTTTTCTAGACTAAACACAGGTATGATCCTAAGTTAAAACATATGAGGTTATCATGAGGTTGTTAACATCACAGTTTATCAGTGGATGTTTGCTGGAACTACTTGAAAACAGCGTGTTTCCTGACGGACACACACAGCGTGGAGACCAGTGACGTGCGGTGAGGTTCATGGCTGGTGCATGGATGTATAATAAGAACTGGATACAGCGTGGGAGGCGGGGCCTCATTCATTCCTATGAGAGTTGCTCAATGGCGCATGATGACAAAATGGCCCAACTTTTGAGAGAGCGAAACGTCACAGATTACCCAGCATGCCTGAGAAGTACCCGTATGTGCACTCATAGCGCATGCGCAACTTTAACCACGCCGCCCAAAAGGCTTGTTCACATTAAGCACGTGAATTTGCGTACACGTAACAGCACCGCGCGTTCATGACAGCATGGTACTGGATTTATATTAACGAGGCGGCAGTTAGCAGCTAGCTAGTAAATTATGCTAAGTTACACATCAATCGTTATGTACTTTTATATTACGCTGACATCAGGATCTAGTGATATCCAAGCAACAGAGCTTCATTTAGCATGATACTTGTGTGGGTTGTACATGAAACCACTTGGTAATATATAAAAATGTATATGTTGAAGCCTGTTATGATCAATTGTGAGTTAAAACTGTATCTAAAAAGTAAAGCTGATGATGGATTACGGTGGTGGAGTTAAAATAACAATAGCCTATTTCTTTTTGAAATGTGATGGAGTAAAAGGATAGTAACTGTGATTGTTCATGTTAAGTAGCCCACAAGTAACTAAAATGTATAATACTTGAATGAAAGGTGTAACATGTTCCCATAAATACCAATATCACACACTACAACACCCCTTGTTGTTAAATACCAACCATGTGTATATATATATATTAGGGCTGTCAAGTTAACACATTAATAACGCGTTAACGCAAAAAAAAATTAACGGCACTAATTATTTTAACGCGATTAACGCATGTGTATTTTTTTTCCTCGGCTGCCCCGTAGTTTCAGAGCGCATCGAGTTTAAAATACCATCTACAAGCTGATGCTGACAGCCCCTCTCCTGCCGCCCGCTTGTGGCAGACCACACTTCCACGCTCACCGGCAGGCACCGACTGGCTATTGGGAGGACCGGGAGGGAGTGTGTACGTGTGGCCCGAGCGAGCGAGAGAGAGACCTTACGTGTATTGTTGTTGTTAGCATCTGGTGCTAGCTAGCTGCGCTAACGGATATAAGGAGCTGTTTTAAATGAAAACAGAGTAGCGACATTTCGCCACAAACTGCGCCGAGCACTTGACTTTATGCAGGAAGCCAGACAGTGGGACATTGCACGAAAAGTCAGCACACTCAGCACGGATAGTGCGCAACATGATTGCAGCGTCCAGGCAGCTCCCGTTTGAGCATATGCCTTGAGTTGCACATAGCTCCAATGATCACACACACACACACACACACACACACACACACACACACACACACACACACACCATCACCCACACACACACCATTTGTATTGTATTATTGTGGGAGAGGTTCCAGGTTGAATTGAGGCGAATATTTGTAATGTTCAGAGGTTGTTGTGTTTAATATTCATGAGAATATTTGTCATTGTTCAAATGATAATAAACACACATATAAAGCATATTTGTCCACTCATATGTTGATAAGAGTATTAAAAACTTGAAAAATATTCCTCTAAGGTACATTTAGAACAGATAAAAAATGTGCGATTAATTTGCGATTAATCGCGATTAACTATGGACAATCATGTGATTAATCGCGATTAAATATTTTAATCGACTGACAGCCCTAATATATATATATAAATATATATATAAATATGCCGCTAAAACTGTGTAATATACCAGGCTGCTAAATCCTCCAAACTGTTACAGGATGTGTATTTTGTGAAATGTGTATTTTTTTTTAAATTATAATTTCTTGTTTTGAATCTTTAATACTTTTTTTATGCATACGTTAAGTAACATTAGGCTGTCTTTGGCTCCTTTCTGCTGTAACAATGTAAATGTATTCTGATCTAATCGATGTTTTTATCAGTTTGTTTCCCTATATTGCGACACTTATTTGGTTTAAGATTATTTCTCAACTAGGTGCCCGAACCACCTCAACTGGCTCCTTTCGACGCGAAGGAGGAGCGGCTCAACTCCGAGTCCCTCCCGGATGACCGAACTTCTCACCTTATCCCTAAGGGAGACACCAGCCACCCTGCGGAGAAAACCCATCTCGACCGCTTGTATCCGCGATCTGGTTCTTTCGGTCATGACCCATCCTTCATGACCATAGGTGAGGGTAGGAACGAAAATGGCCCGGTAGACAGAGAGCTTTGCCTTCTGGCTCAGCTCCCTTTTCGTCACAACGGTGCGGTAAAGCGACTGCAGTACCGCTCCCGCTGCTCCGATTCTCCGGCCCATCTCACGCTCCATTGTTCCCTCACTCCAGAACAAGACCTCGAGATACTTGAACTCCTTCACTTGGGGTAAGGACAGTCCATCGGTTTCCTGCTGAGAACCATGGCCTCAGATTTGGAGGTGCTGATCCTCATCCCAGCCGCTTCACACTCGGTTGCGAACCGATCCAGTGAGTGCTGAAGGTCGCAGACCGATAAAGCCATCAGAACCACATCATCTGCAAAAAGCAGTGGTGCAATCCTTAGTCCACCAAACTGCAGACCCCCTCCCCCACGACTACGCCTCGAAATCCGATCCATGTATATTACAAACAGGATTGGTGACAAAGCGCAGCCCTGGCGGAGGCCAACCCTCACCGGAAATGGGTCCGACTTAGTACAGAGATTGGATGGCCCTGAGTAGAGACCCCCTCACCCCATACTCCCGCAGCACCTCCCACAGTAACTCCCTGGGAACCCGGTCATACGCCTTCTCCAAGTCCACAAAACACATGTAGACCGGATAAGCGTACTCCCAGGCCCCCTCCAGGATCCTTGCGAGAGTAAAAAGCTGATCCGTCGTTCCACGAACAGGACGGAATCCGCATTGTTCCTCGTCAATCTGAGGTTCGACAATCGGCCTGACCCTCCTTTCGAGTACCTTAGAGTAAACTTTCCCGGAGAGGCTGAGTAGTGTGATGCCTCTGTAATTGGCACACACCCTCTGATCCCCCTTTTTAAAAAGGGGAACCACCACCCCGGTCTGCCACTCCTTCGGTACCGTTTTCCGACTTCTACGCAATGTTGATGAGACGTGTCAACCATGACAGTCCCTCAACACCCAGAGCCTTCAGCATTTCTGGGCGGATCTCATCCACCCCCGGGGCTTTGCCACTGTGGAGTTGTTTAACAACCTCTGTGACCTCCCCTCGGGAGATTGGTGTTGATCCCCCGTCATACTCCAGCTCTGCCTCTAACATAGAGGGCGGAGTTGTCGGGTTCAGGAGTTCCTCAAAGTGTTCCTTCCAACGCCCTAACACTCTATCAGTTGAGGTCAACAACGTCCCATCCTTACTGTACACATCTTGGATGGTTCCCTGCTTCCCCCTCCTCAGGTGTCGGACAGTTTTCCAGAACAACTTTGGTGCAGCCCGAAAGTCCTTCTCCATGTCTTCTCCGAACTTCTCCCACACCCGCTGCTTTGCCTCGGCCACGGATGAGGCTGCTGCCCTTCGGGCTTGTCGGTACCTTGCAACTGCCTCGGGAGTCCCCCGGGATAACAAATCCCTGAAGCCCTCCTTCTTCAGTCGGACGGCTTCCCTGACCACTGGTGTCCACCAGGAGGTTCGAGGGTTACCGTCCATTGAGGCACCTAGGACCTTGAGACCACAGCTCCCCGCCGCGGCTTCGGCAATAGAGGCTTTGAACACCGACCACTCTGGTTCAATGTCCCCAACCTCCACAGGAATGCCTGAATAGCTCCGCTGGAGGTGTGAGTTGAAGGCCTCCTGAACTTGGGCCTCCTCCAGACGTTCCCAGTTCACCCGAACTACACGTTTGGGCTTACCAGGTCTATCCAGAGGCTTCCCCCACCACTCGACCCAACTCACCACCAGATGGTGATCAGTTGACAACTCCGCCCCTCTCTTTACCCGAGTGTCCAAAACATACGGCCTCAGGTCCGATGATACGATAACGAAATCGATCATGGACCTTCTGCCTAGGGTGCTCTGGTACCACGTACACTTATGAGCATCCTTATGTTCGAACATGGTGTTTGTTATGTCCAATCCATGACTAGCACATAAGTCCAGTAACAAACCACCACTCCGGTTCAGATCAGGGGGGCCGTTCCTCCCAATCACGCCCCTCCAAGTCTCTCCATCATTGCCCACATGTGTGTTGAAGTCTTCCAGCAAGACTAAAGAGTCCCCTTCAGGAGCCCCATACAGGACTCTTTCCAGGGTCTCCAAGAAGGCCGTATACTCTGAACTGCTGTTGGGTGCATAAGCACACACAACAGTCAGAGTTTTCCCCCCCATAACCCGCAGGCGTAGGGAGGCGACTGAGACTCAGATGAGTGAGGGAAAGAGAGAAAAAGACAAGGGGACTAAGATGAGTGAGGGAAAGAGAGAAAAAGACAAGGGGACTAAGATGAGTGAAGGAAAGAGAGAAAAAGACAAGGGGACTAAGATGAGTGAAGGAAAGAGAGAAAAAGACAAGGGGACTAAAGTTTAAGAGAGAGGAAGAACACAGAATGTGAGTGAACAATTAAATTAAATTACACATTTAAAAAATATAGTGTGAGTAAGTGAAGACATCCTTACAAGGAGGACTGCCCTGTCAAATTTAAAAGTTATTCTTGTTAAATATACATATCCTGTTGAGGCTAGAATCCAAAATGCAGAACCACTTTAGATTGTAGCCTCAAGGGACTGTTTAAGGTTTCTTAAAAACATATCATTTCCCAAATTGGTGAAATGAACTCCATCTCTTAGAAATATGCCAGGGCAGTCAAACTTAATGCAAGGATGCCTTACACTCTCTCCACCCAAACCACTAACAAATGTACCCATCTCTCTGTTCACCCACATTCTGGCCTTGTTCAGCTTTCACGGATTGGCTTTCCTCCAGTGACATCTCTCATTGATAGAAGATAAAATTATCTTCATCTCTGAGAAGTTGTCACTGAGGAAAAGCAGGTCCTGTTTCATCGCTGTAACAAGCTCCACACCTTTGATGTTGCTGAGGTCGTTGCCGCCACAGTGGATGAGCAAGACATCCGGGACTGTTCTTCCTCTCAAGGACTGATAGAAAAAGGGAAGAAGGTTCCTCCACCTCAGACCACCCTTGCCAAACCACCACACACGGCAATTGAGACCCAGGTTGCTTCTCATGGTGTGTCTGGCTCTGTCTTCCCCACGTCTAACGTAGCTGCTCCCTATTATCCACACATTGGGACCTAGATAGAATAAAATATATTGAAAAAGGAAAAAAAAGTGGTTACTGGTGATCATCTTTTAGAAAAAGGCGGTACATGTAGCCTGAGTTGTCATATCATTTTCATCATATTTTTAAGACTACACAAGTTTAATTTGTATATTATATTACATATAAGTCTATACTTGTATATAGAATCATGATGAAACTTTATAAGGATTAAGATTATATATTAATATTACATTAAATAATGCATTACGATTTCATGCATTATTACGAAGCAGGATGTATCAAGTCAGGGTTAGGGTTAGATTAGAAAAATAATTATGAAAGAACAACATATGATAAGTAGTTGTTTTGTGTCGAATAGTGAATTGTAATACCTAGTTAAGCCTCCTGTTAAATGTATTAAATATTCCTTGGTCAATGTGACACACTGCATGTTTACCTCCCAACAGACCGTGTGTGTCTGTCTGTGTGTGTGTACTTTAAAGTATTTTTCCTAGATTTTAAAAAGGGGTACATTTAACCCTGAATGTAATAGGAGGGATAATAAATATTAAATATAAATTAAGATGTGCATACCACTCAAGCTATGATATAAATATGGTTACAGTTTTCCACGGCATGACAAAGCAAGGATGTGTCAGTCGGTCAAGAAGATCAATCGCAAGAATTGGAAGCCAAACTCCAACTCCCGCATATGTGCTCTACATTTTACCGAGGAGTGTTTTCACACCGTCAGAGAACTGAAATCATCTGCTGTCCCGACTGTTTTTGCCTTCCCCTGCGTCCACACAACATCCAGGACACAGGTGGTGAGTATGGCCCCAAAGGTAAGTGACACTGTTTGCGTATCAGAGGTTAATGACAACATTGTGATGGAGGAAGTGCACGAGGAAACACATGTTGTGTCAGATGTAATCTTTCATCACAATGATGATGAACATTGTGTTGAGGACACAAAGGTACAACATTTTGAAGTGAGTGACAGCATTTCGGCCTTTGCTGACCACACTTACCATAAATTACAGCACCGCTTTTACGATTATTGTGTTATGTCACGTTTTGTATGTCTTGTTTTGCTGTTCTCCCTGTCATGTTTACCTCTTGGTATATTGTCTGGTCCTTTTCCCTGTGTTTTTCCTCCTGTCGTTAGTTTCCCTGGTGTGTCTGATTGTGTTCACCTGGTGCCCCTGTGTTTTCTCCTCCCTCCTCACCTGTCGCTTGTTTGTTTGATTAGTCCTGGGTGTATTTAGGTTCTGTGTTTTCTGTTAGTCTTTGTGAGTTCCTTGTCGTATTTGGACGTTGTTCACGGGGTGAGAGTACTGTTTTGTCGAAGTTTGTTCCAGTAGCCTTGAAATAAAGGTATTTTTTCTGTTCATCTGCATTTGGGTCCTGCTTGCCTCACTCAACCCTGACAGAAGGAACTCACCAAATATGGGCCCAGCAGATCTGTTTGAGCAGGAACTAGTGGATTATACCTTTTCTTTGTCTGACTGCGCTCATCGATGGAGCGGTCAGGGTTCAGCAGCGAGATGCGGCTCAGGCAGATGCAGTCCACCTTACGCTTAGGAATCAAGATTTGGTTAAATTCTTACCGGCCTGGCTTTTGGATTACCTCACGGTTTGTTTTCCCGATCCTGATAGACCCAGGTCTCCAGATTCCCTTTTTGATACCACACGCATCGGTGTGGTCCGTCTGGCGTCAGCCCCTGCTTCTCACCCAGTGTTTGCTACAGTCCAGGAGCCATTCGCTGGTACTCGTCTGGCTTTTGGAGGTCCACGGAGCCTCCAAAAGGCTCCTAAAGGAAGGAGTCGCAAGGCCAGGTTAGCAGCACGAGCCCAAAGGGCCATGGTTCCAGTTCTGGCCCCAGCAGCCATGGTCCTTGCTCCAGAACCGGTCCTGGCAGCCATGGATTCGGCTCCCGAGCCGGCCCATACAGCCATGTTTCCGGCTCCAGAACCGGACCTTACAACCATGTTTCCGGCTCCAGAGCCGGCCCATTCAGCCATGTTTCCGGCTCCAGAACCGGACCTTACAGCCATGTTTCCGGCTCCAAAACCGGACATTACAGCCATGTTTCCGGCTCCAGAACGGCACATTACAGCCATGTTTCCGGCTCCAGAACCGGACCTTACAGCCATGATTCTGGCTTCAATTCCGGCCCCCGCAGCCATGGTTCCAGATCCAGCTCTTTCCCCAGCTGCCATAGTCCCATCTCTTGTCCCTTCTCTAGTCTCTTCTCGGGTTCCCCCTCTAGTCCCTTCTCAAGTCCCTTCCCTAGTCCCTCCTCAGGTCACTTCTCTAGTCCCTTCTCCAGTCACACCTCTAGTCACTTCTCAGGTACCAACTCTAGTCACTTCTCAAATCCCAACTCGAGTCCCCTCTCGAGTCCCCTCTCGAGTCCCCTGTCGAGTTCCCTCTCCAGTCCCAATTCAAGTTCCTACTGAAGTGCTGTTGGAGGTTCCGCTGGGGGTCCTGCCAACTCCATGTCTTGTCCCGTTGGGGGTCCCGCCGACTACTCTCCTGCCGGGGGTCCTGCCAACCCTATGTCCTGTCCCGTTGGGGGTCCCGCCGACTGCGCTTCTGCCGGGGGTCCTGCCAACCCTGTGTCCTATCCTGTTGGAGGTCCCGCCGACTGCTCTCCTGCCGGGGGTCCTGCCAACTCCTGGTCCTCCTCCGTGGGGGATCCTGCCGAGGCCTGTCCCACCGGCGCCGGTTCCTGTCCGGCCGACACCGGGTTCTGCCCGGCCTCCGGTGTTGTCCCGTCGGCGTTTTCCTGCCCGGCCCCCTGAGAGCCACGGCCTTCGAGCCCGGCCCCCTGACTTTTCCGGCCGTGGTGGCCTTCGCCCCTCCATAACCCCCACCTTGGACTTTGTCTTGCCCCCGGGCCGTCCGCCCGAGATCCCTTCCGGGTCCTCCGCGGTGCTCCTGGGTTGTCAGCCCAAACCCGTCCTCCTGACCCCCTCCACCCACCCTGGTGGCCCTAGTATTGATGCTGCCTTCGATGTCCTGAACAGCAGGAATCCCCTAGGGAAAGGTTACAAAGCACCTATCAGGACATACAACAAAGAGCGTGCAGAGAAAATCTTGCTGAAGGCACAAAAGTCTCTCCTCGAACTGAAAGATGAGAAAGGCATGCTGGAAAACCTGTGTGGTTGGTTTCATTGCCAGCTGCATAAGTGTATGGAATGTTTTCCAGGAAGCTGTGTGTAAGCCAAATGCCCAGTGCCGTTACCTTCTCACTTATAAGCTGAGCCAAGATCACCTTGAGCTGTTCTTTTCGGCTGTCAGAGCACGTGGTGGATTTAACAACAACCCCACTGCAAGACAGTTCACAGCTGCATACAAGCGTCTTCTAGTGAAGTTGCAAGTGAGGACTGGAACAGGCAATTGCATCCTCCGCGATAACACATCCATCTTGGGGGTGACACCTGCAGCAGCTAACACCTTGCGCAGGTATGACTTGAAGCCTGTTGAGCATGCAGGGTCAGAGCATGATTACCACCTATGCCCAAATGTTGATGCTGTTTCGGAGTACAAGGAAGCTGCCATCAACTACATTGCTGGCTTTGTTGTCAAAAAGATCAAGCAAAAGCACAACTGCATGCCTTGTGCTGAAGCATTGACCTCAGAAACCACCATGCATCCCTTTGTCCTCCTGAAGACTCGAGGAGGTTTGCAAAACCATCACCTGGGATAATTGCTGTTTGCATGGAGTCGGAGCGTTGCTTTCAAAGGATTTTGAGAACAACCTCTGGCAAGCTCCCCCAGGGACATGGCTTAACATCAGCCATCACAAATCAAGTGCTGATGTACAGTGCAGACAAAGTCTTGTTCCCAGAGTTGCATTTCCACATGTTCGAAACCACTGTTGAGGACAATCACGTACATGTACTGGTGAAAATGGCATCCTCCATATATTGTAAAGTAAGGATGCACCACTCACCAGACGTGAGACGGAGAAGATGACCAAGGACATTGTCAGGCATCAATACACCAAGTTGATCCATTTTCATCACCAGTAGTTAAGTGTTGCTTGTTGTAATGTGTGTGTGTGTGTGTGTCCCCTTATGACTGTTGTAACTAAACTTTTTTTATTCTATACTTCCTTCTATATATGTATGAGCTCTTTACGTGTTTTCTTTTCCTTATGACTGTTGTAAGTTAACTTATTTATTCTATATTTGAATGTATGTCACAGTCCTCTGTTTATTTATTGTTAAGCAACGCAACACATGGTTTTCAACAGTGGAACGATTTATGTGAATGTCAACAGCAACATCCCAAGCTTCTTTCTAGCCAATATTCATTATGTTGCATTTGTACCTTCAACTGTAACTGAAAGTTCAATTTGGTGTATTTTGTTTGCAAGTCTGTGTTCAACATACTACTTGGAGTACGCTTAACGCGGCACAAGTCTGTACTGAACATGGACACGCAAAATTCTAAACATGTATTTTTTCATATCTGATACCAAATCTTGCAGCAATATTGCCACACTGGAGATGTATATTAGTTATTTAGAGTTTAGTATTCAATGTGTTAAATGTATTAAAATAACTATCCAAACATTTTATATGCAAGTTATTTATATGTATGTAAGTGTTGTCTCGTGTGTATGTACTGTTTGTGATCGTTGTTGTGTCCTCACTTGTGGCCTGCACCTTGACGTGGTGAGCTGGCTTTAAACTAAAACAGGCCATTTATGTTTGAAATATCATGCTAACAAACCTGCAATTACAAAATGTAATGATAGTGGTTATATATGTTCATGTCTTGCTGACATTATTACAATTTTTAAAATGTTTCTCCTCTCTCCTGCAGTCAGCTGTGATTCCAGGTGTTCATGCTGCCGCCTGCCTCCCCCCCCATCCACCTCCTTTCATCATATCCAGTACCAGGAGAGCTCATCCAAAGACCTCATCACACCTCCTCTTCATCCCATCTCCTCATCAAATCCAGATCTTCAGCATCATCATCACCACCAGTGTCTAGACCCCGGGGGTTTCCCTATATGCTCACGGCTGCATTTCCCCTCTTCGAAAAACGATTTCAGGATCGGGGTCTAATCGCCAAAGACTTAACATTTATCATGACATGTGTCAATAAATGTTCTTTAAACAAAATGAAGTCTCTCCTGATTGAACTGTCTGGACCCCATCCTCAACTTTTTTCAAACCATAACATGCCTTCAGAGGGCTTTCCTGTTAATGTTTGGTGGATTTTTTTTTAATAGAATTATTGTATTACCTTTTAATCTATATAAATTGTATTAACATTTTTTGTCACTATTTTGTTCTACTATGCCAGCCATCAGAGGTATACATTTGTTAACATCTCTTTTAGGTTTCATTTCTTATATTTGTGAATTTCTATATAAAATGCTAATTTCTACCTGAAATACTTATGTATTTTTAATTACATTTTCGTAAAGCTTTCACTTTTTCAGCGGAATAAATATATTATAACTTGTTTTGTTCAGCATTGCCAGTTTCACTGTTGAGCGTGATGTTGTGCACAGCATTCTCCTGTCCTGTGCTCTGAAATAAGAATAAAATAACACTACAATACAACTTGTAAAACTTTTGAAAAAACACAAGGTTGTTCATTTGTGTGTATACATATACAACACAGGCAATATACATATATATATATATATATATACAGTGGGGCAAAAAAGTATTTAGTCAGCCACCAATTGTGCAAGTTCTCCCACTTAAAAAGACGAGAGGCCTGTAATTTTCCTCCTAGGTACACTTCAACTATGAGAGACAGAATGAGGGGAAAGAATCCAGGAAATCACATTGTAGGATTTTTAATGAATTAATTGGTAAATTCCTCGGTAAAATAAGTATTTGGTCACCTTAAACAAACAAGATTTCTGGCAGACCTGTAACTTCTTCTTTAAGAGCCTCCTCTGTCCTCCACTTGTTAACTGTATTAATGGCACTTGTTTGAACTCGTTATCAGTATAAAAGACACCTGTCCACAACCTCAAACAGTCACACTCCAAACTCCACTATGGCCAAGACCAAAGAGCTGTCAAAGGACACCAGAAACAAAATTGTAGACCTGCACCAGGCTGGGAAGACTGAATCTGCAATAAGTAAGCAGCTTGGTGTGAAGAAATCAACTGTGGGAGCAATTATTAGAAAATGGAAAACATACCAGACCACTGATAATCTCCCTCGATCTGGGGCTCCACGCAAGATCTCACCCCGTGGGGTCAAAATGATCACAAGAACGGTGAGCAAAAATCCCAGAACCACACGGGGGGACCTAGTCAATGACCTGCAGAGAGCTGGGACCAAAGTAACAAAGGCTACCATCAGTAACACACTACGCCGCCAGGGACTCAAATCCTGCAGTGCCAGACGTGTCCCCCTGCTTAAGCCAGTACATGTCCAGGCCCGTCTGAAGTTTGCTAGAGAGCATTTAGATGATCCAGAAGAGGATTGGGAGAATGTCATATGGTCAGATGAAACCAAAATAGAACTTTTTGGTAAAAACTCAACTAGACGTGTTTGGAGGAGAAAGAATGCTGAGTTGCATCCAAAGAACACCATACCTACTGTGAAACATGGGGGTGGAAACATCATGCTTTGGGGCTGTTTATCTGCAAAGGGACCAGGACGACTGATCCGTGTAAAGGAAAGAATGAATGGGGTCATGTATCGTGAGATTTTGATTGACAACCTCCTTCCATCAGCAAGGGCATTGAAGATGAAACGTGGCTGGGTTTTCAGCATGACAATGATCTCAAACACACCGCCCGGGCAACGAAGGAGTGGCTTCGTAAGAAGCATTTCAAGGTCCTGGAGTGGCCTTGCCAGTCTCCAGATCTCAACCCCATAGAAATCTTTGGAGGGAGTTGAAAGTCTGTGTTGCCCAGCGACAGCCCCAAAACATCACTGCTCTAGAGGAGACCTGCATGGAGGAATGGGCCAAAATACCAGCAACAGTGTGTGAAAACCTTGTGAAGACTAACAGAAAACGTTTGACCTCTGTCATTGCCAACAAACGGTATATAACAAAGTATTGAGATGAACTTTTGTTATTGACCAAATACTTATTTTCCACCATAATTTGCAAATAAATTATTTAAAAATCAGACAATGTGATTTTCTGGATTTTTTTTTGTCTCATTTTGTCTCTCATAGTTGAAGTGTACCTAGGATGTAAATTACAGGCCTCTCTCATCTTTTTAAGTGGGAGAACTTGCACAATTGGTGGCTGACTAAATACTTTTTTGCCCCACTGTATATATATACAATTATAATTAATACAACTGTTAATTTGATTAGAGCTTTGACACATATCTTTATTGATATATGTATACATATGACGACTTAATATATAGTCGGCCTAATAGCAAACAGCTACGTTCAACTCTTTTAATGGTATATTGCAAGTGCAATAAGAAGCTACAGGAACGTTAATCTACGTCGGTAATATTATTAACTTTATTTAATACAACATTTACGATACAAGATTTACATCATACAGCCCATGTAGTATAATATTTTACAAATGATGTATTACAGCAAACATGTGCAATATATCTATTATTACAGCTCCGTGGGCTGGCAGTAAGGCAGTGGCGGCGCCAGGGTATGGCTGGGGTAGGCTACAGCCATACCAAGAAATGGCCCTACCTTAGCCCGACCATGAAAAATGATGTTAAAGTAAGCATGTTGAGAACAGGGATTGCGTAAATCTACCGGTCGTATCCATAACACACAAACTGATCCTGCTGTAACAACAAGTGCACATTACTGACGCAATATGGTTGAGACCATTCGGGCTTATGCTAGAGGGGTGCAAGGAATAGTCTAAGTAGTGGGGGAGTTTTATACACTAAAGGTGTGAAAATCAGCGCGGCCGCGGTCAGATCAAAATGCCTCCGAATGCAATTTGAATAGACCTACAGCCAATCAGAGCAACGAAACGTTGGGTCTGCTGCGTCATGCATTACTGATATGTCACGTTCACAGTGAAAAGTCCCCAAACTTGCGCCGAGTAAATTGCAGACAGACAGCAGAACTTCTAGGATTAATTGTATATTTCGGATGGATAGATTTGTTCTTAAACGCCCTCGCATTGAGGTACAAGTCGAACAGGTGCCAGAGTCACACGACCCACCTGAAAAGTGAATAGTGAGTTTTGAATATATTTTGTAATAGTAATTTGAAAAAGTGTTTTGTATGACAATAGAGACACAGGCCACCTGTTGTGTGCTGTGTCAGTATCTCTGTTTACCTGTGTGTCTCTCTCTATGTCTCTCTCCCTCACTCTCTCCCTCTCCGTGTCAATTCTATATGCCAATTTTTCTTGTTTCTGCCGCTGCGTAGCATGTTGAAACAACGTGGAATTAGCAGAATAGGCTATTGTATTGTTTAACTTGTGGTGACCACCTTTAACACTGGTAACACTGGGACATAATTCATACATGGAACTACAGTGGGGGGTATTGTTCCCACACGGACATATGTGTTCTTATCTGTATATACTGTGTCCTCCTCTTTTTCTCTCTCTCTTGTTGTCCCGGGCTGCGACCCGACAACACCTCCGTATTAAAGTACTCTTCTGCACCTTCGATGCACCGCCTCCGACTCCCATATCTCCTGGCACTATATTGGTGACTCTGACACGTCTGGGGAAGTTTCCGAGACGAAGCCGAACACGGCAAAAGGAACTCAGGTTCCTTTCTCGAAATGCCGGGGATTTTTTGGAGACGTCCGTGGCTGCCACCGGCACGCGGACTGAGGCTCGGTGCGTGCTCCGCCTAAGGCTGGAGACGTTGCTCGCCGTTCCCGCATCGGGGGGACGATGCACGACCTGCTGGGTCGACCAGCAACCCCATGGCTACCTCATGGGGCTGTTTCTCCGGGGCGTGCGGCTGCACGTCCCAGCGGCGCTAGCTAACCACGACTAGCAGCTATCCACGTGGGGCTAACGACGGCTAGCAGCTACCGATGGCTGCCAGCTAACGGCCTCAGCTAACGGCTAGCTGCTAACGGCTAGCTGCTAACGGCTATCGACCTTTTCGAGCTTTTCCTGGTGCCTGAGAGGAGGTTTGACCATGTCTGGTTGGCCTCGTGTGAATCCTCTCGCTATTTCGCCCACCTGTTTTTTTGACCGTGGACAGTACGGCCCTTTTTGAGCTTTTTCTGGTGCCTGAGAGGAGGTTCGACCATGTCTGATCGACCTCGTGTGGACACTCTCACCTGTTTCACCACCTCGACGGCGGCTTCAGACGCCACTCACGCTCATCGACGCCTGGGTGGTGCACTCCTGGACCCCGTCTCGCCTCGACGGTTTCGGACGTCGCCCATGCGGCCATCGGCCCGTGGGTGGCGCGCTCCGGAGCCTGTCTGGCCTCTTCCTTCGCCTCGGCGGTTTCGGACGTCCCCATGTCTTCATCGGCCCGTGGGTGGCGCGCTCCGGGACCCTGCCTGGCCTCTCCTCTTACCGCGGCTCACGGTTCATTTCGACGGCGGCTCCGGACGGCGCCCCGTCTGGCCTCTCCCCTGTCCATGGCTCCTTCCTCCCGGGGATGCTGCTCCTGCCCCCCGGGGACCCTGCTCCTGCCCCCCGGGGACCCGGCTCTTTCCTCCCGGGGATGCTGCTCCTGCCCCCCGGGGACCCGGCTCTTTCCCCCCGAGGACTTTGTGCCCGCTGCCGTTGTGCCCTCGCCTGCGGCCGGGCAGCGCTCCTCCCTGCTGGGGACCACCGGGATGTTCGCGCCGTCCCCACGTCGCAGCACTGCGGCCCCCTTACGACGCCTACTGCGGCCCCGTTCCGGCCCGTCTTCCACCCTCGGTGAGGATGCCCTCGTTAAAGCCCCTACCCTTCCGACGGCCCGTTCCATGGCCCGGCCCCATCCTCCTCGGCCCCTGAGGTGCTTCCTCCCGGACGCGAGGATTTTTTTTTGCCCTGTTTGAATTCTGGGGGGGCTTGTGTGGTGACCACCTTTAACACTGGTAACACTGGGACATAATTCATACATGGAACTACAGTGGGGGGTATTGTTCCCACACGGACATATGTGTTCTTATCTGTATATACTGTGTCCTCCTCTTTTTCTCTCTCTCTTGTTGTCCCGGGCTGCGACCCGACAACACCTCCGTATTAAAGTACTCTTCTGCACCTTCGATGCACCGCCTCCGACTCCCATATCTCCTGGCACTATAAACTCACACCTGTTGCTCTCGATGTAATTTAGCTGATAAAAGGAGACTAATAAAAGCCTCACGCTTGGCTTTTCACTGTCAAGGGGGGCGATATAGCGTGTATGTAATTACATTACAAATACTGACTTGAGCCCCACCACTGTATGGGTTAGCCATACCATAGATTACCCAACAAAAATACTCTGGCGCCGCCACTGCAGTAAGGCGATATGGTCCGTTGTTATTGTGCATCCATGGGTAGAGATAAACGCATGTAGTGCTGAACACATCACATGAACGTGCCGGGCAGCGCGGTCCCGTGGGTTAGATGCACGTTCATAATGCCGAGGGAAATAACTCTCAGAATAACGTTATTAGCACATTTTTACAACTTGAGCAATGAAAGTTTTTAATAAGGGCTATACAAGTGTTCATACTGGGTTGTTTATTTAGTTTAAAAAAAATTATCCAACGAGTTACAGACCACTCTTTCCCCATGTAAGTCAATGGGAAAAAGTGTTTCCGGGCCCAGCAACCAAACGGAAGTGTAGTACCGCCGTTTGGCCACTACGAATATTCTCATCAGACTCCAGTGCACTTCCTGGGGGCTTGGCTGGGATCCTGAACGGTGCAGCTGGAGCGCTGTGCCCATAGATATATATATAAACACTAGATGGCTCATGGGAGATTTTCCAGCGTTGCTGACCGGCCGCCATCTTGCCACAGTCAACAGTTACTCTGATTTGCGTTATGGTAGCTGTTGTAAGGTGAGTGATCTGCACAAAAATACTCTTAACTCGCTGAAATCTTGACTGATTTACAAACGGTTTGGTTTCTTATAAACATTATTAGCATGGCTATGAAACAGGATGCTTGGACATGTTGAAATTGCAGCTTTTCTTTGTGTATGTGGTTGTATTTATTAGCTGGCTAATAACAAGAGGCTGTGAGTGAGACCTAGTATTACAAAGTTGACCCAGCAACTGATTTCATCCAAGTGGTTTGGCTTGTTAAAAACATCTTGCATTATGATTCAGGAATTTGCTGGCTTTGTGTTTACAGAAGTTCCTGACTATGCCGGACTTTTGTGCAGCCTACGGATGCTCTAATCGCCGCTGTCTGCAAACAAGAACCTGTGGGATCACCTTTCACCTGTAAGATATGACAATATTATGACTAAAATTAGGATAATCGTTAATTACTTAGTGGATGTATGTACATTACAAGTCCTGCTACACAGGATCAGTGGGGCTATGTGAGATAATAGTATTGCAAGATTGTTGTTGACCCAGCCTCTTTAGAATATGTTGCTACCATTTCTTTACACAATTATTTAATGTTTCTTTTGGACACCTTTTTTATAACTCTTAGTGTGGTTGTCTTATTCTTAAAGTATACATACATACATACCAAAAATATGATAATTTCGGTGTGTATTTTTGTCCTAACCCTTAATGTTAAAGGAAAGAAGGGAGGAAAATGTTGACAATAATTTATATATCTGGCTACCTTTCTCATGTTTTTAAGGTTTCCCAAAACCGAAGAGAGGAGGAGGCAGTAGGAACTCGCCCTAAGAAGGGACGGTTTTGTTTCCTATGACAGCATATATCACCACCTACTATGTATTTATTAAATCTTCATGTTCCATGAGACGCAGCACTATGTTCCCCACATACGTTTATGTTTGCTCAGTCTAATAAACCCATAACATGGTTGTGAAAGAATACCAAAGCTGAGGCTGGACAATGATTGATTGTTGGTGTGCCATGTGTCACCGTGTGTCTTATTGGTTTTGTGTTATACTGTATTTTATTGTGTGCAGCTGGTCCTTATCTCCAAGACACATTTAAAACAAATAACCTTGAACCTTGAAGCCCCATCTCTCCCCACCTGCTCCTGCTTCCTACATCCCCTCCACACCACACCAAGTTGTTCTTCTTAATAATAATAATAATACATTTATTTTGGGGGGGCCGCCTTTCATAACACCCAAGGACACCTTACAGGGGCAATATAAGGAACAATTTAAACAGTGAATGTTGTGATATATCAGCCGGGGTGAGACAAGACAAACCACAAATGGACTACAGAAGGACACAAAAGGACACATGGTACAGTTTATATTATTCTTGGTCTTTTTTCAATAACATATTTCAAAGGTTCTGGATTTGTTTACAAATCTAGAAACTAAATACAAAACTAGGATGATATGAAGATCTCATGTCAAAAATAATTGTGATAAATGAGACACAACTGGCCTGTCTGTGAGCACATTTTATGTTGGTTTGGTTCTTCTGATAAAGGTGTGAATATCTAAATAATATACCAACATATGCTATTGTCATTAGTTGTGTCCCTGTTCTTCAAGCTAAGGGGTGTGTGTGTGTGTGTGTGTGTGTGTGTGTGTGTGTGTGTGTGTGTGTGTGTGTAGCTATTGCTTTATCTGATTAATGTTATTTTCATATGAAAGTCCATGATTATAAGTATGCAGTATCATAACTACATCTTTGATGTTTATAAAAAAACAAACCGTTTGAAAATTGGTTGAAAATTGAGCAAGCTATGGTTATTTAAATAGTAAACCATAATGTTATGAATGAGAGAACTGCCTGTGGCAAGATGGCGGCCAAGAGGCAACGTCGGTCTCTATTGACCAGCAGCGCGGGTGAGTCATCTAGGCTGCAGTCGAATAGTCCATTTAGTTTAGGAACCTTCCTTACCGAGTGAAATGACCCGGAAGTCCCTCAGTGGCAGCCATGATAAGTGCCGTTCGAATTCTCTATGATAGGAAAGGAGGTTTCAAACTTCCTTTATAACCTCCTTTAGGTTAGGAACCACTGGACCTCCCTAACTGAAAGGAGAGGAGAAAATGCTGCCCCACAATGCCTTGCAGCCGCAGCATTTGACGTCACACAACAGTCGGCCGTTCACGGAAACAATCGATTATGGACGGAGAAATTATATCATGAAAGTTACGGTGCTTATTAAGCATTTTAAAACGTATGTGGTATGTTGCCAAAGTGCTTTGTTTTGAACGTTCATCAGTATTATAATCAAAAAGAGAAATATGAACGTTAGTTTTTACTGAAATGATCAAAGAAAGTCAACATTTCACTGAGCTGTGTGGGGTTTGTTCAACTTTTAAAAGATGTTTGAATGGTGATGTACAGAGTGATAGATGTTAAGGACTAGCGTTTATAATAAATACATTTGTATTGATTTTAAGATGTTTTCATAGTTCATATAATCATACGTAGGCCTATTGGGATCATTTGTATTAATGTGGACCGGAGGGAGAGGGTGACGAGCATAAGTTTCACTTTTTTATTTCAATTCCAACTTTGGTCATGAAGAATATGTTTCTCTGTTGTTCATAAAGCAAAGCAACAGCATCAGAGCACGGTGCAGAGTCTCTAGATGAGTCCCTGTTCTTATTAATCATCCATGTTGTAGTCCGCTGTATAGAAAACTGTAGTTTCCATAGTTTCCCCACAGCAGCAGACGCACAAAATGACGTCCGCTGGCGCATCATAAACACGTCGGATAGTGAAAGTGCATTCGGATTCTCTAAAGTACCTCAGTCTCTTCTCCTAAATCCTTTTGAATTCTCCTATCCACTATCCCTTAACCCCGTGACGTTTCACTCAGAGGTCAATGAATAGGAGATAGGGTTAGAACTAAGGAGCTGATTTTTAAACTTTCCGAACGCAACCCTAGTGTTTATATATATATATATATATATATATATATATATATATATATATATATATATATATATATATATATGGCTGTGCCCGCAATGGCGTCACACATAATTTGGCGGGACTTGAAGAATCCCAGAGAAGATCCAGAAAATGGTCAACATTGAAGGGCAGATTAATGGTTATCAAAGTACAAATATCCAAAATCAGTTCAGTAACGGTTTTCAAGGAGACAATATTTACTCAAATTGATGGGTTTGGATGATGGGGGAAACTCGTGTCACAGGCTCTTTAATCTTATGTAATTTATTATTAAACTCCGCCCGACTGTGCAACGCCGTAGTTGAAAACGAGCACCGCGCATTTTGATGACGCCATCACAAGCGAGCCACAACAAAAACAACAACAGCTGTTAGCAGCTAACTAGCCGGCCTAGTTACTGAACACCGTTATTTTCAGATTTTTAAAAAGTGAGATGTGTAGTCGTTGCTTTACACTTACTAATACGTTCGCATACAAAGCACACTCTATAGAAAACAGCAACAACGCGTTTTATTGATGTGTTATCTCATATTCCTTTGTCTCTGATCTGCTATCGTTAGCTTCTAACAGGATGTCTTTTGGGAGCCCGGTCCACTGAGAGGTAAATACTCCACTGTTGTCTGGATGACGGCAGTGGAGATGGTGAGGGGCTGAGAGTCTATTATGGGATGTTGTTTGGACAGAAGCTGAAAGGTAACTGTCCCCAAAGCAGGAGGGCTCGAGTCATGTTACACACTGCTATGTCACTGTAGTGTTTATTCAATTACAATTGAGTGTAATACCGTGATTAAAGTGAGCATGTGTTAATAACGTTTACTCAGTGGTGGAAGAAGTACTCAGAATGTTAACTTGGGTAAAAGTAGAAATACTAGATTATTCAAATACTTTGTTGCAAGTAAAAATCCTGCATTTAACATTTTACTTAAGTAAAAGTACAAAAGAATCAGCATCAAAAGTACTGGTAACACGTAATGGCCTATTTCAGAATCATATATTTTGATTTATTTAGGATTATGATTATTTTCATCCCAGCTGGTAAAGGTTGAGCTACTTTTAATTACTGTTGGATATCACATAATGACAACTTTGATTAAATAGTTGATTTATGTTTAGTATTTGGTAAAATCGAAATCTGAAAAGTAATTAGTAACTAAAGCTGTTAAATAAATGTATGGAGTAAAAAGGTATCCAACATGTAGTGATTAGACGTTTATGCTCATACCCTGAAAATGCGTGGGTAAACTACCTCAAAATGTTACTTAAGTACAGTACTTGAGTAAATGTACTTTGTTACTATCCACAACGACTTTGACTAAAGTTTACAGTTGTATTTGTAAGTAAATAGAGACTACAATGTCCCCCTCAGTGTTTGCATAAAGGACCCCTGCTTAAAGAGATCACAGATTGTATGATTGCATCTCCAGCCACATACTCGGTGATATTGATCCTGTACCTCAGAAAAAAACCGTTGAACTGAAGCCATGACACCAGGTGGAGTTTAAATACCACTCGTTATTGTCTACAGATCTGTGTTTGCTTTACATGTTAATGAAACTGATATTATATTGTGAGTTCTGGTATAGTGTTCCAAATTCCCAGGCATACACTGAGCTGTAGTGGATACAAATGAGGTTAATTCTTAATAAATAAAACAGTTTTTAGAATTTAATTTGTAGCCTACTTATTTATTTTTTATTACAGTTTTCTTTTGTATTGTGTTTTTTTTATGGTTTATCTACTTATTTATTGTATGTTGGTTTGCTTGCTATTGTTGGGTCAATTAAAAGGATTGAACTGTTAAACAAATACTATGACGAGGTAGATTGTGATTGTTATGACCCACATGTTGTATTGCCTAATGCCTGCTTTAAGATTCACCATTTCACAAACCAGTGGGTATTATTTATTTGCAGCATCTTAAATGACTTCTTGTCTGTTTATACTTTCTTTCTTTATCTCTTCCCGAAGGCTGGATATATTTATGGCAAAGCCAGACCACAAGACCACCCGGTGGAAAGTCTGACCTCCACCAATGACCACCAACATTATATCGTCATCTGTCATCATGTCGCCACGAAAAAGAACCCTGGTCCCTGTCAGCAGCCGGAGGAAAGCAGCGGACGACTACTTCCCCTTCAACTTGCTGCCGGTGGAGTGCCAGCTGCACGTCCTGTCCTTTCTGAACGAGGTGGGTAAATGCAGCTGTGCTCTTGTCTGTCTCAGCTGGAGCTGCCTGGTCCGCTCCTGGAAGCTGTGGCGGGTGGCCGACTACTCCCGGCGCGGGGTCTTCCACATGGGCCAGGAGGGGCTGCTGGTTTCTAACCGGGAGTTTGAGCGCTGGAAAGCCTGGGTCCACCACTACACCCACCACCTGGTGTCCCGCAGGGCCAGCCTGCTCACGCTGAAGGCCAGCTTCGACCTGGGGGACCGCTGCAACAAGTGGAGCGAGCTGCTGGGCCACCTGCTGGACCACGTGCACTGCAGAGACCTCAGCCACCTGGACCTGAACTGGACCTTCACCCTGCTGGAGCCGTTGGACCTCAGGGTGCACTCCAGCTCCAGCTCGCACCAGGACAGCAGCACCAAGATGGACCAGGTAACTGCGCTCACTGATTAATGAAACTGATTTACTTAAAACCATGGCTGGTGCTTTAGCCTTGTAGTATTGTTCCTGGTCAGCCGGCATACATACATATACACCCGAACACCCACTTAAATATATCTATATAGACACATATACTGTACATACTTTATACACACTTTAAGAGGTAATAATATTTGTATATATATAAACAGATTAGTGTCACACAATTTATAGATTTAACAATTGAACAATAATGAGTAATAAGTAACCTTACACGTTTCTGATATGCTTGAAAGCCATTATGAGTGGAAAGGCTTCTTAGTAGAGCTGCACTAGTCATTGGAAATGCTTAGGTTTAATGTCTGGGTCACACATACATTGAATTGGCTTTTGTGTATAATGGTGCATACATAAACGGAGTTAGATGAAGAAAGTATTCTATTCTAATACTATATAATAATATGATTCTATAATGATGTGATATTTCCTCCATGCACTTTCCACTGTTGCACACGTCTCATTCTGTTTCCAGACAAACTGCAGAAGGCTTTTGTAAAATAGTGAACCCCAAAGATCCAGAGAGGATCAGATATGCTTTATTGATCCCAAATTGGAAAGCAGCATATTAACAAGGCATTTCACATGAGCTTTAAATACAAAGAAACAGATTACAATTAAGGCAAACATAGAAATAAGTAAATATATACACATCAACAGCAGAAAAATATAAATCTCAATCTCTAGATGTTTGGCAGCCATTCCATTCCAGTGTCTGTTGAATTCCTTTTATGTTCATTTGACCTATACATTGTTGTTTTTCCAGAGCTGTGTATCTGAGAAAGAATGCACAATGCAAGATACACTTCATTGATCCCCCTAGGGGGACATTCAGTTTTAGACCAATCTCATAATAAGGCAAGGCAAGGCAAGGCAAGTTTATTTATAGAGCACTTTTCAACACAAGGCAATTCAAAGTGCTTTACAACAAATGAAAGACATTAAGAAAATGGCATTTAAAATCAGTCATTAAAAAGAAAAAAAAAAAAGAAAAATAATACACAAATATAAACATATATACTATGTAAAAGTGTGCATTACAGTTTTCTAAATATAACATTTAGATGCAGTGAGGTAGTGTGAGTGCAATATATGCACATTTTTGTAGGGTCCTTGAAATAAAAAAAGTAACTATGGAGAATATGCAAAGCTCTGCAGAGGACGTGTGCGTAACCATGGCAAAACTATGGCATGAAACTAAATGTGGACGGAGGTTTTTCACTGCAGACGTTTGACTTGTCAAACACTCTGTAACTAATGGTGTAATTACCTGCTGCGGCCATTGTATATGATGTAGGTTCCACTTTCCTGCTGGGACTGCTAGGAGTTCAAATGTCTGCTTGGTTTGATTCAGGTTGAGCTTATTTAGTTGTACCTGTAGGGAGATTTTGTTTGCAGTAAAAATACACGGTATCCATTTTGCATTTCAAACAACACGGTCAACAGGCCAATCGTTAAAAAGTATCCTAGACTCCATCATATTACAAAACCACTAAAGAAATCTGGCAACTTTGCTCATTTTTTTACTTACCCTTTCAATCAGATGATTTTATAAATTCTATAAATATAATTTTTGGGAGTGATAATGTGGATGTTCTTTTGTCTTCAAGAAGGCAGCTTGTCAGAAATGTTGGAACTGCTAGTTATGTGTTCTTGGTCATACCAATATACAGACAGTTCTCCAGGAAACTCACCCACCTGTTTGTCTGACTTGGCAGGTGACCAGTTTCCAGGAGCTGCTGACCAAACTCACCCACAGCTGCCCCCGCATCTCAAAGATGCGTTTACACTTCGACTGGTCGGACGTGTCCATGTCGCTGCTCACCAACTTCCAGCAGCTTCGAGTCCTCGAGCTCAAGTACTTCTGGGTCTTCAAAGGAGTGACACCGTCGACGCTGCAGCACCTTACCAAGTCCCTGCCTAACCTGAAGTCCCTGACTCTACAGATCCTGGTGCCGCTGAGGAACCTGGGCATCTCGTACACTCTGGAGTCTCAGTCTCTAGAGTTCCTGGACGTGTCCCCCAGCCGAGGCTTGGTGTTCTCCTGCCTGAAGCTTCCCGCCCTGCGCGAGCTTCGAGCCAAGAAGATTGTGCGAGGCATCACCCTAGACCGGAGGACCCGGCTGAGGATCCAGAGCCGCTGGCCCTGTCTGTACCACGTCCTGCGGGAGGGCACGCCCCGGCTCCAGGCCCTCAACAATGAGAGGCTCCTCCCCAAATGGAGAGAGGAGAGATACGGGGAGATGTCGGCAATCCTGGAACAGTCCTGTTACTGTGTGCAGCATCTAGACAGCTGGCTCTGGTAGCACATTGCAGCAGTGACCATTAGCAATACACCGTTGAACCCCTTTTGAAATAACATGGGGTGTTTCTCAATGTCGAGGAGGCTTGCTTGGTAGCACATGTACCTCCGAGTGAGTTCCTTCAGAAGCGAGGCAAGAATGGCTCTGGAGCAGCTTTCCTCGACATTGAGAAACACCCATGGTGTGACATGGACATGGTTATGGTGGCCGAAAGGCGCAAACGCTCTACATGACGCAAAACATTTCCATTCGGAGAAATCATGCTAATATAAAGACAGATGTGCTAAAACAAATGGATGGATGTGTCGTGGGTTGTTGTAACATAGTACACAAAATCATCGTCGAAATAATTCAGCAGGAACAGGAAGTTACAATCGAAAACAAGTCTAAGACTTTTATTGAGATTGCCCATTATCTCCAAAAGTGCTTCATGCTAATTGCACTCGGGCAAGAATTAATATAATTGTATTGGTACAAATGACACAATTAATTCCGGTTCTTGATAATTCCTTAATGAATTGAACTTTTACACTGTTTTAACAAAGCTATATTTAACTATGTTAAATCAATCCCTTCCTAGGATTGTAGCCCGTGTTGTACGGACAGATGTTTCTGGTGTTTGAACTACTATTATTACTTGAAAAATGAGCTTTGTACAGATGTTACAAGTGGACGTGTTGTCATCTTTCTTCGTGAATTGAGGCCACACTTTGGACCCTTTCTTCCTCTCAGCAAGGACTTCTTCTCGCTGACATTTCTAGAAGTCTAGACGCATGCCGAAAAATGATAAAATCACTTGAAAAATCGGAGCTGAATAATAATTCCGATGGATTGGACGATTTTGGATTTGGATTCTGCTCCCTATGCACTGTGTTGTACTGGCCCGGCTGACTTTTTCAACATGAACTACAGCTCTACCTGAAGTGTGCATGGTCCATGTACCATACATGAGACTAGATGGGGTGTAATGGCTGCTTAGAGTTGTGAAAATTGCCTTTTTTAAATGAACTAAAAGACAAAATTGTGAGAGAGAACTAGGGAATAATGTATGTGCTGTTTTAAATTCCATTCCTTTTTTAACCTGAACTCCAGCTGAAATCTGTGCTTTTGCAGTTTACATTCTAAACAGTAGAGGTCCTTATTGTCCAAGATGGTGATTTGTTACAGCAGTGTGTGTACACATGCACTTGTGTAACAGTTATAATCCTTTCACTTCAGTTCTTGTGCTCGTGTGTTGTACGTGTGGCAGGTGTGTGCTTGAGGCTCGTCACAATATTTCGATGTACATACATGAGTTTTGGTTGAGATGATGAACGTTGTGAATGTAGAACATTTCACAAGATTCCTCATAAAGAACTGTATTCAATCTCTTCTTTCACGCGCAATCTTTTATTTCACAAGCAACATTAACGGCTTGACAGATGATGGCTCTGATCCCAGAGATGACGCCCTGGTTTCTGAGAAGCAAATGCATGATGTGGGAGTAGAAGAACCTGACATTCTGACCCATGCATTATCTGGGGACATTTCGCAGAATAAGAAGTGATACATTGAATTTCCTTGAAGACAACATTTCCTTGTTCTGGGGAATTTTTTCTTGGGTCACATTTAATGCACATCATTACGGCCGCTAAACAAAGGTAATGCCCCTCCACCTGGCTCCAGTCTCTGCCATGGTATCTCTTGTTTGAGACATCTTACTGTTTCAATATGGTCAGGTTGGTTTGATTTCCTAGAACCTGCAACAGGAACATCTGTTCTCAGTACAAACATCCGTCGGCGCACCCTGCTCAGGGACCATTTTCTCCTGCACTGTTGCCATTTGGCCTCTGATGGTTCCTCTCCTGAGGTGAGTAATTATGTGGGTGTTGTGGAGGCGGGGGTCGTGATCTCCTGAGGTTGGGCATTTCTAGCTAATTTCCACTTTAGATCCTCCTCCTCTTTTCTCTCCTCTCTTATCCAACCCCTCCTCCTATCCTCCCTTCACATACTTCTCGTTTCTAGGTCAGGATCTCTGTTGACATGTATCTTTATTGAAGCCATCATCTGACCCCCGTGCATTGCGGCTTTTACCAGGAGCCATCACTGCACTCTGGACACCTTCCATTCCAAGCTTCTCCTGAAGGACTATTACTCACCAGCAGCTCATTTTTTCCATTCAGGCGTGTGATTATTGTGATCGTGGTGAGGGAATGTGTGATGAGTGCAGTTTAGGGAAAGTGTTTCCTGAAGTTTACCTAACCCCTTTATTAGTGGCAAGATCTCAGAAACCACCTCCAGATGTTTGAGAGCACAATCTGATCGATTATTTACAACACGGCCAGTGAACATCGCCCTCTTCACACGGACGCTTACTCTTTGCTCCTTTGGCAATGCCCGAGTTAATGCATAATCTAAGTACAGTCGTAATTGCTAAGGCCAAGCCCAGTTCACGGGAAGGAGGTTACTTGGTTGTGAACAGAGCACTGCAGAGGCACTCAAGCTGAGGGACTCATCGGACTCATCTCTTCCTGACAAGTACCTTCAGGACAGACCACCATGTCTAAGAACTCCTCGGTCAGCAAGGCTTTCGCCGTCGCCTTCGTCGTCCTGACAGCCTCCGCCATAGCAGGCATTGTCACCATGGTCATTTTTTACAAAACCCAGATCGCTACAATGAATCCCACGCCCCGGCCGACTTTCCCTTCCACCACCACGGGTCTACCGCCCGTCACGCGGCTTCCGAAGAACCTCGTCCCGGAGAGATACAAGGTCTTTCTCTGGCCTTGCTTCTACAGCCAGATCCTCGAGGAGGTTAACGTCACCAGCCCCAACCAGACGGCGCTCTTCACTGGAAACACCACCGTTTACTTTCATTGTGTCCAGGGCACACGCTCCATCTACCTCCACAGCCAGAACCTGGATGTTTATGGTCCAGTGGTGGCGAGCACAGACACAGACGAAGGGATCCGTGTTACCAGAATGGAAAACCACCAAGACCAAACTAACTTCCTGGAGATCGAGTTGGATTATGCTTTGAAGACGGGGGGGAACTACAGTTTGTTTCTCTCTTTCAGAGGAGAAGTATCAGATGGTCTCGAGGGGATGTATGGTAGCACATATGTAGAAGGTATCCCAGCTCATGAAGACGATACAGATACAGACAGGTGGGTACAAAGAGTTTAAAGCTTTTGAGTGTATGTGTGAAGAATTAGTGATAATGGCGTCAAACTATTCTGACGATATACTTTTTGCTTAAGAAAACATCCTGCCAAGTTTTAGCAAGGACACCGTTATTCACCAAATGTTAAAATTCCCTTATGTTTGTGACTTCAAGATGTACACATATATGGAAATGGATTAGGGCCACATGTACATTTAAAAAAATGGAGATCTGACCAAGAGTTATTTATTTTTTATTCTGAGATGTCAAAATTCCGAGAAGGAAAATCTGAATTCTGAGAGAAAACTTTTTTTTCTTAGAATTTTGAGAAATTCAGATTTGAACTAAATAGAGCCCTAATCCTCAGTTATATTGCTACGGTTTCACAGAAACTGAAAGAACGTATGTTCAGCATTACGCCTTTTTATCTGACACCCACTAAAGTTCTGTGTTGTAAGTTCCCCTTCCTTCTGATTTAGTTATTAGACCCAATGTGTTAGTCTATGACCTTCTGTCTGTCAGTTTCTTTTACCTAGTTTCCCTAAAATGTAATCATGAACTCATTGCTTATTGATGAATGAATCCATTTTTATTTTCTAATTACTCAACACTGAAACATAATTTGTTCTGACATTACTTACAGTTGCTCCTCGAGCCATCTCCTATATTCAACACATGTAAAAACATTGAGACATTAAAGAGGTTAAAGAATCATTTTGCTTTTATTTTGGAGGTTTTCTTTAACGTTGGCAGGTTAAAACATTCTCAACTGAATGTAGTGAGACCATACTAATATCATCACTCCATTGTTTACTGTTCTGTCGGAAAGATCCAATAATATACTCTAATCTTATAAAAAGATAAAATAAGAAAGTAAATCCAAAGTAAGAACTAATGTATATACAGTAGTTGTCGGCTGCAATATGTGAAGTATATATGCAATATAATATGTAAAACAATACGGAAAGTATAGTACAGAAGAGGATTAGGGCCGCATGTGGAACGTTATTGAGATCTGACCAAAAGTTCTGAGAAAAAAAGTCTAAATTCTCAGAACTTTAAAAAAAAAAAAAAGTTTTGGTCAGATCGTCAAAAATGTTTCACATGAGAATCTAATAATCCTCTTTCACAGTATAGTAAGACCTTAAAGGCTTCTCAATTCTTAAATTTCCCCTCCTCGACTCCCCTCCTCGAGACTTAGTCCCGCCCACAGGAGATGCGAGCGGAGGACCGAGGAGGGGAAGCAGCAGACGTTTAAAGAAATGAGAACTCCTCTCCTCTGAGCGGTCATATTAAAGCGACGTCCGTTCATTATTACAAGGCAACAGCTGCATCAGCTGTCGAGTGTTTTGTCATAGCGCTGTATTTTATAATCTCTGTTACATCAGCTGAACATTGTTCCCCCACATATTTACTTTGAATTAATGGAGAGTGCGGTATAATGAGACAATAACAGGCTGATTGATTGATTGATTGATTGAAAAGTTTATTAACAGCTTGTATATTGGGTACAGTACAGCACAGCTCAAAACATACAATTGTTAAGGGGATGCAGACCAGAGAAAGACTTTCATCTTGTTTACATCAGGGTCCCCCATTTCCAATTCATCATATCATTTAAGACATATTTGACAAACTGATGGGTTATTTACAATTTACATACAGGTGGTATTTTACATACAGATTTCTTATTTACAATTGCGGACACACACATACACAAATATATTTATATATATACAATTTAAAGTATGAGAGCACTCTCATAATAACGTAACACAATCAGAGACTGAATATATCCCCCCCTCTCTCTGGTCGCTGAAATGGGGAATTGAAGTATTAAAAGTAAGCAGAGGACACCAATCCAACTGAGACCCGTCTGTCCGCCGCATCTACGCACTGTACAACACACACACACCTACACACTGTACCACACACACACCTACACACTGTACCACACACACACCTACACACTACCACACACACCTAGCTCCTAAAGCACAATCAGGCTACAGCCGTTGTGTATTTTATTATGTGAAGCACTAAATGGTTTTAGAAAAATATCGACTCTTTGTTTGTAGATGTAATATCTTGGATATTAACGGACAACGGAACAGTTGGTTATTTAACAGGACGCTTTTATTGCTCCCTCCGGTGGTTCATCCATTCCCACTTACTGTAACTGTCGTAAACATGCCGTAACGTATATGACAACTCCCCTTGTAGTCAGTTAACAATACTATGACATCTCCCTTTTTCCCTTTTAACAATATCAACACATATCAATAACTTAGATATCTTTTCTTTAACAATATCAACACATCAATAACTATGACATCTCCCCTTTTTTTTCCTTTTTTTTTTTTTACAATATCAACACCCTTTTTTATTATTGAACTGTCCCCTCACAGGTCAAGTCTCTGGACGGGTTTAACAGGTCTACCAGACCTGGTTTGGATCAGTCCATCAGTGTTCCTTGTTGGACCAGGCGAGCCATGTTCTGGGCTCATCTGAATGTCTGGTCTGTTATTCCTGGGATTTGTGTCGTCGTTCGCTGGAGGCCCCGCTACGGGCACCGCTTGGAGATGTCGACGGTTACGTCTGTACAGAGCACCCTGCTCCGTCTCGATGAGATAAGACCTCTGTGTAACACTCTCACCTGCCACTACTGCAGGTGTGGACCAGGTCTTTTGATTGTCCAGTCTGGTGAGAACATGGTCTCCTCGCTGCAGTGGTGTGAGCTCTCTCACGCCATGGCGCTTGTTATAGTAGAAGGCCTGTTTGCTCTTCTCCGCAGCATCTCGAGCTCTGATGTGATGTCTGCTCGGCCACTTTGGTTGCAGGTTCTTGGCCAGAGTGGGCAGCGTCGTCCTGATTTTCCTGCCCATTAGGAGCTCTGCCGGACTGACACCCGTACTGCTGTGTGGAGAAGAACGGTAAACCATTAAAGCCAGTAGGGGGTCCTTTTGTCTCAGAATCCCCTTGCCGTTTGGACTGCACGTTCAGCATAACCGTTTCCTTGTGGGTTTGGGGACTAGAGGTTGTGTGCTTAAAGTCCATGTCACAGGCAAAGCCTCTGAAGACATCGCTGCTGAACTGCGGTCCGTTGTCACTGACAACCTCCTCCGGTATTCCGTGCCGGGCAAACGTGACTCTCAGCTTCAAGATCACATGTGCACTAATCGTGGTAGGCATGTGGAGTATCTCCAGGTATCTAGAGTAGTAGTCAGCTATGACTAGGTAACTCTCTCTCTCATGTTCACATAAATCTATTCCAATTCTCTTCCACGGCCTGTCTGGGAGAGGTGTTGACGGGAGAGGCTCTCTGTTCTGTGCTCTCCTCTGCTCACGACAGTACATGCAGTTCTCGACTTTGTGTGTGATCTGTGTGGCTATGCCAGGCCACCACACCGAAGTGTTGGCCCTGTCTCTGCACTTGTTAAGACCTTGATGGCCCTCATGTATGCGTTCTAGTATCTCTGACCTCAATCTCCCTGGTATCACTATTCTACTCCCTCTGGTCACTACCCCATCATGCATAGACAGTTCGTTCCTAACGGGAAAGTACTCCCTAACACAGGTGTTTATGTGCTAGGTGTTGAGGCCACCCCTCTTGTATGTACCTGATCACTTCTTGGAGCTGCTCGTCCGCTGCCGTCTCCGCGCGGATGCTGTCTATCTTTTTCGGCGATGCTGGAATGCTGCTCATCACAGCTGCTACGTAACACTCCACGTCTGTGTCTCTACTGAGCTCCTTGTCTTCCTGTGGGCTCCTGGACAGTGTGTCTGCCACCACCAGGGTTTTCCCCGGCGCATACTCAGCCTCCGGGTTGAACCTCATCAACCGCATGAGGAGTCGCTGGCAGCGGAGTGGCACATTGTCGAGATCCCTGGAGTTCATCAGTGGGATGAGGGGTTTGTGATCCGTAATCAATTTGAATGCTGGTAGGCCGTAGAGATACATCTGAAACCTCTCACACGCTCGCCAGGCACTCCTTCTCTATCTGAGCGTACCTGGATTTAGCGTCGCTCAGTCGCCTTGAGCAGTATGCTACCGGTCTCCAGTCCTCGCCATGGAGCTGCAGCAGTAGTGTTAATTTCGTTGACTAAAACTATGACGAAATATGTTCGTCAACGACCTTTTTTTCCATGACGAAAACGAGACGATGACGAGACGGCACCGACGGCAGTAAACAATAACTGTAACGAAATCATCATGCAAGTGATGAAGTAGTTTACTAAATAAAAACTATGCCAAAATCTCTCTTTACTTTCGTTGACGAAAAATGAAGAGACGAAATATTATCAAAGATAACGTTACATCTCTGATAGTCAGTTTTTCTCCCAGCAGTTCCATTTCCGGTGCTGCGGCTGGGCAGCAGCTGTGTGTCTGTGCTGCGTGCGGCGGTACATTTGAATTACACCGGGCAGCGGCACACTGTGAACTGTCAGGAATACTCGGGTCTAACTCATGGTCTAACTAACCTTATTTAACAGAAAATAAAATGGCAACAACAGGGCTTGGGAGCAGTGGTCGCACTCGTGTTAACCGAATACCCCCCCGTCAGCGCGAGTGAGTGATAAATTGTGCACTCGACGGATAATAATGGATTATGACAGAAATGTTACGATCCTGTCCGTCAAAATGACTGACAACGAAAAAGTCAAAAGCCACCACTGCTTGGGAGAAAGAAACAATGTGATATTTGGGCCCATTTTCGATACAATGAGGCGGAGAAAAAAAGCGAATGCATTGTTTTATCCAGAAGGGAAGCAATGTGGCCATAACACAGGTAAAAACACCACAAACCAGATACTCTCTGCAAAGCTGCATTCTTAATCATTCAACCTGTGTTTTTCATCAAATAAGGACAAGATATAATCTTATTGTGAAATACGTTTGACTAAAATGACAAATGATTGGTTTTGGCTAGACTAGTTTGACTGAAATGTTCTATATAATCTGATGACTAAAAAAGACTTTTGTTTTCATTGACAAAAAGTAGACTAAAATAATTAGTTTTCTTTGACTAAAATAAGACTAAAATGCTCGACAAGATTTAGTCGACTAAATCTTGACTAAAATGTTTACTGTTTTAGTCGACTAAAATAAGACTAAAATGCTCAGACCTTTAGTCGACTAAAACTTGACTAAATAAAAACAGGATGAAGGTGACTAAATATGACTAAAACTAAAAAGGGAATTTAACACAGGACTAAGACTAAAACTAAATAAAAAAATAGCTGACGAAATTAACACTATGCAGCAGGACACCGCCTATCCCATAAAACCACTGTGCTCCTGTTAACATCATAGTACACCAGGGTAGGTGACGTTGAGAGGAGCTCTTTAACTCGCTCAAAGGCTGCTTGTTTCGCGCCGGACCCCACATCCACACCGAGTCTGCTTTTAACAGTGCATATAGTGGCTGGCCCACTGTGGCGAGGTCTGGAATATATTTCCCCAGGTAGTTGATCATGCCGAGTGCTCTCTTTAGTTCCTGCACGTTTTCTGGTGGTTCAAGTTTGCTGACTGCAGACACTTTGGCTGGGTCGGGTCGTACACCATCTCTGTTGATCACCTGACCCAGGAAGTGCAGCTCCTCCTTTCTCAGCACACACTTCTCATTGTTCAGCTTCAGGCCTGCAGACTCCAGCCGATCCAGAACCTTCTGCAGCCGCTCATCATGTTCACTGGTGTTGCTGCCATGGATGATGATGTCGTCCATGTAGACGGCAACGGCATCCAGCCCTTCCAGCGTCTCTACCATCTTCCTCTGAAATATCTCAGGTGCGCTGCTTATCCCAAAGGGAAGACGTTTAAAACAGTACCTTCCGTACGGCGTGATGAAGGTGGTCAACCTCTGGCTGTCTTTGTCCAGTGGGATCTGCCAGAACCCTGACGCTGCGTCAAGTGATGAGAAGACTGTGGAGCCGCTGAGCTGAGCTATCATCCCCTCTGATGTCGGCAAGATGAATCTCTCCCTTTTGACAGCCTTATTAAGCTTCTTTGAGTCCACACAGATGCGTGTTTTTCCAGACTTTTTCTGGACTGGCACCATGGGTGCGCACCACTCTGTTGGGTCAGTCACAGCTTCAATGATGTCGTTGGCTTCCATCCTCTCCAACTCCTCCTCTTTCACTTCAATGACATAGAGCCTGCATGTGTATGTTTTTCCCTTGTAGCTGATCTGTGTTATAAACTGCCCTAAACAGTTCAATCCACCCCCGGGACCACTCAGCACCTTCTTTGGCCTCTGTAGAACCCTTTTTGGCTCCAGTGTTTTGTACACAGTTTCGCTTATGATACTACAATCGGCTCCAGTATCTATTTTAAATTCTACAGGTGAGCTGCCAATCTCTAATGTGACTGTCCATTCATTATCATTGTGAGGCATGCTATTAACTGAGCCCAGATAATAATACTGTCCATCTTCTGATCCCTCACCCTCAGTCACTTCTCTCACCTGCTTGCTCTTGCACACCCTTTCCCAGTGTCCACTTTTCCCACAATTATTGCAAGTAGACCTCCTTGCTGGGTAGTCATCCTGCTGGCTGTCTGGCATTTTGCAGCACCGCCAGCACTTCCTGTGGTCATTCTCACTCTCTCTCTCCTGGCGCCTCTCTCTCTGTGGGTGCCGCCACTTCTGTGTTGCACCTCTGCTATGCCGTTGTGCTACTTCCTGCACGGCGTAAGCCCGCTCCTCCTGCTGGTTAACTTGAGCTGTCTGTCATTGGCTGAGATAAGTCCGGCCGTGCGTCACGACTCCACCGTTCCCGGAAATGCATCCGCGGAGGAACCATCAGTGTATCCTCGGTTAGAGCTCCTCCAGAGAGCCTCGACGCTCGATCCTCGGTGTGCATTTAGAGAAATGAGCTGTCCTTCAACATGGCGCGCTGAAATTCATTTCCGGGTCACTACCGGAGGACCGAGGAGTCGAGGAGGGAACATTTGAGTATTGAGAAGCCTCTCTTGACTTTCATGATAATATTTATAATACAATAAAAAAAAACATAGAGAAGGAAACACTGTGCTCACAATCTATCTAATCATTCAAATCAAAGTGACGCTTCTCATTAATGTTCCTATCTTTTTGTGAACAATTCAAAGTTAGATTTTTCAGATTGGAGTCAGTAAATCTGAGTACATCTAGATGTTGAGGATGTACTGAGAGGTCTTTTGCTAAAGGGAAAATAACAATATTTTGTGTCAGCTATTCATCTGAATCTATAAAATAAAAAATAACTAAGGCTGTCAAATAAATATAATGGAGTGAGAAGTTCATTATGGCTTCTAAAATGTAGAGGAGTAGAAGTAACAAGTAGAATAAAATAAAAATACTCAGGTGAAGTAAAAGTACCCCAAACTTGTACTTAAGTACAATACTTGAGGAGTGTTCTTATCTACATTCCAGATATACAGTATATGTGGTTTCAAACAGACGGAATAAACTGATGTATTTTTGATGAAGCTGTTTTCTGTCTACTTTCTGTAACTGATTCATTTATCATGAATAATGTGCTAGTAGCGTATGGTGACACACACACACACACACACGTACACGTTTGTCCCTTTATTTATAGTGTTCTCTCTAAGGAAATAGGATACCCCAACTCACTTTTGTCTTCATCTTGCTATTATGCTTAAAATTAGAAACCAAATAATAGGTACTGGGCACTCGGATGTTGCTCAGTTGCCAGAGTCATATTTCACCCTTCAAAGTTTTAAGACCACCTCAATGTGCTGCTACAATGCACGATCACTTGACAATCTCCACTCACCACTAGAGATATTGAATTTGGCATTGGCAGATATGTGTTAGTTATTTTCAATAAATCAACTTTTGTCATGGTTTGTGCCAAACTTACAATCTACCTGTTACAAACGTAGAGGACACACAATGACGCTGTATCCATCTGTATTTAAAATACGCGAATTTGATGGAGTTAAAATGTAACGGAATCTATTATGGGTTTTTATGATATCCAAATTGTATCCTCATTATCTGTATCCAGTGTTCCCGCAGTGTTTACCTGACGATACACTGTCTTTCTCTGTAATTGTAGATTCCTTATTGCCACCAGTATGGAACCAACATTTGCCAGGAGAGTGTTCCCTTGTTTCGATGAGCCAGATTTTAAGGCAGAGTTCGAGGTGACAATAATCCACAGGAAACTCACGACGGCTTTAGCGAATGGCATAAATACAGGTAAAAAACAAGCAGTCACAATCCAAAAACATAATATTGTACTTAATTTCTCTTCAAAGTGATCCAATACATCGTCCTAATACTGGTCTTCTTTGTTTCTACTCTCTCAGACGGCGCCAATATTATAGACGCCGATTGGAAAGCCACAGCTTTTCAGCCAACACCGTTGATGTCAACGTACCTGTTTGCCTTCACGGTTTCAGAGTTTACTCCAACCCCCTCCTCACATCACCGTGTGACAATCAATGTATGTGTACTGTAGACGGAGGATAAATGATATGTCTTTATTCTCGGTATGGAGTTGATGTTTGCTTCTATCACTTTCAGATCAGGTTTTGGATATATGATGGGAATTATGTTCATTCAAATAACCATAGGTACTGACTACAGTCAAGCATAGGTACTGACTACAGTCTAAGCATAGGTACTGACTACAGTCAAATCAAATCAAATCAAATCAAGTTTTATTTATAAAGCACATTTAAAAGCGATTTTTGGTCGAGCCAAAGTGCTGTACATGCATTAAAAACACATATAATCACAATAAAAGACAATAATTTACAACAGATATAAAACAAACACAGGGAATAGTGAGGAGTCGTGCTCCGCTCTGACTAGAAGGCCTGAGAGAAGAAGTGAGTTTTTAGTGTGGATTTAAAAACCCCTAGGGTCTGGGCCGACCTCACGTGGAGGGGCAGAGTGTTCCAGAGCCTGGGGCCAGCTGCTGCGAAGGCTCGGTGCCCTCGGGTTTTGAGCCTGGTCTTGGGCACTACCAGCAGCAGATGGTCAGCAGACCTTAAAGCTCTGGCTGGGGTGTAGCGCTGGAGGAGTTCAGCTATATAGGCCGGAGCCAGCCCATTTAGTGCTTTAAAAACAAATAAAAGGATTTTAAAATCAATTCTGAACCGAACTGGAAGCCAGTGCAGTGAGGCCAGAATTGGGGTGATGTGGTCACGCTTTTTATGGCCAGTCAGCAAACGTGCAGCTGCGTTCTGGACTAGCTGCAGGCGTTTAATTGATGCCTGGTCCATACCCATGTACAGAGCGTTGCAGTAGTCGAGTCTCGAGGTCACAAAGGCGTTAATAACCCTTTCCAGGTCTTTAAAAGATAAATACGACTTGGTTTTGGCCAAAAGTCTTATTTTAAAAAAGCAGGATTTGACTACGCTGCTGACCTGCTTGTCGAATTTAAAAGTACTGGAGAAGGTCACCCCAAGGTTCGTGACCGAGGGGAGGATGTTCTGTTGGAGGGAGCCTAGAATATCAACCTGGGTTGCTGGAGGTTGGGGTCCAAAAAAGATGACCTCAGTCTTGCTTTCGTTGAGGTTAAGAAAGTTTTTGCTCAGCCAGGATTTTATCTCAGTTAAGCAGTCCATCAACTGTTGTAATGAGTGTGTGACACTTGCTTCGAGAGGGAGATAAATCTGTACATCGTCGGCGTAGCAGTGGAAGGGAATATTATGTTTTGTGAGAATTGAGCCTAGGGGTAGTAAGTACAGTAGGAAAAGGATGGGGCCCAGAATCGAGCCTTGGGGAACCCCACAGGTAAGAGGGGCTTTTGCAGAGGAGAAGGCACCTAGCTGCACAGCGAAGCTACGGTCTGTCAGGTAGGACCTGAACCATGCAAGGGCAGAGCCTGTGATGCCAGCGGACTGTTCAAGCCGTGACAACAGGATGCTATGGTCCACAGTGTCAAAAGCAGCTGTCAGGTCTAACAGCACCAAGACAGCTGGGCTACCTGAGTCGGCGGCTAGGAGCAGATCATTAAAAACTCTTAAAAGGGCTGTTTCAGTGCTGTGCATGGGTTTGAAGCCAGACTGAAACTTTTCGTGGATTCCATGCGTGGTTAAAAAAGACTGCAGCTGGGCGTAGACCACTCTCTCCAGGGCTTTTGATAAAAAAGGTAGCTGGGAAATGGGCCTAAAATTTTCGAGAAAGGAGGGGTCGAGATGTTTCTTTTTAAGTAATGGCTTAACCACGGCATGTTTGAAGGCAGCAGGGACACATCCTGAGCTAAGGGAGGTGTTTACAATTAATAAAATACTTGCTCCAACTGAATCTAAAACGTCTCTGAGAAGGCGAGAGGGAATGCTATCTGAGGTGCAGTTTGTCGGCCGCAGGTGCTTGATCACATCCGAGAGAGAAGAGAAGGATACAGGCTCAAAGTGGTCGAGGACAGCAGGGCACAGAAAGGGAGCAGGATCTGGGGTAGCACTAGTGTGAGCTAGCCTAAGAGCAGATACCTTTTCAATAAAAAATTTAAGAAACTTATCACAGAGAGTAGTCGATGGCACAATAGAAGAAACATCACAGGGATTAATGATCGAGTTGAGGACATTAAAAAGAACCTGAGGTTTGTGGCTGTTTTTGGAGATTAACAGAGAGATGTGCTCTGTTTTGGCTGCTTTGACTGCCGTCTGGTAGTCAGACAGGGAAGCACGAAGGATTTCTAGGGAGACATGGAGTTTATCCTTTTTCCATTTTCTCTCTGCACGCCTGCAAGCGCGTCTGAGAGCACGAGTACAGTCATTGAGCCACGGCTCTGAGAGCACTTTTGTGCGTCTAAGCGTAAAAGGAGCAACAGAATCCAGTGTTAGTGTGCATGTAGAGTCAAACATGGAGATAAGCTCATCAGCATTAAAAGCACAGTTCACATCTAATTTACAGATAGGAGAAGCATTAAAAGCATCAGAGAACTGTGAGGCAGTCAAGGGGTTAATCGAACGCAGACGACGCGCAGGGGCACGTGATTCGACTCCTGCGGAAGGGATGGAGGTTGTAAACAGAACCGGTAAATGGTCTGAGATAGGCGTTGCTGCACATATTTCATCAACAGATACAGACAGTCCAAAGTCAAGCATAGGTACTGACTACAGTCTAAGCATAGGTACTGACTACAGTCTAAGCATAGGTACTGACTACAGTCTAAGCATAGGTACTGACTACAGTCTAAGCATAGGTACTGACTACAGTCTAAGCATAGGTACTGACTACAGTCTAAGCATAGGTACTGACTACAGTCTAAGCATAGGTACTGACTACAGTCAAGCATAGGTACTGACTACAGTCTAAGCATAGGTACTGACTACAGTCTAAGCATAGGTACTGACTACAGTCTAAGCATAGATACTGAATAGAGTCTAAGCATAGGTACTGACTACAGTCTAAGCATAGGTACTGACTACAGTCTAAGCATAGGTACTGACTACAGTCTAAGCATAGGTACTGACTACAGTCTAAGCATAGGTACTGACAACAGTCTAAGCATAGGTACTGAATAGAGTCTAAGCATAGGTACTGACTACAGTCTAAGCATAGGTACTGAATAGAGTCTAAGCATAGGTACTGACTACAGTCTAAGCATAGGTACTGACTACAGTCTAAGCATAGGTACTGACTACAGTCTAAGCATAGGTACTGAATAGAGTCTAAGCATAGGTACTGAATAGAGTCTAAGCATAGGTACTGACTACAGTCTAAGCATAGGTACTGAATAGAGTCTAAGCATAGGTACTGACTACAGTCTAAGCATAGGTACTGAATAGAGTCTAAGCATAGGTACTGACTACAGTCTAAGCATAGGTACTGACTACAGTCTAAGCATAGGTACTGAATAGAGTCTAAGCATAGGTACTGAATAGAGTCTAAGCATAGGTACTGACTACAGTCTAAGCATAGGTACTGAATAGAGTCTAAGCATAGGTACTGACTACAGTCTAAGCATAGGTACTGACTACAGTCTAAGCATAGGTACTGAATAGAGTCTAAGCATAGGTACTGAATAGAGTCTAAGCATAGGTACTGAATAGAGTCTAAGCATAGGTACTGAATAGAGTCTAAGCATAGGTACTGACTACAGTCTAAGCATAGGTACTGAATAGAGTCAGAATGTTATGTCATATCAAAATAACATTCGGAACCATGAAACCAAACCGTATCCAATAACTGAATAATTTTCAGGTTTAATAATTTAGTTTATTACATGTCACTCCCACACTTTTGGGATTATTTCAAATTATAAATATGTAAAAGTACAAAACCAAAATATGTATCTTGCGTGCTTTATGTTTTCCCATCCAGACGTACGCTCGTCCTGAGGCCACTGCAGCAGGACACGCTAAATATGCAGCAGATATCACGGGAAGGATTCTCGACTACTTTGAGCGCCGTTTTGGCATTATATACCCACAGAGAACGCTCGGTAAGTCTTTGTCTACACAGGAACAACATGTAGAGTCGACTATATCCTACTTCTTTATCATTTGATATTAGTATACAGTACAGGCTACTCATGTTTTACTTGTTTGCTATAGGGTTCACTAGCAAGGACCGTACCCCAACATTTTGTCATTTAAAGATTTAATGAAGGAGGTAGGGGAGGGGAGGGGGCTTGAAGGGGACAAATGTTGTTTGTGAGGCTGGTTGGGGGGGGACGTACTGAAGTCAGGGCAGTGGGAGACTCTTGGTGGGGGTTCTGTCTCTGGGAATTTCAGTTTGAGCCGATTATGGGCCCCAAGACAGTACCTAGAATGACACATTTGGAAAAGTATGCATATAGTATTGGATAGATATAGGAAGGGGTGGGATAAAGGAAGTAATAGTTCAATGTGTGAAGGGATGTGGATTAGGATAAGGGTGTGGGGGATGAAGGGATGAAGGGATGTGGGTTAGGATGCGGGATGAAGGTGTGGGCACAGCCAGTAAAGAACCACACATTCCAAATGTATGTATCATCTCATTACTCGTCCATATGTCTGTGACTACAGATCAGATCGCACTGCCAGACTTAATTTCCGACGGAATGGAAAACTTGGGGCTGATCACGTACCAGGAGGGGGAGCTGCTCTATGAGGAGGGGGTGTCCTCTCTGCTTGACAAGGAAAACATCGCTGAACTCATTGCACATGAACTGGCCCACCAGGTTAGAGGAAACTGACCTTCATCCACTTGTGTCAATAATTAAAAGTCAAAAGGAGAAATGACATTAGCATTGCTTGTTGTGTCCACAGTGGTTTGGCAATCTGGTGACGATGAAATGGTGGAATGATATTTGGCTGAACGAGGGCTTTGCCAGCTACATGACCTTCTATGCAGTGGACGCTGTTGAGCCGGACTTTAAATTAGTAAGTTCAGACCAAACCTTCACCTCTTCGTTATGAGGGTCATGAAAAGCTTGATGCAATAAGACAACACATCTCCATATCTTCATGTTGTGTCATGTTATGTCTCTCCTTGGTTCCCCAGAAAGATGTACATATCCTGAACAACCTCCACTCTGCGTTTGAGGCGGACGCTCTGGCCTCCTCTCGTCCTCTCAGCACGTCTCAGGGAGATGTGCAGACCACTTCTCAGATCATGCAGATGTTTGATACTATAACCTACTGTAAGGTAGAGGCAGCACCCTGCATGAAGAAGCATGGCGAAGGGTTTTATTAATACCACGGTCCAAAATCAAGCTCATGGGGGGGGGGCATAATACTTTAGATTTCTCAGATGTAGATAAGTGCGTTTTAAGATACTGTATTTGGAGTGGTAAACATTAAACTACGGTTTTATATAAAATCAGTGCAGGAGCTGATCTTTGAATGAGAGTCAGGCTGATTCATTCAGAAGAGGCTGACATGATCACAGCATTTCTGAAAATGAATGTTGGCCATTTTTAAATAAAATAAAAGTAAAGAAAATGTATGAATACACTTTTTAGGCAATTATCTCACAACTTGTATTAAATACATCACCGAAAACATTCCGAGGACCGAACCTCTGATGTCAATGTGGGTGCGTCCTATTAGGAAGTGTAATGCATTCACTTGAGAAAATCAATCAATCAAATGTTGGCATGAGGCATTTGAAATGCATTCAGGCTGGCTACAGTGATCCAAGAGCCAATCAGGCGACTGCTCAAAATACAGAATCCCCAGGGAAAAAACAGGGAAGATATATATTTGTTTTTCTCAAGTGAGCAGTCTCTTCAGTATGTTCATGTAACATGTATTTGGTGTTCACTCTGTAGGGGGCAGCTGTGCTGGTAATGCTGGCAGACTTCGTGGATCAGCCCGTTTTCGACAAAGCAATCGGAGTAAGCGATTACATTTCATCTCACTCAGTCGGGCTGAAATACAGCTGTAGTCTTTAGCCTCTGCAGACTGTGCATCCTCTTGGTAATACCAAAGTGTGTCCAATGACATGGCTTACAACATGGGTGGGAGAGCTAATATCAAATGTGATGCCTTAAATGGGGGACTGAAATAATAAAAACTTCAAAATCACATAGACCCCTTGTGGTGTTGGGTCAAACTGTCTCGTTAATGAGCACGAGAACATGCTTGATTTTTTTCAATTTCTAGGTTTTGTGCAATACTGGAAAAGGATAAGGTACAATTAGCACAGCACAGAGAAGACCCAAAGCAGCTGTAAGAGCAATGGTGGCTAACTAGCACTAGCATGTTCCATGTTTTTAAACTGACACTGTGTATTTGAGTTTGGAGTCATGAAGTCAGTTAGCTTTGGTTACTTGGACAAACTGTTATGTTGCTCTAAAGTCTAATATTCCAGCATCTGGTTTTGGTTGTTGGTTTTTATTGCAATGTGAAAAGACAAAGAAACAAGTTTAAAATCCACAATGTTAGACGAACTTTACAACATTGTAGACATACATCATCTTCAACATCTTTGCTGTTGCAATGTCTTTTCTGCGATTTGGCAAATGAAAATAATGCTTTTTAAAACGTAACTGTAACTTCTATCTGGATCTCTCGGTATTTCTGTTTCAGAGGTACCTCTCAGACTGGAAGTATAAAAACACAGACCAGAACATTCTCTGGGAATACATACAAAAGGTAAAGTGTTGGATGAAATCAGGTATTTCCACACGCAAATGTTTGGTCAATAATCATTCATGAGTCTATTTTATTCATATAATAAATGTTGCAGGCAGATGACGAGAGTACAGGCGCAAGGAATATTGCTGAGGTGATGAACAGCTGGACTAAACAAATCGGCTACCCTGTTATCACCATCAACACTACCAGTGGAGAAGCCTTCCAGAAGCACTTCCTGTTCAATGACTCAGCAGTATCTAGGTATGCGCCAAATGTGTACCCGTTTAGGTCAAAGCTCTTATAATACTCAGAACATTACAGTTCATTTCAAAATTCTTATCAAAATAAATGAATATTGAGTAAGAATCAGTTAATATTTTCAATCAAATAAATTAACACCTTAAGCATGTGTGTGGGAGAGAAACTCCCTCTGTGGGGAACATAGTGATTTTAACCTTTGCAGACCATTGACATGCACAAACTTTTTTTTTAAGTCAATGAAATAAATAACAATTGTTAGGCCAAAATAATGTCATATAACATATTCCTAATATGGATTAGATATATTGGATTTCTGTCAACATCCAACACCAGTGCAAAGGAATCCCACTAGTTAAGATGGTGTTATCATTCGTTTGCTTGTTTACTTGAATCTTGCAAACTCTTGGTGGAAAATGTGAATTAATGTGGTCAGTGCCCATTTGGACACAAATTGAGAAAATATTTTACATTTACTCTCTTTCAAATGCCAAAGTTCATGAACTTGTCTTCAAGTGACTTCACTCAAAAATGTCTTACTCCCTCTCAGAAGAATGTGTGTGTGGCTGCTTGGGTTGGCAACATGCAGTTATTTATTTAGCAATCACTTGTGTCTGCCATGCCTGCATGAAGTCACTGCAACAGACTGTATTATATATGTGGCCATGTAGAGTGTTCTAACAATGTGTTCAATAACACTGCCTGCTGACACATTCTTAAATTGCATTGGCCATACTCAGAACAGCTCTGGACTCTTGCATGTTGGAAGTGCAGAGAACTGGTTATTGTACAGGAGATCTGATTTCATGCACCCTTTTACAGGTCATCTTAAAAAGCTTCTTTCTAAGTTGCCTTTCAATTCTTCATTGCTCGACACTGAAGAACCCTTTCCTCCACTATGAGCATCCTAATTGTTTCTGTCTTTTGTTTTCTGTCCATTTAGTCTTTCGTGGCACGTCCCGATCAGAGCCATGAAATATACAACTCTGTTTCGTCTAATCTGGTTGAAACCCGGCGAGTCAGGTAACAGGATGTAACACACAGAGCCTTTCTCCTGAAACCCCATTTTTAACAGCTTTGTTTGCATTTTGGACAAACAACCATTACATTAGATCTTTTGTATTTCATCAGGCCCAGAAAATATAAAATAACGTTTAAATATAAATAATGATTTGGACCTTTAGACCTCTTAAGGAATCTCTGTGATGGTCCTTGATTGGGTCGAATCCAGTAAAAGTTTGATGAGACCGAGAAAGATGACCTTATACACAAGATAACTTTTCATATCGTTTTTAATGTGTATTCATACTGTTCCATTGATCGTTTATGTTATTGCTTTTTGAACAGCAATGAAAGACGAATTTGTTGCAACTAAAGGAGAGTGGATTCTGGCAAACGTCAACTGTACTGGATACTACAGAGTCAATTACAACCCAGAGAACTGGGATCGCCTCATCACTCAGTTGCAGAAAGACCCACGTGTGAGTACTGAGCCAAACCATGAGGTCCAGCACTCTGGGACATTCATGGTTCCCAGAGGATACATTGAAATGATTTTGTAGATCCCCAGACTCTCTATCTAGCAATACCAGTGAGTTCAATGTCATCAGATTAGGGTTTGTGCATTTTTATATCATAGCTAAAGTTATTACATTACATCCTGTTTGGAACATGAATATCTGTACCCAAATCTGTGCCAATTCATCTGTTAGATGTTAAGATATTTAGCTGAATAAGTGAAAATATTGATGGTCTTGATGGAACGTTAAGGCATCAATATGAATCATCCTCTGGGGAACATGAATGTCTACAAAATGTCCTGGCAATTGATCAGTTTATAACAGTCTGGATGAACTGACTGACTTTAGCTTAGCGGTGGTGACGTGAAGTCATGGGATGTGATGTCGGTCATTTGGAGCCCCACATTTGCTTTTTACTTCTGGCGATTGCATTTAAGCTTCAAATGTCACAAACTGGTGCAAATAGTTGGACATTAACCTGCAAAACAAAGCGTTTCCAAAACTTGTGTGCCACTGGGGAAATCATTGCTTTTGGTAAAGCGATGCACCATCACTGTACCACTCCTTTGGTAAGCATCTTTAGACAGAACTCCTAATACAGGAGCATAGCTTACATTTAAAGAAATTAAGGCTTTATATCGAACTTTTATAATAGTAAAAAGTTATTGTTTCCTGATCTAATGCAGAATTTTCACATTTATAGTAATATCCTTGATTTCAGATGTCTACATACTTGGAGTCTTTATAAACTAAAACTGTAACTGCCCCTAATGTTGCTCTTCTTCCAGCGGATCCCACTGATGAACAGAGGGCAGCTTGTTGACGATGCATTTAACTTGGCAAGGTACTAACTTGGATTCAGATAAACCACACTGCTACAAATCCAAGTGTGTTCTGATCAAACCTGTTTTGTTTTTTTAAATAAGGGCAAGCTAATGTCTGCCTCTTCCTACAAACGTTATCTCGGTTTTCCTCAGGGCCAAACTTGTCGACGTGACTCTGGCGCTAAATTTAACGCGCTTCATTCGGAATGAGACGGAGCTAATACCCTGGGCAGCAACCACCAGCAACCTCGGGTACTTTGTCCGCATGTTCGACCGATCTGAGGTGTATGGACCAATGCAGGCATGTACTATTAAAACATTATTTTAACTTGTAATAATCCAAATGAACAATTCTTTCTAACATCACTAAATGAATTGACTGTATTACATGAAGAAGCAGGATTTAACAGACTAGATGTGATTGATGTCAATGTCCTTCCTGATGAGTCATAAAAGTGTTGTGTTCCTGTAACTCTGCTGTAAATGTGTCTCTTCCTGTAGATGTACCTCCGTAATCAGGTTGCAGGCCTTTACAATTCTTTCAGAAACTACACGAACAATTCCACAGTCCCAACTGATCACTCCTCACAGTAAGGAAAGATGGGTTTTTATGGCGTCATATAACACTATCACATGTTTAAAATGACTTGATTGGTTGGTTCTTTGGTATCATCATTTCAAATATCTTTGTGTGTGTGAAACTTCAGCACATTAGCAAAGACCAACCTACCAAGATACAGTGTTTTATATATATTGTATTTTTTTAGTAGGACTTATTCATCAGAATCAGAAACAGCATTATTGCCTTAAGTCGGTATGGTGGTGCATAAACAGTCAAAGAAAATACATTGTCAGAAAAACAACCAACAAATAATGTATATATAATATATATACCTAACAACTACGTACAGTATAATATGACAAAATACTCGTAAAAAAAACAATATATATGCAGTACTGATATGAAAAGTGTAAAGCCGTGAAGATATTAAAGGATCTTCATCATTTAACACCTACTGATCATTTATAAATATTCAGCTAATCTCCGAAATGTGCTTGTAATTAAACGTAATAATGTTCCTTAATAAATGACATATCAAGCTGAATGAATTCAAATGCATTTTTCATCAAAGCTCTATTGATAAATATTTTATTTAAAAAGTCGCATCTCTATCTTCTTTGAAACACTTATTACATTAATCATCATGTATTACATCTACACTTCTAACATAGACATTGTGCTTTATTCCAAGGCAAATCCAGATAAAGGCCATAGATGTGGCATGTTCCAACGAACTCCCAGAATGCATTGCGATGGCTCAACATATGTATGCCGACTTGATGAGAATCAACAGCACCAACAAGTACGGACAATATGGCATAAGTATCTTTAACATCACATTTATTGTCTATCTGCCATAGTCCTATAGTGAACCCGGAATGATTGAGTGACGTTTTATGAAATAAATGTTTAAAACAGGTCCCCAACACATCGTGCTGCCGGATGCTAACTTGCATGTTGGGCAATTTGCACAATTAGCATCAGTTGCAATAATTAGCATATGGTGACTATAGTTAAAAACTGGCTTGGCCAATTTGGACTATTTTGAATGTTGAATCTATTTCTGAATTTTTCAGGATCAAAAATGGCAGTTTTTACCAGAAACGTGCCATATTTTTACTCTATTACTATTTTACTGGTGGGCTGATTTTTATGAATTTTGAGTTGATTGTAAAGTTTTAGGGGACCCGTTTTTTAGCTATTGTCTGCATAGGCTAATTAACGCTAATGAATGCAATTTATGCTAATTGTGCAAATGACCCAAATGGGGACCCATACTATACATTTCTATCATGAAACGTTGGGGTACTCAACATCACAGGTTCACACTGCTGGCAACAAGACTTTTATACTTCATACCTTCTGAAATGATGCTACACTGGAGGTCTGTTGGCTCTAAGGGTCTCACTGTAACAGCTGTCTTCCTGTTCTGTTGCTTTACACTCCAGCCATGATTTAAGAAAGGTAGGTGTCCTTATGATCCCTTTTTTCGTGTTTGTTGTTGGTGCCTGCTGTTCCCCGTCTGCATTGTGGTTTTTATCTTTAAAGTTGCTCTGGGCTGGATGTTAACATGCACTCTAAGCTTAAATCATATACTTTGGTGACCATGGCAACCCTTTTCCAACTTATTGAAAAAGGGTTTGCCAAAACAAAACTCCTGTACCTTCACACTAGCTTTCTTTGTGTTTTGGAGACATTGACTTTTCAATAAACGTGTATTCTTTGTGTGCTCATTACATACACACACTTAAAAAACTGAAACGTTGACTTTACATTCGGTTCAACGGAATATTATTTCTTTCAACGAACCTAAAACTGTAATGTGCAATTTGTTGGCATAATATAAATAACATTTAATTAAAGTCAACTTTTCAGTTTTTCAGTGGTGGAAAGTAACTAAGTATATTTACACTAGCATTGTACTTAAGTACTTTTTTGAAATAGTTTTACTTTACTTGAGTATTTCCCTTTAAGGCGAGACACTACAGATGAATAGGGTAATTTTTTTTAACTTAAAGATATCAGCTAGAAATTTCTCCAGTTAATTACTTACATTAAGACAATTGTTTTTTGTATTACAAGTTCTCTGAAATAGCAAATCTGCAAATGAGCCATAATCTCATTAGATATGCGCATATTTTAATACATTTCAGGAACACAAATCTGAACATTGGATAAAGCCAGGTTCAAAATTCTTGTTTCATTTTGTAGTCATATTAGTATCTAAAGTTTTTACAGAAGGGATTTTGGATATCTCTTTTTACAGCCCTATAATATTAATTTTCGCCATGTTTTTAGGTATAAAATATTGTATCATTCAGGCTATGAATGATATATGAACAAACCCTTCTGTAAAAGCCTTCATAATATTGATAGGAATATAACTGGATGGTTTGGTGTATGTACGTGCTACTGAAGTGGATATTTCTCACTCAGAATAGGAGAGAAAACTAATTTGAAAACGACCTTTAAAGATTGCAGTGAGGCGCTAGCTAAACCCTCCTGTTCTTTGGATGATAGCTTGCGCATCGACGCACTCCGTGAAGGTATTTCATGTTCGGGGTCATTTGTGTTTTGTATAACCTTGCTTCGTGCAAGTGACAATTGTTGTCGTCTTCCCTGTGAACGTTTTTATCGATGTTCTTTTGCCATTTTGAGATTTCAATTTCTAGCGGAAAGCTAACCAGGAGGTGTTTTAGCACACCACGTGACGCATCTGAACGAATCACGTTGTCAGAAATTGACACCAGCCAATGAGATTTCGTTTTTTGGTTTAAGACCCCTTTGTGCTTTCACGATTGGTTGCTGATACAAAGGAAATGACCATATTTGGATCCGATGAGATTGTGCAGTAGACGGACCTTTCCAACGATACCTCTGATTACATGGTGCAAACAGCGGTCGCGGTACTTTATGTTACGTTAGAATGCTAACTTTTGGTGAATTTAAGAGAATTCTACAGATGCAAATAGACAGATTATATTAAAAATAAACATCTAAATGTGTATGTTTTACGTTTTCCTTCCAAAAGCCTGAAAGAAAACATGTTATGGAATCAAAAAAGCACAACATCTCAAAATTGACTTGTGCATGAAAAACGATGTTTTTGCCTGCCGTGTCTCGCCTTAATCCTACTTTATACGTCTACTCGACTACATTTAAGATATTTTAAATAATAACCAAATAATATAATACTGGGAAAAGATCCATTGTGCATAATGACTCATTTTACTTTTGATACTTTTTGTACAGTTTAGAATTCTTGTGTACTTTATATCATTCGGAAATGGATCATGTTCATTATGCATAAGCCTACTTTCACGTTTTGTACTTTAACAGTACATTTTGTCTTGATGCTAATACTTTCGTACTTTTACTTTAGTACAATTTTGAAATCAATAGTGGAGTATTTTGAGACCATTGTATTTGTACTTTTACTTAAGTACTTCCACCACTACATACATGTACATGCATGAAAGTGTGTTAATACATTTAGATGGCATGTTGAAAATGAGAGTGTGTGTGTGTGTGTGTGTGTGTGTGTGTGTGTGGTGTGTGTGTGTGTGTGTGTGTGTGTGTGTGTGTGTGTGTGTGTGTGTGTGTGTGTGTGTGTGTGTGTGTGTGTGGTGTGTGTGTGTGTGTGTGTGTGTGTGTGTGTGTGTGTGTGTGTGTGTGTGTGTGTGTGTGTGTGTGTGTGTGTGTGTGTGTGTGTGTGTGTGTGTGTGTGTGTGTGTGTGTGTGTGTGTGTGTGTGTGTGGGTGTGTTGTGTGTGTGTGTGTGTGTGTGTTTTTTCCAGCATCCACCCTAACCTGCGGTCTGTAATCTACTGCCAAGCTGTGGCTCATGGGGGGAAGGAGGAGTGGGAGTTTGCCTGGGACCTGTATCTTAGCTCCTCGGACGTCTCGGAGAGGGACCGGCTCCGGCGGGCTCTGTCCTGCACCAAGAAGATCTGGCTGCTTAGCAGGTGACCTTTTTACCTTTGTTTTGAAAAGTGGTTGGGACACTTCTTTCAGATACAAATAAAACTGTATTGAGTGCAACCCTTTTTTTGTACACACTAGTTTCCCTACCATTTGTAGACACAGGGTTCACAGTGTCAGGCTACAGACTGTTGTCATAGGAACCATTATATGTGTGGGGGAAAATTAGATTACATTACATTGCATTTAGCTGACGCTTTTATCCAAAGCGACTTACAATAAGTACATACGACCAGGAAGACACAACCCTGAAGAAAAATATTTAGGAAGCCAGTAATCTACGTCTTTCTTTAGGAGACTTGCACACCCCTGTTCTCCATGGAGACACACATACAGTTGGGCAAAAAAGTATTTAGTCAGCCACCAATTGTGCAAGTTCTCCCACTTAAAAAGATGAGAGAGGCCTGTAATTTTCATCCTAGGTACACTTCAACTATGAGAGACAGAATGGGGGGAAAGACTCCAGGAAATCACATTGTAGGATTTTTAATGAATTCATTGGTAAATTCTTCGGTAAAATAAGTATTTGGTCACCTACAAACAAACAAGATTTCTGGCTCTCACAGACCTGTAACTTCTTCTTTAAGAGCCTCCTCTGTCCTCCACTTGTTAACTGTATTAATGGCACCTCTTTGAACTCGTTATCAGTATAAAAGACACCTGTCCACAACCTCAAACAGTCACACTCCAAACTCCACTATGGCCAAGACCAAAGAGCTGTCAAAGGACACCAGAAACACAAGTGTATACCTGCACCAGGCTGGGAAGACTGCATCTGCAATAGGTAAGCAGCTTGGTGTGAAGAAATCAACTGTGGGAGCAATTATTAGAAAATGGAAGACATACAAGACCACTGATAATCTCCCTCGATCTGGGGCTCCACGCAAGATCTCACCCCGTGGGGTCAAAATGATCACAAGAACGCTGAGCAAAAATCACTGTGACCTAGTCAATGACCTGCAGAGAGCTGGGACCAAAGTAACAAAGGCTACCATCAGTAACATACCACGCCGCCAGGGACACAAATCCTGCAGTGCCAGACGTGTCCCCCTGCTTAAGCCAGTACATGTCCAGGCCCGTCTGAAGTTTGCTAGAGAGCATTCAGATGATCCAGAAGAGGATTGGGAGAATGTCATATGGTCAGATGAAACCAAAATAGAACTTTTTGGTAAAAACTCAACTAGACGTGTTTGGAGGAGAAAGAATGCTGAGTTGCATCCAAAGAACACCATACCTACTGTGAAACATGGGGGTGGAAACATCATGCTTTGGGGCTGTTTTTCTGCAAAGGGACCAGGACGACTGATCCGTGTAAAGAAAAGAATGAATGGGGCCATGTATCGTGAGATTTTGAGTGACAACCTCCTTCCATCAGCAAGGGCATTGAAGATTAAATGTGGCTGGGTCTTCAGCATGACAATGATCCCAAACACACCGCCCGGGCAATGAAGGAGTGGCTTCGTAAGAAGCATTTCAAGGTCCTGGAGTGGCCTAGCCAGTCTCCAGATCTCAACCCCATAGAAAATCTTTGGAGGGAGTTGAAAGTCTGTGTTGCCCAGCGACAGCCCCAAAACATCACTGCTCTAGAGGAGATCTGCATGGAGGAATGGGCCAAAATACCAGCAACAGTGTGTGAAAACCTTGTGAAGACTTACAGAAAACGTTTGACCTCTGTCATTGCCAACAAAGGGTATATAACAAAGTATTGAGATGAACTTTTGTTATTGACCAAATACTTATTTTCCACCATAATTTGCAAATTAATTATTTAAAAATCAGACAATGTGATTTTCTGGATTTTTTTTTTCTCATTCTGTCTCTCATAGTTGAAGTGTACCTAGGATGAACATTACAGGCCTCTCTCATCTTTTTAAGTTGGAGAACTTGCACAATTGGTGGCTGACTAAATACTTTTTTGCCCCACTGTACCTGCAAACATGTTGTGATAAGGTGTCATCTTTGTAAACCAAACCCTTGTAGAGGGGTCTGGGGAAGATGTTTTAATAAAGCAGTGACACTTATTACTTCAGGCAAACAAGCCAAACCACATAGCACTTCTTGGGTACCCAGAAATATACCGACCAAGTTTGACCAGACAAACTTCTCAAGATGTGCATGTTCAAAAAGTGGTAGGGACATGTCCCCAGAGTCCCCAGTGCTTTTTTACCGTGCACATAATACCTTCTTTCAATATGCTAGACTTTGATAAGGTGAATCCCAAACACACAGTTGTTATTATGAAGTGAAGAGTTTGTCAGTGGCTTCCTTATCTTGCAGATACCTGGATTACACTTTGGACCCTGAGCTGATACGTCTGATGGAGGTTGCTTCCTCTATAAGCTACGTCTCGAGGAATGTGGCCGGGCAGGCGCTGGCCTGGAACTTTATCAGAGCTCACTGGAACTATGTCAAATATGGGTAAGGTTATATTGCTTTATTTTTCTGAGTCTTACAGCTTACAGATTGTGGCATTGGGTTTGACCAATATATACTTGTGGTTAAACCCGAACACATATGATAGGGTGGAGAAACGAACACAGCGTTGAGATTGTGAGAATTTGTAGCTCAGACATTCTTCTTATGGTTTCTTTAAAGCTCAATCCAACTTTTTCATGGGGACAGAAATCGGACACACACATTTGTCCTAATTCTTCTGAAGTTGACTACAACAAACAGATCTGAAGTCCGGATGAATTCTCCTTCACATCTGTCCTTCACCCCGTGACGTTTCCCATTTAGGACAAGTGGTTAGGAAAACAGACATGACCTGACACCAGCCTGTGTCTATCCAGAGATGGGTCTAGGAAACTTTTAGCCTAACTTTGCTAGACTTGGCTCAGGTTGTGCTGTGGCATTACATCTTAGCAACATTGATTACAGAGCTACATGATGGATACAAGATTCAAGGAAGAACCTCCACCACCTCATAGCACTGACTCAGTGGTAGTTTAAAGAGCAGTATCAGCCCCACAACTCATCTATCAGTCTAACCCTAAACACATTGGTGGCTTGCTCATGGGCTTATCCTCTCAGATCTGTCTCATGACCTGCTCTCAGGCCATGAGCTGCCAGTTAAAGACGAGGTTGTTGTCGTCTGTGTTGTCTTTATGGACGTTCTGCTGGTGGGCTCCTCATCACAGAGGTCTCTGGACACTGAAGTGACAAGCGGGCGAGTCACTTGAATAAACAAGCAGTGCCATAAAAGAACAGAATATAATAAACAGTGGCTTATATCAATCTTCTTCAGATGTCATTAAGTACAAAGTTCTTGTTATTTAATCAGTGGTTATCATTATCTCTCCTTCATAAAGTCCCCACTGTGTGTGCCGTTACCAGGAAGCAAAAAAGAAATTGGTATCAAAGTTTATACAATACACACACAACAGAGACAAGGTTTCATTTCATGAGCAAACAGGGACACCTCAGACAGGGACACCTCAGACAGGGACACCTCAGATGAGCTAAATCAAATGACCAGAATGGTCTCGGACTTCTTCATAATGTTTTACAATAAACAAAGTGTATTAGGCAGCTTAAACCAATGCAGTCTCATACAACACTCCTGCAGTAAAGTCCACCTTCTTTGAGGCCATGATTCTTGCAGAAACTGTTTGAGATATGTGTTGACTTTTGCCCATTTTAGAGTCTGCGGTGTTGTTGAACTGCATTGCACTACATGGAAGATACACTGAACAAAAATATAAATGCAACACTTTTGTTTTTGCTCCCATTTTTCATGAGATGAACTCAAAGATCTAATAATTGCTGATATTTCGTCCACCCTGTCTCTGCTTCCAGGAATCCAGTCACGCTGATCGAGGAAGTGACCGGCAGGTTCTCCACTCAGTTCGAACTGGAAGAGGTAATTTATGGATGTCTAATCATTATTATGAAATTGATAATACTGTCATGCAATGCCATCAGTGGGAACTCCTCTCTCCAGTCACGCACCGATAACTGATTCATATTCAACAAATGAGTGGATACACCCTACAACTTATCAGATGTATCGTTGTCATCGTCAGTTAATGGATGACGGCAAGTTAGTTTATCTGTGAGCCAAAACCTCGGATCTCTTACAATGTCATTTATTCTCATTAAGATGATTTTTTTTTTTTTATCATTTAAGGTGGGGTAGGTAAGTTCCAGAAACCGGCTCGAGATACACTTTTTGTTAGATTCCATGGAATGCTCTTAACATCCGATAGCAATGAATATCTGAAGTGCTTTGACAAAAAATCCTTCCATCTCGTGCACGCACAAATGTATCTCGTGCCCTCATTGGGCGTGCCCTCATTGGGCGTGCATTGCAGCAGTACTTCAATGACTCGCCAGCAACAAGCGGCCACTTTCATCAGTCTGCTGACGTCAGAAGGTGCTCTGTAAGGAAGTCTGAAGGAAGGGGCGGATTCTTTTCAGCTGTGTACTTTTCAAATTTTAGTGCACTCGAGCCGGTTTCTGAAACTTACCTACCCCACCTTAAGGTGAAGGCTGGTTATTTTTATATTTTTTTATTCCCAAAATATTTCATGAAAAGTTGAAAACCACCACTAATAAGTATTTATACAGCCTGATATCTCTTCTTCTTCTGTTCCATAGAGCTCCATTGTTGTTAAATACATCAGTGAGCCACACTGTTGCGCTGGTTTCATGTTCATCCTTCATTACCTGTTCTTCACTTTTGGTCAATCCCATTTTTAATCAAACTATAATTTCAATTTATTCTGCTTTGAATTAGGTCCAGTGTAAAGGGTTTAGTGACGTCTAGTGGTGATGTTTCAGAATGCAACCAACTGAAAAGCCATCCTTTACTAACAGCTCCCTTTCCAAGTGTGTAGAAAATGTAGAGCTGACAAAGGTAACGTGAAACAAAGGCCTTCTCTAGAGCCAGGGCTAATGAAGGAACATGTGCAACAAGTGGAACTCCGTAAAACGGACTTGATCCTTATTTTTATACTAAAGGCTCATTCTAAGATAACACAACAATCCCTATTTGTAGGTGATTATAGACCTATAAAAACGGTGTGTGTGTTTATGGTGATGAAGAAAAGTGTGCAACAGTGTTGCTCATTATTGAGTTCGGAAAATAGAAAGATGAAATGTCAGATTTGGCCTTCTATGTGTAGCTGCTTAACAAAGCAGTGTGGTTACTTTTCATTGAATTATCATCAAGCAAGATAAAACCATGGTGGTCAGACAGGTTTTGCCTAACCTAACATTACTCTCTCTCTCTCTCTGTGTGTGTGTGTGTGTGTGTGTGTGTGTGTGTGTGTGTGTGTGTGTGTGTGTGTGTGTGTGTGTGTGTGTGTGTGTGTGTGTGTGTGTGTGGGTGTGTGTGTGTGTGTGTGTGTGTGTGTGTGTGTGTGTGTGTGTGTGTGTGTGTGTGTGTGTGTGTGTGTGTGTGTGTACACACAGCTGGAGCGTTTTGTGATGGATTATGATCTGGGTCCAGCTTACAGGGTGGCGTACCAGGCCATTGAGCAAACCGCAGTCAACATCCAGTGGGTCAGCGAGAACAAAGATGTTATACTCGAGTGGTTTGAAAGAGAAACCGCTTAGTGGAATGTAAAAAAAACAAGAACTCTGAACAACCAGTGGTGCTAGCATTTTTACATTAGTTGGCTCACTTTCCTCTGTCAATAAATGCACTTCAGAAACAAGAACTGATCAAGACTTAATCAGGGAAGTAATCATCAGACTGAACAGTGAGACTGAATCATAGCATAGAACCCACTCTGAACCAAATGCGACACCAAGTGAAGACACAGCAGTGTTTACAGTATGTATATATACATTATTTATATAGTATATTCAATGCTAACAGTCAAAGTAAGAAGAGAAGTACCCTACTGTTGGTCATTATTGCACATGATACTAAAGATGCTATATTGAAGTATAGTCGTTTGAAAAGTTTATTGTTAGATTCAAAATGATCACATTTACTTTTGAAAATCATTTTTGTTGTTGTTCTTTATCACAGATGTTTTAAAATCTTTGTTAAATTTGAAAATGGATTGAAACTTCCAATAGGTATGTTATTCTAACGTATTAGGAAACAAACACGAGTTAATTGGAGCCGTTAAATGAACCCGCTTGTGAGTCATTTCCACGGCTAAAGGACAGAACGTCCTCCACTTGTTTACAGGGACACATGTATGTGTTTTATATATGTTGTAATCAAAGACAGAATTATTGTTGTATGTTGTTGAAATTGTGTTTTTTGATAATAAAACATTGATTAAGTCATTTAATCCTTAACATGTATATTTTACAATAGCTATAGTGACTCACTTTAATATCTATTGTAAGAAGATGACCATGATAATAACCAGCAATAAAATATAGTTTAAATAACTTGAGGTTTGAATACTCTTTCATATATATCACTCACTGGATTGTTTTAGCCTGTTTATTCAACAGCACCCAAAGCAGCTGATTACGATGCCTCTGGACTGAACACACGTAGAGGATGTGTGCATGAAGAAGAACTTATAGTCATTACGGTTCTATGTAACAAACGGTTCCTCTGCATCTGACCCATCCTCGTGTTCAGAGCAGTGGTCTCCATTATGTACGCCGCCCGGGGCATCAATTAAAACCATGAATATTTGGCATTATATCAGTTAATATAGTAGCGAGCAACAAAGAGAGAGCTTTACCCAGAATGCCATGCACCCCTGAAACAATTAATAGTGGTCCCCTTTCAATACATTACACAGTATGTGAAACACTTGTATACAGACAGACAGCATGACAGTCTCTGAAGATAGAACTATGGATATTTTACTTTAGAGTCAAATGTTCCAAACCGTAGACAAGACTTAAAATGGCCGTGCTGACGTACCAACACAGTGATGGAGTTAGATATGTGGGTACGTCAGAGCGGTGCAGTGATGACGTATTTGTGTAGGTCGGACTGGAAATTAGCATCTCAAGGGCTATCGTAACAAAAAGCAATTGGATTTCAGAATATTGCAGAAAATACATTTTGTGTTTAACACACGTAAAATGTTACTTATCACGTTTTGTTCCACAGGATAACATATTAACACAACACAGCGTTTTAAGTAAATGCGATCGGCAGCAGTACAAAGTTAATGTAATGATGTAAAGGAACTAGATCCCGGTCACATGGCTGCGGGCGAGAGGACGTTTAGCAGTCTCATTTAGCCACTTGTTAGCAACTGACTGTTACACACATGGCAGCTTCAGACATTCACCAGTGGACTTTTTGCTGACTTATTTTATGTTGTAGAACAAAACATCAAACATTTGGTACGACTGTGTTCACAGACCTTAATCCAGGCTTCTGGATTCAACTTGGACCTGAACTGCAACAATAGAACAATGCGCCAAGAAAGATTGAAAAGTTCCAGTCATAACAATGGGGATCTAAAGTACACGAGAGCTAACAGCTGAGAGAGTCCCAGTGTCACGTGACTTCCAGCCCAAGGCCACATGTGTGAGAGGTTAGGAGAAAAGTCGTCCACTCCGAAGGCAGAGGGACGGGGGTGATCCAAGCTGAAGAAGCTCAGCATGCAGCAGGGCCAGAGACTCTCCTCACTCCTCCTGAGAGAGAAGCAGAGAGTCAGTCAGATACCTGCTGCCACTTCCTGTCTCACTGAGGTTCACACTTAAGAAAAGTCTTGATGCCTTTTGGTACAAAGTGATTCAGTTAGCATACTGTTTGTTCTCACTTGGAGCTTTTGGTCAAATGAAGCCCAGACTTTATGTCCTGTGAAGGATCCAAGAGAGAACAGAACCCTGGCTGCATCAGGGCTATAGAGTGGTAGACTGATCATGTATTTGTGAAAGACAATCTGGAAGTAAGCATTGCCAAGGCTCCTTAGACAAAAGGAAATGGGATTATTCCAATGAATGAATATTGCAGGAAATAATCTCAGCGGCAAACAAACCTTTATGATACTTTCACACAATCACATTGTTATCTCACTTCCAGCTGGTCTGCACTTGTTATAACTGATGTTGATGAAACTGATTTGCTTGACTGTCTCAAACTGTAATGATTGTGTGCTTTGCTTGCATTTCACTTAACAGACTGTATGTGGTTTGTCTTGAGTGTCATGTTTTGCATTTTGTCTTTTTGTTTATGTATGTCTGTAAGTTGTTGCTATTCTCGGGACCCCCTTGGAAACGAGATGGTGCATCTCAAGGGGTTTATCCCAATCAATACAATGTCTATATTTAGTTGAAAGGCAATACACAGAATACAGCATGTAAGCTAAGCTAAAGGCTAATGTGCACGTGCTGCTGTGTGACACAGAGACGCTTCCCACATACCAGTGGGGTCTGTGCTGACTTTGAGACAGAGGAGAAAGTGCTACAATGCTAACTTATTTCCAGGATGCAGGTCTCATTCCTGCATCCTGGAACTCTAAATAAGGCAGGTTTGATTAGCCCCAGTATTTCATCTGGGGTGAGATTTGGAAGGTCTCCTCCTCACCCACTCGTCCTCCTCCGCTCCCTCTCCCCCGGGCATCTGGGAGCTGGCTCCCTCTCCCCCGGGCATCTGGGAGCTGGCTCCCTCCGTTTTGTTGGCCAAGATCTTGTCCGTCCACGATGCTCCGGCCTTCTCATCTCCAGCGAAGTTACACTTGGTCACCGTGCCACCGTCCACCTCGGCTAAGGAGACTGGAAGACACCATGAAGGTGGAACGTTCATTTATTTCATTGATTGAGCCAAAAGAAAAAGACAACACAAAAAACGTAAAACAACAAAATGAAGATAATTCAACGAAACAAAGGTACGTCAGCGTACAGATCTCCCGCGGGTGTTCACAGATCTTACGTATTTCACTTTAACATGAAATAATCATGACCAAATAACTCATTATTTAGTTATCATTTGTTCTTTAACAGTTTATCTCAATTCATCTTTACTTCAAATCTTAGAGTATCCTTTCCTGTAATGAGTGTACCGGATGCACACTCAATGTGTTCTCCTTTCTACGGTACACTTAAAGCCTCACATATGAAAGGACTGTTTCCTCTGGTCTTCAGCCGTACTTCCTGTCCCGTCTCCAGTTCTGTTTGCTCCATCTCTGCCTCGGGGTACCAGAAGGCCCAGGTCCCGTCGGGGCGGTGTTTGTCGGTAATCTTCAGCAGCTCAGATTTGTTCACCGTCGCTGACAGCTGATCCTCGGAGAGACGGTCCGACCTGCCTTTAGCTTCCACCTCTGAGGAGACGACATGTTTATAAAGCTGATGAAGTTAGAAGACACACCAACTGGCTCTGAAAGCTCAGCGCACGGCAACTCTAGAACAGTCTACAGCCAGATGGAACACAAGCAAATAATAAAAGCATCTTCACCAATTAGACAACACATGAAAAAGTCAGAAATGCTTCATCTCCCCAACGTGAAGCCACGTGGGTCAACGTGAAGCCACGTGGTTCAACATGAAGCCACGTGGTTCATGTTGGGCTCTGTGGTTCCTGTTTTCTGCATTACTGACATAGGTTAGCGACACAGAGAAATGCTTAGAGAATAAAATACAAAATAAAATCATTTTACTCAAACACATACCTTTAAATAGTAAAACTAGAGAAACTGATAATGCTGCAGTGGCCTCTTCATTTTTTACAGAGCTGTATATGCCAGCGGGAAAAAGTGATATATAAGCGATATAAAGTTATTTCTCAACACATTGGCATTACATATTCCCAGCTGAGAATCTGTGTTTTCAAAGGGAACTACTCAATGTCTCCCCCTCCACCCTGAAGCACTGTGCTGATCAGCTGTCTCCGGTGTTTACTGACATCTTCAACACCTCACTGGAGACATGCCGCGTCCCAGCATGCTTCAAATCCTCCACCATCATCCCGGTTCCCAAGAAAACAAGGATCACAGAGGTCACCCTGACCTCTGTGGTTATGAAGTCCTTTCAGCGCCTTGTCCAGTCCCACATCAAATCCATCACAGACCCCCTCGTGGACCCCCTGCAGTTCGCCTACAGAGCCAACAGGTCTGTGGACGACGCTGTCAACATGGCCCTTCACTTCCTCCTCCAGTACCTGGACACAGCGGGTCATCCGCTCTGCAGAGAAGGTGATCGGCTGCAATCTGCCATCCCTCCACGACCTGCACGCCTCCAGGACCCTGAGGCGGGCAGGGGAGATAGTGGCCGACCCCTCCCACCCTGGACACAAACTGTTCACCCCCCCTCCCCTCTGGCAGAAGGCTGCACTCCATCAGGACCAAACCTCTCTCCACCTGAACAGTTTCTTCCCCTCCGCTACCGGCCTCTTAAACAAGGCCCGCCCCCCCACTGACACTTTACCTCAGCCACATCATAGACTCTATGCATAACATTAATGCACACAATGTACAACAATATTTTGTATTACAGCTGATTTGTATTACATCTTATTCCATTCCAATGTAAATACTGTTCTATTTTACTATATTTTTTATTATTTTTCTAGTTCTCTTCCTGTGTTTTAATTCTTGCTTTTGTGCTCCATGACACCAAGTCAAATTCCTCGTACGTGTAAACCCACCTGGTAATAAACCCGTTTCTGATTGGCATTTTTAAGCCGGTTATATCCACAAATCTGAACATAACCTTTTCCAGAACAGGTTAACAGTGCATCATAAGTTGCCATGGCGATATAGCCAGGTTAAGATGATCTTTGTAACAACATCAACTCTGGTTTTAGGCCTAGCTTAAATAGCTAACTGACTAATCTAGCTTTGCTTAGTTGTGATCACTCAACATCCCTCACAGCTAGTTGGCAGACAGACAAGTTGTGTGACCCACTCACTGTAGGAGGACATGAGGAAGCCAGTAGTGACCTTCTTGGTGTCGCTGAAGTTCGGCTCCACCTCCTTCCCGCTGGCATTGAACTTCCTCTGGTGGACGCGGCTGGGCCTGATGTACAGCACATAGAAACGGGCCTGCCAAGAACAGACACAGTGAGGCTCGTTCCATGGGAGTGTGAGGTTCAGTGCTGACAATGATTAGGTGGTCTTCGGGGGGTCTTTCTCCCACAATGAAAGAAGGAAGGTTAGACATTTTACCTTTAGATTGTTGCAATCAGTGATCGCATGTCTGGAAAGGTCCAGCAGCTTTCCTTCTAGAAGAACCCCCGGGCCACTAAATGGAAAAATAAAATTATATTGACACTTGTGTAAAAGTACATTTCATGTAAACATCAAATATCAGCCATGTAGGCTACATACCCTTTAATACATAGGTGCAAACTGTAAGACCACATTAAAACAACAAAAGTTGAAAAGGACATTACAGATACAATCAACAGAATTTAAAAGTTTAAAGGTCCCATGTCATGGCCGTTTCTACTGATCATCATTCCATTGTTGAGTCTACTAGAATAGATTTACATTGTTCAATGTTCCAAACTCACATTGGTTTCTCACAGCATCTCTGTGTATAGTGTATTCCCTCTCTGTCCTACACGCCTTGTTGGAGTTCCTGCCCCCCCCCCCCCCTATGAGCCCACTGTGCTCTAATGTGTGTTTATGTTTTACAATGCCGTTTGTTAGCAACCAGTAAAGGACACCAGTAATGACAAACAGATGAGAATGCTGCGTGGGGTCTGGGTGCCATGCGGGACGTTGCGGGGCTCGCTGCGGACAGTGTGAGCTGGATTACTGGTGTCGTTTCCTAGTTGCTGCGTGGGGTCTGCGAGACAGCGAGACACCACGAAACTCAGCCTGAGCACACACTCGTAACCAGGCTGTGAGTTTGTGTGTGTGCTCAGGCTGAATTAAGGCTGGGTTTAGCAGTGTTTCGCTGTCTCAGGCTGAGTTTAGGCTGAGTTTAGCCTAAGAAATCCACGGAGCTGCGGCTGAGCCGTTACGTCACCGTGACCCTTACGTCACCGTGACCCTTACGTCACCATACTCAGGAAGAACAAAATGGAAAAAGAGAAATGTCCAATGAGGCGTTCAGGGGCAGCACAGACAGGTCTGTTCTGTGTTAGAGTTTTACTCGCTACAGGGTGTACTTTGAGGGTTTGTGACTCTGCAGACCTTTACATGCACACAAAGCTACATAACACACAAGGGGACGGGTGATAACCAGAGAAGCATGACATGGGACCTTTAACATAAAGGCTTTCCTCATGAGCATTTCATTGTGTGTTTATTGTACAGTAAAGGAGATTCATCTGATAAGACCTGTTACAAAAGCAACCGGGCATTGGGTTTATTTTAGGAGAATTATGTTCAAGAGCTTTACAATTATGAACTCCCTTTAAGATAACCCTGTGTATTGGATGTTTATATATATATATATATATATATAAATATATATATGGCAAATGAAACCACAGCAAGCACAATTCTTTATTTGGACAGGTGTTTTTTAACTTTAAATCTATAAAGTGGTGTCAAACTAGTCTAAAATAATTCTACTTTACTTGAGTATTTCAATTTCTTGCTACTTTGTACTTCTACCCCACTACAGTTCAGATGTACATGGTGTACTTTTACTCCACTATATGTATTTAATACCTTTAGTTACTTCACAGATGTGGATGAATGATGTGAAATCTAATCAAGTGTTGAATCAGACTTTAGTTCCACCTGGAGTAAATCCACAAGCTACCCTGCAGTCTACAAAGTCATTCAGACTAGCTGCTCCTTCACCAGCTTTGAGAACACTTTCATGATCAATCATTATAAAACATATCATATATATTATTCTGAAATGGACCAATCTGCACAAAGACTACTTGTACTACTTTAAGTAGATTTGACACTAATACTGTTGTAACATTTTGATTGCAGGCCTTTTACTGGCATTCCTACACTCTGATACTTCTACTCAAGTACAAGATCAGAGTACTCCTTCCTCTGACTGTATAACATATGTAAAGAAGGCGTTAGCTAGCAGGAACTAAACACCTTTTCTGTCTTATTGAGATTACTATGGCTCTCTGGAGATTCACTTTAATGCGGAATATCCAAACCCTTCCAGAATGATGCGTTAGAGGTGTGTGGGACAGGTGGGGCTAGGTCTCAGTGAGTATGGTTCTGTCTCAGTGAGTATGGTTCTGTCTCAGTGAGTGTGGTTCTGTCTCAGTGAGTGTGGTTCTGTCTCAGAGAGTGGTTCTGTCTCAGTGAGTGTGGTTCTGTCTCAGTGAGTGTGGTTCTGTCTGAGTGTGGTTCTGTCTCAGTGAGTGTGGTTCTGTCTGAGTGTGGTTCTGTCTCAGTGAGTGTGGTTCTGTCTGAGTGTGGTTCTGTCTCAGTGAGTGTGGTTCTGTCTGAGTGTGGTTCTGTCTCAGTGAGTGTGGTTCTGTCTGAGTGTGGTTCTGTCTCAGTGAGTGTGGTTCTGTCTGAGTGAGTGTGGTTCTGTCTCAGTGAGTGTGGTTCTGTCTGAGTGTGGTGAGTGTAGTTCTGTCTGTGTTTCTCTCTCTACCTGTGATAGGAGGACGGAGCCCACGCGCGCTCCACCGTCTCATTGTGCACCGGTTTGTTCTGTAAGGACGTGTTGTGATAAATCCGGCTCATCTTTCACAAACTGTTCTGTAACTTTTCCCGTCAGTTCTGTCAGATAGTTCCTGTTTCCTCCTCATTTCCTGTTCCTGCATGTAGCCGCGTGAGAGGTGCGCTCAGTTTTCGTCCCAGCACGTGCCGACGGGAAAAGATGCTTCATTCAGCGATAGACAGGGGCTATCATTGATACAAATAATGATTAAAATATTTCATTGTGTACAGGTAAAACACAATAGAGCTTGCTGGTATGCAGAGGTGGGAGAAGTACTCAGATCTTGTACTTAAAAGTAGAGTGTAGGAATACTCTTGTTACCATAAAAGTTCTGCATTCAAAATGTTACTCAAGTAAAAGTAGAGAAGTATTCATCAAAATATACTTCAAGCACCAAAAGTAAAAGTAGTCATTGAGCAGTTTGGTCCATTTCAGAATAATATATATGATATGTTTTATAATGATTGATCATGAAAGTGTTCTCAAAGCTGGTGAAGGTGCAGCTAGTCTGAATGACTTTGTAGACTGCAGGGTAGCTGGTGGATTTACTCCAGGTGGAACTAAAGTCTGATTTAACACTTGATTAGATTTCACATCATTCATCCAGATCTGTGAAGTAACTAAAGGTATTAGATACATGTAGTGGAGTAAAAGTACACTGTAAACCGTGATCGTTTTTCTCGCGTCCAGGAGAGAAGCTTAAAAAGGAGACTAAATGGAGTCTCTGAGAAGGTTCAAAATTGGTACTTTAATTAATAAAAAAGCGCGGTAATGTTACAAACAGGATATTGTTCGACAGAAAAGCAGCTGTGTTTCTGGCCCTGCCAGGTGAAGAAAGAGGCCGAACCCCTCAGGTCCCGCTGTTTATATATCCTCTGCTGGCTCCTCCCTGCGGGCCGGCTCTCCAACGTTTTAATGTCCGTTGTTACGCATATCAGAGGATATATTGTACATTAATTATATCTAAACACACCTTTTCTCTTCCTTAACTCTTTCATGACTTTTCATTTAACACATTCTAAACGCTGTAATCAATACTCCAAAAAATACAGGAAATACTTCATGGCAGTTTTGTATGATGAATTGGAAATGGGGGACCCTGATGTAAACAAGATGAAAGTCTTTCTCTGGTCTGCATCCCCTTAACAATTGTATGTTTTGAGCTGTACTGTACTGTACCCAATATACAAGTTGTTAATAAACTTTTCAATCAATCAATCAATGTTTTCCGGTCGTTCCTGATGTTGTCACATGCTACCCACATCTGTAAACAATAACGTACTTAAATAAACTGTACCTTCATTTAATATTCAACAATAATAATATCTCGACGTCTGTAGTTGTGGTGTTGAAATCAGTAGGTTTCGGTGTGCACCATCATATCATATCGCTGCTAAATTCACCTCTATAATAAATGGTATATTAGCCTCATGCTAAATGCTAACCGGAGATGAAGGATTTTTCAGAATAAAAGCTTAACAATTGGTTGTGCACAGGAACGTCTGGTTTTTCAGTATAAAACAGCATTTAAGCTGACGGTATGTTTAAGGTACATTATGCTATCAAAACATTGATTTTAATTTCTAACAACACCATGTAGGCTACCTCTGAATTGTAGTGGAGTAGAAGTCGAAGTTGCAAGAAATTGAAATACTCAAGTAAAGTACAACTATCTCAAGATTATTCTTATGTACTTGAGTAAAAGTAGCCTACTTAGTTACTTTACACCACTATGTCACTTTTTAAGCCAAAGTTTGACGCCGGATGGTCACTGGATACTGTCACTATGGACAAAATAATAAAGACTGGCATCTGGAGAAGAGCCAGTTCCCTCCTAGGCCCTGCTGCAGTGTCTTTGAGCAAGGCATTGAACCCACAACGTCTCTTGGTCACTGAAACGTGACCTGTTGAGAAAAGGATGGCTGACATCCAATGGAGAATTGTACACGGTGCAATAGCCACTAACAAATACAGAGCTCATTTTGACCCAGGCACAAGGGGAGGCTGTCCGTTCTGTTTTATGGCAGAAACATTGGAGCATTTAGTCGTGTCCTGTCCCTGATTGGCTGGTCTTAAAACATTTTTACAGGGGTGGGTGGAAGGGTTCGGGGAGGTGTTCTCCATACCACTTTTTCTCCATGGCCCCAAATACATCCTGAAAAAGAAGGAAACCCTACTATTGATGAATTTCTTGTTTGCCAATGCAAAATTAGCAATCTGGAAAAGTAGGAAGAATCAACTTGCTGGAGTGGGATGGACCGATGCAGTGCTCTGTTTGAGGGGGTTGGTGGCAGCGCGTCTGAGGGTGGAGCATGCGTACTATACGCTGATCAACCATCTGCAGGGGTTTCAAATGGGGTTTTCAAATGATATTTATTTGGTAGTCATGAAAATCTGTTTATTTATTTATTTGATTGTGTAATGTATTAGTTTTGTTCCGACTCGTTTGCAGGGTGGGTGTATGTTTAAAACAAATGCAAATAAAATGTTGTTTTAAAAATCTAAATCTTCTTCTTCTGTCACACGTTCCCCACCCTAACAACGCTAACGGATTGGGAGATGTTGGCAAGCAAAGGTTCTGCAAACATCAACATTTTCCTTTATTTTGATCAGACTTCCTAAACTGACTTCCAGATCAGTAGGAGGGTAAGTGATTCTCATTACAAATAACATCATTTCAAGTGTAACGGAGCACTTCAAAGCACGTTAAAAAAAATATATAAAACTGTTTATCGCATGCTTTTTGATAGTACCATTGTCCTGTCGTAGCAACTTCAAATCAGCTGCTGTCTAGAGAAAATTATGAGTTAGGCAAATATGCAAAGAAACATAATATCGATATAAAGTATTTTGAGATCTTAGGCGCTTTGAGTGTTTCCACGGGAACGGGTGTTATCCACTACAGTTCTCTATCGTATGGACGGTTACTGGCGGGCTGACAAAAAACGGAGTCTCTCTTTTCCTCCAATCATATAAAAAAACGGAGAAAAGAGAGACTCAGTTTTTTATATGATTATATAGAGTCGTTATCAATTTGTTTTAAAGCTCAATAAATAACAAAGAAGACCTTTGACCAGCACTTTTCTAATTTTGTCGGGAAGATTTCAACTTTAACGGACATGTTGACCGGCGAAAATACAGAAGGGCAACCAGGCAACCATGCTTGGGAGGTCTTCTTCGATATACTTTATTAATCCCCGTGGGGAAATTGTTTCTCTGCATTTGACCCATCCTAGTGTTAGGAGCAGTGGGCTGCCATTTTGAACGGCGCCCGGGGAGCAGTGTAGGGAACGGTGCCTTGCTCAGGGACACCTCGGTAGCACTTGGTCTTTCGGGGACTTGAACTGGTGACCTTCCAGTTACCAAGCCAAGTCCCTATCGACTTCGCCACCACCGCCTCCTTCTTCGCTGCTTTTGGTGTATTTTGTGGCTGAAGTACAGCGCCACTTACAGGCCCGGCATATGTACTACAGTGTCTCCAGCGGTCTTGTGCGGACGGACACGTTTATTGAGCCGATTGCGTGTGAACGGAAGACTTTTTTTATATCGAATTCGGTTCATTTTCGTTTCCGTGTAAATGGGGCCTTATAGGGAAACATCAAAGATAACTCACATGACAACATCATGTGAGGCCAGGTGTTTGCCCCAAGGCAGAATACTGTATGCGAAAACTCACACCCTACAAAGAATGGAATATACAGATAACCCCCATCATAAATTCCTTCCACTCATTCTCTCTTCCTGGTGTCATACAACCCGCTTGTCCAAACACATCTGTTTATCACACATACATTTAAATGCCATTTCCAGGATGCAGCTGTTCACATTTCATTAGGATTACACTGTATTAAGCTTTAATACCATAATTGCCATAACAGTCCTTTCAATTAATCCATATCTCAGCCTAGAAAGTTAAAGTTGTAAAGGTCACCTCGGTACAGGAGGACAGAGCAGCCTCCTCTGTATACTGTAAACAGTTTTCCACTGTGTCAGTATTCTCATGTCCTTCGAACTCGTTTGGCATTCCTTCGTTCTTCCTCTACCTCTCCAGGCTCTGCAGATACAGAGGGTTTAGGTTTCAGGGCTTGTTTTGTGTTGAGGGACTGTGGGGGTCTGCAGGGAGGTCCAGAGTCCAGATCTTCAGCGTGGGCTGCAGGACAACATCCTGTTCCAGAGACACTGCTGCTGGGGGAGCGTCCTGCTCGCCGCTGATCACAGAGATCCAGTTGTTGTGCAGAGGAGCCCGTCACCAGTGGAGCGTCCACATCAGAGCAGCTCTCTGGGGTCAGGTCCGGCCTGCAATCACTGCTCTGCATTAGATACAAAAGAAGGAAAGTCTGAGATCCTCCCGAAGACTACCTAATCGTTGTCAACGTTAGTCTTTTGGACAGACTGAACCTCACACTCCGATGGAACGAGCCTCACTGTGTCTGTTCTTGGCAGGCCCGTTTCTATGTGCTGTACATCAGGCCCAGCCACGTCCACCAGAGGAAGTTCAATGCCAGCGGGAAGGAGGTGGAGCCGAACTTCGGCGACACCAAGAAGTAACCCTTCTTGGTGTACACCAAGAAGGGTTACTTCTTGGTGTCCTAACCCTAACCCTTCTAACCCTAACCCACTTCCAACCAAAAGAGATTCATGCAAAGTGAACAGAAACAAACCAATATGTTAAAGCTCATGATGGTTGCTTTTTCATTGTTGGACGTGTTGATTCAACGCAACTTCATGTTTGGGACTGTGCATTGTAGCGTCTCTGCCAAACAAGAACAACTGCATTCAGGTTCAAAACAAAGCACTATTTGAAAGGACCCTCTGTTGTTTTCCCTTCCCTGTCGTGGCGAGTCCCCAAAGCTCCCTCCAGAGGGACTTGTTTTGCATGAGATTCAATCAGAACTAGAAAGGTCTTGGAGACAAACATCTACTTTGATTGGGATGAACTTCTTTTAATGCAAACCCAAAAACAAAATACCTACAGTATTTGGAACACTGAGTGTAAATACTAGAAAAGTAATGACAAGAAAATGGCATAAACTGGACTCAGAAGATGGTTCAATATTATATACAACATCTTAGTGATGGAAAGAATCACTTCCTCCTAGAGCAGGGGTGTCAAACTCAATTTCATCGCGGGCCACATTCGCATAAAGGTTGCACTTAAAGGGCCGGTTGTAACTATATAAATATATATATATAAAATAATGTATTATATGATATTATTGCCTCTGAATTGGATTATTATCGGATAGGATAATAACTTAGTAATTAACTACGTCTGAAAGCAGAAGTCCAGGGCAAATAATTGCAAGTCTCTTCAGTGCGCATGTCACAAAACAAGATGCATTGTGGGACATGTATTTTATGGGAAACCTGCTTCTGTAAAGTGGCATGTATAATAAACGTATTATATTCTTTGCAAGCTCTTGCAGAGCCACATAAAATGAAGTCGCGGGCCGGATTTGGCCCCCGGGCCTTGAGTTTGACACCCCTGTCCTAGAGGCTTCAAGAGAATACATTTGAAGAAGCATTCTATTTTCCCAGAGACGCATATCCTCTGCTTGAGTATAGTACCTGTTTATGCTTGGGTTGTGTATAATTATACTGGAAAGAAACCTAAGTGATGGATTACTGTATAGATCATTTTGTACATTTTCTTAATATGAATACTCCATAATAATAACTCCAAATAAAGAATTGTAGTTCACCCACCTTCAGAGAGGAGTCATTATTCCTCTGAGTGTCTCCTGATGCCGGACCACTCTCCTCCTTGATACCTAAGAGAACACAAGTTCATAGAACCAGATCAAGGATGTACACTAAACAATGCTGATACATATCTGTGTGTACAGGAAGTGTAGCGTCCCAGCTGGATGCTGAGCCAGATGTTTCGTCGTTGGGTCCACCCCCCTGGAGCCTCCACCTCGTACAGACTCTCCAGATGTTCTTCATGCTGCTGCAGAAAGCTCCTGCACACTGGAGGAGAGAGGACACGACGTATATGTTGAGACTTCTGGGTGTACTGCCATGAGAGATTCAAATAAACAATAACAGTGTGCATGTGGCTATGAGAGCTTCTATGTCTTTTTACCATATTTAAATAACCTTGGACAATTTGTATATATTGTACTTAACTCTAATTCATTGCATTTATATTTGATTTAAAAAAGATAACTTGCACACTTGTATAATGTGTGGCTTCGGGCTTTGAATGTGTGATTAAGTTATAGTCTAACTCTAATGTTGAATGTTGCTGTGTGAGCTCCGATTTTTTATTTGTATTATTCTTATTAGGTACATATATTGCTGATTGTGTATTGTATATATATATATATATATATATATATATATATACGGAACATGACAACATTGAGCTGGAGAAGGAGAAATTAAGACTCAAAATTATAATTCTTAAGAATCAGCAAAGAATCGCTGAAGACAATTTGTCATTCACCATTCTCTAATCATATGTGTACTTGTTTTTATCTCAATGTCATGTTAATAGTTCTCCAAATGTTATCGAATGTTCTTGTGTGTTTTTTTAATAAAATAGGCTATAAAACAGCCTGATGAAAATATGTGGTCACAATGGGAGCTTATTGAAATGCAATTGCAAAGAAACAGCGTTCATATTACAAACAGGGCTGTATGTTGTTTATTATGTGATTGTGGTTAACTCGTCCACCCATATCTTCACGGATGCCAGGAGGATTTCGCTGCTTCTTCTTGTGTTGGGAAGTGAATAGAATTCCTAAGGCGGCGCTGGAGAGCCAAGGAAACGTGTCTAATAGCCCGACATGCAGTTGTGCGATGAACATTAATCATGTCTCCCACAGTATTAAAGTAACATCTGAGCGCAATCAGCACCTGAAGGTTGGGGAGAGAGCAGCGTCTCTGTCTGATCCGTTCTGTTGAGGGGAGATCTCCTCCATTACATCACAAAGGGCTTGTCTGCCCAAACTAAACCTCTCTATCAGCTCACTGAATAGATGTCCGGTGGGTTTGTTCCATCACAGACGACTCTTTCTCTTCTTAATGCCCTTTCGTTGTTACAACATGTAAACAAGACGCACTGCCATAGTTATTTTCCTTCTTGCCTGTTTTACGTTACTATGGATACTAGTCTGTCTTTCCGATTTACGCCTGCTCCATACTAGGCGTAAAAGTTACACCTGGGCGCAACGCATGCAGGGCTTAAGTCTAAGTGGTGCACTAGTCATAACTTTAGTTTGGTCTTAGCCTTCGGTTCTACGTTGGACGTAGAGTTACGCCCAGCTTACGCCCAGCTGGTGCACTCCACTCCTGCTTCTAGAACATTTTGTTTTTGGTATGCCAGCCAATTTGGATGAAAAGAAAGAGGAACTTCCCAGCATGCAATTTGAACCAATGACATCTCACTGGAAAGACCAGGATGTCCTCTGTACAGCACATCAGGGACTGATAGATGTCCTCTGTACAGTACATCAGGGACTGATAGATGTCCTCTGTACAGTACATCAGGGACTGATAGATGTCCTCTGTACAGTACATCAGGGACTGATAGATGTCCTCTGTACAGTACATCAGGGACTGATAGATGTCCTCTGTACAGTACATCAGGGACTGATAGATGTCCTCTGTACAGTACATCAGGGACTGATAGATGTCCTCTGTACAGTACATCAGGGACTAATAGATGTCCTCTGTACAGTACATCAGGGACTGATAGATGTCCTCTGTACAGTACATCAGGGACTGATAGATGTCCTCTGTACAGTACATCAGGGACTAATAGATGTCCTCTGTACAGTACATCAGGGACTGATAGATGTCCTCTGTACAGTACATCAGGGACTGATAGATGTCCTCTGTACAGTACATCAGGGACTGATAGATGTCCTCTGTACAGTACATCAGGGACTGATAGATGTCCTCTGTACAGTACATCAGGGACTGATAGATGTCCTCTGTACAGTACATCAGGGACTGATAGATGTCCTCTGTACAGTACATCAGGGACTGATAGATGTCCTCTGTACAGTACATCAGGGATTGATAGATGTCCTCTGTACAGTACATCAGGGACTGATAGATGTCCTCTGTACAGTACATCAGGGATTGATAGAGTAGCTCAAAAGAGTCAAAGGAGATGCATGTTAACAAAATGTCCACTACAGTTATTCTATTCTATAAATAATGATGTATTCTTCTGCCAAATATGACGACATCTCACCTGGATAAGAAATAACAGAATGGAGGGAATAGAAGTAGAATTGGACCATTTGGTTCTGATATAGAGAGGGTCAGCTGACCTGCCACCATGCTGGGGGACAGCGGAGCGCTGACTCCCAGGATCTCCTCTGTGGAGAAGGAGCAGCAGAAGTCCTCCAGCATGAGGAGCCCCAGGCCCCTCCTCCTCCAGCCCCTCCTCACCAGCAGCGTGTCCAGAGCAGGCAGCAGGTAGCAGCGGCTGCTCCAGCCGTCACACAGGCTGCCTGAACACAGGGGGGGGGGGGGGGGGGGGAAGAGTCAGGCTCTGCAGGACACAGCTCTACCTGCCAGCCCTGTAGGAAACCTCGAACATCATCAGGAACTAAAGAGCGAATCATTTAGGCACAATGAAGCCAAGTCGTCCAATATATTACAACAACATCAGCAAAGACAGTATTTTGTTTATCAAAATTGTGTTTGTTATTAAATGCTACTAGATGGTACAATATTAACGAATGCAATTGATTTAATAATATAACACATATAAAGGACATTTTTCTGAATAATGAGTACTTTTGATACTTGAAGTACATTTTGCTGATATAACTTTTGTACTTTTACGTAAGTGAGACTTTGAATGCAGGACTTTGACTTGTAGAAGTCATTTGACATTCATGTATTTTTACTTTGACTAAAGTCAAAGATCTGAATATTTCTCCCATCACTCTAAGAAACACCAACCTGAGCTCAGTTACAACGTGCTGTGATGGATAAACTAGACGACATCTGGTGTGCATGTTGTTCCCAGTGTGTAATCCGTACTCGTGGTTATGACCTCTTGTTGCTAGTAAAGCTATTGTTGATGTGAATCTTTGTAACTTCCAAAACTTTGATTTTTCTTATTTTTAAAAAGTATTATTTGGCCCAGTTTATCTGGTGCAATTGTGTTGCCATCGCTCTCCCCCCCTACCTTTGTGTTTGATGGTGTAGAAGCCCACCGCCTGGCTGTCTCTCCACAGCAGCTTGCAGCTCTCTGTGCGGGGGTGCAGGGAGAACAACGTCTTCTCCTGAGGGGACCTCTCCAGCACCTGACTGAGCAGGAACACGATCACTCGCTCCATCAGTGACTGCACCTACAGGACAACACACACAGGGACCAGAGCACACAGCATGGAACACACAACCTAAAAGAGGCTATTGTGCTTCTGGGGTTGTCCCTTTCCTGTAGTGTGTTCTTGTGAAGCTGACCTCCTTGTGGCACATGACACAGCCTCAATCTTACTGTCTCATGTGAACACGGTCACCAGCAACCAGGATCTCCCACACACACAAACAGGAAACACAGAGCCTAAATACACACAGACTAATCAACCAACAAGACACAGGTGAGGGGGGGGGACAACACAGGGCCCCAGGTGAACACAATCAACAACAATGAAGCCATACAACCCGTAACGGAGGCTGAGATCTATGGGCCCAGAGATCACCTCCGTGACAGTTCTATAGGTTTGTGTGCAAAGGCTCAAATCCCCTGTTCCCCTCCCACACACTCCCCTCTCTGGTTTCAGACAGAGGGTGAAACGAGGTGCTGCAGTAGAGACACAAACTACACATAGGGCCCCTTTCAGATGAACATATGTGTGCTCCCACACTGTTCAGCCCGGTAGAGGAAGCCTGGTGTGTGTGTACTGTGTGTTGTAGTGATGCTGACTTACAAACAGATATGTAAAAGCAGTTACCGAGATCAAGCCGTTTCTGTCCTTGCAGCATGTCCTCAACACGTCGTCCACACTCCACCACTGGTCCTGCAGGTACAGAGCCAGCACTGGAAGGCAGAGCACACAGAGTTAGGGTCTGTCTTCAGGGTGTCTGTGGGGGTGAGGGGGGGGTCTTCCACACCTTGTGTTGGATCATTAGGAGGGTGCAGCGCCAGCAGCGTACAGTCGGACTGATGGTCATCAAACAGCTGCAGCAGCCTCACATTGTTTGCTGTGATCGCTACCTGGGGGGACAGAGACCACAGAGACCACTTCAAAAGGCCCCATTCTGCTTTTAACAATAATCATGGCTTTCATTTGGAACGCACTTCATATTTGAAGTCAAACCCCGAAGTTCTACAAGCAGTGATGAACCTATGATAAACCTCCAGTAGAACCAAACTTGTATTTGTCACCATGCTACCAATAGTTAACAGAAACTAAATAAAGAAGTAATATATGTTAATAAGGGGGACAATTCTGCCTATATGATATCTTTTCAAAAAAGCATCATTATTATATTGCGCTTACTACAATTTGGATATCGCATTAGTCCCTGTTCTGATTTTGATAAAAGTTTGATTATTGTGCAGGCCTTGTTATGATACCTTTGAAGTGTGTGATAACTCAAACCACTCCTCATTGTGAGTTCCTGACTCCAGAGAGGAGAGGTAGAGTTCAGATACAGATGTCAGGGCAGTGTCCTCCACAGCTGGAAGGTCCACAGGATACATGGCCTCTCAGAAGGAATACAGCTGTTCAAGGGAAGTTTACACATTTACAACGGTTAAAAACACACCAAACATATTCCTTGGATGTAATCTCAATGGGCCCTTTGGGGTGCCATGGCAACACACTTAAAAAGTGATCCCAACTAAATACATTTAGTGCATTTTACCCTTACAAGTGTCCCTTCACAGGACTCCTTTATCTCTTTGCCTTGTTGTACAAACAGAGTATTAACAGGAGGAGGACTCCATGATCTTTGACATACTTTTAGTTCCTTCTAAGTAACGTTAGCCTGTCTGTGCAGGAGGAGCTGCTTGTGGTTACACATTAAAGGTAGGGTATGTCATTTTGGAGAAACCAGCTGGAGTGTGCGAGAATTTGAAAATACACAGCCGGAAAAAATCTGCCACTTCCTTCAGACTTCCTTACAGAGCCCCTCCCCCAACGCACACGAACGCGCACATGACCAATGAGGGCACGAGATAAGTTTGTGCACAGATGGAAGGCTGACAGGCAGGTAGGCCATCCTGTTACTTTAGCCAGGTGATTGGTCGTGCTTTTTACAGCACTACGGCTTCCACAGATGACATGTTTTAATGTGTTTATTGTCAAAGCATTTCATATATTCATTGCTATCGGGATGTTAAGAGCATTCCATGGAATATAACAACAAGTGTTTCTGAAATAAATGACATACCTCACCGTTAAGGTTCAGGTCACACAGTTCCATACACATGCGCATGTTTGGTGGATGCTTAGTGTCTCAATTAAGGATTATTTATACTTCATTACTTCAATGAAGTACATTTACTCAAGGACTGTACTTAAGTAATATTTTAAGTTACTTTCTATAAAACCACAACTTGAAATACACTTTTCAAAATGACTACAATGTCTCTTTGAACTTTGAACACAGCCAGGCTACCCGTGTATTTTACCTGAGTATTGGTATGCCACTTTATTCTATTCCACCATATTTTCTAAGATAATGTTGTACTTTTCTTTACTTATATCTGAGATTTGAATTGTAACCTACGTCAGGGTTGCCAACTCTCACGCATCTGGCGTGTGACACACGCTTTCACTCTCAATCTCACGCTCTCACGCTGCCCAAACTATTCTCACGCCAGAAACAAGAAAACCGAAGACTAGAAACGGTTTTGAAAACTTTTGTCACGTAGTGATCGTCTTCTCAATAGAACATCTTTGATACTTCTGGCCAATCAGAATCAAGATAACGGCGTGGTGTTGTTGCAGGAAGTCCGGACGGAGAATACTTTTGCTGTAGTACAGCTCTATATAGAAATCAACACTTAATGAAATAAGACCCCACGGTTTGATGATTGATAGGTGTGTGGGGTGTCTTTTATTTTGACACACAGAACAATGGGGGCTATCCACCCTTATCCACAATGTAAAGTCATTCACAGCCTCTTCCCTCTTCTCTCTGTGAGGAGCAGCAGGTTCAGCTTTCAGAACAAAGTAACAAAAAACTAAAATGGCATTCATTTTTTAAATATGTCGTGGAGTAATAGATTTATTTATTTTTCTTCTCCAGAGAGTACCAGAATGTGTATTTTATGTTAGTATTTCAAAAAATCTCCTGGGGGAGAATCCCCCCAGACCCCTGCAGGGGTTGGGTTTTCAGCATGTCAACTCTTTCACCTGTGGGGAAGTTGCAGGATTGGCTCCAGGTCGCCCTTTTTATTTACTACAAGACAAATGTGCCTTTTTATTTCATACAGTTCAATTTGGATTGAGACAGGGAAATAATCTAAACCTCACGCGTGGCGTTTCACTGTCAAGGGGAGCGTGTATGTAATTACATTGCAAATACTGACTTGAGCCCCACCACTGTATGGGTTAGCTCTACCATAGATTACCCAACAAAAATACTCTCTCGCACCTGCCGACCCGTATTGCGCAAGCGCAGATCTAAGATCCAGTAGAAATGATAAAAAGTAAAAGTCTGCTGCTTATTGTTCTACTAGGCCAAAATAGAGTGTGTTAATTAATATGTTTGGCAGTTTGGAGTAAGTCTGTAGATGTGTGTGTGTGTGTGTGTGTGTGTGTGTGTGTGTGTGTGTGTGTGTGTGTGTGTGTGTGTGTGTGTGTGTGTGTGTGTGTGTGTGTGTGTGTGTGTGTGTGTGTGTGTGTGTGTTTCATGTATAGGCCTCTCACGATAATACATTTTGTTGGATACATTTTCCCGGAAATTATTGCGATAAAGGATAATATTGTCGACACCGTTGTATGACCATTTTAGACCCCTGACATAATGATAATATATAATAATAATTCAAGTACATCCTTTCAAACTGCTAGTCACATCCTCATGCAGATGGAAATGTATCAAGTTCATTTTTAATTATCGTACGATACGTCAATAAAACAGAGGAAACAAACATGTGTTTCATTAGTGAATTATAGTCTGTGTCCAATATTGTGTATTTGTATATATGGTATATATATCCTATATATATGCTAAGGTCCCGCTGCTGACACGATAGCAGTCATTTCGTGCGCATATGTGTAATTGAACCCATGATATCAAAATCTCACTCCAGCCAGGAACCCAAAGTTGGCAACCCTGACCTACGTGCTGTATTTTGTGTTGACCGGTGTTCCGGATTAACTGGTTCCCCGATCAACTGGTTTACAGAGGTGGGGGGCGTGGCCTTCGACTGAAATACACATTTCGATCGCTTCTTCTGTCGTTTACATAAATATTTTGGTATATTTGGCTCGGTAGGAAGACTTGCACATTCAGTACCAGTGTGTGAGGTTGTGGTTACGATGGAGATATCCGGACGCGAACAGCGGGGACTACATAAAGAAAAACGAGTTGACTGGGGATGTCTGTTCAAAACGTTGCAAGCTCCAATAAATCATTTAAACCAGCTATTGTTGCCAGACTTATTACTGAATATCGTTCCTAATGTGATACCAAGTCCATCTGAGACCTGTGTACCCCTTCAGACAGCCTCCAAGTGAAGCACACGTTGTTTACTCACAGTTTGAAAGCAGCGTGGAGAAGTCTTCAGCTGTGAACTGTCTCAGGTAAACATCCGCCTGCAACTTGTTCCTGTTCGCGGACGACTCAGCCCTGCTGGTCTCTGACAGGAGCAGATGGCAGGTTGAAAAAACCCTCAGCTCTGAGCTCGGCAGAATCTGCACCTGGCTCGCCGATAATAAATTCCACCTGGGTAAAACAGAGTCCATTCTCTTCGGTTTGAAACATAATCTCAGCAAATCCGACGACTTCTCGGTTGCAGTGGGCGACATTATTGTCACAAGTAAGAAGGAAATTACATACCTAGGATCTATCCTTGAGGCAAACCTCTCCTGTGACAAAATGGCATCCAATGTAATAAAGAAAGTCAATCAAAGAACTAGATTCCTATACCGGATCTCCTCTCTGGTAAACAACAACACCCTGAAAACTCTGGCAGGAGCCCTCATTCAAGGGTACTATGACTATGCTGGCACGTCATTGACCTTTCATCTAGAACCCACCTCACCTCTGCCCACTTTGACAACCTAGGATGGCTTAGAGTAGACGACAGAGTACAGCTCCTTGCAATGGGCCTGGTCTACAAGATCCACTACACCTCTATGGTACCCATGTACATGTCAAAATTCTTCCCAAAGGTCAAGGAATACCATGATCATAACACCAGAGGGAGCTCCACAAATCATGTGAAACCCAGATTTGGCACAAAAAAGGGGGAATACACGTTTCGCAATGATGCCACATCAAGGTGGAACGCTCTTCCCACAACTGTAAAGGAAAGTAAAACTATACTTACCTTCAAAGCCTCTCTTAAAGAGCACCTTCGGGGGAGAGCATTGCAAAACTGGCCCCGGTAATGGTACACATCTCAACCTGTCGTACAATGGACAGCTTCCCCCCCCCCCCCCCATCTATGTATCTACTCGCATTTTAGACTCTGTTACTAACTGTATATCTGTAGACTTGGTTGGTCTTAAATGTCCGGTTAGGATGTATTAGAACGAAATCTAAAATGAAAATTGTAAATAAGAAATCTGTATGTAAAAAACCACCTGTATGTAAATTGTAAATAAACCATCTGTTTGTCAAATATGTCTTACATGTCTTAAATGATATGATGAATTGGAAATGGGGGACCCTGATGTAAACAAGACGAAAGTCTTTCTCTGGTCTGCATCCCCTTAACAATTATATGTTTTGAGCTGTACTGTACTGTACCCAATATACAATCTGTTAATAAACTTTTCAATCAATCAATCAAACCGCCCAGGGAAAAATGAGACCCGCCCAGTTTAAACTGTGTTACGACGTCTGTGGCTATCTACCAGCGATCATGTTTAATATGAAAGACTACACACACATTTATCCTTTATATAAACAGTATTCTGCAGCACTCATCCAGATAAGATGTGACTGTTAACTCGTTTTGCAAAGATAGCAGCAGAAATGTCATTGCTGCATGTGCAGGTAGACTTTAAAATGCTGATCATTAATGTTGGTCTCCGCAAACAATATTAGGAATCCTCTATTCAGACATAATCATTCAGTGTGCATCGACATGAAAATAACTAAAAAGTTCATGCTGGACTCAAACCCGAGTCCTAACAGCACAGATCACGCAAGTCCTGCATGTTATGAGTGCGCCACAACTCAACATGGCACCTTATGGAGAATCATAAATTAAATAAGTGTGTTCAAAACACTCGTCAATTACATGACATTCCATTTACCTGACGCTTTTATCCAAATGCCTACTATAATATGTATATTATAAGTGTAGATATACATTAGCTCACATTATAAATGATGGTCGGGTTGCATCTTTCTGGAACTTTTTAACAAGGTTCATCCAAGACATTAAAGTGTGGTGGTGTAATACTTTGTGTAGATCCGTGGCGCACCAGTAACGTGCATGGCCCGAGTGATCTTTGCTGTTGGGACTCGGGTATTTTCATGTCGATGGACACTGAATGATTATGTTTGAATAGAGGATTCCTAATATTGTTTGCGGAGACCAACATTAATGATCAGCATTTTAAAGTCTACCTGCACATGCAGCAATGACATTTCTGCTGCTATCTTTGCAAAACGAGTTAACAGTCACATCTTATCTGGATGAGTGCTGCAGAATACTGTTTATATAAAGGGATAAATGTGTGTGTAGTCTTTCATATTAAACATGATCGCTGGTAGATAGCCACAGAAGTCGTAACACAGTTTAAACTGGGCGGGTCTCATTTTTCCCTGGGCGGATGTTTACCTGAGACAGTTCACAGCTGAAGACTTCTCCACGCTGCTTTCAAACTCTGAGTAAACAACGTGTGCTTCACTTGGAGGCTGTCTGAAGGTGTACACAGGTCTCAGATGGACTTGGCATCACATTAAGAACGATATTCAGTAATAAGTCTGGCAACAATAGCTGGTTTAAATTATGTATTGGAGCTTGCAACGTTTTGAACCCCAGTCAACCCCCAGTCAACTCGTTTTTCTTTTTGGAGTCCCCGCTGTTCGCGTCAGGATATCTCCATCGTAACCACAACCTCACACACTGGTACTGAATGTGCAAGTCTTCCTACCGAGCCAAATATACCAAAATATGTATGTAAACGACAGAAGAAGCGATCGAAATGTGTATTTCAGTCGAAGGACACGCCCCCCACCTCTGTAAACCAGTTGATCGGGGAACCAGTTAATCCGGAACACCTGCGCATGGACTGCAGATGGAAATGAGCAAACTGCTATAATCTGGTGCAAAGCATTTTATCTCTTTGAGATGTATGTTCTTTTTGTACATGGTCCCTGACAACTAAACCAATAAACTAAACTAAACCTTACAGGACTTTTACTTCTAACAGTGTTTGTACTTTTACTAAAGTAATAAAAGGATAGTGTTGTGAGGTTCTTAAGAGACTTCACAGCAGGGCAGCACTGATACAGCAGCATTACTGTGACAGTCAGATATGAGTATTGCTAACATGTGTACTTTGAACTGCTAACTCACTAAATGCTAACAATAACAACATGCCATGACAACATAGCGTTACCCATACACCCTCACAGGACAACACGGTGTCAACATTAACTTACTTTACGACTGAATAAATAATAAAATAGAAGAGTTGTTGACGCTGACCAGGGAGAAGTGTTCTGTCTAGTGATGTTACCTATTGCGCCGAGACTTCCGAGTGTGTGTCAAGTAATCCCCGAAGCTTTTTGTGAAGCATGTATCGTTTTGGGCCAGTGACGTCATCGATGACAAACGAAGCCTCGCTGCCTGTCGATACCACGTGACTGCTTCAGGAAGCGAATCAGATGGATGAGTGCAGCGCGCGGCCCCCTCTGTCGCTGCGTCACTCTGTCATGGTGCAAACTCCGTCAGGATGACCGGAAGCAGAGGAGGTGGACTTCAAAATATGAGAATCAGAATACCTTTATTCGTCCCACAGAAGAGAAATGTACATTGTTACAGCAAAAGTGAAGATAGAGACAAACAAATAAAACACTATTAGAAAGAGAATAGCACACACAATATTAAAAATAAATAAAAATAAAATAAATAAAACAACATCTATCAGTATTTATTTATACTAAGGCTGCCATACCATACTGTTTTCATGGTATAACAAGTTAGTGTAACAAAAGCCTCCAAATCTGTGTTAACTGTATTCTGGATTAATGCAATGTAATGGCAAGCATTTTTTATATACAATAAATAAAGTATTTATTTGTGCATTATCTAAATTTCAGCTGACCGTGGTCTGTTTTGTTATTGATGTGACTTTTGCTTCATAATAAAGTATTTGCTAATCTCTCCATTGATACATACAGTGTACACCCCTCCAGACATGTTTTAAAATATGGGTTATATGTTTAAAAAAAACAAATATTTGTGTGTGATGAAAAAAGGCTTGAGAAAAGAGACTAAAATGATTACCATTATATCTCATCCATCGCTCTTTTTAAAATCCAGAATTCATAAATAAGTATGCAAAACATGTTCATTAGACACAAGACATCTCTCAATGATCTGGAAAGCACATTTTCAAGACTCAAAATCAATTTTGAGGTACTCTAAGTATTTATATTTCTAATCAAATGTATACAACTATATCTACTTTTTTACCAACCCATCCCAACAGTGGGTCTAATTTTGGAGCTAGGCTAAATATTGTACTTTTTAGTGCTACATTTATTGTGACAGCTTAATTTTTAAGTTACTTTGCAAATTCATAAACCAAATATATAGATGTGGTGTACATATAAATATATACAAATATATAACACAAAGCATGTTCTGTGCAATTGTTTGTTATCATGCTTCAGCAGTGGCGGCTCCAGAGTATTTGTGTTGGGTAATCTATGGTAGGGCTAACCCATACAGTGGTGGGGCTCAAGGGCGAGGAACTTTGTAGTAGGGGGTAGTGTAGCGACCCTGTATAGGGTGCTGAGTGTGTCACTCAAGCATCCCCCATCTCTCTGCCAATCACAGAGCTGCACAGTGAGGCTGGTAGGGGTGCGGGCCTGTGGTTGGGGGAGTAGAGGGGGGAGGGTGGGGAAGTTGTGACGTTGACCCTGCTTTTATGTGTGGGAGTTAGGGAGTAGAGTTGAGTGTGATGATGAACCTGCAACCTGTAACATGTAACCTGTGTCCGTGTTTGAACACAGGAGTCATTAAACCCCAATAACTTGAAGCCTGTTTCCGACTCCCTTTGTTGAACGTTACAAAATACACAACTTTATAATAAAATGCACACATTTACCTTTTTCTAAACTAAACACAGGTATGATCCTAAGTTAAAAACATATGAGGTTATCATGAGGTTGTTTACATCACAGTTTATCAGTGGATGTTTGCTGGAACTACTTGTAAACAGCGTGTTTCCTGACGGACACACACAGCGTGACTCCGGTCAGGTAGAGACCGGTCTCAAGTCAGCACCGCTGCAGACTCGCTGTTTGAGGGCTTGAGAGCCCACTCCCCCTCCACACCGCTCCACACTCGTTGGTTTGGAACAGCACTTAATATGGCGGACCCTCCGCGTGAACGCACAAACGGAGGGGAAGTGTGTAGGGGTAGGGTGTAGGGGGCGGTTTGGTATTGGGCCTTATTCTCCGTCGGGACTTCCTGCAACAACAACACGCCGTTATCGTGATTCTGATTGGCCAGAAGATATTAGCAAAGACGTTTTATTGAGAAGACGATCACTACGTGACAAAAGTTTTCAAAACCGTTTCTAGTCTTCGGCATATCCAGACAAGTGGCTACTGAAATCAATCTTACTAACTGCTGTCTGTGCAATTTACTCGGTGCGAGTTGGAGGACTTTTTTTTGCTTACTTTAACATAATTTTTCATGGTGGGGCAGGGGCGCGGGAAGGGGGATGCTGAGGGCACTGCAGCACCCCCTAGTGGCAGGCAGGCGGAGCGGAGCTCCCATGTCTACAAATGTATTTTATTTTTATTTTATATATATGTACTTCATTTCATTGTGCCTGAGATTATATTTTATATTATTATTCAAATGATCATTTAAAACTATATAAAAAATCAAAAAATGTCAGGGAAGAAAAATAAAAAAGATGTGGAAAAAAAGTTTTTTGTTAGTTTTTAGTAGGCTACTTTTAACGTGACGCACAACAATACAAGTCACTGACATAGCGCAAAAAAGTATCTCAAAATTTTTTTTCTCTAAAAACGCTAAATCTGTTAAATCATGTGCATAATCTGTATACTGGTCAATATCATGTTTGTGGTATTTGAATTATTAATTTTGTATGGTTATTGCTGGTGGACCTCCATGGGACCTTATTTCGAAAACATTATGTATTGAAGTCAATGGAGAGAGAAAGATTATCTTTCGATCCCGTTTGAATTGTGCCACGAATTACACATATGATGTTTGTCAATTTAAAAGAAAATGTTGCAAGTCAAAAAAAAAAAATGTGTCGTAAAACTGTGAAGTAACACATTTGTTTGTGTGAAATGCTCAATGAAGTACATCTCTGGTCTCGCAGAACAACACACGTCACCAAGATGGCCGTCACTACTGTCTTGTCAACAAAACGATTGACTATCACCATAATGAAACACATCCAGAAGAATGTCATGCAAAGTTGCCTGCCTGCCTTCCTTCCTTTGATTCTGTCTGAACTGCCTGGTCTTTTTAATGTTTAATGTCAACCATTTGTGCAGATAGCATGAAGTAGAAAAGATCGGCGATCGCCGATGCTAGCGTTAGCATTTCTCCCCCGGGCTGAATGATCACACCGGTGACAGTACTCTTCAAAGGGTTCACGAAATATGACTACTACTCTTACTGTTTAACATTTTGGGTTACTTAATGTTACTTCATATTAAGGCTAATAAAAATGACAAGGCTGTAATGCTAACTAACGTGCTAGCTACTAGCTAGGTAGCTAACTTGATCCAGCCACTCCTGGTCCTTTCATCAGACGGGAAGCGAAAGAACGAGCAAGACCCATTGCTGGTATGATAACAACCTGGTACTAAGCACACAGGCATCTTGTTAAAGTTATCTTATCTTAGCCAGCGCCATATAGATAGATTATATCTATATATCTATTTAGTGGAGGAAAACAATTGTGACATCACTTATGCGACTCTGGGATTTGTAGTCTTTCTCGTTGCGTATTTTTCATAGTCTTATTTTTCAACAGTTTTACAACAAACTGTGACTTTTTTGACATGGAAATTATTTTTTAAGATTGACAAACATCATGTGTGTAATTCATGGCACAATTCAAACGGGATCGAAAGATAAGTTTCTCTCTCCATTGACTTCAATACATTATTTTTCCGAAATAAGGTCCCATGGACCGGAAGTAGATGGGCGTGACTTCGCCACTCGATAGTTCCAAGCCCCCAGGAAGTGCGCCGGAGTCTGATGAGAATATTCGTTGTGGCCATACGGCGGTACTACACTTCCTTTAGGTTGCTGGGCCCGGAAACACTTCCCATTGACTTACATGGGGAAAGAGTGGTCTGTAACTCGTTGGATAATTTTTTTTAAACTAAATAAACTACCCAGTATGAACACTTGTATAGCCCTTATTAAAAACATTCATTCCTCAAGTTGTAAAAATGTGCTAATAACGTTATTCTGAGAGTTATTTCCCTCTGCATTATGGACGCGCATCGAACCCACGGGACCGCGCCACCCGGCACGTTCATGTTACGTGTTCAGCAATACATGCGTTTATCTTTACCCATGGATGCACAATAACAACGGACCCATATCGCCTTACTGCCACGGAGCTGTAATAATGGATATATTGCACATGTTTGCTGTAATTCATCATTTGTAAAATATTATACTACATGGGCTGTATGATGTAAATCTTGTACCGTAAATGTTGTATTAAATAAAGTTAATATTACAGACGTTAGATTAACGTCCCTGTAGCTTATTATTGCACTAAGAAGCGTATTGCATTGTATATATATATATACAGTGCAATAATTATTTCATGCTAAATGAAGCTCTGTTGGATATCACTAGATCCTGTTACAGCGTAATAAAAGTACATAACGATTGATGTCACATTAGCATAATTACTAGCTAGCCGCTAGCTGCTAACTGCCGCCTCATTAATATCAAATCCATCATAATAACCATCCATTACCATGCTGTCATGAACGCACGGTGCTGTTACGTGTACGCAAATTGACGTGCTTGATGTGAACGAGCATTTTGGTTAAAGTTGCGCATGCGCTATGAGCGCTGTTATCTGTGTAATAATTCTCGCGTCCAGGAGAGAAGCTTAAAAAGGAGACTAAATGGAGTCTCTGAGATGGTTTGAAATTGGTACTTTAATTAAAATAAAGGCGCGGTAATGTTACAAACAGAATATTGTTCGACAGAAAAACAGCTGTGTCTCTGGCTCTGCCAGGTGAAGAAAGAGGCCGAACCCCTCAGGTCCCGCTGTATTTATATCCTCAGCTGGCTCCTCCCTGCGGGCCGGCTCTCCAACGTTTTAATGTCCGTTGTTACGCATATCAGACGATACAGACATTGTACATTCAATATATCTAAACATGCCTTTTCTCTTCCTTAACTCTTTCATAACTTTATATGCAATACATGTTAACAGCGTCAATAGCCACTTTAGTGATACTAATGGACGGTAGTCCCGGATGTCATCATGAAGGATTTTCAGAATAAAAGCTTGGTATTGAGAACTTCCGGTTTTTTCCAGAATAAAATAGCATTTAAACTGACGGTATGTTTAAGCTACATTATGCTATTAAACATTGATTTTAATTTCTAACGGCGCACAAACGGGTACTTCTCAGGCATGCCGGGGTAATCTGTGACGTTTCACTCTCTCAAAAGTTGGGCCATTTTATCATCTGCGCCAATGAGCAACTCTCATAGGAATGAATGAGGCCCCGCCTCCCACGCTGTATCCAGTTCTTATTATACATCCATGGATAGTTCTCCTTTTTCTCTAGTGTTGTTTTATTCTGAAAATACTTTACCGGAAGTTGTGCATTTTATCGTGCCCTACTTTCTACAGCCATGGGGAACATGTTGAGAGGTATCGGTGTGATATGAAGAGTCAGTGAGGGTAAGTATAGCTCTGTGTCCGGTAACATGTTGCTGGGCTTCAGACCGAGCCTCCGGCTGCGGTCTCCACGACTTCAGCTCCTGCAGAGCCGCTGTGTCCAGTCAGAACACCCCGCCACAGTAAGTTGGCTGCAGAGACAGTATCCTGCTAAAAATGAACGGTGACACAGCTAGAAAATAACTAAACGTATATGCATGGTGGACATACATTAAGATACATATTCACATAGTGCAGTAGGCCTACTGTAGTACATGTTTAAGGTACTTGAACTTCACCTGTGTATAGTCAGCTACTTTATACTTCCACTCCACTACATTTATTCAACAGCTTGTAGTTACTAGTTACTTTTTAGATTTAGATTATTAGCTAATACAACTAATTATTGAAAGAACTATGATACATATAGGTTAAGCCAGCAGCAGTATAACATAATTAATATTAGCTCTACCGTTACCAGCTGTGATAAACACATAAAACATCAATAATCATAATCCAGTCATTCAATATACGATTTTGGAATGGGCCCATACCATAAGGACTCCTTTAATTGTTGGTACTTTAAGTATATTTTAATACAGATACGTTTGTAGTACTACTTAAGAAGATTTTGAATGCAGGACTTTTACTTGTAACAAATTATCTTTACAATGAAATATTGCAACTTTAAAGTATCGGAGTACTTCTTCCCTGTTGTGTGCATGTGACGCTGCAATTGACTCACGTCATTTGGCTTCTGCTCCTGAGGATATATATCTTGTTGTGATTGAACGCCACTGTGTTAATTGTTAAACTAATGTGTAGTAAGCTGGCAATGGCCATGCTCTTGTGGTATTTGACCAATCATTTCGACTGAGGATACAGTTTATCCAGTAACTACAAACATCATTTGTCTAAGGGAAACATTGCATTGGGCAGCAGACCAATGACATGTTTAGCTGTCCTGGCTGTGCCCTTGTGGGTTGAAGACTACTGCAGCCTCTTCCTTGTGCTAGTTCCTCCTAAGGAAGATGGTAAAACACCCCTTCTACTGGATATACTGTACCAGCCTGCAGGATGTATTCTCCAAAGCCTCTATGGTAGAAGACCTTGACCTCAGTGAGCGTTTGGTGTGAGCAGTTCCTCCTCCACAGGGGAAGTGTTCCTGTAGAGACGATTGGCTGCGTCAGAGGTTCCTAGGCAGATCATTGTTTTGTGAAACTTGTTGACTTTTTGACTTTGTTGACTTGCAGGTCATTTTGCAGTGGCAGGTCATTCATAGAAGAGTGGTGTTCATAACATTGTCCAGATATGTTTCCAAAAACCCAAAGATACAAATGAATGACTCAGAAAATGGATGTTATTAAGGGCTGTAAATATAATAAGCCTTTGTCTAAAATGGACAACATTGTTAGGAGATGTAAACTATGCAGAGATTCTGCACTGCGGTCACTCAGCCGTCTCTCCAGTTTGTTTTTTCAAATCAGCTGCTCTTCATTTTTCCTGCTATATTTGACGAGTGATACAAATATGTTTTACCACAAGTTCTTAAGGGAACTGACTGATGGACTCGGTTCTAGTTTGACTTCTACCAGAAATAAAATGAAGTACTTTTACTGTGTACTTCGTGAGTAATCCATAATGCATGTTTTCTGCTATCTTTGATGAATGATACAAATAAAAATGTTACCATTAGTTTTAATGAAATTGATACTGTTTGACTTTGTATGAGTTAGCCCAGTGTTTTTCAAAGTGGGGGCACCAACCCCCCGGGGGCCGCCAGGGGGCGCCAGGGGGGTCACGCAAAGTTTTTCGTTTTTATTTTTAGATGTTATTAATAACTGTATATCTACCAATCTATGTGTACTTTGATGCCAATCTTTTAATATTTTTTGTTTTTGAATCACACGACCGCCATAAATCCATTCAGAATCGAGCTGCCACTACTGAGAGTGAAACTGAGTATCTGCTCAGCTTTTGGAGCAAGTGAGAGCTCAGGAATATTTCGCTCTGCATCTGGATGAGAGCACGGATGTAGCAAATGTCGCAGAATTGCTTGCATACATCAGATTTATTTCAGAAGCAGTGGTTGCGTAAAACTTTTTCGTTGTCCGTCATTTTAACGGACAGGATCGTAACATTTCCGTCATAATCCATTATTACCCTTTCATTTTATTTTTCATGTTTTAATGATGAGACATATTTAATATTTATGTTTGGGTACTAAGCAGCAAATGTTCATTCATTGTCCTTCATCCTCCACCGCATCAATCCCTCTTTTCACCTCGTTTATCCACACCATCACAATTACTGGGCTTATTAAAAAAGCTTCGGACACTCAGCTGCCGTGACATTTTGCGATTGCTAAAGCCGGTTAAACAACAAGGTAATCAACGAGGTCAAATACAAGACTAGACAATAGCTACTTAATATGCACACACTCGCCACCATGGACAGGGGTATGAATTACTAAATAATAGTTACAGTAGAGTACAGTAGATCGCCCTCAGTCTACCTGGCCACTAAGGATGTAATATAATGTGGGCCGCTGGTGGACATTTTGGCGCTGTTCCGAGTTGTGTTCTAATCTGTCAAAATGACGGACTGCTTTCAGATTTTTCCGTCATTCTTGGAAAAATTCCGTCATAGACGGAAAATATTCGGTTAACTACTACGGTTATACTCTGTTCAGAAGACAACTTTGTTGAGGAAATATTATTTTGCAAAGCACTGGAAGGTAGGACCACATTGAAGAGACATTTTCCAAGTTGTAGATGAGTACATCATGTCAAATCGACTTGACTGGTCTCGTTGTGTGAGTGTGTGTTCAGATGGGGCAGTGGGGCTATGACAGGCAAAAAAACAGTGACAGCTTTGATCAGGCAGAAGGCCCCAAATGTAGTGGCAACACACTGCGTGCTCCATCGCGAGGCACTTTTACACATCATTTAAAAAAAAATTGCAACAGGGGGGTCCCCGCCAGAGGATAATGCTATATGGGGGTCCTTGGCATGGCAACGTTTGGGAACCCCTGAGTTAGCCTACTACTTACAATACATTGAAGTACTTTTACTGTGTATTCTTTTAGTAATCCTCTGTCAAATCCCCTGCTGAGAACAAAATCAAGCCACTTCTGCTAAGTTTGATGAGGGAATTCTTTTTTGTTGCCATTAGTTCTTCGTGAGATTGATCCTGTTGGACTCAGTACTACTGAAACTACCCCCACAAGTACTATGAAGTAATTTTCCAGTAATCCTCTGTCAATGTCCCCTCCCGAGTACAAGAATGCATGTTTTCTTTTAATAAGCGTTATTATTGATATGATATTGTTGGACATGAGAGGATACGGTAAACATATTATCAGCAATACTTCCAGTTAGTACTCCGGCAGCAGCATTTTTACCCCTTGGAAAGTCTTTAGAGACTGGTCTGGATAGCTGGTCACAAATGTCCTTCAGCAAAGTAACACATCATGTTCAAATCAAATCATGTTTTATTTATATAGCACTTTTAAAAACGATTTTTGGTCGAGCCAAAGTGTTGTAAAAACACTTTACTACAATAGCAAACAGAAGACAATAAATTACAACAGCAAATATAAAAAGTGAGCCAGGGATCAATACGATATGCTCGGTCATCACGGCTCATTTTGTAACATTAACATTGTTAAAAGAGTCAGAACAATTCAACCCGACCATCTTTTATAATGTGAGCGAATGTATGCACACTTTAAGCCATATAATATAAATATTATAGTAGGCATTTGCTTTGAAATAGTATATACTGACTGAGCATCATTAAGACCCACCCACCGAGATATCCTAGTTCAGGGGTGGCCAACCAGTCAGAGGTTAAGAGCCACATTTTTTCTATGTTACAGCAAAGAGCCACATCAAACACACAGTCACTGATACCGCTTGTTTCAGTTTTTTGTTTTCTGGAGACAAGATTTCAACCACGACACTGATGCATTTTTGTGGCATTGGGATATATTTTTTAAATCCTCTGGAGCAGAGAGAGGAGCTGTGGATTATTGTTATTGATTAATGCATCAGTGTTTCTTAGGGTCAAAAACACTAAACTCACAACTTAAAATGAAAGCGTTTAGTTTATTTAATAAAAGAGCACATGTTCAATGTGAAAAGTGACAGTAGTTATAGATTATTTGCAATTTGGTGCTATATATATATTACAAAAAAAATAAATAATTATATATATTTTTTAAATATATATAAAAAAGACAATGGTAGGGGAAACACTGGATAGTGTTTAATCAACGATAGGTGTTCCCCCCTCAAAGGTGATTAGTTCACTGCATCACAGGTATTATTGTGATTGGCTCTTGGGCCACATCAAAATTAGACGCGCTGTCATCCTCTCATACTGACACCACACACACACGTAGGGAGAGCCGGGACGAAAGTAACGGAGCGATTTTATCCGAGCCCAAACAACTTTGACCGGCCAAATTACGTCAGAATGATCAGCATTCGATACTTAACAGACCTACTAAATATCAGGTTTAACTGTCAGGAGTAGCTAGTGTTGTCACGATACCAACATTTTAGTTTCGATACCAAGTCAAGAATTGCGATTCTGATTCTTTTTCGATACTTTTCTTAAAAAAAGGGAAACAGTCTTAAATGTAATTATTGTGCTTTATTTCACACCAGAACCAGCACCATAACACACACTTTTAAACAATGAGAACAATAAATACAATAAATGACAAGAATTCGTATTAAATCAAATTAATACATTTCTGACAGACAGGCCTCGTGGTGTCCGTAGGCTTGCCCTCACTGTCAGAGTTATAGCTCAAATACTTCCACATTTCGCTTCTGGCGTCTTTTTTGTCAACAAGCCGAGGCGCAGCGGCAGTTGCACTCCCACTTGCAGCCATGCTTCTCGTTTTCTCACATGCTCTGGCAGCTAGCGCGTGCACGAGAGAGGGGAGGCACTTGAGCGTGCTTGAGAGGGGAGGGACTGCAGGCACGGCTGCAGTGCAGGGAGTGGAAGCAGAGCGCTGAACACACACGGCTCTTATTAAACGGCGCTTTCTCACCGGAGTACTTTCCCCCCTCATTCTTAAAGTACCGATACTAATGAAACGGAGGAATAGTAACGTTTTTAACGGCAGGGTATCGCGGTACCTTTCAAGTATCGGTACACCGTGCAACACTAGTCAGGAGTCAGTGTCTCTCCCCCAAACTCACACATATACAATTCGATATGAACTGAAGAGCCGCATGAAACCAGGCAAAGAGCCGCATGCGGCTCGAGAGCCGCGGGTTGGCCACCCCTGTCCTAGTTTATCAGCCTGCGAGCCGACATTATGTTGTGATAAATGGTCATTTTACATATAAATGTATTCTAGTGCACACATTAAGTTCAAATATGCAAATCAGGCCATGTGTTTCGTTATGTAGTAGCTATAATCATCACCTATCATGGAAAGACAACTATAACAAGGAATTCATATTAATATTACCAAGTTACACAAATATATAAAACACATGAGAAAGACCACACAGATAAACGCATACACGTTAAAGTGGACCTATCATGCTATATTTTAATAATATATTGTAGGGCCATACCTATATAAAACATGTCTGTGAAGTTTCTTTTTCAAAATACCAAACAGATCCTGCATTTTAGCCATGCCTCATTTCGCTCTATTTGCTCTTTCCAGCCCTGTTTTTGCAAGGGCTGATTCTGTGACGTAGCTTTAATGCAAATGAGCTGCAGCTGACCACGCCCCCCTGCAGGAGACGGGAGCGCTTTGAGATCAGCTGCTGTCAGAAGAGGGGGAGAAAAAGATATCTCTGTCCTCCGTGTATTATTCTTATATGATAATATAGAGTCGTTATTAATTTTGATTTAAAGCTCAATAAATAACAAAGAAGACCTTTGACCGGCACTTTTCTAATTTTGTCCGGAAGATTTAAACTTTAACGGACATGTTGACTGGCGAAAAAAAATCTAACTGAAACTCTGCCGCACTCTGCTCGTTCCTTTGGAAGAGTCTGAGAGGTGGGTGTTTGTCATCTGCTGGTGGACCACCGGAGAGAATTACAGCGAGGGAGGGATTGCATTGAATTACAGCAGCAGGAGCAAACGCTTGTCTCGGGGATGGAGAAAAATAGCCATAGCGGAGAATAAACAGAAGGGCAACCATGGCAACCATGCGCGGGAAGTCTTCTTCGCTGCTTTTGAGGCAGACTACAGCGCCACTTACAGGCCTGGCATATGTACTACAGTGTCTCCAGCGCTTTCGAGCGGCAATGGCCGTGGCCGTGGCCCAACCCCACATTCCCCTGATAGGTGGAGAGTTGGCCATATAGGCGGAGCTCCTCGTTCCTGACACCAGATACATTTAAATCTGTATCGGTCTGTATCAGATCCGTTGCAGCCCCGTTTTTAGAGATTTGGGTATGGAGGAAAATAAAGAGGGTTGTGTTTTCTGACACTTGGTGAGTTCCCTGACACACATATTCATGTATAAAAGACGTACTAAAGTGCATTTTGCATGATGGGTCCCCTTTAAATTAGAAACTAAAACATGTTAAGAACAGTGTGAAAAAGTATAAATATATGTGTTTCTAGTTTTCAACGTAGCCTATGTGACCACCCTCGTCATTCGGTGTCGCTGTATCAATGCATAACGAAAGTTAACAAAGTTAACAGTCACATTATATTTCAAGCTAGTTCCAAAGTGCAGATTACCGTTTTGATAAGGGATAAATGTGTGTAGTCTTTAATATTAAAAATGATCGCTGGTTGATATAGCCACAGAAGTCGTATCACTGTTTACCACAGCTCTCCACGCTGCGTTGGAGATAGGTGTAAACAACTCAGATAGACTGTATGTTTCACTAACAGACGGTATGAAAGTATAAACGGGTCTCAAATCAATTCAACATCATATTAATAACGATATATGATACACATATAAGACTGACAACAAGAACAAGCCACAGAAGTCGTATCACAGTTTATCCTGGGCGGATCACAGCTCCACAGCTGAAGACTTCTCCACGCTGCTTTCAAACTGTGAGTAAACAACGTGTGCTTCACTTGTAGGCTGTCTGAAGGTATACACAGGTCTCAGATGGACTCGGTATCACATTAAGAATGATATTCAGTGATAAGTCTGGCAAAAATAAATGGTTTAAATGATTTATTCAAGCTTGCAATGACGTATACCAAAAGATTAATGTAAACGACAGAAGAAGCGATCGAAATGTGTATTTCCTGGTTATTCGACAAAGGCCACGCCCCTGATACATCTGCCTACCGTTATAGAATATCACGGCTGTGCGAGCCGAGACAGGCGCCATCTTCCCACACTGGTCACATCTGTACGGTTTCTCCACTAAGACACAACATGCTGCAGCTGTTCACCCTCTGTCACTCTGGTTGGTCTCTTATGATGCTGCTGTCTTTTAATATATAATCATTTCTCTGCCGCTAGTTCGTTCCTCGCAGATTCTTCAGTCACATCAGCCTCATCCATATGATGTTGTCCTGATGCTGTAAGGGTGATGCCCCATGATCACAAAATGACCCCTCTAGAGTCTGAGTGCCAAGGACCTCATATTACATCACCCATTATAACAATTTGCTTTCCTTTTTTCTCTTCTCTTAACTGAATAGTCCTGTCTTTAAGTATAACCCAATGTAAAGTCCTTTTCCTGCCTCATTTGAAGGCTTCAAAACAGCCATTTTTACTGTATGTGTTTGGAGAAATGACACAATCAATGGCCCAGAATTGTACTTTATAAACTCTGAATCTTGTGGTGCTTGAAGAAATACACACTGGCTAAGCCGGCCAGGTTATATTTATATGCCTTTTTTGGAGCCCTTTTTTTAAATATTTATTAAAATGTCACTAGTTTTTTAAACAAACCACTATCTGAGGAAAATACAAGCAACCATAAAACACCCTTTATCTCGAGAGCCATTGAAGCTCATGAAGAATGTATCCTTCCACAAATCTTTTCATCTGCTGTAAGTTAAGGCAGTGGTTCCCAACCTTTTTTGTCTTGTGTACCCCCTGAGCCTTTTGTCATACCATGAGTACCCCCTCACTCATACGTGCTGATGATCCTTCACAAGTAGAACGTAACTGATTATTGAATGAAAATAACTTTATTTTATCTCCTTAATTTGAACATCTAATTCTGAGGCATTTTCTTAATTTTAACTTAAATCACTCAATAAATAAAAATGAATATGTTGCCTTGAAAATAAATAATATGATCAAATAAATACATATGAAATCTAAATAATCAACTTATCTTTGCTCTATATATCTTGTAACATTTAGGCTTAAATCCCCTTTAAACAGGCATTTAAACTTTAATTCAGGAACAAAACACTTAGCAAAATAATATCCAGAATCAGTATAGGCCTAGCAGTTTCTTTTCACCAGTCATGTGAGCTTTAATGAGACACTTGAGCTTGCTTGTCTTTCATAAGCTTTGATAGTTCTTGAGGCAGTGTGGAAACAGCTGTGACCAGGCTGGTCTCCACATCCAGTCTGTTCCTCTGCTTGGTTCTGATGTGTGTTAAAGCTGAGAAGGTCACCTCACACAAATAAGTAGAACCAAACGGCAAAAGTTCAATCAGTGCATGTTTTCCCAGTTCAGGATATTCCTTCTCCACATCACATCAAAACTCAGTCAATGACTTCTCAGCATATGCCATCTTCAGACCACGGTCAGATGATACATCCATCAGAGGCTCCTGCAGCACTGCTGGAAGGCTGTTGCTGCTCTCACTCACTATGAATGGGTTCCTCACCCAATCCAGTCTTTCTGACTTATTTTCAATGTCCTGAAAATAATGGCTGAAATCAGTGCAGAGTTTGGACAGGTGCGCTTGCACCAGTTTGACCACTGGACCCCTGGCAACAGCAGTGGTGGCAAGATGGGCATTGAGTAGTGGGAGACAGCTCACGTCTCCCTCATCACATTTCCTCTCCCATAGTTTGAGCTTTTTTGTGAATCCTTGAACTTTGTCATACAATTTCAAAATATGTGACTCCTTGCCTTGAAGTGATAGGTTGAGCTCGTTGAGTTTGGTAAACACATCAGCAAGATATGCCAGGCGCGCCACCCACTTGTCATCCTCAAGCTGCTCAGCAAGAGGATGCAGATGCTCCGTCTTCATTGCGAAGTTCATAAAGTCTCAGTAGCGTTTTCCCACGAGACAGCCAGCGCATGTCTGTGTGAAGCAATAGCTGATCGTGCTCTGTGCCGTTCTCATGACAAAGAGTTTCAAACAGCCTGTGATTCAATGGCCGAGATTGGATGAAATGTATCATCTTCACAGCATCATCCATAAAAGCACTTACATCAGGGCTCATCCTCTTGCTAGCTAGTGCTTCACGATGAATAATACAATGCATCCATTTAATGTTGGGATTTAGCTTTCTTACGTGCCCAAAAAGTCCCTTTACGCGCCCCGTCATCGCAGCTGCTCCATCAGTACAGATGTGGCTGCAGGTTTTCCACTGCAGATCATGTTCTCTGAAGAAGCTTTCCTGGCAGCGTTTTGCAAAATAAAATATGCTCGTTTATGTCCGACGCATCTTTGTAACGCACGAAGGACAGGAGCTGCGCTTCTCCACTCACATCTGTCATTTCATCCAGCTGCAAAGCGAACTGACCGGCTAGTTTTATTTTGTTCACCACTTGTCCAATTATATTAACAGACATATTGATCCGACGGGATACGGTGTTATTCGACAGGGGAACTTTCTCGAGTGCTTCGGCTGCTTTCTTCTCTCATAATTTCGGCCAACGCAGTCGCTGCAGGGAGAATGAGCTCCTCAACAATAGAGTGAGGTTTTTTTTATTTAGCCACAAGCAGGGACACGGCGTAAGATGCCTCGAGTGATTTCATTGACACATTCGTGGCTTTCATCATTACTGTCTGGCTCGACTTAAATTCCGACAGCTTTCGTCTGTAAAATTCTTCACTTTTATCGACACTTCCCGAGTGTTTGGTGCTCTGGTGTCTCTGTAAATGCGCTGGCTTTATCGCACTATTAGCCAGGACTTCACCGCAAAAGAAGCACTGAGGCTGCGGTGGGTCCGCAGAAGTATAAATGAATCCAAATAATATGTTTCACTGCCTTGGTTTCAGTTTGGCCTCTTTCTTACGTTTCTCGGCGGGCTCCTCTGAACCCTGGCCTCAATCCAGAGCAAGCGGACGTTTCAGCCATTTATCCAGAGCGCAGACCTACCAGTATTTTTCTGGCTGCAGGTAAGCAGCTGTTTTCATTGTGGGGTTTTGGCGCGGTTGTGCCACAGACTATTGTCTCCCTAGGGAAACAAATCGCGCACTATCATTTTTGACGGGATTATTATTTTTTTTACTTGTCACCTTGGAATTCCACATACCCTCTACAGTTCCCTCGCGTACCACTAGGGGTACGCGTACCCCCGGTTGGGAAACACTGAGTTAAGGCACTATCTGTGCAGAACATTTAAAATATTATTTTTTTTAATAATTTACTATAATTTAGAAAGTTTTTTGCGAGAAAATATTTGAAAAGTAAAAAAAAAAATCATTTTAAATTTGAATTGTTTGCACACAACATTATTAATTTATACATTTTTATAAATTTTTGAAATTATGAATCCATTTATTTTATTGTATTTCCTTGAGGCTTGGGAAGATATATCAGCATGTAGTTCAACATGTAATACAAGTAAGTATATGTACAACATGGAAAAGTAAATAAAATAAGTTTAGTATGAGGATGTGGATTTATTTTCTCTCACCTTGTAATTACACAATCAAACACTCTATAATTTAGCTCTGGCCTTCACTCACAAAAAAACGAAGCTCTATTGACTGACATGCATGACTGGGACTGATGGAAGAATCTGCGAGGAATGAACTAGGAGCAGAGAAATAATCATATTTAAAAGACAGCAGCTTCATAAGAGGCCAACAAGAGTGACAGGGTGTGTCAGTGTGCTGAAGGATAGACCAGCTATCCAGGCCAGACTTGTTATGGAAATCCAAGCTCAATACTGGAGAGTACAAGTCAGAGTGGTTAAACAAATAAATGGTGAAACGGACAGAGTTGTCTTTCTGGTTAATTTATTTGAAGCTTCAAACACATTAAAATATATACAGAGTCACAGGTCTCACAGAGTATAACATAGTCTGCAGGAGTGTGCGCAGTTCAATATAATAGCAAGGCTTATATACAGGAAAGGGAGGGAAGTTAAGAAATCTGTCTTCACATGGTCTCATTGTTATTAGACCCCTGTCCTTGAGCTCTAGATAGTGTCTCAGAACCAGGGAAGTTCTCGTGTGACTTTGTGTGAGTCTCACCCTAGTCTAACAATCAGCTATGTGGCCTTGAAGTGCTTGGGAATAAAAACCCACATTAGAGTATGAGAATAAAACAGCACATATAGGTGTTTTAGACAATGTTATGAGAAGCATTTGGTTTAAGCATATACGCAAGATAAAAATGTCCACTACATTCTCTAAAGACTTTCCAAGGGGTAAAAATGCTGCTGCCGGAGTACTGACTGGAAGTATTGCTGATATCATGTCTACCATCCTCTTAAAGTACTCTGTCCAACAATATAAGTCTCATGAAGAAATATTTTTTAACGCTGATTCAAAATAGCAGAGAAACATGCATTCTTGTTCTCAGGAGAGGACATTGACAGAGGAGTACTGGAAAAGTACACAGTAAGTACTTCATAGTACTTGTGGGGGTAGTTTCAGTAGTACTGAGTCCAACAGGATCAATCTCACAAACTCATCAAACCCTCATCAAACTTAGCAGAAGTGGCTTGAGTTTGTTCTCAACAGGGACTTTGACAGAGGATTTCTAAAAGAATACACAGTAAAAGTACTTCAATGTATTGTTAGTAGTAGGGTAACTAATACAAAGTCAAACCGTACTGTACCTGTATGTTTCTTGTTTGTTTCTGTGCCATGTGATATGTGATCTCTGTTCTGTATCTATAACTGATTGACCTGAATGTTTTATGTGTATTATCTCGATGCCCAAGACAAATTTCTCCTAAGGGAGACAATAAAGCTCTATCTTATCTTATCTTAAACAGTCTCAATTTCATTAAGAACTAATGGTAACAAAGTATTTTTATCACTCATCAAGTGACTCTGACAGAAAGATTACTCACAGAGTACACAGTAAAAGTACTTCATTTTATTTCTGGTAGAAGTCAAACTAGAACCGAGGGCTCAATGTGTATCTTGGCCGTTTTCGTTGTGATCGCTAAATTCACCTTGTTTATAATATTATCAGCGTTCCTTCAGCAGGACACTGGAGTGATAGGAGTGCTTTTGTTTTGAAATCACTTCCGTGAGTTTGGCCCCGCCCCTCGCTCCAATGACCATTAGACCATTTAGTATGGTAAAAAGCAAAAAGGCCTCTCAGACGTTCTTCCGTTTACTTGTTTAATAAAGAAAAACAAATGGACCGTAGATACACGGATTTTGGACAATTCCCTAATGTGGTTAGTCTAAATAAACTGTGTGTGTGTGTGTGTGTGTGTGTGTGTGTGTGTGTGTGTGTGTGTGTGTGTGTGTGTGTGTGTGTGTGTGTGTGTGTGTGTGTGTGTGTGTGTGTGTGTGTGTGTGTGTGTGTGTGTGTGTGTGTGTGTGTGTGTGTGTGTGTGTGTGTGTGTGTGTGTGTGTGTGTGTGTGTGTGTGTGTGTGTGTGTGTGTGTGTGTGTGTGTGTGTGTGTGTGTGTGTGTGTGTGTGTGTGTGTGTGTGTGTGTGTGTGTGTGTGTGTGTGTGTGTGTGTGTGTGTGTGTGTGTGTGTGTGTGTGTGTGTGTGTGTGTGTGTGTGTGTGTGTGTGTGTGTGTGTGTGTGTGTGTGTGTGTGTGTATAGAGTGCTGCTGTGGGCAGCGTGCTCTCTGCTCTCAGGTCTATATGTGGAGAGGGTGGCGTCTCATTTGGTGCAGCTGTGAGAGAACAACACGGCAGGGACGAGTCGATACACAGGTCAGTCCCTCTCACACTCGCATAATATCTAAAGGCAATCATGTTTCAATACAACAAAATGTATAGCAAAAAGATAGTTGTGTTAGAATAAAAAAAGGTAAGAATACCAGTGGTTGATAGATACAGATATATACTCCATTACCTTTCAGAGAAACTGTACGATTAACTCCATTTATCTGACTGCTGCAGATTGTACCTACATTTCAGAGTAAGCTAATGTTATATCAAATACAACAAATCGTTGAATATTTAACCAGTGGTTTCCTCTTCTTGGCATGTGACCCCTTAAGTGGAGAGATATGGAGAATGTGTTTGTGTGCTGCGGTGCAGATGCTGTCCTCCAGATGTGGTGGTGTTTCCTCGTTGTGTGGAGGAGGTCAGCGCCCTGGCCAAGGTCTGCCACCAGCACAACCTTCCCATCATCCCCTTTGGCACTGGAACCGGTCTGGAGGGAGGGGTTAATGCAGTCAAGGTGAGAGAGAGAGGAAGACCCGTGTGTGTGTGTGTGTGTGTGTGTGTGTGTGTGTGTGTTAAACAAATGGCTAAATGAGACCACTAAACCTCATCACAGCGAACATTAGCCTTTATCTTAGCGGTGTTTACGTGAACCCATGTGACAGTCTTGTAGTTTGTTTATAGCATAATGTTAGCTTTTTACTTCTATCGATAGCATTTACACTTCAAAAATCATAAAGTAGTGTTAATAAGTGTATATAATCCTGCTGAACAAAACGTGTAAGTATTATAAATGTTTGTTTGCAAAAGATCTTATTTTCTAACTGGAGTAGAATAGTAAAGGCAGTCACATTGGGTCTTCTTCCTGCCCTCAGGGTGGCGTGTGTTTCAGTCTGAGGAACATGGACCAGGTTCTGGACCTCCACCCGGAGGACTTTGATGTGACGGTGGAGCCCGGTGTGACCCGGAAGGCCCTCAACTCCTACCTGAGAGACACCGGCCTGTGGTTTCCTGTTGGTCAGTCACACTCAGATCTTTTGGTTCAGTGAGTGGAACACAGGCCTGGTCACACCAGCATTTAAAATGTCATGGCTAGTTATATCAAATCAAACGGTGTAGTAGCATGGAGAGCTAAATCTGCACTGATGTTCTGTAAAGCCCCGAAACACAAATCCCTCCGCTATAGTGACAGGACTTGAGATTTGAATCAAGTTCCCACATGTCCCTGGATTCAGAAGTAGCCAAAAGGTCTGTGTGGAAAAGATAAAACCATTTTTCCAATGACTTTCCTGCTGACATTAAAGTAGTTTTAATGTACACGTCCAGCAGGGGGTGATATTGAGAAAGAAATCTCGAGCCCAAAGTGTGTTCCAACTTTATAAAAAACATAGTCAGGATAGGTGGGAAAAAGACTACACTTCAAAAACAGTTCACTTTTTAAAATGTAGGTCAAGCGTCGAGAGATGTGTGACAGGATTATAGCTGGTTTCAATGTTCTGTTAAAAAACACCACTAATGTTCCTTTATGTCCTCAGACCCCGGGGCCGATGCCTCTCTGTGCGGCATGGCGGCCACCAGTGCGTCCGGTACCAACGCAGTGCGTTATGGGACCATGAGGGAGAACGTTCTGAACCTGGAGGTGGTGCTGGCTGATGGGACGGTCCTACACACGGCTGGGAGGGGCCGGCGCCCCAGGTGCACCTCAGAGATTTTCACCCACAAATATGCAACATAGCCCAGTGCATCTTAAACAGTCTTACCCTTCTTTTCTGTCTGTGTCATTGTTCAGGAAGACAGCCGCCGGGTACAACCTGACCAACCTGTTGGTGGGGTCGGAGGGCACCCTGGGGATCATCACCAAGGCAACCCTGCGCCTGTACGGCATCCCAGAGGCCATGGTGTCGGCCGTGTGCTCCTTCCCCTCGGTGCAGGCCGCTGTGGACAGCACAGTGCAGATCCTCCAGGCGGGGGTGCCCATCGCCCGCATCGGTGAGGAGGGAGCCCCTCATCCACACTCAAGAGACCCGTCCACATAAGCAATGGGATGTTTGCAGAAAATAAGATCTGTGGAAAACACACTTTTATAATACCTACAAATGTGAAAATCTCCACATATTAACACCACTGTTATGATCGTTTAGGCATTTAAGCAATCTCCAGAATTAAAATCATTATACTATTAAAGAACTACCTCATGGTCACATGACTTCAGGTTTAGTTGCTATAAGCAGTATAGAGTGAGATAGTGATGTTGTGGGCCGACCTTGAAGTTAGCATCCCCAGGGCTCCCTCCACAAAAAGCAATGGGATCTTTCCATTGGAAGCTAAGCTCTGTGGCAAACACACGTTTATAATACTTACACGTTTTGTTCAGCAGAATAATCAGCAGTATAATCTCCACACATTAACACCACTTTATGACTGTTCAGTGGCAGATGTACAAATCAACATTAGGCTATAAAGGAACCACATCACGGTCACATGACCTCACATCACCACCGCTAAGCTAAAGGTGGCTAATGTTAAGCGTAATGATAATTAGCAGTCTCATTTAAGAGTGACATACTGTGACACGCTGTAAATGAGAGATTTGATCTGTGATGTTATCAGATTTGATACCTCTCTTAGGTAAATCAGAAACATTTCAGAAATGTTTTTTTTTTTTAAATGTATTTTCTCAGAAACTAAATGGTGTACTTTTCCTCCACTACATGTATTTAATCCCTTTAGTTACTTTACAGATCTGGATGAATGATGTGAAATATAACCAAGTGTTAAATCAGACTTTAGTTCCACCTGGAGTAAATCCACCAGCTACCCTGCAGTCTACAAAGCCATTCAGACTAGCTGCACCTTTACCAGCTTTGAGAACACTTTCATGATCAATCATTATAAAATATATCATATATATTATTCTGAGATGGACCAATCTGCACAACGACTACTTTTACTGTCGCTACTTTAACTATATTTTGATGAGAATACTTTTCTACTTTTACTTGAGGAACATTTTGAATGCAGGACTTTTACTGTAACAGAGTATTCCTACACTCTGGTACTTCTACTTTTACTCAAGTACAAGATCTGAGTACTTGTACTTGTGAGTACAGACACAGTCAAATGCAATGTAATAAACTCTCATTGGGATGGTTGGATATTTTGAGTGTGATAAAGACAACGAGATTGAAGAGGAGCTATGACTAAATAGTTTGGGCAAGTTTTCAGTTTATTTCTTCAATAATCTCCTCTTTCCTTACAGCCTATGGCAGGACTGAAGATCTGTTTAATACAAATAAACTGTAGGGGAACGCATATAAAACACTGAAGGCTAAAATATGTGTGAAGTGTCAGCCATGTTAATGTACCCTCCTGCAATAAGCTGTTATACAGCAGCCATTAAGAGACGAAGAGAGAGTGAACATGTGTGGGAGAACTGCTTTATTGAGCCCGCTCTGAGAAGCTTCCTGCATGACGATAATAGAATACACGTGTGAGAAATGAAATCAATATCTTTACCCATTAGTAAAGTTTACAGATGTCAGAAGAATGACCTGGTTAGATGCATCACACTGACATCTCTCTCTGTCTGTCTGTGTGTGTGTGTGTGTGTGTGTGTGTGTGTGTGTGTGTGTGTGTGTGTGTGTGTGTGTGTGTGTGTGTGTGTGTGTGTGTGTGTGTGTGTGTGTGTGTGTGTGTGTGTGTTGTGTGTGTGTGTGTGTGTGTGTGTGTGTGTGTGTGTGTGTGTGTGTGTGTGTGTGTGTGGTGTGTGTGTGTGTGTGTGTGTGTGTGTGTGTGTGTGTGTGTGTGTGTGTGTTGTGTGTGTGTGTGTGTGTGTGTGTGTGTGTGTGTGTGTGTGTGTGTGTGTGTGTGTGTGTGTGTGTGTGTGTGTGTGTGTGTGTGTGTGTGTGTGTGTGTGTATATAGAGTTCCTGGACGATGTGATGATGGATGCCTGTAACAGGTTCAGCTCTCTGTCCTACGCTGTAAGCCCCACCCTCTTCCTGGAGTTCCACGGCTCGGAGCGAAGCCTGGAGGAACAGGTGCTCACCGCTGGTGTGTGAGGTTACACACGCAAGCACACACACACACACACCGGCAAGAGGTCATACAGGACTGCTCTTGACAGAAACCTACATTTGAATACAATCGACCTCTACATTCATTATGAATATTAATGAAATTAGGAATTTTTACTTGTAAATAAGTAACGTTAACAAAATGATGAAATATCTAGGTGTGATCTTGTAATGCATCACACAGACAGGATGCTCGAGTCATGCAGCATGGAGAAAATAAATATTGATTTTAGCTGCTGATCTGTTACCACAATATTCGTTTATTGCTTTTTAAATTATTTCATGAAAATGTGCTGGTAGATATTTGTGTTCCCCCGTCGGGATGTCCCAATATTATATAGTTATCAGCAGTACGATGGAAATTGAACAGTTCTCTATCATTTACTGTAATAAAAAACAATCCTTTATTACTGCTAGGTTACGTTTTCTTGTTTAGGGTCAACATCATTTCAAACTAAATCTGAACAAAGTCTCCTGCCAAAAAACTACATTTGAACACTTTCTCAACAGCCATTGGACAAAAGCAAAGTTTCAACTTTCTGAGCGACTGTCAATCAAATACGGGACATTGTCTCAATTTGTGAGACACGGGAAAAATTATAAAAATGCTGTGCAGTCCCGCACAAAGCTGGACACCTGGTCACCCTCTGTCCAAGTGTCCTGAGGCAAGATACTCAACCCCCCCGAATGACTCCTGTAGGTCTACGGTATTCTAGTGTGTGTTAGTTGATTTTGGATAGAAGTGTCAGCCAAATAACATATGAGACTTTTTTGCAGTTTAAAAAAATGAAATATTGCGTGTGTATTTGTGTGTGTGTTTCTACAGAGGACATCACTCAGAGTAACGGTGGATCAGATTTCCAGTGGGCTCGAGATGCAGGATCACGGGAGCGGCTGTGGAAGGCTCGCCATGATGCCTGGTACGCTGCTCTGGCCCTGAGGCCCGGCTGCAAGGTGAGGAGGCCTCTGCCACTTAAAGGTTTCATATGTAACATTTCCTCATGTCAATGTCCAAAGAACAGGCAAATGCTATTTACTTTTTTGAGTTATGTACCTCCACTATCCCAAATGTTTTCAACAATTTACAAACAATAAGAAATCTGTAATTCTAATCAAGGTCATGGTGCGTTTAATCTGTTATGGGGTCGTATCCCCTTTGAACATACGTCTGCACCAGAAGCTGTTATAAAATGTGTGTGTGTATGTGTGTCCATCCTACAGGCTTACGCTACAGATGTGTGTGTCCCTCTGTCTCGCCTGCCTCAGATCATCGTGGAGACGAAGCAGGACCTGATGGAGAACAGACTGACAGGTGAGCTGCAGGAACACAAATACCTGTGTCTACACCAAGTACACTTAGTGTATATGTCAACGATGGTTCATATCATTGTTAACCTCTGAAAGTATTGTAATTCTAACAATCCATTTACACTAACTGCAGAAACCTCACAGATATTACATTTCACTCACATGACAGTTGAGTAAAATAAATCACTGCTCCTGATTATAATCCAATTATGATTTACATTTGATAGTGTTTTTAATGATCTAAACTAATGCATTATCTAACACGCGGTTATACACCTTCAAAATTAATTTTAGATAAAGTGTTAATAAAACATAACGGTATGTGTTCCTGGTGCCATTTTAATACATCTATTCAAATAAGTTAAAGGTCCCATGTCATGGCCATTTCTACTGATCATAATTCTATTGTTGAGGTCTACTAGAATAGATTTACATTGTTCAATGTTCCAAACTCACATTGGTTTCTCATACAGCATCTCTGTATAGTATGTGTATTCACTCTCTGTCCTAAACGGCTTGTTGGAGCTCCTGCCCCCCCCTTATGAGCCCACTGTGCTCTGATTGGTCAGCTCGCCCACTCTGTTCTGATGAGTCCACCACCATTACAGCGGAACATCAGTGTTTGTTTTACAATGGCGTTTGTTAGCAACCAGAAAATGACACCAGTAATGACAAACAGATGAGAATGCTGCGTGGGGTCTGGGTGCCGTGTTGGCGGGACGTTGCGGGGCTCGCTGCTCCGCCCTTTGTTGTGTAATAGAAGCTTCGAATGAATAACCAATCAAAATCTTGTCCAAACTGAATTTAACAGTTTCGAACAAGAACGGTGGAAGACGGAGAAAATGCACTCGACATGCTCGCATTCAATTTCCATATAAAAAACAGGAAGCTGTCAGAGCAGGACACATACTTGCTCGTCAAAATAAAAACATTTCCTGTGAAACATTTTACCCTTAACTTCTATCAAGAAGAAAATAAACAAATGTTTCTACTGCCTTAAATACAAGTTACAACATTCTCCTGCCCGACGAACAGTCTTTCATCACTTTTCAGTCCATTCATTATCTCTAATGGATATATTAACTGAACAGGTCTCCTCAACAAACTGCCCGTAGAAGTCCGGACAGCGCAGGAACGAATGAGTCCATCTCTCCCTGGAAACAGATCCGTTATCCTGCCCATTTTCCAATTCTGCCTGGAAGTGTTGTCCTCTCCGATCAGGATGACATCTCCCACCTTCAGCAAAGTGGGTGTAAGTGTTTCACACCTGTGAGCTGATTTCAACTCCATCAAGTAGTCCTTTTTCCAGCTGTTCCAAAAGCTGGTTAAGAGTCTCTGTCGGTACCGCCATCTCCGGCTCATGTCCTCTCTGCTCGCATTGTTTGCCTGAGATGGTGGAAGCAAAGTTTTTGGTGGCAGAGAGGTCAGTCTTTTCCCCACCAGGAAGTGAGAGGGGGTAAGTGGCTGAGGCTCTGATGCATCATTGTGTATATAGGATAGAGGCCTGGAGTTCAACACAGCCTCAACCTCTGCAAGCATGGTTGTTAGCTCTTCAAAGTTCAGTGAAGCCTTCCCCATGACCCTCTTTAAACATATTTTAACAGATCTCACTAGTCTCTCCCAGAAGCCGCTCCACCAAGCAGCTCGCTCGCCAATACACTTCCAGGTGATCCCCTTGTCAGTGAAAAACTCTGAGCTCTGAGCCCTTGAATGACTTCTGTAGAGGAAACTTCTGAGTAGCAATGCAGTGGGAGTCACCGACTCAGGAAAGAGACACGGGAGGAGCTGGAGCTTTTGATGTCAAACACTGATGATTTATTTGGAGTTACGGCCGGAGAGATTTACATCAGTCACGGTGAGACTGCACGGGAGAGTTGCCACGTCAATTCTAAAGAACTCTACCTCAGACCCCTGTATTTAGCTAGTTCTGAGAGCATCATCAACATGCTGCATAACAACATAGAATCATAACACCTCTATCAGCTGATCCAACAGGCAGGAACATAGAATCATAACACCTCTATCAGCTGACGCCAACAGGCAGGAACATAGAATCATAACACCTCTATCAGCTGACGTCAACAGGCAGGAACATAGAATCATAACACCTCTATCAGCTGACGCCAACAGGCAGGAACATAGAATCATAACACCTCTATCAGCTGACGTCAACAGGCAGCAACATAGAATCATAACACCTCTATCAGCTGACGCCAACAGGCAGGAACATAGAATCATAACACCTCTATCAGCTGACGCCAACAGGCAGCAACATAGAATCATAACACCTCTATCAGCTGACGCCAACAGGCAGGAGCATAGAATCATAACACCTCTATCAGCTGACGCCAACAGGCAGGAACATAGAATCATAACACCTCTATCAGCTGACGCCAACAGGCAGGAACATAGAATCATAACACCTCTATCAGCTGACGTCAACAGGCAGCAACATAGAATCATAACACCTCTACCAGCTGACGCCAACAGGCAGGAACATAGAATCATAACACCTCTATCAGCTGACGCCAACAGGCAGGAACATAGAATCATAACACCTCTATCAGCTGACGCCAACAGGCAGGAACATAGAATCATAACACCTCTATCAGCTGACGCCAACAGGCAGGAACATAGAATCATAACACCTCTATCAGCTGACGTCAACAGGCAGCAACATAGAATCATAACACCTCTATCAGCTGACGCCAACAGGCAGGAACAGGGAGACAGAACACTGAGAGCACAGCAGCCAAGGTTACGAGGTGCGTGTGCTCAGTCAGGACAGTTTGAACTGATAAACTGGGTCAAAGTTATGGGCCTTGGAAAATATTCCACAACAACTTCCATAGTTCCTTTAGATCTTGGTCTGCTCGTTTTAATGTTTTAGCATTGTCTGAGTAAATAACTTTACACAGTCCTTGTCTTGCTATAAATCTCTTTAAGGCTAAGAGGAAATTGTCTGTGGTCTGATCTGACACTAACTCTAAATGCACTGCCCTGGTGACAGCACAAGTGCAATATATGCCTTCTTAGCCTGACCGCTATACTTGACGTACAATGGCCCTGCAAAATCTATCCCAGTTATTTCAAAAGGTGGAGACTCAGTCACTCTGTCTCTCGGTAGTGGAGTTGTAACCTGCTGTGCTGGTTTAACTTTCGGTCTCCGACAAATGTAACAATGTGATACTGTTAGGAACCTTGACTCAATAGCTTGGAGGACTCAAATGCACAACCCAGAGACAAAAAAAGGTTTGAAGAAAAATAATCTTTACTTGCAAAAAACAAAATCACTCTTTTAGAGGAAATAACAAACTGACAAAAGTAAAGCGCTCTCATGGAGGGAAAAAGGCAAAACACTGAATCTCTTTAAGCAATGGCTTCGATCTGGCTTCTTGGGACAATGATCAAGACGAACCGACAACTAACAAGGGGAGACAGGACAATATATACATGAGGTAAGTGGGCACAGGTGGAAACAATCAGGGGTGGGGCAGACACTGACGATGGCGGGAAAAGGAACCAGAGCAGGAAGTAAAGGGACCTGGAATGAGACAAGGTGAGTTCAAAATAAAACAGGAAGTGGAACATAAACTAAACTAACATGAACAAGACGAACACAAACATGACAAAACTTAACATAATTGACGGGACACTACAGATACCCCCTTAAAATCCAGTATCTCTCTCTCACCTCAACTAGACCTCTGACCCCTGAATGCATCACTCTCTCATGCCAGCGCCTAACTAGTAGCTCAGTGTATCTGTGTTTCTCCCTAAAACTGAAATCAGAGTGCTCTAGCCTACCTTCTACACTCATAAGGCCATTTACATCTAAGAATGGTTTCAAGTCTTTGATTTTCGAATCTCTCTTTATGTCTTGTCCAGATTTCAGCTGACACATTTCCTGGCTGAAATGTTGCTCTTAGGTTACCTTTGCCCAGTACACTTCTGCTGCTGTGAGCTCTTCTGAAGTTAGCTCTCCCTGAATCTTTTGATTAGAACGGGCATTAGCATTAGCCCGTTCTAATCATTATACAGCTTTTAACCTGCTGTACTTCTCTAACGGCCCGCCCACACAGCGGCGTGCATTGAAGCTTGCCGGCCGGCATGTCTGAAACTCGACCAACAACCAATCACATGAATCTCCCGCCCCTGACACACAAGCACGCGGTTTGATTGGCTAGAGCTTGTACTGGCATATGATTCGATTGGCTGACGCTTCCGTCGAAGCTTCAAAAGTTGAACATTGCTCAACTTTTGCAGCGAGACGCTCCCACAATGCAGTTCGGCGAAGCGTGACGTCACCCCATTCAAAGTGAACGGGCAGAAGCGTTGAAGCTTCAACGCACGCCGCTGTGTAGACGGGTCGTAAGTCTAGTAGTGGCTCAGCTTCTTCAGTGCTAGTAAACTGTACTACAGCCTGAAACTTAGACCTAAGCTCAGCGTTTACCTTGTAGCGTAGGTCTTATCCCTGAACCAATACATTTAATTTGGGTGCCAGACAGAGGTATATTTACTATAGCCAGCCGTCAAAAGAATGATATGCTTAAACACGCAGAAACAGAGGGATAGCCCGGTGACCTAGCTACTGAAGTTTACAAAGGAAAAATAATAATCAACCAAGTCACTTTCAACATAAAATGTCTGTATTTTTAACCTCAAATAATAATCAGTACATTAAATTAACATCTCATGTCACAGACCATTTACCAGAAAAACTTAAATCCAATAGATACAAAAACACAAACAAATAAGTCAAATGAACTCACAAAACATCAATCACTTATGTGACTCCGAGAGCCTACGATTGGTTACATCATGGGGATTGACTGTGAGTGAGTGTGGGGGTCACTCAGGGTAAGAGTGTAGTTCAGGGGATAGGGATGTGTGAAAGAGTGTGGGGTGTATCAATCAATCAATCAATGTTTATTTATATAGCCCAATATCACAAATGTTACATTTGTCTCAGTGGACTTCACAGTTTGTACAAAATATCAGTATGACAATACGATACCCTCTATCCTTAGACCCTCTGTCTTTAGACCCTCCAAATGTTTGGAAATGCATGTGTGTATAATAGGAAGATGAATCCACGAGGATATCCATCCAGGGCCTATGATCCAGGACCACAGCCACGACTCAAGATCCAGGGCTCGCGATCCAGGACACAGGACCGCAGGATCATCCATGACTCCGGATTCCAGCGTATATAGACACCACAAAGAAAGACATTTGGGGAAGCTGGGTTAATCGGAACATGAGAGTACACAGGTATAGACAGAGAGAAGGAAGAAGTAAGATGTCCCCCGACAAACTAAGCCTATATCAGCAAAACTAGGGGCTGAATCGAATCAGCCCTAACTATAAGCTTTATCAAAAAAGAAGGTCTTAAGCGCACTCTTAAAAACGGATAGGGTGTCTGCCGCCCGAACACAAACTGGAAGCTGATTCCACAAATGTGGAGCTTGATAAGAAAAGGCTCTGGCTCCCATTGTACTTTTAGAGACTCTAGGAACAACCAACAACCCTGCATTCTTGGAACGCAATGCCCTAGTAGGACAGTAGGGTATAATGAGTTCTTTAAGGTAAGATGGCGCCTGCCTATTAAGGGCTTTGTAGGCGAGAAGAAGAATTTTAAATTCTATCCTGTGTTCTATAGGGAGCCAGTGTAAGGCAGCCAGAACAGGAGTAATGTGGTCCCTTTTCCTAACTCTGGTAAGTACACGAGCTGCAGCATTTGGAATTAGCTGAAGCGACTTGACTGACTTCTTGGTACACCCTGATAATAAAGAGTTACAATAATCCAGCCTTGAAGTAACAAATGCATGGACTAGTTTCTCTGCATCGTTTTGAGGCAAGATATGCCTGATTTTTTTTGTAGAGTGCAAGAGGAGGGGACATGGTATTGGTGTAGTGAGAATAACTTTTCTGAGGGTGACAGGCCAGAGTAGATCACTGGGTTGCAGGTTTTAACTGGGAAGGGGAAAGTTAAATGTTTCCCCAACAGCTCCTGGGTTCAGTGGCAAAACTCCCAGAAATAGCCTGATTTCTCTGATGAACTCCATAAGGATCCACTTTCCTTCTTGCTGGATCCGACTTCCTCTTGGTTCTTTCTCTCTTTCTGTTGAATGACATGCTCTCCACCTTTTAACAGCACACCGGTGCCCATCATTTCCTTGATTGGTTTTCTCCAGCTTCTCTCAGGGGTGGCTTGATTAGCCACTCCCCTTCTTCTCAGGGAATCTGTAGGAGTGTGTTTACTTTTCCCCCTGTCCTGCTACAACCTCATCTGCATCACAGCTCTCATCAATGACTTCTGCTCCATCTGTGGATGACAGTGAAGTGGGTCCAATCCACCACAACTTGCTTTGGATGAGGTTCTCGACGCTCTGGCCTCTGGTGGGTAAATCAGCAGGATTGATTTTGCCGCTTCAGTGAGCCCACGACTCTGGATTTGTGAGTCCTTGTATTTCAGTCACTCTGTTTGACACAAAGGGCTTCCACCTTTGTGCTGAGCTGCGAATCCAATGGAAAACGATCATCGAATCTGTCCACATTTAAAGCTGAATCTTTTCCATGTTGAGTGGCTTGAGGATGGGTGCCCTAACCTTGCCCCGATCAGTGCACCCATAAGCTCCAAGCGGGGTAAAGTCATTTTCTTCAATGAAGCTACCTTTGACTTGGAGGCCACTCTCCATCTTTGTTTTGTCCTTGCAGATAGGCAACAGCACTGTATGCCTTTTCGCTGGCATCGCAGAAGACATGCAGTTTGATTGTCTGTGAGTTTGGTTGGATCTCAATTTGGTACCACCTCGGAATGGCCACCAGGTGGAGCTTTGGCAGCTCTGCACACCACCGGTCCCATTTTTCAGCCAGGTCTGAAGGCAGCCCATCCCAACCGATTCCCCTCTCCCACAGTTCTTGAAACAGGCACTTGACTCTTATAGTGAAGGGAGTCAGGAAGCCGATGGGGTCAAATACTCGAGCTGATGTCTGCAGTACACTTCTCTTTGTATTTTATTTGCCTTTTAAAATGTCCAGCAGTCCCTTTAAGTCAAATACAAAATGATCCATCTCTGCTTTCCATACTAACCCTAACACCTTCAGTACATTTCCACAAGTGGCTGTTTCTATCGTGTGCTCCACTTTCTGTCCACTTGGCTCTCAGATCTGGTGAATGTGTCACCCATGTGCACAGGTTCATGCCGGCGTGAGACAGAATCTCCTTTGCTGTTGTGGTAACTGAAAAGGCTTCATCCACATCACATGAGCTGATGTTCATGATCTAGTTAGGTGCTTTTTAAGTCCTGTGGGGGGTCACACATTGGATAATATATTGATTTCAAACTATGTCAGTGGGCTGACAATGTCAGCATCAATTATTTTTGAAAGTGTAATGCATAAGAATCAGTTGATTGTTACTATTAATGATCTGGACATGCAGAAGAGGCTAAAATGATCACAACACATTGTCAACATTCACTTTCCATGTCTCTCTCCTTTCCATAACCTGGAGCCTCTCTTCCATCTTCATTACTCTCTGTCTTCTTCCTGTTCTTTACTCTCTCTCTCCTCTACTTTTTCTCTGTGTTCAATCTCTCTCTCGTTGTTCACTGTTTGCTCCTCCTCACTTGTCGCTCCTGCCAGTGAATTCAAAGCAATTTAGCCATTTAGTTCATTTCACTTGTTTGTTTGCATTCTTTTTTTATTTAAATCTGTTTTGTTTGATTCTCAAAAGACAACAAAGATGTAAGCAAATTGTGTTTTATACAATTTATGTTATTATCATAACCTGCAATAGATGTATGTTTTAAAATGATGCCTATTGTAAATGAAGACTATTGTTATAGATACATAGATAGATAAATAGATGGGCTTATTAAGCCTACATTATTTTGTGTGACTGTACCTGCAGTTCCTCCCTGACTTCCATCACTTTCTCTCTCTCTCTCTCTCTCTGCCTGTCCTGTCTCTTCCTTACCAACGCTGAGCTTCGACTGACGTAGTCTTTTCATTATATCTGAGTCAGCAGTGGCGAGCCGTGACTTTTATACCTAGGCCCTCTGACCCCTCCCCCCTTCCCTCGAAAAAAAAGAAGAGTTATTACGTCACACCGTATACTACAGCGGAATATTACAACAGCGGCCCGGGGTGCAAAACGCATCAATGACAGCGACCCTCTACCACACAGAACAACACCATTTATCTAAACACCTATCATGACAGGGCACCCACAGCCAAGTAACAATTACAAATGAATGAAGTCGGCACGGCGGCCCACATTGAAAATGACTTAGGCCTACAGTACCTTTGATGATCAAATCACTGAAACACAAAGTCCATCCTCCTGTCCTTTTGGATGAAGCACTTGCAGGTCATTCAGCTGATCCTTTGCTACTCCAGTTTATCATTGGAACTCAATCTTGAAAATGACTCGGTTTATAATTTCGCAACGATGTCATCACTATCACTGAAGTGAGCCATCATGAACGAACTTATGCTAATCATAAATCTATCGATTAGATTTAAGATTAGAAAATAATAAAAGTAGGGTAGACATGTGGATATTATCCGGCTGAACAAAACGTGCATTTATCTAACAGGTTCGTTTTCCACAGACCTTATTTCCAGCTATTTTCCAAAATCCTATGGAGAAATCCCATTGCTTTCTGTCGAGGGAATCCGAGCGCAGCTTACTTCCGGGTTTTAGGACGCGTCACTGGACCACTTGCATAGACCTCACAGCAGGCGGAACTTGTCATAAAGTCCACGAAAATAAAGCCCGCCCATTTCGAGGGAAGATATGATTGGTCAATTGTACCAGGATTTATTTATTTGGAAATGTTATTTTAAATACAATTAAATCAAGTTATTTTGGTAAAACTAATGAAAAATGTAACAACAAAAAATATATTTTTTAATGTTTTCAAATATTATTTTTTAGAATATCTTAGGCCGTCACAGAGGGCCCTGACGGCTCGCCACTGTGAGTCAGTGTACAAAGAAAACAATACAATGTTATATCTTCAATGTTTTACTCAAATTGAAATGAAAGAAAAACATTACAACGTTTGTTAAAAGGTAATCCTTCTGACATTGGATGAATGTAATTAACTGTAGCTCTCTAGCTAGTTTATTCACGCAATGTAAACCAAAGTATAGCCTGCAATATAAGTTAGTGTGCATGTTGTCGGACGTCCACTGACTAACGTAGAGCGTTCACACAGGATCTGCTGGTCATATGATGTCCTGATGAACAGAAACACAAGCAGCCCACTGGACTCAGATCTCTAGATACCTCATCACTCCTTCGCTGCTCTGGTTCAAGTCCGAGCTGCGGTGGTTTGTTGATACATGTCGTCTTCTTCTGTTTGCTTTAACTGAGGCTACGTACTTTATAGCGCCCCCATTGTCAGTAAATGGAAGTACTACAAAGAGCCCCGTTTAGTGCAATTATTTCACAAGTTTTGTTATATACACAGCTCGGAAAATATTACTGAGGTCCGGACCTCGGTGACCTCAATGGTGGATACGGCCATGATTTGGGTATGGGCACGTCACAGAACCCAGGAAGAAAACAATGGAAAAAGAGAAATGTCCAACGAGGCGTTCTGGGGCAGCACAGACAGATCTTTTCTGTGTTAGAGTTTTACTCCCTACAGGGTGTACTTTGAGTGTTTGTGACTCTGCAGACCGTTTACATGCAGAAAAAGCTTCATAACACAAGGGGACGGGTGATAACCAGAGAAGCATGACATGGGACCTTTAATTATATTCAAAATCAAGCATCTACCTTATGTTGACCATTTTATGTGGGAATGAAATAGGTGTGGCCAAAAATGAGAAATACAGTATACAGTGTACTTGATGTTGACCTGGCAGTTTAACAAAGATAGGAATACATATATATCCAGTTGGTAATAAATGTATAATATAGATATATACTCTCATACTATATACTGTTTACTAATATGTCCTGTTTCTTCTCAGACATTTACTCTTTTATTTATTCATTTTCATATTTATCTCAACATTCATTTATTTATTCTTTTTTAATATAATCATGAATTTATTTCAGGATTCATTCCTTTTTGTATTTATTTTCAACATACTGTATATGTATTCTTAAATGTATTTAATTACTGTATTATTTATTTCCATATGTATTCTGTTATTTTGTTCATACTTCCATAGTTAATGGCTAGACAAAGGGCCCCGCCCTGACTTATCTTCAAGCTTCATGAACCATCAGGATCTGAAAGTATTGAATGAACAAAGAGGATGTTATATTGTTGATTTGGCATTACAATCAAAAAGTGGTAATGTACTTCCCAAAGGACAACAGAAAGCTGACCAGATATGATTCAGTCAGAGTAATGAGTGCTGTCCTCTGGTCCTCAGGTCCGATAGCAGGTCATGTGGGTGACGGTAACTTCCACTGCCTCATGGTGGTGGAGCCCAGCGACCCCGAGGAGCTGCACAGGCTCCACCTGTTCACTGAGAGGCTGGCCAGGTGAATCAACGCAGAACTGAACTACTGATCATCAAAACATGAATCTGTTATTCCAGGGTTATTAAAGGACATTTAAGATATATATTTAAATGAATTGACAAATGCAAGTGCCCTGCCATTTGAACCTCCAGAAATAAATGTATGTAGTCTGCTGGTCCAAACGGTAAATGATCATCAGTATGCACCTTTTAATTAGCTAGTCTTTATTCATGTCATGCTTAACATTTGGCCCTTTCCGCATGGGAATAACAAGACAGCGCTGCAATACCAAACAGCAGAATGATGAGTATCGCTTTCAGTAACACATGTAGAAAACCTTAAGAGAAAACTCAGTTAAAGCTTGTATTTACTTTTATATGCTTTCAAATAACACAATTTGTATTTATTTTTCAAATCTCTTTATTTATTCTGCTACCATAAGCAGAATAATTGAAACCTTACTGATGTGTTGTATACATGTGGTGTATCATCAGTATCTAAACTGTGTGTGTGTGTGTTCCCCCAGGCGGGCCCTGGCCCTGGACGGGACCTGCACAGGGGAGCACGGGGTGGGCCTGGGTAAGAGAGCACTGCTGTGTGAGGAGGTGGGCCCAGAGGCTGTGAAGGTCATGCAGCGCCTCAAGGACAGCCTGGACCCCAAGAACCTGATGAACCCTGGGAAGATTCTGCAGTGATGGAGTCTGAGGGAAAGACAGAAACACAAAGAATTTCGGCTACTGACTAAATCATTCAATGATTTGTTCTCAAATATATTTTTGATGATTCTAATTATTTAAAAATCGTATTGCTTCTGCAAAGAAAAAAAAAAGTGTTTTCTATGTCGTAGCGACGACTGAACTGCGGCAACAACAACAACAACAACAACATTTAAAATGACGGCAGCACTTATGGAGTTTTCTGTAACTGTCCAAGTCTGTTCACAGTTTATTTTCTTCTTCTGCTGATTTCTCTCACATCCAGTGCTCTTAACCTCTTTCTTTCTCTTGTTTTATTGTTGTCTTTTTATTTTCCTTACTGGTGAGAGTGTAGCCATCTTGAATCCAACAATGATTCCATGGTGTTTCGGATGGAACTCGTTTTTTTGGCCACCACTGACGTTAAAATGACAGGACTTTTTTCTGCGGATTGAGGCATCTGCACATTATCCCTTTATCAGAGCGTCCTTCTAGCAACAGTCTGTTATCCTTAGCAATGGTTTGCTATCAATACAAAGAGCAGACCACAGAATGTTCAAATAGCAAATAGGCCAATAAGAATTGAGTATTCAGCTAAGCAAGTAATTCACTGGGGGCCTTTATGACCTGTCATAGCAAGAAAAGCCCGGGTGTTTCTAAGAACACTAACAACATGTTCAGTGTAGTCACATGCGTCAGCGACAAGGCCCTGTACCAGGAAACTGAAATCAAAGCGGCCATCTTCATTTCATTATTTACTTCTGTACATTCACTTGAGGACTGATTTGCATAATTGCCTGCTAATAAAAAGCCTATTCCCACTTTATTACCAAACAATACAACAAAATAAACCACCAGTTACTGAATCCTTTGAATCTGTCCTCACTTTGATCCTGCATATCGTGATCATTCTTGTTTGATATTTAGCAAAAATGCTAGTATTTGCTTCTCCTCTCTGTTGTATATTATTGTACGCATGCCATATTAGCTGGTTCCCCTTTTTCCAGTGGGCCAAAGAATGATGCTAGGTAAGCTAAGCTAACCGTCTCCTGGCTCCAACTATCAGACTGGTATTGTCTCACCCAGTGCCATATAGATAGAAGAGTTATGACAACGGAAGTCCAAAAACGGTTATGGTCACGTGGTTCATGTAGACGAGGATCGTTCCCCGGAAGTTCATGGCGGGCAATGTGAATGCAATGATAACAGGAGATAGAACTACGATGTTTGGTAATTATTAGTGAATAAAGGTTTTGATTTGCAATATTTATACAACAAATCGATATGTATTTACATCAATATGTTTTAAAAAATAAAATAGAATTTGCTAATATTAAGTGATAATATTAGGATTAGTGTGAACAACTAGTTTACATGTTAGGCTAACAGCGCCTTGGTTGAAGAGCCTGTTGCTGTTTATTTATAGCTTTGAATTCTTTAAAACCTGTGGGTTTTCTCCGGAAGTTTTTCCTTGTACGATGTGAGGCTCTAAGGACAGAGGGTGTCATACTGATATTCTGTACACACTGTGAAGTCCACTGAGACAAATGTAACATTTGTGATATTGGGCTATATAAATAAACATTGATTGATTGATTGATTGATTGAAAACCAATATTATCTTCTTAAACTTGTATGGTAGTCAGGAGCATCACTTTCTAATGTTTATTGATATATTTAGAGGGAGGGGATCTAAAGTAATGCTTTACAATTCAGATTAGATTAATTTCTACCATTTTCTTAAATTCATGGTAGTTTCAGTAATCCCATGGTAATTGAGGACACAAGTTATCTAAATGACTAATGTCATCTTTATGGCTTTCAGGAAGGACAGGAGACCGACAGGTGACTATCAAAGGACTAGCAGCAGCAGCAGCAGCATGATGATGATGTTAAATGTGTTTTTAGGAACATCCATTGCAAATACATGGAATTCAATAAACATTGAATAGCATGCATGCAGTTTGTCTGTGCCTTTTCCTCCGTGTTGTCCTGGCATATAGTCAGTGGCATTTTTATATGTACAAAGGTGGTGGGGCACAAAACACTTAGATGTCTATAAGCTTCTGCAGTGAGGTTCATGGCTGGTGAGGCACTGGCACTGACTCTTCAGGTTTACAAATATTATATTTTGACCTAAATCAAAATATAATATTATTTTCAAAAGCTTTTTTTGTCTGATGCTTCGATTAATTTTAAACAGACAGTTCAACAAAAGGATACCCAAAAAATGTAATTTCATCATTTAAATATTGAATTGTTCTCTCTTAGTAAGATCCCATTTTCAATAAAATTGCGGTCTTACCTTGACTTGAAGATGAAGTCCATTTGCCTATCCTTCTGGACAAAAATCTCTATTACTTTTTTGTAAAAGTCCTCCTTATCTTCTTGTAGTTTCAAAAGTCTATCATAAATCTAATCGATAGATTAGTGGATATTATCCAGCTGAACAAAACGTGCATTTATCTAACAGGTTTGTTTCCCACGGACCTTATTTGGAGCTATTTTCCTATGGAGAAATCTCATTGCTTTTTTGTGGAGGGAAGCCATGCGCAGCTTACTTCCGGGTTTTAGGACGCCGCACTGCAGCTCTCTCGTCTCCTCTTCACACACCACACTTTTCGCGGCACACGTACTTACAGCCAATCAGCTCTGAATGATGTGAGATGACGTATGGTGGGGATGGCAGCTCAGTGCCCCTATGGTCATTATTTTTTTGCCACACACATTAAATAGGAAAATATTCTGAGCATGCGCAGTGTAGTTTTTACAGTCACCGTTCACTTAGACAGTGAGAGGGAGGGGCAGGATCGGGTTTTGTCCCACATGGCTCTAAACAGCTCAATAGGCACACACTGTAGACACTAATTAGAAGAACACAGACTAAAACAGCAATGTACAGACGAATCAGATGATTAAACATGATCTTAAAATATATTTTTTGCATTTTTTTGTAATCATTATTTTTAATACTTTCTGCTGACACTATGTGCCCCACCTGCCCCTAATGACCAGTCGCCACTGCATATAGTCTCCCCCATGGTTTGCTGTGCTGCCGGGGGATGCTCCAATCGCTCAGAGAAAGGAGTACACATGTAAAGTTTCCCCACTGACACAGAGAGGAGGAAAGAATGTCTGGCTCAAGTCAGCAGGAGCAATTTAACTATCACAAAAGACAACAACAGCAACAACATATGTGAGGTAATCATATTTTTCACAAAACGAATACCACACCATTGGGAAGCTTAACGTCTGTTTAATAAAAAAATAAGGAACAGGGAGAGGCTTGCTAAGCTCTGGGAGTTGAGACTCAGGTGCAGGGTGAGGGTCTCATTGCAGGTCTTCAGGCTCCATTGAATCCCCCTGGGGTTCTTGTGCTGAGAGAGGGAGACAGGAGAAAGGGTTAGATACATCTAGCAACCTATAGGATGGGAAATTGCTGACCTATTCCCTCTCCCTTTGCCATCAATCCAAAATCCGCTGAGCTGCAACATAATACAGACAGGTAATAATCAACAGAATCACAAGGACATTATATGACTCTGCTAAAAACACTCACCCATAAGTTTGTTTACTGTTTAGAAGCCTCAAATATCCACTCCAAATCCATATCAATAGCGATGTATCACAAAAATAGCTCTCTTCCTTATTATTGTGTAACATTAACTATATTATACTAGCTTGAACTCCAAGATGGATATCCTCAGTTCACCACCTCCACCCACTACAATCACACGCCCCAATGTTATATTTATCTAATATGTAACTCCCTCCACCCCGGATAAAAGCACGCTAAGAAGCCCCTTTTCTCTAATTCCACAACGTTGGAGGAAATAACATTAGGAGAACAGATTAATAGGCTGTTCGTGATTAACATGTGTTGCTAACTTTATCCGGCATTTTAGCCTAATCTGTTATCTGTAAACGTTAAATATACTAACACTAACATCCTTTAATACACATGTGTAGTTAATTTGATTCAGATGTTCTGATAATATCCGCAATATACATCTTTAAACGTCTTCTTACCTTCAAAAGTCCATCACGAACGGTCTATTATGCTGCATGCGGAAGTTAGCGGCAAGCTAACTTCCGGGGAACTATGAGAGGCTCCACGATCCGCCATTGCTGTAAAAAACTGGTCCATTGGAGTGAACGGAGATGTCGTAACTCTTCTATTATATGGCTCTGGTCTCACCTATGGACAGAGTGATTGAGTGTACTACATGTAAACTGTTTAAATGTTTACAATTCCTCAGAGAATGTATTATACATATTATGTATACTTTTTTGAGTTGAATACCTGTATTATTTCAAATTATTTCAACCATTTTCAAACTGTCTCATTGTATTGGTGTCGTATCTCCTTTGGGCACGCATCAGCGTCAGAAGCTGTCGTACATGTATTTTATATCCAGTTTTAAGCCATATTTTTACCTCACATTATTTTGATCTTGGTTGTTTTGCTGACTAATAGTTACCCAAATTAAGGATTTTTGTCACGGGACGTCTGAATCGTAAGATTTTTGAGAAACAAGCAAAGCAAACGTTAGCAGCAGCCGAGCAGCTAGCAGGGGAAACTGATTAGAAATGTGACTCCAAGTTTTCTTCCAGGTTTCTAAGTCTTGCACAACAAGTACATCACTTGAAATATCAATTTCCAATTTTATTTTTCAGGCTTTGACATAAAGTGAAATATATAAAGCAATCCTATTCTGAGTTATAATGTCAGTAAACAAGCTACATCAGTAATGAGTCTGATCTCCCCTACAGACAGTATGCACCTCATGTCAGCAGCTACAGAATGCTGTTATGACCTCGCTCTACTCATAGAAACTGGTAGGTGACTCAGCAATAGTCACACTTGTACATGTTTGTATCAGAGAACTGCACAACAGCATGCTAAATAAAAAATGATTAGAATGTCAATGAACCTTCCTGTGGCATTGCAAAACATTGAGATTTTTACTAAATGGTTCTGAGACATATTGGCTTTCTTTGCAAGACAAATGATGCTTCAGATTGATTCAGATGTTTCCAGGCTGTCAGTCTGCTTTCACATCATGCTCCCATGGACATTGAACTGGACAGAAAGGAGATGTGCTGACTCAACAGTCAGGCTGACTTGATCCGGTCCTCCTGTCACAGAGAAGAAGTAATACTGAGCCGTGCCTCAGTCAGACTGTGGGGGGACATGCAATGTTTTAAAGATGGATACAATCAAATGCTGTTAGCTACCTCCTGCCTGTATTATCCTGTAAATATTATTATCATAGCTGAAATGAACATTAGAAACACAATAATGATTCCATGCACATTATCTGATCTGTTGAGGACACCAAGGTTATGTCTTCAATTTTATTTCTGTGCATTTGGAGCTTTATGCATGCATAACATTTCACCAACACACGTATTTAAACTCGCTGGGTTTTTAAAGGTCAGTTCTGTTATTTGATGGACTTATATCTTAAAGATGTTGCCTGATCTAAGCAGATCAAAATTAAACGATGAGGTCAAATTCTCCATCATGACAGAATTTAAACCATTATAAAGGGTTCAGGAAATATGGTGACACTTTCTATTTCCACATCTATGGTGCATTATCAACGGCATTCATAGTGAATTATAAAGCATTCATAATTATTCATACTTAATAATAATCGTCTTAAAACATGAATGAATGTCACTTATGATCAAATAAAAATAAAGTGTGATGGATTTTCGTGCACAAAAATGGCTAATGATAAAGCAGATATTGTGGTGACAGTTATGGGACATAATTCAATGAGTCATATCGTGTATGTTGCAACCCGGACCGGTTAGTGAGGGTACCGGGGTTTGGGGGTATTCATGCTAGCTTATCATACAGAGCAGCACATGTACTTACCTCTTGTGTATTAACGGATAATAAAGTGTGGAAGTCCATTCTGAATACAGGGGCGCCTCCAGAAATGTATCATAGGGGGGGCCAAATGGGGCCACTGAAAATCTTGGGGTACCGATAAGTTTTCTCTCTCCATTGACTTCAATACATAATTTTTCCGAAATAAGGTCCCATGGACCGGAAGTAGATGGGCGTGACTTCGCCACTCTATTACTGATCTCAAAGAGATTGCAACATTATACTTCTTAAAAAAAAATTGCTCAATTCATTTAACACATTTATTATGCACACAATAAATACATTGATCCTGGCTTAACCAGCGACCTTTACTCTTTTGTTCATAAGCTCGGTTTCAGAAAACGTAGTAGTTTAACAACTATTAGAATTGTAGTAATGTCTAGTAATGGAGACAAATTGGTTGATACGAGAAATAATTTGAAGCAGTTTAATAAAGAATGTTAAACTTCAATTTATATTAATGATCTGAATCCAGTGGCCAGTTGGAATAGATAATCAAGTTTCCATTGTGCAGCAACAGCGCAAAAGGTTTCAACAATAATTAGTATTAGTAAGATTTTAAAACAGTCATGACACATGCTGCTATCTTGATTTCCATTCCAGAAAATGTATAATAATGCATTTTCTAAGCTTCGTACTGTGTGCCCCTAAGTACTGAAAAACAGCAAAGGAAACACGAAATAAGGAAATGCTGCTTTAACCTGTTTTAACCTTTAACCCTGAGCCTGTTTTTCAGGTCTCAGGCTCGAAAAAGACATTTCCAGAACAAATGACCAGAACTACACTTCTAAAAGGGTTACATTAATAATCTTTTTCTCAAAGTAATGGTAAACCTGTGGGTGACCCACCAAAACCAAGCATTTAATTGTTGTAAAAGTATAGACTAGATGAAAACAATGGCAAAGAGAATCACCTACTGATATACTTTGGTTTCTTATTTTACATTTTCTGAAGTGAATATAATACGGAACATTTTACTTCAAACAACATTTAAAAGAACCTTGTTTTGTGTATACATGTGTTTGTGGGATTTATTTTTTAATGTTTTATATATGCTAGTTGTTCATTCCTTTTTAAAAGACAAACACAGCTTAATTTAAATAAGTTCCTTTATTGTAAGGCACAAAATGTTCAGCATTCTCAACACATACAATACACAACATGTTCTTCAGTTATATTCTGTCTCTAGGTTATAAATTGTTTTAGACACTGGGATCAAAGATGATTGACATGACTTTATTAAATCAAGTTTTAAAACATGACTATTTTATTTCAACAGGACCCAAAAACACAAGGGGTATAAAATGGTAAATACATACTGTGATTGAACACAAAAACACCATCTATTATTGACCTTTATAGCAAATTCAAAACATTATAAATGATACAAAACACCACTTTTAGTATTAGACAGAAAATAGGTGACGAGACATTCTATTTTTTTAGATTAGGCCACTGTGGTGAGAGTAATACATATAGCTTGCATTCCATTTGTTTTGAAAATGTATATTTATTATTTATACTTTATAAACAAACTGGACGAAGGTACGTTTTAACCGTTTGTTTTTTCGTTCTAATTGAAAAAAAAAAAAAAAAGCAGAAACGGGTCGTTTTTTTGTTTTTCAATTTTGCCCCAAAACGAAAAAACGGAAATTCAGCTCGTTTTTTCGTTTTTCTGTTCTTACTGTTCAAGCAAGTATACCACTCAATGTTTCGTTTCCATAAGTGGGTGTGTCTACTGCGCCTCCTTGCTTCTGATTGGCTAGTGTGCCGTATGCTTGCGCTGTACTCTTCAAAAATAAAGGTTCTACGTCTTTGCCTTTAGACTGCGTTACAAATATACGTATATTATTATATTCATACATACAAGTACAGAAGACAGTCTGTCCCTATGTCTGTCTTTCTATGTATATGTCTGTCTCGATGTATTTCTATCTCGATGTCTGTCTGTCTGTCTTTCTGTAACTATATTTTAGAGTTTAAAGCGTAGCCACTTTTCCTCCACTACATGTATTTAAAACCTTTAGTAACTTTACAGATTTGGATTAATTATGTGAAATGTAATCAACACTTAAATCAGACTTTAGTTCCACCTGGAGTAAATTCACAAGCTACCCTGCAGTATACAAAGTCATTCAAACTAGCTGCACCTTTACCAGCTTTGAGAACACTTTCATGATCAATCATTAGAAAACATATCATATATATTATTCTGAAATGGACCAATCTGCACAATCACTACTTTTACTGTCGCTACTTTAACTATATTTTGATGAGAATACTTTTCTACTTTCACTTGAGGAACATTTTGAATGCAGGACTTTTACTGTAACAGAGTATTCCTACACTCTGGTACTTCTACTTTTACTCAAGTACAAGATCTGAGTACTTCTACTTTTACTCAAGTACAAGATCTGAGTACTTCTACTTTTACTCAAGTACAATATCTGATTACTTTTCCATTTATTAAACATTGCAGATGAACAATTAACAAGTCATACAGCTAAAGAAAACTACAACAATAATTTTCTGTATGATGATATCATGGAACCTGGAATTGAACACACACCACTTAACAATAAACAATAAACTTAACAATAAACGACTGAACTGTTGTCCACTTTAGGGTAGGGCCCTTAAAGCATCCAGTGCTGCAGACAGTCCAGCAACCTGGGTATACACTGGCTCCTGATCCCTGCACTTAAGGCATTGGGGAGATGTTATCCTCCACTCCTCCACACAGAGCCTGCATCCCACGATGCTTCGGCAGCAGGAGGAAAACATGGGTCCAGTCATTGTGTCTTTAAAAAGAAAAAAGACAGGTTTTTAAAGATATGCTGATAGTTACTGATTGATGTCATGGACTGTATTTCTTAAGCATGCACTCAAACTGAGAAAGATACTGTTGAGAAATAGATTTGAAAAGATTAACTTAGAATAATATGAAAATCCGGCACCTATACTTTTTATTTTTGAAATACTGTTTGTTACACTGAGCATTATTCAAAGAGAGGATGAAAACAATAGCTCTGCAGATCAAACAGCTACATGCCTGTTTGACTTCTGGCCTTGGTACCACCAAGTCCTGGCTGGCTGCCACTATGTCAGACATCTTCCTGGTGACTTCTGGCCTTGGTACCACCAAGTCCTGGCTGGCTGCCACTATGTCAGACATCTTCCTGGTGACTTCTTCCAGGCCTTGGGATGCATCCAGCAGTTCCTCCACCTTGTTGCTCAGTGTGTGGACTTCAGATAGCTCATTTCTGTTCTGAAAATAGTTTAAGTATTAGCATTCATTTAAGATTTTTTCTTCATTTTATTAGAGATAAAAGAAAGTTACATGGCAAATTAGATGATGCTAAATAAACAAGAGCATGTGGAAACATTTCATTTCTTGAAATTACATTTAAAGGATATTGTTTATAAATGCTAAAAAAAAAAGGGTGGGGGGGGGTGGCTCAGTCGTCACAGTCAGGCGGGGATGTCAGAGATTCAATATGATTTAAGAAAGGTCTCCACGTTTTTTCAATAGAACTTAAGGAGCAGTTTAGAGAAAACCTAAGCTTTTCGAGTCTAATGGACAGTAACATTTCTTTCACCCACCTGCTATGAGATGGAGGTTGAGCGCGTTTCCAATTGAGGAGTATAAGTCACCTGGCTAACAGGGTGGCAAAGGCTAGAACAGTCTGTATAACTTTAGAGGTGACAGGCTGCAGGGGGGCACCAAACAAGACCAAGAGAGGATCTGAAAGGATAGTATGCTGTGCTAAGAGTTTTGAAGACATCGGACCAGAATGTGGTGAGCCTAGGGCAGAGACAGAACATATGGGAATGATTGGCTGGGGATTGTTTGCACCTATTACAAGAGTCAGTTACATTGGGGTAAATCCGAGAAAGCCTCAAGTTAGTGTAGTGAACTTTGTGCACCACTTTACACTGTAGGAGGCCGTGCCTTGCACAGATTGAAGAGGAGTGAACCAACCGTAAAACTTGTTGCCAATAATCATCGGGCAGTGTGATTCCAAGCTCCTGCTCCCAAGAATCCCTGGGGCCGGTCGCTGGGCTGTCAGTAGTAGAACTGATAAGGCTGTAAATGCTATAAATGAGCCGCTTTTGTTCGGGATCAAGCGCCACTAACAAGTCAACCAGGGTTTCTGGGGGACGACTCGGGAATTTGGGGTTCTGATTCTGGACAAAATGCCTTGTCTGAAAAAAATGAAATAGGTGGGTTCTAGGCAGGTCGAATTTCTTCGAGAGCTCAGGGAAGGACATAAAAGTCCCCTGGTTGTAGAGGTCCCTACATTTGGTTAACCCTTTGTCAAACCAAGTCCGAAAGGCCATATTGGTGCAAGAGGGCAGGAATAGGTGGTTATTTACAATGGGGGAGAGATCTGAGGCCCTATGGAGGCCTCTTCCTAAATTGAATCCAAATTCTAATGGTGTTAGTTACCACTGGATTTGAGGTGAAGTTGGAGATAGACAGAGGGAGTTTGGAGCAAACCAGGGAGTGAAGAGAGAGTTTAGACGATGCAAGTTCCATATCCCCCCACGTGGGGTGTAAGCCGTCTGCAGCATTGTTAAACCAGTATAAAAGTTTATGAATATTACAGGACCAGTAAGGAGATTGGGCAATGCCAAGCCTCCAAGAGCCCTTGGGAGCTGTAGCACTGATCTTCTGATGCGTGGATTTGTTTTGCCCCAGAGGAAAGAGCTTATTAGTTGATCGAGCAATTTGAAAAAATACTTCTTAATAAGGATGGGGATATGTGAGAAAAGATATAGAAACTTGGGTAAAACAACCATTTTAACCAAATTAACACGACCCACTAGGGATAATGGGAGTGCAGACCATCTGACAAAGTCCAGTTTACACCTCTCAAGGAGAGGAGAGATATTTTTTGAGAAAAGGCGATCAATTGAGTCAGTAATATGCACCCCCAAATATTTAAACCCGTCTGTAGAATATTTGAAAGGGAAAAAAGCTGGGGGTATACTTTTAGCTGTAGAATTGATGGGGAAAACTTCACTCTTGTGGAGGTTAAGTTTATAGCCTGAATAGGACCCAAATTTGTCAAGGATATCTAGAACCACGGGAAGAGAGGCAGCTGGATTAGACATGTATAAAAGGAGGTCGTCGGCGTATAACGATAATTTATTAACTTTCCCAGCTCTGGTGATGCCCTCAAACCCACCCTCCTGACGCAGCCAGATTGCTAAAGGCAGCTTTGGCAAATAAGAGGGGGGAGAGAGGGCAGCCCTGTCTGGTACCTCGATAAAGGGGAAATGGGGCAGACTGGAGACCGTTTGTGTGGACTGAGGCGACTGGGCAGGCATAAAGCAATTTGACCCAAGATATAAATTCTGAATTGAAACCAAATTTCTGCAACACAAAAAAAGAAGCTCCATTCCACCCTGTCGAAGGCCTTCTCCGCATCTAGTGAAATAATCAATTCCGGACTGCATGAACGAGATAAGCCAATGATATTCAAGAGCCTCCTTGTGTTATGAAACGAGTGTCCTCCAAGCATGAAACCTGTTTGGTTACATGTCACTTGTCACTTAGACGCTTTTCTCCAAAGCGACTTACATACTCAATACTGTGGACAATCCCCACAGGAGCAATTTGGGGTGAAGTGTCTTGTCCAGGGACACAACGACATGCTGACTGCAGTGGGGTTTGAACCTGTGACCCCCTGATCCGAAGACCAATGCTCAACCCACTGCACCACACGCATCCCTGATCAGTAGATATTATACTTGGTAGGACCCGTTGTAGGTGTTGGGCTAGGATCTTTGACAGGATCTTTAGGTCAACATTTAAGAGGGAGATGGGCCTATAGCTACCACACATAAGAGGGTCTTTATCACTCTTAAGCAGAAGAGAAATGGAGGCCTCTGACAGGGTGGGAGGCAGGCGGCCCTCAGCAAAAGACTCATTATACATTCTCTGGAGGGCTCGTGCAATTGTGCCAGGGAGTAACAATTCAACAGAAAACCCGTCAGGGCCTGGAGTTTTACCGTTCTGAAGTGACATAATTGCCTCCTGTACTTCCTTGATAGAGATCAGACTCCCCAGCTCCTTACACAAATCCTCATTTATTTTGGGGAAATCTGTCCTGTCTAGAGGATTATGTCCATCCCAAACATCCGGAGGACATTGGGAGGAATAGAGGTTAGTGTAGAAAGAACAAAATATCTTATTGATCTCTGTCGGGTCCGAGGAAACTTCACCTAAAGTAGATTTGATCATGGGGATCAATCTGGATAGTGTAGCTGCACGCGCCTGGTGTGCTAATAATTTTCCCGCTTTGTCCCCAGTCTCAAAGAAACGTTGCCTAGCGAGCAATAACTGCTTCTGAGTCTTACATGTGGACATTAAATCAAATTTGGACTGAAGTTGAAGGCGTTCCTTATAAAGAGCAGGGGTAGGAGCTGAAGCATACAACTGATCAATTCTAAATACCTCCTTAGTGAGCGCCTCCGACTCTCGCCTTTCTGCCTTCCTTAGGTTTGAGACATAGGAGATGATTTGGCCACGCATAAACGCCTTGCATGCTTCCCATAGCGTGCGTCTAGAGAACTCTGGAGAATCATTAGTATCAAAGAACAAGGAGATCTGCGATAACATCCTAATAATATCCTTCCCCATTTACAATGTGATATCTAAATATTGTTTTCTTTTTAAATTGAATGATTAACTGACTTTCTCGTCCAGATGACTCTTAGCTTTATTGCTATTGAAACAAGGTTAGCTTGTCGAAGACCCTATTGAAATCGGTCGCACAGCGACCGATAAACCTGCAAAAAACACCCGAAAACAGGGAAAACGACCGGCAAAAGCACAGAAAAGGTTCGGAAATCAAGATGGCTGATAGGCCGCGCGAGCCCACTAAAAACAGGGAAAAACAGGGAAAACGAGGGGCAAAAGCCAATTAAAAGTGGGCTAAATCATGCCAGTACGTAGCCCATACGACTACAGTGAGTTATTGAGATCGGACCGATTATTTTGTTATTATTATTATTTGAACTCTTGTAACGCACTTTTGACCCCCGCAACATATGTGAAAACTCACCAAATTTTGCACTCGCGTCAAAAGTTGACAAAATTGCAATGTGTAATTGGTTCTGGAACTTTGCGTCAAAAATTGCGTAGGCCACGCCCACTTCCGTTTTTAACGTTAACTCCCCCTACTTTAACTTTCATGTAAACGAACGAAACTCGCTACGCATATCTAGGGTGCGGAGACGAACCAAAAAGCCTCTTGGAGGGGTATACAGGAAGTCGGCCATTTTGAATTTGGTGTCAGAAAAAACGCGATTTATCCCGCGCCAAAGTTCGCGTTCGCTCCATGCTAGGCGGTCCCTAGCCATGGAACACGATGATGTCATAACTCAAACTGACAAGCTCAGAACGCCACCAAACTTCACATGATGGTTAACACTACAGCCCTGATATCACTGGTCCATGCCTCAACAGCTCAACGTGAAATCTGAGATCTCACCGTATGCCGTTTCCATGGCAACACATCCTTCGCCAAAAAATACGATGTTGTTGTAATTCAATGGAAAATCCTCCAAACCGCACCAGACTTCAGACTATCATTAATGGTCCGGCCCTCAACAGCTCTATGCCAATTATGGGATGTCATCATATGTCGTTTCCATGGCGACGCGTGTCCCTCGCCATAAAACACAATGTTGTCTTAAGTCAATGGAAAATTGTCCAAACTGCACCAGGCTTTAGATGACAGTTCATGGTCCGGCCCTCAACACCTCAATATGACAATAGTGACTTTTCCTCAAAAGCTGTTGCCAGGGCAACGCTTCCCTCGCCGTTAAGCAAAATATTGCTATAAGTCCTGTGTCTTCGGTCAGCTGCTGAGGGTTCCGGGGGATTTCCTCCCCAACGCATCGGCTCCCTGGTCGACGACGGCCCAGCGGGCTTTAATGCAGGACGCCGCTGAGGCCTTTGCTCCGATCCCCACTGCTCGGCACGGAACTCAGGTGTCCCGGGTTCCCGTGGAGCTCCGCTCGGCGGGGCATGTGTTCATCCGACACAACACGCACAGAGGCCCCCTGCGGCCCCCTTACGATGGGCCTTTCCCGGGTCTTGGAACACGGGGACAAGCACTTGGTGGTCGACCTGGGTGGCAGAGCCGAGCACGTCTCGGTGGACCGGGTGAAGGCTGCTCACCTGGAGGGGAGCACGTAACACATGTCTACACAGACATCCACTTGAAGGCAACAATTTTTCTGAAGAATGTGCTGACATGGGGGTTTAAATTGCCATGCCTCTTTTTGGCTTTCGAGCCCGTCTCAGGATTAATGCCCAGGAAGCACCTGAAAACAATAACCCAAGACAAGAATTTCAATTTTACATAGATTTATATCAGGGGTATTCAACTAAAATTCAACGAGGTCCAGAAAATCTCCCCATGCAAAGGTCCGGAACTTCAAAATGTCTAAGTTGCTTTATGAATTAGTGTGATATATATTGAAGTGACCTGTAGCTTTATCAACGTCTTCATGTAATCAACAACTGACTGCCAATCAAATAAAGAAAGTACAATTAAAAAACAACAATATGTATTATCAATTAACATTGAACTATACAGATATACAGTAAATACTGTGGATATGTGTAATGTTCCTCTCGGGCTGCATTTAAAAATAAAATAGAGAAAATAAATAAAATAGGTTTTGAAAATGTGTGCACCTCAAAAGTGCTTAATTTTAGATGAATACATCTTGAGTTTCCCTTTTTCTTTGTTAACCGTTTCACATAATTACTTAACTGTTTCAGACGATTATAGAACAATATCAGTCTTTACACTTCATAACAATTGAACAGTTTTAAAGTTTCTCTTTCTTTCCCTCTTATATTGCAGTCCCTCACTCACTTTTTTTTCATTCAGTGCAAGAATTGAGCTCAAGCTTGTCCTGCCAGGAGTTTAAATCTGGGCTGAAATGGTGTCAGGGCCATTCTCATACACACATGCAGGTGCTCATTGGTTAGCCTCGGTTAACCTGCCCTGGAGCGATATTTAGTTTTAATCCTGGTGGACTGATCATATCGGGCTCTGAGACTGCTAATTTTTTGTGACCTCAGTTCTGACTTGAGAGGTAATGTTTGGTCAAACACTTTTTTTTGTCTCATAGTGGCGTAATGAGTGCCACGGTCTCTGAACACACACTGGTTCTGTGCTCCCAGTGGGCAGGATGAACATGAATGAGTCCGTCCACTCAGGGTTAAAAGCTCTGTTCTCACTGTCCACTTTCCTCTTCTTGGAGAGCGCCATGTGTAATTATTTGTCTCTCCCTGTCTGCCGCTAACACGCCTGTTCACTCTCCTCTCCGTCTTCTCTCTCTGTATCGCTAATTATTCTCTTCACTCACTTTCCTCTCCGCTTCTCTCTGCTGCGCTCTCGTCTCTTCTTCTGTGTTTCTCTCCCTGTATCGCTCACTCGTCTCTTTCGCCGTCTGTCGGCAGCGGTTAAAATAGAATCGCCACGTCAAAATTGAAATCCCCTATTAATGCATTGATCATAGGTCCGGGTCCGTATAGGTCGGCGTCTGGGTCCGGATCCGGACCGCGGTCCGCCTGTTGCCGACCCCTGATTTATATGTTGCATCGTTTATTTTCAGGCACATGCAGTGGTGCCCCTTTCAATTTAAGTAAAACCTGCACCAAAGAAAGAAATGAGTATTTAAAGCCAAGCAAGAGCGATAAAAGCAAGAAAATCACTTAATGTGTTGTGATATCACAGAGGATGGTGTGAATACAGTATTTTACTCTGAAATAATACAGTAACATGTTGTGAAATCCTGGTAATCATTTATCCTGTACATTCACAGTAAGTAACCGTGCCTGCGTTGATTTCACTGTGAAATTCAAAATTACAGTATTATATTGTGAACATTACAGGTAAAGACTGTAAAGTGGTAAAACAGTAATTTCTTTTAAAATATTACAGCTAAATATTGTGAAATCATGGTAATATTTTACAGTGCAGTAATCGCAATAATTTAGCAAATATGGTGGAAAAATATGTGAATAACTTGTAAGGACAATGATATGCTGGCTGGGGGCTTGATAGTATGGTGGGAAGAGCAAGATCAGGAGCTTTATGTATTTTCTTCTAAAGTCTAAAGTCAAAGATCAATCTTGATTGGGCCAAATGTGACCCCGAGTCACCCACAACAATGTTGCTGGGTCTTCCCAGACCCGAACACCAAATGATACACTTTTTTTTTTAGAGACCTTCCACCGTCAAAATCAGTTTTGTAGTGTTTATATAGCTGTTGTTGAGGATATCATGAAGCCTTGTTCCGATACAAAAAAACTAGTGCATAGTTATTATATCATTTTAACTTGAAACGTGTCACGGGAGACCCGAACACAACATAAGGGTTAAGAAATAAACTCACATCCTAGACTCTTATACCTTTTCCAGAATCTACCAATTGAAATCACAGACAAGCAGTTTAACGAATGGGATAAAACCATATCAAGGTACATTTGGCAAGGGAAGAAACCAAGGATTAGATTCTGTACTCTTCAACTAGCAAAAAACAAGGGAGGAGTAGCGCTCCCCTGCTTGAAGGACTACTATATATCAGCCCAATTAAGAAGCTTGTTCTGCTGGTGTCACAGTTCTGTCTAGGTTTGGGTGTTTTCACTGTTCTCTGTCATGTTTTCCTCCTGTCGTTAGTGTCCCTGTGTGTTCTCCTCCCTCCTCACCTGTGTCTCGTTAGCTAATTGTGTTCACCTGTGGCTCTTGTGTTTTTCTCCTCCCTCCTCACCTGTGTCTCGTTTGCCGATTGTGTTCACCTGTGTCTTGTAATTATCCCTCCCTGTATTTAGTCTTGTCTCGTGCTGTGTTCAGTGTCGGTGCTTCTTTTGTTGGTGACGGACTTCACCGGTGAGTGTTCTGTGTTTGTCTGTATTCGTTCCATTTTAGCCTTGAAATAAAGGTTTATCAAAGTTATCTGCGCTTGGGTCCTGCTTCCTTCACTCAACCGTGACAGAAAGCACCGACCAGAGATGGACCCAGCAGATGACCCATTTGAGGTGGAATTACAGCATTTTTCATTTGCTTTGGCTTGCTGCTATGATTGGTGGAGGGGAGCGTCCAGTGTTCGGCAGAAGGAGGCCGCTCTGGTAGAGGCGCACCGGTTGGCTATGGAGAAACCGGACTTGGTGAAGTTCTTACCTGACTGGATGTTGAACTTCATCTGGGCGTGTGATTTCCAGCCTGCGGACTATAAACGTCTCGGTGTGTTCCGTCTGGAGTCAACCAGTGCTTCCGCCCCAGTTCCTGCTCCTGTCCAAGAGGCGTTTTCTGGAACTCGGCTGGCTTTTGGAGGTCCACGGAGCCTTCAGGCGGCTTCTAGGAGAAGGAGTCGCAAGTCCAGGCTAGCAATCCGAGCCCCAAGAGTCATGGTTCCGGCTACAGAACCGGCCCACACAGCCATAGTTCCGGCCCCAGTACAGGCCCCAGCAGCCATGGTTCCAGCCCCAGTTCTGGCCCCAGCAGCCATGGTTCCAGCCTTAGCTCTGGCCCCAGCTGTCCTAGTCCCTTCTCTAGTCCCTTCTCCAGTCCCACCTCTAGTCACTTCTCAAGTCCCTCCTCGAGTCACTTCTCTAGTCCCTTCCCTCATCCCATCTCAAGTTCCCTCTCGAGTCTTTTCTCAAGTCCCCTCTCAGGTCCCCTCTCGAGTTCCCTCTCGAGTCTTTTCTCGAGTCCCCTCTCAAGTCAACTCCCCAGTGTCCTCTCGAGTCACCTCCCAAGTCAACTCTCCAGTGTCCTCTCGAGTCACCTCTCAAGTTTCCCCTCAGGTCTCCTCTCGAGTTACCTCTCGAGTTCCTTCTCGAGTCCACTCTCCAGTTTCCTCTCAAGTTCCCTCTCAAGCCCTCTCTCGAGTCCCCACTCAAGCCCCTACTCATGTCCAGTTGGAGGTCCCGCAGACTAGCCCTCTGCCGGGGGTCCTGCCAACCCCATGTCCTGTCCAGTTGGAGGTCCCGCAGACTAGCCCTCTGCCGGGGGTCCTGCCAACCCCATGTCTTGTCCCGTTGGAGGCCCCGCCGACTACTCTCCTGCCGGGGTTCCTGCCAACCCTTTGTCCGGTCTCGTTGGAGGCCCCGCCGACTACTCTCCTGCCGGGGGTCCTGCCAACCCTGTGTCCTGTCCCGTTGGAGGCCCCGCCGACTACTCTCCTGCCGGGGGTCCTGCCAACCCTATGTCCTGTTCCGTTGGAGGCCCCGCCGACTACTCTCCTGCCGGGGGTCCTGCCAACCCTATGTCCTGTTCCGTTGGAGGCCCCGCCGACTACTCTCCTGCCGGGGGTCCTGCCAACCCTGTGTCCTGTCCCGTTGGAGGCCCCGCCGACTACTCTCCTGCCGGGGGTCCTGCCAACCCTGTGTCCTGTCCCGTTGGAGGCCCCGCCGACTACTCTCCTGCCGGGGGTCCTGCCAACCCTATGTCCTGTTCCGTTGGAGGCCCCGCCGACTACTCTCCTGCCGGGGGTCCTGCCAACCCTGTGTCCTGTCCCGTTGGAGGCCCCGCCGACTACTCTCCTGCCGGGGGTCCTGCCAACCCTATGTCCTGTTCCGTTGGAGGCCCCGCCGACTACTCTCCTGCCGGGGGTCCTGCCAACCCTGTGTCCTGTCCCGTTGGAGGCCCCGCCGACTACTCTCCTGCCGGGGGTCCTGCCAACCCTATGTCCTGTCCCGTTGGAGGCCCCGCCGACTACTCTCCTGCCGGGGGTCCTGCCAACCCCATGTCCTGTCCCGTTGGAGGCCCCGCCGACTACTCTCCTGCCGGGGTTCCTGCCAACCCCATGTCCTGTCCCGTTGGAGGTCCCGCCGACTACTCTCCTGCCGGGGGTCCTGCCAACCCTATGTCCTGTGCCGTTGGAGGTCCCGCCGTCTACTCTCCTGCCGGGGGTACTGCCAACCTTTTGTCCTGTCTCGTCGGAGGTCCCGCCAACCGCTCTCCTGCTGGGGGTCCTGCCAACTCCTGGTCCTCTTCCGTCCGTGGGGGATCCTGCCGAAGCCTGTCCCGCCGGCTCCGGTTCCTGTCCGGCCGACACCGGGTCCTGCCCGGCCTCCGGAGCTGTCTGGTCTTCGCCCTCGATCCCGACCCTCTGTGAGCCGCGGTCTTCGTCCGCGGGCCCGGCCTCCTGACTCTTCCTGCCGCTGCCCTCGTCCTCGGGCCCGGCCCCCTGACTTTTCCTGCCGTGGTCTTCGCCCTCGATCCCGACCCTCTGTGAGCCGCGGTCTTCGTCCGCGGGCCCGGCCCCCTGACTCTTCCTGCCGCTGCCCTCGTCCTCGAGCCCGGCCCCCTGACTCTTCCTGCCGCTGCCCTCGTCCTCGAGCCCGGCCCCCTGACTCTTCCTGCCGCTGCCCTCGTCCTCGAGCCCGGCCCCCTGACTCTTCCTGCCGCTGCCTTCGCCCTCATGCTCGGCCCCCTGAGTTCGCCCGCTGTGGCCTACGCCCCACCATGGACTCTGCCTTGCCCCCGGGCCGTCCGCCCGAGACCCCCACCATGGACTCTGCCTTGCCCCCAGGCCGTCCGCCCGAGTCCCCCTTCTCGGCTTCTACCGTGCCCCCGGGCCGTCCGCCCGAGATCCCTTCCTGGTCCCCTACTGGGCTCCTGGGCGGTCAGCTTAGTCCCGTCCTCCGGACCCCCTCCACCCACCCTGGTGGCCTAGGGATACGTCCCTCCTCCGGACCCCCTCCACCCACCCTGCTGGATTTTTTTTGGATTTTTGTGTTGGGGTTTAGGGACGTCTGGAATCCGTCCCTTGAGGGGGGGGGTTCTGTCACAGTTCTGTCTAGGTTTGGGTGTTTTCACTGTTCTCTGTCATGTTTTCCTCCTGTCGTTAGTGTCCCTGTGTGTTCTCCTCCCTCCTCACCTGTGTCTCGTTAGCTAATTGTGTTCACCTGTGGCTCTTGTGTTTTTCTCCTCCCTCCTCACCTGTGTCTCGTTTGCCGATTGTGTTCACCTGTGTCTTGTAATTATCCCTCCCTGTATTTAGTCTTGTCTCGTGCTGTGTTCAGTGTCGGTGCTTCTTTTGTTGGTGACGGACTTCACCGGTGAGTGTTCTGTGTTTGTCTGTATTCGTTCCATTTTAGCCTTGAAATAAAGGTTTATCAAAGTTATCTGCGCTTGGGTCCTGCTTCCTTCACTCAACCGTGACAGCTGGTGCAAGCCAGACTACAGAGCTAGATGGAAAGAAATTGAGAATAATGTATCAGGGGGAGTACCAATCGAGGCAAGGTTAGGGGATAAAAGACATGTTAAAAACTTACTGGAAAAAGATAACCGCTGGATCAACCTCTCCTTAAAATGATGGTTAAGGGTCATTACCAGGAGTGACTTGCTGGAGGAAATGAAGATATTGATATGATTTTATCTTGTTATGCAGCATGTTGATGATGCTCTCGGAACTAGCTAAATACATGGGTCTGGGATAGAGTTCTTCAGAATTGACGTGGCAACTCTCCCGTGCAGTCAGATCGTGGCTGCTGTGACTTGTGATTTGAATCCTCCGGCCCATAACTCATCAGTGTTTGACATCAAAGCTCCTGCTCTACCGTGTCTCTCTCCTGAGTCGGTGACTCCCACTGCATTGCTACACAGAAGTTTCCTCCACATTAAGATGGTGCTCACATGATCTTGATTTCACCCCGAGCAAGCTAGATACAAAATGTAAAGGTTGGGCCAAACATGGCCTTACTTCATATTGCACATTTTTCAGCAAAGGAACCATGTTTGATTTTCTAACACTAAAAAAACGATATGGATTGAATAACGGTGATTTTTTTAGATTTCTGGTACGCCATTACTTCCCTGTCAGACAGCCAGAAGGCCCTTGAAAACCCTTTATTAATAGTTTTCACCAGTGCATACACATCAGACACAGGGATGAAAGTAATCTCAAAACTTTACCAAGCTCTTCAATATATTAAAAAGGAAAATACTTTCTATATAAAACACAAATGGGACAACGAAACAAAAAAAAACATCCCTGACGAAGTCTGGACAAATGACTGTACTTTTCAATGGAAGATCTCGAGCTCAGGCACCTGCAGAATGTTTAGTTGGAAGATGCTGAGCAGGTACTTTTTCAGCCCTGCTCAGTCTTCACATCATCTAGGGCCCCCCAGCTGCTGGAGGAAATGTGGTTCTCAGCTAGCACATCACTAACATTTCTTTTGGGCTTGCCCTTTAATAGTAACTTTTTGGCAAAAGATCCATATAGAAATTGAAATAGTACGACAGGAAAAAATTCCATGGGACGAATTTCTATTTGGGCTCGTACATTCAATCCCCACAAACTCCAAAACAAAACAATTATTTGGAATTCTTACTGTTGCAGCAAAAAAAGCAATAACTAGAAAATGTCTCAAAGCGGATATCCCTTCTCTTGACAACTGGTACGACAAAATCCATGAAATCTATGTTATGGAAAGAATCACCTTCTCAATGAGGCTTCAGGAAAATACATTTGAAGAAATATGGAAAAAGTGGAGAATTTACATATCCCAAAGACGACCATCCCTTGTTTGACTGTGTTTCTAAACACCGATTGAATGTATATGTATAGATGTGTATGTATGTGTGTATTGTATGTATGTTGATATGCATATGACATTTGCTATTTCAAACAACCCCTGTGTACTTTTTCGTATTTGTTTTATTTTGACTAATTTTGTTTGCTATTTCATTTGTCACTTTCGGTCTCTAAAAATACATGATTTGAAAAAATGTACTTGTATTATAATGTGACTCCAAATAAATAAAGAATAATAAAAAATAAAAACTCAGAGGGGATTTCCTTGCCCTTCAAATATTTCCAATTCCATAACGAATATTGTAAAATTGGATATGCAGATGGACATCTATTTTTAGAGCTATTGTTTTGCTTATAGTCTTGCTCTAACATAAATAAAGTCAAAACTATTTAGGATCTAGTAGGCTATTGCTGTAGAAGAGGTCTACCTGGTGTGTCCACTGCCTCACCTCGTCACCTCCTAAAATAAATGCTCCATGATTCAGAGGACTTTAAGGTCACACTGCAGTCAACATCCCTATTGATTGTGAATTAAAGCAAAGTGTATGTGCCTTCTCTCAGCAGCCTACTGTCTCCTACCCTGTCTCTAGGCTATTTATGATCCGGGCTTGCGCACTGAGCGCCTCCATTGTCTGGCCAGCAGCAGCAGAAGCAGCGGCGGCGGAGCGGAGAGCAGCGGAGGGCCGATGTGAGCGCAGGGGAGCGGCTTCACTGTGACCCGATCACCGCGAGAAAAAGCGACAGCTGTTCGGACAACACCGGACAGACATCACGGACCAGACGTCATTGTTGTTTTTTTTCAAAGGCAGACTGTCGTCGGTCAGACAGGCAGCAACAGTTGTCACGATGTCTGAGATCAGATGAGGCGGGAGCAGAGGAGCGAACACTGCGGCGCTGCTGTGCTCCCGGCCGGGCGGGATAAACGTGTTGCTGCCGCGTCCCGCCTGCGATGATACCGCCGTGCTAACCACCTGGGACAGCGAGGGAGTGAGCTGTAACATCGTTGTGTCATTCAGGACTATCGGCTTCACTCGGCTCCTCAGACATCCCCCGGTTGTGTCCCGGTTGTGTCAGCGGGTGAGCTGAATCCAGACTTCGGGGCGGGCTCATGTTCCGCTCGGCAGCGGAGCGGGCTGTTGCGTCTGCAGAGAGTCAGAGCTGACGAGCCTGCTGCCGAGACACAAGCACGGGCAGACAGACAGACAGACAGACAAAACACACACACACACACACACACACACACACACACACACACACACACACACACACACACACACACACACACACACACACACACACACACACACACACACACACACACACACACACACACACACACACACACACACACACACACACACACAGACACACACGCACACACACACAGACACAGACAGACAGACAGACAGACAGGCAGCAGGCCGAGAGACAGACAGGAGCGAGGGGAGGGGGGCGACAGCCTGTTTCGGCTCTCTCGACCCTGTGCGGATCGAGCCGAGCCCCCTCCTGTTTCCGACCAGAACCCACCTATCTCCCGCTTTGGATGGGAGGAAAGCAGAGCACGGCGGGCCGGCCCCGGGGTGCTTTCCCCGGTGTCTCTACAGATGACAGCGCAGTGCCACCCTCGGCCCACTTCGGCCACTACCGGCCGAGCGGCACCATGGGCCTACGCAGTCGCTCGGTGAGCTCCGTGGCCGGGATGGGCATTGACCACAGCCCCGCCATGCCCTTCGGCTTCTACACCCCCAGAGGGACGGACTCGGACAGAGCCGTGGGGGGGTCAAGGGGCACTACCGCCGCCCTCCACGGTACCGGCTACCAGGACACTGGGGGAGGGCACCACACGGAGGGGGTGCTCTATCTGGGTTCCCGGGGGTCGCTGGCTGACACCTTGCCCCTGCACATCGCGCCCCGCTGGTTCAGCGCGCACAGCGGTAAGCTTGAGCTCTGCACACACGCACGCGCACACACGCATACTTTTAGTGATGCTGGAGGATTAATCATCGCAGAAATCCTCACACAAATCACTCCGACACCTTGACTCACGCACATCTTGTTTACCTGCGGGAGGAAGGACACCTTTGCAGTGTCATTAAATTGCATGGCTGTGTAGGGAAGTTCAGACCAGTCTGAGGATGCTAAGAGAGAGAAACACAGCAGATTTACAATTTGTTTTAGCTTTAGGCCTAAATATAAGCAGACCCTTGTAACAACATATGTTTCCCTCAGGTTCCTACCCTGTGTTTGGAAATAATTCAGCTTCTTAACACTTTATATTTGACTTGCTCTGAATCTGAATTCTAAACATTCTTTCTAAAAAACACACACAATGTTGATCAATTCTGGTCCAACACTCAGAGAAAAGTTGCTATAGGTAATTAGATACATTGAGGGAAACATAGGCCTATGTCGTTTGCATGTATGGGAAATTGGATTTAGCGATCATTGCATTGCAGGTCTTGTCACGCTGCACTTTCTGCATAGGTCACTCCTTGTGTGAAATGAAACTAATATGCCTGTTGCCAAATCTGGCTGAGTTAATTAGCCCGGCGATAAGAGAGGAGAACGGGAGGAGGGGAAACAAGGAAAGAGAAGGGATGGAGGAAGGTGAGGCAGGGAAGGAAAAGGAAGGAGGGAAGGAGGGAGAGGATGAAGGGTTTGGGGGGCGTTCATGCTTATCATCGGCTTAGCACTCACTTTACAACCTGTTCACACAAACTCTTATAGACACATCGATACCAACATGGCAACAACTGGTTTCCTTTCAGAAACACTCAGTGATCACCTTTTTTTTAAGGAGGATTACACACACACACACACACACACACACACACACACACACACACACACACACACACACACACACACACACACACACACACACACACACACACACATACCATGTATACATCACTTCAGGGGACATTACATTGACTTACATGCATTTCCTGGAGACTTATCCTAACCTTAACCATAACCAACACATGCCTAACCCTTACCCTTAACCTTAGCCTTACCCTTACCCTAATCCTAACCCTAACCAAGTCTTCACCCTAAAATTAATGATTCCCCTTATGGGGACCTCCAATTTGTCCCCATAAGGGAGGTGAGTCCCCACATGTGACTGTGTAAACAGATTTAGGTCCCTACAAGTATAGTAATGCTAGACCACAACACACACACACACACACACACACACACACACACACACACACACACACACACACACACACACACACACACACACACACACACACACACACACACACACACACACACACACACACACACACGCACGCACGCACGCACGCACGCACGCACGCACACACATAGCATAGCAAGGTCCCCAGGCTCTCATTACCAAAGCCCTGCCCGACTCACAGCAGGAGGAAAATAGAATGTCAACATCTCAGCTGTTTTCCCCTGACTACATCATAGTCATAGCGACCCTGATGGCTTCATATCAGTGGGAGGAGAGCAGGAAAGGTGGTGGGGGTCAACTGAAGCTCGAAAAAATTGTGCAAGCTGACAAAAGAGAGGCCTGTATGAAATTGGTAATGTAGAAATGCAGCAATAAATCAAATTGTGTGTGGTGGAATTGTGGGAAAGTGGACCATTTTCATTTTTCCTAAGGGTGTGGTCAGCAGCTAGCTTGTTGGGGCTAAAGAGGTGAGGCTACTGGCCGCCACATTGCAGGAAGTCATCGCATATGTTAATATTGTTTGCCAGCTCATAGAGTGTTATAGTGAAGGCAAACATGTTGAGTACACCAACGTTTTAAGTTAGAAAAAGTATGGGTCCCAAGCACACAGAAACTGGAGGATGCTAACTTGCATTAAAAGTTGCATTATAGACAAAAGTTGCATGTGCAGACAATAGCTGAAAATGACTTGGCCAATTTGGAACATTTTAGAGTGATTTCCGACGATATTGTGGATGTTGAGTCAATTTCTGACATTTTCAGGATAAAAAATGGCTGATTTAGATTTTGACGTTTGAATGTTTTAGGGGACTCAAAATGTGATTTTGGATTCCTAAAAATGTCAGAAATTGATTCAACATCCTCAATATACCTCAAATATCGGACCAAAATTGTCCATGCATTTGTGTATCTATTGTCTGCATTGCTAATGAATGTTAATGAATGCAACTCATGCTAATTGTGCAAATTGCCCAACATATGCCAGTTAGCATCCTGTAGTTTCTATGTGCTGGGGACCCGTACTATACATTTCTAACATAAAACCTTGGGTCACTCAACATTTTTGTGTTCACTCGGCTGGCAACTAGACTATAATGGAGGCATGCACGTTTATTTAAAAGACTGATGTGGATATTGACGCTGGAGGCTTGTTGGTGATGGATGCCTCACACCTCAGCCAGGAAAGATCACATACAACCGATAGACAGCCCTTCAGGATGATTGACACGTGTTGGGTCGAGAACTGGACCATCTGAGATGTGACTGACAATACTCTTCCTGTGTCAGTCAACATCGGCGGGTTCAAACTGTTATTCTTTTTTTTAGTATTGGAATGTGTGCAGTCAAGGGTGGAGGCAAATAACCCTATAAATGAAATTATCAGACAGAGGCTGCTCAGACCAAAATGTCAAATATGTAATGCTCTAATAAAAAGACTGATGCTCTTATAAAGCAGTTCTGCCCCTTTTCATCCTCAGACCTCTGCTCCAACCGGGTTAACATGACCTTTCCTTCCAGCAGAAAGGTTACTCTCTCAGGGGGTTTCTGGAGGTGAATCAGATCTTTCTGGAAACCTGCGATGTTTAAGCAAAATCAAAGATTAGTATTTATTTTAGAGAAACCACTGTGGCCAACGAAACTCATCCTAGTTCAATTTTAGCTGTAGCAAGTACCTTGAACCTGCAGTATTTCAAAGGCCAGCAGGGGGCGACTAATTGCAAAAATAACTCAGGTTGTATAGAAGTCTGTGAGAGAGTTACCCGACCTCCCACTTGACTTAAACATTGTGCACATCATCTGCTTTAATCGCTATATATTCCTGAATTCAGCATGATGTTCATTTTGTACATGATGTTCCATTTAGTAGCCCCGCTTTAAAAACGATAAAGCTTTTAAGCGAGGCTTCTATGTGATTGACAGATCGGTACCGCAGGCCAGGGTTGTCCAGTTTAGGTCTTGTTCTTGTTTTTGTATAAGAACATATTGCCCTTTATAAAAGGTGTGTCTATACGCTGTAAAAGTTAACTGTGACATTTTGCTTGAGAAGAAATATCTTGTTTAGCTCTCGGTTGTACTTAACTCTTCTTTGTTTAAAAAACAAATAAGATGGAGACTGCCAAAAACCACGACAGCTGTTTATATGTGAGGTGTTTTCTTGCCTTTGCATTCAATTGGGTCATAGAATGTTCGGATGTTGCAGAAGACAAGGAAGATTCAGGAAGGATTCATTTATTGACCTATTAACAAAATGATGCGAGGCTGCAGGTGAATGATGGTATGATATTTTACTTAAGTCATACAACAGTTTCCACTCAAATAAAAACCAGAATATATTGTTGATTATTGTTAACTACATGATTTGGTTAAAACCTGGTAAATGATATCTGATTGATAAACTATTTTTCCAAAGACTTTCTTACTTTAAGTAAGGGAGATAAATGATGCATTCAGGGAATATGTGTTGTTGTGAAATGTACACAGTATAATGTTTTATCTCTAAAAACAAAGTGAATCCATTAATATCCATGAGGACCAAGGCTGGATTACAAAGAGTATCCCACAACTCCACAGACCAGCCTCACTATCATATGTGTCACATGAGTTGCCCTTTTGTAATTTAACATTAGTTAGGCATTATGCACCACCAAAGAACAGCCTCCACTGGTATGGCCTGTCAATAACATGGTACTATGTAGTTTGAATACTTGTTATTTTCAAGTTTGCTGTGTAGTTTTACTGACACACAAAAAGCTCATAATTTCTTATGACAGGAATGTTGCTGCTCCAGCATGTCACAGGTAATGGGCCATGTTTACCAGAATCCATGTTGAGAAAAAGGTATTTTTTTAAATGAGGAGTGTGTGTCATCAGACCTTGACCATCAAATCCTATCATCGCAAAGCAGTTGCTGATAATTTAAGGAGAGACTGTGGTTGTGACACACACACACACAACACACACACAACACACACACACACACACACACACACACACACACACACACACACACACACACACACACACACACACACACACACACACACACACACACACACACTAGATGGATTCTCAGAAGACACTTGACGCTGCTGTTCTGAAAACACTTCAGCCTCTCTATGTAATGGCTGTTAATCAGACAGGACGCAGGTGCCTCTCACACTGTTTGCCCTTGGGACGTTGGTGTGTGTGAGTGTGTGTTTACAAAACTCAAAATTATCTTCCCATGGAAGAAAAAACAGAAAAACAGATTGTTGCTATTTAAATATCAAGACAGAGGCCAGTGGTGATACAGAAATATGTGTGTGTTTGTGTATGTTAACGGTCATCCACTCAGAGATGCATTTAGAAGGTTAATGTTAATCACAACATAAACCAGTAAGAGTCCTGCAATTGCGTTTGTAATGTAGCCTCACATGGCCTCGCATTGATCCTTGCTTCCTCACACACACACACACACACACACACACACACACACACACACACACACACACACACACACACACACACACACACACACACACCACACACACACACACACACACACACACACACACACACACACACACACACACACACACACACACACACACACGCCTTTGGTGTCACACATTGTTTCAGGGCACAAAGGCCATTGAGGGAAACATTTGGATTTGGAGCTTACGAATAAATAACTTCACTTTCTGATAAGAGAAACACACGAATGACATGGAAAACAAATCACTTTTTTAATATCAATAATGTCAAGCATTATATCATCATATAGGCCTCCTGAGTATTACCGTATATAAAATGAAATACACTACTTTGAATAATTTGTGTTTTTTTTTTTTCCATCTACTACTTCTCCCATTCACAAATCCAAAATCAAATCAAAAAATCAAAAATTCTATTAATATGTAATAAATATATTCCATTTCAGAGCAGAAGAAACAGAAAAGTGTGTGTGTGTGTGTGAGAGTCTCTTTAATCAACTCCTCACAGCTCCTCAGATCTGTTCAGAAACTAGACAAAAGTTAAACATATACAAACCACATACTGTCTGTGTCGTGGCGAATACAGTCGCTGTTTTAATTCTGTCTTTAGGACGTGGTTGTGAGTTTGGACGGAGCAGATACAGGTTAGTTTAGCCTGATCTGATCGAATGGAGATCGCTCCATTCACAGAACACGCATTTTAAAAGGGTTTCGCCTGCCGTCTTGTCTGCACACTTGTCAAAGCATGGTTTTTACTAACTGTTATCAGTATTTTGTTCCTTCAGCATCATTTTGAAACGTGTATTACAATTAAATCACGGTAAAATAGGTTAATTTTGTCTGTATTAACCAAGCGGCAAACTGTGGGGTAGAGCCGTGAAGCCAATACGGAAGTGCCACACACTGCAGTTCATAATTTCCATAGACCCCCATGTTAAAATGCCCAACTTTACAGCAGAAAAAAACATGTTTCTACCCCTGGCTCCATACATTTTTATTATCGATATATTTAGATTCCACCTTCATGATTATGGATCTGTGAGTGAATTGTTTTCTAACGCGACCCTTTTATTTATATGAGGTCTTAAAGTTTGTGCACACATTAGGGCGTGGTCACGTTGATTGACAGATACGTGCCTCACTGTCAGCTAACAGCAACTTGTCCACTCTGCTAGGCTACAACCATAGAGGCTACAACGTTAGTTAGTTGTAGTTACTGTACTTGACCCTTTAGCTGTGTTCGTGGTGATCGCCTGTTAGGGAATATTGTTACAAATACCAGATAATTAAAATGTCGTGCTGTGCACTTGAATGTACTAACAGAACTTCCAAGAAGTCTACTTTCAGCTATTTTCGGTGAGTAAAATGATAATATTATACATGTTAACCCCGTTAGCAGGTGTTTGTGTGCTTGTTAGCTTAGCTTAGCTCATCCAGAATGCAGCGGCTCGTCTGGTCTTCAACCTTCCAAAATGTTCCCACACCACTCTGCTCCTCCGCTCCCTTCACTGGCTCCCGGTAACTGCTAGAATCCACTTCAAGACACTAGTACTTGCATACCATGCTGCGAATGGATCTGGCCCTTCCTACATCCAGGACATGGTTAAACTGTACACCCCAGCGCGTGCACTCCGCTCTGCATCAGCCAAACGACTCGCTGCAACCTCGCTGCGAGGGGGACCCAAGTTCCCATCAGCAAAAACACGTGGGTTTGCTATCCTGGCTCCAAAATGGTGGAATGAGCTCCCCATTGACATCAGGACGGCAGAAAGCCTGCACATCTTCCGGCGCAGACTGAAAACTCATCTCTCTCGACTCCACTTCGAGCGATAGAACTATTAACAAAGCACTTATATACTAATATAGGACTGGCTTATCTATAGCCAGCTGAGTAGCACTTGAAATGTTTGGCTCTATGAAACCTGATGTACTTATATGATTCGGTTTTCTTCAGGGTTGTGTCTTCCTGGTCGTATGTACTTATTGTAAGTCGCTTTGGATAAAAGCGTCAGCTAAATGCAATGTAATGTAATGTAATGTAATGTAGCTTATTAGTCAGCTAAGGACGTAACCCTTTATACATATATACAGTTTAGTTTATGATTCAGCCTTGGGTAAGACTTTTATCAGGGGTAGACATTAAGGGTAAAAAGCCACTGGCCCTCCGGGCCGGTGGAATTGTATTGTCACTGGCCCCACCATTGTAACCTCTGACCCGGAGCATTCGTCCAAAAAAAAATATATCGACTAATAATGAAGAAAATTAACACATTTGTTGCTATAGTAATTTATGCATTTACTACTTGTACTACAACATTTGAACAATCAGTTCTTCCTCATTTTCCTCAATTGTTCATATTTGGTTTATTAAAATAATGATATTGTGGTCATTGTTAAAAAATGTCTGCTATTATTATGAGTATTAATATTTGTATAATGCACTTTCTGCCTTCCTGTCATTAGGAGTTAGACATGTAATGGCTATAGATTAGATTAGATCCTTCATTATCCTAAACTGCTGGGACATTTCCCTAGAGCCAATACCTTTATATTGTCTGCTCTTCACTTGCTTGTCAGCATAGGTCGGCATTGATGTACAGAGCCGACAGAAGACCTTGTTTATATTGGCATCATGAGAGGTGCAGCGACGCGTCCTAAACCAGGAAGTAAGCTGCTGGTTCCCTCGACAAAAAGTAATGGGATTTCTCCACAGGGTTTTGGAAAATAGCTGGAAATAAGGTCTGTGGAAAACAAACCTGTTTGATAAATGCACGTTTTGTTCTGCCGGATAATCTCCACATGTCTACCCTACTTTTATAATTTTCGAATCATAAATCTAATCGATAGATTATAAAAGGGTTTTAGGACGCGTCACTGCACCACTAGAAGCCAACTCCATCGATCAAGCTGAAACTTTCTCTCCCTCTTCTTCTCATGCTCCCTGTCACTCTCCTTTAACTCCTCCGGTGACTTTCTTTTATTTGAAAATTGTTTTTTGCTCGGCCGGTTACCGCTGGTATTAAAAACATTTTGGTGAATGGTTAGGTGGCGCGATAGTCTGTCGTGAAGGAGCGCGCTCACGGGAGTCTGCTCGCGCTGCGCTCCGCAGCAAACAGCGGTTTGCTTTTCACCCAACAACGACAAGCGACTCACGAAACGCTATGTTGTAGCGTTAATAAACGAAACAATTTAACAAAATTGCCTGTCAAAATACCAATACGACAGGAAACATTTTTTTTTAAACAATATTTGTAGTGGCCCGAGCGGGCAAGTGGAAAGTACGTTATGCTGGCCCGGGGTGTATAAATAGTGCTTCCGGGCCAGCAGGCCAATTATAATGTCGAGCCCTGCTTTTATACTATATGGCTATGACGCCCATAATGCTAAACGAGAGCAAATGTGAAAAGGGGACCCAATTATCCCAGTGGGTCCGCCGGAGTCCACGCCGCCGAAGCTAACGGGGCTGCAGGGGGCTAGCTCGCTAGCGCGTCCCGGCCATAGGTCCCGGCGGCCGTAGCTAGCCCCCTGGGGCTCCGTTAGCTTCGGCCAGCGGTGGAGTCCGGCGTTATAACTGGAGATCAAGGAATGCATCGAAACACGGACTTGGTTCGCCTGTAGCCCGCTGTAGTATTAGCTAAATAAATGATGTTGAGCAAGGTTTATTAAGCTGAACACCGCCACAATTATTCTGCTATGTATCGGTACTTATTTTATTTTATTAACGTGTGAATGACAAGCATTAAGAATAATACCAAATAGCTAATTATCTTGCAGATTGTCTCGTTTGATTATGAATGTAACGTTTATATAGTGGTTATTTATCAAAAACCAAAGTGCCAAGCAGTGACTTGGTATGCATGTATTTCAGCAGGAAATGTGCAACCTAGATGACATTTACCAACACTGACTATTTAGAAATATTTGTAAAAGTTGTTCGTTACTAAGTGAATATGGCATTAACCCTCCTGTAAGCTGGGTTGTTAGCATAGACTATGTTGTTAGCATAGGTTGTTAGGTTAATACTGAGAGCATGTTAGCTTAGCTTCTTCTCTGGTCTGGAACGTCACGCTCGTTGGCAGCAGGTCCCGCCCTGTCCCGCCTCAGCTCCGCCTCTTTGCCCTTATTTGGAGCAGGCTGGAGAAGGCGGGAGTTAGACTCTGACGTCACTGTCGAGCCGTTAGTAGCCGACTCCGCCTACTTAGGGCTTCACGGCAACTCTGCAGAATCCTATGGGTGACGTCACGGACCCTATGTCCATTTATATATACAGTCTATGGTATTAACCTATATTTACATGGATATAAGCCCCGCCCCCTCTCCAGCGCATCCTGTTTGAATGACAGGAGTAAACACAGCTGAAAGCTGCGGTGAACCTTCAGCGGTTAGAGCGATGAGAATATTCGCATCGCGTCCGTTGTGAACGCAGCATAATGCAGTTCAGAAACCACTGTTCTGACGCTTTTAAAGCAACTTCGAGATTTTAACAGTATGAGGGGCACACAGGCCATGGTGGCCGTAGGACCTACAATTATTTTCGGGGCTTCACGGCCAGACCGAGGCCGCCGGTGAAAATCCTACCCTGACACACACACATACCATGTATACATCACTTCAGGGGACATTACATTGACTTACATGCATCTCCTGGAGACTTATCCTAACCTTAACCATAACCAACACATGACTAACCCTAACCCTTAACCTTACCCTAAACCAAGTCTTCACCCTAAAATTAATGATTCCCCTCATGGGGACCTCCATTTTGTCCCCAGAAGTGAGGCGAGTCCCCACACGTGACTGTGTAAACAGATGTAGGTCCCCACAAGTATAGTAATGCTAGGCCACACACACACACACACACACACACACACACACACACACACACACACACACACACACACACACACACACACACACACACACACACACACACACACACACACACACACACACACACACACACACACACACACACACACACACACACACACACAGTCAGGTTGCCTCCCTCCGACCAGTGTCTCCATTCTTCCAGGGCAAGTTTCACTGCCAACAGTTCTCGATTTCCAATGTCATAATTTCTTTCTGCTGGGGACAGCTTCCGAGAGAAGAAGGCACACGGGTGCATCTTCTGATCCTCGGCCGACCGTTGAGAAAGAACTGCACCAACTCCAGTGTCCGACGCATCTACCTCTAAAGTGAACTGCCGAGTAGAATCTGGAAAAATCAAAATAGGAGCCGAGGTGAAGCGTGACTTTAACTCACCAAAAGCCCCTTCGGCCACCGGAAGGGAAAGTTCTGAGAGGTGAGAGCTGTGAGAGGGGCTGCCACCAAACTGTAGTTTCGAATAAACCTCCGGTAGAAGTTGGCAAAACCCAGAAAGCGTTGGAGCTCCTTGCGTGTTGAAGGGCGTGGCCAGTCAGTCACCGCCTTGGTCTTTTCAGGATCCATCTTGATGTTTCCGGTGGAGACCACAAATCCCAGGAAAGGGACTTCTGTGGTGTGGAACACACACTTCTCGGCCTTGACAAAGAGGTGGTTCTCCAAGAGCCTCTGGAGGACTAGGCGAATATGGACCACATGCTCCTGTTTTGACTTGGAAAAAATCAAAATGTCATCCAGGTATACAAAAACACAGATATTGAGAAGATCCAGCAGAACATCATTCACCAACCCCTTGAAGACTGCAGGTGCATTGGTGAGTCCAAAAGGCATGACTAAATACTCATAATGTCCACTAGGAGTGTTAAATCCCGTCTTCCACTCGTCCCCCTCCCTGATTCTCACCAAATGGTACGCGTTACGTAGGTCCAGCTTGGTAACAATAGTAGCGCCTTGTAACAGTTCAAATGCAGAGGAAACAAGTGGAAGGGGGTACCTGTTCTTGACAGTGATGTTATTGAGTCCTCTGTAGTCAATGCATGGGCGCAGAGTCTTATCCTTCTTACCCACGAAGAAAATGCCTCCTTAACCAAGGAAACCCCAAAATGACAGGCTGATGTGGTGCATGGATAAGGTGAAAAGAGAGTGTTTCGCTGTGATTACCTGACATGCATTTGAACTGGAGTTGAACGGTGTGTCACTCTGCAGAGAAGACGACCATCTAGAGCTGTAGCATTGATGGGCTTCTCCAAAACCTTCCGACCAAGTCCCATCTGAAAGGCCAGTGTTATGTCCAAAAGACTGGCATCAGCACCAGAGTCAATAAGAACTGCCACAGTGTGCATTTTCCCCAAGCAGCTCAGCTGAGCATGGGTTAGGGGTCGAGAGGGCATTTCTAAATTCATAATTCGGCTCACCAGCGCCCTCTGGATGACTGGTGAGCCCTGCCTTTTTACAGGACAAGAGAAGGCAAGATGACCCTCCTGGCCGCAGTAAAGACAGCAGTTGTCCCGCAGGAGAAAACCCTCTCTCTCCTACGCTCCCGCAGACGGCAGTCAATGCGGATGGAGAGAGCCACCAGCTCATCTAAATCAGCAGGAAGGTCCCTGGCTGCCAGGTCGTCTTTAAGGCGATCCGACAGACCGTTGTAGAAGGCATCGAGATGTGAAGAAGCATTCCAGTTACTCTCGGCGGCTATGGTACGAAACTCGATGGAGTAATCGGACACAGATCTCCCTCCTTGCGCCAGGTTAAACAGTCCCCGAGCGACCTCTCTTCCGGGTGTAGCGTGATCAAAGACTTTACGCAGTTCATCGGAGAATAAGCTTACAGACGAGCAGGCAGAGGATTGTCTCTCCCATTCGGCGGTACCCCAGTCTTTAGCTTTGCCCGTGAGAAGAGAGACAATATACGCCACCCGGGATCTTTCTGTTGGGAAGGCTGAAGCTCGAAGGCGAGGGAACATTGGACCAGGAATGGTCTGCACGAACCTGGGGCTCCAGAGTAGCGTTCCGGAGGAGGCAGGCGTGCATCCGATGCCGGAAGACTCTGGATGCGAACAGCGGAAGCTGGAGTTAGTTCCGGACTTTGGACCGTAGCAGGAAGGTTCTGAAGATGATCACGGAGATTCACAAAGGTCCGTTCGTGACGAGCGGCCATCTCCTGCATTGCAGGATACGACAGTTTAATGGAGGAGGTATACACACATATTGATAGATGTCTTGTAATGCACTGTTGAGGAACCTGCGACCAAAGTTTTTCATCTCCGGCCTTGTCAGGTATTGAACAATCAATAAATAAAGAACACAGAATTATTAAATATAAAACACAGAATTTGTGTGATTATACTAAATGATTTACAAATAAACACCACTGCATATTTACAACTGTTACACATGCTGATGTAAGGCAAATGTTTCCAACTTGGGATCAATAAAGTATATCTTATCTTAAGATGATCGATGGCTACTGCCATATATGCTAAATGTGCCTCTGAACCTTGACAAGTGCATGTTTCAGGCTCATCAATTAACAACAGGAGGGGTCACAAACATAAGACCAGCTGTTAAATAAAGCTCTTCTGACCTTAGCTGGCATGTGGGTAATGCTGCCCATTATGGGCACAAGCAATTTTCACCCATTTATTAATTATATGTTTTAAATTTGAGTGTTACTATCCCCTAAACCTCCAGGGATGTACACAGTTTAATACTGGCCACTTCTTATTATGGGAAATACGAAAACGTATTTTAAAACTACAACTCCCAGTAGAGACCAGTGCCATAGAACATGTTGCGAAACACAATAGCCAGCATGTGTAGTTCTGGGGACGGGGTGGGGGAGGGGGGGACGGGGTTGACCCGTTCAAATCCAGTTTTGGACAGTTTGCCGTGGTTCCATCCCATTTCAAGTGCTGTTCGACGCTCGGCGTAACCCTCGGAGCACACTCTCCAATCACAGAGCTTGAGGACTATCACGGGGTTTGTCAAGCGAAGCTGAGAGAATACTTACTTCCGGGTGTAATATTCTCTAAAGCAAATGAGCTGCTCCGACCCTCGGTCCTGACGGACTCCAACTTGTGTTTGTTAATCAAACAAATAAATAAACACAAGGATAATTATGTGTTATTGTTGAGTAAATGGAGAATTGCACAGGGGAAAATAACGTATCTATGCCACAATTTTAGATGCGGATTTTGTAGGGATCTTACAATTTCAGAGGCGTTTTTGTAGAAATACTACGTCCTACGTTGTGGACCAACGTAGTTATTACACGATTTTTTGTGAGACTGAGTTGGATCCTCCCCACACACACACACACACACACACACACACACACACACACACACACACACACACACACACACACACACACACACACACACACACACACACACACACACACACACACACACACACACACACACACACACACACACACACGCTGCTGCAGCACACAAAAACAAATAAAAACACGGGATCGGGGGAACATCTGTGAACTGGTTTCGGGATTCAAGAATATAGGTCAGCACTGCAATTTATTTCAGTGTCCTCTGCCTCTCTCTCTCACACACACACACACACACACACACACACACACACACACACACACACACACACACACACACACACACACACACACACACACACACACACACACACACACACACACACACACACACACACACACACACACACACACACACACACACTCCTCATCTCTCTCCTCTTTCCTCCCTTAACTCAGTGCACATACAGATGAGGCATATGAGGACACACACACACACACACACACACACGCACACACACACACACACATCCTGCATACACACAAGGGCAGAAAGAGAGAATGGGGAATGAAGGAGAGACAGTGAGATGGGTTTTTGTTGCTGTGACAGCCGCCCATCACTGCTGTTTTTCTAGACAGATACGCACAAGCCCTCACACAAAAACACACCAAACACACACTCTCCTCACCTTTGCAAATGTCGCCTCAACCTCACTATTCCCTCCTCGGCTGACTTATGTCGCACACACAAATGTTATTTACACACGCACTTGCAGAAGAAGAAGAAGAAGCAGGGAATGAGGTCAGGAAGAAAAGAGAGGGAGGGAGAGAAAGAGGCAGACAGTCTGGAGAAGAGGAGAATATTTTTGTTTCCACTCTTTGGACCTTATTTAAAAGGTATAAAGTGCATCAAAGGTTGCATTTGTCTTGAGGCTGCATGTCGAGACATATGTACTGTAATTGCGACGGGCTGACCAATAACGTGCAGCGAAGGTCGCCGTGGTAGCTGTTGCTATGGACAGCGCCTGAATGTCGTCACTGCAAAACCTCTGACTTGGGCAGCTGCATTCAAACCGGCCAAATAGCTTTTGACAGATCTATATGTGGTCATATTACAGAGAGAGACCCTCATCAAGCTTATTCAAAGCATGCATTTCCCAGCAAACCCAACAAGGAAGGAGCCCACACTTGCTGCATAAGATCATTCATATTCATTCAACCTTTTATAAGGAGGCTCTAAAACACTGGAATGAGTCAAATTCATATCAAGACTCACTATGAAACTCACTATGAAACTTCTTCTTCTTCTTCTTTCATGCAACGTAAGAGGTCCAACTCGGTGTCGTGTAGCCATGCACGCATCTCTGGTCCTAAGTCGAAGAGGCTGGCTTCCGAGGGTGGTCTATATAAAGGGCGGGTGGTAATTATATGTTGGGCAGTCTGTTCAGGGTCACCGCACTCGCATGCAGCACTGTCTGCCAGGCCCCACTTCTTCATTGATGTTTTGCGACCGACCCCAGTTTGTAGACGGTTTAGTGTGTTAGGAGGAGACGACCTACCACGCCGGCAATGGACCACACTAAACCGTCTACTCTCCACCCTAAAGAAGACCCTCATTCAGCTGAGAGTGACACTACAGGCAGAGTTCACACTGTCACCGAGTATGGGTGTAGCGGTCGGTGTTCATCAGTGAGTCTCCTGCTCTCAATCTAAATTGTGCACGGTTCCTTTAGTGTTTGTACTACACCTTGGATTCCGGGTCATTTCAAGTGAACAGATCAATCTCTCCCAGATGAAGTAAAGGATCAATGGATGGTTTATGTAATCCACAGATGAGCTGACACTGGTGCTCATGTAACAGTCTTTACCTAACGGTTGCACAAGGGAAAAAATGGCGTGTGTGTGTGTGCAGACTCGGGGAGTAACGGATTACATGTAACAAGTTTACGTAATCAGGATACACAAAAAGTTAACTGTATTCGATTTAGGGCTGCAACAAACGACTAATTTGATAATCGATTAATCTATCGATTAATGAAACGATTAATCGATTATTCGGACTATTACTGTATGCCTTGCACAATTTCTCAAACGCTCTTGTTTAATCATCAACTTTTAGATTTAGCTTGAGGTTGTTTTAGGCATGTGGAAACTAACAATGAATTAAATTAACTAAACAAATTGTGAACAACAACTAAGTTTTTTATTTAAATTAAATAAATAATATTTCACATTTCACAAAAAGAAACAACAATGTTTTAACAAATCGTATTAAATAATGTGAAAACATAATTGTAAACGGAATAGCTGAAACTTTAACAAAATAAATAACTCAGTTAACTCCGTGTGTTGCTGACGTGGAAAAGTTACTCGTGAATGGGGGGGGGGGGGGGGGGGGGGCTAGAGAGCAAGACAGTGGAACACGGTGCATTCCTCCGTCTGAATGTGGAGCACTCTTGCTAAATGTTTAGACAAATTGCTCGTGTTACCGCCCTTACATGCTACACTCTCATTGCACTATTGGCAACGACAGTGGCGAACCGTCAGGGCCTTCAAGGTATTCAGAGAATACCCTGAAACACTCAGATAAAACAAACAAAAAATCGATTTAATTATATAAATAAAATGTAATAAAATGTATATAAAATGAATAAATGAGAATCAGAAGGTCCAGTTGCCACTGGGCAAGGAGCATTGTCCACATCGAGACGGGTAACATTTAACCACACCTTGGAGCGTTTCTCCATCCCCTCCGTGTGTTGCTGCATGTAGCAGCCGCGTGTGTGTAAACTGCCCCGCCCCCTTGCACACATACGGGGGAGAGAGAGATCTCGTCTCGATTGGAAAGATCGAAAATACACCATAGACTTTTTTATTGTCTTTTTGCATATTATAAACGAGTTGGCGACACTAAGACTGCGATATAATGTTTATGTAGCAATAATACATGACATATATTTTTTAAATGTCTCCAGTACCGATAAAAAGACTGATAACGTTGGAGTTTAACGGCGCGTAAAACACACGTGATGACGTCACCAACGAATCGACGACTGAATTAGTTGGCAACTAATTTGGTCATCGATTTTAATCGTTTAAGTCGATTAGTTGTTGCACACCTACACAATTGCATTAAAAAAATACGTAATCAGATTACTGTTACATTTAGAAACGTTTTTAAATGACTAGCAGGATTATAGTGTTACAGTGTTACAATTTGTTTGAAATAAAGATCAAATTATAGGTAGACATACTGAATGACTTTTCTTTATGGTTTAATTCTTCTTTATTTTAAATACTTTTCTTTTCTATTGCAGTAGGTGGACACCTGATTTAATAAACAACAATACAGTCTATTCTCTTGATTCATGTATTAAGCTTAAACAGGATTTATAAACTATTACTGTTATGACATTATTTATGAAACATCTTGGTTTCTCTTTTCTAAGGTTACATTGTTACTTAAGTAAAAAATATCTCATTATTTATTTTCTTTTGTTTTTATTTGCATTGCATTTGATATAGAGCAGGGGTTTTCAAAGTGTGGGAAGGTGAGCCTCGCCTCAGAGAACATAAGAACAGCCACGCCCCCCTCCCAATTATTATTGCTATAATTATTATTATTATTATTATTGGTGTTGTTGTTGCTATAATGCAGGGGTATTCAATTGCATTTCAAAGAGGTCCAGTAAGAGAAAATGTCAGTAAATGCTCTGTTTTCGCTGTCTCCCTTTCTCTTTTTTGAGCACGCCATTTGAAATTACTCACTGCTGTTTCTCTCCTCTTGTCTTGTCTCTATGTGTGTGTTTGAATCTATCGTGCTGACAGCACCGATTTGATTGGCTGAGTAGCTCCTTAAAACATTAAACAATAACTTTTTAAAACCTTTTTATCTTTATGTTTAAACATATTTTTGTTACATTTTCAACATCGTGGATACATCCTTATATGCTCCCGGCAACACTGAACGTCAACTTTGCCTCCTTATTACACTCACCCCTACTTTAGTGGGAACAATGAGTCTGCGTCTTTGATGCACACAGGAATAAACGCAGATCATCCTCTGGCTGCAGCCTTGACCGGTACTTGTTTTTGATCAGAGTCAATGCGGAAAACCCGCACTCACACGGGTGGGTGGAGGTGAAGGGAATGAGCACTTGTACAGCCTTCTTGGCGAGGTGGGGGAACTCGATCTCCACAGGTCTGGGACAAAAGATCAGCCTTGGAATCTCGCCCAGCCCACGTGAATTGTCAACGGGGGGGTGTGGTGCTAATGAACTATCAAGGGGGGGAGCCTCGCTGCGGGGAAAAACGGTGGACCTCTGTCGCCTGTCAGCGCAACTTCAATGATGCCGTTTAAAAACATAAAAAATAAGGGCGGTGCCGGTGTTATGCCGTAGATTGAAGCCCTGTTCGCGGGGACGCGCAAAGGTGACGTCAACCCGCTTATTGAAACAGAAAATGGCTGAATACATAATGTGCATAATTGCGAGGAGGCTCCTTTTAAGGACACTTTTCAGATAGTCACAATCTTCATATTGGAACAAACTTCAGTTTTTGAGTGTAGTCCCATTCTGTTATGTTCCTCCTTCCTACAGAACAGACAATGACAGGATAATATGTCATTTGTCAGTATAGTCCTATTTCTTAAAACCTTCTCTGTTGTTTAAATGTCTGATAACCACGAATAGTAAGCAATAGGGGTGTAACGATATCCGTATTCGTCCCGTACCGTCACGGTTCGGAGGTCACGGTTCGGCACACGCAGTCACACGGCGAATACGCCTTTTTTTACGAGTGGGAAAAAAGTCTGTCACTCAGGGCAGTATTACACTATATATAATCCAGGGGGCGGTATTGCGCCTAAAAGCCAGCCGCCTGTAAATAACAAATGCAGAACAAGAACAACAAACACTACAAAACGAACAAAATACATGAAGAAGAAAAGTTAGCTATGGCGAGTTCACACAACACACAGGAGCTAGAACCCACCTGCTTCGTTTAAATCAGGTGTGTGGGAACATTTCGGGTTCCCTGTGGACTACAACAATGATGGGGTGCGAGTTGTGGATCGGACGAGGACGGTGTGTCGGCGTTGTTTCACAGCGGCGCGGTATGCTAGTGGTAACACCTCCAACATGCTAAATCACATCCGAAGGCATCACCCAGATTTGTCAATCACCGGAGCCCGGCAAAAGATGACAACTGTTCAACAGCTGATCCCCGCTGTTTTTAAGAAGCCAATAGAAATGACAGCCGAGAGATCAAAATAAATAACCGAAGCAATTGGCATGTACAGGACTGTCTCAGAAAATTAGAATATTGTGATAAAGTTCTTTATTTTCTGTAATGCAATTAAAAAAACAAAAATGTCATACATTCTGGATTCATTACAAATCAACTGAAATATTGCAAGCCTTTTATTATTTTAATATTGCTGATTATGGCATACAGCTTAAGAAAACTCAAAAATCCTATTTCAAAAAATTAGAATAGTTCCTCAGACCAAGTAAAAAAAAAAGATTTATAACAGCAAAACACAATCAAACATTTGAAAATGTCCATTAATGCACTCAGTACTTGGTTGGGAATCCTTTTGCACGGATTACTGCATCAATGCGGCGTGGCATGGAGGCAATCAGCCTGTGGCATTGCTGAGGTGTTATGGATGCCCAGGATGCTTCAATAGCGGCCTTTAGCTCATTAGCATTGTTGGGTCTGGTGTCTTTCAGCTTCTTCTTCACAATACCCCACATATTCTCTATGGGGTTCAGGTCAGGGGAATTTGCAGGCCAATCGAGGACAGTAATGCCATGGTCAGTACACCAGTTACTGGTGGTTTTGGCACTGTGGGCAGGTGCCAGATCATGCTGGAAAATGAATTCCTCATCTCCATAGAGCTTTTCAGCAGACGGAAGCATGTAGTGCTCTAAAATCTCTTGGTACACAGCTGCATTTACTCTGGGCTTGATGAAACACAGTGGACCAACACCAGCAGCTGACATGGCTCCCCAAACCATCGCTGACTGTGGGAACTTCACACTGGATTTCAAGCAACTTGGATTTTGCTCCTCTCCAGCCTTTCTCCAGACTCTGGCGCCTTGACTTCCAAATGAAATACAAAACTTGCTTTCGTCTGAAAAGAGGACTTTGGACCACTCTGCAACTGTCCAGTGCTTCTTTTCCTTAGCCCAAGTCAGACGCCTCTTCCGTTGTCTTGAGTTCAGAAGTGGCTTGACCATGGGAATACGGCTATTGTAGCCCATTTCCCGGACACGTCTGTGAACAGTGACTTTTCATACCTGGACTCCAGCTTCAGTCCACTGTCTTTGAAGCTCCCCCAAATTCTGGAAGCGACTCTTCTTCACAATGCTGTTAAGGCTGCGGTCATCTCTCTTGGTTGTGCAGCGTTTCCTGCCACATTTCCCCCTTCCAACAGACTTTTTGTGGATGTGCTTTGAAACTGCACTCTGTGAACAGCTTGCTCTTTGAGAAATTTATTTTTGTGTCTTACCCTCCTGATGGAGGGTGTCAACGACGGTCCTCTGGACAGCAGTCAGATCAGCAGTCTTCCCCATACTTGTGATTTAGTTTACTGAACCAAGCTGAGTGTTTTTCAAGGCTCAGGAAACCCTTGCAGGTGTTTCGAGTTAATTAGACGATTCAAGTGATTCGTTGAACACCCTACTAGTATACTTTTTCATGATATTCTAATATTTAGAGATAGGATATTTGAGTTTTCTTAAGCTGTATGCCATAATCAGCAATATTAAAATAATAAAAGGCTTGCAATATTTCAGTTGATTTGTAATGAATCCAGAATGTATGACATTTTTGTTTTTTTAATTGCATTACAGAAAATAAAGAACTTTATCACAATATTCTAATTTTCTGAGACAGTCCTGTATATTGCAACGGCAATGCGACCTTATGCAATAGTAGAGGACCCTGGCTTCAAATATTTATTGAAAGTGCTCGAGCCTCACTATAGTGTCCCATCCCTTGCGCACATGAGCCAGTCCGTGGTCCCTGCAATTTACCGGCGCACACGAGCGGTTGTTGAGCACGAGTTGTCCGCTGCATCCGCTGTTGCACTAACAACAGATGGATGGACCTCCCGTGCTACTGAAAGTTATCTCACAGTGACCACACACTTCATCAACTCAGAGTGGGAAATGCAAAATCCAGTTCTACTTACACGCCCTGTGTATGAACAGCACACTAGCATCCACCTAGCTGAGAAGCTACAAGAGGCAGTAGCAGAGTATAAACTTGAAAAGCCCAAAACTATCGCAGTGACCACTGACAATGCAAGAAACATTGTTAAAGCTGTCAGTGAAGCAGGACTGGGTCCACAAATAGAATGCTTTGCCCATACATTAAACTTAGCATCACAGAAAGCGATGGCAGTCAACCAGGTATCTCGACTGCTGGGGAAAATCAGAAGAGCTGTTTCTTTTTTCCACCGCAGCACAACGGCTGCACATGTTTTGGAGCAAAAGCAGGAGATACTTCACTTGCCAAAACACCGACTCATCAACGATGTGGCCACACGCTGGAACTCCAGCTATGAAATGGTTGAGCGGTACCTTGAACAGCAATCGGCTGTTTACTCGGCACTAAGTGCCCTGAAGAACAAGGATATTGCCAATCTGACTGACCAGGAGGTAAGAGTCGCAGAGAATGTGATTGAGATTATGAAACCTCTGAAGACAGTCACGACAATACTGAGCACTGAAACGGCACCATCGGTTTCTATGATCTTACCACTTAAAACCATGATCTTGAAATCTATGGAACAAAACGATGAGGACACTCCCACTGTCAGGGAACTCAAGCATGCCATCAGGGAAAATCTGCAAAAAAGATACTCTGACGCTGGGCTGCAGGACTTCCTTCACGAGTGCACAGCTCTGGATCCGAGGTTCAAAACACTTCCTCACTTGGACCGTGCCTCTCATCTGAGAATCTATGAAGATCTCATCATCCCTGAAGTTCTGAGCAGAGCAGAAAATGTAGGTATTATGGTGATATTTTAAATATCTTATCTTATGTATTAACTAAACATTTTATTGTAACAATCGTCACTGAACTCACTTGTTACCTGTTTTTATCATTTTTTTACTGCAGGTTGAGACTACAGAGGCCAGTCCAGCGACTACATCACAGGCCACTTCATTACCAGCGACAGCAGAGTCAGCACCCCCCCCTCCAAAGAGGTCAGCCATGGAAGAACTTTTTAGCCCCCTCTTTAAACCTGGCCAGAGTAACCAGCCTGATTTGAAGCAGCAGTTGAAGGACGAAGTGTCTGCGTACATGGCAAAGGAGTGCATTTCAATCGATTCAAACCCTCTTGCCTGGTGGAAGGATAATAAGTCTGTTTATCCTAATGTAGCCATGTTGGCACATTGTTACCTGGCTGTACCTGCCACCTCAGTCCCCAGCGAGAGGGTTTTCTCGACGGCAGGTGTCATAGTTACCGCCAACAGATCTGCCCTCACTGCTGACAACGTAGACAAACTCATCTTTTAGAAGACAAACTTGAAAATAGAGTAAAGCTTGAGTACCTTTATTTAGGCATAATGGCCTCACACACTCACAAGTTAATTACACATGTTAGACATTGCTCCTAAAGGTACAGATTTTATTTTGTTTTATATTTATCATTGTATTTATTATATATTTTGACATCAGGAGATGTTATACAGTTCTGTATTGACTTTTATTGATTGTGATTCAAACACTTTCTTATTATTTATTTTAATATTTTCACGACATTCTTTTTAGTTGTACAGCTTATTTAACCTTTTTGTTTGTAATATGGCCATCTGAGTGTGTGTGTGTGTGTGTGTTACTGTTTGTGGTTTGTTTTTAACTGTAATACAGTTAATGATTCCAAATGTTAGAGTTCCTTATTTTCATACCAAAACTTGCACTACTGTTAAAAATAAATAACAGCAAAAAAAATTATGCATTTGTGACTTTTCTTTGCTTTTCCTTGTTGTACCGAACCCGTACCGAACCGTGACCCCCAAACCGAGGTATGAACCGAACCGTGACTTCTGTGAACCGTTACACACCTAGTAAGCAATGATATAACAGTAATGATATGTCAGACACTGTGTTATTTTCAATCAAGCCTAAAAGATAATGTGTTCAAACTGGCTTCACTCGCTTTAATTGCTCCTTTGAATGTTCCTTTTCCTCTGTGGTTTCCTCTGTCCTACATGTTTGTATTGTAATGCCACTCATATTTTATTTTTTTATTGTATTTTAACGTGACATTGAATGCTTTGAAAGGTGCCCTAAAATAAAGTGTATTATTGATCTTATATCTGTGCCTATATCACACTATTAATGTTCCTTATTTTAGACTAGGTTAATCCTGGTGTCAATAAGGACGATCTGCACTGTTCTCTAACATGTTCAGCAGAGCAGGTATTTCTCCTGCCGGATTTGGAACCCCCCCTATCATTTTGTCCAGGACAGTCACCGTCACCAAAATCACACTGGTGTTGCCTGATCCCCTCTAGTTTATGCTCACCAAAGCATTTTACTCTGGGCCCGGCAGTTGAAAAACTAAAGAGCGGCTTCCAAACCCGGCAGAGAAGGTGTTGTGGCTGGCTGCCGGATATGGAAGCCCCTCTTGGGTGAGCATAAACTAGAGGGGAACAGGCAACACCAGTGTGATTTTGGTGACGGTGTGACTGTCCTGGACAAAATCACTTCAATTCATTGTATGATGTCAACAGATTTCAAATAACTGTATTAGCATTAATAATAAAGCAATAATATTAATTTTAAGTATAAAATATTAGGTTCAACTTAATAATATTGCTTTCAACTAACCTAATACAGTTATATGAGATATGTTGACACAATACATTTAATTAAAGTCAACATTTCAGTTTTTCAGTGCAGGTTACATTACTTTTATGTTGTGATACTCAGATTAGGTTACTTTATTACAGTTTTTGAGATGTAACTAGGTATTGTAACATATTACATGTTTAAAGTAACCCTCCCCACCCTGTGTGTGTGTGTGTGTGTGTGTGTGTGTGTGTGTGTGTGTGTGTGTGTGTGTGTGTGTGTGTGTGTGTGTGTGTGTGTGTGTGTGTGTGTGTGTGTGTGTGTTGTTCAGGCTGTGCTATTTAATGATCCCTGTCAGCCCACTGCTCTCTGGAGAGACAGCCTCTGAGGGGTAGATGGTGCATTCAAGGACTCTCTTCCGAGCAAATATCCTAATTTAACCCCATGTGAGGCCGGAGCAAACAGAGCCAGAGCTCCGGTCTGACGCTCTGTTCTCTTTGTAATTATACATCTTTCCTCCCTCTGCCTCACACTAAGACATTAAGGGTAACTAACAACCTTCAGTTTCCATAACCAATATTTTATCATTTTTACACATTATTAAACAATTAAATAATCAAATAATACATTCATAATTTTGGCTCCTATAGTCTCACCGCATTTTGTGTTATAGTCAAGTAGTTTAATCTATTGATTTGTGTCCACGCAAATACACAGTGTACCCACTATAGGGCTGTCCCGAATACCATTTTTCGGGCTCCGGATATTCGGTAGTAATCAACAGCGAATATTCGGTGCGGAGAGATCTTTTTTAATAAACATTTTTTTTCTCCCAAATGTTTTCATAACACGCTCCGAGACACCTGACAACACGCTGTTAAGCAGAAGCGCAGAAAGAGCATACTATTACGATTTATATTTATTTATTGTCTCAGTACTCGCATACATTAAAACTAAATGTGACCTCTGCATTTAACCCAGCCACAGTGCAGCGCCCAGGGACCAAATCTGGTTCCAAATTCCGTCTATAACGTTTTACAACCTGAAGATACAAAACACATATTTCTGTTATAACAACAATACTTTTAATAACATAGCCGTAACAGTAGGCCTGACAGTGTAATACTTGTTACCGATACAGTAAACAGTATTTAAATCAGGGATGGGCAACTTTGATGGTGGTGGGGGCCACATCATTGATGTACTGGCCACCAGGGGGCCGCAGATTCACTTGGAACACACACACACAAAAATTCCATGTGTTGTATGTAATTATTAACAAATATACTAAGTCTGACATCTTCATTGACATTTTACAATCAAAGGGAACATCCCCAAAAAATGGGAACATCCTCTAATAAGCTCACTAAACAAATATCAGTTCACAGACATGTTATTTCATTTTTACAAGTGGCATGTTTGTATTGAACAGGTTATTAAACAGTGGAATAAAGCTATTTTAAACTATTGGAAAGCACGGAAAATGTGTGTGTATTTAGATTAACCATTAAGATGACATAAACATGAAGTCATGAACACTAACCCAGACATTAGTTGTCTAACTTGAACCTAAAACACTTGTAGCCAGTCTCTGCATTCCCCTTATTCCACAATAAGTCAACACGCCCGCACTCTGCTGTTCCTCAGCGCCACTCCCCCTCCCTCCCGCTGAAATTATGAATGAAAAGTGTAGTAATCATAGATAACACGGCAGGGTCCGTGACAGTTTGTTTTCATCTGATTTCAAATAAACAAAGTCTTGGTTTTAAGAATATTAAACTTGTTTCGCCAAATTCAGATGATAAATACAACTTTTAAGCTTGTAAAGGCATCATTACAAGAGGCAACTTAACGTCACAGCAGGCATAACAACAGCCGGTGTTTCCCCTGGAAACAAACACAATACACACAAATGCGTCACAGATTATTTTGCGGTATTTGAAGTCATGTACGCAGCTCGCGACTAACTAGGAGTCTAGTGGACGGTATCAGTACTACAAGTAAAACAAATTTAAAAAATATTATTATTTTTTTTATTTAATTTTTTTTTATTAATTACGTTGTTTATAAATTAATCTGAGGGCCGCAAAAAGAGGAGGTGGGGGCCGCATACGGTCCGCGGGCCGCCATTTGCTCATCCCTGATTTAAATAAATGAAGAACGAAAAATAAATGAACGAACTGTATGCCAATAATTGCCTTAGCCCCAGATGTTCCCACATCGCTCCTATTATTTTCACTATTCGGATAAAATTGAAAAACTAATATAAAAAAACAATTCGGTTGCTTGCTTGCAACTATTTTCCAAGCAAAGTAAGAGCACGATTTTATCATGTGTAACGTTACTGTTTAAACGGCGGATAAAGCAGCTTCATCATGGCAACTTGACAACAGCTAAGCTAAGCTAGGCTACTACTTACAGCATCCAGGTTACTTTTCAGAGTTGTTGTGCCACCGTGGTAGGCCAGTTTCTTGTCGCATATTTGGCATATTCTTCTTACCGTCGTCCAATTTAAAATGGTCCCACACAGCTGAAGTCTTCGGCATTTTGTGTTCAGGTGTGTGAAACGAGGTGAAGCGAGGTGAAGCGAGGTGAAGCGTGCCGTTTGCGTTTGTGACTGTGAGTGAACGCGATGTCAGGAGCACAGGCTGATATTGTATATATTTCCGCATTTTAACAGTGCAATTCAAAAGTATAAATATAGTATAAGAATATGGCAATTCACCTTTATTGATAGCATACATTTAGGGAAAAAAAAATATTTGTTTGAAAAGAAAAAAAAAAAAATATCCGAATAATGAAATTGAAACCCGAATAGTTGGCCAACGAACGAATATTCGAATAGTCGAATATTCGGGTACAGCCCTAACCCACTACTGTTAAAATGAAGGCTCGATAATCAGCTCACGGCATATAGGTGTAAGCAGGGGTAAAGTGCTATTTTTACAAGTGGGGAGTGGACCTCACATAGGGGGGCATGCTCCCCCGGGAAGATTTATTTTTAAATATTGAAGTTAAATTAATCTGGTGCACTTTGAGAGCAAAATTAAGAGATCTATGGATACCTCTCTCAACACCCATATGAAACAGAACTGTAAGCAGATTTACTATTTCTTTATGGATATTTTACAAATCACCCTTTTAAACCTTTTTTTTAATTTTTTTTACTGTTTTTCAATTATTGTCTTACTTTTTTGTAACTATAATGATCATATAAACGTGTGCCTCGGAAAAATTGTTTACATTAATGGTGACCAAAACATTTGAGACGCACTGAGATAACACTGAGTCCTTTAGCTCCTTATATCTGTTAGCGTAGCTCGCTAGCACCAGAAGCTAACAACAACGATCTCCGGTACCGGTGCGCTCTTCTCTCTCTCTCTCTCTCTCTCTCCTCTCTCTCTCTCTCATCTCTCTCTCTCTCTCTCTCTCTCTCTCATCTCTCTCTCTCTCTCTCTCTCTCTCTCTCTCTCTCTCTCTCTCACACAAAATGGCTCGTTCCACACACACAGAGCCGAGCTTGAATGAAACACAGAGACCCAGACGTACTTGTACTGTATCATATTATTTTCGAATCAATAATTTTCCAAATTATGATTTTTTTTCTTTTTTTCTAACAATTTTTCCTCCTGGTCTCTCGCGCCCCCCCTGTCATGCCCCCAACTTTGAGAATCACTGGTGTACAGCAACACAAATTTCCCATTTTTCCATCTCACATATCTTAAAACGTAGTATTCCTATCAGTAGTATCTGTCGTGCCTGCACCACGTCTTTTTGTCAGGGCGAGAGTCGGGTCTTGGGAGACCGGAAGTTTTGAGGTTTATCAACTTTTGTCTTACTTAATATCAAGCCACAATTATTGTTTCTACTTCTTTGTTTTTTACCGATTATGTCGGTCTTTATGCTGTCAGTGAGGAAGAGGGTTGGGGCTCAGAATTCTGGAATCTGTATTTTTCGTATCGTTTTTTCCTTCTAATTTGATTTTCCTTTTTCTAACGACACACTGCTTTACTCAACAATAAGTCACAATTACTCTTGTTGGTGCTCTGGACACCGGAAACTGTATTTCTTTACCAGTTCCTTCTCATATATGAATAACGTGAATATTAATATTATGTTAATTGTATTATTTTGTTTGTTAACTATCCCGCTGGGTCATGTGTCTTGCTGAGGTTTTTTCCATTACATCTCTACGGGACAATCAGAACAATTTCTCTGTTTCTGCGAGCGCTCCACACCCCCAGCATCCATCCTCCCCTCCGTCTCTCTCCGTCCCTCTCCGTCCCTCTCCGTCTATTTTTCTCTTTCTCTTGTTCTGTCCTGTTCCCATGGAAACTGCTGGTCTTTCCGGCAAGGTAAGGACTTGGAGAGAGTTGCATTTGCTAAGAAAGCCAACCGTTTATGGTCATGGTAGTTGTAAGCTGCTGATGATCAGACCCAGGGAGGCTCTGAGGTGGAGGTGTGTGTGTGTGTGTGTTCATGAGGGAGAAACGCTACAAATACTGCTGTCTCGTCCTCTTTTATCTACAGTGTTTCTGCACTTTATTTGTAGAGCTCTGAATGCAACTCCTGCTGCTTCATAAATCAAGGTGGCAAAAACAAAATGGAGGTGACAGCCAAACTTGTTACAGTAAAAGGTTGAGCAAAGATGTCATAAACTCAAAGAAAGAAAAAAGTCACGTTGACTTCATTTAGTTATGTCAACCGGTTACACAAAACTAGGGTAAATAAATAGGAAAAATACCAGAAAACAAATGATTACGTCTTGCATTTAAGCAAATAAAAACCAATCCATCTTAATTAAATGCTATGTTAGCATGTTATAATTTGCTAATCAATGCAGAACACAGATAACCGCTGAACTGATGGGAATATTATTCGTTTCGCAGGTAGTACTAGGACCCATTGAAATGTTTACCTGAGGGTGATAGATTCAATGTGCTTCAAAATAAAAAACCGAGGCAAATCCCATTGTAAGAGTCGGTGAGGGCTGATAATTTATTCCGGCAAATTACTCAGACCTACTAATTGACCTAACAGAAGTTATTGAGTCTATGTAAGTTTGCTGCTTGGCTCAGATCCACCAATGTCAGCAAGGTCTCACCTCTATTAACTCCTGTAGAACCAGGTTCAATTAACTGTTATTTCAATTCAGACGACCCGCTAAATCTGTTTAAGCGATCCCAAAGGATTTTAATATCAGTAATGAGGTGTGGCCCTACCTAAGTGTGAGTGTGGCAGGGTGCAATCTTACCTTTGAAGCAGGAGAGGAGAGCACAGATGTCTTTTAAGTTGTCCCAATCCAAAAGGTGGGATCAGTTTATTTGAAGAAAAATAGGTCCAAACTAATACAGAGTTTTTACCTTCTCTCGTTACAACATTATAATCATACTAATCCTATCATGCTGTGATCATGTTCTAATATGAAGCGTTAATTCACAGCTTTACATTTATTACCATAAATTGTAACTTCAACTGATTTTTATAGAATTTTAGAGGTCTTACCTCATAAAAGACCGGTGTTAATAAAAAGCACATTCAAACTTTCATTCACCAAAACAGTTCATTTTCTCATTTCGACATTCATATACTTCAACTAGTCCCGCATGAATTCGGAGGGCCTTTCCTCACAGGTGGCGGGCTACTAACATTCCACAATTCAATTCATTCCACAATTCACATTCGTGGAGAGGGAGCTCGAGTGTGCAGGACTTGCAAAATATTATTATCTTTTATTAAATAAACTTAACGCTTTAATTTTAAGTTGTGAGTTTAGTGTTTTTGACCCTCAGAAACACTGATGCATTAATCAATAACAATAATCCACAGCTCCTCTCTCTGCTCCAGAGGATTTAAACAATATATATCCCAATTTTCTGTTAAATAAGGTTAGTTAGACCATGAGTTAGACCCTTATATATACAGTCTATGGTTAGACCCGAGTCTTCCTGACCAGGTGTAATTCAAATCTACCGCCGCGCGCAGCACCGACACACAGCTGCTGCCCTGCCGCAGCACCGGAAGTGGAACTGCTGGGAGAAAAACTGACTATCAGAGATGTAACGTTATCTTTGATAATATTTCGTCTCTTTATTTTTCGTCAACGAAAGTAAAGAGAGATTTTGGCATAGTTTTTATTTAGTAAACTACATTTTCGTCTCGTCACTTTTCGTCAACGATATTGCATGTTCATTTCGTTACAGTTATTGTTTATTATTTTATTTCTCCATCCTGCGTTCCCCTTCATCTTTCTATCCGTCCTTCCTCCTTCCCTGCCTCATGTCCCCTCTCTTTCTCTCCCTCTGTCCTTCCTCCTCCTCCTCCTCCTCCTCCTCCTCCTCCTCCTCCTCCTCCTCCTCCTCCTCCTCCTCAGTTCTGCACCATAAAGTAGACGGCTGGATGATTCATCTCTCGCTCTGCCCCCGGACTGTTGTGATCCTTCTTTTACTGCACATTTAAAGGACTCCCCTTTCTCCTCTGACGTGTGTCTATCCTCTGCAGCTATCTCCAGTGATCAGGCAGAGCGTCTCCTGTGAACACAGATCACAGCCCGGCATGGGAACAATAACCCAGCTTCATCTGCTCTGTAATTATTGTTCTGCAGATATTTGATGTGAGCTTTGAATACAGTCAGGATTTAACAGTGCTATTGATTTGATCTGGAAGAGTTGTTTGTGCAGCCATTACGCTGGCAGGCACCCGTTTGATTTAGACGTCTCCTCTCCATGAACCTCCAACCTCTTCTTCTGGACATTATTCATCAGTATGAGTCAGGCTGATCCATGTTTTAACCATATTGTTTGCTGCCATTTTGCTAGGGTTAGATTTAATGAATGAGTCAGTTTTTGCTGACTGATATCTTTTGACATGATTTAAACATACCAGAACATGTTGATGAACTGTTGAGGTGAGCTGAGCACACTTTCTCTATTTGTGTTTGTTGGTCAAGAACACTGATACAGAGGTCTACTGCAAAAACCCGGTTAAAGTTCAACGAAGCCATCATTTTGAATTTCTGGCTTTTTAAAATAACTTTGCATGGCCACTTGACATGGTTGAGGCAGGGGGAAACTCTAGGTGAGGTAAGGTTAAGAATGGAAAACTGAAGCTCTTTGTGAAGCCTTGGGAAAATGTTGGTTGAGGTAAAAAAAAAACAAGTCTATGAAAAATGCTGCCTGTTTACAATGTGGGGTGTGCATAGGTGGGCTTAGGCTACACAATGTGGAACGTGTGAATATAAATGTGAATACCACATATTAACATTCTTATCCTAGAAGCTGTTTATGGAATTGGTAATGTGGAATGACTTTTTAATTGATTAAGCACTTAGTGGAATTGAAGCCACAAACCCAACCATGCAGATGAGGTTCAAATTGTTTCTGTCTCGTCTGGAGTCTTGTCAGGCTCCTACAGCCCGACAAGCTGCACTAATGGTCTGTGTCCATGTAGCGCATTGCTCAGAGCACCAGCGTCTTTTTTAAATAGTGTCCAAGAGGACAGAGCGCAATGCCGCCGCATGTGGACACCTCGATAAAAAGTGCTTCACGAGGGTCTTTCTTCTTCGTTGTTTTTGTGCGGTCTCTCAAAACACTATCTAACTTTTTCTGCAAAGTGTTGGTGATGTCACTGTAGAAATGAATGAAGAAGCTTGTTTTTGACATGTCTGTTAGACGGTAACAAAGTCAAATGGTCGATTCTTTGAACAGCTCAGCTGGCTGGACATAAATGTTGCCAGTGAGTTTTAAACTTTATCACCGTTCGGGATTGTTCTCCCTACTCTAAGTCTTTCAGACGGAGCAGTGGAGCTTTTTCATACAATGTGTGAAAGCAAGCCTCTTCAGGTTGGTTGAAATATTGAACAAACTCAGAAAAATCAAAGGGGGTGAAGCTAGTTTGTCATACAACAGAGACAATACATTGTTGAGATAATATTGTCATTTAAAACAATTGAAAGAGCAAGTTTGGCCAAAAAGGTGCCCGTGGCACACAGGGCCTTAGGTAATGCGAGCCTTGCCTGAGACACGAAACCAAGGGCACATTTGTTTAACAAGACACTAGTCCAGGGGTCGGCAAGTAAGTTTGGCCTTGGGCTAATATTTTTCTGATCCACTAGATGGCGGGCCGGAACATAATCAAAGGTGTATTTAAAGTGGACCTACCATGCTATATTTGAATAATATATTGTAGGGCCATACCTATATAAAACATGTCTGTGACGTTTTTTTTTCAAAATACCAAACAGATCATGCATTTTAGCCATGGCTCATTTCGCTCTATTTGCTCTATTCCAGAAGTGTTTTTGCAAGGGCTGATTCTGTGACTACAGCGCCACTTACAGGCCTGGCATATGTACTACAGCGTCTCCAGCGCTTTCGAGCGGTCTCGTGTAAACGGACACGTTTGTGGCCCAACCCCCCATTCCCCTGATAGGTGGAGAGTTGCCCATAAAGGCGGAGCTCCTCGTTTCTGACGTCAGAGTTATTTCAAATCTGTATCAGTCTGTATCAGATCTGTTGCAGCCCCGTTTTTAGAGATGTTGGGTATGGAGGAAAAGAGAGAGGGTTGTGTTTTCTGACACTTGGTGAGTTCCCTGACACACTGGGGACACCGGTGTACAAAGGTGCATTTTACATGATAGGTCCCCTTTAAAGGTGACCTATCATGCTATATTTAAATGATATAGTGTATGACCATACACCATACATAAGGTATATTTATACATTTTATTTTTCAAAATACCAAACAGATAATTTTTTAGCCATGCCTCGTTTCGCTCATTTTCGCTTTATTCCAAACCTGCCTATGAAAATTCTGAGCAGCAGCTGACCACGCCCCCAGCAGAAGAGCCGGCGAGAGTCGTTACCATGCTTGCTGTGATTACGAGTGTGGAATACACATGTCATCTCAGAGCAATGCATGTGTTCAAGCATATTATCAATTTGATCCAGAAACTGAAGCAGCGGAGGTTTTGGTGGAGGTGCAAACATCTCGGTTGCAGCAGGACGTTTCTGAATGGTTAGTTGACAAGCTGTTGTCCCTATTTATTTTTACTCTGTTACGATGCTTGCTACTTATTCCATTCATATTTTGGCTAATTAGCAAGAATGCAATGTGTACAGTTTGTAACTTAGAGTTTGTAACGCAAACACAGCGATACATATATATATTTATAAAGGGAGACATTCATATGTTCAGCATATATACAATGGCCTCATTGCGTTTAATAGTTTACAGTCCTTTTCTTCCAACATCGTGCAACAACCGTTGGAAAGTTCAATAACTTAGGGTGATAAAAAGTATAACTCCAACACCTCAGTTGTCAGCATTATGTGTTTCATGTGTTTTAAAAGCTCAGTTATTGACTTCTTTCTAAAGGGGTACATGTGCAACTTGCGCCACGATGCCTTCTGAACCGGAGCATGTGCTGCATGGAGATACCACACGTAACATTAGCTTCACTAAGTTGTCTGTTTAGAGAATACATTTTTCACATGTCATTCAATATATGTTTATCACACTAGGTGTAAAGACGGATGCAGGAACATGAGGACTCTGTAACCTGTGTGGTGGACCATCCTGGATTTGGTTTTGACTGAAATTGTAAAACGAATGCTAATATTGTTCATGGAAATAAATACTGGTGTATATGGCTTTATGCAATCTTTCATTCTGTCATTGTACATGTATATACTACACAGCAATGGCAAAACACACCCATGTGTACGACAACAAGTCCACACACAACCTTATGCTTTTGAAATCAGAATATTCTTTACCCATCCAAACATGAATAATCACGACACATTTGATATCAACTCGGAACTTTATTGTCAAAATCAACGGTTATTTGAATCAGGATCAGAGTGGTGATTCCGGCCTGCGTTGTCCTCTGATCCGTGAAATGTCTATGTTGGGTTCAGACAGCAGCCAAATTGAACCGTGTAGCATACCCGGCGATGACCTCCTCCCTGTCAGGTTGCTCATAATGGTGCCGGGTCCATAAAGACTTGGTCGAAGATGAGGTCCATCAAGTTGGCCACGTAGCCTGTGCAATGTTAAAAAAAGCACAACAAAAAAAGTGGTTTAGATTAGAATATGCATGTCGTCAACAACAACATACCAGGGCTTTAGCTCCGTTTTACTCGTGGTGTGTGTCCCCTCGCATACATACATACAGTGTTGTATCCTAACACACCCCCATTTATATTCATGTGCGCAAACAAGTAAACATGCAAAAGCTTTTCCATATAACGCTGCAAAAAACGGCATGTCTCATTAGCGTAGCATAGCTTAGCTTACAGATCGATGATATCTGATCGTTCTTACAGACTACAATCACAAAAGCTTTTACATAACGCTGGAAAAAACGGCACTTACCTCCAGAAGATTACGTTTGTTATTATAACTTACTCAATATGATTTTTTAGAGGATACAAAATACTAATACATAGGAGAATAAATACTTGTGTTATCGGCTAGGCTAGGCGTGGCTTTACAGCCTTCACACAGATCGCCATTACGGCAGTCTGAACATGTTCGCAAATGCCTGATAATTAAAATAAAAGACAAAGCAAAGACTGCGGAGCGTACAAAATAAAATGTTACAAGAACATATAAACACCTAACCAATTACTAGTTGGGGTTGAGGCGACATTGATACGGCGAAGCTACATGCTACATGCTACATACTACAAGCTAGAGATAGCTTTATCAGGAAAAACACCGCTAAATAAAAACTTACAGCTTCAGAATTGGATGTGTTCTCACTGGCCTGGTCCCGGATGGTTGGTATTGATCCCGGGTGTAGCATTAGTTTGGAGGCATATCCGTGTTGGACTTGAGAGAAGTTCATAAACATGTCCGTGGTAAAATGTTTGGAACACACACACAGAAATCTGCCGGGGTCTTCTGGCACATGTCCCTTGAAAATGAAGTCTAGCCACAGATTATTCTCTTTTTGCACTGATGGCATTGCATGCAGTCCCCTGTTCCGAGTCTTGCAGCCAACAACAGCACAACGTTTAACTGGCTTAGACATCCTAGCAAGAGCAGGCAGAAACACAGATGTGACTGGGGTAGCCTGCCGATAGCCTATATGCGAATGAGAGGTTTGGCAATGCACGTGGCCGTGGCTCATTCCCCTGATAGGTGGAGTGTTGACCAATAAGCGGAGTACGTCTTTGTGACGTAGAAAAGTGTCGGAATGTGGATCCATTTTTTTCAGATCCGTTGCAGCCCCTTTTTTAGAGATTTGGCGAAGGAGGAAAATAGAGAGGGTTGTGTTTTCTGACACTTGGCGAGTTCCCTGGAACACCGGGGACACATAATCATGTATAAAAGACGTACAAAGGTGCATTTTGCATGATAGGTGCCCTTTAAGTAATTGATTCTTGGGGGTGCTAGTGAACTGTCAACGGGGGGGGGGGGGGGGGGGGGGGCCTCACTGCGGTGCCGCTGCGGTGCCGTTCTGTGATTTTCCAGATTCTACAGATGGCCAGTCCGCCACTGCTCACAAGCTTATTAAGATCCAAAGCTTTAGTACGTTTTGAATCAATGCTGAGTACAGCCAAACTTGACAGTCTCTTCTCTGTCATTGTAGACCAAATGCTTCTCGTTTTGCGCCGTCCCGTTCAAATGACAATCACATTTCCACGCTCGCGCCAGGGCCGGGGGAGGGGTTACAAGGCTCGCGTCTTACGCTGCATTCACTTGCACTCAGACATTAGGGATTTTCTCTCATAAATGTCCGATGAGCCACAACTTTTCTTTCAAAACAAAGCTGCCAACTGGGGTGGCAGCATATGCACCACCACCCCTCGCCCTCCATGATCAAGCGGCTTCTCCGATTTTGTTGTCAATGTGTTGACTGAACTTTGTTACTGTTCACATATAAGTAAACATTACGTTTGAATGATTTAGTGAGCTGGTGTTATTCTTTTCAAACCACAAACCGTGTGTTGGCTATTTCAGCACCACGCGCAGTCCACCTACTTATTGATCCACTATCAGCGTCAGTGCACCCCGCTGCCACATTGTTCCTGTGCGGTGTGTCATTCAACATGGATAAAAGTACAATAAGAATTCTTCAGGTATAGGTAGATTCTGTATTCGGACATTATAGCCTATATGTGCGACTGTCGGTCCGATATTGTAAAAAAAAAAAAAGTATTCTCCAAATAATTTTCCGGGCCAAATATTATTGCCGGCCGCCTATTGCCAACCCATGCACTAGTCGCTGCTTAATAAAGCTTAGTATTGCTCTTAAGGTATGTACAGCAACTAGTGAAAGCTACCTTTTTGATTTGACTTTTTATCAACCGATAGCTTCTCTTATTGGATGGAGGTTGTTCTGCAAGAGAGGAGGGATTGTATCACTGGACTGTAACATATGAAAGCAGGTTTTTGGAAGTGAGGAACATGTCACACCTGTCCACAATGAAATTAGCCCTCGGCGCTACACTATCTTCCCCACCTTACTTTCCGTCTCACTACATAACAGGCACACTGCTTCGCTTCAGCACTTATTGTTGACATTGGAGCTGAATAATGAGGTGCAGAACCATCCAGTATGGAAGTATTTCCCTAGGGCTAGTGTGGGCTGTAACATCTGGCAGTCAGTGGAGGTGTCTCTGTGAACCCAAATCCCTCGTTCTTCTGTTTCATGAGAGTGATTGAGAGCATAGTCATTTCTGAAAGGGCACATTTCGGCAAACCTTAATTAATAATCCTGTTTCTTCAGCAAATGAGAAAAGACAAAATGTTTAACCAACCTTAAAATAATTAATACACATTTAAAAAAATGGAAAGCTATCACTGTGTTTATCAGCATGAGCCCTGAACACTGATTCAAGACCCCTGGAGGGATTTCATCATGTGCAAAAGTACCGTACAAGCTTTTACTTCAACCAGCAAAGCCTACCATAACCACACAATAACATGTTTCTGGGCTCAAAAGTTAATTTAATCATAAATCAAATAAAAAAAAAAAAATTAAATTCAACTGTTATAACAAGGACATGATTATACTTTTGAGTGAGTTACTCAGATGGGTACCAGGAGACAGCGTTTGGTACTCACCCCACATGAAGCGTGGTCCTCCTCAGTGTCTCCTTCACTGTCCTCTATTTACACTTCTTGCATGCTCGATGATGAAGATGATGAAGATGCACCTCCCTGTCCCTGTATAAGCCTCCGATTTGCTTTCTCCAAAACTTGTTGCCAAAACTGTGAAGTCCTAGCATTTCCTGAGGCCAAGTTGAAGGATCAAATACTAAGAAATTATCACATGACTTGAAGTCATATCTGATTTCAGATGTGGGAAGTTACTAAGTACACTTCTTCAAGTACTCTACTTAAGTACCATTTTGAGATATTTTATACTTTACTTGACTTTGATCTACTTTGTAAAATTAGCTGCGTCTTCACCAGCTTTGATAACACTTTAATGATTACAAAACATATCATATATATTATTCTGAAATGGACCAATCTGCACAACAACTACTTTTACTGTCACTACTTTCACTATATTTTGATGAGAATACTTTTCTAATTTTACTTGAGTAACAATTTGAGTGCAGGACTTTTACTGTAACAGAGTATTCCTACACTCTGGTACTTCTACTTTTACTCAAGTACAAGATCTGAGTACTTCTACTTTTACTCAAGTACAAAATCTGAGTACTTCTTCCACCTCTGTCTGATTTCAAACTCTTCCATAACACCCTGAGTAAGTTTGTTGTAAATAAATGTGCACAGGGGAGTCTCCCACTGCAGCCAGTTGGCGGAGTTTTGGCCAGTGCTTGAATTGGAATAAAAAAGGTGCCAGTACTCTAAATCAGCAACTGTTTCAAGTCAATTTTATTTATACAGCCCAAAAACAAGAATTTGGCCCAAAGTCATAGTCCTATAATGCTGGTGGGTTTGTCTCTTTATATTATAGAAAGGCTCACTGTACTTAAAAAAAGTATGAAAGGCAGCGGACATGGCTAAAGCCTGACTCACGTGAAGCAGATTTAAGTATGTCAGCAGCTTTTACATGGGCTTGTGATTCTTTGTGTTCTTTGATTTTTTTTTCTCATGCTAGCTTGTTGTTTGCACTTGTCACTACCGATATGAGACACTGCACCCTCACCCCATTCGATCTAGAGTTTCAGTCCAGTGTGGTTTCCCAAAGGTTTTACCTCTTTACATTATCCGACATCCCAGCTTTTTGTCTTTAATAACGAGCCATTCATTGGTCTTGCAAAAAATATTCCACCTGGTCCAGGCCCGGTTCCAGAACAAAATGAGTCAGGGTGCATCTGAGATTAGAGGGGGTGCAGTGGTAAAGTGCTATTTTAAATATTATTTTGTAGAATATCTTAGGCCCTGACGACTCCCCTCTGGTAGATGGTTATGTGCACCCCTGATTATACTGGGTCGGGTTAGCCGGTTAGCATTAATACAAAGTTCCAAAGTCGCGAGCACTCAGAGACAACAAAACAAGACAGCCCCTCAAAGGTTCTGTAATATATTAGCCTTTTCTGTCATACAGTACACTGCTGGAAACAACGGCACAACACGGTTTATATAAAATGTCACACTTGCTGTGTTTGTCCTTTCCATAAGCAGTGTTAGCATACGTAGCTAATCTGGCCTACCATGCTTAGTGAAATAAAAGTCTAAAGTTCTGAATAAGAACATTCAAAACGTTTACCAGTGTTACAGCAATTGAGTACTGGTTATTATGATGATCGTTTTGCCTTCAATGGTAATACTGAAAAAGTGTTTTCATGATGAGTCTTCAGTGTAAAAACGGGATGTCCAATTTCGGGCTTCACAGCAACTCAATCAAATGGGTGACGACACTACGTCCATTTATATACAGTATACAGTCTATGGTTAAAACACAATCACTTTATATCATGTCTTTGGCTACTTAACTTAATTGGATGACATTACACATGATCCGTGCGTCCAGTTGAAGAGTTGTTTCAGGACGTGTGTATCCTAGCTGAAGGGCATGGTCACAAATGAACCAAAATAAAAAATGTGTTGGTTAACTTTATCTCTATACGAGGAGCAACACATAATAATAATAATAATAATAATAACTTGAATTTATATAGCGCCTTTCAAGGGACCCAAGGTCGCTTTACAAGTAATAGGCAAAAAACAAACATAACAAAACAAAAGGCAGACAGACAAAACAACAGATCGATTTAGGGGCCGAAAGCCTTGGCAAACAGATGGGTCTTGAGGGCCCCTTTGAAGGCATCGAGTGTGGGGATGTTGCGAATCTCCGCAGGGAGAGCGTTCCAGAGGGTGGGGGCTGCCACGCTGAAGGCTCTGTCCCCAAAGGTTCGCAGTTTGGTGCGGGGGGGTGGTAAGCAGGCCGGAGTCTGAGGACCGCAGGTTCCGGGGTGGGGCATGTGGGTGAAGGATGTCCGATAGGTACTGGGGGGCAAGGGCATGGAGGGACTTGTAGGTAAGGAGGAGGATTTTGTAGGTGATGCGGGACTTGACCGGCAACCAGTGTAGGTGGATGAGGGTGGGAGTGATGTGCTGCCACGGCTTTGTGTGTGTGAGGACCCTAGCAGCACAGTTTTGGACATACTGGAGCCTGTCCAGGGTTTTGTTGGGAACCCCGAACAGGACACCATTGCAGTAGTCCAAGCGTGTGGTGACAAATGCATGCACCAGGGTTTCGGCAACCGACTCCGAGAGTGACGGTCGGAGTCTGGCAATGTTCCTCAGGTGGAAAAATGCCGACTTGGTCACAGACTTGACGTGGGAATGGAAGGAAAGGGTGGAATCAAGGATGACACCCAGGTTGCGGGCTTCAGGAGATGGGGAGATGGAGCAGCCGTCAACCTCAAGGACGAAGTCACCAACCTTCTGGAGCAGGGCCTTGGGTGCCACAACCATGAGCTCTGTTTTCCTGCTGTTCAGTTTGAGATAGTTGGAAGACATCCATGTTTTGATGTCATGCAGGCAGTTGATGAGAGACTGAGGGGGGAGCTGGGAGGATGGAGTGGTGCTGAGATACAATTGGGTATCATCAGCGTAGCAGTGGAAATTGAGTCCATGATGTCGGATGATCTGACCGAGGGGGAGCATGTAAATGGTGAACAGGAGGGGGCCAAGCACAGAGCCCTGGGGTACACCGTGGTGGACTGGGGCCGGGGGTGAGTTTGAGCCACTGATGGAGACAAACTGTTTCCTGTTGTGAAGGTAGGAAGTCAACCAGGACAGCGCTGTGCCAGTGACACCCAGGAGGTCTGAGAGGCGGGTGAGGAGGATGTTGTGAGAGATGGTGTCAAATGCTGCAGAGAGGTCCAGGAGGATGAGGATGCTGAGGCTGCCAGAGTCAGCAGCAATGAGGAGATCGTTGGTGATCTTGATGAGGGCGGTCTCAGTGCTGTGTTGCTGTCTGAAGCCGGATTGGAAGGGCTCATAGAGCTCATGGTTGGACATGTACAGATGGAGTTGGCCGGCGACCACTCTTTCCAGAGTTTTGCTGAGGAAGGGAAGGTTGGAGATCGGCCGGTGGTTCTGGAGGTCGTCGGGGTCCAGGCCAGGTTTTTTGAGTATGGGGGTGACTGAGGCCAGTTTGAAGCTGGTGGGGACTATACCAGAAGCCAGAGAAGCGTTGATGATGACCACCATGTAGGGACAGAGGGTGGGTAGGCAGTCCTTGACCAGGGCTGTGGGCATGGGGTCCAGGGAGCAGGTGGAGGTCTTGGCCGAGCTGACCAGTTTGGCCACTTGGAGAGCATCCACAGGGGAGAAGGAGGAGAGGTTGGAGTGGGAGAGGCGCGGCGCTTGGGGTGCGTTACCAGGTGGCTGAGGTGCAGGTAGAGGGGAAGGGCCAGTCACCAGGAGCTGCAGGAACATATTCAGCTTCAGGGGTGAAGAAAGCTCTGCTTCATGTGGAATTCATTTGGATTTCAACCGGTGAACTTTAAGGCAAAAATGGCATCGGCAACAATGTATTCGCACTAGACCATGCACTAACAAATACACTAAAATGACTTGCCTAGCTACTACTACTCCCAATTCACAAGTTAGCGTTTGAAAAACAACCTAGGTGCAGAGATTGTAAAATATAAAATACAGCTTCACTTCCTGCTGACAGAAACGTTTTGGCGTTTCCTCGGCAGAGTGTCTTTGTTAGTCTGAAAGTATTCATCAGTGGAAGCTTGTTATTTGGGAGCTGCGTCAGGGTCTCAGGCTGAGCCAGGCTGCCAAGGGGTGATGAAATATGTATTGGCCAGAAATTGAGTTGAGTGACCTCGCCTGGGAACAGTGTGTGTGAGTGTGTGTTGTCTGTGCAGGGGTCTAAGTCTCCATGGGACCATTTAATAGCACTTCAGCTCAGAGTGTGTGACAGCTCCATCTTCTCAGCCTCCCTCACTGTTGGTATTGCAAAGTCATGCAAGGTGTACGTGTGTGTGTGTGTGTGTGTGTGTGTACGTGTGTGTGTGTGTGTGTGTGTGTGTGTGTGTGTGTGTACATGTTTTCTCGAGGTCCTCGGGTAGATTGAAAAACAAATTGCCTGCAGGATTTGGATCATTTGTGTATTTTTGTATCCCTCCCTTTAACCAAAATCCTTTGATAGCATATCAATAACATGATTATAATAAAATGAATAATTTAATTTAATGTTCCTGAATAAATGTATGCATGTTTTTTCACCTGGTAACACCACACATAAGACTGTAATATAAGAATGAGTCAGGGTGCGGAGGTAAAAGCTTTTGAATAGCATTAGGAAGCAATGAGCTACAAGCTAATGGACATATTCTCAAATGAAGTCAACCATTTCTTTCAAACTTTGACTTTACAGTTTAGATTAGTTTAGTATTGATTGATAAATGATATGGTAATGTGTAATGGAAAATAGGACAACTGAACCTGCGGTTTCCCTCTAAAGCTATCCCTTGAGATAATAGTCCTTTTCTCATAATCGTAGGCTATCCAGTTAGCAGTGGTACACTGAAAAAATGGATACTTTTGACTAACTTAAAAATTGTTCGGTAATTTGTAACAGCTAATTTTTTTACAGCTAATTTTTTTAGTTTATTCCAACTTAAAGTTTTGACCTAAACATTTTTATTTGAGTCACGTAAAAAATATTGCTTGCGTCTAAGATATATATTTACATTCACACAAAGTAATAAGATGATTCATTCTGAAGACCGCACAACATTTATTACTTTGTTATAACTTAATTTTTCCTTTTGGTAACCTCATATTTATATTAGTTCTAAGTAGAGTTTTTAAGTTTGTGAAAACAAATTAAAGATATCTTTTTGTTGCAGGCAATATTTTTTATTATAGCTTAAAATATTTGTATTTTATTACAAGCAAACACTTTAATGTACATCAATACAATACTGTGTTTTGTTTACTGTAAACAAATGACATTTGACTTATAACACTTTGTTTAGCTCAGTTCACATAAGGACAGGAATATTCTCTTCAAAAGACCTTAACATTTATTGGGATGTCTTTAAAATATGCATCACCTATTCTGTTTTACAAAATACAATATTTTTTTAATTAAAAATAAATACATCAATAAATTAATACCATTAATTGAGTAAATTATGCAACCAATTTGCACTTATGTTAAAAGTAAATCAAAACTCTCCTGTAGCCTTAACCAAATCCATCACACACATGCATATGAACATGTTAAACTAGCTTGCATATCTCTCCTTTGAAACGTAAATATGTAATGCGTTTAAACCTGGCTGCCTTTTCATTAAACACTAGAACGTATGCATGACATCTTGTTTTTCTTTACATTTTTATACACTTCAACAATATTTTCTGCAGCTCTTAATTACAACTTCAGATAAACATGTATTAGCCATTAAGAAGGGTTTCAGTAGCATTACCAGAATCTGTGAAGTCACATTCTTTTTTAACTTCAAATGAAACATACAGAGGCCAAAACAATTAAGCAACGAAAAATGCAGTTCAATCCCTAGCATTGCAATCTTTGAACAAGGTTGGCCTTTTGTGTCAGTTCAATAACTTCAACCAGATACGAGTTCTTAGAGACTGAGCTGGAGGGTGTGGACAAGATGTCAGTATCGTCTGATTGAGCACTGCTTCTTCACAGACGGTAAAGATGTATTCTTGGACACCATCATCAAGGATTGGGATGACCTTGATAGTTGTCAAATCTTCATGGTCAGCCGTGGATGTCAGGTTGACTAGTGCATCTCCAATGTCTCTGTCTTGATATTGCATTCTAAAACGTTCACCTATAGAGTGCCACAGTGACACGTCCTAAAACCCGGAAGTAAGTCAGCATTTTACCACTTCCGGTTCCTTCAACAAAAGAGCAAAGCAATTTCTCCTTAGGATTTTGGAAAATAGCTGGAAATAAGGTCTGTGGTTGAGACACATTTAAGAGACAGATCACGTTTTGTTCAGTCGGATAATATCCACATGTCTACCCTACCTTTATAATTTTCCAATCATAAATCTATTGATCATAAATCTATCAATCAGATTTATGATCCGGCTGAACAAAACGTGATCCGTCTCTTAAATGTGTTTCAACCACAGACCTTATTTACAGCTATTTTCCAAAATTCTATGGAGAAATTGCATTGCTTTGCTTTTTTGTCGAGGGAACTGGAAGGAGTTTACTTCCGGGTTTTAGGACGTGTCACTGTGGCACTCTATTTCACACACTTTCCTGACTTCATCAGTAAGTCCATTGTCTCTGGAATTCCATCAGGCAGAACGAGCTTCCTGGTGTCATCGTGATTCAGAAGAGTTTGTAACTTGGCTGGCGTTTTCACGGTCATGTCAGGCAACCCAAAAGGAACTAGAAAAAACAAGAACATAAACAATGATATTAGTAATAGTGCAATGATACACTGACGACTGAATGTCAGTGGATGTCTCACAACAGTGACATGCCTGGAATGAGAGCAAATGATTGCCACCAGTAGCTCTCAATAAACATACAGATGTGAGGATTGACTGTACATGCAACAATATTAATGAAGTGCAGTCTTGTATTTTTTATTTACTTGTACAATACATACTTTTTCTCATTTTACTTTAATATTTTAAATTACCTTACTTAACATTTGGGTACCTAGCTAGATATATTATCACTTGAGAGTAGAGTAGAATAACGCAGCGTCCACACGGCGGCGTGCTTTGAAGCTAAATTCAATCACATCAATCTCCCGCCCAGACACACAAGCACACGGTTTGATTGGCTAGAGCTTGTACTGGCATAACATTTTAGTTTTAGTTTAGTTTTAGTCAACCAGCATGCTTCAGTCTAGCATGGCCCATTTAGATAGGGCTAAAAGTCAGTTACGTTAGCTACCACAATGTTATCATCATGATTGGTAATTCAGTAAAACAGGCATTAAACCCGAATCCAGATAGATGAGTCTCTCATTCAGTGAATCAGAGGTCCACATGGCAGTGGGCCTGATGATAGCTGACAAGAAACTGAATGCTGGTTGACAGTAGCTCTGCATGCTACCACTGCTAACTGTATAATCTAAGATTGTTACAAGACGGTACGTCACTATCTGGAGGGAAAGCTTCAGCAGGACACTGAACACTGAAGTCAAACTGGGTTCAAAATGTTCAGTTTGTCATTGCTTCCTACACTGTACCGTCACTGTAAATGAAGCAGCCATAAGGACTCTTAGCATTATCTCCTTCCTCCCGTAAAGGATGGTCTGGTACCCTAAGCTAAAGGAGTGAATAAAGGAAGAATTGAAGCTCCTTCCAATTATCTAGAGAATTCAAACAGCTTAACATGTATGCCAGTTAGGTACTTCCAGGTCATTTCACTCCGTTAGTATCCTTCCTTAGCAAGTAAATGAGATGAAGGTGCTTGGGGAAGGTCAAGACATCTGCTGAATGTGGTTTTTTTTTTGGGGGGGGGGGGCATCTGGTACTGTATATGGTTGGAGGTTGGCAGGTCTGTGGAGTGAGCCGAAGTTGGAAATAGGACATGCAAGGCCAATGCCAATATATATACTGATTTCTAGCTGAATTAGTATTTGTTATGTTTTTAAGTGATGAGTTAATTGATATTCACCTAAGCATTTTTCCACTTGAGGCAAGAGAGCGTAAGTCCCTATCCGACAGACTGTTTTAAGACCCTGATCTGCTGTTGGAAAAATCCAAGGAACAAAGATATATGACAATGTTCTGCCAAAATAAATGTTTTTTGACTCACTGATGGTGTTCATCACTAAAACATCTCGCGGGCTGAACACAGGATAACACAACATTCATTGTTGTTCGAGTGTGTGCTCTCGATGTTGAAAAGGAAATACATGAAGCACCTGCAGCCACTAGACACTAACACATGAGCTGGTTGTTTATTTGAATGGATTCCAGATTGAAATGCATTAGGCTATTAGTAACAGTATTCATACTTCTCAATGGGTGTGGTTTGTGACTTTCTGAACTTCTCTAAATCAAAAATATGATTAAATTAAACATCTGGATTTGGATTACAATAGTAGCCTTTTAATGCAGTTAAGCTGCTGAGTAGGAAGTGCTGCTAATTTGTTCTAAGAAATCATAGCATAATAGAAATAGGAACATATTTTTGGTTTGTGGAATGTTGTTTTATTTTTGTAAAATGTAACTGTTAGTTTTGTCAGTTAGTTGAGTTAGCTTTGCAACACCTGGCAGTTACAGGGTGTTCATGTTAAACAACAACTAAACTTGATGTCAATCTCTTAGTAAACACCAACAAGCGCAGATACTACTACTCCATTATAACATATATCTTTATCAGCTATCTACAAAACGGCTAACGGATAAAAGCTAACTTCACTTCACTCACCGATACATTCAATATTGTGCTTAAATGCATCCTGTGTAGCCACAGTTAAAATACTAAAGCTAATGTTGCCGTCATGGCTGCTAACGTGCTGCTAACGCTATGCTTACAGCTCCATTAGCCTTATAACGTGTGGAGAAAATGGTGAAATCAAAAGGGCTAAAGGTCAGTGAGGTTACTTTGAGCTAAAGCAGCCGTATTGAGCTCTGTTTCTCTGTGTTCGTGGAGCAGCTGCATTAAGAGGCACCTGCTGAATGTGTGTATCGATTGTATTCTGGCTTAATCTGTGGTTAGATGGACCCACATGGTTTATTAGTGCTTGTTTGGGTATGTGAAACAAGTACACAGGATGTTACTGTACCACAAGGCTTAAAATGCCCACTGAATGTCTACAAAAAAAGAAGGTACATGGCACCACTGGGAAAGGTAATAGATAGAACTGATTTTATTTTTGTTCTTTTGCCAGCTCAGAAGATATAATTAAGGTTTTGAGTTTTATTTGTCATTGTTCCTTGTAAACTACTTTACAGGTGATAGTGCCAAACATTGCCAAGCCAAGTATGATTAATATTGATATTAATATTATTCATTACATTTTTCTCCATTCCCTCCTTTGGACATTATTTCAGCATTTATGACGAGTTATATGTTGAATGATGTAGTCCATATTAAACTGTGTTTTAGTGTTAAATTAAGGCGGAGAAATACTTATACATAGACATATTTTTGAATTCCTAATTAAACTTGTGTAAGCTGTAGACACTAATGTGGTAATGCAACAAAGAGCAGCATAGTTGTAAGAGTCTATATGTGGCTTTTCATACGCACTTCGGAAACATTTGATGGAGTAGAATCCTTTGAGCTTAAACTTCCTCCAGCGATAATATGGTTTTAAGAAAGGAGTCAAACAAATAGCATACAAATATATTTTATAGCAATGAATACAAAACAACAACAATATACTGTATAATACGTAGAGGTTAATGCCAGTGTCAATGTTGTCATTGTCACTTATATCATCACTATTGATTGAGTCAAAATACAATAAAAGTTAAGGTTAGCAGCATATTCTTTACATAAGATATTATGATAAAATAACCAATTGATGATGAAGAGCAGGATAAAAACACATCTCATCTTGTTTTGCCCTTTACATCCTGATGACGATGCAGAAACATATTTCAGTGTGTAACAGAACCACGTCAAAATACTGCATGCGGTGTAATGACGTCACCTGCAGTCTACAGTGATGGCGGTCAAGACAAATATTTTAGAGAAACCTGCCAATCTGACAAAAACCACATCTGCATGATGCAGGATTACTGGCACAAGTTGCTTAAATACACACGGCTGGTGCGTACTCTTACGAAACACACATCCAGATCTCACATAGACACCACTATACTTCATTTATGATCGGGTCCTATGGTTTATTTTTGTCCCTATTTGACCTCATGCGCTCCTTGAATATGAAAAGTCCTCAAGGATTTGTGGTGTATGGTTGAGTTGAAGGCAAATAGGAGCACACACACACACACACACACACACACACACACCACACACACACACACACACACACACACACACACACACACACACACACACACACACACACACACACACACACACACACACACACACACACACACACACACACACACGTGTACACACACACACGTGTACACACACACACATGTACACACACAAACACCCACACATGTACACACACATGTACACATACACACACGTACACACTCACACATGTACACACACACACACACACCATACACACGCACCTCCCTGAGTGGTCCTGCTCGACCGTGTATCATAACCCTTCATTTGTCCTCAGATGCACCTTTCTCACCTTCCTTCCTTCCACCTTCCTCACCTCCTTTTCACTCATTTCCTCCTTCTCCTCCCTCTGCTCGTCCCTATGGAGCATCTGAAAATAGAAGCCAAGGGAAAAGTGGGTCAGGTGCTACTGTATGTGGAAGATGGTGGGGGGGGAAAGTGAATTTGTCTGTGTGAAACCTGACATATTGTGAAACTACCTTTGTACCAGGGCTTCCGTTAGCCGGTAATTACCGGTTTTTAGCTGGTAAAATTGAATAAAAACCGGTAAATTCAAAAATGTCCGATGCTCCGATCGATTGGCCGCCGATCATTATCGGCCGATATTCACTCTTAATAGTTTGATCTGTGCTCTCTATAAAGGCCGATCAGGAGAGCTGGATCTGATCGATATGGACATAAACGTGAGTGAAGTATAACCGGACGTGAGAGAGAGAACAGATCAGCTGCTGAAGCCCCGCCCACTGTTTAGCGTGCTGCATGAGAAACTGACTGGCTGTCAGGAGAGAGAGGGAGGGAGAGAGGAAAAGAGAGGATCCGTTTTCCCGTGTTATTATTCAAAGTTAATGTAAACTTTTGAATAATGTACTTCATCTACTAAAAATAGTTTCTTTGAATGTAATAATGATGTTGTGTGTTGTTTGTGGAATCATTTATCGAAAAATGAATCTGAATTTTTCGATCTGTTACAATTATAAACTGAAGCAATATAAAAATGAGCCCCATTAACTGAGTTTTAAACATCAGCATATCCGGTCCTAGTCCGGTAATTACCTGCTAACGGAAACTCTGCTACACAATTCTTATTATTATTATTGAAACATGACCGGTGAGTTTAAAATGTGTCCGGTAAAATAAGTTCTGTTCGGACATTTGACCGGCGAGAAAAAATCCTAGCGGAAACTCTGCTTTGTACCTCAGATTTTAAGAAATGTTTTCATGAAGACGGCCATTTTCCGAGAGCTGGAATAATGAAGTTAGCGTCACATACTGTATGTCACGATTCTTTTGTTATGTCACGTTTTTAGTTTTGTATGTCTAGGTTTGGGTTTATTTTGCTGTTCGGTTCTCCCTGTCTCCCTTGTGTATTGTCTGGTCCCTCTCTCTGTGTTTTTCCTCCTGTCGTTAGTTTCCCTGGTGTGTCTAGATGTCTGATTGTGTTCACCTGTGGCTCTTGTGTTTCTCATCCCCTGCCCGGCTGTTTCTCGTCTTGTGATTACCTCTCCCTGTATTTAGTCTTGTCTCTTCCTGTCTTCAGTGTTGGTTCGTCTTTTGTTTGTGACTGAGTTCACCGGTGAGTCTTCTGTTTTGTCCAAGTTACTTATTTTTATCTTTGAAATAAAGGTATTATCAGTATTATCTGCATTTGGGTCCTGCTTGCTTCACTCTACCGTAGCACTGTACCTCACACATGACTCCACATGACTGGAGCACATACGGGAGTCCCCAGATGCTATAATCATAGCTACCTCCCCTATAATCTTCTACCTAATCAGTGAAAACTCACCCACTCTACCATCTTTTTGAAAGCTGGTTTGTACCTTAACTTTGCTAGTGAGAATGTTTTGGTAATTGTGGCATCAAAGTGATCCCTCTCTCTGCTCAGAATCCAGCACTGATCACAAGACTCCCTCATCACAGAGCGGTTTTCATTTATGTGTAAACTCATCTCATGTGGCCCAGTGGCTGATCTAATTACCTGCTATGTGTTAAACTAATAATGTTAGGCCTAATGGGTCCCATCAAAACAACACAGGAGGGGGCTACTGAGACACATCCACCATTAAAAAAACAACCAAGATAGTGTGGAAATGTTCTAAATACATCAAGATGTAATAACGTCACCATATTTCCTCTATTACTCCTGTTATAATTACTTATTTGTGAATTAAACCTGTAGAGTGGTGCAGTAATGAGGTATTTACGAAGGTGCTCGCATCACAAGGCCTCCGTCAATAATAGGCAATGAAATGTCTTCATTGGGTTTTGGACTATGGCATAAAATACAATCCTCGGCAACAATGTAAGTTACACATTTTGTTCAGCAGGATATTGTCCACATATAAACAACACTTCTGGCAAACACGAAGAAGTAAAAAGCTGACGTGAGTTAACCCTAACCCTAACCTGTTAAGCCCGATTGCCCCCGCCGGCGGCAAAACACAACAATTTTCACGAAACTGTGTCTCAGGGCTTCTTAACATTTAACAACCTATTAATGTGTCATACCCACTTAACGGGAAGAAACTCAGCTAACTGACAATATGATTCTTATAATTCTTACCTAAACAAAACACAAGTCTAACGCTAAGCCTCTGAATCAGCACTAAGCGAAAGGGTGCTAACGCACCCTAGCACATAAGCAATATTTTATACTTCATGCTATCTGCACAAACTAGATATCATCCGAAAGCTGAGATTCCACAGATTCCATTGGTATAACTATCATAACTGTGCGACCAAAGCTCGCGGCAGCAAAGGCAAGCAAAGACATTACATTACATTGCATTTAGCTGACGCTTTTATCCAAAGCGACTTACAATAAGTGCGTTAAAAAAATACAAACTTGAAGAAAACAGAATCATATAAGTACATCAGGTTTCATAGAGCTAAAACATTTCAAGTGCTACTCAACTGGCTTTAGATAAGCCAGTCCTTTATTAGCATATAAGTGCTTTGTTAGTAATTCTATCGCTCGAAGTGGAGTCGAAAGAGATGTGATTTCAGTCTGCGCCGGAAGGTGTGTAAGCTTTCTGCTGTCCTGATGTCAATGGGGAGCTCATTCCACCATTTTGGAGCCAGGATAGCAAACCCACGTGTTTTTGCTGATGGGAACTTGGGTCCCCCTCGCAGTGAGGGTGCAGCGAGCTGTTTGGCTGATGCAGAGTGGAGTGCACGTGCTGGGGTGTACGGTTTAACCATGTCCTGGATGTAGGAAGGGCCAGATCCATTCGCAGCATGGTACGCAAGTACCATTGTCTTGAAGTGGATTCTAGCAGTTACCGGAAGCCAGTGAAGGGAGCGGAGGAGCGGCGTGGTGTGGGAGAATTTAGGAAGGTTGAAGACCAGACGAGCCGCTGCATTCTGGATGAGCTGCAGAGGTCGGATGGCCCATGCAGGTAGATCAGCCAGGAGGGAGTTGCAGTAGTCTAGGCGTGAGATGACAAGAGTCTGGACTAGAACCTGCGTCGCTTTCTGGGTCAGCTGGGGACGTATCCTCCTGATGTTGTAAAGCGTGTATCTGCAGCAGCGGGTTGTAGCAGCTATGTTTGCAGTGAAGGACAGGTTGTTATCTAGGGTCACACCCAGATTCCTTGCAGTCTGAGTCGACACACAACTTCACTTTACGGGGCCAAAACGGCAAATACGTTTACGTTTGCTGTTTTCTGATCAAAAGTTGTGTTCAATGACATTACAACGCATATAAACGCTGCTGAAGGTTAATCTAATGTCTCTGTGTCCCTTTGAAATGATTCCCGTTAATCCGTCATAACATTTATGGAATTACATTTTTTTTCATATAGAGTGTAACGGAGCTTCCGGATTTGGGCAAACTGTGTGCGCATCACTCTTAATCCTCAATGGTAATATTTAGATGGATTTGGGAACTTCCCCTCATTGGCTCTAATGGTTCAAAAGAGCCAAAATCGACCAATGGGTTCCAGAGATATGGCAAATACACCCAAATGACCCCAGAGGTGAGTCCGCCTGGACCTACTTTTTCTAAACCTCTCTAAAAAGGTCAAATGTCACTTGTTTTGCATCAATCTTGATACAGGGTACTTATTATATGTCATAGTTTGGATTCCTAAAGCTTTTAGTCTACTATCCCATCATTCAAGGGTGGTTTTCACTATGGTTTTGTTTTGGACGGAAACTATAATTTAAATAGTTTTACTATGTTCAATCTGAATTTACTTTAAAATAAAAACATCTATATTGATTCTGACTTTTCTACATCCAACTCACAGGTGTATCATTGCTTTGAGACAAAAGATTATTCATTTACCCCTTTTATACGTGAAGATATATTCATTTGTTCAGGGCATGTCATTTTCGAGCCTGAAACCTGAAAAACAGGCTCAGGGCTTAACAGGTTAATGGCTCTGTTGGTATACAATATTTGATTAAAAAGACAGGTAGAAATAATTGAATAACTCCATCCACATTGACTTTAAGTTCACAGTGGATTTTGTTTGTATCAGTCTACAGCAGGTTGTAGCTGTGTTTAAAGCCAAAAGAAGAAATGTAAAACACCCCTAACATTGAACGGTTTTTAATTTCATTGTTTGACCAGAACATGACTTCTCAAAGCCTGTTAGGTCCAGCCTGGATATCGTAATATCCTCACCTACTTTATCATGCTCTGTCAGATGGGATCCAGAGACCCTGTAGAAAAACCGCAACACTTAAGTGGTCTGCAGATCGGTCATTTATCAGCAGGGCTCCTAGGCTCCGAGACTTTAGATCAGCTCTTTAGATGCTAAATGTTTAACATCATTTATATCATAACATCATTTTCCTTTTTTTTTTACAATAATACATTTACCCTTAATGAAATGATGCTTTGTCATTTTCAGCGGTGGAAGACATGTTAATTAAGTAAAAGTGGAAATACTACAGTGTAAACATACTCAGTTACAGGTAAATGTCCTGCATTTAAAATCTGACGTCCGAAGTAAATAAGTGTTGGCATCAAAATATACTTAAAGTACCAAAAGCCGATGCTTATTCCTCGTGCCTATCACTCCGTAAAAATGTTTCACATACACAGCGAAAAGATTGTTCTGCTCTGGTTTTGTGTTTCTGCCAACTCCGTTGCTCAGCCGATTATGTTTGGCTGCTGTTTAGCTCCTAGCCTCTGCCGTCCTGCCATTAGCAAAACAAGCTCACCGTCATGCTCTGCTATCCGTGGAATCCCCGCTCTGGAATACCCCAACTGGGCTCCTCTCTGCCACACTCCCAGGACTATCCACGAATCCTCCCTCAGTCCTGCCATCTCAACAGGGCTGTTTTCCATCACCGCTGCTGAGGTTCGAGGTCCGGTTTCTACCAGGCTAATGGTGCTAGCTGCTAGCTGGCTCACTGTTCTTCCCACATGCCCTCCCCCGGAACCTGCAGTCTTCAGACTCTGGCCTGCTTACCATCCCCCGCACCAACCTGCGAACCTTCGGGGACAAAGCATTCTGATGAGAGTGATAGATGACAGTATGCCAGGAGGTTGCAGTTTCAAAGAGCGTTGGCTAGCAGAAAACAAATACAAGCCATGGCTAAGACGAGGGTCAAGCCCATGAGTAGCCTCCTGCAAAGTTTGCAACAAATAACGATGGGAGAGTCTGCACTGACGAGCCACATGAAAGGTACGCCGTAGTAGAGCATTTTAGATTAGGCTAACGTTGCATGTTACATTTGTTTAAGCTAACGTTAGCAAGCTGAATAGCGAACTCGATGAGAGATAATAATAATTGCAGGGGACAATCATTTCAGAGGAGCGTACCTATGTTATGTGCGTTACAGTCACCATCCTGTGGTGTTCAGAGGATGAAATCACTGTTGTAATTCAACCCAGTCTCACGGCATTTCGTGTTATAGTCACGAAATATAATCTATTGATTCGACACAGAGCGATTTTAAAAGCAATGTATTTCTACTGGTAGTATTGTAGCGTCTCGCTACAGGAACACAGGGAGGCTTAGTTTGTCCTTTATCCGGGAGTTTATTGTACAGATCACAGGTTACTGTTGGCCATAACCACGCCAAAACAATCCACTAAACCTGTCCTATTCTCACACTCCATCACGTCTCCCGCTAGCTCTCTCCTAGCTTCCCGCGTCCCTCTCCCCAGGAACCTCCCTCTTCCAGCCCCCACCAACCAGACAACACTCTCCCACCCAAACCCACAGCTACGTGTCACAAGAACTCTCCATCAAAACAGTGGCACGTTCACTGACACTCTGTAAAATGCAAACAAACTCTGAACAACAAACACATCAAACATCAACATTATAACTAGTCCGTTACACTATGTTTCGTGCCTAAACCAAATGTGACTTGCTCTATCGAAATCAGTCACATTGACCCGAAGACACATTTTCGTTTGTATTACTGGTCTGGGGGAAGCTCGCGAGTGTGTGTTTGTGTATTTTTGCGTTTGTGTGTATTGTGTTTGTTTACCGGGGAAACACTCACAAGAAACACCGGCTGTTGTTATGCCTGCTGTGACGTCAAGTTACTCCGTTCTCCGCTTGTAATTATGCCGTTACAAGCTTTAAAGTTGTATTTATCATCTGAATTTGCGAAAACAAGTTTAATATTCTGAAAGCCTAGACTTTGTTTATTAGAAAACAGATGAAAACAAACTGTCCCGGACCCTGTCGTGTTATCTATGATTACTATACGCCTTTACTTCATAATTTCAGTGGAGGGAGGGGGAGCGGTGCTGCGGAAGAGCAGGGTGCGAGTTGATAGGTGCCTCTTCTTCCCTTTACAAGCTTCAAAAATGTATTTATCATGAGATTTTGGCAATAACAGTTTCATATTCTGAAAGCCAAGACTTTCTTTATTTAAAATCAAACAAAACGTTTTTTTACATAAATCCATGTTTATTTTTTAAATGGTGAACACAAATCAATAGATTACATTTATTTCGTGAAAATATAGTTAAAGTAGCGACAGTAAAAGTAGTCGTTGTGCAGATTGGTCCATCTCAGAATAATATATATGATATGTTTTATAATGATTGATCATGAAAGTGTTCTCAAAGCTGGTAACGGTGCAGCTAGTTTGAATGACTTTGTATACTGCAGGGTAGCTTGTGAATTTACTCCAGGTGGAACTGAAGTCTGATTCAACACTTGATTAGATTTCACATCATTCATCCAGATCTGTAACTAAAGGTATTAAATACATGTAGTGGAGTAAAAGTACACCATTTACTTCTGACTTATGTTTACTGCCAACCTAAAAGTACCTCAAAAATAGTAATCAATAATGTATTGAAAAGTGATTTGGCTGATTGTTTTATATTGGCTCAGCCAGGTTATATGGGATGCGCAGCCTACGTACAGATGGATCACTCATTTTGAAATATTAAACTTAGTTTTCTTTTCTTTAATTTTTCATCCTCATGTAGAATGCTATTATGAAACACACATTTGGTTGTTTATAGCATAAAGAACATCTGATGTAATGTGAGGTAGGGAAATAATCATTTGAGTATAAGTATGTGTATATAAATATGTAATTTACAACAGCTGTAAGATGCTTGAAAAGTTTGAAAATGCACCTTGAAAATGCTTGAAAAGTGCTTGAATTTGACTTTAGAAAAGCTGTAAGAACCTTGGGCAGCCCCCACCCTCTGGAACGCTCTCCCTGCGGAGATCCTCAACATCCGCATGCTTGACGCCTTCAAAAGGGTCCTCAAGTCCCATCTGTTTGCCAAGGCTTTTGGCCCCTAATCTATTTAATGTTTTGTCTGTCTGACTGTTTGTCTGACTGCCTTTTGTTTTTGTTATGTTTGTTTCTAGTAGGAGCAAACACAGTGGTGTTGGCTTAAAGCCCACCTCCGCTCCGCGCCGTCCGTTAGATGAGCCTGGTCAGATTAATAAAAGAAGGAGTTCAAAACACCGGAATAAAAGTTATAACAATAATCTGATTTTAATGGTAAAAAACACCAATACAAGTTACAGAGTACTCTGGACTAGGGATCGACCGATATGGCTTTTTCAAGGCCGATACCGATGCCGATTATTAGTAATCAAGGAGACCGATAACCGATATTTGGAACCGATATACATTTGCAGTAAAATCAGAAAATGTTGGTGTCAAAATGTAGAATAACACAAACTCCAACACAACTCAACACAACTTCTTTGAAATGTATTTAAGCATATATTATGTTTAATTCACTTTTAAACATCTTACAACTGGTTTCCTCTCTGTGCCCTTTTCTTTAGTGCAGTCATCTGCAATGAGTTAGAGAGAGAGACAAGAAGTGGGGCTGCAGGCTGACATGCTTAACTAACAATAATGCTTAATTTATTATATCTGTCTATCTAGCATAACATCCCAATAAGCTGCTAGCAACTGCAAAACACTAGTGCTAGCTAATGTTTTGCAAACTATTAAAAGTGAGGCTATTACAGTAGACCTAACGTTAGTCTAGTAGCCTCACTTCTAATATTTTGCTAAACATTTGCTAGATACATGTTGGCTAGCTAATGAGCTTCACATATCAACCCCCCCCCCCCCTCCGCACCACAGTTACTCCGCTGCGAGACGCTGCACACACCCCCAACTCTGACTGACTTCCCGCGTCCCTGTGTAACTGGGAAACTGATAGAATTGGATCATAAGATCGTGGTGTTTTTGCAACTTCAGCATAGGGGATAGGGATGTTTATTGAACTTCGGTTTAACACATGTATGGCTCTGCCGCTCAGCGCTGCTGCTTGCTTCAGTCTGTGTCTGCGTTCTTTCGCACCTGCCTGTAATCTGAGAAGGTCCCGCCTCTCTGGCTGGCTCCCGCCCGGAAAATCTTCAGTAATAGCCTATTAGATAGCGCTGTGGGTGTGACATTGCTCGTGTACACAGAGTGGTGACTGCAGCCAGAGAAACGGCCGCATCAGAGCCAAAGTTTTATCGGCAATTTGATTAAAAAAAGGCCGATACCGATAATCGGTCAAATGCGGAATATCGGGGCCGATATCCCCCAACTCTGGACTCCCAGTTCTACTGCCGTGCGATACAGATATCGGGACCAGCCAGTCAGGAACAGGGGGCCTCGTGCATGAATAAACATCAGTATACATAGACATATTTGGGGGCAGAGTTGTGTCTGTTTCTCTGCCCCCCCCCCCCCCCCCCCAAATCTCTAATTGGTCGATTTCACTCCTAAGCGAATCAGAGAGTCCGTGGGGAGGAGTTGTGTCGGTTGCTCACTCCCCTAGGTGTTCTTACTGGTTGGATTCACTTCTGGTCAGGCCCAATACAGTGAATCAGAGTTCTGGGAAAAAGTATTTTACTTCTGAACAGAGCGTGAGAGCTTCGGAAGTCAACAAGGACAGAGTCAATCTTTATCTTGCACTTGAATTCACTCCTTTACTTTTCCAAGGAATATTTCACACAAACTATTCTTTCCCAGACAATCAAACATTGTACACCGATATATTGGTGCCTGAGATTATATTGACCCCAGAAAGAACCTTGAAAAGAATATGTGTGTGTGCTGGTATCTGGGTCAGTGAGTGTAAGTGAGAAGATTATATATATATAGGATTACTTGAAAACAGTCCCAAATAATACATGTTCACTTCAATACAGATTAAAATAATACATGTTTACTTTAATACAGTTTAGAACAATATCTGTAAACTTGAATCCCCCTTTTGATCTCAACTCAAGAGTTCAATTTATACACAGCATTTGAAACATAACCACTGTCATTCTTTTCTACTGTGTCTGTCCCCCAACATTTATATAAATCCATCAGAAGCTGAGATTTAGAGCACTTTAAACCTTTAGGAACAGTCCACCATAACAACTTCTTATGACAGTGGAGGGAGACCAAAATATGTTAAAAAAATGTGTCCTTGTCGGCTGTGTCATCGTGCTCTTCCCCCTCCGACGCGTAAGCCAACAAGGGCATTTAGTACGAAGGAGAAGGGGCAGCTTTTCCCTCAATGGTGGAACTGATGAGTCTAACACACAATGAGCGGATACAAGGCACACAACAACAACCACATGTCACTAAAATGGCAATAAAAGTAGCCACAGAAATTAGAAGAGACATTATTAAACCTTTAAAACATAGTTCTGTAGAATAAAAATAAAGAAATCCCTTAAACAATGGGCTAAAAATATACAAATCTCTTAAATTATGGGATAAATCAAGTCCCTCAAATAATGTGTTGATAAACAAAGTCCCTCAAAAAATGGGTTATTAAAACAAAGTTCCTCAAAAAATGGGTTATTAAAACAAAGTTCCACATCGGCTATATCAACCTGTTTTAGCGGAAAGTGGAGTCCTCTGTGCCGTCTTGGCTTGCCGTGTCTTTGTCCCCCCAGCCCGCTGACGGCGGCTTTTGGGCTGCCTGCTAGAGAGATGTCCTCCCGATCCTCCTCCTCCGGCCCGCTGATGGCGCCTCCCGGGTCGACTGCTGGAGAGATGTCCTCCCGATCCACCTCCTCCGGCCCGCTGATGGCGCCTCCCGGGTCGACTGCTGGAGAGATGTCCTCGGGGTCCTTCTCCTCCGGTCCACTGATGGCCGCTTCCGGGTCGAGTCCTAGACGAGAGCCAGGTCTGTCCTGATGTCGTCCAAGGTCCTAGCCGGAGGTTTCCCGACCGCACACTGGCTCCAGTGGTATCAGATGTCCCCCTTTCCTCCTAGGCGGACGGCATGAGAGGTCCTCTGGGTCACTCGGTCGGGGCCGGAGAACCTAGGGTTGAGCCACTTAGGCCTGATGATCTTCAGCCAGACGAACTCCGCTGTGTTGGCCTCGTGCTTCTCGGGTCCCTGTGTGGAGAAGTCCCACCCCCCAAGTTGCTGGAAATAAGGTTTCGAACTCATGACCTCTACTTCCTTTCCTACGCTCAGGGCTCCTGGGCCCGGGAACTGATGGCCATGGGTCAGCTCAAATGGGGAGAAACCTGTCCCTCGGTTAATAGAGCTCCTGATTAACATAAGGACCAGGGGCAAGGCGTCTAACCATTTCCTGCCTGTCTCCTCACATGCTTTGCTGAGTTTCTGTTTGATGTTCTGGTTCATCCTTTCTATACCTTTCCCTGAGATTGGGGGTGATAGACGGCTCCGAAACTTGGACTGTTCTACTGTGCGTAGGTCATGGTTCTTGAAATGGCTGCCATTGTCTGACCTCACTTTCCTAGGAAACCCATGTAATGCGTGACTAAGAACTTGATCACTGAGTCTGCATCTTCGTTATATCCCTGTTATAATTCAATCAATATTTATAAACATGTCAACATTCATCAAACAGTATCTTATAGACATGGAGCAGGTTAATTCTAAAACTGTCAATCAATGGTCAGATTGAACATCCGAGTTGGGGCGGCAGGTTTCTTTCATTCCCTAAATGCAAAATGTAGATTGTGAATTTGACAGCCATGTTGATATAATACATTATACACACACTCCCCCTTTTTACACATGAACACATGTGTAACAAAATCCTGTAAGGGAAGAAAACCTTCAGGTAATAATTGAGTATAAGAAAATACCAAACACTATTCACAAATGTACATCCATTATTTTCCACAGTAAACACTCCAGTGAAATGAAGTGTTTATCTCCATCTTTCAGTCCTAAAAGAAACAGAATCTTCATTTTTTAGTTTGAGCTTCACATTTTGCAAACCGCCACTGCCTGTGGGAGTACAATATCATCAAGTAGATTAGAAACGGGTCACATGTGCGGTTTTCCAATTTCGTGGAATTTTAGGAAACCTCTCATTTCCCACAGAGCCTCAGAATAATATGTTAGTCCAAAAACATGCTTGATTAGTCATTGTTTTAAATCATGCAGTTACACTGATCACATGCAGACATACACTCACACTCACACTGTCAGGTTGTAATGTCAAGTTTGGTCAGGTACACCCCAGAGTCAGTCATTGACAGTGCTTTTCTCAAGTAACACTGTCGGTCAGGGTCAAAGGTCATTTGGTCTCAGTCTTTTTTGGCCATGTGTCGTGCTCTGCAGAGACTTTGATATTTCAGCATAGGCCAGTATCCTTTGTCTACAAAAATCTGTCATATATGGAGCGTCATCATTTATTAATTCACGATTACAACTATAATTTTCCAGACATCTCTAACTTTTCATTGGGACAGCTGTTTCCCACATTCCCAAAAATGTCACTTCCTTATAGTACCACTACTGCAGTTTATTAACACCTAATCTATATTCAAATGTCTAATAGATCTATTTCAGAAACTTGTGCATATAATTATTTTCTTGAGTCAAAACATTATTAGGATCTGTAAAGCTCTGCCATTTATTTCATAACTCATATTCATTTATCTTCAATTCTGGTCCACTGAACAATGTTAACTTGCCTTGGGTGTCCGAATATGTAACACTCACTCCTTCCTTTATCAAGGATTTAAAAACAGAAGTCATTTCATCAATGGTTTGTAGTTGAATTTAGGAATTATCACTTAAGCCCCTGTCACACTGTCCCGAAATCAACACCCGATGGACACACGAATATGGAATTGTGAATTTCGCACGAAGATGGCCCCGAACCACACACAAAGGCAACATTTACATTACATTTAAGACATACAACTGCAATAAAAGTACCAAAAACAATTATGTTACAGTACTATGATACTGTACTGATATCTTCAGACTTTGTTCTTTACTTTATCCGTCTTTATATGTAGAAAATATTACGTTTTCTCCGTAATGTTGTTTCCATAGCAACAACAACTTCCTGTCAACTCTCCTTCAAAATAATATATTATATCCTTTTCAGTTTCACAGAACACAAATTGGGTTATTTACATAATATGTGTACATGATTTTGTTGTGCAATAAAACAACCAGATGGACACACGATAAAGGAAATGTTCAAATTCAGCTCTGATTGTAGCAACATCGAGCCATTCGTGAGGGCATCTTAAGCCATCGTATGACCGCCGGTGGAGTTTCTCAGGCTCTCATATACATCAAATCACCATAGTCCAGCACAGGTAAAAAGGTCACAGTGACTAGCCTTTTCCTGGCCTCAAGCGAGAAACAGGACTTGTTCCTGTAGAAGAAACCTAGCCTAACCCTCAGCTTTTTAAGCAGGTTATTGACATGAAGTTTAAAAGTGAGACAATCAACAAGCCAGATACCAAGGTATTTGTAACAGGTAACCACTTCAAGTTTTATTCCTTGCGTAATTATAATATCTAAAACAGGTTCTGGTGTCTTTTTAGCTTTAGAAAAGAGCATTACCTTGGTTTTCTCATTACCTTAGTTCAGAGAGCAGAGTCTGAATAATGTTAAAAACATCCTGTAATTTAACACCAGCCTCCTTAATGGAGGGACCTGCACAGTACATCACGGAATCATCCGCATAAAAATGTAAAGTAGCTTCATCCACATTTTCACCTAAACTGTTGATATATATGGAGAATAAAAGTGGACCTAAAACAGAACCTTGGGGAACACCATTAGCAATGTTTAACCACTCAGAAGACAGCCCATCAAAGTGAACACATTGGGACCTTTCAGAGAGGTAGTTCACAAACCACCCTACTGCATGGCTGGACATGCCTATACTGGCTAGCCTCTGCTTTAAAATGTGATGATCGACGGTGTCAAATCATTCACTACTTTCATTGTGGCAGTGATGGTGCTATGTTGTTTTCTGAAGCCTGACTGATGTTTAGACAGGATGTCATTTGTAGATAAAAACACCTTTACCTGTTCACTCACTAAGCGTTCAAGAACCTTAGCATGAACTGACAACTTAGAGATTGGCCTATAGTTATTTAATAAGGTGGCCTCCCCTCCTTTTAGCAAAGGCAGGACATACGCTGACTTCCACAATTTTGGAATTGTGTTAGTGCTGAGGGAGAGGTTATAAAGAGTAGTGAGAGGTGGAGCAATAAAATCTGCAGCTATCTTTAAAAAGAAAGGTTCTACGTTGTCCGGGCCAGCCGGTTTCTTAGGATCTAACTTGGTTAAAGCTTCACGAACAACATCAACAGTAAAAGTGGTAAAACTAAAAAGGTTTTCCAACACACGTTTTTCAGAGTCACATACTGTAGTGTTCACAATCAAATAGAGAAACACATGACACAAAATGCTCATTAAAGCAATTTAGCATAGTAGCCCTGTCCGATATAGTGCCAGATGCTGTGGTAATGCACGGAGGTAGCTCATTACGGATATCGCCGGTGGATAACGATTTAATGGCTTTCCAAAATTTTCCAGGATTATTCAGATTCTTTGTGGTTACTGACAGATAGTACTTTGATTTAGCACTTTTGATTTGCGATGTGAAGCTATTCCTTAGCTGCCTAAAACGCAGCCATTCTACCTCTGAGCCTGATTTCCTAGCCTTTGCCCAGGCCTTGTTTCTCTCATGAAGGAGACTGGACAGATTAGCAGAAAACCAAGGATTGTCTCGTCCCTTTACTCTAAATTTACGAAGGGGTGCATGTCTATCAATGATCTCCATAAAACCAAGATAAAAATAAGACCATGCAGTTTCTACATCAGCACACAGATCGATTTTACCCCAATCAAAATCAAACAGATCATGCACAAAACCCTGCTCCACAAAATGTTTTTTGTCTCTCCTAATGATAATGCGAGGTTTAACCTTTTGGACCTTAGTGTCCCTAATTGTGGCTACAACACAGTGATCACTCAGATCATTTGCAAATACTCCCACAGATGAATATTTATGGGGAACATTAGTTAAAATGAGATCAATTAGGGAGGATTTATTAGGGGACTTAATGTTAGGGCGAGTAGGACTGTCCACAATCTGAGTAACATTTAAAGAGATACAAAGGTTTTTAAAATCCTCTGACACTGCAGTTAACCAGTCCCAGTTAAAATCTCCAAGTAGCACTATTTCCTTGTAGTCTAGTTGTGATAAAAGATTTGCTAGTGAAGACAAGGAGTCTTCAGCTGAGGGGGGTCTGTAACAACTCACTACTATGACCTGTTGACCCTTTGCCACTTCTATATTTATGGCTAAAAATTCAAATTGCTTACTGATCGATTTGGAAACTAATGTGGTTACACTGAACTTATTCTTAAGATAAATGGCAACGCCACCACCTTTATTAGGCCGGTCGGTACGATACACATTAAAACCATTTAAGGCAATGTCAGAGGCCAAAATAGATTTGTTTAGCCATGTTTCTGATAAAACAATGACGTCAGCGTCAGTTGAGCTCGCCCAGATACGGACAAAATCTAGTTTACCTAACAGACTGCACACATTCAAGTGGATGAAACCCAACCCAGACCTAGCTTTAAAATCAGCAGGAGTAGCGATCTGACTACTACTACTGTGCGGACCAGGGTTAGGTTGTACATTTCCTGACAGTAATAACAACAACAAAAAACAGGCATCTTTTCCTCTTAAACGACACACATACATTGTTATCTAATTTAGAAACACCGGAAAAGTCTGCGAGAGTGTGATTTGAGCTTAAGAAGCAGTCCTGAAGAACCATCATCGCAGGAAAACAAAAAAGACAAACATATTTTGTCGAGCAGATTGTCTGTGACAAGGCAACCGGTAATTACATTACATTACATTACATTACATTGCATTTAGCAGACGCTTTTGTCCAAAGCGACTTACAATAAGTACATACGACCAGGAAGACACAGCCCAGAAGAAAAACAGAATCATATAAGTACAACAGGTATCATAGAGCCACACATTTCAAGTGCTACTCAGCTGGCTATAGATAGGCCAGTCCTATGTTAGTATATAAGTGCTTTGTCAGCTGGCTATAGATAAGCCAGTCCTATGTTAGTATATAAGTGCTTTGATAGTAATTCTATCGCTCGAAGTGGAATCTAAAGAGATGAGTTTTTTTAATTGTTTGAGCAACACATCCGAACCTTTGCAGGGGATGCCCACTGCGGGTGGCAGAACAGACCTGAATCCAGTAGACTTCTCAGAATGACTAGAGATCTTCTCATAGTCCAAAGCAGTTAACAGGCACAGCAGAATCCCGATATGGGCCATTTTCCCAGACCAGCACACAGTATCCGCGATGTTCCTGGAGCAAATCAGCACAGCAGCAAAGGACAGGCGAAAACAGCAGCGTGGAAGCGCTCCGGTCCCTCCGTGGTATCCCCGGGGTGAAAGCAGGCCTCTGCAACAGCAGAACCAGGACAGGTGGAAAGCAGGCCCCAGCAGTGGTAAAATCCTCCTCCGTACAGCAGCACACGCCCGGTGGAAGCAGGCCAAGCCCGAACCGTGGATCCACTCCGTCTCTCCGCGACGACTCCGGGGTAAAAACCTCTCCAGTACAGCCGTATTCTAAAGGTGGGAGCAGGCCTCCGTAGATCGCAGATCGCAGAATCGCAGGCAGCAACAGGTGGAGCCGCTCCGTCTCTTCGCGACGAGCAGGCCTCCGTATATCGCAGATCGCATGCAGCAACAGGTGGAGCCGCTCCGTCTCTTCGCGACGTCTCCGGAGGAAAAACACCTCAGTACAGCCGTACTCGACAGGTGGGAGTAGGCCTCGGCAGATCGCAGACAACTAAAACTACTACTTGTATAAGCAGGGATGGCTAAAAGTTTGTAAGCAGGAGAGCTAGATGCTAACAGATGCCAGATGCTAACAGGTAGTGCGAGCTAGTGATGGTAGTTGACACTGAAGCTTCGAACAGAGCTTCAACCCTGGACTTCCTATTTCATAGATTCATCTTTAATCTTCTTGCTTATTCTATTCATTTTGAAATTGTTTATCTAAGTTGTGTGACAAGCATGGTTAGGTTTGTAACAGAATACAAAACTAACTGTATTTAGCGCTATATTTGAAAAACAAGTAATCTGATTACAGTTAATGAATATATTTTTGGAACACTTAAAGGAATTATTACAAAATGTAATCTTTATTACTAAAGCTAAAACCTAAAGAACTCATCACGGAACAGTTTTCTTTCCTTAACACTTATTTGTTTCAATAAAAACTAAAAAGCATTGTGAAAACTCCCACTCTTGAGAACATCTCACTTCTCCTATCTCTCTCTCTTTCCTCACTGCACCCTGCAGCTGCTCCTGTCCACAAGCTTCTCATAAATTAAACTTGGTGGGAAAATCCACTATTATATTTAATTTGAATAAGAGCAAGCAGACACATTCCGGGCTGCTGCTCTCACAATTAGAGCAGCATCGAGAGAAGGGGGGGACACTTTCACAGACAAAGACAGCACACCCTGGCTGGAGCTCTCAGCCTTTTCAAGAGAAGGGGGGCTTCTTTCAACAATCAATAACAAACTATGGTCTACCAAAACATTTATCAACATAAAACAAGACCTTTACTAATCAACAATGACAACCAACAGACAGAACAATCAACAGACAGATTTCTGAACATCTCGCCGGCCCTACTCTGTCTTCTGCTATGATTTTATTGCGTAGGAAACGGAGATCTGTGGAGGACCTTTTACAATCCGCCATTTTAATCCCACTGCTAATCAATTTTTCTGCTTGAACCGACTGTTCTCGTAAGCTCCTAACTCACGCTCTTCTCATCCAAATTCTCCTTCCATTATGACTTCGTATCTATTATCTCAGTGGTTCCCAACCTTTTTTGTCTTGTGTACCCTCTGAGCCTTTTGACATACCATGAGTACCCCCTCACTCATACGTGCTTATGATCCTTCAAAAGTAGAACGTAACTGATTATTGAATGAAAATAACTTTATTTCATCTCCTTAATTTGAACATCTAATTCTCAGGCATTTTCTTAATTTTAACCTAATACACTCAATAAAAATGAATATGTTGCCTTGAAAATAAATAATATAATCAAATAAATATGAAATCAAAATAATCAACTTATCTTTGCTATATATACCTTGTAACATTTAGGCTTAAACCATGGAGCCCCTTTGAATAAGTCCCCTTTAAACAGGCATTTAAACTTTAATTCAGGAACAAAACACTTAGCAAAATAATATCCAGAATCAGTATAGGCCTAGCAGTTTCTTTTCACCAGTCATTTACAACTTTTTTTTTAAGCACAGTTAGTATATGTTCATAAAACGGACAAGTCAAATCAAGCAATCTGATGTTTCTTAGCTGTGGTATAATGAGCGTATATCCAGGGAATAGTTGTTGTTACTTTTCACAAATCAGTATCCCTCCACGTCTGAGAACCGTTATAAAATCCTAAACTAAACTTTATATAGTAAACTAACTAACTAAGCTTAAAATGGAAACATTTAAGGTTAACTTCGACCTCCGGGGTGGGCTTACTATGGAGGAGTGGATTGAGAAGTGCCTATCAGGGGTCCACTGGGCCAGTGGACTTGTATTGTCACTGGCCCCATCATTGTAACCACTGGCCCAAGAGAATTCGTCCAAAAAAATCGACTCTAATAATGAAGAAAATGAACACATTTGTTGCAATAGTAATTTATTTACAAACTACATTACTACTATACTACAACATTTCAATCCTCAGTTCTTCCTCATTTTCCTCCTCGGTCGGTTGATTTTGCCGTCCTCCTGATGACCAGGCTGTAAATCCTGGACGTCTGGCTCTTGACCCCGACTGCCACCACTGCAAAACAGCTCTCTTAGCATCAAACGTATCCAGACTAGGCCCTTCAATGGTTAGGAACATGAGACGAGTGAGATTTTGGGTCGACAGTGAGGACCTCCAGTCGCTCTTCACCCTCTTCATGCAAGAGAAGCCTCTCTCACATGCTGCGGTACTGACAGCCATTGTTAGGTAGATCTGGGCAAAGATGCCTAGGTTGTTAAACTTGGTCTGTAGATCACCTCTCTGGAGTATTTCCAGGAGAGTGTCTCTGAGGGGCCCATTCCGCATTCTTGCCCAGATTTTATAGAGCCTGTACTCACCCAACACCTCAGTGACCGTGGTCCCCTGACGCACCAGGATGCTCTGGTAATGGTGGCACAGGGACTCAATATTTGCTCGTCCATGGAGGACAAAGGCTTCTTTGGCCTCATCTGAGTTGTCCAGTTTTGGCCACACATTATGATCAAGAGCTGAGAATGTGTGCACAATGCTCTCGGTAGACAGCAGTAGTCTCCCAGACGGCTCTCAATATGTTTGGTAAGCATGTCTGTAATTTTCTTCCTGTCTGTAGCCAGTGTGTCTGTGGTGGTGTTTTTGAGCTCTACCCCTCTATAGGTGCCATTCATTGCATCAGCCAACATCTTCCTTTGCTGCTCTCCGGGCTCCAGACACAGCTCTGTAAGGCCATTGAGGCAGGCCTCAATGTACTGCACTGCCTCCCCTGGCGTCAGACTATCCTGCTGAAACTGGAGGCTCAGTGCCTTGAGAAAGTCCAGTGTATCCAGCAGGAAGTGCATGAACTGGACATTGGTGTGGCTTTTGAGGTAGTGGAGGATGTTCTTTGCCCTTCCCATCACTGCAGGTGAAGGTCGGGGTGTCCTCTCTGTGCTGACCTGGTCCTCAAAGTGGGCCACAAAGATTGCATAGCTATTACACAGGATCTGTGTTGCCTTGTGGATGTAGGGCAACCACCTGGACCCCTTCAGGTTTGTAGGCTTGAGGACCTTCTCCTCCATTGCATCTGCCAGCATCCTCAGCTCCCTCAGTGCCTTTGGAGAGTAGTGGTATTGCTGATGCAAATATTGCAGCACCTCCTGCAGCTGCTTCAGCCTCTGATTCTCTTTTATTGAATCCACCAGACCTAATTCCAGCCTGTGTGCCACACAGTGTATAGCAAGCAGGTGTCCAATCTCTTCCTTCAGCTTTGCAGCCACACCATTCCTCTTCCCCAAATTGACAGCCGCACCATCAGCGCATAGGAAAACCACCTTTTCCTTCCAGTTATCCAGACCTGCTTTTTCAAACACTGTCTGTACTGCAGAAAGTACACCATCTGCATGTGCGTGTTTGACGTCCTCAATGCCAAGGAAGGACTGAACCACTCCTCTCTCCTTATTGAAGAACTTGACATAGACAATCTCATTCTCAAGGTTCCCAGTATCAGTTGCCCCGTCAATCATCACACTGATATAGCCTGCATTCTTTAGGTCAGAAAGCAGTTGCTCCCTCTCCACATTGTAGATATCAATTGTGAATCTGAAGGTAAAAAAAGGGAATTTCATTAATAATGAAGGAATTGTAAAAAGTTAATTAAATAGTAAATTTGGAATGTACAGTATTAATGTATTTGTGATTCTCACCTTAAACATGCCTTGTCTGACAAGTAACAATTGGTCATGTTGGAGCCAGTCCTACTGTTGAGCTGCACCAGGTCCGGAAAGTCAGTAAATGGCTTTTCTTTCTTGACAACATAGTACGCTGTATGAAACATATTCTCCATTTTATCCTGAAAACCTGCATCTATTTCACCATTAACATGAATCCCAGCTAACACAGCGGGTGTTTCGATTGCTGCCTTCTGCCTCCTCACACACACCTGGTGTGAGGTGCTTTTCTCATGCGGGTCAAACCCTGTGGAGCGTTCTGCTACCTGGCCCTTGAAGAGTGGAGAGTCCCTAAACAAGCAAAACAATCTGCTGCTTAAATATCATATGTAAATAGCCACTAGCTAGCCACTAACTAGCTAGGCCTACTATACATTTCTATAAAGCAATTGTTCATATTTGGTTTATTAAAATAATGATATGGTCATTTTTAAAATATATTTTTCTATAGCGAATATACCATAATATTTTCTACTCTTCACTTACTTGTCAGCATAGGTCGGCATTGATGTACAGAGCCGACAGAAGACCTTGTTTATATTGGCATCATATTCAAGCCAACTCCAACGATCAAGCCAGTGTGCCTGAAACGTTCTCTCCCTCTTCTTCTTCTCATACTCCCTGTCACTCTCCTTCAACTCCTCCGGTGACTTTCTTTTATTTAAGGACTGTTTTTTGCCCGGCGCTTGGCCGGTTACTGGTGGTTTTAAAAACATTTTGCCGAATGGTTAGGTGGCGCGAAAGTCTGTAGTGAGCGCGCAGCGCGAGCAGGCTCGAGCTGCGCGTGCACGGGCCTGCTCGCACTGCACTCTACTCTACTCCGCAACAAACAGCTGCAGAGTAGAGCGCGATGTTGTAGCGTTAATAAACGGAACAATCTAACAAAATTGCTTGTCAAAATACCAATATCACAGAACAATGTGAATGTATGTCTTGCTGTTTTTAGTGGCCCGAGCGGGCAAGTGGAAAGTACGTTCTGGTGGCCCGGGGTGTCAAAATAGTGCCTCCGGGCCAGCGGGCCAATTATAATGTCGAGCCCTGCCTATCTCCAGAAAAAAAAAAGCACCTAAACGACGACATTCGCTATCTGTTATTGTTGTTGCATAGCAACCACCTCGCACTATGTGCAGAAGGCAACGGAGGGACGATTTTATTTTATTCCCGGGCTGATTTTTAGTCCCAGTCCGCCACTGAACGTAGCTATTATGTAAGGTAGTTGTAAATCAAACAAGTGCAGTAAATGCTACGTTATAAAGCCGTGGAGGGCGGGAGTTTATAAACCAAAGAGTAACCGCCCTTACGGGACGCTGTAATAGGTAAAGCGAACGCACCCGCAAGGACACCTGGCCTCCTATTGGTTGAGGGATTTTGACAGGATTGTTGCACAAAAGTTTCGAGCGCGCACAGAATAAATCTGAGAGCAGAACAAATCTGTAAGCAGCAATATATCTGAGTGCAAGCGTACAGTTTGAGCCGAAGCAGAGCAACTCTAAGTGCAAGCAGGCACTATTTGAGTGCCTGGACAGGGTTTGAGGGAAATACATACATAAAGTATGCTCTCAAATGTAAATACCACGCTTTTGAATAAAGATAGGGAATAACCCCCATAGTTTATGTCCGACGCATCTTTGTAACGCACGAAGGACAGGAGCTGCGCTTCTCCACTCACATCTGTCATTTCATCCAGCTGCAAAGCGAACTGACCGGCTAGTTTTATTTTGTTCACCACTTGTCCAATTATATTAACAGACATATCATTGATCCGACGGGATACGGTGTTATTCGACAGGGGAACTTTCTTGAGTGCTTCGGCTGCTTTCTTGTCTATCATAATTTCGGCCAACGCAGTCGCTGCAGGGAGAATGAGCTCCTCAACAATAGAGTGAGGGTTTTTTGATTTAGCCACAAGCAGGGACACGGCGTAAAATGCCTCGAGTGCTTTCATTGACACATTCGTGGCTTTCATCATTACTGTCTGGCTCGACTTAAATTCCGACAGCTTTCGTCTGTAAAATTCTTCACTTTTATCGACACTTCCCGAGTGTTTGGTGCTCTGGTGTCTCTGTAAATGCGATGGCTTCATCGCACTATTAGCCAGGACTTCCCCGCAAAAGAAGCACTGAGGCTGCGGTGGGTCCGCAGAAGTATAAATGAATCAAATTAATATATATGTTTCACTGTACTGCCTTGGTTTCAGTTTGGTCTCTTTCTTACGTTTCTCGGCGGGCTCCTCTGAACCCTGGCCTGAATCCAGAGCAAGCGGACGTTTCAGCCATTTATCCATAGCGCAGACCTACCAGTATTTTTCTGGCTGCAGGTAAGCAGCTGTTTTTATTGTGGGATTTTGGCGCGGTTGTGCGTGCCACGGACTATTGTCTCCCTAGGGAAACAAATCGCGCACTATCATTTTTGACGGGATTATTTTTTTTTTTACTTGTCACCTTGGAATTCCACGTACCCCCTACAGTTCCCTCGCGTACCACTAGGGGTACGCGTACCCCCGGTTGGGAAACACTGTATTATCTGACTAGGTTGATATGTGTTCACTTGTATTTATTAATATACTGGACAATTCTTGTCGTTACTCTTAATGTCCTTATTCTATTTATTTGAATGCTCTGTCCTTAATTCAGACGTGCACACAGTCTGAATCCAAAATTCAAAGTTTCCATCGTGAAACGACACAGAATATTGTTACACACCCTGTTCGCCACCAGAGGGCAGCAGCTGCCCACGAATGAGCTTCCTCTGTCTGATGAAGCTCTCAGCTCTGCACATCTTGGGTCCTTCTCACTTCGGTTAAATGGATTCCTTGCGTCCCTCACTTGCGTCGTTTCCCTGCGTCTAGTCCCTCCCACCAGGGAAGCATGGAGAGATGCAAGGAAACCACGAGAAGCAGGGAAATTAGTTTTAAGAGCAATGGGACGTCCTTTCCTCCGGAGCGTCACGTGAAGCGACGTCCGTTTGTGATGACGCTGCACAGCTGATCGTCTGACCAGCTCTGTCCCCGTTATTTTCACAAACACCCCCGCCTCTGTTAGTACACATTTACTGATACAAACATTTGTATCATCTGTTGTAGACCCAAATAAATAAAATAAAATAAGAACTCATTCTCAAAAAAGATAAACGCCATTCTTAAAATGTATAAACGAACAATAGTTTGATTAATATTGATTAGAGTGCACAATAGAAATAAAATAATTGAGAGAAGAAAAAGAGATATGTTATCTATCAAAACCCAGTTAGATTAACATTCATTGGATTGCACACTTTGTTTGTTTGTGTGGATATGTAGCAAATTAACATTTTAAATAGCACTTAATGACTGATTGAATGGAAATGACAATAAATGAAAATGTAAAATGAAAAAAGCGATCATGAAAATGTTTCCAACAAATGAATAAAATGATTTTTGACCACTTTGTTGTTCAGATCACATATTTGTAACTAAATGATACATGAATTGAAACAAAACACGGTATAAACTGAGGAGTGACTCCCGTGAGGTTCATGTATTTTCTTCACTCTGCTCTCATGTCAAGAAGCATCAGATCAGTGCATGCGCTGCATCGTCCAATCAGTGAGATACACAGTAAGGGGCTGGGCGAGTGTCTGAGGATTTCATCGGAGGATGGTCTGATGGTTCCTCGGTTATCGCTCCTCCATTATCGCTCCTCGCTCCTCGTCCTCCGGCAAAAATAAGGCCATTGGGACGCTACTCAAGATGGCGCAGACAAATCAACTTCCGGTGAGACCGAGACCGAGGAGCGAGGAAATTAAAAATAAGAGAAGTGAGAAGGGCCCCTTGTCTCCTAAACTATACTTCTGCTCTTTCCTCTCAATTATTACACAGATTTGACATAAAAAATCACACAGAGTTTATTCCCTTATACATTCTGTCCGGCTTTTTTTGTGCGATGTATTATTTCAACAGATAATTGCGGCTCCTGAGGGCGCTTCTACACCTCTCTTTAGAGATGCGACCCTCACACGGAGTTTAATCCCAAGCCACAAAAATCCTTTATTGTCACGTTTAGCCGTTCAGATCAACCCCACAGCAAGAGTTTGCGAGATCCGGTCATTTCAAATTGATTTTGAAAGTTGCGTACCTCCTCTTGGAATACCCACATAGGAAATCGACTTCAGGTTTTTATTAGCCTATAGTCTACAGAATTTCCCCAGCGAGTCAGCCGTGCAGGACTAGACTACCTCACGGGGACCTCGCTGGTTCACTTTACTTTCTTTAGTGAGTTAAGGTATGGGAATGCACTACCCGACTCTTACAAGCACTTTCTTACCTAACTAAAATATGTATTGTATTTTTGACCGTGACTAAGAACACTGAGAACGCAACTGACAACTCTAAAATGTTGTAGTATAGTCAATCACAGATTTTGGTAATCAACAGGTATCTGTTTTAGCTTTGTATTAGGCGCCCTGGTTTAGTTGTCAGTGGTATCGAGGTGTCCTCCCCTGGACTGAATTCCGTCCGCTGGCTGTCGGTGGTCCTACTAGAGACCAGCACTGATCACGTCGGGGTCACCAGAATTGTAGGAGCAAACACAGTGGTGGTGGCTTAAAGCCCACCTCCTCTCCGCCCGTTAGATGAGCCTGGTCAGATTAATAAGAGAAGGAGTTCAAAACACCGGAATAAAAGTTATAACAATAATCTGATTTTAATGGTAAAAAACACCAATACAAGTTACAGAGTACTCTGGACTCCCAGTTCTACTGCCGTGCGATACAGATATCGGGACCAGCCAGTCAGAAACAGGGGGCCTCGTGCATGAATAAACATCAGTATACATAGACATATTTGGGGGCAGAGTTGTGTCGGTTTCTCTGCCCCCCTCCCAAATCTCGAATTGGTCGATTTCACTCCTAAGCGAATCAGAGAGTCTGTTGGGAGGAGTTGTGTTGGTTTCTCACTCCCCTAGGTGTTCTTACTGGTCGGGCCCAATACAGCGAATCAGAGTTCTGGGAAAAAGTATTTTACTTCTGAACAGAGCGTGAGAGCTTCGGAAGTAAACAAGGACAGAGTCAATCTTTATCTTGCACCTGAATTCACTCCTTTACTTTCCCAAGGAATATTTCACACAAACTATTCGTTCCCAGACAATCAAACATTGTACACAGATATATTGGTGCCTGAGATTATATTGGCCCCAGAAAGAACCTTGAAAAGAATATGTGTGTGTGCTGGTATCTGGGTCAGTGAGTGTTAGTGAGAAGGTAAGATATATGTATAGGATTACTTGAAAACAGTCCCAAATAATACATGTTTACTTCAATACAGATTAGAATAATACATGTTTACTTTAATACAGTTTAGAACAATATCTGTAAACTTTAGTTTCTACTCCTGTTCTTCTTTATAAAGCGACCTTGGGTCTCATGAAAGGCGCTGTATAAATCCAAGTTATTATTATTATTATTAAAAGTAAAAGTACTCATTGTGTGCAATAGCTCGATTCAGAATCATCTATATTAAATTACTGGATTATTATTTTTGATGAATTCATGTAATAGTACAATATTGGCATCTAAAATGTTGTGGAGTAGAATAATAAAAGTAGCATTCTATTCTTACAAAATATGTATTTACCTTTGGGTGTGGCCGGTGGAGTGCAGTTCCCACAGATTTGTATGTGATGTTTTTTGCCAGATTTCTTTTGGTTGAAAATCACAAGAAATGTCGGGCTCATGAAGAAAAACCAAAAGAGTTGTGAATTGTGGTTGGATCAATGTATACCACACTGTGCAGCTCTCACGATCACACAAGTCAGCAGTCTGTGGTATTAACCTCCGGTAATTGTTCCAGACTCGGAGATTGCAAAAAATTAGTATGTGGACGATTTTATGCGGGGAAAAATCCATTCAAACAATTATATTCTTAAATTCTTTACTTGCATGGTTTGTGCAAACAAATCAATCTATAGTAAAGTGTTTTAATTAATATGTATATGGGGGGTTATAGTTTCAATAGACATTTCATTTTTTTAGGGTGAGATGGACATTATATTGAAATCCAAACTACTTCTTAGCATCACAGTCACATGTCCCGCACAAACACACTCTTTGTCCCACATGTGATTTGTTGGCACCTGGTCACTATAACTTCAATACATTTCACCACTGGTCATTTTCTTAAAGGCTGTCAGTTACATGTGCTATTCAATTTGACAACTACTTATTTTAGAGATATATCATTAATATGCTCTGCTCTTCTGTTCTTCTTAGGATTCAAGTGTCCTGTCTGCTCCAAGTCTGTGGCGTCCAATGAAATGGAAGTTCACTTCATCATGTGTCTAAGCAAGCCCCGCCTCTCCTACAATGGTAAGAAATGCCAATGTCTTTTTCTGAGGTTCCTTTTCTTTGCATGACAAAAGCTACAACCGGTGCACAGGAAATTCTTATAAGTAAGTGATAAACCCCTTAGTTTTGACTTTTTACGTATTTATTCACAATAGTAAGATAAGATAAGATGGACCTTTATTAATCCCCATGGGGAAATTCAGTTGTACAAGCAGCAACAGGGAAAAACAGGACAGCACAGATTCACAAAGATGAATAAAATCAAAAATCAAATCAAGAAAAAAATGTAAATAATAATGATAATAATAATAAAAGACTATGAAATAGGAGATGAGTAAAATAACTGTCAGCATATATACATATTTGGTCATCTAAATGATGAAGTACGAAATTAGTTAAAGTGACAAGTGAAAATGGACATCTGTACATATAGTGACATATCTATCTACATATTTGGTCTACTACTAATATATTAACATGGGTTGTGGAAACAGTGTCTATATATGTCCAGTGATTTTTTTTTTTTACATCATTGACCCCTTGTTGTGCAGCCTGATGGCTACAGGCACAAAGGACTGTCCGAGGCGCTTGGTGCGTTGTTGTGGAGGGATGAGTCTGTGGCTGAACGAACTCCTCATCTTCACTAGCTCTGCATGGAGTGGGTGGGAGGGGTTGTCTAGGATGCTGTCGAGCTTCCTCCTCGTCCTCCCCTCTGCCACCTCCTCCAGATTGTCCAGTTGTAATCCAACTACAGAGCTAGCCTTCCTTACAAGCTTGTTCAGCCTGCCAGTGTCCCTAGTGTTTGTGTCTCCACCCCAGCACACCACGGCAAAGAAGAGCACACTGGGCACCACAGACTGGTAGAACATCTGCAGCAGCCTCGTGCACACGTTGAAGGACCTGAGCCTCCTCAGGAAGAACAGCTTGCTCTGTCCCTTCCTGAAGAGATCATCAGTGTTGTCTGTCCAATCCAGTTTATTGTTGAAGTGCACACCCAGGAACTTGTAGCTGTTCACCACCTCCACATCCTCCCCCCTGATGATGATGGGGGTCAGAGTCCTCTTCCTGCTCCGCCTGAAGTCCACCACCAGCTCCTTAGTCTTGCTGATGTTGAGCTGGAGGTGATTGTTGTCACCAGTGGCGTCGCCTGGCCTGGGCATTCGGGGCTTTCATTATAGTTATAAAAAAAATAAGAGAATAAAGGAAAAACAGTTATGAAATACTATATGGCAGTAAAACAAGAATAGAGTTTAAAAGGGGAGTGATTTGTAAAATATCCATAAAGAAAAAGAAAATCTGTTTACAGTTCTGTTTCATATGGGTGTTGAGCAGCGGTGGCACTAGACCTTTTCGCTGCCCGTCATTTTGACGGACAGGATCATACATTTTCCGTCATAAACCATTATTATTACCCGTCGGGTCTGTACACATCTCGTCACTCACGTGTCGCGCTGTTAGCGCCGGTGTTATGCCGTGTTTTAAAAATATAATTTTTTTTTGAAAATGTCTCGGGAGTAATGTGCAGTACTTGAGTCCACCAGAGAGGCAGCCACTGCGGGACATTAGCCTGCATACTGCGTAGTCTTCCCTGCCCTGAAGAAGGAGTGATCCTTCCTAGTGCCTGACAAGTTTTAAGCTAATAGCCTATAAAGTTATGGATATTAGAACGTTTATTTTCATCGAAGCAGGCGCCACAAGCTGCAGCAGCAGCAGTATCAGCAGCTGACAACAATGTCATCACCAGCAGTGAAGAAATTGATGATGTTTCAGGTTTGTGAATCTAATGGTGATATCTGCACTCTGGCTGACTGAGTAAGAAGTGAAAAAGAGTGATGTGAATGTAGCACCCATAAGGTTGAGGTTGTCTACCTGCACATGCATGTTTATACCACAAGGGGGCAGATCACCTGATGGTTCATCATTGTTTCATGCTGGAGATGAACAGAAGAAGTGTGTCTGTGTGTTGTGCTTGGAGATCGTTTGAGATGCTGACAAAAAATGAACTTTTCCACATCTATAATACCCTTGCAGTCTGGGTGGTGTAACATAACGTTAATGTTATAGCTAGTAAACATGGAGTAACCACACTAAGTATACCCTTATATGTTAGTATGTATACAGAACATGACTACAAATTATCTTAAGATGTAACGTTAACCCTTCATACCTCAGTCTACTTTTAAGACACTAAAATAACGTATTCCAATTTTTAGTTTGTTTTCGCGCGTAGAATTATACCGTCTCTCGTTTCAGTACACATAACAATGGAACCATAGCAACGGAACGGACAGGCAACGGAACTGACAGGCAACCCTCTGAATCAGATTCCGATTGGCTGTGACTGCATCCACTCAGAGTGTCCGATTCAGAAACGTGACTCTTACACTCTTTACGTCACAAACAAAGATGGTGGATGAGAATAGATCTATAAAACGATAAGCAATGCGCCAGAATCAAGGTGAGACTATCCGCATCCTTTAAAACTCTACGCACATTCGTTTCACCGAAATAAGTAAACGACTGTATTTGAGTGGGTTAAGGCATTAGTTTGCTTCATTAAAGTGTGTTAATGAATAAGTGTTCTCTAGTGCCTTTTGTCCGCTTTAAGGTATTATTAAGGTAGGGTTAAGGTTGGTCAATATTTAAAAAAAAAAATCTTCCCGGGGGAGTATGCCCCCGGACCCCCCTAGAGGAGGCCACGACCCCCCTAAAGGATGTTCGGTCCACCCCCCACATGTAAAAAATAACACTTTACACCTGCACCTCCCCCCCCAAACAACTTCTGGGCTAAGTCCCGGATCTCCTACAATCCTAAATCCGCCACTCATAAAAAATAGCACTTTACCCCTGCCTATATGCAGTGAGCTGATTATCGAGCCTTCATTGTGTGGGGAGTGTTGCAGTAGAAAATTCCACAGTAGTGCCACAGCCACCGCCACTGTGGGCTAAGCCCCGAATGTGTTCAGGTCCAGGCGACGCCCCTGGTTGTCACACCAGCCTACGAAGTTCTCAACCAGGGCCCTGTACTCCTCCTCATTGTCATCTGTGATGCGGCTGACAATGGAGGAGTCGTCAGAGAACTTCTGTAGGTGGCATGAGCCGGAGTTAAAGCGGAAGTCGGAGGTGTAGAGGGTGAACAGAAATGGGGACAGCACAGTTCCTTGGGGGGCTCCGGTGTTGCTCAGCAGCACATCAGACACGCTGCCCTGCAGTCTGACATACTGAGGTCTGCTGGTGAGGTAGTCTGTGATCCAGGCCACCAGGCTGTGATCCACCTGCATCACTGACAGCTTCTCAGCGAGCAGGTGTGGCTGGATCGTGTTGAAGGCGCTGGAAAAGTCGAAGAACAGGATTCTTCGTGAGCTATGCGGCTTCTCCAGCTGTATGTAGGTGATAGCATCCTTACACCAATGTTTTCGTGGTAGGCAAACTGTAGAGCAGGGGTAGGCAAGTAAGTTTGGCCGTGGGCACATTTTTTTCTGAGCCACAAGATGGCGGGCCAGAACATAATCAAAGCCTAATACAAGGAATTGATTTTGGTAAGAGGGCGCAGCGCCCCTGTTCAGAAAAAACTCTGAAATCGCTGATGACCCTCCCCATCAACACTCTGATGCACAGTCAGATCCGCTGATTGGTTCACTGATGATATAGGCGCCCAATCCACAGCCTCTGGCTAGACCCATCCAAAGGGAGGCTCGTCCTCTCTAGCCCCATTTCAGTTCCATGTTAAAACTATTATTTGTATTTTAACAGACTTATCTTTTAAATTGAGGTGTATTTATTCTTCTCTTCAAAGTACATTTTTCTCTGAAATTTTAGGGAGGATGTTCCTCCTTTTCCTCAATGGACGAGCCTCCACTGAGTAAAGTAGAGTTATTAACTAGGTAGCAGTGTTATTTATTTGGGTTTTTGGCATTTATTTGAGTGTTTGTTCACATTTGAGAGGCAACAGAGGACGCATGGACAACTCGAATCCTTTTTCCTTTTATTTATTTCAACTTTTCAAGGACACATTAGGATTCTTTCATGTTGAAAACCTTTAAAAAATAAATAAATTACAGCATGTTTTGCTTTGCAATTTATTTAATAAACAAAATTAATCAGTAACCAAGTATTTTACTCAAACTCAATGTATTTAATAGTTAAATAAGTACTTTAATTGACCTGGTTCCCCACAACCACACATTTGCCTTATGTGACCCGCTCTATCGAAATCAGTCGGAAGTCGCAACGGCTCATTTCAAAATAAACGTGGATATGCGTGAAAAACTAGTTTTTCGGGGGTTCGGGTGTTTTGTTTGATTTTAAATAAACAAAGTCTTGGCTTTCAGAATATGAAACTTGTATTTCCAAAATCACACGATGGGAAACAAACCCAATACACACAAACTCAAAAATACACAAACACACACACACATACACACACACACACACACACACACACACACACACACACACACACACACACACACACACACACACACACACACACACACACACACACACACACACACACACACACACACACACACTCGCGAACTTCCCCCAGACCAGTAATCCAAAGCAGTAATGTCACTCTCCAAAGGTCTAAAGAGGAAAGTTGACGGTGAAAACGAGGCATTTAAAGAGGACTGGACAGCGAACTATGCGTTCATCCTACCTGGTTTCATCAATGCAAAGCCATTGTGTCTTATCTGCAATGAAGTTGTGGCTGCTTGCAAAGAATACAATTTTAAGCGGCACCACGAGACGAAGCATGACACCTTCAAAGTGGCTTTTCCACCCAAGACAGAGGCACGAAAGTGCAAGATTGAAGCACTGACAGCAGGTTATGCGCACAGCAGCAGGATCCTGGTGCGAGGCCTCACAGCCCAACAGAAAGTGACAACTGCGTCCCTAAAGGCATCAAGGGTGTTCACAAAGCACAACCGGCCATTCACTGACGCAGAGGTTTTCAAGGAGGTGATGGTGACCGTTTTGGAGGAACAACCGACAAGTCCATGGATGGTGTCATTGCGTCAGTGAAACAGGTGTCCCTCTCTGCAAGGTCCGCTATACGCCGCATAGAAGCACTGTCGGACGCTGTGCAGGAGGTAATTATCAAGGGTCCATTAGAAGGGCACACCACTGGGGGACGTTATATTTACAAAACTGGAAGAGTTGTTTAGGCTGCATTCATTGTCATTTGGGAGGGTTAACCTAATCGTGACAGACGGGGCTCCTGCTATGGTGGGAAAGCATAGAGGTCTGGTAAGCAGGTTGAAGGAGCACGCCCCCCAAATGTATGGACTGCACTGTCTCATCCACCAGAGTGTCCTTTGTGCCAAACTCAGTGGTGAGCTAAAGGAAGTTATGGACAAAGTGATGCGTGTCATTAATTTTGTCAGCGGTACATCAAGCACCCAGCATCGGCTTTTCCGACAACTTGTGGCTGAGTCAGAAGAGGCCACCCACGATGACCTGCTGCTTCACAATGACGTGCGCTGGTTGAGCAAAGGGAAAACGTTGGACCGCTTCTGTGCGCTACTGGATGAGGTCAAGGCTTTTCTTACATTGAGCAAGATTAGGGCAGCAGCTGACCACCTTCTGGGAGACAAAAAGTTCATGTCCAATGTAGCATTTTTAGCGGATATATTTGGCCACCTAAACCAGCTTAACCTGCAGCTACATGGGAGAGGCAAAACCATAGTGGACATGGTTGAAAAGCTTGAATCCTTCACGAGGAAGCTGGAGTTGTTCGAGTCAGACATATCCACTTGCAAGTTCCTCCATTTCAGTACACTAAAATCACAGGCACTGGGACAAGTGACAGAGCTTATGGTGGACTTCATCAAGCAGCTACGGGCCAACTTCACGTCAAGGTTTGAGGACTATTCCATCCCGAAAGACATCATTGCCTTTGTACGCGATCCTCTCACAGTCCGACCAAGTGGAGACTCACCTCCCAGGCGAAACAAATGATCCCCTCCTTAGACGAGGCTGCATTAGAAATGGAGGTAATTGATTTTCAAACAAGCTCCCTGGTCAGCGATGCGCTCAGAAATGCGGAGTCTGTGAGTGCCTTTTGGGTGGGAAGCTCAGAGGAGTACAGCACGATCAAGAGACTCACATTTTATGTGCTCACAATGTTCCCTTCCACCTATACATGCGAGTCGTCCTTTTCTTCAATGAATGCGATAAAGACACACGAGAGGAATCGATTGACCCATAAAAACCTTGAGAACTGCCTGGGGATTAAAGTAACGTCCATATCACCAGATATCCAAAAAATAACGACCGATGGGAGATGTCAGTTTTCACATTAAAGGGAGGGAATGCTCATGACACGCATTTTTAAATAATTATGATCCGATAAAACAGACCAGTCTCTGCCAGTCTTTTTTTTTTTTTTTTTAATCCGATGACGTTATCAGTGATTTTAAACTGATTAATTACCGAAATAACATCAACCCTGTGGGCGGCGCCATTTTGACGAGTCACATGACTTATTTTACCGGAAGTGACGTGAACTATGCGTTTGGTGTCGAGGCTTTGTTCATGTTGTTTACTCTAGTTACTCTCTCAATTCTATAGAAATATGCCTCATTGTATCGCAAAACATTGCCACAATTCGGATAGGAACAATCCACGGAATGCTCGGTTCCATCTATTGCCAACAGGTAAGCGTAGAAAGTACGTTCGGAGGCAGTGGCTAGCGAAATGTGCTCGGCCCGAACCGAAAGATCCACAGGCGCATGTATGCAGCGAACATTTCAAGTTTCCGGACGACTACTCGAGAGTATGTTGAAACATAAAATGGGATTTATTAATCAACCATTACTTAATGGGGATGCAGTGCACTGCCAATGCCAGCCAGCGTAAGCACCTTACACAGCAGACTTTACTTATTGTTTACTACGTAAGGAAGCAGGAATTGCAGGACCCAGGGCACATGGAGCACAGAGCGGACAGCAGATAACGGAATTGCAGTTTTATTGCTTATAGATTATCAGAACATTTCAAAAGGGACACAGTCACATTGGATATTAACCTATGGATTAACTACATCATCCTTTTATCGTTGTAATGCCATTGAAGACCAGTTTAGACCAGACAAAGACCAAGGTAAGCCATGTTAGCCTAGCGCATGTTAGTACCTAGCGCTACTTGTTTTGATGTACGTTTTTGTTGATAACGTCGCAAGTTTGTATCTTTCAGTGTTGAGGTGAGCACCGTTAGATTCTGTGTCTTTACGATCATAAACGATGTGTTGGATGTGCAGCTAGGATAAGTAATAAGGGAGCTAGGAGTGATTTTCGGTGCAGTAATAGGTTAGCATTTTTCGCTCTGGGTTAATTCAGAGGCTCACTGTTAGCATTGTGTGTTTTTTTTGAAGAAAAAAATGAAAAAGATCAGTTAAATTAGTTTTGTTCCCATTATATGGATATAAAATATTCATAGTTTATTAAATATTAAAGTTCCTTAGACGGAAGCGGATCATGTGACTACTGAAAATGGCCAAAATGGCAGCTGCCTGACGGAATATACAGGTTTTGATAAAAAAGAGCTATAAAAATCCTTATTTACCGGGGAATATCGCTGATTTCTTCAGGGTATAGTTTAAACATAATGTTTCACTAAATACTGAAGTTTTGATTAACTATCTAATGACTGGAGCCTTCCTTTAAGTGAGTACCAAGCCTGTCGTAATTGTATTTAATAGCCTAATTATATTTTTTATATTTTTGAATGAATGGCTCATTGTAATTATTAAAAATGTATTCTCAAAATTACGGGCCAAATATTATTGCTGGCGGGCCAACAATGGCCCGCGGGCCGCCTGTTGCCGACCCATGCTGTAGAGCAGTGTTTCACCTTGGAATTCCACGTACCCCCTACAGTTCCCTCGCGTACCACTAGGGGTACGCGAGGGAACTGTAGGGGGTACGTGGAATTCCAAGGTGACAAGTAAAAAAAATAATAATCCCGTCAAAAATGATAGTGCGCGATTTGTTTCCCTAGGGAGACAATAGTCTGTGGCACAACGGCGCCAAAATCCCAGGATTAAAACAGCTGCTTACCTGCAGCCAGAAAAATACTGGTAGGTCTGCGCTATGGATAAATGGCTGAAACGTCCGCTTGCTCTGGATTCAGGCCAGGGTTCAGAGGAGCCCGCCGATAAATGTAAGAAAGAGGCCAAACTGAAGCCAAGGCAGTACAGTGAAACATATATATTATCTTGATTCATTTATACTTCTGCGGACCCACCGCAGCCTCAGTGCTTCTTTTGCGGTGAAGTCCTGGCTAATAGTGCGATAAAGCCAGCGCATTTACAGAGACACCAGAGCACCAAACACTCGGGAAGTGTCGATAAAAGTGAATAATTTTACAGACGAAAGCTGTCGGAATTTAAGTCGAGCCAGACAGTAATGATGAAAGCCACGAATGTGTCAATGAAATCACTCGAGGCATCTTACGCCGTGTCCCTGCTTGTGGCTAAATAAAAAAAACTTCACTCTAATGTTGAGGAGCTCATTCTCCCTGCAGCGACTGCGTTGGCCGAAATTATGATAGACAAGAAAGCAGCCGAAGCACTCAAGAAAGTTCCCCTGTCGAATAACACCGTATCCCGTCGGATCAATGATATGTCTGTTAATATAATTGGACAAGTGGTGAACAAAATAAAACTAGCCGGTCAGTTCGCTTTGCAGCTGGATGAAATGACAGATGTGAGTGGAGAAGCGCAGCTCCTGTCCTTCGTGCGTTACAGAGATGCGTCGGACATAAACTATGGGGGTTATTCCCTATCTTTATTCAAGAGCGTGGTATTTACATTTGAGAGCATACTTTATGTATTTATTTCCCTCAAACCCTGTCCAGGCACTCAAATAGTGCTTGCACTTAGATTTGCTCTGCTTCTGCTCAAACTGTACGCTTGCACTCAGATATATTGCTGCTTACAGATTTGTTCTGCTCTCAGATTTATTCTGTGCGCGCTCGAAACTTTTGTGCAACAATCTTGTCAAAATCTCTCAACCAATAGGAGGCCAGGTGTCCTTGTGGGTGCGTTCGCTTTACTTATTACAGCACCCCGTAAGGGCGGTTACTCTTTGGTTTATCAACTCAATCCACTCCTCCATAGTAAGCCCACCCCGGAGGTCGAAGTTAACCTTACATGTTTCCATATTAAGCTTAGTTAGTTAGTTAGTTAGTTAGTTAGTTAGTTTACTATATAAAGTTTAGTTTAGGATTTTATAACGGTGCTCAGACGCGGAGGGATACTGATTTGTGAAACTATTCCCTGGATATACGCTCATTATATCACGGCTAAGAAACATCAGATTGCTTGATTTGACTTGTCCGTTTTATAAACATATACTAACTGTGCTTAACCCCTCCCAAAAAAAAGTTGTAAATGACTGGTGAAAAGAAACTGCTAGGCCTATACTGATTCTGGATATTATTTTGCTAAGTGTTTTGTTCCTGAATTAAAGTTTAAATGCCTGTTTAAAGGGGACTTATTCAAAGGGGCTCCATGGTTTAAGCCTAAATGTTACAAGATATATATAGCAAAGATAAGTTGATTATTTTGATTTCATATGTATTTATTTGATTATATTATTTATTTTCAAGGCAACATATTCATTTTTATTTATTTTTATTGAGTGATTTAAGTTAAAATTAAGAAAATGCCTGAGAATTGGATGTTGAAATTAAGGAGATGAAATAAAGTTATTTTCATTCAATAATCAGTTACGTTCTACTTGTGAAGGATCATCAGCACGTATGAGTGAGGGGGTACTCATGGTATGACAAAAGGCTCAGGGGGTACACAAGACAAAAAAGGTTGGGAAACACTGCTGTAGAGGGTCCATGGAGTCACACACAAGGGGTTTAAGGTGCTGCAGAATCAGTCTCTCAAGGATCTTCATGACGTGTGAAGTCAGAGCAACAGGCCTGTAGTCTCCTGGAGTGCTGGGGCGTGTCTTTTTGGGCATCGGGACAATGCAGGAGGTCTTCCAGATGTCAGGCACCTTCATCAGCTTCAAGGAGAGACTGAAGAGGTGCTGAAAAACTCCTGCTAATTGACCGGCACACACCTTGAGCACTCGGGGGTTGGTGTTGTCTGGCCCCCTTGCCTTCCTCACGTTGATCTTCGAGAGCTGATTCCTAATTTGTCCGGTGGTGATTATTAGGGGTGTGAAACTGCTGGGATTGGCAGATGCCCCCCCCTGGAGTGGTGTTGGGTGTGTTTGGAGAAGAAGGGGGAGTAGTGGTGCCAGGGTTTGGGAACCCCTGCTGTCCTATTGAGCTGGAGATGGGATGGTCAAACCTGTTGAAGAACAGGTTTAGCTCATTCGCACCTTCAGGGGTCCCTTGCACAGCCGTGCCTGATTGTTTGTACCCTGTGATTTTTCTCACCCCTCCCATTACATTATATTGCATTTAGCTGACGCTTTTATCCAAAGCGACTTACAATAAGTGCGTTCGACCAACAAGATACAAACTTGAAGAAAACAGAATCATATAAGTACATCAGGTTTCATAGAGCTAAAACATTTCAAGTGCTACTCAACTGGCTATAGATAAGCCAGTCCTTTATTAGTATATAAGTGCTTTGTCAGTAATTCTATCGCTCGAAGTGGAGTCGAAAGAGATGAGTTTTCAGTCTGCGCCAGAAGGTGTGTAAGCTTTCTGCTGTCCTGATGTCAATGGGGAGCTCATTCCACCATTTTGGAGCCAGGAAGCAAACCCACGTGTTTTTGCTGATGGGAACTTGGGTCCCCCTTGCAGTGCGGGTGCAGCAATCCGTTTGGCTGATGCAGAGCGGAGTGCACGTGCTGGGGTGCTCGTGTCCCCCGTCTGTGTCTGCGTATAACAGCTGGTACATCCCTTGGTGGCACTGAAACTCGGCCCCGGAGGGAGAGGAGCGCTTCTCCTGAGTAGGTGATTGTGCTGCCGTTTGAATCCATTGGAAATGTGATTTAAAAAAAACAGATAAAAATCCTACCAATAATATATACAAGTTGAGAACAGTGTCCCAACATTTACAGTTAAATTAAATCCACTAAAATTTAAGAGTAGTGGGGGAAAAGAAGAGAAAGGCTAGAAAAGCTAGAAACAAAGGAAGAGCTACTCAGTACAGGCAGCCACTCAGGGAGGCGCCAAAGTAAGATGTTGAGAGTAACAATTACTGTGAAAAGTCTCCTGACCCTGCTGCTCAGCTGATTAATATTCATGACAAGGTTGGAGGGTGCAAAGACTGATGGATGTTGTCAAGTTAGTCATTCTAAACCATGATAAATATAATGGCAGGAAATGGAGAAAATCAAAAACATTTAGGGAATGAGGTTACACAACTTTACATATTCCTTCATGAAAATACAATACACAGTGGAAGCTGCTCCAGGAAGTGCGCCGTGCGTCGAAACAAATGTTTGTAATGGCCAAACGGTACAACTTCAGTGTCAGTCTGTAACGTAATTTTGCTGCCCTCATGGATTGGAGGTGGGGCGTATGGAAAATGCTGTGCAATTGGATGCAGAGGATCCCTGGAAGATTTGTGTTCTTAAAAGTCAGGTCAATTTGGCTTCATGCGCCACTTATCAACTTTAACTGGGCCCCAACCCTGTATCCAGTTCTCTTTATACATTTATCGATGTTCCCGGTCCCTTCTGAGGCCGTTATGGCTGTGTTTACTTTTACATAACAGGTTTAAATGAGCTTTAAGCCAACAGTGCATAGCATGGTGACTACAGTGTAGACCAGGCATGGGCAAACTAAGGCCCGCGGGCCATATACGGCCCGTTGGGCTTTTTAATCCGGCCCGCCGAATATTGGTACAAAATTGTCCAAATGATAGTAAAGACCACATTCATTTTGCCTTTTTCCTGCAATACCCGGCATTTCAGTTGATCCCACTAGATGGCGCCCTCTAGACACAATTGACCTTTGCTGGAGTGGGCAACCCGGCAAGATCTAAGAACCAAATACGTCACGCTTACATTGGAGGGGGTCGAGATTAACCTGAGCAATAACAGTTCATGGCGAGTACAGCGAAATACAAGTTGTAACAATCAGTAGCGCTGAGCAAAGTGACTAGAACGCGACCACACACTTATTAAAAACACTTATATAAAGTCAGGCAACACTAACCAGGCTTAGTGTGATTCTGTTTATTTTGTGTAGAAAACGGTTTATGCCACAATATGATACGAGATAGCCTGATTAGCTTCGGTTGCTATGCTAACATCAACTGTAGAATGCCACAGAAACTTTCATAACCGCATTGTGATGCCGTACAGCGTCAATTTATACTGAAACACATTCACTGATGGGGAATATGTATCAGCTGCTTGTGTGGCAAGGCAAGGCAAGTTTATTTATATAGCACCTTTCAACACAAGGCAATTCAAAGTGCTTTACAAAAAACGAAAGACATTAAGAATAAGGCATTTAAAATCAGTCATTAAAGAGAAAAGATAATAAAAGAAACATTCAAAGATAAAAGTTACAGTGCAGTTTAAGATGTGAATAGTTCAATTAAAAGCAGCGGCAAAAAGAAAGGTCTTCAGCCTGGATTTAAAAGTAGTCAGAGTTGCAGTGGACCTGCAGGTTTCTGGGAGTTTGTTCCAGATATTTGGAGCATAATAACTGAACGCTGCTTTACCATGTTTAGTTCTGACTCTGGGGACAGAAAGCTGACCAGTCCCTGAAGACCTGAGAGATCTGGATGGTTCATAATTTAGCAGGAGGTCAGAAATGTATTTTGGGCCTAAACCATTCAAAGCTTTATAAACCAGCAGCAGTATTTTGAAATCTATTCTTTGACACACAGGAAGCCAGTGTAAAGACTTCAGAACAGGAGTGATGTGATCCACTTTCTTAGTGTTATGGCGCGTTTCCACTGCAGCGGGTAGCTCGCTTTAAGCGTGCCGAGCCGTGCGGGGCCCGTTTTTGGTTGCGTTTCCACTTGGCCTAGTTTTGGCCCGGGGCTACTTTTACACCTTTTTTCTGGGCCGACTAAATCGTGGTTCTAGGGCCATGAACAACCAGGCTGAATCGGGCTGAGTATGCTAAACTAGAGAGAGAATCGCTGGCAAGGGGGCTACAACTACAACAAGATGAACATATTTGACCGTGATTTAATTGTAATACACATTTCTAAATGATGCCGAAGTAACAACATACTGATACCGGTTAGTAAAAACCATGAATTAATGCTTTGACAAGTCTGCAGACAGACGGCAGGCGAAAAACCCTTTTAAAATGCGTGTTTTCTAAATGGAGACCGGCTAAGCTAACGCAGTATATGCTCCGACCGTCCACACTCACAACAACGGCCTACAGACATAAATAAACCAGCGACTGTATTCGCCATGACACAGTCAGTCTGTGGTTTGTACTTGTTTCACTTTTGTCTAGTTTCTGAAAAGATATGAGGAGCTATGAGCTGTGAGGGCTAACAGCTAACGGCTGTGTTGTTTTTCTGGGGCTCTCATTGAAGATGACGTCACAGCTCCGCCTACACTGCGTTACTATAGTAACTGCCCCAGTTACGAAACTGTAATGGAAGCGCAACATTAAAGTGAGCCTAACCAAACCGAGCGAGGCCTGCAGTGGAAACGCGCCATTAGTGAGGCCTCGAGCAGCAGCGTTCTGAATCAGCTGCAGCTTTCTAATATATATTTTTAGTGAGACCTGTGAAGACACCATTGCAGTAGTCCAGTCTACTGAAGATAAAAGCATGGACAAGTTTTTCCAAATCCTGCTGCGACATTAGTCTTTTAATCCTAGATATATTCTTTAGGTGATAGTAGGCTGATTTAGTAACTGTTTTAATGTGACTGTTGAAACTCAGGTCAGAGTCCATGACTACACCTAGATTTCTGGCTTTATCTGTTGTTTTGAACATTGCAGACTTAAGCTCAGCGCTAACTTTTATCCGTTCTGCCTTGGCTCCAAAAACCATTACCTCAGTTTTATCTTTGTTTAATTGGAGAAAGTTCTGACACATCCAGTCATTGATTTGTTCAATGCACTTACTCAGTGTTTGAATTGGAGCATAGTCTCCTGGTGAAATTGTTACGTACATTTGTGTGTCATCTGCATAGCTATGGTAACTTATGTTGTTGTTTTTCATTATCTGAGCCAGTGGTAGCATGTAGATGTTAAAGGCAGTCGGACTGTGAATACTTTACAGCGGCCGCTGCCGTGAGTTTACAGTAGAATAATCTCCGGTGGACGAGCAGCGGTAAAGCCGCTGAACCACATTAATAAACAATGCACCATGGCACTGGAGAAAGGTATCAGGTTGGAGAAGTACTTTTTTAATTGAATCTGGCTTCGTATGATTACCCGACGCAGTCCTCTATTGAGTTAAATTGTAAAACTCATAGTGGCCCCCGAGCCAAAAAGTTTGCCCACCCCTGGTGTAGACAGAGGAAGCATCACATATCCCATTTCTGGGGTGCGTTAACAAGAGATTAGCTGTTGACATCATTTTGATGCAACAGCAGATTGAAATCATACATTGGTGTAAGGACTTTCAAGACATCTGCTTCAAACTGCTGCATAGTTCTCTTTAATAAGCAAATCATTCATCAAGAAATCAAGAAAAAGTTTGATGAACTAACAATATGTCTGAGTTCAGGGGTTTAGAATAGAACATTTGAATGGCTCATGCACAGTTTGGTCATACAGACAGAGTTTAACAGCGTTAACCTTGAAGATCGATGCTCAGCGTGTTCTCTCTCGTCTCCACGTGACACAGCTGTGTCACCAGGCATGTCAGGCTCTTTTATTTTGCTTTATTGATTGTCTGCAGAGCTGTGTGTGTCCGCTCATCCCTCACTGTCTCTGCACACTGCCCTCTCTCCTCTGCTCTGTTACACTGCCACCACTCCGGGACCACTGAACTATTACTCCTTGGTATATTTCATGTTTTCTGGGAAAAACACCTGCCAATCCTTTAGGAATGCTATACATATTTGGGAATTTGTCCAATTAACTAATGAGATGCCAAAATCCCTGTGTGCCTGGTAGTTTTCATCACTCGTAAGGTACATAGTAAATCTATACTGTAGCGGACTCTAAGGACATAATTGACCATTATCTGTGGCTTAACACCAGCAATCAACTGATGTACCTTTTCTGTGATGTTTTATCTTCACACTAACACAGTAACAGTTAGGAGCTTATGTTAAAGGGCACCTATCATGCAAAATGCACCTTTGTACGTCTTTTATACATGATTATGTGTCCCCGGTGTTCCAGGGAACTCGCCAAGTGTCAGAAAACACAACCCTCTCTATTTTCCTCCTTCGCCAAATCTCTAAAAAAGGGGCTGCAACGGATCTGAAAAAAATTGATCCACATTCCGACACTTTTCTACGTCACAAAGACGTACTCCGCTTATTGGTCAACTCTCCACCTATCAGGGGAATGAGCCACGGCCACGTGCATTGCCAAACCTCTCATTCGTATATAGGCTATCGGCAGGCTAAATCAACCCCAGTCACATCTGTGTTTTTGCCTGCTCTTGGCAGGATGTCTAAGCCAGTTAAACCACGGACATGTTTATGAACTTCTCTCAAGTCCAACACGGATATGCCTCCAAACTAATGCTACACCCGGGATCAATACCAACCATCCGGGACCAGGCCAGTGAGGACACATCCAATTCTGAAGCTGTAAGTTTTTATTTAGCGGTGTTTTTCCTGATAAAGCTATATCTAGCTTGTAGTATGTAGCATGTAGCATGTAGCTTCGCCGTATCAATGTCGCCTCAACCCCAACTAGTAATCGGTTAGGTGTTTATATGTTCTTGTAACATTTTATTTTGTACGCTCCGCAGTCTTTGCTTTGTCTTTTATTTTAATTATCAGGCATTTGCGAACATGTTCAGACTGCCGTAATGGCGATCTGTGTGAAGGCTGTAAAGCCACGCCTAGCCTAGCCGATAACACAAGTATTTATTCTCCTAAGTATTAGTATTTTGTATCCTCTAAAAAATCATATTGAGTAAGTTATAATAACAAACGTAATCTTCTGTAGGTAAGTGCCGTTTTTTCCAACGTTATGTAAAAGCTTTTGTGATTGTAGTCTGTAAGAACGATCAGATATCATCGACCTGTAAGCTACGCTAAGCTACGCTACGCTAAGCTAATGAGACATGCCGTTTTTTGCAGCGTTATATATGTAAAAGCTTTTGTATGTTTACTTGTTTGCGCACATGAATATAAATGGGGGTGTGTTAGGATACAACACTGTATGTATGTATGCGAGGGGACACACACCACGAGTAAAACAGAGCTAAAGCCCTGGTATGTTGTTGTTGACGACATGCATATACTAATCTAAACCACTTTTTTTGTTGTGCTTTTTTTAACATTGCACAGGCTACGTGGCCAACTTGATGGACCTCATCTTCGACCAAGTCTTTGTGGACCCTGCACCATTATGAGCAACCTGACAGGGAGGAGGTCATCGCCGGGTATGCTACACGGTTCAATTTGGCTGCTGTCTGAACCTAACATAGACATTTCACGGATCAGAGGACAACGGCAAGCCCCAGCACCAGCTCACAAAGCTCCTGTTTTTTATGGGTTCAAATAACTGTTGATTTTGACAATAAAGTTCCGAGTTGATATCAAGTGTGTCGTGATTATTCATGTTGGGATGGGTAAAGAATATTCTGATTTCAAAAGCATAAGGTTGTGTGTGGACTTTTTTTGTCGTACACATGGGTGTGTTATGCCATTGCTGTGTAGTATATAATAGTACATGTACAATGAAAGATTGCATAAAGCCATATACACCAGTATTTATTTCCATGAACAATATTAGCATTCGTTTTACAATTTCAGTCAAAACAAACAAACCACTCAGTGCTCTATTTGCCTCAACTGTAGTCCAACTGTGTTCAGCTCTGTAAATATTCAATGCATTCTGCAGGGACAACACATTTAGGCACACAGGCTCCAATCCAGGATGGTCCACCACACAGGTTACAGAGTCCTCATGTTCCTGCATCCGTCTTGACACCTAGTGTGATAAACATATATTGAATGACATGTGAAAAATGTATTCTCTAAACAGACAACTTAGTGAAGCTAATGTTACGTGTGGTATCTCCATGCAGCACATGCTCCGGTTCAGAAGGCATCGTGGCGCAAGTTGCACATGTACCCCTTTAGAAAGAAGTCAATAACTGAGCTTTTAAAACACATGAAACACACATTGCTGACAACTGAGGTGTTGGAGTTATACTTTTTATCACCCTAAGTTATTGAACTTTCCAACGGTTGTTGCACGATGTTGGAAGAAAAGGACTGTAAACTATTAAACGCAATGAGGCCATTGTATATCTGCTGAAAATACGAATGTCTCCCTTTATAAATATATATATGTATCGCTGTTTTTGCGTTACAAACTCTAAGTTACAAACTGTACACATTGCATTCTTGCTAATTAGCCAAAATATGAACGGAATAAGTAGCAAGCATCGTAACAGAGTAAAAATAAATAGGGACAACAGCTTGTCAACTAACCATTCAGAAACGTCCTGCTGCAACCGAGATGTTTGCACCTCCACCAAAACCTCCGCTGCTTCAGGGTCAGTTTCTGGATCTAATTGATAATATGCTTGAACACATGCATTGCTCTGAGATTACATGTGTATTCCACACTCGTAATCACAGCAAGCATGGTAACGTGACTCTCGCCGGCTCTTCTGCAGGGGGGCGTGGTCAGCTGCTGCTCAGAATTTTCATAGGCAGGTTTGGAATAAAGCGAAAATGAGCGAAACGAGGCATGGCTAAAAAATGATCTGTTTGGTATTTTGAAAAATAAAATGTATAAATATACCTTATATAGGTATGGTCATACACTATATCATTTAAATATAGCATGATAGGTCACCTTTAAGAATAACGTGCAGGCGCTCATGGTGAAGTCAGACAGAGGCTCATGGTCAGCCCAAAAGGTCTGGAAGTCATCAAAGGAAACGTTGTTCTCAGATGCAGCCCTGTTTCACTGAAGCACATTAAACTACACTCTTGATAATCTGTCTGCTTCCTAGTTTAAGCCCTCAGATCTTCACTTCTTTAGCCAGTGATCTTACATTGCCCATGCCATGCTGAGAGGGGGGAGACAAATATCAAATATTCTCCATAAATCTAGACCGAGCTCTCCTCCTATGTCTCTTCTGTTTACTTTGCATCCTCCGAGTCCTTCTCCAGATTTCAGTGGGGATAGCCATTGTTCTGACTACCATGCTAGCCTGCTTTAGCTGATTAGCTGTTCCTGGTGTAAACAGTGCAGCCATGGGGTTACTGCTAACAACTGTTACGCAGCAACTCAATGTAGAAATAACAAACCAAATCCTTCTATATATAACGTTTAGAGAGGGCACAGCTTAATACGATACTGTTAGTAGTTACTGATAGAAAAATAACTGGTAAGAGCTTGAACATAGTACAAATCTTTTGTAGCAGGAGCGCCTGCAACCAGCTGCATGCATACTATAATATGTTCTGCTGTACTAATAAACTACACACTTTTGTGGTGTGTATCCTCCTCTCAGAATGTATTTTTTAAGTGGATCTTTTCCTTATGCTCTGATGTCTGAATCACATTAAGAATAGAACTTCTCACAGCCAATATGGACAGGTTTAAATAATTACATTGTCAAAATAATGTTGGGCATATGAGTGCTGTTTCAAGTTGAAAAATATGAACCTGTCCTTTATAGTCTAGCAGCAAGTCCTCAACATTACATGTCACTTGTTAGATGCTTTTATCCAAAGCGACTTCCATACTCAATACTGTGGGCAATCCCCCTGGAGCAATTTGGGGTTAAGTGTCTCAGGGACACAATGACATGCTGACTGCAGTGGGGTTTGAACCTGTGCTCCCTTGATCCGAACACCAACGCTCTATCCACTGCGCCACACGCCTCCGCTTAACAAAGGCTTTAGTTTTCGAGATACCCCTAACCGAGGTAGAACAAAACACAACAATGATTTTTCTTATCTTTAGGGTCTCCCATTAATGAAATTGATTGTTGTCAAATTTTATTTTGGGGGAAAAAATATTTTTTGGGTTGTTCTTTAGAACTACTCTAATCCCTGAAAAAGAGCCAAATTAGACCAGGCCGAATGTTGGAAAGGTGACAAGAAAGCCCATAACTTGAGAATGATCACTCTTTTCCTCTTCAGATCTGCTGAGGTATGAACCAGGTGGCTGTCCTACATCACCAAATAATTAGACAATTATTTACCTAAATAAATACTGAATTATAGTCCTGTAAATTTAGCTTTAGTTTAGACGGAAATTGTACTTTTTGGTGATAGGAACCTTGACAAGTGCATGTTTCAGGCTTATCAATTAACTACAGGAGGGGTCACAGACATAAGACCAGCTATTAAATAAAGCTCTTCTGACCTTAGCTGTCATGTTAATGCTGCCATTTATGGACACAAGCTATTTTCAACCATGTATAGATGCCTTTTTATGTGATAACACCAATGTGTTTCCCATCCCCTAATATTAGTCCAGTGCTCCAACTAACCCTAAGGTCATATCTGACCTTCAGTCTATAACCAAAACATATTGATTGGACAACATACTGCAGAATACCAACACACTGGGGAATGGTAAGCAATGTCGCCTGCTTTGCTCAAGTATACAAATGATATCCAAAAGCCACCCTTTAAAGCTAACAGATCATACCACTAAAATGACCAGGAGGGACGATGTCAGTGTGCTGAGTGACAAACATGATGCATGTTTATGGTCACTCTGTGTCCAAAGTGATACTTAGTAGGGCTGCACGATATTGAAAAAAACTGACATTGCGGTTTTTTGTTCCCCTGCGATATATATTGCGTTTTTTTTTAACCTGTTAAGCCCCAAGGTCCCGGCGGGTACTTTACTTTTTTTTTCACGACACTGTGTCTCAGGGGATCTTAATATTTAAGAACCTATTAATGTGTGATACCAGATTAACGGGAAGAATCTCAGCTAACTGACGATACAAACCATTTTTACCAAAACAAAACACAAGTCTCATAAGAAGCATCTAAATGACCCCTGAGCGAAAAATGCTAATGGACTTTGGCACAGAACTCAAGATAAAAGTACCCTTATTACTTATCGTAGCTGCACATACAAGATATCCGATTAAAGCTGAGGTTCCACAGATTATTTAGGTATATAGTATCATCACTGAGTGATCCGAACTCGCGACAGGGGAAGCAAACACAGACATCATAACACGTACCTTTATGGAGCTTCTAGGGGAGATCGTCACACCGTAGCTGTCAATCTGATCAAAAGACGTGTTCAAGGGCATTAAAACGAGAAAAAACGCGGCTGAATCGGTTAATCCATAGGTTTTTAACGTCTCTGTATAAAAAAATTATTTCATTTATAATCCATAATTCCATTTTTATGTAAAAATCGCAGAGCAAAAGTTAGCTGCTAATGGTAGCCACCATAGTGGCTGCTGCTTCCGGTCTTGGCTATGCGCCAGTCTAACACACACACATTACCAAATAAGGAGTGAGAGTGATGCGTAGCCAAAACCGGAAGCTGCATACACTCTGGTGGCTACCATTAGCAGCTAACCTTTGTGTTCCGATTTTATACATAAAAATGGAATTATTGATTATAAACAATTGCTTCAAAGTGACAGACACATTATTAACCTATGGATTAACCGATTCAGCCGTGTTTTTCCTCGTTTTAATGCCATTGAACACGTCTTTTGATCAGATTGACAGCTGCAGTGAGACGATCTCCCGTAAAAGCTCCGTAAAGGTACGTGTTGTGATGTCTGTGTTTGCTTCCCCTGTCGCGAGATCGGATCGCTTAGATACTATACTTAAAGGGCACCTATCATGCTAAATGCACCTTTGTACGTCTTTTATACATGATTATGTGTCCCCGGTGTTCCGGGGAACTCACCAAGTGTCAGAAAACACAACCCTCTCTATTTTCCTCCTTCGCCAAATCTCTAAAAAAGGGGCTGCAACGGATCTGAAAAAAATGGATCCACATTCCGACACTTTTCTACGTCACAAAGACGTACTCCGCTTATTGGTCAACTCTCCACCTATCAGGGGAATGAGCCACGGCCACGTGCATTGCCAAACCTCTCATTCGCATATAGGCTATCGGCAGGCTACCCCAGTCACATCTGTGTTTTTGCCTGCTCTTGGCAGGATGTCTAAGCCAGTTAAACCACGGACATGTTTATGAACTTCTCTCAAGTCCAACACGGATATGCCTCCAAACTAATGCTACACCCGGGATCAATACCAACCATCCGGGACCAGGCCAGTGAGGACACATCCAACTCTGAAGCTGTAAGTTTTTATTTAGCGGTGTTTTTCCTGATAAAGCTATCTCTTGCTTGTAGCATGTAGCATGTAGCTTAGCCGTATCAATGTCGCCTCAACCCCAACTAGTAATCGGTTAGGTGTTTATATGTTCTTGTAACATTTTATTTTGTACGCTCCGCAGTCTTTGCTTTGTCTTTTATTTTAATTATCAGGCATTTGCGAACATGTTCAGACTGCCGTAATGGCGATCTGTGTGAAGGCTGTAAAGCCACGCCTAGCCTAGCCGATAACACAAGTATTTATTCTCCTATGTATTAGTATTTTGTATCCTCTCAAATCATATTGAGTAAGTTATAATAACAAACGTAATCTTCTGGAGGTAAGTGCCGTTTTTTTCCAGCGTTATGTAAAAGCTTTTGTGATTGTAGTCTGTAAGAACGATCATATATCATCGATCTGTAAGCTAAGCTACGCTAAGCTACGCTACGCTACGCTAAGCTACGCTACGCTAATGAGACATGCCGTTTTTTGCAGCGTTATATGGAAAAGCTTTTGCATGTTTACTTGTTTGCGCACATGAATATAAATGGGGGGTGTGTTAGGATACAACACTGTATGTATGTATGCGAGGGGACACACACCACGAGTAAAACGGAGCTAAAGCCCTGGTATGTTGTTGTTGACGACATGCATACACTAATCTAAACCACTTTTTTTGTTGTGCTTTTTTTAACATTGCACAGGCTACGTGGCCAACTTGATGGACCTCATCTTCGACCAAGTCTTTGTGGACCCTGCACCATTATGAGCAACCTGACAGGGAGGAGGTCATCGCCGGGTATGCTACACGGTTCAATTTGGCTGCTGTCTGAACCTAACATAGACATTTCACGGATCAGAGGACAACGCAGGCCGGAATCACCACTCTGCTCCTCTCTCCAAGGAAGCCCCAGCATCAGCTCACAAAGCTCCTGTTTTTTATGGGTTCAAATAACCGTTGATTTTGACAATAAAGTTCCGAGTTGATATCAAGTGTGTCGTGATTATTCATGTTGGGATGGGTAAAGAATATTCTGATTTCACAAGCATAAGGTTGTGTGTGAACTTTCCAACGGTTGTTGCACGATGTTGGAAGAAAAGGACTGTAAACTATTAAACGCAATGAGGCCATTGTATATATGCTGAAAATATGAATGAAAAAAATAAATAGGGACAACAGCTTGTCAACTAACCATTCAGAAACGTCCTGCTGCAACCGAGATGTTTGGACCTCCACCAAAACCTCCGCTGCTTCAGTTTCTGGATCAAATTGATAATATGCTTGAACACATGCATTGACATGTGTATTCCACACTCGTAATCACAGCAAGCATGGTAACGTGACTCTCGCCGGCTCTTCTGCTGGGGGCGTGGTCAGCTGCTGCTCAGAATTTTCATAGGCAGGTTTGGAATAAAGCGAAAATGAGCGAAACGAGGCATGGCTAAAAAATGATCTGTTTGGTATTTTGAAAAATAAAATGTATAAATATACCTTATATAGGTATGGTCATACACTATATCATTTAAATATAGCATGATAGGTCACCTTTAAATAATCTGTGGAGTCTCAGCTTTAATCGGATATATTGTATGTGCAGTTTCGATAAGTAATAAGGGTATCTTTATTTTGAATTCTGTGCTAAAGTGCGTTAGCATTAAAAAAAAAATTAATAAAACCGCACGTCCCTGCGGTGTGAATATCGCGCATGCACATATCGCGGTTATCGCCATGACACGGTATATCGTTCAGCCCTAATACTTAGGGCTAGAAATGTGCAGAAAGAGTCAATAACGCTGCTGCAGACACAACTTCCTCTCTATAGTATGTTTCCTTGAGCAGGCTGCTGTTTTAATTAGGGAATGGACTACAACTCCTGGTTGCCTGGAGACACATGATTGACACATCCATGTATGTTTGTCGCCCCCTGCAACTCTGTGATTGACAGTCACTAGTTTGACTCAGCACTGTGCACATGTACGTCTGCTCTGGAGCCTGAAGGTCACCTTGTAGAAGTCTGTGTGTGTGTGTGTGTGTGTGTGTGTGTGTGTGTGTGTGTGTGTGTGTGTGTGTGTGTGTGTGTGTGTGTGTGTGTGTGTGTGTGTGTGTAATTTAACATCTCCGCAAACAGGAGTCAACTAGGCCCGTAAGTCCAACGCAATAAAAAGCATTCACTGAAAAAACTGAAACGTTGACTTCAATTACATGTATTATTTGAACACATTTCAAATAACTGTATTAGGGTAGTGGAAAGCAATCATATTAAATTGAACCTATTCATTTTATTTAAAAATAATATTATTGCTTTCCACTAACCTAATACAGTTTTGTGAAATCTGTTGACGTAATATATTTAATTAAAGTCAAGGTTTCAGTTTCTTTTATGTAATGTACTTCTGAAGCCTGCAGCTGGATTCAGACAGTGGCGGAAGAGTGAGTGACAGACAGAGCGAGGAGAGTGAAAGTGTCTTCAGGGAAGATGGGATCCGGAGTGATGGAGTACCCTGATGGCTGATAACGGATGAGAAGAGAGAGGGTAAAAGGAGAAAGACTCCTATAATTCCTCTCTTTTTTTCTACAGCTCTGTCTGTGCTGTCACTCTTTATTTCCAGCAAATGACTCCCTGGTTGCCCCGCCCTCCCTCTCCTCCGTGAGTCCGTCCGTATGTCAGCTCTGTTCCTGCCGTGTAATCTCTCTGTCATTTCTCTCTGCCTCCCTCTCTCTTTGGTGTTTGAGAGCTGCAGCTTATCTTGTTTCCCAGCATGCTCAGGGGTCTATTGTCAATCACCTGTCGCACATCAGCATATCTCTCTGCAAGGTCGACGCGTCACACATTAACTGTACAATGGAAGCAGGAATCTAATCAGAGTTTTGAAAGACGACACAGACTGTTCAGAAGTTTACCCGAACCCTTTTGTCATTGTGTCAGCTGCACAAAGACTTAAAACCTGCATGAGATGGGAAATCCGAGTGTATAAAGAACTTTTTTTTGTTTATCAATTATCACATAAGCTGCATTCACATGATACGTGGTAAAACGGTCCGACTCTGCGGAAGCTCTCCCCTTTGCATCGTGCATCGTGCTCAGAATTCAAATTCTCAACTTTGACCATGTTTACAAATTACCACTGACCTTTTGGACTCAGTTTAAAACCTCTCAGTGAGCGAAGAAGAAATCACTTATCATGTGACTGCAGCTTTACGCAGTTCTTGTTAACCCTTCCAATTGTTGGATTCAACCTACCGTAGTTCTGGGATATATCATTTATGTTTTTTTAAATATCTTCATTCTGAATATCAGATTATTAGCACTACAGCTGTAATGCTATGGATTATAGCTGGTTACATGACATTCAACCACTCAGTTTGATATTAGTTCTTACAGGGCTCGACAGTAACGGTTGCCAGGTTGCCAATGGCAACCATTCCGAAAAAATGTCAACCACTTCTTGGCCTTTGGTTGCCATCAGTGGCAACCAGTTTTTAACATAAAGAACTAAGGACAGCAAACAGCAACATGTGCACCCCAAAATAGATAAATGTTAATTATTTGTTGTATTAAGAGTGGTATTTAATTATTGTTGTGACCAGTCGGAACCTGAGACTTAAGTTGCACGTGCATTGGTGTGATTACGGAGCCAGAAAGCGATGCACGTTTACTCGCGTGCGCGGTGCCCCGTGTGTTTGTTTGACAAAAAATGGCGAAGCAAATTAAGTTGTTTGACTGTGCGGTAAAAAGTTTGGCCAACCCGTCAACATCTCAAACGAATGTTCAAAGTGATTCAACTGATAAAGCGCAAGGTGAACCCGAACGAAAAGCAAAGAGGAAATGTGTAAAGTCTTGGGAAGCGAAACATTCTGCCACGTTGTCTATTCCCTTCCGGTAAAGGTTCCTTCAAAATAAGAGTCCCGATCTTATTACTACCAAAATAAAAGTGCAAAACGAAACTTTACCATAGGAACATATTGGCATACAAATATAATCACTTCTATAAAAGGTAAAACATTTTAAATATAGTTAGACATATTAAATATAATTTACAGCATTAATAATTAATATCTAATTCTTAACTGAATAGTTTTCATTTATTTAACATTATAAATGTATTAGTCTGGCCAATCCAAGACTGCACTACTGGTGTTTAGTATACCAGCAATTGAGGGTGGACCATGGGGGATATGAAGCATGGCTAGAATGGGTGATCTGTTTTGAGCAAAACACTTCATAGACATGTTTTTTATATATTGTTATATATCTGAGACCTATGCTATTGCCTAAAAATAGCATGATAGGTGACCTTTAATGTTGTAGCTGTTCAAGATAGTCATTTTAAAATGTTTTTAATATATACTGTTAGTAGGTTACACCAATAATAATGCTAGGGCTGCAACTGACGGTTATGTAGGCACATTTCTTTTTCTTAACGCTGTGTGATTAGAAGAATAATCAGAAATAGCAGGATAGGCACAGATATTTGCTATATCTTGCCCCATTGAAAAGGCACTGCACCAATACTGTTAAAATATTGGCATAGTTCATCCCTGTGCTGCTTGGCTCCAGCTGTAGCATGTAGCTATTTGTTGTTTGTATATGTCACGCAGTCTGTCTTCCGGTTGCCTCTTTTGAATGACAAATACACACTACCGCTGCCTGCTGGTAAGGAGAGTTATTGCGACTCACGCATGCGCAGTGGGTACGTGGTACTTGGCCGCCGGCTGAAGTCTTTGCGGTGTGTTCCAGGGCGACTTTTTGGCCAAGACGCAGGAGACGTGAGGCGACACAACAGTCGGGTCTGACGTGTTCTTTGGTGTCAGTTTGGTGCTTTGACAACGTTAATGTTGTAGTTAGTTAAGGCGCAGCTTAATTATTTACACTGCCGGGAAGCATGTGATTTTTAGCAAGCAATTTATTACTTCATCATTTATTTGTAGATCATTTTCACTAGTGTTCATCTGAATATGCAAAATATGTAGAGACTAAAGATATTTGTGTATTTATGCTGAGAGATGGCACATCCATGTGAGCTGAATACTGCTATTTTCTTTGTGTAATGATATTATAATGCCTGCACATAACAGGGAGAGTAGGCCACATGCACTCAGAGAAGTCAGAGGGTGGTACTGTATAGAGACCCAAAAAGCAAGAGTGTTGTATGTGTGTGTGTGTGTGTGTGTGTGTGTGTGTGTGTGTGTGTGTGTGTGTGTGTGTGTGTGTGAGAGAGTGAGAGAGTGAGAGAGAGCGAGAGAGAGAGAGTCTCTGCAGCTCAGGTCACCAGAGGACACAGAAAGAGAAGAACAAAGGAACTGCGTGCTGTGATTCAGAGGAGCAAAGGCCTCTAACTCATTATTGATGGGAAGGTGTTGAAGAAAAATGTCTGTTAGCATGCCAGCAAGTGTGAGAGATCGCTGTGGCTGAGGAGCACAGAGGTGATGATTGAGAGACCGGGAGTTTTACACATAATTTATTCCATCTCTCAGAATTTCAATCAGATGCATGCACCTTGATATTTTATTTATTTGTCCTCCACTGTTTTGGATCAGACAAATCTGGACACGCAACTCTGTTAGTCCCCCAACATCTCTTAAGACCGAAAACCCTCAGAAAAGTAGTTAAAAGGCCCTATTATGTTCATTTTCAGGTTCATATCAGTATGTAGTGTCTCTACTGGGACATGTCTCCATGCTTTAATGTTCAAAAAGCTCTTTCTTTTTCTCATACTACCTGTGCTGCAGCACCTCTTTTAACCCTCTGTCTGAAACCAGAGCCCAGTCTGCTCTGATTGGTTAGCTGGCCGGCTCTGTTGTGATTGGTCAATTGCTTAGATACACCAACCTGAGACCAAAGAACGCGTACCGAAGGCGTCCCGACTTTTACGTCCGCTACGTTGCCTGCGTCGGCTACGCCGGCCGCCTACGCCGCCCGCCTATGAACACACCGCAAAGACTTCAGTTGACGAGTGGCAATAACTGTCCTTACCAGCAGGCGGCGGTAGTGTGTATTCGTCATTCAACAGAGGCAACAACCGGAAGACAGACTATACACCGAGAGAAGAAGAACAGGCTGCGTGATATAAACAAACAACAAATAGCGTCTCTCGTCGATCGAAAACATGTAAACATAAAAAAGAAACTCTTGCGTCCGGGTGAGATGAAAATGAAAAAGATTAACCGTCTGTGTGTGCCTTCTTAATCGTTTGTTTTGGTCCCTCACTTCCACTTCGCTTCTCATTAGGGATGGGAACGATTAATCGAATATTCGAATATGAGTTATGAATATTTGTATACATTTTTTTTTTGGGAGGGAGGGAGGGATGCCTAAGTTGATTACATATTATCAAATTGAATAATTCAATGTATATATATCTATATATATATATAGATATATATATATATATAGATATATATATCTATATATATATAGATATATATATATATATATATATATATATATACATATATACAGTGGGGCAAACAAGTATTTAGTCAGCCACCAATTGTGCAAGTTCTCCCACTTAAAAAGATGAGAGGCCTGAAATGTTCCTCCTAGGTACACTTCAACTATGAGAGACAGAATGGGGGGAAAGAATCCAGGAAATCACATTTTAGGATTTTTAATGAATTAATTGGTAAATTCCTCGGTAAAATAAGTATTTGGTCACCTACAAACAAACAAGATTTCTGGCTCTCACAGACCTGTAACTTCTTCTTTAAGAGCCTCCTCTGTCCTCCACTTGTTCAAGAAATCAACTGAGGGAGCAATTATTAGAAAATGGAAGACATACAAGACCACTGATAATCTCCCTCGATCTGGGGCTCCACGCAAGATCTCACCCCGTGGGGTCAAAATGATCACAAGAACGGTGAGCAAAAATCCCAGAACCACACGGGGGGACCTAGTCAATGACCTGCAGAGAGCTGGGACCAAAGTAACAAAGGCTACCATCAGTAACACACTACGCCGCCAGGGACTCAAATCCTGCAGTGCCAGACGTGTCCCCCTGCTTAAGCCAGTACATGTCCAGGCCCGTCTGAAGTTTGCTAGAGAGCATTTAGATGATCCAGAAGAGGATTGGGAGAATGTCATATGGTCAGATGAAACCAAAATAGAACTTTTTGGTAAAAACTCAACTAGACGTGTTTGGAGGAAAAAGAATGCTGAGTTGCATCCAAAGAACACCATACCTACTGTGAAACATGGGGGTGGAAACATCATGCTTTGGGGCTGTTTTTCTGCAAAGGGACCAGGACGACTGATCCGTGTAAAGGAAAGAATGATTGGGGCCATGTATCGTGAGATTTTGAGTGACAACCTCCTTCCATCAGCAAGGGCATTGAAGATGAAACGTGGCTGGGTCTTTCAGCATGACAATGATCCCAAACACACCGCCTGGGCAACGAAGGAGTGGCTTCGTAAGAAGCATTTCAAGGTCCTGGAGTGGCCTAGCCAGTCTCCAGATCTCAACCCCATACAAAATCTTTGGAGGGAGTTGAAAGTCCGTGTTGCCCAGCGACAGCCCCCAAAACATCACTGCTCTAGAGGAGATCTGCATGGAGGAATGGGCCAAAATACCAGCAACAGTGTGTGAAAACCTTGTGAAGACTTACAGAAAACGTTTGACCTCTGTCATTGCCAACAAAGGGGATATAACAAAGTATTGAGATGAACTTTTGTAATTTTTGAAATTTTTAAAGAATTTATTTGCAAATTATGGTGGAAAATAAGTATTTGGTTATTGACCAAATACTTATTTTCCACCATAATTTGCAAATAAATTCTTTAAAAATCAGACAATGTGATTTTCGGGATTTTTTTTCTCATTTTGTCTCTCATAGTTGAGATATACCTAGGATGAAAATTACAGGCCTCTCTCATCTTTTTAAGTGGGAGAACTTGCACAATTGGTGGCTGACTAAATACTTTTTTGGCCCACTGTATATATACAACAGTGCCATAGCTAAATGTGTTAGTTGACGTCTAAAGGTGTGTTTTGCTCCGCTCACCGGTCCCTCACAGCGGGCAGAGCTGCAGGTGCTGATCTCTCTCTCGCGTCCGGTTATACTTCACTCGTGTTTATGTCCAAATCCAACAGATCTAGCTAGTTCTAACTAATGATATGGCTGTTGCCCCTCCCTACACGCAGATCACGCAGACTCAAACCTCATCTTAGGCCCAAATGTGGCGCAAATTGCCGTTGTGAGGTTCCGGCGCAAACAGTTCATGAGCGTGCTCCCCCGCCCCTTGTCAACACTCGCGACACATGAGTGGCCAGCCTAAACAACAATAAGCGCTGTTTGGCAACCGTGTGTGGCGGCAAAGTACATAGACATTTTGACAAGAGAGATTTAGTTTTGCCGGTATTCAACATATTTTACCAGTCATAGTCCGGTAATTATTTACACTCTAAGAAGAGTCCTACACAACAGACATGGCGTCAAAAAGGAGTAATGTGTGGAAACATTTCAATCAGGTTAGTGAGTGCGGTGTAGAGGTCAAACTATGCCAAATTAAACTTATATATACATGATATACCTTGCTATACCTGCAATCTCCGTTCCAGCTGAGAGGGTCTTCTCTACAGCTGGGCTGATTTTTTTGGGGGTCGAATATTCGAATATACATTTGCTTTCAAATTCCCATCCCTACTTCTCATGCACTGACTCGCTAAGCTGAACAGCCAATCAGAGTGATTTCTTTGTCCCGACTTTCTTTGGCCTCCCGCGGCCGATTCAACATGTTGAATTGGCCGCGGGAGGCCGCGGGAGGTGTGAAAATGTGCCGTAAAGCAACAACGGTGCGGGACACACCAACCTGAGTAGGGCGCCGCGAATGCCCGACTGCCTCTGACAGCCTCTGACTCCCAAAATCGGGTAGGTGTGTCAGGGCCTTTTGGCTCACAAACAAAGTGTTTTAGCGCTAGCCAATGGAAGCACGAGTGTTACATAGTGATGTTACTATGTTCTGGAAGTAAACAAAGGAGTCTAATGGAGGCGTTTCAGGTAGGGGGGGGAGTGAATGGGAGAGAAACTCCCTCTGGAAGGAACACAGGGATTTGTAGCTTTTGAGGAGCATTTACATGCAAAAGTTCATGCAACATTCCATTCAGCGTTGTTCTTTTTCATATTCTGTTCTACTGTAGGTGCCTGAATATGTAAGTTTCAGTTCATCTATGTCTTCATAAGTGCGTCCGACATGGCCAAAAAAAAGTCCTCATAAGAAAAAACACAGCTTCAGTCGTTTCAGCAAGGGCCACAAAACACTAAGTTTACAGTCAAGTAAGAATTTAGTAATTATGACTCAAGCAAAGCAGGAAGTGGACTGACACAAAACCAGTGAGAGACAGAGAGTGTCTTCTGCCCTCACCACGCGTGTAGATGGATGGCTATGCAGCGAGCTAAACACTCTCCCAAAAATGACCGAGACAGGAGCTGACGTTTGGTATTTTAATAGGAGCTGTGTCCTCTGGTGACCCTAGGAGCGGTGTGAAACTGAAATGATACAAACAAAGACATGTATAAATATCTAACAACAACAAAATATAATGTACTTTTCCCCAAAAAATAAACCAAATGCACTCCAACATCCAATAAGGGACAATTACTACTCATGCAGCAATTACATACATGGCTTAACTACATATGCTGAATTTAGATAAATGTTACATGAAATGCAAAAATATAAGCACATTATACAAAATGTTTCCCTAAACAAATGTACTCACAGATTATGCCTTCTCAAGGGTGAAAATAACCGGATGGAGACAGATAGAGTCAGGGACCTGTTCCCCATGCGGCAGAACGGAAGCCTAACACAGACGTTTTACTAGGAACGCACTTGCCTGTCCCTAGAGGCCACTAAGGATATAGCAGTCAAGGAGATAGATGTCAGTCATTAGAATGACAGAACACTCCCCGCCTGGCATCTGTAAGATGTCAACACTAAGTAGAAACAGAGAAAGGAGTGTTAGGTCTGATGCACTGTAGTAGCTCACTTCACAGTGACTTATTAGTGTCCTTATGTAGGAGAAGGACTGTCTCCGAGATAGGTCTAAGAAACAGCTTTGTTGTACCGTCCTTGACAATCTTCACCTCAACCTTCCTAACTTTCCCGTCGTCACTGGGAAAGGTCTTTGTACCTAGCCCGACCGGCCAGCTGACATCCCCCTCTTGCATGTTAGGCCTTTCGTTCCTCCAAATGCGTCGACCTTGGAGATTGCTGATATATTCTCGTCTCCACCGTTCCCAGAAAGTGAACAAACTCTGAACTTGTCTCTACTGACGCCTATAAAGGTCACTTTCACACCGAACTGGCCTGGAGGTGAAGGATGTGTGCCGAATTTCTAGGTAAGGAGAATGGCTGGAGTGAGAATGAGTGGGTTCTCTGGGTCCGTAGAGACCGAGGTTAACGGCCTGGCGTTGACTATTGCTGTTACCTCTGCCATGAGTGTAGTTAGCACGTCATGCGTCAGTTTTGCAGTGCCAAGTTTGAGCAGCATAGCATCTAGGACACGACGTATGTCCCCAATCAATCGTTCCCAGCTGCCACCCATGTGTGAGGAGTGTGGAGGGTTAAACTGCCATGTGCACCCCTGTTCTGTCAGATAGTTCTCAATCCGATCGTTGTTGCATCCTTTGGAGTCAATTTGGAGTTATTTGCAGGCTCCCACAAAATTGGTTATGCAGTCTGATCTGAACTGCTTCACAGTGCCCCTGATGGCAAGGAAGTGTCTTAAAGCATTAATGAAGCTGGAAGAATCCATCGATTCCAGCACGTCAATGTGTATTGCTCGTGAGCTCATGCACACAAAGACAACCGCCCACCGCTTGCTGTTGGCTTGACCTCCGCGTGTTCTTCGTGCACTGACAGACCAAGGTCCAAACACGTCGAGCCCTACATAAGTGAAGGGCGGGTCTGTGCTCTTCTGCTCCTACTGCCTCCCACGTAACTTGCGGCAGGTTACACAGTTGTAGATAGCGCTGCTGATGTATCGTTTTCCTCCAACGACCCAAAATCCGGCTGCCCTCACGGCTCCTTCCGTGAAGTGCCGACCTTGGTGATGAACTTGCTCGTGAAAGTGTCTAATTAATAGTGTGGCAACATGATGTCTACCAGGAACAAGTACTGGGTGAGATTCGTCAGAGGTTATTCTTGCCTTTTCCAGATGACCACCAACGTGTAGGAAACCATGTGAGTCCATGAAGGAGCAAAGTTTGCTGAGTGAACTCTGTCTTGGAATAGGCTTTCCATCCTTGATGCAACTGATCTCCTCTTCATATACTTCGTTTTGAACAGCGAGGATGATCGTAGCTTTTGGATTGGTCAAGTTGTTGTTGGAGAACCGCTCAAAGCGTGCACCGCTGAGCTTGTTGTCTGAAAGACGAGTGGTGCAGACAGTGACATTTCTTCTCGTACCTCAACATCTGTTCAAGCATTGATGAGGTCAAAGGCTTCTTTGTCTGGTTGATAAAGTTGTGGATTGGTCAGAAAGGTGGGTCCAACCAGCCATGAAGACAGAGCAAGCTGACTAGCTGGGATACCTCTTGAAGCATGATCAGCTGAGTTTAGCTCGGAAGGAACGTAGTTCCACTGGCTAGCTTGCATAGACCGCCTGATGCGCTGTACTCGGTTGTAGACGTACACGTAGAATCGTCTTTATTCGTTTGAAATGTAGCCGAGCACCACCTTACTATCAGAGAAGAACTTGACGTCATCTAATTTAGTGTCCAACTCCTCAAGAATGACCACTGCCACCTGAACCGCAAGTACAGCTGCACAAAACTCAAGCCTAGGAATAGTTAGATCAGGTTTGGGGGCAAGTTTCGCCTTTCCCAAGATGAACCCCACTTCACTCTGTCCTTCTGTATTTGTCACTTTGAGGTATGCAACGGCACCGATTGCCTTGGTGGAGGCGTCACAGAAGACACACACTTCCTTCTTATGAGCTCCAGAGAATGAAAGCGATGTGTACATCCGAGGAATTTTCAAACCCTGAAGATCTTCCAAGGAGTTCTTCCATCTTAGCCATTCCTCCAGTTTCTCTTTAGGGAGAGGTGCGTCTCATTCACAGCCATCAGTCATAAGCTCCCTCAGGATAATACGGCCTTGAATGCTGACGGGTGCTGCGAATCTCAGAGGGTCAAACAAGCTGTTAATGGTTGACAGTACACCACGACGTGTGAAGGGTTTATCACTGGCTGTCACGCGAAAGGCAAACGTGTCTGTAGACAGGTCCCATCCAAGCCCAAGACTATGTTGCATAGGAGGCGAGTCTTAACCGATGTTGAGGTCTTGCAGACCTTTGGCAAGGTCTTCTCCTGGAAAAGCTCTCATGACTTCTGCGTTGTTGGAAGCGATCTTGTGCAGTCTGAGATTTGACTGGGTCAACATTTCTTGAGCCTTTTTCAGGACATCAACGGCCTCCGTAACATTGGAGAATGATTTCAACCCGTCGTCCACGTAGAAGTGCCGTACCACAAACTGTCTTGCTGCAGTGCCAAACTCCTTTTCACCCTCCATGGCTGTCCTCTTCAGTCTGTAGATAGCCACAGCTGGTGAGGGACAATTGCCGAACACATGGACTTTCATTCGGAACTCCATAACCTCGTTGTCCAGCTGGTGGTCACGAAATCACAGGAACCGAAGGTAGTCACAATGATCTTCTCTGACTAAGAAGCTGTGGAACATTTGCTGGATGTCTGACATGACTGCAACTGGCTCAGTCCTGAAGCAGATGAGGACCCCAAGTAGATTGTTGTTGAGCTCTCGTCCCCGAAGAAACACATTGTTAAGAGAAACGTTCTTGTACTGTGCACTTGAATCAAACACAACCCTGATTTGTCCTGGTTTCTGGGGATGGTAGACACCAAAACTTGGTAACCAGCACTCTTGATGCTCTTCCAATGTGGGAGCAGGTTCTGCATGCCCGTTACTGAAGATTTTCTTCATAAAGTCCACAAAGTGACCCTTCATCTCAGGTTTCTTTGTCAAAGTCTTGCAGAGTGACATGAGACGACTGAGAGCTTGTCCCCGATTGTTAGGAAGACGTTGTCTAGGAGTGCGAAAAGGGAGGGGGGCCACCCAACTGTTGCAATCATCCTTTGTGAAGTCTTTGTCCATTATGTGGAGGAAGGTCTCATCCTCAACTGAGGGTGCAAGTTTGTCGTCATCATCGGAAAGGCTGAACACAAGCCTGTCTAGCTTCTCAGGTGTAGGCCTTTGTTGTTGACCTGTGAAATTCTCTTTCACGTAGATGTTACTCTCGCATGGACGGAAGAAGCTGGGGCGTCCATTTGCCAGGATGCTGGTCTTGAAAGTGTTCACAGTTGGCTTGTGAGTTTCCCCGAGACAGACGTCGCCCACAATGACCCACCCCAAGTCAAGGCGTTGAGCAAAGGGAGCATCGTGTGGCCCATTGCACTGGCTGCGAACTTTGTGAGCACGAATAATGTTTCTACCAAGCAACAGTAGGATTTCAGCTGAAGGGTCGAGTGGTGGGATTTCGGCAGCCACCTTCTTCAGATGAGGATGATTGCTTGCAGCCTCCGGAGTAGGAATTTCGTCCCTATTTCCAGGAATGAGGTTGCATTCAATAAGGGTAGGCAGTAGCAAGGGCACTCCTCCGTTAACAGACTCGACAACAAAGCCACTGGCTCTTCTCCCAGTGGTTTCTGTTGTGCCAGAGCATATATTGATGGTATAAGGAGAAGCGCTTTCATGAATGCTAAATTTGTCAAAGAAGTCAGATCTTGCTAGTGATAAGTTGCTCTGGTAATCTAACATCAAATACATTTTCTTTTTTCTTTCCGGATATCCTTTAGGATAGACGTTGACCAAAGTTATTTTGGAGCAGGATTTACCTTGGAGGTCTTTCCCACAGACCTCGGTGCAATGAGAGGTGGCTACCTCTGTGGCCTGTTCAACTTGCTCCCCGCCATGCACTGCGGGAGATGTGCTGGGACCAGATGCTGCCCAGTTGGGTGGACCAGCATGAAGAGCTGAGATGTGACGATTACTGTCGCACTCTGAGCAGTGGATGTCAGCTTTACAGTCTTTAGCTTGGTGGGTCGTAGAAGCACAGCATTTAAAACATATGAAATGCTCTTTCAGAAAGCTCTTGCGTTGATCAAGCAGCATTCCCCTGAAGCTCTTACACTTTCTGAGGGGGTGTGGTTTTTTGTGGATGGGGCATAGCTTGTCTGGATCCTCGTGAGGCTTGTTTTTAGAGTCAGGGGAGGAGTAGTTGCCTACTTCAGTTTTATTGACTGAATTGCTGTTCTGAGTCCTCCACTGCTTCGCTGGGGGGTGCTCACTTTTGAAAGGTTGAGCGCTGGAGTTTTGGAAAGCAAAGCTTGGATCATTTCTCATCTCTGCATGGCTTTGCACAAATTGAACAAAGAAGGAGAAAGGTGGGTAATGAACCTGATGTTCCTTTTTGTATGTTGAACCTCAAATTATCCATTGGTCCTGGAGGTTATATGGGAGTTTCTCCACAATGGGTGTTACACCTCTGGATGTTTCAAGGAAGCTGAGGCCTGGTAGCATTTCGAAGCTTCAACTTCGAGGAGCAGATCTGCGAGTTCCTGCAGCCGCTGAAAGTCCTTGTTCAGGATTTTCGGAAAGTTTTCAAGCCTTGTGAAGAGAGACGCTTCGATGGCCTCTGGAGAGCCGTAACTCTTATCCAACCGTTGTCACGCCATGTTAAGACCAGTCATAGGATGGTTGATATTGACAGCACAAAGTCTTTTAACGAGCTGCAGTGACTCCCCGTCGAGCCATCTTGTGAGCAAGTCTAGCTTCTCACTAGGTTTCAAGTTCAAGCCCTCTATGGCATTGCAGAAGCCAGCTTTCCAGGATAGATAATTTTCTTGCTTGTTGTCAAACATCTTTAGCCCTGATAAGACGATGTCCCGACGTGCCAAGTATGTGACGAGGTCCGAAATCTCCGAAGGTCTGGGTGTTGTTACATGCCTCTAGAGTAGTTGTATGCAGCATTAGTGTACTGTGATGGGGAGTGATTCAAAGTGTTGATGTGGGTTTGAGAGGCCAATGGGATCTGGGACCTTTGTTGATATAAGCTCCGAGGAGCCTGGTGAGAAGGGCTCTGGATGATGTTGGGGGCCTCTGTATGTTGAGGGTGTGCTTGCAGTGAAGAAAGAGCTGCTTGCTGTTCTTCGTGATTTGTCTGATGGCCCATTTCGTAGTTTGATTGTTGTAATGTGCATTGACGTACTCACAGGTGTGTTGCATAGATTGTTGCGCCAATGAGAAGTGGCTAGATATCTTTTGATATTCTTTAAAGTCAATGTCTACAGCTGCTTCAAGCATGTTTGCTGCTGCTGATGCAGCTTCAGCCTCACCCTCTTCTTTAAGAGCATTAAGAGTAGCATCAATGCGTGCTTTCTCTACTTCCATGTCCACTTGACGTTTTGCATAAGCTGCCTTCGTACTCGCAGCTACAGCCTTTGCACGTGCCTCTGCTGCCAGCATGTTAACACCCAACCGACTAGAGCGTCGTGATGATGAAGAAGTGTTGCTTTGTGATCTAACCTCCATTTTGTGTTGCTCTGTGAGATCTGGGGCGTTCAACATCGTTGCTCTCAGCAGTAATGCAGGGTTTCTAGTCCACGGGATGATCTTGAGGTGAAGTTAAATCTTTTCACTCTTCTGCTCTCACCACGCGTGTAGATGCATGGCTATGCAGCGAGCTAAACACTCAAAAATGACCGAGACAGGAGCTGACGTTTGATCTTTTAATAGGAGCGGTGTGAAACTGAAATGATACAAACAAAGACATGTATAAATATCTAACAACAACAAAATATAATATACTTTTCCCCAAAGATAAACCAAATGCACTCCAACATCCAATAAGGGACAATTACTACTCATGCAGCAATCACAGTTTCAAGAAAAAGTATATGAACCCTTTGGAAATACCTGGATTTCTGCATAAGTTAGTCATAAAATGTGTTCTGATCTTCATCTAAGTCACAACAATAGACAAACACAGTCTGCTTAAACTAATACCACACAAACAATTATATGTTCATGTTTTTATTGAACACACCATGTAAACATTCACAGTGCAGGGTGGAAAAAGTATGTGAACCACTAGGCTAAAGACTTCTTCAAGAGCTAATTGGAGTCAGGAGTCCAATCAATGAGACGAGATTGGAGGTGTTGGTTAAAGCTGCCCTGCCCTATAAAAAATACACACCAGTTTTGAATTTGCTATTCTTAAGAAGCATTGCCAGATGTGAACCATGCCTCGCACAAAAGAGCTCTCAGAAGACCTACGATTAAGAATTGTTGACTTGCATAAAGCTGGAAAGGGTTACAAAAGTATCTCTAAAAGCCTTAATGTTCATCAGTCCACGGTAAGACAAATTATCTATAAATGGAGAAAGTTCAGCAAGTTGCTACTCTCCCTAGGAGTGGCCGTCCTGTAAAGATGACTGCAAGATCACAGCGCAGAATGCTCAATGAGGTGAAGAAGAATCCTAGAGTGTCAGCTAGAGACTTAAAGAAATCTCTGGCACATGCTAACATCTCTGTTGACGAATCTACGATACGTAAAACACTGAACAAGAATGGAGTTCATGGGAGGACACCACGGAGGAAGCCACTGCTGTCCAGAAAAAACATTGCTGCACATTTGAAGTTTGCAAAAGAGCCCCTGGATGTTCCACAGCACTACTGGCAAAATATTATGTGGACAGATGAAACCAAAGTTGAATTGTTTGGAAGGAACACACAACGCTATGTGTGGAGAATCCAAAGGGTTCACATACTTTTTCTTGCAACTGTACATACATGGCTTAACTACATATGCTGGATTTAGATAAATGTTACATGAGATGCAAAAATATAAGTAGCACATTATACAAAATGTTTCCCTAAACAAATGTACTCACAGATTATGCCTTCTCAAGGGGGGAAAATAACCGGATGGAGACAGATAGTGTCAGGGACCTGTTCCCCATGCGGCTCTCAAACAAAATGGTAGAACGGAAGCCTAACACAGACGTTTTACTAGGAACCCACTTGCCTGTCCCTAGAGGCCACTAAGGATATAGCAGTCAAGGAGATAGATGTCAGTCATTAGAATGACAGAACAGAGTGGCCTCTGTTTGTTTCCTGTTTCAAACTCACTGTCGCATTTTTAAACATTGACCACAAATAGTTAAAATGACCTTTACCACATCTTTATTATTGTAAATGTAATGACGCAGGACCACTTGTTGTATTTAAATAACAGCAACAGTTTGTCAGAATGCACTATCAGTACTCCAATGGTGCTCTCATAACAGTCAAAGGTTGAGTGTAGAAGGCTGAAATCTTCTCACGCTCCACAGCCACCATCTTGGCTACGTAATGGAATGTACATGACCAGGCGCAATTGTAATTGCTCTGGTAAACACAGCACTATAGAGTATGGCCGTTGGGCTGACGTCACGGTTAATGTGACGTCAGCCCAACGGCCATACTGGAGTACCAAAACAGACACCGTAATACGTCATAGCTGTTTTTTATCGGACATATAATGGTTCACTTCTGTGCTATTGTTGGCTGCGGCCACAGAGGTGATCGAAACAGGGGGCCCAAGTCATTTTACAGGCTGCCGGCGGTTATAACACACCAGGGTGAAGCAACACATGAACTTTCAAAGCGTCGACGGTAAAAATGGCTCAATAGGATCGGACGGGAGGATCTCAAACCATCCAACCACAACTATACTCGCGTTTGTGGGGATCATTTCACGTCAGGTAAGTGTCAGGTTTTACATACAAACATTCAAAATCAACATACAACCCACGTACTAAGACATGTATCTTAACAAGGAAATAGGAATCCTGGCACATAGAGCAGGGTCTGGTATCAGGCAGAGAGGCCTTTTTGGTGCAGTAATGGAGACTGTTGTAGTTGCACTGGAAATTCTGGTGAAGAATTGCCCACTCAACTCGAGGAGAATGACCTTCTGAAAGAATTCATGAGCTTTGGGGTATACCTTCTCCCAAAAGTCAATATCTGGGGTTATGCGTTCAACATGAATCTTTCCATTCACCCACAGAACAAAGTCAGCATATTCAACATCACATAGAAATAACTTGGTCTGCACTTGATAGAAATAGGCATGGGTCTTCTTCAGCCTGTCCTGTCCATCACGTGATTCCAGACATGTATGCTCTGACGGTGCAGCAACACAGTAGGGGCATTTAACTTCCAAAACACCTACACCACAGCACTTGCAGGACACAACACCATCTGGTGTAGCACCTAAATATGGAAATGTTGGCGATAACACGAGCCCAGAGTCCTGGCAAATGAAACTGTCATGTTGATTCATTCAATGTAATCTTCACATGCTGATTTCTCGTGATTACATCCCCATTCAGTAGCTGCAGATTTAAATGTTGTGGCTCCTGGGTAACACATAGCATTAATCAAGCTAAGCGATGGTTTAGTTGCACTTGTTGAACATGCTGGCTTCATACAAGATGCTGTAATCCGCCCAGCTCTGTATCGATACCACAGTTTGGATTTGGCCTGTGTTTTTGTGGCCTTCTCAATGACATCCGCCTCCAGCTTGGTGATAGCTACATTGATCCCTTGGCAATGTTCTGTAAGGGCTTTATGGTCCATTTCTAGGCAGTTCTCACTTTTTAAACTAGAAAGTGGCTTAGGAAATGTTGACAAAGTCACTTTTGGGACAAAATCGGCATTGTGTGGAGCTGAGATTGTCAATATTGCACACTTCCTTCCAGTAGATTTCAGTGATGCCAGGAAAGACTGTTGCTCAGCATCTGTCGCTTTTGGAATTTCCCTCGAGTGACGTAAAAGTGGTTGTGTTGTTGTTAAATTAGCTGCATCACCAAGGCTGTCAATTGCTTGGATTTAAACCATTCCTTCGGGTTTTAGCCGAAGTAAAGTCAATGTCAGCAACAGGGGAAGGTGTTACATCCTTCACTGATCCAGGTAGAAGCCAATACCTTTTCCTGGGTAACTGTCTTGGCATTAGTGCTGTAGCGACGTGTCGACTTCAAAATATCGTCGACGACATATTTCCTCGTCGACGCATCGCCACACACACGTGGGTCACCCAAAACAACAACAAGCAGTTCGCAATCGCACTTTAAACACTATGGAGACTGAAACGGCTACCACCTCCTCCTCACGGGATTGCACACGAAGCCCTGCAAAAAGCCCCCAAACAAAACATCTCGCCCTAAGTCTTCAAAAGAATGGGAATACTTTAAATTTAGTCCAAAACGCAAAGGCATTGTTATTTGCAGTCCTTGCCAAATGGAGTTGGCATACCACACTAGCACAACAGCGATGTTGGAGCATTTAAAGCGGAGGCACCCCCTTGTCTCTCGTGGAGGGAACAATGATAAGTAAGTACTAACTTTGGCTAAATTAATTCCACGTTTGTGTAGTGTGTTGTGCAGCTTGAGTTCTGTGCACTTCGGTAGTGCTAACTATCTTATAGCTCTCCGTGCGGTTTGTTCGTGCTTGGTTGGTTAGTAGTTAATGTTAGCTACCTAGCTAGCGGCACCCAGCTGTGTGTTAGTTAACGTTTGTCAGCATTTAATGTTGGCTGGAATGGTAGCTAGTTTACGTCTGCAGAACACCGTTATCTAGCCGCTACTAACCCGGAACGAACATAAGTCAAACATAACATTAGACTAACGTTAGTCAGCTTATAGTATCAATGTATGTCAACTAACGGAGCCAAGCAATGTCCAGGCCAGGGCTGCACGTAAGCTGGTGCGCAGTTGTCATGAATGAATTCATGTTTTTATGAGCATTGAAAACATTAAAATGAGCACCAGCACATCCAAGTGTGATCGGGCTCATATGAGTTGCACTACCAAACATTTTCACTGTGTATATAGTACTCTACAAGCTTTTAGATAAACATGAAATGCATTGTTGGACTTAACATTGTTTAAAAAGTAACCACGTTAGCCTTCAAGTAAGCTAAATATACCATAGCACTGCAATGAGTTTAAGAGTAGATTTAATATGCCCCACTGTCATAGCTGTTGTTCCATTGTTCATTGCTGTTGTGTTTTCTAGGACAAAGCAAAGAACCTTGCCGTCCTATCTTGGGAAAGAGGATGCACTCCACAGAAGGCCGCCGAACTCAGCAAAAGAATCTTGAGAGTAAGTAATTATTTGCTTCCTTTGAGCATCTTTTAGGAGGGAATGGCTGTCCTGATCCCATTTATTGTGTCCTGATTTATTAGCTATTTTATAGGTATTTCTTCACTTGGCCTTTTTATTTGTGTCCTTGTTTGGATTGTGTAATAATTAAGCTTCTTACACTGTAAGCAACATGGCTCTATGAAAGGTGCTGTGTTGTTATTAATAATAATATATTTGTTTTATCTTACAGGTGATCGTCAAAGACATGTCTCTCGTTGAGGGTGAAGCCTTCATAGATATGATTGAATATGCCTGCCCAGGCTTCAACGTCCCTCCAGGTGGTGGTTTAGAAGCAGCTGGAGAAAGCATACCAACATGTTCTTGAAGATCTGAAGGGAAACTTAAAGAAGAGGTCCTGTGTTGGGACTGTTATATTGTGTTAAACACCCAGGAAGTTCTGTACTGTGCACGGCACAGTGTTTGTTTTAGCACTACATTTTTTATCTTTTGTAATTTTGTACAGAAGAGATTTGTTGATGGACTGTAAGACTAAACAGGCTGGCCTTTTTATTTTGTATACTTTTATTCTATATTTTTTATTTTGCTGTGCAATAAAAAAAAACTATATTATTAAGAATGTTTTGGTATTTATTTGAGATACATTATGTTTTTTATTAATCGAACAACAGAAAAAATAATCGTTAGATTAGTCGACTAATCGATAAAATAATCGCCCGATTAATCGTTTTCAAAATAATGGTTTCCCCCCAGCACGACTTGGCATCACGTATCCGTATAGATGTTTCTATGTAGAAAAGGAGAGATGCAACATTTGCAGTTAGCTGTGATGACTGCACCATCCTTCTTCATCAGTACCCACGGACATGTTGGCGGCAGCCCAATACTCTGAGAATGCAATACCTGAAAAATAAAATACAAAAATATTTTTGGATTGTTGACTATTTCGAACCACCAATATTTTGGTCCAACTTTACTTTCAAATACTGATTGTTTACACAACCAGTGGGTGGTCAGCTCTTGTCATATTCCTATGCTAGGTAGCCCATAACAGAAGCTGACAACCAAGAATAGGTTCACAACTTTTGTAATTTAAATATATTGCAATATATAATAAAGCTTTATTTATAAAGCCCTTTTCATAAAGCACGTGTAGCTCAAAGTGCTTTACAAAATGGCACACATCACAAGTTAAAAATAAACCACAAGAAATTCCCCTCAGATCAGATGTTAAGACCTTTACAGGTACCTGCAGCATAACAACAACATATAACATTTGAACAGGTTAAGAGACACGAGGAGGTAAAAGGTATGATAATACAAATAAATAATAAGACACAAAACTAAGTTTATTGATGCAACAATATCCCTATAAAATAAAGTAAACATAGATATAGGTACAACAAAAATAAAAGCTGGTGTTTAAAAATGTCCACTGAGTTGGCCTCTGATATTTCTTGGTAGCGTAGTGGATAAAAGCAGCCTCACCCATTTTATTTTGGGGGACTTTAGGGATATTTAAAAAGCCAGCTGAAGAGGACCTCACGAAATATTTACTCCTTGATCCGCCACTGTGCCGTTGTGTCCTTGGGCAAGACACTTTACCCGCATTTGCTCCTGTGGGTAATGTCCGCAGTAATGACTGTAATGATGTCTAATATGTGTAATGTGTACTTGTATAGCGCTTTGAGCACCTGTAAAAGCGCTCTAATAAAAAAAATGTAATGCATTATTATTATTATCAGTACAGTGCCACTTTCCAAACAGGAAATGCACACAAATACAAAATAAAATCGGATATTGACGGATCGTGACACTTATTATATACATATGTATATATAGATATATATCTATATAGATAGATATATATACGGACACCTTGTATTGTTGTTACTATCAGTACAGCCGCAGCGCCACTTTCCGAACAGGAAATGCACGCAAATACAATTTCGGGATGGACACAGGCCGTGGAGCGACACCCGAGACCGGGCAATGTCCCCGGTAGAAACCGGGTGAAATAGCCAAAAAACCATGGAAAAGTGAAAAAAGTGTCCGAAAATAGGCACTCGTGAGGCGGGCAGAGTCCCCTGTCAACTCCCGTTACATTCCTCCATGGTGTCATTTGAGCGAAAAACTTTTACAAGAACCAGGCTGGGCGGGTCAAAAGGGCTTGACCAAGGCCGACTCAAAGTACACGGTGGGAGGACTCATCACCTCCGTGATGAGTCTCCATTGTGATTTGAAAACTTCCATCAAACGAGTCCTTCGGTGGGCGGGAAAAAAAAACGCGTCAGAATCGTCACTTCCTGTACTGACAGTGGAGGTGTCCTGAGAGTGGAGGTCTGCACCGGAACTGTCCTGAGAGTGGAAGTCTGCAGGCAGGCTCCCATGAAGATGTCTGACGTTCAGGATTATAAAGCTGAACAACTGTCTCTGATGCAGAGTTAGTCTGTCTCATACAGGAACTGTTAATGTTTGTCAGTATATTTGAAATGACTAGGTTACGTTAGCTAGCTAGCAGATATGCAATAATATTGGAAGGAATCAGATGTTTCTTGATTTCGTGTTTGGGCACATTTGTGATTTTTTGTATTTGCTTTTGTGTTTGAAACGGCAGTGCGTTTCTCATAGTGAAAATGTTTTGGCCTGCTGTAACACGTTCTCAAGTGTAGTGCAGTATGTTTTACTGCGATGTCCTAGCTCCAACTGGATAATAAGTCAGATGCTGGCCAGAAGGAGTTAAAGACTCACTTCGGTACACTCTAAAAACGAATTCAGGCGACCTTTCACCTCCACTTAATTAAATGCTTGCAAGATAAATATGTGAGTTAATTGATTTAGATAAACATTTTAAGTTGCAAACATTAATTTATAAGTTGTGTTGACGTAATAATGTTGGTAATTACATCAACTTAATATTGTGTGTAATTTGAACTCTGATTTCTGCGTTAATTGACTTAAAACTAAATTTAAGTTGTAGTAAGTAATACAATTGGCTTGATAACTTCATTGTTCTGCACCTTGAGTTAAGGATTTCAAGTCCACTCCCACTTAACATGCCTGGACCAGTTCCCACAGTTAAGAAAATTAGAAATACTATACAAAGGACATTTTAAGGTGAGTGTCATCTGTTGTCATTCAAATACAGGAGATAGCCTTGTAGTTGCACTGTATAGGCAAATTGCTGTTTGACCAAAATTAGAAGCCTTTGAACTGTGAATAGTTCTGTGAGAGGATACAAAGTATAGAGGCTACTGTGAGAGTACAAATACTTTGGTTACTATTGTGATATCGCTTTTTTTCCTTTTTCAAAAATAGCACAATACATTTGAAGTACGCAGAGAACTATAGCCATCCGCTGCCTTGTCGTGTGCCTTGGAGAAAAGGAAGAGGACCTTTTCAAGGAGTTTAGCGACGTAATTAAAAATCTTGAAATCAAATCAAATCCACGGGCACAGTGTAAAAACACAGGACAAAAGCACTGCTCTCTGTCAGCTACATTTTGAAGCATATTGCACTTTTGGCCACACCCCAATCAATAGTATCTTAGCAACGTTCAGCATGGATAGGTGTTGACAGCAACGACATGGGAAAAGGATTGTGTAACATTTGAAAAGTGGCTTCTGCTCTTCACAGTTCACATATTGTTTGGAACCTGCTAAACAGATGAGAAGATACACTAAAACTTGCACGGTTGTGATTGACTAAATCTGTCCACATGCATTTAAACACTAGGCAAAGTACTCAAAAGTACCTCTGTGTGTCTTCAGGACCACATTGCCATGACGACACACACATGCAGACTCAATAGGTGAAAACAATACCAGCGTTGCTTTAGCAGCTGGTAATAATGGCTCTGAATTCGCTAAGAGTTTAAAAAGTATGCAATTACCTAATTCATTATCTCTTATGCGCTAACCTATTATTTAATGTGCTTCAAAAGGACATGAATATCGCCTTCATCAGTGACCGGTCCTTCATCAGTGACCGGTCCTTCATCAGTGACCGGTCCTTCATCAGTGACCGGTCCTTCATCAGTGACCGGTCCACCCAGGGTCTGACCATACAATGGCAGCCATCGTGGTCCAGGGAAACAAATGAATGAGCATTCTGCGTTAAATGTGTTCATACTGTTTGAAATAATGACTGTCGGCAGTGTAAACATCTTTGTTACATCTTTTGTATAATGGATGTGTGTGATCTGCAGACTGGCGGCCATTGAGAGTTTGTTTCTGTAGTTTCACAAAGACTTTACAGATTTGACATATTTGGCACTGGTTCTAAATATGCAAAGGCCTCTAACTTCGATGTGATGGCAGCATGTATTTTCTGTGTCCCCATTTCCCATGGTAATATGGCTAATGTGTTTATTTATTATTTGTGGGGCAATTTACATTTGGGTTATTTATCTTTTTTCTCAAGATTTAAATGAAGCTCAGCGCAAGTTCTTTCAGGAAGACTGGGTGTGTATCAGAGGTCGCGTTAACCGAATATTTTGCGTCTATGACGGATTTTTTTTAACAATGACGGACAAATCTGAAAGCAGTCCGTCATTTTGACAGATTACAACAAACTCGGAACAGCGCCAAAGTTTCCCCGCAGCGAGGCTCCGGTTTTATGCCGTGTTATGCATGCACTCCAAAAAGGAAATTATACCGTTTCCAAACCTAACTGTGCCGTACAAATCATTGAAATGTCTGTGAGTTTTGGCTTTACGCTGTGCACGCTCCCGCGAGGTGCAGCAGCCATGCATAACACGGCGCATGTGAACTGTCTCCCCCCTAAGAATGAGCTATGTCCGTTAGCTTAGCAGCTAGTTAGCTTAGCTTATCTTACACATTGAAACCACACAATCAATTAAACCACATTTTTGAAACATAACTTGGCACACAGGTAAGTTTGTATACTTACAGACAGATCTACTCCAAGGATTAAAACAAAATGATCTGTGGCATAGAACTGAGCTACGATGTGTTCTGCATGGCTTTGCTGCGTAAACTCAGGCCCAATCCCTCGACCCTACCCCTCCGTGACGGAGTGAACTCCGTCTGTAGCCACACTCGCAGCTCAACGAGGCTCCCTCCTGTCGGATGGAGGGAGTAAATACAGCAGCAAGCTTTGGGACGGCCTCCCCTCTCTCCCCTCTCTCCGGCAGAAACAGGAAGTGCCGTAACTGTATGTAACAACGGTTTCAAATCAGCATCTCTTAGACAAAAAGTTTAAATGAACTCAAATAAAACTCCAAACATCTTTCATTGTGTTTCAAAGCTCTTTTAGTTTTAAACCTGATGTTTATAAGCTTCTTAGTTTTTGCAACGGTCTGTAAATATACACAACTTCATAATAAAATGCACACATTTACCTTTTTCTAGACTAAACACAGGTATGATCCTAAGTTACAAACATATGAGGTTATCATGAGGTTGTTAACATCACAGTTTATCAGTGGATGTTTGCTGGAACTACTTGTAAACAGCGTGTTTCCTGACGGACACACACAGCATGACTCCGGTCAGGTAGAGACTGGTCTCAAGTCAGCACCGCTGCAGACTCGCTGTTTGAGGGCTTGATAGCCCACACCTCCTCCACACTTGTTGCTTTGGAACATTACATTACATTACATTGCATTTAGCTGACGCTTTTATCCAAAGCGACTTACAATAAGTGCGTTCGACCAACAAAATACAAACTTGAAGAAAAACAGAATCATATAAGTACATCAGGTTTCATAGAGCAAAAACATTTCAAGTGCTACTCAACTGGCTTTAGGTAAGCCAGTCCTTTATTAGTATATAAGTGCTTTGTTAATAGTTCTATTGCTCGAAGTGGAGTCGAAAGAGATGAGTTTTCAATCAGCCCTCAATATGGCGGACCCTCCGCGTGAACGCGCAAACGGAGGGGTAGGGGTAGGGTGTAGGGGGCGGTTTGGCAATGGGCCTAAAACACAAGAAGGAGAGTCGCGCTATCTGGTGCCTTAAAGCTACAGTACCGAATTTTGCCACTAGGGGGTGCCAATACACTACGGTGTCAGAACACTCCCCGCTTGGTAAACCTTTTTACCACTATTTACATCTCTTTACCCTTGGTATCAGTAACACCACATCGCTGATGGGCCTAAAGTACTCTTTAGCTGTCCCTTGACCTAAGGTCTTCACCATGACCTTTCGCACTTTGCCGTCCGAACTTGGAATGGCCTTTACTATCAGACCAAGAGGCCAGTGATTACGTTGTGCTTGAACGTCCTTTAACAAAACAACGTCACTGTCCTGGAGATTAGGCCGCTCCTCGGTCCACTTCCTCCGAGGCTGAAGAGTTGCCAGATACTCCTGCTTCCACCGTTTCCAGAAGGAGTTCGCCAAGCTCTGAACCTGGCGCCACTGTGCCTTACATAGGTGATCCAGTTCAAAGTCCCCCAGGGGTGTGGGTGGCACACTCGCCTTCTGGGTTAGAAGAGTAGCAGGTGAGGGTATCTCAGGAAGGTCTGTATCATAAGAGATGGGAACCAACTTCAGCCATCAAAGTGGCCAGGACTTCATGGGTCAGTTTATCCTTATTCTTCAACAGCAGTGCATCAAGGACCCGTCGAGCCACACCAATCATCCTCTCCCAAGCTCCACCCATATGTGAGGAATGAGGTGCGTTAAATATCCATGTACAACCATGGTCTTGCAGATAGTCCTTGATCTCAGGATCGTCCGTGTTTATCTGAAGCGCTCTGCATGCTCCAATAAAGTGTGTGCCTCTGTCTGACCTGAGGTGTTTGACAGGTCCACGAATCGACAGGAAGCGCTTCAAGGCATTAATGAAACTTGAGGTGGTCATGGTTTCAATAACCTCCAAGTGAACAGCTCTCATACTGAGACATGTGAAAATGACTGCCCATCGTTTACTCTCAGCAGCACCACCTCTTGTGAGATGAGTTATTACACTCCATGGACCAAAGACATCAAGCCCTACATGTGTAAAAGGTGGATCCATGGACAGTCTGTCAGCAGGCAGATCGGACATTTTCTGAACCTCAAACTTGCCTCTCAACTTCCTGCAGATGACACATTTGAATATTGTACTCGAAATGAGCTTCTTCCCTCCTACTATCCAGACACCAGCAGTGCGCAGTGCGCCCTCTGTTAAATGGCGACCTTGGTGAGCTGCTTGATCATGATAGTGTCGGACCAAGAGAGTGGCAACATGATGACTGGCTGGCAGGATGAGTGGATGTTTCTCTTGGTCTTCCAATTGGGCTTTATGGATGCGACCAGGGGCTGAAGCACCCCCCAGGATTGCCAAAGCACCCCCTAAGCACCCCCAAGAAATATGTGTTTGTTTTTTTCGAAAATTATTATTATTTTTATTAAATTAAATCAGAAAAATTATTGATTACATCAATGCAAATGTGAAACAAATAAATGTTTGACCAAAAACATAAAGCCAACACAGGTGATATGATTAGGCCAATGGCCAGCACCCATTCGATTTTTGACCAACCCATAGGCTAAATTACTTTGTGACACTTGAGTGACTTCCTGTTAGCTGGAGCCCCAAATTATTTGCTAACAGCAAAGTGACAAATGGATAGTTTTTTAGTCCTTAAACGTCCATGTGTGGACACTCAATTAAAACCACCTGAAAGCGAGAGGGATTCTGCACATAATAGGCCTCGTGAGTACAAGTAGCTTACTTCTGGGTCTGTTTCATTCAAGCTCTGCTCTGTGTGTGTGGCACGAGCCATTTTGAGTGCGTGCGCAAGCGAGCGAGAGAGCTCGCGCACCGGTGGGTATATACCGGAGATCGTTGTGGTTAGCATCTGGTGCTAGCTAGCCAAGCTAACGGATATAAGGAGCTTTTTCAACAACAAGGTGGAGGGAGAACTCTCTCCTGTCAGACTGAGAGTCTCAGATAACCTCAGCTCAGGTGAAGTAAAGGACTCTCAGTGTTTAGATAGTTATCTCAGTGGGTCTCAAACGGTTTGTTTTAAAAGGGGAGTGATTTGTAAAATATCTATAAAGAAATAGAAAATCTGTTTACAGTTCTGTTTCATATGTATGTTGAGAGATACTGTATATCCATAGATCTCTTCATTTTGGCTCTCAAAGTGCACCAGATTGATGCTTTTAACTTCAATATTTAAAAAGAAATCTTCCCGGGGGAGCTTGAGGAGGTGAGGTCCACTCCCCACTTGTAAAAATAGCACTTTAACCCTGCTTACACCTATATGCCGTGAGCTGATTACCGAGCCTTCCTTGTAACAGTCGCGGGGTACACTGTGTGTGTGTGTGTGTGTGTGTGTGTGTGTGTGTGTGTGTGTGTGTGTGTGTGTGTGTGTGTGTGTGTGTGTGTGTGTGTGTGTGTGTGTGTGTGTGGGTGTGTGTGTGTGTGTGTGGTGAGTGTTGCAGTAGAAAATTCAACTGTAGCGCTGGTGCATTAATGGGAAACCCTTAATGTTTGAGCACCCTCTATGAAACGTCAAGCTACCCCACAGCACCCCCTAGAGAAAATCTCTGGTGCCGCAACTGGATGCGACCCCCAACTCTCAGCAATCCATCCTTGTCAAGAAATGGGTCCAGTTTCACAAGAGAGCTGTGGCTATGAACATTAATGCCCTGAGTTGCGCAGTCCACCTCGTTCATGTAAACATCCTGCTGCACTGCCTTCAAGATGATTGTTTTGGCCTGAGAGAGCTCTGAGGTGTGTGACTGTTTGCAGTGATCCCATCCATTGCACTCTAAAGTGTGATACTTGCTGGAATAGGACTTGGCTACATGAATGAGTGTTGCCATACCTCTTACTAGAGCCTTCCAAGTAGAGAAATGTTTGAACCGTTGTGATCCGAGACTCTGCTCTGTGACCTTGGTTGCAATAGAGAGAACTTGAGGATACATTTCTTTATCAGTCTCTGGTTGCACAAGTTCCAATGATTCAGTCTTATTTTCTTGCTCTGTGTCTGTCTGACGGAGAAATTGAGGGCCAAAGAACCAACTGGATGACATCAGACAAGCTGCATGTATTGGCCTTGTTCCGTGGTCCGCATGGTTCACTTCAGTTTTCACATAGAGCCACTGTTGTGGGAACAAAGCGACTGTCCGTGAAGAACCTGACTGCCTTCAACTCCAAGTCAATCTCAGACTTGATTAGTTCTGCCAGTTCAACCGCCAAGACTGCCCCACACAGCCCCAGGTGAGGTATGGTGTGCAATGGGTAAGGAGCTAGCTTTGATTTGCCCATCACAAAGCCTACATGCCATTTCCCATCAGGGTCAAGAACACGTAGGTATGCTACGGCAGCAATTGCCCTTGTAGAAGCGTCTGAGAAAACATAAAGTTCTGTTCGTTTGCAAGATGACATTGAGACCGGGGTATATGGTCTTGGTACTTGAATCTGTTCCAGCTCAGTTAAGGAGTCAGTCCAAGCTTTCCACTGAGCTTCCTTCTCTGGTGGGAGTGGGACGTCCCACTCGTACTGCTCTGAAGAAAGTTCTCTTACCAACGCCTTGCCTTGCACAGTGATGGGAGATGCAAATCCCAGGGGATCAAAGAGACTGTTCACAGTGGACAGTATGCCTCGACGAGTGAACGGTTTAATGTCCTGTGAAACTTTAAAGGTGAAACTGTCATTATTGAGTTCCCAGCTTATGCCCAGACTCCGTTGGAGAGGCAAAGGGTCGGCTCCCAAATCCAGATCTTTAAAGTCGCTTGTTCGTTCTTCAAGAGGAAAGGCCTCCATGACCCTGGCACTGTTTGAAGCTATTTTGCAAAGCCTCAAATTGTACTCAGCCAGTAGGCTCTTGGTTCGCTGTAGCTGATCAATGGCTTCATCTTATTTTGACACTGAAATTAGTCCATCATCGACATAAAAGTTCCTGAATTCAAACTCCTTTGAGTCTGTGCCATGCAGCAGATTTCTGTACACATGGAAGTTACTTCAGGTGGCCTTTGTCCTCCAGACTCTCCGCTTTGCTCAATCTCAGGTCTAAACATACCAAACGACCAAGGAGCTGGACCAGGATGCATGGCTGAGGTATGTTTGTCACTTTCACACTCCTTGCATTTAAGTGTTGCCTCGCAATCTTTGGCAATATGCTTTGTGGATTCACAACATCGAAAGCAGATGGATTTCTCCTTTAAATAGGTTATTCTCTCAACCAAGTGTCTTCCTCGAAACCAACGGCATTTTGACAGTGGATGAGGCTTGTTATGCACTGGGCATTGTTTGTCTGGTTCCTCTGTCTTGATAGCTGAGCTAGACTGTGAGGCAGAAGCAGTCACTTCAGTTTTCCTAACTGAAACAGCTGTTCTCGGAGTGTATTTAGGTGTTCTATCCACTCTAATGTCACTTTTGGAAAAGGAGAGACTGAATGCAAAACTTGGATCATTTCTGATCTTTGCCTGGGCACATACACATTTCACAAAGAAGCTGAAAGGTGGGAAAGGCACAAGATAATCTTCCTTATACCTGGAACCTTGTGTTACCCAGCGCTTTCGTAGACTGTAAGGAAGCTTTTCCACTATTGGATTAACACCTCTTGCGGTGTCCAAATATGCTAGGCCAGGCAGGAATCCACCAGATTTAGCGGCATCTATCTCCAGTAGCAAGTCACCTAGCTCTCTGAGCTGGTGGATGTCTTTGTTTGAGGTGGTTGGAAATGTCTCTATTCGTTTTAGAAGGGAATTTTCGAACACCTCTGGGCATCCATAACATTCCTCTAAATGCCGCCATATCATACTGACACCTGCTGTGGGGTTATGAACGTGCACTGACCTTATCCGCTTTGCATGTGCTGCTGACTCCGGTCCAAGCCATTTGACAAGGAGGTTGAGCTCTTCGTGGTCAGACAGATACAGCTCCCTTGTAACCAGACCCGGCGTCATGGGCGGGCCCCATGGGGGGGGGGTTGTTATTTGTAGGGCTTTGTCCTAATATTTATTTTTTAATAATATCATTTTTTTATTTTGCTAGGAAATTCTGAATGAAAGGCTGCGCGCAAGACTGGTTTTTCGCTGGGTTGAGTCGTGTGGGTTTTTGAGTGAGATGCGGCACAGCAGCCTGTCAGTTAGTTTTTACATTACATTACATTGCATTTAGCTGACGCTTTTATCCAAAACGACTTACAATAAGTACATTCGACCAGGAAGACACAACCTTGAAGAAAACAGAATCATATAAGTACATCAGGTATCATAGAGCCAAACATTTCAAGTGCTACTCAACTGGCTATAGATAAGCCAGTCCTTTATTCGCATATAAGTGCCTTGTTAGTAATTATATCGCTCGAAGTGGAGTCGAAAGAGATGAGTTTTCAGTCTGCGCCGGAAGATGTGCAGGCTTTCTGCTGTCCTGATGTCAATGGGGAGCTCATTCCACCATTTTGGAGCCAGGATAGCAAACCCACGTGTTTTTGCTGATGAGAACTTGGGTCCCCCTCGCAGCGAGGGTGCAGCAAGTTTACTCTTGCTAGTGGTTCACGAAAGGAATATGGCAACTCAGCGCCAGATGCAGGCACATTAGAAGAAACCAGTTAGGCCTACATTACCAACGAGCAAGCAAGTCAGCTGGCAATCAATTATATTTTGAAGAGAAATTTACTCTCAAGGCGGCTCTCTCACAAACTCCTGCTCTGTGCGCAAGCAGACCGCTACACAGGCTCTCTGCCTCGCTCAATCTCTCTCTCCCTTTCTCTCCATCGCTCAACCTCACTCCACCTCTCCACCCCGTGTGCTCTCAAGTTTGCCTGCGTGCTTGTCCAAGTTGGCACAGCGTTACAAATGTGCCACAAAACCAACCAATGGATACATAAGACCGTCAACAGCCTTATGGCAACCTAAGACCCCTCTCTTTCAACAATTCACGAGCGCCTCCCTCCTCCCCCCCCATTGACAAATCGCGAGCATCTAACATTTCCCGGGAAATGTAAGTGGTGGGCCCGCCCTGGTCAATCAAATGCCCGCCCAGAGATGTATGTCTGCCGCCGGCTCTGCTTGTAACTGCTTGGAATGATGATTTCCATGCCCAGTAATTTTCTGGACGATCATCAAAGGCAAGGAGCCCAGAACTCACCATCTCTTTTCTCACGAGATACTGAGCAAGATCAGGAGTATGAGGAGTTGGAGCTGAGTAGTTATTTGGAACGAATGCTGGAGAGACAGGAAGTGATGCATAGTGTAGGTCCTCAGTGGGTTTGTGCTCATCTGCACCCTTGTGTGGCCAATGTATGCCCTGCTGTCCGTTATTGTGAGAAGTGAGGTTCTGTGTTTCCACGTTTTGAAAATGTTGGTGAGTGTTTTGTAAAAATGAATGTTTATCAATGTATTCTGTTGTGCGTCTTGCTGGATCCTCCTGAGCTAAATCCTGTAACTCACCAAGATGTCCTTCTTCCAAATCTGCTGCAGCTGCTTCAAATATGGCTGCCTCTTTAGATGCGGCCACAGCTTTACTTTCCAGCTTCAAAACATAAAGGTTTGCCTCCACCTCTGCTTTCTGCCTCATCATGGCTGCCAATACCTCTGCTTTCTGCCTCATCATGGCTGCCTCCACCTCTGCTTTCTGCCTCATCATGGCTGCCTCCCTTTCTGCGAAGGATACCTTTATTTTTGCTGCTTCGGCTCTAGCTCTTGCCCTTGGCCCTGCAGCACTGGCAGATAACTTGCTTGATCTTGTTGATGACCTGTGACTTGAGGCCCGGGACCTGGTCTCCACAGACCGGAGTTCTTCTTCCTGGTCATTCATCTTACTGCTGTCTGATGAATGAGTCTTTAGGTTGAAGTAGTAGCGTGCTGATCACAGAATAATTTCGCTGTCTTTCCAGCATCGCACTGCATAGCTTAACAGATAGCGAACAAAGACTCAAAAGACAGTTGTTGAGTTGACCATTTACTGAGGCTTGAAATTGTAAAACTGCAAGAATAAACAGAAAAATACAACACAAGTTACACAATTGAAATAATACATGTGCAACATAATGCAAATAGAGTGCAGTATAATCAACAGCCTATGCTAAGAATGAGCTATGTCCGTTAGCTTAGCAGCTAGTTAGCTTAGCAGCTAGTTAGCTTAGCTTATCTTACACATTGAAACCACACAATCAATTAAACCACATTTTTGAAACATAACTTGGCACACAGGTAAGTTTGTATACTTACAGACAAATCTAATCCAAGGATTAAAACAAAATGATCTGTGGCATAGAACTGATCTACGATGTGCTCTGCATGGCTTTGCTGTGTAAACTAAAACACAAGAAGGAGAGTCGCGCTATCTGGTGCCTTAAAGCTACAGTACCGAATTTTGCCACTAGGGGGTGCCAATACACTATGGTGTCAGAACATTCTTGTTGTGGAATCAATTCATTTCTTTCTTTAAAAGGCAAAAACATGAAAAAGCTAAGAAAAAAAACTATTGAAGAAAATACATTTGGAGCAACTTAATTTATAAATGGTTGTCAACTTAAAAACGTGTGTTCACAATGAGGGTAATTAAGTACATACAATTAATTAATTGTATGATTAATCTCTTGATTGATTAATCTCTGAGTGTTTGGATTTATTTCCTGAGGAAATATGGGGGAAGAGGAGGAGTGGAGCATTGTTACCAGACAGTATATCCCTGCGATTTAATCCTCAGCAGGGAGGGGGGAGGAGAGGGAGGTTATTGGAGTTTGTGGAGGAACTAAGCTGATTTGCAGTCAGAGCATATGTTTTCTGTCTCCTATTCTATCTCACAGCCTACCCCCCCCTCTTCTTATCCGTCTGATATCTATCCATCTATATATCTATCTATTTATCTATCTACAAGCACTGAAAAAACTGAAACATTGACTTTAATTAAATGTATTATGTTTACCGCACCGTTGTGACGAAAAGGGAGCTGAGCCAGAAGGCAAAGCTCTCTGTATACCAGGCCATTTTCATTCCTACCCTCACCTATGGTCATGAAGGATGGGTCATGACCGAAAGAACGAGATCGTGGATACAAGCGGTCGAGATGGGTTTTCTCCGCATGATGGCTGGTGTCTCCCTTAGGGATAAGGTGAGACGTTCGGTCATCCGGGAGGGACTCGGAGTTGAACCGCTCCTCCTTCGCGTCGAAAGGAGCCAGTTGAGGTGGTTCGAGCACCTACACTGAACAAAAATATATAAACACTTTTGTTTTTGCTCCCATTTTTCATGAGATGAACTCAAAGATCTAAAACATTTTCTATATACACAAAATAACCATTCCTCTCAAATATTTTTCACAAATCTGAAAAGATCTGTGACAGTGAGCACTTCTCCTTTGCCGAGATAATCCATCCCACCTCACAGGTGTAGCATATCAAGATGCTGATTAGACAGCATGATTATTGCACAGGTGTGCCTTAGGCTGGCCACAATAAAAGGCCACTCTGAAACGTGCAGTTTTGCTTTATTGGGGGGGTCTGGGGGGGTCCGAAAACCAGTCAGTATCTGGTGTGACCACCATTTGCCTCACGCAGTGCAACACATCTCCTTCGCATAGAGTTGATCAGGTTGTTGATTGTGGCCTGTGGAATGTTGGTCCACTGCTCTTCAATGGCTGTGCGAAGTTGCTGGATATTGGCAGGAACTAGAACACGCTGTTGTGTACGCCGATCCAGAGCATCCCAAACATGCTCAATGGGTGACATGTCCGGTGAGTATGCTGGCCATGCAAGAACTGGGATGTTTTCAGCCTCCAGGAATTGTGTACAGATCCTTGCAACATGGGGCCATGCATTATCATGCTGCAACATGAGGTGAGGGTCGTGGATGAATGGCACAACAATGGGCCTCAGGATCTCGTCACGGTATCTCTGTGCATTCACAATGCCATCAATAAAATGCACCTGTGTTCGTCGTCCATAACATACGCCTGCCCATACCATAACCCCACCACCACCATGGGCCACTCGATTCACAACATTGACATCAGAAAACCGCTCACCCACACGACGCCACACACGCTGTCTGCCCTCTGCCCTGAACAGTGAAAACCGGGATTCATCCGTGAAGAGAACACCTCTCCAACGTGCCAGACGCCATCGAATGTGAGCATTTGCCCACTCAAGTCGGTTACAATGACGAACCGGAGTCAGGTCGAGACCCCGATGAGGACGACGAGCATGCAGATGAGCTTCCCTGAGACGGTTTCTGACAGTTTGTGCAGAAACTCTTTGGTTATGCAAACCGATTGTTGCAGCAGCTGTCCGAGTGGCTGGTCTCAGGCGATCTTGGAGGTGAACATGCTGGATGTGGAGGTCCTGGGCTGGTGTGGTTACATGTGGTCTGCGGTTGTGAGGCCGGTTGGAAGTACTGCCAAATTCTCTGAAACGCCTTTGGAGACGGCTTATGGAAGAGAAATGAACATTCAATTCACGGGCAACAGCTCTGGTGGACATTCCTGCTGTCAGCCTGCCAATTGCACGCTCCCTCAAAACTTGCGACATCTGTGGCATTGTGCTGTGTGCAAGGTTGGGTTGTAACGGAATACATGTAACGGCGTTACGTAATCAGAATACAAAAATCAAGTAACTGTATTCAGCTCGCGTTACATTTGAAAAACGAGTAATCTGATTACAGTTACTTTCGTAAACCTGAAGTGAATACATTTTGGATTACTTATTGGAAATATTGGTGGAAAGATTTCCTCACAACATTTAATATTCATTACTAAAGGTACAGCCGAATCATCACAGCGCACAAACCTATTACCGCCGCAGATGGACCAAAAAAGGGAGCGTTTGAAAAAAAAGGGGCGGGTCCGCTCAGTGAAACAATAACAACGAAACATGGAGGAACAAAGGTATGCGTTTAAATGGTGTGTGTGGTTAAAACACATCAGCCTGCGGTCGCTCTTTAGCCTTTCTAATGATTCTGAATGTAAACACAGCGATAAAAACATATTCTATAAATTCTATAAAACAGCTGTGGGCAGCAGATACTGTGAGTGTCACGGACATGAATTCATAGATCAAGGCAGACTGGTGCACAGAGTCTCCTGTTTTGCCGATCCGGTGCTTAAACAAATATAGCTCTAAACCCCTGGCCGAAATGTCCTAAAAATGAAGTCCGAGTTCGACATTTTAATTCATCTCCTGCCAACACTGGAACGCTAGAACGCCCGTTCTAAGCCGTGTCCCTCACTCCTCACATCCCAAGCTGCATCCCCAAAAAGTTTATTATGTTGTTACATCGTTTCAGATGTTATGTTTCAGTTGTGCTCTTGATAAGCCATTAAAACAGTAAAAACACGTTCAGTTTACTTTTGCTTTTTGTGTCTCCTGTTCACCAAAACATACCCATCTGTGATGGAAAAAGAAAGTAATCCAAAAGTAATCTAAAAGTAATCTGATTACGTTGTAATCAGACTGTAACTGTATTCGGATTACTTTCAGAGCCATGTATTCAGTAATCAGTAACTGTTTACATTTACAAAGTAACCCTCCCAACCCTGGCTGTATGATAAAACTGAACATTTCAGAGTGGCCTTTTATTGTGGCCAGCCTAAGGCACACCTGTGCAATAATCATGCAGTCTAATCAGCATCTTGATATGCTACACCTGTGAGGTGGGATGGATTATCGCGGCAAAGGAGAAGTGCTCACTGTCACAGATTTTTTCAGATTTGTGAACAATATTTGAGAGAAATGGTTATTTTGTGTATATAGAAAATGTTTTAGATCTTTGAGTTCATCTCATGAAAAATGGGAGCAAAAACAAAAGTGTTGCATATATATTTTTGTTCAGTGTAGATGCCCGAACCACCTCAACTGGCTCCTTTCGACGCGAAGGAGGAGCGGTTCAACTCCGAGTCCCTCCCGGATGACCGAACTTCTCACCTTATCCTTAAGGGAGACACCAGCCACCCTGCGGAGAAAACCCATCTCGACCGCTTGTATCCACGATCTCGTTCTTTCGGTCGTGACCCATCCTTCATGACCATAGGTGAGGGTAGGAATGAAAATGGCCAGGTATACAGAGAGCTTTGCCTTCTGGCTCAGCTCCCTTTTCGTCACAACGGTGCGGTAAACATAATACATTTAATTAAAGTCAATGTTTCAGTTTTTTCAGTGCTTGTAGATAGATAAATAGATAGATATATAGATGGATAGATATCAGACGGATAAGAAGGGGGGGGCTAGGCTGTGAGATAGAATAGGAGACAGAAAACATATGCTCTGACTGCAAATCAGCTTAGTTCCTCCACAAACTCCCATAACCTCCCTCCCCTCCCCCCTCCCTCTATTTATCTCTCTCCTCCTCTGACCCCTTTTTTCAGATTTGTGAACAATATTTGAGAGAAATGGTTATTTTGTGTATATAGAAAATGTTTTAGATCTTTGAGTTCATCTCATGAAAAATGGGAGCAAAAACAAAAGTGTTGTATTTATATTTTTGTTCAGTGTATTTCTATTTGTAGTATGTTTCATGCCTGCAGCACATCTTTTTGTCCGTTCGGGTCTGGGAAGACCGGAAGCTGTGGGGTTCATAAAAACATGTTCTTACTCAATATCAAGCCACGATTATTGTTTTTATTTTAAATCGTATAATGTCGGACCTTTTTTGTCATCTGTGAGGAAAAGAAATGGGGCCTCAGAATACTGAAATCTGTATTTTTTTAAATCTTTTTTTTCTTCTAATTTGTTATTCTTTTCTAAATAACACACTGTTATTTACTCACCAATAACACACAATTATCCTTGTTTTTATTTATTTGTTTAATTCCATAATCTCTGGCTTTTTTGGCGTCCGTCAGGAACTGAATTTCAAAATGAAAATAACCGGAAACAGACGTAGGCCTATAAGGGACATTTCGAGCATCATTGCGATACACAGCCACTGAACTGATTACCCAAGATCCTCAGCTATGGTTTAAGCTCGCTGATTGGATGTTTTAGCCGCAATGCATGTAGGGATATGGTGTTAATGCCATATCAAATCCGAAAAACATTTCTGAGTTTAGGATGGCCGAAAACACTACACTACCCATAATCCCCAGCTATCGTTTAGGACTACTGTCCCCGTGATTAATCTTCAAGCTCTGGGATTGGATGTTGGAGTGGCAGTGCGCCAAGGTTACGCCGAGCGTCAAACAGCTGTTTGAAATGGAACGAAACCATGCCAGACTATCCAAAACCGGAATTGAACGCCCCCCCAGAACTACACATGCTGGCTATTGTGTTTCGCAAAATGTTCTATGGGACGTCTCTACTGAACGTTTTCGTTTTTCCCACAATTAGAAGTTGCCAGTATTAAACACATTGGTGTTATCAAATGTAAAACATATAATTAATAAATGGGTGAAAATCGCTTGTGTCCACAATGCGCAGAATTAATATATACCGACATGACAGCTCATTGTTACTTTTTAATTCTACTCCACTACAATTCAGAGGTTAACCTGGTATTTTTACTCCACTACACTTATTTTAGTTACTTTGCAGATTCTGATTAATGATGTGAAATATAAACAACCCTTAAATCAGTCTTTAGTTATACCTGAGTAAAATACAGGGAAGGTGATTGTCAAGTGCCAACAATCAGGAGAGATATTTGATAGTTGGTGCTTGAGAATCAAATCAAGTTTTATTTATATAGCACATTTATAAACGATTTTTGGTCGAGCCAAAGTGCTGTACATATAATAAAAATAGCCTACAGTAGAGACACTTTACAGCAAATACAACAGCACAGATTGTTCAGAATATCAGTATGAGAAAAATGACACCCTCTATCCTTAGACCCTCACATCGTACAAGGAAAAACTTCCAGAGAAAACCCACAGTTTAAGGGGAAAAAAATGGGAGAAGACTAAACATTTATCTGCAATTGACATGAATGGAAACGAGTAATAAAGTATATTCATTACTCGTTATTCTCTACTAATAGTTAATTAAAGACTGTATATAATTGCTATTTTGCACATCCCTTTCAAGATGTTCTAAGGTTCATTGACATATCATATACACGTGTAGTTATGCAAAGAATGAAAAACTTGGGTCACAGGTTTTACAGCTAGCCTCCTTGTCTCTGTCCTTCAAGCTTAAATTACTCTGTCTACTTCACCTTTACATTTTTGAATGACAAGACATCTATCAATATGTGTGTATACCTCCACCATTAAACTGTCATATTCTGCACATTTCTTATACTATCTACATACATAAGGGTATAATTCATATGTATAATATCAGTTAAAATAAGTGCTTCAACATAGTTAACATTGCAGGAAAGCAATATATTAGATGTTAAGTACTTTGTCAGGCTTAATATTTATCTGTAGATAGATACCCCTAAAGCTTTTTTCTTATTTGAAAGAAGACCTTAATCTAAAGTATTATTTAATGTTGAAATAAAGGTTAATTCGTTTGTCTGTTTTGCACATCCTCCTATTAATATCTTAGTATATCCTGCACTAAACTGTTTTATTGTAGATATCACTTATAGTATCTTCTTGATTTTTTATATTCTATATTTCTATCACAGACCTTCTACTTTCCCCCTATGAAAGTATGTACTCTTAATATTTTTTTCATCAAATATAACACATAAAAACAATAATTCAATAACGTGCTTTAACCACTACGCGGTGCACACAAGGTACACACAGCCAGGGGTGCCGTAAGGGGGTGAAAAGTTAGGATGATTCTAAGGGCCCGTGACTGACAGGGGCCCCAAAAAAATTGTAAGTAACCTTTCATCAATCATCAATAATTAACATTAATATAATGTCATATTGATGATGTACTCACTAAACTTATGATTCATTTAACTTATTTTCTTCCAAAAGTTAATTATCCAAACCATCGTACACCCCCCTCTCTTTACATGTAATGGTTTTGGTCCTGCCTCCAAACGCTGTGCGCAGTGTGCAGCACCGGCCCTTTCTAGCAGAGAGAGAGACTAGTGAGAGCATGTGAGGAGGGATGCTAGTACTTACTTCAGGCTTGCTAGTACTTACTTCAGGCTTTAGTAACAAAGTCAGGCTTTCAAGAAAGGTAAGAAAGGAGAGAAAGACAAGAGAGAGGGACTAAAGGGCGACAGTATGTCTCCCAGTTTTTCAAAAGAAAAGGTGGGTGTGGTCCATGAGTGGTGGAAATTAGTCTGTTAGCTAAGCGTAGTCCATTGTAAATAATAATTGTAATGTTTTGCTGACATTAAGTACTGTTAATATCTTCACAGAAAATGCTGAGGTTTTTAATTTCACTCCTCTTTTAGCTGACATTTAATAAATGCAGGTACATTTTTAGGAGCTATTCATACTAAATCAGTTGTCCCTCCCCCTGGTGCCAGGACCAACAGATCCATCTTTAGGCTCCGCAGCCCTGTCCATTGAAAGCCAGTTGGCTAGAAAGCTGGACTTCAAGGACTTGATCAGTGACTTTGCCTGTAAGAAGGCTAGGTGCTGGGCTCTGGGTGAGTAATGATGAGCCTGGGCTCGTAATAACTGTTAAAGGGCAAGGCTATGGTAACGGTATTGGATCACTACACACAAGATGCATGATGAAAAAAAGACTGAGAACAGGTAATAGGCTCTGATTTAGCCCCACCATCAGGCCTTTTCACTTCCATTTCCGTTTTGTTGTCCGTTTACACTTTAATACTCGCTTATTTTGTAGTTGGTATATTTAATAAAAAAATCTGCTGCTTGTGTTATTTTTTTTGCTATAGCATTTTATAAATGATAATATTGGTGTTAATGTTCACTTTATTTTATATATTTAAGTTATATTTATTTTGATTTTTGAATGTTCCATTCAAAAATGTTATTAAAAAGGCATGTACACCATAAAAGATGACTATTGAGGTCTATTGTCAGGAATGTTAGTGTTATATCAAATAGTGAATTCCACTGCAGCAGAATGTTGCATGTCTGCACAGTGTTATAGTTTCACCGCTCAGTGTCAGTAAATATAGTGTAGTTAGTATTGGACAACAAGGTAGATCCAACCTGTACAGGTAGTTATTTAAAGCATAAATGAGTCAGTTGGGTTCTGGAGGTGTGGTTAGCATTGTGCTTGGTTGGCGTGGCCTGGGTCTGGTGGTGGGGCCCAATGTGATATCTTTTCATGGGGCCCAAAATCCCTGGTGGCGCCCCTGCACACAGCCATGTAGGACACTTATGTATGTACAACATCTGAAGATGTGTAGTTTTATTCATGCTTTCACATAATTTTACAGGATATTGCTATACTATTTCAGACTCAGTATTTACATTCTTATATTCAAAGAAAATCAGTAATATCTTTAAAAACTACAAGTCCTTTTATATCAGCTGTGCACCGTTATGGTGTAAATATAACCTATCTACGAATTAGATCAAATGTAAAAGTCAGCCGAATTAGTGTTGATACTGCAAGGAGACGTATTGTGTGAAGAGAAATTGAAGATGTTGTTTAATTGTTGATATATTTATGATCCACGTCAAGTATTCAGTTTCGGCAGCATTTTTTCCAGTTTTTACAAAGGTCTTCTCATCAGGGCTCTAAACATCCAATCAGCAAGCTTAAACCATAGCTGAGGATCTTGGGTAATCAGTTCAGTGGCTGTGTATCGCAATGATGCTACGTCTGTTTCCGGTTATTTTTATTTTGAAATTCAGTTCCTGACGGACGCCAAAAAAGCCAGAGATTATGGAATTAAACCAATAAATAACAACAAGGATAAATGTGTGTTATTGGTGAGTAAATAACAGTGTAGAAAAGAATAACAAATTAGAAGGAAATACAGATTTCAGTATTCTGAGGCTCTGAGCCCCATTTATTTTCCTCACAGACGACAAAAAAAGTCCGACATTATACGATTTAAAATAAAAACAATAATCGTGGCTTGATATTGAGTAAGAACATGTTTTTATGAACCCCACAGCTTCCGGTCTGCCAAGACCCGAACGGACAAAAAGACGTGCTGCAGGCACGAAACATACTACCAATAGAAATACATTGCTTTTAAAATCGTTCTGTGTTGGTGAACACCAATCAATAGATTAAATGTCGTGACTATAACACGAAATGCCGTGACACTGGGTTGGATGGCATCCCTGGCAGGGTTTCCGCTAGGATTTTTTCTCGCCGGTCAAATGTCCGAACAGAATTTATTTTACCGGACAAATTTGAAACTTACCGGTCATGTTTCAATAATAATAATAAGAATTGTGTAGCAGAGTTTCCGTTAGCAGGTAATCACCGGACTAGGACCGGATATGCTGATGTTTAAAACGCAGTTAATGGGGCTCATTTTTATATTGCTTCAGTTTATAATCGTACATTTTATAACAGATCAAAAAATTCAGATTCATTTTTCAATAAATGATTCCACAAACAACAAACAACATAATTATTACATTCAAAGAAACTACTTGTAGTAGATGAAGTACATTATTCAAAAGTTTACATTAACTTTGAATAATAACACGGGAGAAACGGATGCTCTTTTTTCCCCTCTCCCTCCCTCTCTCTCTCCTGACAGCCCGTACGTTTCTCATGCAGCTCCTGCAGCTCGCTAAACAGTGGGCGGGGCTTCAGGTGATTATACAGAGCTGGGTGTCTCCGTCTGACTCAGCAGCTGATCTGATCTCTCTCTCGGGTCCGGGTACACTTCACTCGCGTTTATGTCCATATCAATCAGACCCAGCTCTCCTGATCGGCCTTTATAGAGAGCACCGATCAAACTATTAAGAGTGAATATCGGCCGATAATGATCGATCGGAGCATCGGACATTTTGACCGGCATGTTTTGAATTTACCGGTTTTTATTCCATTTTACCAGCTAAAAACCGGTAATTACCAGCTATCGGAAACCCTGACCCCTGGCCGTGTTCTCAGGATGTGTGCAGTTCAGCTGGCAGAGGTGTTCACAGACATCTTCACAGGTCCCTGCTACAGTCTGTAGTCCCCACATGCTTCAAACACTCCACCATCGTTCCTGTCCCCAAAAAGACAAAAATCACCAGCCTCAACGACTACCGCCCAGTAGCACTCACCTCCATCATCATGAAGTGCTTTGAGCGGTTTGTCAAATCACCTCCTCTCTCCCTGACTCTCTGGACCCCCTGCAGTTTGCCTACAGAGCAAATAGGTCCACAGATGACGCCATAGCCTTCCCCCCCCCGCTCCACACTGCCCTCTCACACCTGGACCAGAGAAACACATATGTGAGAATGCTGTTCATTGACTACAGTTCAGCCTTCAATACCATTGTGCCCTCCAAGCTGGTCATCAAGCTCAGAGACCTCAGGCTCAACAGCGCCCTCTGTGACTGGAGCCTGAACTTCCTGACGGGCAGACCCTAGGCAGTGCGGGTGGGAAACATCACATCTTCCACCCTGATCCTCAACACCGGAGCCCCTCAAGGCTGCATGCTCAGCCCTCTCCTCTACTCCCTGTTCACTCATGACTGCGTGGCCACACACAGCTCCAACACCATCGTGAAGTTTGCTGACGACACGACCGTCATCGGCCTGATCACCGACGGTGACGAGACGGCGAACAGAGAGGAGGTCGAAAACCTGACATCTTGGTGCCAGGATAACAACCTCCATCTCAACGTCAGCAAAACCAAGGAGCTGATCGTGGATTACAGGAAGCAGCAGAGAGAGGGACACGCCCCCATCGCCATCAATGGGACTATGGTGGAGAGAGTCAGCAGCTTCAGGTTCCTTGGTGTCCACATCACTGAGGACCTGACATGGACTCTTCACACCACCACCATCACCAAAAAAGCTCGACAGCGGCTCTTCTTCCTCCGCAGGCTGAGGAGGTTCAACATGGACTCCAGGATACTCTGCAACTTCTACAGGTGCACCATAGAGAGGATCCTGACCTTCTACAGGTGCACCATAGAGAGTATCCTGACCTTCTACAGGTGCACCATAGAGAGGATCCTGACCTTCTACAGGTGCACCATAGAGAGCATCCTGACTGGCTGCATCACGGCCTGGTACGGCAGCTGCACCGCCCTTAATCGTAAGGCTTTACAGAGGGTGGTGAAAACTGCACAGAACATCACCAGGACGGAGCTGCCATCCATGGAGGACCTTTACTTTGATCAGGAAGAAAGCCCTCAGGATTATAAAAGACCCCCATTACCCCAGCCACAAACTGTTCTGTCTGCTGCCGTCTGGCAGGCGTTACCGCAACATCCGGACTAAAACCACCAGATTCAGAGACAGCTTCATACCACAGGCGATAAGACTGTTAAACACCTGAACTGCTGAAACAACATCCATAACATTCCTCTGGCTGCTACTTAAAAATGATTTATCTATTTACCTAATATATCATATTTCAATGACTTGCATATAGACTCTTATTGCACTATTTCACTATTTCACCTTTTTAAACTATATTTCTTCTTGTATTTTCTATTTACAATTTACTTGCACTATATTTTCTGATTATCTGTGTTTTGTGTTGCACTGTTGGAGAAGCCTGTGACACAAGATTTTCATCGACTATGTTCGTTTGACAAAGAACCTTGAACCTTGACAGTCTCATGCGCAGCATTGAGGCGTTTGCTACGGTAGGCAGTAATATGCAATATCGCTAAATTAGATATTGGAATTTCCTTTTCACACTAACAAGTGATATTTAATATTAATATTTATTAATATAAAATACTCTTGCACAAGATGCTCCTTCCAAAGCTCCTTTTTGTACTGAAAGTCAGGAGACAATTATGAGTGACTTTAAAGTATACAGACATGACCAAATGTGGTTTCGTGAGAATCACCCTACTGTGTAATGCACCAACCCTACTGCTCTGTTAATATCACTGTCTTTGGTGCATACTGATACATGTTCTGCTTGTGTGTGTGTGTGTGTGTGTGTGTGTGGTGTGTGTGTGTGTGTGTGTGTGTGTGTGTGTGTGTGTGTGTGTGTGTGTGTGTGTGTGTGTGTGTGTGTGTGTGTGTGTGTGTGTGTGTGTGTGTGTGTGTGTGTGTGTGTGTGTGTGTGTCTCTTTAGACGATGTGTTGGCCAGGGATGCCGGGGAGTGTGTGATCTGTCTAGAGGAACTGCAGCAAGGGGACACCATAGCCAGACTGCCTTGCCTCTGCATCTACCACAAAAGGTGACACACACACGTACACACACACACACACACACACATTTGAATTGCTGCCCAATATATAATTTTGCACTTATTATAATTAAATCCACTCCAATAAAGACGTTCCTAAAAGATGGCCAGTCGTGGTTGCATTTGATATAGAGGTTATTAATATCATACGGTTGGACAGTAGAGTGGTGCAGTGATGACGTATTTGCGTAGGCCGAGCCGGAGGTTAGCAATACAAGGGCTCCGTCCACTAAAATAAATGTAATTTCTCCATTTTTAAATATTGCAGAAAATAAGATCTGTGGAAAACTCATTTTAAGGATTTGTTCACTTTTTGTTTAGCAGGATAATCTCCACATATTAACACATGTTGTTTGACATGTGCCTGTGTGTGGGTGTGTGTGTTTGTGTTCAGCTGTATAGACTCGTGGTTTGAGATCAATCGGTCCTGCCCTGAACATCCCTCTGACTGACCTGCAGGCCCATTATAAATACTGTTCAAGGTGAGACACACACACACACACACACACACACATACACACACACACACGAACACACACACATACACACACACACATACACACACACACACACACACAATTCATATTAGTCCTCTAACAAAAATAATTTCCTAAATTGGGATTATTAAAGTATATATCTATCTTATCTATTTGTCTTTTGGCTTTGTATTCAAATTCCAGTGTGGCCCATCTACTGTCTTCTTCCATTGATAGATGTTAGCAATGGCTGTTTTTATGACACCTAAAAGCTTCAGACATAAAACGTAGTTCCTGACTTATTGTATTCCATTTATATGTGTCATTAAATAAATTACAAAATAATTGTTCTCTGTGACTGTCCAAGACTTTATTTTCCATGAAGCAGTCTTTAAACACTGTCAGATCCCATACCGTGTTCCCTATGGTGTTTACTGCCTGTATGTCTTCTTCTGCTGTTCCCTTTAGTGTTTACTTCCTGTCTGTCTTCCTCTGCTGTTCCCTTTAGTGTTTACTTCCTGTATGTCTTCCTCTGCTGTTCCCTTTAGTGTTTACTTCCTGTATGTCTTCCTCTGCTGTTCCCTTTAGTGTTTACTTCCTGTCTGTCTTCCTCTGCTGTTCCCTTTAGTGTTTACTTCCTGTATGTCTTCCTCTGCTGTTCCCTTTAGTGTTTACTTCCTGTCTGTCTTCCTCTGCTGCTGTTCCCTTTAGTGTTTACTTCCTGTCTGTCTTCCTCTGCTGTTCCCTTTAGTGTTTACTTCCTGTCTGTCTTCCTCTGCTGCTCCCTTTAGTGTTTACTTCCTGTCTGTCTTCCTCTGCTGTTCCCTTTAGTGTTTACTTCCTGTCTGTCTTCCTCTGCTGTTCCCTTTAGTGTTTACTTCCTGTATGTCTTCCTCTGCTGTTCCATTTAGTGTTTACTTCCTGTCTGTCTTCCTCTGCTGTTCCATTTAGTGTTTACTTCCTGTCTGTCTTTCTCTGCTGTTCCATTTAGTGTTTACTTCCTGTATGTCTTCTTCTGCTGTTCCCTTTAGTGTTTACTTCCTGTATGTCTTCTTCTACTGTTCCTGTTAGTGTTTACTTCCTGTTTGTCTTCTTCTGCTGTTCCCTTTAGTGTTTACTTCCTGTCTGTCTTCTTCTGCTGTTCCCTTTAGTGTTTACTTCCTGTATGTCTTCTTCTGCAATTCCCTTTAACAGCGGTGGGTTATCGAGTATTATCAACCTCTAAAATGTCCAAATTGACCAATCAGAATTGAGTATTCAACTAGGCTGTGTAATATGTATTAATATGTTGCTTGTAGATTATATATATATATATATATATATATATATATATGTATATATAATATAAACCATATACTCTATAACTTCAACTACAGTATCATTTCCTTTTCTAAATATCTGTATGTCTCTGTCTCTGTCTCCAGGACATCTCGTGGTTGTGCCATGGATATCTGGACACAGACACAACCAAATCTGATGAACCAATCTTCATTTCCTTACCCTGACAGAATCCATCACCTTAACCAAGATACTTACTCCTTGTCAATGAACCCAACAAACGTGAACCATCGTACATGAAAGGGCCCTTCCTGTCGTCGGCTGAAGAGAATGCTCCCCCCGTCCTCCTTTCACTCTTCCCCCTCCAGCCCCAGCCCCCCCCCCCTGACATGCTCAGGTCCTCGCAGGCCTCCAGCGGCCAGCCTTCCATCTTGTATCTGGATGGATGCAGGCCTGTCAGTCACTAGTGTCAAGCCCCCCATGGCCTTAACTGGGGAGGAGAGGAAGCAGATCGGGGGGGAGGACGAGGAAGAAGAAAACCAACAAATGGAGGATTGTTGTGCTGCTTCCTTTGAGATCAAACTTTTACATGACTTGGTGGGCCTCATTTCAAAACAGACTACCCATGCTTATAGTTCCTCTGCCCCCTCCTCGCCAATTCGAGTCATATTAAATCAAAAAGTCTCAAAAATGTTTCTTAGGTCTGGTCTATGCACAACTGCATATTGACTTTAATTAAATGTTTTATGTTAACAGGCTTCAAATAACTGTATTAAATGTCACTTGTTAGACGCTTTTATCCAAAGCGACTTACATACATTCAGCACTGTGGACAATCTCCACAGGAGCAATTTGGGGTGAAGTGTCCCAGGGACACAACGACATGCTGACTGCAGTGGGACTTGAACTTGCTACCCCCTGATTCGTAGTCAAGCACTCTATCCACTTAGCCACAGCCACCCTTTTAGGACAGCTAAAGCAATAATAATATCCAGCTTGAATGAAATATATTGGGTTCAACTTCATATTATTGCTTTCAACTAACCTAATACAGTTATGTGAAATCTGTTGACATAATACATTTAATTAAAGTCAATGTTTCAGTTTTTGGAGGATGAGGGATAAGACCCAAACAAACTGGGATGTCAGAAAGCTGGATGAGGGGGGGTCTAAAGATGGACTGGGGGGTGAAGAGGAGCAATCTTAGCACTTCAGATCGGGGGGGGAGGAAAGGGGCCAGCAGTGTAGATAAAGTTCCTACTGTGTTATGTGTGTTTGGGATGCTCCAGTGTCAGGCTTCACATGGTATGTGTATGTACACTGTGTGTGTGTGTGTGTGTGTGTGTGTGTGTGTGTGTGTGTGTGTGTGTGTGTGTGTGTGTGTGTGTGTGTGTGTGTGTGTGCGTGCGTGCGTGCGTGCGTGCGTGCGTGCGTGCGTGCGTGCGAGAGAGTGAGAAAGCGTGACAGCTCAGTGTAGAGGGCTGACTGAGACACTGCTATGTGTGTGTATGTGTGTGTTGAAATGTTTACAGTCTAGATGTTCCCTGTGTGTGCGACTGGCAGTCCTCCCTTTACTTTGCTGATGTTTACAGCTACAGAGAAGCGACATGACATATTGTACATTACGCGCCTAACCTCTCGGTTCTTTCTTTTTACATCTGCCAGGTTTTTCATGTGATCATGATTGATCATGTTCTCATGAGAGTTTGAGAGTGTGTGTGTGTGTCTCTGTGCATAATGATTGTTGTGCGTGTGTGTGTGTGTGTGTGTGTGTGTGTGTGTGTGTGTGTGTGTGTGTGTGTGTGTGTGTGTGAGTGTGTGATTCTAAAGGCGCCTTTTGGTCTCTGCTACTGTCGGTTCCCCACATTGTGTTTCTGCTAGAGTCGGTCTGGCTGACATCGCCTGGAGATGCCTCTCAGACCCCCAAGAGGATTTTGTAGTCCCGCTGTGGATCCACTGGACTGGGCTTATTTATTCATTTGTTATTTAACAATATTTGTTTAATATTCCAATCATGTGAGGTGTTACCCACTCTTCAGAATGCCAAGAGCTAATGTATGAAGACTTCTACAAATGAACATACAAACAAACTGCATTTACAAAGCTACTGTAAACAAATGGTGGAATAAATTGTGCTAGATGAGAGACTCCATTTTTATTCATGTTCCCTCTGTGACCCAGATACACTTCCTACAAAGTGAGCAGCAATGGGCTTTCCACCAAGCGCAGGGGTGGAAGAAGTGTTCAGATGTTTTACCTGAGTAAAAGTACCAATATGTTATTGTCAAAATACGTATTACAACTAAAAGTGCTGCACTCAAAATCTTACATAAGTACAGTACTTAGTTACTTCCCACCTCTTCTCAAGCGTAATGTGGGCCTATAGAGACAATATGTTAGTATACCTGTAAATAATGGGACATAGTCTTGCCCCTGAATCATGTCTCTTACACCACTCAGAAATGTCCAACACAATGCAGCAGTTATTCTGGGATTGAATGTGATGTCTCTTCTTTCTGTAACCAGGCTGTGTAATACAATCTCATTGGATTTTTTAACGACATTTCCCAGAATAGCTGTCCTCTTCAAACAGTATAGTGGTGCAGCAATAAATTGGAAATGTACAACATCCGGGTTCCCTTTTCTCTACGTTTTTGAACATGTTTTTGGTTAGATGCCTGAAACGTTCACTTTTCAAAAGGAAGATATTCAACATTCCATCCATCCATCCATCTTCTCCCGCTTATCCGTGGTCGGGTCGCGGGGGTAGCAGTTCCAGCAGAGAGCCACAAACTTTCCTTTCCCCTGACCACATCAACCAGCTCTGACTGGCCAGCGTAGAGATATAATCCCTCCACCTGGTCCTAGGTCTACCCCTTGGTCTCTTCCCAGCTGGACGTGCCTGGAACACCTCCCTAGGGAGGCGCCCAGGTGGCATCCTAACTAGGTGCCCGAACCACCTCAACTGGCTCCTTTCGATGCGAAGGAGGAGCGGTTCAACTCTGAGTCCCTCCCGGATGACTGAACTTCTCACCTTATCCCTAAGGGAGACACCAGCCACCCTGCGGAGAAAACCCATCTCGGCCGCTTGTATCCGCGATCTCGTTCTTTCGGTCATGACCCATCCTTCATGACCATAGGTGAGGGTAGGAACGAAAATGGCCCGGTAGACAGAGAGCTTTGCCTTCTGGCTCAGCTCTCTTTTCGTCACAACGGTGCGGTAAAGCGACTGCAGTACCACTCCCGCTGCTCCGATTCTCCGGCCCATCTCACGCTCCATTGTTCCCTCACTCGAGAACAAGACCCCGAGATACTTGAACTCCTTCACTTGGGGTGAGGACTCATTCCCTACTTGGAGTGGACAGTCCATCGGTTTCCTGCTGAGAACCATGGCCTCAGATTTGGAGGTGCTGATCCTCATCCCAGCCGCTTCACACTCGGTTGCGAACCGATCCAGTGAGTGCTGAAGGTCGCAGACCGATGAAGCCATCAGAACCACATCATCTGCAAAAAGCAGTGGTGCAATCCTTAGTCCCCCTCCCCCACGACTACGCCTCATGAGACGTGTCAACCATGACAGTCCCTCAACACCCAGAGCCTTCAGCATTTCTGGGCGGATCTCATCCACCCCCGGGGCTTTGCCACTGTGGAGTTGTTTGACGACCTCAGTGACCTCCCCCCGGGAGATTGGTGTTGATCCCCCGTCATACTCCAGCTCTGCCTCTAACATAGAGGGCGGAGTTGTCGGGTTCAGGAGTTCCTCAAAGTGTTCCTTCCAACACCCTAACACTCCATCAGTTGAGGTCAACAACATCCCATCCTTACTGTACACAGCTTGGATGGTCCCCTGCTTCCCCCTCCTGAGGTGTCGGACAGTTTTCCAGAACAACTTTAGTGCCGGCCGAAAGTCCTTTTCCATGTCTTCTCCGAACTTCTCCCACACCCGCTGCTTTGCCTCGGCCACGGCTGAGGCTGCTGCCCTTCGGGCCTGTCGGTACCTTGCAGCTGCCTCGGGGAGTCCCCCGGGATAACAAATCCCTGAAGCCCTTCTTCTTCAGTCGGACGGCTTCCCTGACCATCGGTGTCCACCAGGAAGTTCGAGGGTTACCGCCCCTTGAGGCACCTAAGACCTTGAGACCGCAGCTCCCCACCGCGGCTTCGGCAATAGAGGCTTTGAACACCGACGACTCTGGTTCAATCTCTCCAACCTCCACAGGAATGCCCGAAAAGCTCCGCCGGAGGTGTGAGTTGAAGGCCTCCTGAACTTGGGCCTCCTCCAGACGTTCCCAGTTCACCCGAACTACACGTTTGGGCTTACCAGGTCTATCCAGAGGCTTCCCCCGCCACTCGACCCAACTCACCACTAGATGGTGATCAGTTGATAACTCCGCCCCTCTCTTTACCCGAGTGTCCAAAACATACGGCCTCAGGTCCGATGATACGATAACGAAATCGATCATGGACCTTCTGCCTAGGGTGCTCTGGTACCACGTACACTTATGAGCATCCTTATGTTTGAACATGGTGTTTGTTATGGCCAATCCATGACTAGCACAGAAGTCCAGTAACAAACCACCACTCCGGTTCAGATCAGGGGGGCCGTTCCTACCAATCACGCCCCTCCAAGTGTCTCCATCATTGCCCACATGTGCGTTGAAGTCTCCCAGCAATATTAAAGAGTCCCCTTCAGGCGCCCCATACAGGACTCTTTCCAGGGTCTCCAAGAAGGCTGTATACATGTCCACTTACAGGTCCGGCATATGTACTCCAGTGTTTTCGAGCGGTCTCGTGTGAACGGAAGACTTTTTTGATATCGTATTCGGTTCATTTGCGTTTCGTATGCGTTTGCGTGTAAATGGGCTCTCAGTGTGTACGCCCTATACGATCATTTTCGAGCGGTCTCGTGCGGTCTCGTGCGGAAGTACAGCGCCACTTACAGGCCTGGCATATGTACTACAGCGTCTCCAGCGCTTTCGAGCGGTCTCGTATGAACGGAAGACTTTTTTGATATCGTATGCGTTTCGTATGCGTTTGCGTGTAAATGGGGTCTTAGTCTGTTTGTGAGATTTGGAGTGCTAAAATGCTTTCAGGGAGGCCTTTGGGGGAATTTTCAGACCAATTCTTAAATCTTGACAGGAAATCACCGATCAGATCGGAGATCTCCCTCACAGCTCCACAGCAGTTAGGACTATTCCTCATTGATATCAACAGCCACATGACACATTTTATTGGCAGTACAATATGAGGAATCCAGACTTGGCTACCCTTGGAAGAGTGTGTATGTATGTACCCGTGTGGAAAAAGGTTTGTCTGGCAGCCATCTGCCTTATATTCAGTTTTTATAAATCCATCAATCATTGTGATTCATGAGGAATACCGTTGCACTTAAACGGTTATGTGCTGCAGGCGTCACCCTGTACTTATATCCCATTGTTCCATTACTCTATAGTGACTTTCACAGAGTTTATTAATACCAGGAAATGAAATGTAACACAATTGAATGCAGTCATTCCCACAAGGGGCCTCTGTGCTGCTCTGAAGCTGACAGGAAAGCTGCCTTAGATGTGATAGGTTAACCATTACTCAAAACGGCTGCTCTGCATTCAAAATGTACTACACTGAAAAATACAGAAACTTTGATTTAATTTGATGCATAATGTCAACAGATAAAATATTTAAAATTCAATATTCAACTTAATAATTTTGCTTTCAACTAACCTAATAGAGTTATGTGAAATGCGTTGACATAATACATGTAGTTAAAGTCAGCGTTTCAGTTTTTTCATTGTAATAAGGATTTTAAATTGATGTGAAAGATGGAGGACAAAGTTAAAGCCGTCCATTGTTGGGACCTCTACCACGAGAGCCTTCGTTGAGGAGTAATAGTGGTGAGTCTTAAAACCAGGAAATGAGTCAGCATTTTACCACACATCCCTGGTCTCAAAGTAAATCTTTTTTTGTGTGTGCTTTTGGTTAGATGCCTGTATAGCTAACAAAAGCTTAAGACCTTAAAATTATGTTATCACTGCCCTACTTTATATGCGACATTTTAGGGTCCGTTTTGCACCACTCCATACTAATTGTCTCACAGATAGCATCATGCAAATAAAGGGACATATATTTTAGTGGAGATATTCAAAACTGAGGGAGACTCCCATAAAGCACAGAGTGATGCAAACGATGCTCTTAGCCTGATGAATGTCTCATGAAACTGTTTGCTAACAAGTTAGTGATAAAAATGTCAATGAAATGTCATTGTGATGGTCTGTAGCTCATTCGGCCATTAAAGTTGATGAATGCAGTTTAAATACTTTCATTCAGAAAACATTAGAAAGTATTATGAAGTACTTCAAAGCTGCATCATACACTGTTAATAAAGTGTTTGTGTCAGGGCATTGTCTTACACAAAGTGTGGTGAATTGGTGTCATCTCCTATCAGTTCTTCATGGAGTATTTCTGGTTTAGTAAACATGGACCTCCTCTGTGATTTAACCGTACAGAAAATGGTAGGGAATTGAACCTCCTGTTTTGTTAAATAGCTGCCCCTTCTGCCATTTTAAGCTGCCATCATGTGATAGCGCTTTAGTGGCATGTGGCATGTGCTGTGAAATAGTTTGAGGTGGAAAGTGTAATCCCTTATTACATCACATCTTATATTAAAACACTACAAGTCTGTTAGTGCTGAGACCATTTATGTTCAAAAGTCAAAATCAAGTCAAAGTCAAAATCAAGTCTTGCTAAGGCCAGAGAGAGGGTGGTGTTAATTTCAGCAAGGACTGCGATAAACCATTATACAGTATAATGGTGCATAACATTAGGCCGTAAGAAGCTAAATAATAATGGTAACTGCACACCTCATTTCCTATTTTTGTAACTCACAGGTTGCTGTGTATTATGCCCCACAGCTAATGGAGGGGGTTGATCTGTTTGAGAAATGATGTGTTCTTTAGTCTGTTTAGTTTGCAAAGTGAAAATACGGAATGAGTCTCTCAGTTTGCTGCTGCAGGCGACAGTCGGCTCACTGTGCTGCCTGCCAGCATTGCAGCCAACAACAGTACCTTCAATTATGGCTTTACTTAATCAGACTTTTTTTACCTTCCAAGGTCGTAAATGGCCGCCTGCTTGGAGGCACCGACTAATATGTCTGCTGACTTTGATGTACAATCTGTGGGACTGAGTAATAATAATGACATAAATATTAATCGAAAATATTAAAAGTGAGACAAAAAAGATGACTGGCCTGTTCTCGCTCTTGTCTAAACTTTTAAAGTTATAGTAGCTTAAAGGATTGAGAAAATACAAAATGGTATTATGGGCTGGCTGTCATTTTTCATTCATCAACTGTTAAATATGACCGGGACAGAGAACTAGAACACATTCCTTTTACATTTTAAATGAATGGACATGAATGGTGAACTTTCTAGAGCTGTTTTGAAGTCCTCCTCATTTCTATCATATATCCTATGTGTGAAGGAAGAGGGCTTTAGATTTTAAGTGGTAATGATATGACCTCTCATGGCTGAATTCGTAATTGCACCTGACCTGATTATAAATTTGATTTCACAACCTAACTTAGCACTTTTTTTATTATAAGGACTATTTTTCCTTGTTTGATTTATTTCACTGTTGGAAACAATTGTAGGGGTGTCATTTGTATTTAATGCAACATATTTACAGTCAAAACCGCTATAATAAAATGTATATGAAAAGAAAACACTTTAAGAATAAGAAGCAACAAATACTTAATATAGGAATTGACTAAATATATTTTAACTCAGTTCTAGTCAGATTGAATCGATTAGAAATAAAGCATTCGAACAAATCCATTCTCAGGAAGCTTTGAATCAGTATAAAAGGGCCCAGGCTATAGTAAGGAGAACAATAATATGTATATATTGTAGTGCAGAGAGAAAGGGAGTCGGAGGCGGTGCAATGGAGGTACAAAGCTTGCTTTAATGAGCAGCAGAAATGTAGATGTTGTCGGGTCGCAGCCCGGGACGACAAGAGAAAGAGCCAGGAGGGCACACAACATATAAAGGTAACCACATATATGTCCGTGTGGAAACAATACCCCCAACTCTAGTTCCATGTGTGGATTATGTTACCCAGTGTATTAAAGGTGGTCACCACAATATATATTATATATAATATTGCAATAGTATTGGAAGAGAAGTACAGCTTGCAGATGTTTGGAGCATGATTAGGAGAATGGGGGGAATTCGAAGGAATTATGAGTTGCCAGTTTTGAGCAGAGGGGACACAAACTTAGGAAAGGTGGAACTCCTATCTCAAACATTTAGGAAAGTTCATAGTTCAGATAACCTTACAGAGGAAGCCAGGCAGTGCAGAAATAGTACACAAATGGAAAACCCGAGAATATTGGATAGAGTAGAAGTGAGTTTGATTTGAGAAGAGCAATTATTAGTGCTCGCCAAACCACTCCTGGGAAAGATGGTGTTTGTTATAAAATGAAGGAACACATGACAGATAACTCTCTAGTCATTGTGTTAAGATTGTTTAACAGGGTGTGGGATTCTGGTCAACTTCCTTCAGTGTGGAAACAAGCGATAATAGTGCCCATCCTAAAGTCAGGGAAAGACCCTTCATTACATTTTCATTTAGCTGACGCTTTTATCCAAAGCGACTTACAATTACCGATTACATTCTCCCTGGAGTAACTAAGGGCTAAGTGCCTTACTCAAGGGCACACTAGTGGTGGTGTTCCAGGCAGGATTTGAACTCACAACTTTCCGATTTTCAGCCCACCTCACTATCCATTAGACCAGTGATTCTCAAATGGGGGTAGGCGGACCCCTAGAGGTACGATGGAGTACTTTATTTTATGTTAATGAAAAAAACAACATAAGTAATGCATTTAAACAAACTACTAATAGTTGATTTACTACTTTATTCAAAAGTTTACAGTAATTCTGGATAATAAAATGGGAACAATGAACGGGGTGCTCTCCTTTCCTCTCCCTCTCCTGACAGCCCGTCAGTCTCATGCAGCTCGCTGAACCTGTAATAAGTGAGTTGAGTAAAGTTGGACAACCCTGTCTCCAAAAAATTACGTTCCCACAGAACTAAACTGCATTCTCAATTACGTTTAGCTAGAAACGTATTTTCTCCCACGTTACGTTCGTTATGAACGTATTTTAAAGAAGTTTTTTTTCTACATATCTTTGCCATTTATTGTCTTGCTTATAATAATGATAATAGTCATTTATAAATATAATATTAGAGCACACATTTGAAATCAGTAGGCGAGGCTGTAATTTCGCCAGCTGTTACTCTCATGAGCGAGGCAGAACATAATAGTTTTAACATGCCAAAAAGCTGCTGTGTCGTTTATTGCACCTCAAACATTAAAACAGATCCAGAGTTACTTGTTTCTGTACTTCCTCTAAGAGGAAAGGACAGTAAAAGAAGATCTCTGTGAAGCCAGATGTGGTGTTGTTAATGTGATATGATATCCGAAAAAAAATTCTGTTTAGGATGGCCGAAGACACTACACTACCCATAATCCCCAGCTATCGTTTGGGACTACAGTCCCGTTGACAAACCCCGTGATTAATCTTCAAGCTATGGGATTGGATGTTGGAGTGGCAGTGCGCCAAGGTTACGCCGAGCATCAAACAGCTCTTTGAAATGGAACGAAACCACGGCAGACTATTCAAAACTGGACTCAAACGCCCCCCCCCCCCCCACTCGCCCAGAACTACACATGCTGGCTATTGTGTTTCGCAACATGTTCTCTATGGCACGTCTCTACTGGGAATTGTAGTTTTAAAAGACGTTTTTGTTTTTCCCAAAATTAGAAGTTGACAGTATTAAACTGGTTACAAATTTAAAACATGTAATTAATAAATGGGTGAAAATCGCTTGTATCCATAATGGGCAGCATTAATATATACCCACATGACAGCTCATTGTTACTTTGTAATTCTACTCCACTACAATTCAGAGGTTAACCTGGTATTTTTACTAAACTACATTTATTTGAGTTACTTTGCAGATTCTGATTAATGATGTGAAATATAAACAACCCTTAAATCAGACTTTAGTTACACCTGAGTAAAATACAGGGAAGGTGATTGTCAAGTGCCAACAATCAGGAGAGATATTTGATAGTTGGTGCTTGAGAAGACTAAACATTTATCTGCAGATCTCTATAAAGTATACTACTTACTCGTTATTCTCTACTAATATAGTTAATTAAAAACTGTATACAATTGCTATTTTGCACATCCCTTTCAAGATTTCCTAAGGTTTATTGACATATCATATACACAACTACAGTGTAGTTATGCAACAGTGCATTACAAGACATCTATCAATATGTGTGTATACCTCCACCATTAAACTGTCAAATTCTGCACATTTTTTATTCTATCTACATACATACGAGTATAATTAAAGGTGGGGTAGGTAAGTTTCAGAAACCGGCTCAAGTGCACTAAAATTTGAAAGTATACAGCCGAAAAGAATCCGCCCCTTCCTTCAGACTTCCTTACAGAGCACCTTCTCCAACACACGCACATGACGTCAGCAGACTGGTGAAAGTGGCCGCCTGTTGCTGGCGAGTCATTGAAGTGCTGCTGCAATGCACGTCCAATGACGGCACGCCCAATGAGGGCACGAGATACATTTGTGCGTGCACGAGATGGAAGGCTGACAGACAGGGCAGCAATCCAAGCCGTAAAACTGTAAAAAGTCTAAACGGATTGGTTGTACTTTTTACAGTTTTACGGCTTCCACAGATGACATTTTTTTATGGATTTTTTGTCAAAGCACTTAAGATATTCATTGCTATCGGGATGTTAGGAGCATTCCATGGAATATAACAAAAACTGTATCTCGAGCCGGTTTCTGAAACTTACCTACCCAACCTTTAATGTGTATAATATCAGTTAAAATAAGTGCTATAGTTAACATTGCAGGAAAGCAATATATTAGATGTTAAGTACTTTGTCAGGCTTAATATATCTATCTGTAGATACCCCCAAAGCTTTTTTCTTATTTGAAAGAAGACCTTAACCTAAAGTATTCTTTAATGTGTTAATAAAGGTTAATTAGTTTGTCTATTTTGCACATCCTCATATTAATATCTTTGTACGTCCTGCACTAAACTGTTTTATTGTAGAGATCACTTACAGTATCTTCTTGATTTTTTATATTCTATATTTCTATCATTGACCTTCTACTTTCCCCATATGAAAGTATGTACTCTTAATATTTTTTTCAAAGAAAATCAGTAATATCTTTAAAAACTACAAGTCCTTTTCTATCAGCTGTGCACCGTTATGGTGTAAATATAACCTATCTACCAATTGGATCAAATATAAAAGTCAGCCGAATTACTATTGATACTGCAAGGAGACGTATTTTGTGAAAAGAAATGCAAGATGTTATTAATTGTTGATATATTTATGATCCACGTCAAGTATTCAGTTTTGGCGGCAGTTCTCCAGTTTGTCCAGAAGTCTTCTCATCAGGGCTCTATAAATAAAGAACTACGGCAGATATGTAATATCTAATGCAGCCGAACCGTGTATTACAATGCCGTTATGTGATGACTTCCAAAGAGAAAAGCAAGCACACTCGGAATAAAGTATTTTATTTTTTAAAATGTTTTCGGATATCATATCGCATTAACATCATATCCCAACATGCATTGCGGCTAAAACATCCAATCAACGAGGTTCAAGCTGAGGATCTTGGGTAATCGCTCGAAATAATAATAATAATAATAATACATTTAATTTGTAAGCGCTTTTACAGGTGCTCAAAGACGCTTTACATATATAGTGAAGGGAAAAGGAAGGACCAACAAATAAATATATAGTAAACAATCACACATTAAAAGCCAGATTGAAGAGGTGAGTTTTTGTAAGTTTTTTGAAGGTGGTGAGGTCAGTGCAGTCTCTGATGGGTTGGGGGAGTGAGTTCCAGAGGGAGGGGGCAGCAATGGAGAAGGCTCTGTCCCCCCAGGTCCGGTGATTGGTGCGGGTGGGGATGGATATGAGCTTGGCTTCTGATGAGCGGAGGCAGCCGGAAGGGGTGTGGTGGTGCAGCAGGTCTGTGAGGTAGGGGGGGGGCCTGATTGTTGAGGGCTTTGTGAGTAATCAGGAGGACTTTGAAGCTGATTCTTTGACGAACGGGGAGCCAGTGGAGGTTCTGGAGGACGGGAGTGATGTGGTCTCGGGAGCGGGTGTGGGTGAGGAGACGAGCAGCAGAGTTCTGGATATGTTGGAGTTTATTGAGGAGGTTGGATGGTATGCCGTAGAGAATGCTATTACAGTAGTCGAGTCGTGAAGTGATGAATGCATGAATCAGGGTTTCAGCAGCAGAGGAGGAGAGCGATGGGCGGAGACGGGCAATGTTTTTGAGGTGGAAAAAGGCGGTCCTAGTGATGTGATTTATGTGGTGGTTGAATTTGAGCTGACTGTCGAAGATGACTCCGAGGTTGCGGATGTGAGGGGGGGGGGGAGATAGAGTGTGGCTGTCAATGGTGAAGTTGAAATTCTGGATGTCTTTGATACGGGATGGGGGGCCAATGATGATGATGTCTGATTTGGCACTGTTCAGTTGGAGATAGTTTGTTTGCATCCATGCTTTTATTTCTGAGAGACAGTTGGTGAGAGTGGAGTGTGTTGTGGGGGTGATGGATTTTGTTGAGATATAAAGTTGGATGTCATCGGCGTAGCAGTGAAATTGAAGGTTGTGGCGACGAATTATTTTGCCAAGGGGGAGCATGTAGAGGATGAAGAGGAGGGGGCCAAGCACCGAACCCTGAGGGACACCTTGGGACAGAGGAGCAGTGGAGGAGGTGCAGTTGTTGATGTTGATAAACTGATGTCTGTCGGTGAGGTAGGATTTCAGCCAGGAGAGTGCAGTGTCGGTGATGTTGAGTGATGATTCGAGGAGGGACAGCAGGATGGCGTGGTTGATGGTGTCGAATGCTGCGGTGAGGTCGAGGAGGATGAGGATGTTCAGGTTGCCGGAGTCAGAGGAGAGGAGGAGGTCGTTTGTGATTTTGAGAAGAGCTGTTTCGGTGCTGTGTTTTGATCGGAAACCGGATTGAAATGGCTCAAAGAGGATCATTGGAGCTGAGGTGGGCTTTAAGTTGTGAGGCAACGACACGTGCAAGTATTTTTGACAGAAAGGGGAGATTTGAGATAGGCCGGAAGTTGGACATGATGTCAGGTGTGAGTCCAGGTCTTTTGAGAATGGGTGTGACAGCAGCCAGTTTGAGAGAGGGGGGAACTGATCCAGATCTGAGGGAGGAGTTAATGATGGTGGCGATGAGTTGGGAGATGGCAGGGAGGCTCTCTTTAACAAATTTGGAGGGCATTGGGTCAAGTGTGCAGGTGGAGTTAATTCCAGTCATGAAGTCGGACAGTTGCATGGGGGTCACAGGGGAGAAGTGGGACAGGGGCTGTGAGGTGAAGGGGGGGGAGCCAGGAGGGGAGGTGGGGGGTGCTGATGAGGGTGTCAGATTGCTGTAAATGTTGCTGATTTTGGTTTGGAAAAATGAGAGGAAGGAGTTGCACCGTTCGGTGGTGAAGGATGAGGTGGCGTTGTCACAGGGTTTGAGAAGTTTGCTGATGGTGGAGAACAGACGCTTGGGGTTGCTGGAGCCAGACTGAATGAGTTGTGAGTAGTAATTAGACCGGGCTGCTTTGAGTGCATTACTGTACTGCTGGAGATAGTCTTTGTAGATTTGAAGATGGACTGTTAGTGTGGTTTTCTTGTGTTGGCGTTCAAGTTGACGTTTCCTTGATTTCATTTGGCGGAGTTCGGGGGTATACCAGGGGGCGGAGTGTATGAAAGAGACATTTTTTGTTTTTGTGGGGGCCAGTTCATTGAGACAGAAGGAGAGGGTGCTGTTATAATAGTCCACAAGTTCAGATGGGTTTTCAGAAAGTGGGGGGGGGGAGACAGACATCTTGCAGGTAATGGAGGCAGTGATTGCTGAAGGTGAGATGGATTTGATATTTCTGTAGGTTATTGTGCGTTTTTGCTTTTGGGCGGGGATGGTGATGTTGATGTCCATGATGATGGCCAGGTGATCAGAGATGTGGAGATTGAGGCTGGACAGATGATGGATGGTGAGACCAGTGGAGCAGACCAAGTCCAGGATGTGACCACGGCTGTGTGTTGGGAAGTTGATGTGTTGAGAGAAGTTGCAGCAGTGAAGGGTTTCCTTAAATTCAGAGGCATATTTGCAGGTCGGGTCGTCAACATGAATGTTAAAATCACCTAAGAGGAGAACAGATGGGGATCTGGCAGAAAGCTGAGTGAGAATGTCAGAGAGGTCGGAGAGAAAGGAGGGGTTTGGCTTCGGGGGACGGTAGATGATGGCTGTGACCAGGGGAGTGGGACCAGATAGTTTAAAGATCAGGTGTTCAAATGAAGAAACATCAGGGATGGGGATTATGGTAGCTTTTATTTCCTTTCTGATAATAGCAGCTATACCACCACCCCGCCCTTGTGGGCGAGGTTTGTCAATGTATGTGAATCCTGCTGGGGTGATTTGATTTTTGCCATGTTTCGGTCAGATACAGAAAGTCCAGGTTATTGTCTTTAATGAATTCATTTAGAATGTGGCTTTTATTGTGGATGGAGCGTGTGTTGAGCAGGGCTGCTCTGAGGTGGCGTTGCATTGGTGGGGGTTGTGTGGACCGGGGGAGTGGAAGGAGATTGGTCAGATTCACGTGTTGTTTGTTGTGATGGCGTAGTGTGGGCGTGTGATAGGACCGAATGGACGGGATGGAGTGTGGAGACGTGGAATGAAATAAAAACGTACGACCAGAGCCTCTGTGTGAAGGACGGCGTTTGCGGAGTATTTCATAATCTGCGAGGATGTCCATGCAGTCCGGACGCAGGCGGTTATTGAAGGAGTGGAGATCTGACAGGGAGTAGAGCGGCGGCATGATCCGGTGAAGTGGCGCTAGCACGGAGCTAGCTAATGATGGGGACCCGGGCAGCAGAGACCAGGAGCCGGATGACCGTGGAAGAAGGAGCGGTGTGAGTCCAGATAAAATGAGAATTATAATCCACAGCATATCAGGAGAATAATCCCAGTGGTTTCCAGAGGAGAATCGTAGGAGGTGCTGACAGCCTGGTGCAGAGTGGGAGCCGGGTGACCAGCCTACTAGCTGGTTAGCTAGCTTGATAGCCACCGGGTGTAGGCGGCAGGGAGAGACGATGTCAGCGGGGAAGCCGGCTTATCGCAGCGGGATGGGAAGACCCACACGAGCCGCGGAGTTAGGGTGGAGTTAGGGTGGAGTTGGGGTGGAGTTGGGGTGGAGACAGAAATGTTAGCTCAGCAGACTTCAGGGAGCCGAGGAGCGTGCTAGGTCCGATAATGCTAGCTGGCTAGCGGGCTAGGGACCGGTGAGCAGGAAAGAGCCAGCAGGTAGGAGATGACAACACATTTATCTGTGTCGATTCGAGATAGAGATGCTGCTATTTTTGCTAATGACTGTCGTTTAAAAAGTAGAGAGCCAGACAGGAGAGGTTCTGATCTGGACTAAGGAACAATATTTGGGGCGGAGGAGCGGCGAACAAACAACGCCAGCACCCTCGGCGACCCGGGAAAAGTGTAAATGTCCCTTATAGGCCTACGTCTGTTTCCGGTGACTTTATTTACGGCTAAAAAGCACAAGATTATAGAATTAAACGAATAAATAAAAGCAAGGATAATTGTGTGTTATTGTTGAGTAAATAACAGTGTGTTATTTAGAAAAGAATAACAAATTAGAAGGAAAAAAAGATTTAAAAAATACAGATCTCAGTATTTTGAGGCTCTGAGCCACATTTATTTTCCTCACAGACGGGAAAAAAAGTCCGACATTATACGATTTATAATAAAAACAAATAAATAAAAAGATAAAACACTGGCATGTAATTTACGTTAGAATAAATAGAATGATTTTGAATAATAGATGAGAGTAAAATCTACGTCACTTTACAACCCCGCCCACTTTTGGGGAAACCAACGCTGTCATTTGAACGGCGATCAAGCCTGAAGCCACAGATATCTTCTTTTACTGTCCTTTCCTCTTAGAGGAAGTACAGAAACACGTAACTCTGGATTTGTTTTAATGTTTGAGGTGCAATAAACGACACAGCAGCTTTTTGGCATGTTAAAACTATTATGTTCTGCCTCGCTCATGAGAGTAACAGCTGGAGAAATTACAGCCTCGCCTACTGATTTCAAATGTGTGCTCTAAAATGATATTTATAAATGACTATTATCATTATTATAAGCAAGACAATAAATGGCAAAGACATGTAGAGAATACACGTATTTGAGAGAAAATACGTTTCTAGCTAAACGTAATTGAGAATTGTTTAGTTTAGTTCTGTGGGAACGTCATTTTTAGGAGACAGGGTTGAGTTGGAACGATATTGGCAGATTCAGATTTCACAGATCAATAACTCATGAACAAAACGTTGTTCAGACACAAATGACGTCTCCTAAGTACCGTGGTAAGGTTGACAACGAACTACAATCACATTTTGATCAAAAAAAGCCAATACGCGCCGTCCTCCGAGCTGGAGACATTACATTGGTCTCTATCCCCAGCCGGAGAAGAAACGAGTGCTCAGGGACCGTCTGCAAAGTGCAACTCCGAAAAAAGAGAATATAATAATATTCAATAATATTCAATCACTTCACTATTATACAGTATATTACTACCAAACTCACTACACACATCAATAGTCTCCTGGTGGTCGGACTACAGCAGAGAGTTTGGAAGAATATGCTTTTGAATAATTTTGGTGAATATTTATATTGTAAATTCTTTAATAAATATGGCATCATCTTCAATACAGTTTATTACTACCAAACTCACGACACACATTAATATTACATTACATTACATTTAGCTGACGCTTTCATCCAAAGCGACTTACAATCGGTATTGTCTCCTGTTTGTTATACTCCACCTATACATTTGTATAAATATTTTTGTGAAAAAAACTAAATGTTTATTACAGATTTAGCCAAAGTTGAAGTTAAAGTCAACTTTAGTGTCAAATGTTCCACATGTGTTATACATACAGAAACATTGAAATACCGTTCCTTACAGTCCCACAGCCTGAACAAAAACAATATATATATATATATATATATATATAAACAAATTAAGAAAGTTCTCGCTAAACAAGGGTATAAAAGTAAGTAATAAATATATATAAAAAACACAATCAACAAGAAACATAAATTGGATATTAGTGCAAGTACTTCTTAGTGCAAGAAATTAGGACTAGGATTTAGGACTATAAATGAAGCGAAATCGTGAAAACATCTTCAGGTGCAGGTGATGTACACGATAATATACTTTACTTTTTATTTCCCCTCTAAAGATCAGCTGCCACACTTAAAAAGAGAAAAGGTTGTTCCATGGCAAAAGGGTGAAGAGTTTAAACCAATCAAATGAAGGATGCAGAGCAATCAAGCCTCCAGCCAATCACTGGCCTTCAATGAAGCATGCATGGATTATGCCGTTTTTCAGTGCGTACAGCAAACTATGAGGATAGACATTTCTGAAATTGTATGCTACTGACACATAGGACGCATTTGGCCTAAATATAACACTTTCAGTACTTAATGCGCTGGGACTTCTTGGAAAATATACCTCCACTCCTGTTCCAAGGTTATATGTAAGTATTATTTTTATTTTATTGTTTTTCATTGAAGTTACTAACAGTCATTTAAGCTATGCTTATATATACCTGTTTAGACAATTACTTTTGAGCTCATCTTGTTAGAATTTGATCAACTGAAATTTTACTGAATTAAAACTACAAACAAATGTTATTTGTTCCTGTGATGTAATATATTACACATATTAAAATGACAAATGACTAGTTTTGCAAACCAAAACAAAAACCCAACTTAGTGTTACATATTTGGCCACAGTTTTTTCTTATATGTACTTCTAAAAAGTTTACTTCAAACTCTTTTTATATTGAGAAAAAGTATTTCGCTTTGCCTGTCCTCCTTTTCCTAGGTTAGAGGACATTTGAAAATAATGGAAAGAGTTAAAAAAGGAAACCGGGCCCAGAGGAAGGACTTATGGGCAATGGCTGGTGGAATGGAAGCGTTGGTCCGAGGAATGAAGAGTGTTCACATTACCAAAAGAGATACATTCTTCATATATTTGGTCGGAACTCGCTATAATGCTTTTTGGTCATGATGATAAGACACACCGTCATTGGCTGTCGGTTGTAAGGACCACCAATCGAAAAGGATTGAGGGATTTGATCTATAAACGGCAAAAATCATTAGAGCAGAAGGAAGTTCAGGTAATGGAGGAACATCAAAACGAGAGAGATGTTGGAGGGGAATGTTCTGAAGACTGTCTCTGAGCATGATTCAGAATAAGGTATCAGATGAGGACACAGAAAATAAAGAAGGAGAAGACAAACAAACAAAGGATGTCTTCTCAGAGTGGACGAGAAGTAGATAACCAGTTATCAGATGAGGACACAGACAAGAATGAAGCAGAAGACAAACAACAAAGGATGTCTTCTCAGAGTGGACGAGAAGTAGATGACCAGTTATCAGATGAGGACATAGAAATCAATGAGGTAGAAACTGAAGAACAGAAGTTGCAAAGAGGAGCACAAGATGTCAATAAAAACACAGGCACCAAAACACAGTGGCGGAAGTTGCCGGTAGTTTCTAAAAGGTTCAGAATAACAGTAAATCGAAAGAAATGGCAAAAGATTGTTCCATTGAGGGGTTCAAACAAACTGAGGCAACCGTGGACCGACGTGTTGTACAAGAGTTTCCGAGAGAACAATCCCTGTTGTACACTTGCCTTCAAGAGTCACCACATAACAACTCCCAACAGCAGGAACATTAAAAGTCTGTACTTAAACATCTGTGCAGTTTGTACATTCCCTTCCTGCAGGGCCAACTTCTTCTTTCAAATCCAAAATGAGCCAGTGGGAGACACCCTTGTTCAAATACCTGTGCTGCAAAGAGGGAACATGGCACACAAAGCAAATGAGACAACATTCCGACGGGCAGCAAACAGAAGAAGAGGCAGAATTGCAAGAGCCCTGCATAAAGGAGTGAGTCAAGGATTTTACAGTAAACTTAAAAAAACACCTGTTTTGAACTGACTTCAGGAAACACAAGCCGCAGTCTGAACACAAATGTTCTCAAAGTGATACGTTCAGAAGTAAGAAGAGGTAAAAGAATCCATGAGGATGTTGTCATGGAGATGTACCTCACACAAATGATCATTAAGGAATGTGACTCTAATGATCGCAGGATGCCTGGGTACATACAGCATTTTCAAGTTGACCCATTTGGAGTACATATGTGTTCTGAAACCGGAGTAAACACAGTTGTGCAACACCTGAGAAAGAAGACACCGCTGACCCTATATCTAGATGCTACAGGTAATGTTGCATCCAAAGTCCCAGGTCAGACCAAAAGAGTGCTTTATTACTGCCTCACTCTTCCTGGAGGTGGTCAGCAAGTACCTCCCCTCCCAGTCTGTGAAATGCTGACAAATGAACACTCCATACCACCAATCACATTCTGGCTGATGCTGTTCCTCCGCAAACTGTCACAGTACACTCACATAAAAGTACATCAGGTAGAAACAGACTACAGCCGGGCCCTGCTCCGAAGTGTTCTCCTTTCTTTTAACAAAGAGAGCATTGTCAGTTCATTGGACAGGGCTTTCGCTATCTGTTCAAAGCTGAAGCCATGGAAGGAAAGTCCAAATGTTGACAGTGCTACACATTTGCTCTGCACACGTGCTGAAAGCTGTAGCTCAGTCAAGTGGGAGAAGAACTGCAGACAAGGGTTTGAAGGAATTTGCAACATTTGCATTTGCCAGGTTGCAAAATGCAACTTCAATGACCACAGCACTAAAAATCTTCCGCTCACTGTGCACTGTGTTTATTGGAAAGCACAATTCCAATACTGTCCTGATCCATCTGAAGGCCATGAAGGACTTCATAAAAGAACGCAGGATTCCTGACATGGAAGAGGGGGACAAGTTAGGAGACAGCCCCTTAACCCAGGAGGAAGATGATGAAGAAAGAAGAAATGCCCACACAGCTGTTGGCAGATCTCCCTTCACATATGAGTTTAGGAAGGTCATGGAGGAGGTACAGGGAGAGCTTGAAAAAGAGGAGGTTGAAACCCCACAGGATGAAAATCCATACTTTTGCCCTGGCATTGTTGATGTCCTTTTTGACAACTATCTAGGGATGTTTCCCCTTTGGAGTGGGCTGCTGTTGGGGAATTTGAAAAGATATGCAACTGACACAGAGGAAGACACATTTGGCCAAAGTAAATCAAGGGACACAAACTGCCATGTGGAGAGATGGTTTGGAGTAGTCAAACATTCTATTCTAAAAAAGCAGAGACGACTGAGGCCAGCGACATTCATCAGAAAGATGTATGGCTCTCTCCAGGGGAGGTACAGAGAACACATGATGGCACATCACTTATGTGAGCAGTTACTCCTCAAAACATTGCTACCAAAAGACATCAGTCAATCTAAGGAAGGTTGGGCAAAGAGAGATGGAGCAAAGCCTCGCACTTCCAGCTCCAAATATTACACCACTCCAGACATTCTTCCAGTTCCAAAAAGAGCAAAGTTAACTCTGAACACTGGTGAAGATTTTCAGAGCAGCACAGATGTGGAGAACAGCAGCAATGACCCCACAAGTAAAGGGTCCAAGCCTGCAACAGAGCTATTGTTTTGCTATGTTAAAATGTATGCTTTAAAAAGAGTAACAAAGTAAGCAATTCTTCGAGCTTTAAAAACAACGTTAAGAAAGCATTAAAAACGTTTTAGCATGAGGCAATCTTTCTGTCATAGAAAACGTAGAACATCTAAAAAAAATTAAATGTAAGGAAAGTATAATGTGCATTAAAAGTATTTAAAATTGAATTAATGGCAAATGCTGTATGAAGTTATTATGATACCATTGTTAATTTCATTTTAGGTTGATGCCCTTTGGACATGCAAACCAACTGAAGTTGTTGTGGCTGTTGTAAGACATGCTGAAGAGAAGCATAATTTCACCCTGAGGCACAGAGCATTTCAGAGTTTGAGACCTGACAAACTCATCATACAATGCAAACAATGTGGGCTTCGTAAATAATTGGACAGCCTTCTGGGGAAAACCTGGTCTGATTAAGAGAGACGGCATTCATCCTACTTTGGAAGGTGCAAATCTCATTTCGGCAAACATTTCAGGGCTTTGTGGACTTAATCCATGACAAACTGGAGTTGAGACCAGGAGGCGGAGTCGCAGTCTTACACGCTTCTCTGCGCTCTCTCCTAGGCAGTCATCCATAGGAATCCCGAACCCAATAAAATACCCAATATTAGCGGTGTGTGTCTGCCCAAGGACAATTTAAGGTAAAACCTAATAGAGGTGTCATACTTAATAACCTCATAAAAGTAAATGTAACAACTACTACAGTGCAACAAAACAGGAATATTAAATGTGGTCTCTTAAACATAAGATCTCTTCAATTCAATGATTCTCTCTTCTAAACTATCAACGTGTATGTTAGACCCAATTCCAACTAAGCTGTTGAAGCAAGTTTTTCCATTAATTAGCACTTCTTTATTAAATATTATGAATATGTCTTTATTATCAGGCTGTGTTCCACAATCATTCAAAGTAGCAGTGATAAAACCGCTTCATAAAAAGCACAAACTCGATCCCGAGGTTTTAGCCAACTATAGACCTATTTCTAATCTTCCGTTCCACTCAAAAATTCTTGAGAAAGCAGTCGCAAAACAGCTGTGTGATTACTTAAAAAACAATGATTTATTTGAAGATTTTCAGTCTGGCTTTAGAACACATCATAGCACAGAGACAGCTCTGGTTAAAGTCACAAATGACATTCTAATAGCCTCAGACAAGGGACTTGTCTCTATTCTTGTTTTGCTCGATCTCAGTGCTGCATTTGATACTATCGACCATGATATCCTATTGCAAAGACTAGAGCACTTAGTTGGCATACAGGGAACTGCTTTAGGCTGGTTTAGGTCCTATCTATCTGAACGCTCTCAGTTTGTACGTGTCAATGATGAATCTTCCACGCAAACCAAAGTTAGCCATGGAGTGCCACAGGGCTCAGTGCTCGGACCTATTTTGTTCACATTATATATGCTTCCGTTAGGAAATATTATAAGGAATCATTCTGTACATTTTCATTGTTATGCGGATGATACTCAACTATATTTATCAATCAAGCCTGATGAAATTAATCATCTAAATAAAATTCAAGACTGCCTTAAGGACTTAAAAACGTGGATGACCTTACATTTTTTGATCTTAAACACGACCAAAACTGAAGTTATTGTACTTGGCCCGAAGAATCTACGAAACTAATTATCTAAAGATATACTAACTATGGATGGCATTAATTTGGCCTCCAGTGAGACTGTAAGGAATCTTGGTGTTATATTTGATCAGGATTTATCCTTTAACGCCCACATAAAATCAATTTCAAGGACCGCCTACTTCCATCTACGTAACATTGCAAAAATCAGGCATATCTTGCCTCAAAACGATGCAGAGAAACTAGTCCATGCATTTGTTACTTCAAGGCTGGATTATTGTAACTCCTTATTATCAGGGTGTACCAAGAAGTCAGTCAAGTCGCTTCAGCTGATTCAAAATGCTGCAGCTCGTGTACTAACCAGAGTTAGGAAAAGGGACCACATTACTCCTGTTCTGGCTGCCTTACACTGGCTCCCTATAGAACACAGGATAGAATTTAAAATTCTTCTTCTCGCCTACAAAGCCCTTAATGGGCAGGCGCCATCTTACCTTAAAGAACTCATTATACCCTCCTGTCCTATTAGGGCATTGCGTTCCAAGAATGCAGGGTTGTTGGTTGTTCCTAGAGTCTCTAAAAGTACAATGGGAGCCAGAGCCTTTTCTTATCAAGCTCCACATTTGTGGAATCAGCTTCCAGTTTGTGTTCGGGCGGCAGACACCCTATCCGTTTTTAAGAGTGCGCTTAAGACCTTCCTTTTTGATAAAGCTTATAGTTAGGGCTGATTAGATTCAGCCCCTAGTTTTGCTGATATAGGCTTAGTTTGTCGGGGGACATCTTACTTCTTCCTTCTCTCTGTCTATACCTGTGTACTCTCATGTTCCGATTAACCCAGCTTCCCCAAATGTCCTTCTTTTTGGTGTCTATATACGCTGGGATCCGGAGTCATGGATGATCCTGCGGTCCTGTGTCCTGGATCGCGAGCCCTGGATCTTGAGTCGTGTTGTTTCAGGTGACATTTGATCTATATGATGGAGCCATTGGATTTGTGAATATAAGAAATGTGCACTGGAAGTTTGTGGTGAGTAAACAGCTACTCGTGTCGTCATACTGGAGCTGCTTTTAGGGTGTGCACATTTCAAGTTCATCAACTATTACTTTGAAGATGTATGTTTACATGTATTCAAATGCAAACAACTAAATATACATTGCTATTAAAAAATATTGTAATACATTACTCATATACTGTGACAGAGTTAAGACTAAAATGTGTATCTCATGCAGCCCCATTTTGTAAATGCATCTTTGCCTCAGGATTGATTTAAAGATGCTTCTTTTAGTTTTAATGTCTTCATGTTCTTCATCTATATCATAGGGAAACAATATAACATGTAGTCCAAAATAGGTACTCATTCAAACATTTCTCATTGGTGGTCGCTACTGCTCCGCTAAAGACTTGAGTCTTCTGACCCCAAATTGTGCAACTTTCTTTCATCTGATCTGACATCTTTAATTATTTCAATACTTTTAAGTCTTAATTATACCCATTTAAAATGGGTAGTTATTATTTTAGTATTACTTTTAATAGCGTTTTTAATAGTTGAAGTGATTTTAATAATGTGAATCTATTAGTTAACTGTGGTTTTCATTTTTGAAGAAACGCTGATACATTATTGTTGCTGCTGACATATTGAAAAAGGTTTGGTTTAATTATACGGTATGCTACTTTTTAAAACAGTACCCTTTCAAACCATATGTATGTGGTTGATCCTCTGCAAGGGTCAAATGAAGTTGAGGACTCCAGAAAGGCTGGTTACAAATGTGGGTAATATAAAATATATTACAGGAAATACATTGGTTAAACGCACATTTGGTAAAGGCAAAGAGTGAGCGCCAATTACATTTTTTCCTTATTGTTCTATAGAGTATTTCAAGATGCGCTGGAACAGACTGGGAAAAGAGGACTGGGTTAGCATCAAATGGCAGCCTGGAAAAATAACCCACACCTTCCAGAAAGATGCCACCAGCTGTGGAGCCTTTGTCCTGCAGGTGATTCAATGCAACATGTTGTGTTCATTAATAATAAAGCATTTTATTTTAAAGGGAAATTCAAACACACGTCATAACGTCATGTTATTTTACCATCAGTCCAGATGGCCGAGATGACAGTGAAGGGATTTCCCAAAATTCCACAGACGTTTCACATCAAGTCATCAAAACAATGTCTTCAACATCTACGAAGAGACATGGCAGAATACATTCTCAGAGGATCAGGTATTAGCCAAACATATGAAATGAATATATGGACGGCTTCCTGTAAATTGAACAGTAATACACCTGTTATGTGTTCAGTTTCAAAGGATGACTTCTGTTCCTTCTGTGGAACTGAGGACCTGCCCACAGCTGCTGTTGATGCTGTTTGGGTGAGGCTACATGATGAATAGTTTTGAAACTCCAGAAGATAATCTGAATAGTAGATAATCTACAGATCATCTGGAGTTAGATTTCAGGAATAACATCAAAGTAATGACATGTTGTATATTTGTATGCATTACAGGTTTCCTTTTGTTTTTCTTATAATTTGTTAAAGTTTTAGCACAGTACAGATAAACCTGAATAACAACAAGTATTTATATATATATTTAAAAAAAGTATAATCTCTATAAAATATAAAGGAATATGCCTGCTTTACAAGTGTCCTACACTTTACATTTTCTTAATATCTTTGTTGTATTTGTCCCCATGTAGATTCAGTGTGAAACTTGTGGGAGATGGTTTCACACGCAGTGCCTCGGAATGCCTGCTGCACCAATACCCAAAGAAAGACCCCGTGGTGTTGTGTGTTGTGTATCCTCCCAAACTAAAGAGGCTAGAGGTGAGTTTGTGTAACTTTCACCAGAGGTACCAGGATTTGGGGAGGTAACGCTTGTAGTTTGAACTACTACCACAGTAGAAGTAGTGCGCTTACAAACGGCATGTGGGGGGAAATCCAGCCCTGCCAGTGATTTGAAATCGGCTAATTTAAAGCTGAATTTTGTACAAAACAAACACAAATCCAGAAAAAAGCTTTGCTAAAGATTTTGGGCAACTGAAGTAATGATTAATAATCACCTGTCCATAGTTTTAAATTGTTATATTCTTAATTAAGATGTTAAATATATTTTCAATTACAGATTAAAGTAGTCACAGATGTTCATGATGTTTTCCATGTCTGACATTAGATTGTAGATTTGTTCATTAATATTGTACAGCAGGTGAAAAGCCTGAAATGTTTTATTTTTCAATGTTAACTTTATTTTGTCACAGTCTGCTCCATCATTCACCAGTAGTTTTCCATTCACCTGTCTCACCTGTTAACCACACCCACGTTTTTGCTCACTCTCTTTCTCTTCTGCACCCATTAGCTTCACTGCCAGTATTTAAACCCTCACCAGACACACACCCGTTGCCAGATCGTACTTTGCCTCCATGCTAGTCTTTCACACGTTTGTTACCAGATTGCCTACCCGGTTCCGACCCTGCCTGTCCCCGACCTGCCTGCTCTGCTGATCCCTTATCCTGCCTGTCCTTGGACTATCCTGCCTTGCCTGCTGTCTGACCCTGCAGTACCTACGTTGACTGCCTCGCCTGCTCCCTGCCCCTCTGCCCGACCCTGACTCACCCTGACCCTCTGCCCGACCCTGACTCACCTTCTGCTGTCCTCTGGTTCGTTTGCCTGTACATCATCCGGCTGTTACTGTTCTGCTGGTATCGCTCTGCTCTGGTATTATTACCAATAAAGTACATTACCGATACTCCTTGGTTTCTTGAGTGCTGCATTTCGGTCCTTCACAAGATTGTGACCATTTTACTGTTTCATAGCTAATGAAAAGTTGTTTCATGTCTTAATTTATATATAATATATACAATATTGTATACAGTATGTTATAATACATTATAAATCTTCCCCAAAATTATTCCAAACCATACTCTTCCAAACTCTCTGCTGTAGTCTGATCAACAGGAGACTATTGATGTGTGTAGTGAGTTTGGTTGAAATATACTGTATAATAGTGACGTTATTGAAGATTATACCATATTTATTGAAGATTTTACATTATAAATATTCACCAAAATTCTTCCAAACCATATTCTTCCAAACTCTCTGCTGTAGTCCGACCACCAGGAGACTATTGATGTGTGTAGTCAGTTTGGTAGAAATATACTGTATAATAGTGAAGTGATTTAATATTATTGTATTTTCTTTTTTCGGAGTTGCACTTTGCAGACGGTCCCTGAGCACTTGTTTCTTCTCCGGCTGCTGAAAGTGACCAATGTAATGTCTCCAGCTCGGAGGATGGCGCATATTGGCTTTTTTTAATCAACATGTGATTGTAGTTCGTTGTGAACCTTACCACGGTACTTAGGAGACGTCATTTGTGTCTGAATAACGTTTTGTTCATGAGTTATTGATCCGTGAAATCTGAATCTGCCAATATCGTTCTAACTTTACTCAACTTAATAAGTGACCCGACAGTAAAGAATAAATATATTTATAACTAGTTTAGCTAGTTCCAGAGTAGATTTACCAGCTAAGTGTGTTAGGTCTAACTCTAGTGTATTTTGCTCCACTCAACGGTCCGTCACAGCGGCGAAGCTGTGATCATGCAGAGCTGCGTGTTCTCCGTCAGCAGCAGCTGATCTGATCTCTGATCTCTCTCTCGCTTCCGGTTATACTTCACTCGCGTTTATGTCCAAATCTATCAGGTCTAGCTAGTTCTAGTAAATGATATCACTGCCTGCTTATCAAATGACCTAAACAATAAGCGTTGCTTGGCAACGGCGTGTGGCCGCAAAGTATAGCGCAGCATTATGCATGTGTTTATATGAGGGGTCAAAATCCCATGCTCATAAAATGCTCATATATTTGTTTCTCTTCATTCCCCACGCCCCAAAATAAATAAATAAATAGATATACCAATTTTAGGAAAAGTAACGAAGTTTGAGCAGTGTGGGTTTTATGTGAACAGAGTTACACATAAAAAACGCGAAGTGTAATAACTGCAGTTTGCCTCCCTGTCAGAATGACAAAGATCCTCAGTGAAGCACAAGCTCATGTTTCACTACATTGTAAGTACAACTTATTAAAAAGATCAGTTCAATGCAACTAATGTCGTCTTAGTGTTATTGCATGATATTAAAATTGGTTTGTCATGAATTTAGTGATGGATTGTAAACATTTGAAATGTAGCATTTAAGTGTTTCTCAGTTACAAGGTTGTTGAATTAATAGATCAGACACTGATGGTACAGCACTGTACTGTGCCTCTTTATATAGGCTTTTTTTCCTTAACAAATTGTTTTTGCACTGATCAGGGGGTACTTGGCTGCATTTTCTTTCAAAGGGGGTATATTATTGAAAAAGGTTTGAGAACCACTGCATTAGACCACACACTACCCTTCAGATGCATCTAGCTACAGACCATTGCCGCCATCTCATTTATGCAAAATCATGGGAAAGAATGGGTTGCAGAAAGGTTAAACATATATCTTAGAAAGTAAAGCTCTGTTGTCCCCATATCAAAGTGGGTTCCGTAGGGTTCGGAATACAATGGATTCTATATTGTGCTTAGAATCAGACATCAGGAAAGCACACACCAACAGGAAGTAGTGATTGCAGTCTTCTTTGATATTGAAAAGGCTTATGACATGCTCTGGAAGGAAGGACTACTTAATCAAGTTAAAATAATTGGAATTGGTAGTAAAGGTTTTGGGTTATGAATTTGTTACTGGACAGGAAATACAAGTAAGAGTAGATGCAGAATATTCAAGTGTTTATGCTGTGGTAGGTGGTAGTATGTAGTCCGTTGCTGTTCAATGTAATGATACATGACATTTTTAAGCAAATTCATCAAAGTGTGGAAAATCTTTGTATGCAGATGATTGGGCTTGTGGGCAAAAGGCCGCAATGTAGCACATGTTGGAAAGAAAATACAAGCTGCAATAGTTGAAGTGGAGAAATGGACACATAAATGGGGATTCAAATTGTCAGTAGCTAAGACGCAGGTCATTTGTTTTACAAAACGGCATAACATTGCTCCTATATCGTTAAAATTGTATGAACAACCTCTTGATTTCTTGGTGTTTGGTTTGACGGAAAGTTAACATGGAGCAATCATATAGGAAAAGTTCAAAATAAATGTAAAAAGGTCAACAATGTACTTCGGTGTTTGGCGGGACAGGAGTGGGGAGCGAGTAGGTCATCACTTCTGAATATATATTGGGCACTCATGAGACTTGTATTCGATTATGGGTGTATAGCGTTCATGGCAGCAGCAGAATCTAACCTTAAAAAGCTGGATGTCCTCCAAACTCAGGCCCTGAGAATATGTAGTGGTTCTTTTAAAACATCTCCAGTATCAGCAATACAGGTGGAAATGGGAGAAATGCCTTTAAGGATAAGAAGAGTGAAGTTAATGTTGGCATACTGGGTAAACCTTCAGGGGCATAGTGATAGTCATCCTGCGAAAAGTATTTTTGAAAGACTGCTGGGAGCACAATGAGTCACATTTAACAAGTTTTGGGATGGATTGGCGATGTTAAGGCAAGGCAAGGGCAAGGCAAGGCAAGGCAAGGCAAGGCAAGGCAAGGCAAGTTTATTTATATAGCACTTTTCAACACAAGGCAATTCAAAGTGCTTTACAAAAAATGAAAGACATAAAAAAAATGGCATTTAAAATCAGTCATTAAAAAGAAAAGCTAATAAAATAAACATTAAAAGAAGAAAAACATGGATAAACATTAAAACAAAAAATACATGGATAAAAGTTACAGTGCAGTCTAAGATATGAATAGTTCAATTAAAAGCAGCAACAAAAAGAAAAGTCTTCAGCCTGGATTTAAAAGTAGTCAGAGTTGCAGCGGACCTGCAGGTTTCTGGGAGTTTGTTCCAGATATTTGGAGCATAATAACTGAACGCTGCTTTACCATGTTTAGTTCTGACTCTGGGGACAGGAAAGCTGACCAGTCCCTGAAGACCTGAGAGATCTGGATGGTTCATAATTTAGCAGTAGATCAGAAATGTATTTTGGGCCTAAACCATTCAAAGCTTTATAAACCAGCAGCAGTATTTTGAAATCTATTCTTTGACACGCAGGAAGCCAGTGTAAAGACTTCAGAACAGGAGTGATGTGATCCACTTTCTTAGTGTTAGTGAGGACTCGAGCAGCGGCGTTCTGATCAGCTGCAGCTTCCTAATAGATTTTTTTAGTGAGACCTGTGAAGACACCATTGCAGTAGTCGAGTCTACTGAAGATAAAAGCATGGACAAGTTTTTCCAAATCCTGCTGTGACATTAGTCTTTTAATCCTAGATATGTTCTTTAGGTGATAGTAGGCTGATTTAGTAACTGTTTTAATGTGACTGTTGAAACTCAGGTCAGAGTCCATGACTACACCTAGATTTCTGGCTGTATCTGTTGTTTTGAACATTGCAGACTGAAGCTCAGCACTAACTTTTATACGTTCTGCCTTGGCTCCAAAAACCATTACCTCAGTTTTATCTTTGTTTAATTGGAGAAAGTTCTGACACATCCAGTCATTGATTTGTTCAATAAACTTACTCAGTGTTTGAATTGGAGCATAGTCTCCTGGTGAAACTGTTACGTAAATTTGTGTGTCATCTGCATAGCTATGGTAACTTAGTTTGTTGTTTTTTTCATTATGTGAGCCAGTGGTAGCATGGTAGATGTTAAGAGAAGAGGGCCCCAAGATGGAGCCTTTGAGGAACCCCACATGTCATATTTGTCAACTCAGATGTGTATTTACCTATAAAAACAAAGTTGTTTCTGTCCTTTAAGTAGGATTCAAACCAATTTAGGTGTCACGGTTGAGTGAAGGAAGCAGGACCCAAATGCAGAATAACTCTGATAACCTTTATTTTCAAGGATAATGAACTAATACAGACAAAACAGAACACTCACCGGTGAATTCAGTCACCAACAAAAGAAGCACCAACACTGAACACAGGACGAGACAAGACTAAATACAGGGAGGGATAATCACAAGACGAGAAACAGCCGGGCAGGGGAGGAGAAACACAAGGGCCACAGGTGAACACAATCAAGATAACGAGACACACCAGGGAAACTAACGACAGGAGGAAAAACACAGGGAAAAGGACCAGACAATAACCCAGGAGGAAAACATGACAGAGAACAGCGAAAACACCCAAACCTAGACATAGAACTGTGACCTGACATGATAATCGTGACAGAACCCCCCCCTCAAGGGAACGGATTCTAGACGTCCCTAAACCCCAAAACAAAAATCCAACAAAGTCCAGCATGGTGGGTGGAGGTGGGTCCGGAGGAGGGGACGTATCCCTAGGCCACCATGGTGGGTGGAGGGGGGTCCGGAGGACGGGACTAAGCTGACCGCCCAGGAGCACAGTAGGGGACCAGGGAAGGGATCTCGGGCGGACGGCCCTGGGGCAAGGCAGAAGCCGAGAAGGGGGACTCGGGCGACGGCCCGGGGGCAAGGCAGAGTCCAAGGTGGGGCGAAGGCCACAGCGGGGCGAACTCAGGAGGCCGAGCATGAGGGCGAAGGCAGCGGCAGGAAGAGTCAGGGGGCCGGGCTCGAGGACGAGGGCAGCGGCAGGAAGAGTCAGGGGGCCGGGCTCGAGGACGAGGGCAGCGGCAGGAAAAGTCAGGGGGGCCGGGCCCGCGGGCGAAGACCGCGGCTCACAGAGGGTCGGGATCGAGGGCGAAGACCAGACAGCTCCGGAGGCCGGGCAGGACCCGGTGTCGGCCGGAACAGGAACCGGAGCCGGCGGGACAGCTTCGGCAGGATCCCCCACGGAAGAGGACCAGGAGTTGGCAGGACCCCCAGCAGGAGAGTGGGTTGGCGGGACCTCCAACGAGACAGGGACAAAGGGTTGGCAGGACCCCCGGCAGGAGAGTTAGTCGGCGGGGCCTCCAACGGGACAGGACACAGGGTTGGCATGACCCCCCGGCAGGAGAAGTTGCGGCGGGGCCTCCAACAGCACAGGACATAGGATTGGCAGGACCCCCGGCAGAGGAGAGTAGTCGGCGGGACCTCCAAGGCACAGGACATGGGGTTGGCAGGACCCCCCGGCAGGAGAGTAGTCGGCGGGGCCTCCAACGGACAGGACACAGGGTTGGCAGGACCTCCAACGGGACGGAACATGGGGTTGGCAGGACCCCCAGCGGAACCTCCAACGGTACAGACATGGGGGTTGGCAGGACCCCCGCAGAAGACTAGTCTGCGCGGACCTCCAACGGGACAGGACATGGGGTTGGGCAGGACTCCCCCGGCAGAAGACTAGTCTGCGGACCTCCAACGGGACAGGACACAGGGTTGGAAGGGGCCCCGGCAGGAGAGTAGTCGACTGGGGCCTCCAACGGCACAGGACATAGGATTGGCAGGACCCCCGGCAGGAGAGGTAGACGGCGGGACCTCCAACGAGACAGGACAAAGGGTTGGGCAGGGCCCCCGGCAGGAGAGTAGTCGACGGGGCCTCCAACGGCACAGGACATAGGATTGGCAGGACCCCCCGCAGGAGAGTAGACGGCGGGGCCTCCAACGGCCACAGGACATAGGATTGGCAGGACCCCCGGCAGGAGAGTAGACGGCGGGACCTCCAACGGCACAGGACACAAGGGTTGGCAGGACCCTCGGCATGGAGAGTTGTCGCGGGGCCTCCCAACGAGACAGGACAAAAGGGTTGGCAGGACCCCCGCAGGAGAGTAGTCGGGCCGGGGCCTCAACGGGAACGGACACAGGGTTGGCAGGACCCCCGCAGGAGAGTTGTCCGGCGGGGCCTCCCACAGCACAGGACATAGGATTTGGCAGGACCCCCGGCAGGAGAGTAGTCGGCGGGACCGCCAACAGGCACAGGACATGGGGTTGCAGGACCCCCGGCAGGAGAGTAGTCGGCGGGGCCTCCAACGGGACAGGAACCAGGGTTGCAGGACCCCCGGCAGGAGAGTAGACGGCGGGACCTCCAACGGGACAGGACATGGGGTTGGCAGGACCCCCCAGCGGAACCTCCAACGGGTACAGGACATGGGGTTGGCAGGACCACCCGGCAGAAGACTAGTCTGCGGGACCTCCAACGGGACAGGACATGGGGTTTGGCAGGACCCCCGGCAGAAGACTAGTCTGCGGGACCTCCAACGGGACAGGACACAGGGTTGGCAGGACCCCCGGCAGGAAGAGCAGTCCGGCGGGACCCCCCAACGAGACAGGACAAGGAGCCGGCAGGACCCCCGGCAGGAGAGTAGTCGGCGGGCCCTCCAACGAGACAGGACAACAGGTTGGCAGGACCCCCAGCTGAACCTCCCACGGTTACTTGAGTAGGGACTTGAGTGGGAACTTGAGAGGAGACTCGAGAGGTAAACTCGAGAGGTGATTTGAGAGGGGGACTCGAGAGAGAACTCGAGAGGGTGACTGGAGAGGGGGACTCGAGAGGGAACTCGAGAGGAGACTCGAGAGGGAACTCGAGAGGAGACTCGAGAGATGACTTGAGAGGAGACTTGAGAGGGATCTTGAGAGGGGACTTGAGAAGGGACTCGAGAGGTGGCTTGAGAGGGACCTCGAGAGGTGACTTGAGAGGGATCTAGAAAGGGGACTCGAGAGGTAGCTCGAGAGGAGACTGTAGAGGGAACTAGAGAAGTGACTAGAGGTGGGACTGGAGAAGGGACTAGAGAAGGGACAGGAAAGTGACCTGAGGAGGGGACTAGGGAAGGGCAGAGGAGAGACTAGAGAAGGGACCAGAGATGGGACTATGGGCAGCTGGGGGCCAGAGCTAAGTCTGGAACCATGGCTGCTGGGGCCAGAACTGAGTCTGGAACCATGGCTGCTGGGGCCATAACTAGGTCTGGGAACCATGGCTGCTGGGGCCAGAACTGGGTCTGGAACAACGGCTGCTGGGGCCGGGGACCATGGCTGCTGGGCCAGAACTATGTCCTGGAACCCATGGCCGGAAAACATGGCCGCTGGGGCCGGAACTGGGCCGGAACCATGGCTGCGTGGGCCAGAACTGGGGCCGGAATGATGGCTGCTGGGGCCAGAACTGGGGCTGGAACCATGGCTGCGGGGCCAGAACTGGGGGCTGGAACCATGGCTGCTGGGGGCCAGAACTGGGGCTGGAACCCTGGCTGTTGGCGCGGAGCGGAAGCCTGGACCCTGGCTGTGTAAGCCAGGTAATGGAGTATGGAAGCAAAGCTGCGTGGGCCCGGTACTGAGCATGGAGCCATGGCTGCTGGGGCCTGTACTGGGACTGGAAACCATGGCTGCTGGGGCCTGTACTGGGGGCCGGAACCATGGCTGTGTGGGCCGGTTCTGTAGCCGGAACCATGGCTGCTGGGACTCGGGCTGCTAGCCTGGACTTTGCGACGCCTTCTCTTAGAAGCCGCCTGAAGGCTCAGTGGACCTCCAAAAGCCAGACGAGTTCCAGAAAACGACTCTTGGACAGGAGCAGGAACTGGGGCGGAAGCACTGGTTGACTCCAGACGGAACACACCGAGACGTTTACTAGTCAGCAGGCTGGAATCACACACCCAGATGAAGTTCAAAATCCAGCCAGGTAAGAATTTCACCAAGTCTGGTTTCCTCCATAGCCAACGGTGCGCCTCTACCAGAGCGGCCTCCTCCTGCAGAACACTGGACGCTCCCTTCCACCAATCATAGCAGGCAAGCCAATCAAAGGAAAAATGTTGTAGTTCCACCTCAATGGATCATCTGCTGGGTTCCATTTCTGGTTGGTGCTTTCTGTCACGGTTGAGTGAGGAAGCAGGACCCAAATGCAGATAAACTCTGATAAACCTTTATTTCAAGGATAATGAACTAATACAGACAAAACAGAAACACTCACCGGTGAATTCAGTCACCAACAAAAGAAGCACCAACACTGAACACAGGACGAGAACAAGACTAAATACAGGGAGGGATAATCACAAGACGAGAAACAGCCGGGCAGGGGAGGATGAAAACACAAGGTCCCACAGGTGTAACACAATCAGATAAACAACGAGACAACACCAGGGAAACTAACGACTCAGGAGGACAAACACAGGGAAAAGGACCAGACAATAACCACAGGAGGAAAACATGACATAAGAGAACAGCGAAAACACCCAACCTAGACATAGAACTCTGTGACCTGACATGATAATCGTGACAGTAGGACTGTTTCCCGAAAGTCCACCCAGTTTTCCAGTCGGTCTAGTAATATGCTGTGGTCAACAGTGTCAAACGCAGCACTGAGATCTAATAATACTAACACTGTAAGTTCTGCCACGTGTCTGGTGGTTAGAGTGGAATGTCATTAAAAAACCTTTACAAGAGGCAGTCCTCAGTGCGGTGGTTTGGACGAAAGCCTGACTGGAAACACACTCTAAACAGTTATTTAAATGCAAAAATTACTCACTGTTGAAAAACAACTTTTAGTCAATGATTTACCTAGAAAATGGGAGGTTTGATATGGGCCTATAAGTGTTTCATTACTGAAGCATCTAAATTATTCTTTTTTAAGAACGGTTTAATGACTGCAGTTTTCAGGGCCTGTGGAAAAATACCTGAGTGAAGAGATTTGTTTACTATATGAAGTAGATCTGAGGCCATGCAAGGCAAAACATCTTTGAAAAATCCCGTTGGAATAATATCAAGGCAGCAGGAGGAGGATTTCAGAAGTTGTATAATGTCCTCTAGGTTTTTATCATTAATCTGATGGAATTGTGTCATGGTGTTTGAATTGATGTTAAGTGGACACAGAGACAACACATTTGCTGTACCTGATGCAGAGGCACTGACTGCTTGTCTGATTTTCTGAATTTTGTCAGTGAAAAAGGAGGCAAAATCATTGCACGCCCTGGTGGATAGAAATTCAGAGGCTACTGACACTGGGGGGTTAGTTAGTCTGTCGACGGTAGCAAACAAGGCACGTGCGTTGTTTTTGTTTTTGGTAATGATGTCAGAGAAGAACGATTGTCGTGCGTTTTTCAATTCCAAATAATAAAGGCCAAGTCTCTCTTTATAGATTTCAAAGTGAACCTGGAGATTTGTTTTTCGCCACCTACGTTCAGCTTTTCGACACTCTCTTTTTTCTGTTTTCACGGTCATGGCCTTTCTCCATGGAGATATTTTCTTGCCAGACACTTCCTTTACCTTAGTTGGAGCAATGGCATCTATAATATTTTTAATTTTTGAATTAAAATGATCTACTAGCTCATTTACTGAGATGTTAGCAGGGGCAAGTGTGGAAGAAAAATTCTGAGTAAACATTTCCCTAGTATTTTCAGTTAAATATCGCTTTGTGGTTACCTCTTTTTGAACATTTTTGTGAACAGAAATAGAGCTCTCAAAGAAAACACAGGAATGATCAGAGAGTGCAACATCAGTCACCACAACCTTAGAGATATTCAGACCCTTTGAGATAATTAAGTCCAGAGTGTGCCCCTTATTGTGCGTGGGCTCCGTCACATGCTGAGTCAGTCCATAGCTATCAAGAACACAAAACAGTTCTTTTGCCCCTCTGTCCTGGGGGTTGTCAACATGGATGTTAAAATCACCAACAATGACTAAACGGTCAAAGTCAATACACACTATAGACAGCAGTTCAGTAAAGTCATCATAAAAGCTTGCACAGTATTTGGGTGGTCAATAGATATTTAGGAACAGAGCTCGAGAGGAGCATTTCAGCTGAAGGGCCACATATTCAAAAGAAGCGATTCCCATAAGATGTCTTCCTGCATTGAAGGGAATCATTGAACAGAATAGCAACTCCAAAAGCAGCAAGTATAGGTTGGAATCAAATACAGTATTGCCCCACAGCTCCAATCTCGTCCATTCCACCCTGGTTATTCCCAATGCCAAGTGTAGACCTCAATATAGAAAAATAGTCGAAGGAAAATAGAGAACTACCAGTATGGCGCATAGTCCAGAATCATTTTGCAAGATATCACTCAGACTCAACAATCATATTTACAGATGGTTCCAAAGATCCAGAGACAGGGCGTGCAGGGGCAGCAGTGTATATCCCAGTGAGTAATACACACATAAAGAAAAGGGTAACAGACCATGTGTCAGTATACACCACAGAGTTGTTGGCATTGGTGTTGTCATTGAAATGGATAGAGGAGAAAGAAATACATAATAATGTAATTACATCTGACAGCTTTTCAGCATTATCGAGTATACAATCAGGCAGACCTTCATTTAGAATGGACATAATAAATGAAATATTTCTAATTTTATATAAAATGCAAAACAAAGGCATAGCAACTCATTTCATCTGGGTTCCTGCTCATGTTGGTGTGGAGGGTAATGAACAGGTGGATATTCGGGCCAAACAAACACTCAGAATTACGAACATAGACAAAGAAGTTCCACTTAGTAAAGCGGAGGTTAACACATTCATATAGACATGCACAAACAACATGGCAAGAACATTGGGACCTTAATGATACAGGAAGACATCTTTATCAAATGCAAAGGCATGTGGGGGATGGAAGGAAGGTGGGCTTTAAAAGAAGGGAGGAAAATGTCATTTCTCGGATGAGAATAGGTCATACAGGTCTCAATCATACTTTAAGTATAATAGGAAAGCATCCAACCGGAAAGTGCCACTGTAGCCAGCCAGAAACCGTTGAGCATGTTTACTGCTTTGCAGGAAATATAGTACTCAGAGAAATGTGCTTTTCCAGACACTCAAGAAAGCAAACATATAATGACTTTTCGCTATCAGGGCTGTTAGGGAAAACATCAGGCAATATGTATTGTGAGATTATTACGTTTCTAAGAGAAATTGATACAAATGTAAAATAATCTAGAGTTTTGGTTCTTGTCTTTTCTTTCTTTTGTTTATTGTTTTCTGCATCTCTTGTCCCACACTCCAGTCCAGTTGGTGGCGGTAATGCACCTACAAGTTAGGTTGCCCAAAAGCCAATAAACGTCGAAGAAGAAGAAGAAGAAGAAGAAGAAGAAGAAGAAGAAGAAGAAGAAAAAGAAGAAGAAGAAGAAGAAGAAGAAAAAGAAGAAAAGAAGAAAGAAGAAGAAAGAAGAAGACAGAAGAAGAAGGAGAAGGAAAGAAAAAGAAGAAGAAGAAGAAGAAGAAGAAGAAGGCGAAGGAGAAGAAGAAGAAGAAGGAGAAGGAGAAGGGGATTGAATCGATTGCTCTCGTCTGGCTGTCACAGCGTCGCTCTCTGATTGGTCAACATTCCATGGCGCCAAAACAGCGAAGAGGAAGAGTTGAAAACACAACAGGAGAGACCTCTGCTCAATATCTTTGATTATATCATTTGGCATAAAGCTACTTTTGGCCTAATTTGAGCACAACATGGACACACAGTCATATTTACCAGTAAAACCTGGGGTGGGGATGGAGGAAAACTTTTTGTCTCTCGACGATATTTTGCTCTCACATGAGAGACTTCCTATCCGGACAGAGTGCAGCTTCCCCCGGCTGGGATTCCTGGAGAAGTCGAGTGACTCGCACGACATACCGGAGGTGAGTAAAGCTCTGAGGAAAATGTCGCCCTGATCGTTTTAATGTTCATTGTATTCAAGGTATTTAGAAATAACTAAGTAGCCACAATAGAGGTGTGTGTGTGTGTGTTTTTTTTTTTTTACTTTTGGTACTTTAAGTATATTTTGATTATAATACTTGTACTTTTTACTTGAGTAACATTTGTAATGCATGACTTTTACTTGTAACAGGGTATTCGTACACTCTGGTAGTTCTACTTTTACTTGAGTACAAGATTTGAGTACTTTTTCCACCTCTGTAAATAATGTAATGCCTTTAACCCTCTGGAGTCTAAGGGTATTTTCTCGATTTTTAGATGTTTTCTTAAATCACCTTTTAAATGTATTTATTCTAACATGGCACCCCATGTGTTAAATATCAAAATGTTCAGGACAATCTCTGGTATTGCTATATATGCAAATTACTCACCTTAGAGCACTGTTTGATGAGATAAGTAGCTCAAAAGCTTACAATTTGACATCCGATTTTTGGAAAATCGGCAAAACTCTTGTGAAAACACAAATGTACTCAACAACAATCAACAGCGAGGACACAAATCAGGAAACTAAGATAGAAAATGCTAAAACTTGAAATGAAAACTAATAACGCTTCACGTTGTAATGTACTGAGCATCCAGCGGTGAAGTTACAAATAATTGAGCATAATGAAATGTTTTTGGTGGTCCTTATCTGTTGGCTGAACTGATTCAGAACACTTTACACTACAGAGGAGGCCCACTTCATAAGACTGGTCATTATATATACATTGATATTATATTGGTTCCAGCATATGAGATTAGTTATTGTTAAGTGTCTTTTCCTGGTTTTAAAGTCGGCATCACAAAACAAAGGTAACCTATGCAGTTGGACCCCAGGGAGAAGGGGTCTTCACATGACTCCCCCTTCTGAGGACTCTTTCTGATGTCTCAGGGTACAAAGATGGAGCTTCCTCTGTGGCTGTCGAAGGGTCTGTACGAGAAGAAGAGGAGGGTGCTGTCCGTGGAGCTGCCCAAGGTGTACAGAGAGGGCTGGAGGACCGTGTTCAACGCTGACCCCAATGTGGTGGATCTGCACAAGATGGGGCCCTACTACTACGGCCTGGGCTCCCAGATGCTGCACTTTGACAGCCCAGAGAATCCTGAGATCGCACAGACGCTGCTGCAGGTGAAACACACACACACACACACACACACACACACACACACACACAACCCGGTATTCGGTATGAAGCGGTATACCGCCCAGCACTACTACTTAATATGAGTTTATTATGCTTTGTATGAATGAGCTTCATTGCTCAGTCTGACAGCCGTAGAGAAAGGAGGACAATGCGCTTACAGAGGTAAGTCACACACTCACCGGCAGCAACATCCAGGGTCCGTCCGGCCAATCCGCTGAAAGCAATTCACTTCTTCGTGTTTGTTATTATAGAAACGGCCAAAACAAGAGGCGCATTCACACTGCGGTACTTTTCCCACAAAGGTTCATGCGAACTTAGTTCATGTGAACTCTTTTATCGCGTTCACACCAAAAAGAGCCGGTACTAAAATTAGTTCATGTGAACCTTTTTACCCGCTCGAAAGTCCCTGCTAGAGAGCAGGGACTTTCGAGCGGCTCTTTAGTGAGAAAAGAGCTATATTTCTGATTGGCTGGGCGGATTGCAAACCACGCCCCGTAAAACTCCCAAAAAGTTTTGTGAAGCCGCCATTTTATTATCCTCGCATTATTAGCATTAGCATTAGCATTAACCCAGCGCAGAAACGCAGAGAGACTAACTTATGGCAACACAAAATAAAACATGGGAGCGGTGGAGATGAGGAGGTGTCGGCGTTCTGGCGATTTACTCGGAAGGCTTCAGTAGAAGCTGCTGGGAGTCCCAGCAGCTTCTACTGAAGCCTTCCCCAACTCCGGGGACTTCCGGCCGGGGACTCCGGGGGGCAGTATACGCCGTGAAGTTGTTTGTAGCCTGCCAGTAAACCCAAAGCAGAAGAAGAAGAAGTGAGGTCAGCGGCTTCATTTGCCTAATCCACCCCCAGTGACTTTTTCCGGTGTGAACGCGATCTGTACTTAGTTCATGCGAACTAAAGAGTTCGCATGAACTAAGTTCGCATGAACCTTTGTGGGAAAAGTACTGCGGTGTGAATGCGCCTAAGCTTCTTATCCAATTTGCACAGGAACTTCACCAGCTCTTTTCTGAAAAGTAAAAAAAAAAAGTGAAACTTGAATGAAAGGCAGGGACATTATTTGGTAATGGTGGAACACTGGCCGATATCATGTTCATGCATCGATAAACAAACGATATGCGGTAGGCAGGCAGACAGAGCTATTGTTTAATTGTGTTTTATTACACATGAAGTCAATTGAAACAGGAAAGTGGTCCCTGCTGCATCAACAGGAAGAATGTGCTACACAGAAAGTGAGAGCACATTTGGATAAACTTTCTTTCTTTTTTGTGAGCTATGACCGTATGTCAGAGGGCTTCACACTTTCACAAATCCTTTCATACCTTACTCAGGGGGGACTAACAACATTACAACAGTCAAGGTACAGTCCACAGTGATGCAAATTAGTCGCTTTTCCGTGCCTCCCGCTTTTTTAACGCTGATTTGGGTGACTTGTGTAATTCGTGGAGAACCAAAGAGTTTTCGTTTGGGGGGTGGGGGGGGGGTCCGTCCGAAAGAAGAAATCTAGATCGCAAAATAATTAAACAAGCGAGTGTCTGTTTTTCCTGGCCAGGGACAGATTCAACACGAGCGTAACGTGTCTTCACGTGGTATATGTCTTGTCTTGTGCTGACAGAGAGCACCTTTAGTTGTAAGCACAGTGGCGATCTGTTGTTATTAGCATCTGGTTAGCTAGCTATGCTAACGAATTTAAAGAGCTCAAATAACCTCAGCTCAGTGAGGTTAAGGCACACCTTGATATGATCATTATAGTTATTAATGAGACTAAATGAAAAACGGGTATAAAATACTATATGACAGTAACAAAAAAGTTGTTAAAAACAACAAGAATAGAGTTTAAAAGGGGAGTGATTTGTAAAATATCCAAAAAGAAAAATATGCTTACAGTTCTGTTTCATATGGGTGTTGAGTCTCTTAATGTTGCTCTCAAAGTGCACCAGATTGATGCTTTTAACTTCAATATTTAAAAAAAATAATCTTCCTGGGGGAGCATGTCCCCGGACCCCCCTAGAGGAGGTTAGGTCCCCCCCCCCACACTTAAATCATGTTCACATGGATAGGATACTAAATACATTTGCACACATCTTGTGTCCATATCTTTCTGTTTTGGTGGTCACGTCACACCGTGCACGTGCATGCATACGTGAGTCATGGTGAGATATCTGGATGAAGAGGTTGCTTTTTCTTTGCACAGCATGAAAGAAAGGCGAAATGAATGGGCTGTGAGTTTAGTTTTTTTAAGCAGAGGTTGAGTTCAATCATTTGTATGGCCCTCGGAGGATGTTGTAAAAATGTAAAGGAAAAAGGTTCTCCACCCCTGCTGTAAATAATAATAAAAACCCTTGATTTATAACTTAACACCTCTGTCTCCTATTGATCTGAGTATATTATAAAGAATAGCAGTTAATTGAAGCATTATAGCACAGGCCTTTGTCAGATGGTATTACGCTGTTTTTTTTCTGCTTCGAATAGTTCTCTATTTTTTCACCATACCTGTGTTTGCATCACTGAGTCCAGATTAAAGGCAAAACTTACAAAGAGTACACAAGCACACATTTATAAGTCCACATCCCAAAAAGAAAGCAGCATTTTAAAATAAGAAATCCAATAAAAGTCTTGAAGGAGCAATTATTAACATTACCAACGTTGCAAATAAGCAGTGGCTGTGATGCACACAGTAGGGTTTCCGGCATATAACAACATTCATTTTGACTTAGTTTTTTCCTGAGAGATAAACAATAAAATGCTTTACAAACTTGCAACACCCTTTTTTCAAAAGAATATCATATATTAAAAGACACAAGTCAGATTCAAAACTGAACAGCCAGTGTCATTCCAAACATCACAGCTAGAGGGAGCAATCGGATCAGAAACATGTTGGCCTGCTGTGTGTCTGCTGCAGCTGTTACAGGCAGATGTTCTCTAATCTCACACACACTATACGACTTCTCCCAACAAGGTTATCACACACTTAAAGTGGAAAAAGTGTCTGCCTGGTGTTAAAACAACAACCATTAAAGTAACCAGCTGGATATCGGATCCCCATTTCCATGTAATTTATTATTAAAAAGAACCAAATCAGTAGAAACTTCTAAAACATCCATAATGTAATCATTCTAATAATTTGCTGGTGCAAACTATGATTTCCATTTGAATGCAGTCTTATCGCCTTTATGCCAGCTGGACTTGTCAAATGTTACAACTAGCTGAACACAACTTTGATGTTTTAATATTTGTAGGAATATTTTTTGAGAGCTGGTTTTCCCTGAAGGCGAGTAACCTGAAGTTATAGCCATCTGAAGTTTTACATATCAAAGGTTTTCCAAACTAGGTCAGTCAGAAGAGCGCCAGCAGGCCTCATGTATGCCTGCACTTGCATTGAGACATTGATCATCTTTGCATCATTACTCTCATGAAATCTATATTAAAAGGTTTGTAGTGTTCTCTTGAGGATCTATAAGTTAAGTCTGTAGTGCAGGGGTGCCCAACCTTTTTTGAACCGAGAGCTACTTTTAAAGTTGCCAGTCTGCCGAGATCTACCAGTCCAAATAGAGAGGCGTAGCCATTACTGACAGCCTACTACCAGGTAAATACACACTTCTACTTGTGTAAAACTGACCTTTGTAGGATGAATACTTCATAAAATACTGCAGATGCTTTATCTTACCTCTTTCTAATCTACACACATACAAGTATTTAACTGAAGTTACACAACAGTGTTGTTGATACAGAGTTGGAGTTTATTCACACGTCACTACAGTGGGTCATGTTTCAAGAAACATCGAACAGTGCTGCCACATATGACACAGGGAAAAAAGAAAAGACTCTGAACCTTTTCTTTGCCATTTATATAAAAATAGTGTTGCTACAAAAGTATAAATTAGGCTTACTAATAAGACAACTCAGATCTGAAGCTACACAGCAATCTGCTGCCAAAGTGCAATAAAAAAGACAACATTAATAGAATCAAACTCTTTTTTTGTTGCATTTTATTAGAGTATAAAAAGAAATGCCTTTAAAATATGATGCAAGCAACACTAGTTTCTTAACCTCAACTGATATTTAGACTATAATCAATTTAAACAGAACAGATCTTAATGTTTGCATTCGTATAATAATTAATTAACCTTTTAATTAATTATAATGAATAAGTTCAAAAAAACTAAAACTTACAGCTGATTAATAACGGTATCTAACTTGAGTTTTTATTATATCAAAAACCTGTTGAAATGCTTCTGTTATTTTTACTGTCCCCCAATAGCGCGTCGGCAGCCTCCAGGAAAGCTTCTTTCACAACTTTGAAAGACTTCAAGTGTTTCGCAAGAACGTGACACGATAAGATGCTCTGGTAGCAGCCTTGCTCTGACACGATAAGATGCTATGGAGCAGCCTTGCTCTGACCCGATGAGATGCTCTGGAGCAGCCTTGCTCTGACCCGATGAGATGCTCTGGAGCAGCCTTGCTCTGACCCGATGAAATGCTCTGGAGCAGCCTTGCTCTGACCCGATGAGATGCTCTGGAGCAGCCTTGCTCTGACCCGATGAGATGCTCTGGAGCAGCCTTGCTCTGACCCGATGAGATGCTCTGGAGCAGCCTTGCTCTGACCCGATGAGATGCTCTGGAGCAGCCTTGCTCTGACACGATAAGATGCTCTGGAGCAGCCTTGCTCTGACACGATAAGATGCTATGGAGCAGCCTTGCTCTTGTTGTTGGGCCTGGTGAAAATGGACTGCTGTGCATTTAGCTGTCCTCTCAGGCCCCTCCCCTTTTGGGAGCGTAGGGCAGAATTAGGAGGGAATTCCGTCTCGTAGCGTTTGTGCACTGTTTTGAAATGCCGCTCCTATTACCCTTCTTCGATAAAGCCGCGCTCGCATTGCAGATGAGACAGATGGACTTTGAATTGGAATAGATACAAAAATAATCATCCTCCCACTCGGAGTGAACATTATATATTTTGGGCTTTTTTGCTTCTGCCAGAATTGTGGTCTTGTGTGTGAGCGGACTGTCACTCCTGCTGACACGGACAACGTCAGCAAACTGGTGCCCACCAGCCACACCCGACACATGGGGTCACGCCAATCACAAAGCTTTGATGCGTTCAAGTGCATTATTCTGGCACGGGAAGAATATGTTATAGGACATTAACGGTAAAACTGGGAATCTCCCCTCGATCACGATCTACTGGTTGGGCACCCCTGATGTAGAATATCATTCGAAGACTAGAATATCTCTGTTTCTCCACAATTCTTCATTCAAAATGGAGTTTTAACACATATTTAAAACAAGATGCTTCCTGCAGTTTAAAACATGCACTAGTCCATATTTTGATTTCAATTCAAATGTGAATTGGTCAGCCCTAACCTACTCCCTCATTACCCTGTATGTGTGTGTTTCCTCCCTCTAACTTGTGTGTGTCCTTGCCTTTGGTCCAGACGTTCATCGGGCGCTTCAGGCGGAACATGGACTCGTCTCAGAACGCGTACAACGAGGACACGTCGGCGCTGGTGGAGCGTCTGGACTGCCTGGAGAAGGCTCTGTTCTCGTCTGGGCAGAGTGGCCTCAACAGCTTCCAGAGCTGGGAGAAGGGCCGGGCCTCGCAGCTCACCGCCTCCAGCCTGGTGCTCAACTACCGCAAGAGGAAGATCAACGACCTGCAGCCCTGACCCGTTTCAGTCTTCTCTGGCGCCTCCTGTCATTTCCTCTCTCACAGACAATCCCCCTCCCCCATCTGACCCCTGCTCTCCAGGGTGGGACGCCCTCCCTGTGAAGAGTATACATTTTACTTATTTTGTCACATTGTACGTCATCTTCACCATGGCTGCTCCACTTGGAAAAACTGCGATTATGACTGGTCTCAAATCCTGACAATATTTGTAGAGATTTAACTATTTTGCATCGTTACTCTCAATGTTATTAAAACATATATTTGCCTTGGGGGGCATTATTGATCATACATGGGTTTAAGTGGAACAAGCCTAACAAACATGATGAAGGGGTGACGGGGGGGGTAGCTTCCTGCTGAAGTGTTAAATGTGGGTCAGAGGGTAGACCGCGAGAATACAGAGGTCACTGCTGATGTAAATATTGACCACGTCTCTGGGCTGTGTATTGATCCTGATATGGGATGTCATGACACACAGAGGCAGAAACATGTGTTTACTTTTAGAAACAACAATTAATATTTACCCTCGTAAGTACTGGGGATAGTTTGTTAGCAGCAGCAAGAAAGAGGTTCACCTGTCAATCTGCTGCACATCAAAGGAATGAATGGCACTACTTTAGATCAGAACACTTTATTTATCCTGGGGGTTATTGGGTTTCTTGACAGTTGCTACATTTTAAATTGAAATGAATAAAAGGTAAACAAAAGTACAAATACTTTCAAAAACATTAGATGTTAAGTTAAAATGTGCAGATTATGAGTGTTAAGAGTTCAAACTTGAATCATTTTGACATAGATTTATATGTGTTAATGTGTTAACATGTGTTAACAGTTGTGACCTCTGAGGGAGTGCAGAGCTTCCTGCTGCTTCTGGAGGCCGACGGGTGCAAACGCACTACAGCAATCCAAAGCTTCGGAAAACGATGCAAATATAAAAACACATGCAATTACCGAACATCTAAAGCAACTTGACAACACATTCGCAGTGTTTACAAACAAATACAAAAGGGATTCAAACGGCAATATAGGTTCAGGTGAAATGCTAGGCTCTGTTTGATGAGGAGGTGTGGATGGCCTAGGGGATGCCTCGTCTAAGTAGAGCTGGGTTTAGTCTGTAAGTCCTCGGGAGTCATCCATGTTCTCAGTTAAAGGAGCCTGACCTCCATTGTTGGGTCTGCACGCCATCAGTCGCTGAATCAGCCATAGTGTGGCTCAGTCTCCGGCTCCAAGGGCTGTTGGGGAGGAAGTGTTCAAACTGGAGCCACAGACCACCAGGAGACAAGAGTTGCAATTTTCCTTGCGTAATTTTTCCGGATAATTCAGTTGTCAAGATGGTTGCTTTTGCCAACGGTTCTAGTAAAAAGTTGAAAACAAACTAATTACAGCATTTGCACATTTAAATAATACTTATATTATTTGCCATAACTGATATGATACCATAACTGCAGCACGTTTATCCCAATGGAAATGTTTTGGACCGTTGCAAGTTAGCACTTCTCAGCCACCGTACGAACAGGATGAATGGGGCCAACTGCACTACTGAATCAGAACTGATTATTATATGGCTTAACCTGGGTCACCACAGCAACACTCCTCGGGATTATATGAACATTTATAAAATAGAGTATGCATTCACAATGAATACATCCTCCTCATTGGAGTTCTACCTCAGTCTGCAGTCCCACCCACAGTTAGGGTTTTATGGTGAGACATCTAAACTGTGAATTACGTGGATGTAACCATTACTGTCTTGTTGCATGTCTCTGCAGGCAGATCTATGGCAGGCCTTTCATTACTTCTGTCTGTGCGTCCTGGTGGGCATTCTCAGGCAAAGCAAAGCAAAGGGCAGACTGAGGGCGAGCGGCCAGGAAGCTGACACACAGGACACTAATGCTGCCTCTGGCTTCTGTCCACTGTAAGAGCCTCTGACATTTGGTATTTGTTGGGAAACCATTTGATAAAATGCTGAGAGGAGCCCAAGGCTGAGTCTTTTCCTTACTCTAACCCTCTCATTGTCTCTAATTTAAAATATATAGGTACCTGTAATGACATTTCTATTCATTTCATTCACATTCAAGCCCTGTATCTTTGAGTCAGCCTTACATCTCATTTCCTCCCTCTTCCTCACTGTAAATCTTTGTGCAGACAGCGTTTGTATTCTGAGCTAATATAATTACTGTATATTAAATTTATATACAAGGTCGACACACTTTTCATCACCTTATCCAATTAGTTTTAAATTCATAAGAACAAAGCTTATGTATTTAATATACATAAACCCTATGCATTGAAACTCATAACAACCAGGTTTATGTTTTAAAAGGAATAAAGCCCATTTGTTAGAATTGTATTTCCAAGGTTTGAGTATTGAATATTAAAGGGACCCTAGTGATCATTTTTGGGTTATTTATTTGACCCTTCCCATTTGTAAGTTGAAATGGTTTGCAAAGACTGACATCCCTGTGTTCCCTCCAGAGGGAGTTTCTCTCCCACACACTCCTTTTGTTTACTTCTGTGACATACTGACATCACTATGTAACACATGCACTTCTATTGGCTAGCGCTCCGACACATTGTAAGTGATAGGCTAATGGTGCGTTCACACCAGACGCCAATTGCTCGAGTTTCACCGCGGCTTTCAGCTGTTTTTACTCGCGTCATTCAAACAGGACGTGCTAGCGAAGAGGCGGGGCTTATATCCATGTCAATACTATGGTACATACCAACTACAACAAAATGAACATATTTTATCGTGATTTAATTGTTAATACACATTTCAAAATGATGCCGAAGTAACAACATACTGATATCGGCAGAAGAAACCGTTTTAAATGTGTTTCCTGTATGGAGATCGGATCGATCAGGATAAACTAACCTGTATATGCTCCGTCCACACTTACAACGTCACAAAGACATAAACACAACAGCGACTGTACTCGCCATGACACAGACAGTCTGTGGTTTTTACTTGTTTAACTTTTGTCCAGTTTCTGAACAGATATGAAGAGCTGTGAGCTCTGTGTGCTAACAGCTAACGGCTGATGTTTTGGTTATCAGATTCAACGTCAGTGACGGCAGGCTGAGATCCTGAACGCTGATTGGCTACCGCGAGAACGCGTCACGCAAATTTGATGCTCGAGTTAAACAAATTGAACTTTCGCGATTGACGCGGCCCCCTTCAATCGCCTCATTCACGCCGTGTCATTCGCTTCACTCGCGCCGCCTGAGCGAAATTGGTGTCTATTAGTGTCTTTGCATTGACTTTACATGTAATCGTGCCGCGCCCAGAAATCAAATTGCGTCCGATGTGAACGCACCATAAGATGCGGGAAATCTATAAGCGGTTGACCAGTCACAACAGAGCCAGCTAACCAATCAGAGCAGACTGGGCTCTGGTTTCAGACAGAGGGTGAAAAGAGGTGCTGCAGCAGTATGAGAAGAATAAAGAGCTTTTTGAACATTAAAGCATAGAGACATGTCACAGTAGAGGGATAGCATCTTTTATTTCCAAGGTATCTATAATTCTTCCTTAATCCAATTTGTTCAACTGTCTGATCACCTGGTTTATTGCATTATTCCAAATAACTTAAAAGGCATCAATGTATTTGAAATGTTTTACCACATTTTTTCCCATTCTGTTGATTCATCTTTCCCGCTGTGAAGAGCTTCAAAGACTCCAAACACACAGCTCAGTGAGATCACATGTTTTATGAGTTTGAGTGTGTCTGTTACTCAAATGAGTTTTTGTCAAAAATAAAGTGACAGCTCACTGCACTCGACTTAAAAACACCAAGCTGGTAGAATCTTGAGAAACAGTATCAACCATCATTTGTGACCGGTAGCGACTGTGTGTATGGGAGAAAGTGTTCAGACTGCAGCTGTACCAACCCAAATATAAAACATTTACTATAATAGAAGGGACATCATGTTTTTATCTCGTGCTGTGCTTTATTCTCCTCTCCTCTTTTTAATCCACTTCCCTTATCTTTTAAATCCTCTATTATCTTCTCCTTTCTAAGAAGTGCCCCACCCTTTTGCCTGTTGTGCTCATGTTCCAAAATAAAGGGGATAAGTGCAGGAGGAGAAGAGGGCTTAGAGATGAGAGGGACTGCATGTCAAGAAAGAGCAGAAAGAACAGAAAGAGGGAGCACTGCAGCATCCAGCCACATCTTGGCGATGAGGTGTTAGGATGAGCTGTATCTGAAGCAACGCCCCCGGGTCAGTGACGTGACGGCGACGCCGAGATATCTGTTTCCACAAGCAGTTAATTGTATATTGTTGTATAAAAATCGTTAAATATTGTATGAAAGCATTAATCTCACATCACTTTCTTGACCACTATTCGTAAATAGTGTAAATAATACTAAATTGGGTGATTTTTCTAGTATTAAAGTGGTAAGATGTCATTCGGTAAAACGGTTCTCACTTAAAATCAATGAAGATAATTGTTTGTAAAATGATGAAAATAATTAAAAATCATGCGGCATATTTTTTCAAGTCTCTTGATAAACATTTTAAAGTTTTGATAAGATGCACCTTTAAAAACATAAAGAAATATCTAAAAAACGTTGTTCCGCAAAGAAACATTTTCCTGAATGTCATTCGGTAAAACAAAGATCAGAGGCCATTTTGAACTATAGTCACATGATTTTAGTCAGGCCACATGTGATGACATCACTCAGAGGACCCCTGAAGACCGCCCAAGTTGAAGGTAAGTTTACATTTTGCTCCTAAGTTTGAGATAATTACACCTTTCCATGTGTGGTACCATGTGTCACAGATTAGAGTGTCGGTGAAACGTCAAAAAAGTGTTTATAACGTTTTTAATTTTAAAAACATTAAGTTATAGGTGAAATTTGAAGTTAACAAATTGAGGTCAAGGTCATTGTTGCTAATAGGCGACCAAGTAACTGCCTGTTAGGAATGAATTTCTATGAAATGTGTCATTCAGCAAAACAGAATTTGTCATTCAGTAAAACCGTTTGTCTGGATGACATCTCTTATCCCGAATGACACAGTGGATTTAACTTCTTTCTTTCTTTATTGTTTTAACATGCTATTGAGTTTGTATAACTGCATTTATTTAATTGAAATGTTGTATTATTATTAAAATAAAACATTTTAATAGATGCCTGTGTCCAACAAGGAGAGGGGTGCACGCTTCCGTGCAAGGATAATGACAGATCCTGCTGCTAGGGAGGAGAGACTAGCAAAGAGAAGGGACAGGTATAACTGTGAAGGTGTATGAGAGCAGTAATGGCAGTAAACAGTGTAGGATGCATTGTCTATAAGTAGGGATGATCCAATCGATCGGTCGATACTCACTCTCTACCGATCAATCGGTGCTCTCTAAACGCGATCGCATGACGTAAATTGATGACGTAAAATACATGACACTTTTCTCTGTGCGCGTCAAAACAAGCTGACAAAATGGCTTCACCAGTCTGTTAGTATTTCAAGGTGTCCGAAACAGACATTAACACACTTAGCTATCTTATCTACCTCTGGAACAACCTAAACTAATTATAAATGTATGTATTCTTCACTGTCGGGTCACTCATTACTGGATCAGTGAGCTGCATGAGATGATACTGTCAGGAGAGAGAGAGGGAGAGAGAGCGCTTCTGCTAATTTCTCCCGTGTTATTATTATATTTAGCCTTTATGGTTATTATTATTATTATTATTATTAACCTAAACTAATTATAAATAATATATTTATTCTTCACTGTCGGATCACTCATTACTGGATCAGTGAGCTGCATGATGATGAGATACTGACGGGCTGTCAGGAGAGAGAGGGGGAGAGAGGAAAAGAGAGCGCGTCCGCTCATTTCTCCCGTGTTATTATTATATTTATATATACAGTCTATGGTTATTATTCAAAGTTAATGTAAACTTGAATAATGTACTTCATTTGAATGTAATAATTATGTTGGTTGTTGTTTGTGGAAGCTCCAGTGAATGAGCATTAACTGAGTTTTAAACATCACTTTAAATGGAAGATCCCATAGGCCCCGCCCACTCGATCGGATCGGCCGATACTGATTCTGCTGATCGGCCCCAACATTGGCGATCGGAGCATCACTATCTATAAGCCTGAATTTGTTTTCCATATCTACAGTACAGTACCACTACAAAGTGCATTTGGCAGTTAACTTGGGTTAAATCTTCATTAAAAAGAATAAACAAATGAATATCTAATAAATAAATACATGACTAAATAAATAAATTAATAAATACTTTGTAGGTATAAACAGAGGACGCAAGCTGGACAGCATGACCATCCGTCCGTCACAGAACTGACAGCATCTGCTGCTGAAAAGAAGAGGGAACAGTGGAGGCTCAATCAGACGCGACGTAGGGAAAGAAAGAGGCAGGTGGAAGCTGTGATGAACCTCACACCTCTGTCTGAGGACTCTTTTGAGGAGCCTCCACAAGTTGCCCAACCTGAACCATCTCAGCCATCCTCACTTCCAAGGCCATCTGTTTCTGGTCAGCCATCCTCACCTTGAGAGGGACCACTCTCATCCTCAACACCTGATAAGGCTTCACGTGGAAGCAAGAAAAAAAACTGTGAAAACCGTACACTGAAACTGAGGGAGGAAATAGAAGAGTTAAGAAAGCAACTTTTAAGAGAAAATGTGAAGTACATCTCAAGCCTATGCCACCAATTCCGACTCCCTCCGACATGACGAACGGGCAGTATGGGGACATCTGAAACATGTTATGAGACTGAGTCTGTTTTTTGATGTCAATAAATGTAAAGTTCAATTATAAAGTCTTTGGTATCCTTTTTTTAAATGTAGGACTACATCCAGTTATTCGATCTATGTGCAATGGCATATTGCAGTTGCAGTATGTCATTCAGTACAACGAAAGACGTCATACAGTAAAACAATGAATTTTATAACAAATATATAAAATAGTGTGTTACTTGACATAAACAATGCAATGAATGAAGGGAATTTAATTATAATAAGAGGTTTCATATGATTTGAAAGCATTTTTACCTGTACTGGAATAATGTAGGAAAAAAATGTTGACGGATGAAAAGCTATTGTCTTAAAAGACAAAATATTTAATATTTGTAGTTTTGGTGTGAAAATGTTATACCTGGATATAGATTTCTTATAGATCAATAATTACATTTTTCACTATCTGTGACTGTGTCATTGTCATTGATTTTAATATCATATGGAAAATAGCCTTGTTTTGCCGAATGACATTTTCAAGGGGTGTATACAATGAAATGCATAAAAATGCCTTATAGTGTTACCTTTTTCAGTGGGCACATGCAAAAATGAAAAATACATATTTGAATTCACTCAGAAAATGTTGAAACTGACTTGCTGTTTAATTTTTTTTTGTTGCCATTTTTAAAATATAAAATGTCACTGACCCCCCCCCCCCCCCCCGCTATGCTATCCAAATGAGTATAATCCCTCCCCCCCCTGCGCTGGCACAAGAGCAACAGCTTGTACAACATGGCATCAGAATGCCATGTTGTCAGGGCAGGGGGAGGAGAGGGTCCGACACGCTGGGGGCCAGCTCCAATATCTGTGGCAGGAAAAAATAGTCAGCTATTTGGTCGATGTGAGATCTGAGTCTGACTATGCAGCAGAGTTTTGACCGGGCTGTGTGACTGCTGCTGACTGACCATTACAATCTGTTTGTGTTCTGATGATCATTCTTAAGGGCAATTAAAACATCCCTTAATTTCACATTTACCTGGAGATGACTGACCAGGCAGACAAGATCTCTGTGGCCAGGATAAGTTTTGACCCTAGACTGCATTTAATAAATGGTCACATGCAGATAAAGAGTGCAGAGTTAGGTTTTCATTATTGTCAATATGTTTTCCTGACATCTGATGCATTTTCCCCATTCATAAAAGTGGGGACAGATCAGACCCTAATAACCACCGTGGCCCCTGTGTCAGCAGTGGTTCTAGTACCCCATTTCTATCAAGAAAATCATGCAATAAATCGCGATTCAAAATGGTAATTGTTGCCCAGCACTATAAAAAACATGAGCTCTCTTGGTACAACGCCAACAGCATCAGGACATTTCAAATGGCAGTATATGGATTAAAAGAAAGATGTGTAGACATCAAGTGTGAAATAATCTCCATATTCCAATTCAATCTGTCATAAAATATTTCATAAAGTCATCCAGCCCTAAGTAAGTAATACACGGTTCAGCTGCATTAAATATTACATATCTGCCGTAGTTCTGTATTTATAGAGCCCTGATGAGAAGACTTCTAGACAAACATGAGGAACTGAAAACGTGATGTGGATCATAAATATATCAGTAATTAAACAACATCTTACATTTCTTTTCACACAATACGTCTCCTTGCAGTATCAACACTAATTCGGCTGACTTTTATATTTGATCCAATTGGTAGATAGGCTGTATTTACACCATAAAGGTGCACAGCTGATATAAAGGGACACCTAGTGGTTAAAGCATGTTATTGAATTTCATTATTTTTATTATTAGATAGTAATAGGATCCCTATAAAGTATATTCATTACTCGTTATTCTCTACTAATAGTTAATTAAAGACTGTATATAATGACTATTTTGCACATCCCTTTCAAGATTTCAAGATTTTCTAAGGTTTATTGACATATCATATAGGCCTACACAACTACGGTGTAGTTATGCATTGAATGAAAAACTTGGTCGCAGGTTCCTCAATAGTGCATTACAAGACATCTATCAATATTTGTGCATACCTCCAGCAATGTTAACTATGTTGAAGCACTTATTTTAACTGATATTATACATAATGTATTATACTCTTATAAGATGTATGTAGATATTTCATCTCCGGCCTTGTCAGGTATTGAACAATCAATAAATAAAGAACACAGAATTGTTAAATATAAAACACAGAATTTGTGTGATTAGAACTTCAGTGTTAGTATTATTAGATCTCAGTGCTGCGTTTGACACTGTTGACCACAGCATATTACTAGACCGACTGGAAAACTGGGTGGGACTTTCGGAAACAGTCCTAAATTGGTTTGAATCCTACTTAAAGGACAGAAACAACTTTGTTTCTATAGGTAAATACACATCTGAGTTGACAAATATGACATGTGGGGTTCCTCAAGGCTCCATCTTGGGGCCTCTTCTCTTTAACATCTACATGCTACCACTGGCTCAGATAATGAAAAACAACAAAATAAGTTACCATAGCTATGCAGATGACACACAAATTGACAAACAGTTTCACCAGGAGACTATGCTCCAATTCAAACACTGAGTAAGTGCATTGAACAAATCAATGACTGGATGTGTCAGAACTTTCTCCAATTAAACAAAGATAAAACTGAGGTAATGGTTTTTGGAGCCAAGGCAGAACGTATAAAAGTTAGCGCTGAGCTTCAGTCTGCAATGTTCAAAACAACAGATAAAGCCTGAAATCTAGGTGTAGTCATGGACTCTGACCTGAGTTTCAACAGTCACATTAAAACAGTTACTAAATCAGCCTACTATCACCTAAAGAACATATCTAGGATTAAAAGACTAATGTCACAGCAGGATTTGGAAAAACTTGTCCATGCTTTTATCTTCAGTAGACTCGACTACTGCAATGGTGTCTTCACAGGTCTCACTAAAAAATCTATTAGGAAGCTGCAGCTGATTCAGAACGCTGCTGCTCGAGTCCTCACTAACACTAAGAAAGTGGATCACATCACTCCTGTTCTGAAGTCTTTACACTGGCTTCCTGTGTGTCAAAGAATAGATTTCAAAATACTGATGCTGGTTTATAAAGCTTTGAATGGTTTAGGCCCAAAATACATTTCTGATCTCCTGATTAATTATGAACCATCCAGATCTCTCAAGTCTTCAGGGACTGGTCAGCTTTCTGTCCCCAGAGTCAGAACTAAACATGGTAAAGCAGCGTTCAGTTATTATGCTCCAAATATCTGGAACAAACTCCCAGAAACCTGCAGATCCGCTGCAACTCTGACTACTTTTAAATCCAGGCTGAAGACTTTTCTTTTTGTCGCTGCTTTTAATTGAACTATTCATATCTTAGACTGCACTGTAACTTTTATCCATGTATTTTTTCTTTTAATGTTTATCCATGTATTTCTTCTTTTGATGTTTATTTTATTAGATTTTCTTTTTAATGACTGATTTTAAATGCCATTTTCTTAATGTCTTTCATTTTTTGTAAAGCACTTTGAATTGCCTTGTGTTGAAAAGTGCTATATAAATAAACTTGCCTTGCCTTGCCTTGCATGCGCAGTGCGTACGTGCTACTTGGCCGTTGGCTGAAGTCTTTGCGGTGTGTTCCAGTGCGACTGTTGGCCAAGACGCAGGAGACGTGAGGCGAAACAACAATCGGGTCCATCGGGACGTGTTCTTTGGTGTCAGTTTGGTGTGTCTGACTCTGGGCCTTTACAAAGCGTTAACTGTACGGTTTACTTACAACTCTAAACCTCAGGCCATAGCATGTATCATAGCTCTGATAAGCAACATGTATCTTGCGAAGGAGATTGGACATTTAATGGCTATTTTTTCTGGAAATTGTGATAAGCAAAGCAAAGCAAAGGTATATGTGATCTTGGAGAGCTCCAGAGAAAATAATCTCATGCTAACACGAAGTTCTGAAATGCTAATGTGGGCACCAGTTTGCTAAAATGTTAAATCCAACCACTTTATCAATATGTGACCAGCACCTACTTTTAAATATTGTTTCTTATTTATGCACACACAGCATAGAATATTAGTGTTGCACTGATTAACTCAAATGAAAACTAGAATAGACATAGATCAGCAGGTGTGATGATTATTAAAAACTCCCTTAGTCCTATAGATCTTATCACTGGTTTCTGAAACAGCTGTGGCAATCACAGTTAAACGTTACAATGACGGCTCAGCGAACAGAAAGCTTGACTTCAAAAATATTCACAACATAAATTAACTTCACCCCAAAGACACATCAAGTATGATACAGATAGAAAATATATATATATATATATATATATACATTTTGTTAAACCACTAACAGTATATGATTATCAGACCAATTCTGTTTTATAAATAATAATGATGTATTTCAGCTCGTACATGGTCACATAGTAATAATAAAGAATAGTAGCAAACGTTACTCAACACATTCGCACTGCAACACCAGTGAGGCACATACAAGGACTCTGGAACTATCATAATGCATTTTTCATGTTATTTCTTACATCTGTGCATTTCCTTTTAAAATACCTGCATTGTTGTGCTGTCTCGACAGACCAGAGTGAGAGGAGAGGCCAATGACTGCATCATTTAGAGCTGCGTCACACAGACACAGGCTGTGGTGCTGTAATCCTCATCCTCTCTTCAAAGTTACTCATGCCTCATAAACAGCAGAGTCTGATGTGCAAGCTTGGGGACTAACAGATTACATGTAAAACAGACAAACAGATTACAAACAGATTACATGTAAAAACTAAAAGAGCATATCTAGTGTTTGTTGTGAAAGGATCAGATGTTATCTCTTCTCTTAGAGCTGTACTGTTCTGTAGGCTAATACTTTAGTGTGAATCTATACGCCTACTGCCCAAATCTGCTTTATGGTTTTCACTTTCTTTGGTTCATTTGTTCCTTTTTATTTCAGCAGGTGAACCTATATGTTCATAAAATAGTGTTTTCCAGGTAACTATTAATTGTAACAGATTACATTTTTCCCAACCCTGTTTATTTGGCATTTTTTATTTGGCATGTGTTTTTGATGAAAAAACTGTTTTTGACGAAAGATAATCTCTTATAGAACCGGCCGTGACTTATTGAATAGAGTAATTACTTATACTGTAGTTTATAAATCCTTGAATTAACTTGAGAGAGAAAGAAAAGATACAAAATAAAAAAGACTGTGATATGACTCGCCTTAAACAGTTCTATGTGGATCATATTTGTCTGATAACATTACAGCATATGTTTCTCCACTGACGGGTTACCTCCATTTAATCTAGTACATTTAAACTGGATTAGTGTGCAGAGGGGAGGGTACATGCTGTTTGATGAAGACGTGTTGGACAGCAGAGACATTTTTGGAAAGCTCTCCTTCAGTTTAAAGCCGCTGTCTGCTCCGTCAGACTGTGGTGGGATAAGTAGGTCACACTGTCAAAGAGAGAAATGAAAACAAGTACGGGGCCGAGGAAGAGAAGGAGGGGATGGTGGATGGATGGATGATGGATGGATGGATGATGCAGGATGGTTGATGGATGGATGATGGATGATAGATGGATGGGTGGATGGATGGACACTGACATTAACAAAATGTATTATGCCAACAAATTAAATGCATTAGGTTAAGTTAAGTTATTAATCAAATCCATCCACAGACTTCAACTGGTTCAGAACTCTGCCGCCCGCATCATCACCAGAACCCCCTCCATTAACCACATCACTCCTGTTCTTCAGCAGCTTCACTGGCTCCCCGTCAAATCCCGTATCGTTTTTAAGATTCTGCTCCTCGCCTTTAAGTCCATCCATAACCTCACTCCTCTGTACCTCTCCGACCTCCTGCACATCAACACACCCATCCGCACACTCAGATCTTCTGCTTCCCTCAGCCTCACTGCACCCCCCTTCCGTTTAACCACCATGAGGTCTAGAGCCTTCAGCCTCTCTGCACCCCGCCTCTGGAACTCCCTCCCACCTGACATCTGCAACACTGACTCTCTCCCCATTTTCAAATCACGCCTCAAAACATATCTCTTCACACTCGCATATCCACCCTGATCATTATCCATCACACATCCTCTGTTTTTATTTATTTGGTTATTTGATTGATTTATATACTGCATTGTCTTGTTTATGTCTCTTATGCTGGTGTTATGTATTGTGTATCTTGTTTTTTATGTGTTTGTACGGCGACCTTGAGAGCCTTGAAAGGCGCCTATATAAAATAAATGAATTATTAGGGTCTGAGACCAGAGGTCGGCGAAGACCCCATTGATTATTCATTTTTAACGTTAACTCCCCCTATTTTAACTTTCACGTAAACGAACGAAACTCGCTACACATATCTAGGGTGCGGAGACGAACCAAAAAGCCTCTTGGAGGGGTATAAAATAACGTACAGGAAGTCGGCCATTTTTAATTTTGTGTCGGAAAAACGCGATTTATCGCGTTTTTCGTCCTCCGCGCATAATCTATCTCCTCCTTTGGACTTTATTCGTACGGCTCGAAATTCGTCGGGTAGCTTCTCGAGACATGGGCAATCTTAAGTTGACCTACAATTTTTTTTATTTCGCACGGCGTAGCGGTTATTTGGCGCCAAAGTTCGCATTCGCTCGATGCTAGGCGGTCCCTCGCCATGGAACACGATGATGTCATAGCGCCAACTGACATTCTCAGAACGCCACCAAACTTCACATGATGGTTAACACTACAGCCCTGAACAGCTCTAGGTCAAATCCGATGCTACTTAATTTGGCGTTACCATGGCGACGGATCCTTCGCCATAAACAACGATGTTGCTATAAATCCAATGGACACGGTCCCATCGTCCCCCAATCTTCACTTTTATATCACTGGTCCATGCCGCAACAGCTCAACGTGAAATCTGAGAGCTCAACATATGCCGTTTCCATGGCAACGCATCCTTCGCCAAAAAATACGATGTTGTTGTAAGTCAAAGGAAATGGTGCAAACAGCACCAGACTTCACATGACAGTTAATGGTCCGGCCCTCGAGAGCTCTATGCCAATTATGGGATGTCATCATATGCCGTTGCCATGGAAACGCATCCCTCGCCAAATAATACAATGTTGTTGTAATTCAATGGAAAATCCTCCAAACCGCACCAGACTTCAGACTATCATTAATGGTCCGGCCCTCAACAGCTCTATGTCAATTATGGGATGTCATCATATGCCGTTGCCATGGTAACGCTTCCCTCGCTAAAAAACCTGGTGTTGTAGTAATTCAATGGAAAATCGGCCAAACAGCACCAGACTTCAGACTATCATTAATGGTCCAGCCCTCAACAGCTCTACGTGAAATCTGAGAGCTCAACATATGCCGTTTCCATGGTAACGCATCCTTCGCCAAAAAATACGATGTTGTCGTAATTCAATGGAAAATCGTCCAAACGGCACCAGACTTCATATGATGGCTAATGCTCCGGCCCTCAACAGCCCTATGTCAATTATGGGATGTCATCATATGCCGTTTCCATGGCAACGCTTCCCTCGCCAAAAAACCTGGTGTTGTAGTAATTCAATGGGAAATCTTCCAAACGCCACCAGACTTCATATGATGGCTCCTAGTCCGGCCCTCAACAGCTCTATGCCAATTATGGGATGTCATCATATGCCGTTGCCATGGCAACGCGTCCCTCGCCAAATAATACCATGTTGTTGTAATTCAATGGAAAATCCTCCAAACCGCACCAGACTTCAGACTATCATTAATGGTCCGGCCCTCAACAGCTCTATGTCAATTATGGGATGTCATCATATGCCGTTGCCATGGTAACGCTTCCCTCGCCAAAAAACCTGGTGTTGTAGTAATTCAATGGAAAATCGTCCAAACAGCACCAGACTTCAGACTATCATTACTGATCCAGCCCTCAACAGCTCTACGTGAAATCTGAGAGCTCAACATATGCCGTTTCCATGGTAACGCATCCTTCGCCAAAAAATACGATGTTGTTGTAAGTCAATGGAAAATGGTCCAAACTGCACCAGACTTCAAATGACAGTTAATGGTCCGGCCCTCAACAGCTCTATGCCAATTATGGGTTGTCATCATATGCCGTTGCCATGGCGACAGATCCCTCGTCATGAAACATGGTGTTGTTGTAATTCAATGGGAAATCTTCCAAACGCCACCAGACTTCATATGATGGCTCCTAGTCCGGCCCTCAACAGCTCTATGTCAATTATGGGATGTCATCATATGCCGTTGCCATGGCGACAGATCCCTCGCCGTGAAACATGGTGTTGTTGTAATTCAATGGGAAATCTTCCAAACGCCACCAGACTTCATATGATGGCTCCTAGTCCGGCCCTCAACAGCACTATGTCAATTATGGGATGTCATCATATGCCGTTGCCATGAAAACGCATCCTTCACCAAATAATACCATGTTGTTGTAATTCAATGGAAAATCCTCCAAACCGCACCAGACTTCAGACTATCATTAATGGTCCGGCCCTCAACAGTTCTACGCCAATTATGGGATGTCATCATATGCCGTTGCCTATGACACACACGTCGACGTGCGGACAACAGCCTGCGGAACGTCGAAGACCCGCTCAACGCTGCTTGCAGCTTTAATTATTATTATTATTTAAGTTGAACCGATTTAAACTTAATATTTTTGCTACTAACCTAATACAGTTATGTGAACATTTGTTGACATAATGGATGTCAACAATCCATTATGTCACATTATTGCAAATTGGGGAGAAATCGATATGTGTGCTGATGTAGAAGCTGCATGGTCTTATTTTTATCTTGGTTTTATGGAGATCATTGATAGACATGCACCCCTGATTAAATTTAGAGTAAAGGGACGAGACAATCCTTGGTTTTATGCTGAACTGTCTAGTCTCCTGCATGAGAGAAACAAGGCCTGGACAAAGGCTAGGCAATCAGGCTCAGAGGTAGAATGGCTGCATTTTAGGCAGCTAAGGAATAGCTTCACTTCACATGTCAAAAGTCGAAGTACTATTTGTCAGTTACCACAGAAAACCTAAATAATGCTAGGACATTTTGGAAAACCATTAAATCAATATCCACCGGTGAGATCCGTAATGAGCTACCTCTGTGCCTTACCACAGCATCTGGCACTATATCGGACAAGACCACCATGTTATATTGCTTTAATAAGCATGTTGTGTCCTGTGGCTCTCTGTTTGATTCTGTTTCTAACTCTGCTTATGTGAACACCCCAATCTGTGACTCTGAACAATGTGGTCTGGAAAACCCTTTCAGTTTTACTACTTTAACTGTTAATGTTGTTCATGAAGCATTATCTAAGCTAGATCCTAAGAAACCGGCCGGCCCGGACAACGTAGAACCTTTCTTTTTAAAGATAGCAGCAGATTTTATTGCTCAACCTCTCACTACTCTTTTTAACCTCTCCCTCAGCACAAATGCAATTCCAAAAGTATGGAAGTCAGCTTATGTCTTGCCTTTGCTAAAAGGAGGGGAGGCAACTATTTTAAATAACTTTAGGCCAATCTCTAAATTATCAGTTCTGGCGAAGATGCTCGAACGCCTAGTGAGTGAACAGGTAAAGGAGTTTTTATGTAAAAATGGTATCCTGTCTAAATATCAGTCAGGCTTCAGAAAGCAACACAGCACCATCACTGTGACAATGAATGTGGTGAATGATGTGGCGAGTATTTTAGATAATAAGCAGAGTTGTGCAGCTCTATTTATTGACCTTTCCAAAGCGTTTGACACCGTCGATCATCGCATTTTAAAGCAGAGGCTACTCAGTATTGGTATATCCATGCAGTAGGGTGGTTTGTGAACTACCTCTCTGAAAGGTCCCAATGTGTTCACTTTGATGGGCTGTCTTCTTAGTGGTTAAACATTGCTAATGGTGTTGCTCAAGGTTCTGTTTTAGGTCCACTTTTATTCTCCATATATATCAACAGTTTAGGTGAAAATGTGAATGAAGCTACTTTACATTTCTATGCGGACGATACCGTGATGTACTGTGCAGGTCCCTCCATTAAGGAGGCTGGTGTTAAATTACAGGCTGTTTTTAACATTATTCAGACTCAGCTCGCTGAGCTTAAGCTTCTTTTAAATGTTGATAAAACTAAGGTAATGCTATTTTCAAAAGCTAAAAAGACTTCAGAGCCTGTTTTAGATATTGTTACTATGCAAGGACAAGTACTAGAAGTGGTTGCCTGTTATAAATACCTTGGTATCTGGCTTGATGATTGTCTTACTTTTAAACTTCAGGTGATTAATCTGCTTAATAAACTGAGGGTGAGACAAGGTTTCTTTTTCAGAAACAAGTCCTGTTTCTCACTTGAGGTCAGGAAAAGGCTAGTCACTGTGACCTTTTTACCTGTGCTGGACTATGGTGATCTGATCTATATGAATGCACCTGCCCATTGCCTGAACAAGTTAGATGCCGCCTATCACAGTGCGCTGAGATATGTTACAAACTGTATAGCACTTACTCATCACTGTACCCTGTATGCCAAGGCAGGTCTGCCTTCACTAACTGTACGGAGGCTCAGTCATTGGTACATGTTCATCTATAACGCCATGTTCGGTAAACTACCAACTTATATCTGCTCTTTGATCTCACAGAGAGTGGCAAGTAGCTATTGCCTGAGATCCCAGGATGTGTTTTTATTACATGTGCCAAGTGCTAGGACTGTTTTAGATACTAAAGCTTTTATGTGTGCAGCTCCTCTAGCTTGGAACACTATGCACATTTTTCTGAAACTGAGCATTTTGGTTCCCTAGCAACATTTTAAAGCTCGGATAGATGAAATGTTATTAGATATCTGTCATTGTGAATAGGTTGCTAATGTATACCCCTGTAATTATGTTGTATTGATGTCCTTTTTGTTTTCTGTTGTTTTTATGTGTAACCAATGTGCTGCAGGTCTCCCTTGAAAAAGAGACCGTTGATCTCAATGGGATTTCACCTGGTTAAATAAAGGCTACAAACAAACAAATAATACATTTAATTAAAGTCAACGGTTCAGTTTTCAGTGTGTTTGTGGAGAATTCATTTGTGCCAATAATGATTAGTGATTTCAACCCTGCTGATCTCACATACTGCCAATTGATTGGTTTGTTGTGTTCCCATCACTGCATGCCCCAGTTGCCCAAATATGGTCATATCCTTTCATAACTCTTCTGGTTTCCTGCAGGCCGTGTTGGTGTGTGTGTGTGTGTGTGTGTGTGTGTGTGTGTGTGTGTGTGTGTGTGTGTGTGTGTGTGTGTGTACAAGCTGTGATTGAGTCATGCTGTGTCAGATTTGGATCCTTTGAGGATATTTTCTTTCCATTTTGAACACATAGCATGAGTTATTTCAACTGCTGTGCTGCTTTAAAAAACACGATAACAAGACACACACACACACACACACACACACACACATCTTCTCAGCCAGACTCAACTTTTATTTTCTTGTCTCCTCTCTTCCACCTCTTCCCTTTGTTGCCTCCCTTTGTCCCTGTTTCCTCACCTCTCCTCAGTGCTGCATCACTGGTGGAGCCACGTGCTCTCTGTTTATCATCAGCTAGGGGAGGGAGATAGAGAGATAGAGGGAGGCAAACTCTCCCCCTCTCTCTCATTTGGCTTGGTGCACCCACAGACACACACACACACACACACTCAGCGACTCAGTACATTATTCCATCGTGAGCAGCCTGAGGGACGCAGGACACAGCCGACTGTATCCACTGGACCTGAACTACACCACAGGTACTGCAGCTTTATCTGTCTCCAGCATGATTCTCAAGCACTTTTTGTTTGTGTGTGTGTTTTTGTACTCAATTCAAGGCTATTAAGTGATGTGCTAAATATAAAACTGACTAGGAAACAGAATGAATCTTCTTAAGCTAAAGCTGATGTTGTGTTTAAGGACAACATGAGGGTGATGTTAAAATGAGACAAGAGTTGCTGCTGCTGATGCTATGTACACACACTTCCAAGCACACACATATACACCCACACACACATATATACACACACACACACATACACACACACACACACACACACACACACACACACACATGCACACACTGTCACGAGCCTCTGTATCGGTGTGATGTGGACAGGTGGATTTTATTGCCCCTGGCAGGAAATTAAATGTGCCATTGAGAACAGCCCAACTAAATACATGAGTATGTGTTGGAGCTGAAAGTGGAATTACAACGTTGCATTGATGTGTTCGAAGATGCTGCTTTAGGAAAAAAACGGTTGCACTTTGAACAAACACCATTGCCCTAAATCTAAAGGAGCCCTAAAGAAAATAATGTGTGATTATCTGCAGACCGTGTGCAGTGAACGATGAGCCTGCAGTAGGTGAAAGTCATAAAAGTTGATTGAGTTTGGTTCGGGCTTTTGTTAGCCGTGCCACAAATCTGCCTGCTGTTTCTGAAAGCTACTGGCAACAGCTGAAAGACTAATGCATGATGGCATAAAGGTAAAAATAGTCGGACATTCTTTCTAAAAGTAAAGATAGTTATGCACTTAAATATGTACAAAAGCCTGCATTCTACCTGGAATACCTCTGTTACAAGTTACAGTTGTGCTTTTAAAATCGTACTTAAGGGAAAAACAAAAGTAGTCGTTATGGCCTAATTTAGAATCATATAAATGAAATGACTGGATTATGATCAGAGCCAGCGCCGTGGGTGGGCCAGGGAGGCCCAGGCCCTCCCATTTGACATTCCTGCCCTCCCCCAATAAATACGTGTTTTTATTATTTATAAAAAATACTGAAACAATGACTTAAATGAAAGGTGTCCTAATATTTATATATATAACAGTATCAGGTTAATTGAAAGCAATAATGTTAAGTTGAACCTAATATTTTTTATTCAAACTTAATATTATCACTTTCAACTAACCTAATACAGTTGTGTGAAATCTGTTGACATAATACATTTAACTAAAGTCAACATTACAGTTTTCTTCAGTGAATATTGTACAATTCTTTAGTAAATGTATTTAGTTTCTGCCTCTGATTTGAAATATTACCTCACAATTATTGTATTTATTTGAAAGGTTGTTGTTTGGCTCGGACTACAACCTACAGCTCTTTTTGGAATAGCGATACTGTCAATGTCCATCTTTAGTTTGGTCCTCTTCCATAAATTCTCTGACGGAACCAGAACTCCTGATTGTTTCCTTACTGGAAGTGTTTTCACCTTCTTTTTAAAACTATAAAACATATTGCCTTTGTTTCCACTTCAGATCAAACAGCGAGAGAGCGAGCCTGTCTTCCCATTGGGAGCGGCTCTGATTCTCAGTCAGGGTTTATGATTAGATTTACAAAGAGCAATACTCGTTTTATTTCAACATGATTCATCACTGCTGCAGCAAGCCCATATTTAGAACTGTGATTTTCTTTAGACGGCAACGGTTAACTATTTACTAGAATCTTTCATGAGTATGGGTGTGGAAGAAACTAGAATTACAGCGCTTCAGATGTACCTGCATCCTCACATCAGTTGATTATAATCAGCGGGTCACATCAGGAGCAGCGAGGTTAGTCTGGTTATTAACCATAACTGGACCTATGGAGGAGATAACTAGCTTGACCCGCTTCCTTTCTGTAGGGCAGGGTAAACACAGGAGGTGACTCAGCAGCTGTTAGAATGACATGATGAAATGAACATTAGCTCTCACTTTCAGAGTGGAATATAAGCTTAACACCTGTCTTTTCTTAAAGGTAAAAGTAGATTTGTCACTAACAGTTGATAGCCAATAGTATTCAGGCTTGTTGAAAAGAAGATGGATATTTGGATATTTCTGTTTCAGTTTGACTTTGGGTAAAGTAGCTAAAGAGGTGAAAGAGCTCCACAAAGTCAAAGTACTCTGTTACAAGTGAAATTCCTGCATCGAAAATGTTACTTGAGTAAAAGTATGTCAGAATAATTATCAAAGAAAAATAGAGCTGATCCAATATCTCATAATGAAAAATCTAAAATGACTCTGAAAATAACACCCAACAATCTCAAAACCATTTAAAACAAATTAGAAAAATACCTAAATGCTCATAAATGACAATTAAATTATATCAAACTCTAACTTTTGGCTAGTTAAAGTCATAACAAAACATAATATTAAATAGGTAACTAGCAACTTTAAAAAAAAATGAAGTGAAGTAGTGCCATGAAAAAAAACCATCAAAGTTAAGTACCAAAAAATCTAAGTAAATTAATAATATATTTACTTAGTAAATAAGTAAATGCACTTGTATACATTCCATAAATGAGAAGCCATCACTGAAGTTTTAACTGTTCTTTAGATGAAAACGACCCTAATGTTTTTAGTGCTTGAGAGTTATTGATTCCGAGGTTTCTGTGATTCAGGCTGTTTCTTCTTCTCTCTGTTTTGAACAACACTTCTTGCTCATTGGAGTCCCCAAACCCTCCCCGCATACCCCCCCCCCCCCCCCTCCTCCCCCCACCCACCCACTGGCATTTTCAACAATAGAGTTTAGCAGTGCTTGGAGCCAGTGGAGAAGCAGTGTTGCTGTTACTGTGTTTTGCATGCTGATGTGTTTCCTCTGTTGTTTCTGTGAGAGCTGTCCTTTAATTAGCTTCTTTATGTCTGTTCGGAAACGGGACTGCGTTGTTATTTATGTAAATGACTGTGTGGTTGCACTTCTTTCTGTCTACTGGAGTAGTAACAGTTATACAGTCTTCTTCTATTAATTGTTAAACTTGTCTTTTATGGCCATTTCCACAGGACTCTATTAATCCCTGTCTCCTATATTGATACCTGCTTTCTGCTCTGTGGAGTTGTATGCATGTGGTCTGATCTATAATTCTGTGGATCTTATAACTGCCTTTGCACCTGCAATGCACCAGCACCAGTACAGTAGATCTTGTCTCTTTTATTTTTATACCCGCTGCTAGATGGGGCCTGGATTGTTTTGGAACTTCCCTCCCAAGGCTGGCTGCACGGTTCCACAGAGCCTCCTGCAGACCATGTACGTAGGATGGTGAAGTCACTGTGCCGACATACATACCGCACCATACCGTGTCGCACATTCCCGTCCATCTGCTCCATTCTGTCAACCGTCAGTTCAGTGTCACATATTCATTCTGCAGCAGTGGGAAGCACATACAAGAATTCATTATCCAATTACAAACATGCACCAGGACAAGTATGTATTCATCTGTCATACGAAAAGTATTTCGTATGGCAGTATATCATCTAGGCTTGGATTTAGAATTAGGCTTGGAGAAAATATTAAAATAATAATTCCCACATTCGGTGCCATATTACAGGTGAACATTCTGTCAGCAGAATTCCAGCACGAGTGGTTTGCTCATCCCTTTCAAATGTTATCTATAAACACTAGGGGTGTAACGGTATCCGTATTCGTCCCGAACCGTCACGGTTCGGACGTCACGGTTCGGACATCACGGTTCGGTGCATGCAGTCACACGACGAATACGCCTTTTTTTATGAGTGGGAAAAAAGTCTGTCATTCAGGGCAGTATCCACTACACTATATATAATCCAGGGGGCGGTATTGCGCCTAAAAGCTGTTTGCCAGCCGCCCTTAAACAACAAATGAAGAACAAGAAGAAAACACAACAAAACGAACAAAATACAAGAAGAAGAAAAGTTAGTTTTGCGAGTTCAGATAACACACAGGAGCTAGAACCCACCTGCTTCTTTTAAATCAGCTGTGTGGGAACATTTCGGGTTCCCTGTGGACTACAATAACGATGGATTGCGAGTGGTGAATCGGACAAGGACGGTGGATCGGACAAGGACATTGTGTCGGCGGTGCGGTATGCTAATTGTAACACACGCCAAACATGCTAAATCATATCAGAAGGCATCACCCAGATTTGCCAATCACCGGAGCCCGGAAAAAGACAACAGCAGTTGTCTCCCTCTTTTTGTCCTGATCCATTTATATAAAAACCTGTCTGAAAATGAGCTGATCAGATTTCGGCCACTTTATGATGTCATAACGATTTTTTGATTGCCAGCCTGCAGCTGACGGTCTGATTGTTGAATCTCTGCATGTGTATTATTACATTTTTGCTATGGCCTGGCACTGTGTATGCTACTGCATGAAAGAGTAGTGCTTATCAGTTTACTTTCCCAAATATAAAAACATGACAGACATACTTTCTGTGTTGACATAATCACTGCAGAAAAGAAAACTTGATGTTCAGAAGAATGTTCAGAGCCGGAGAAGAGGTCCAGCGAATGCTGCAGCCGACATGTTGGTTGTAAAAAGTATTTGTGCTCACCATTGGAAGAAGTCTAACAGATGGTCAATGGGAAAACGTTTTTTTTGGTGGCAAGCTCTCACAAAGTGAGCCGGGCACCAATGTACATTTTCCTGGTGGCCAAACGATGGCACTCCAACTTCCATGTCAGTCATGTGACTTCATTGGGCCCAAACATACATTTTCCCTTTTTTTTAATAGGAAATAAACTAAGCCCCGCCTCTAAGGCCTTGTACACACGGTTCCGTCGCGTGCTTCAACGCTTCCTATTCACTTTGAATGGGGTGACGTCACGCTTTGTCGAACTGAATTGTGGTCCCGTTGCTTCACTTTGCCTCTGTTGCTCGCGGTGAAAGTTGAGAAAAGTTCAACTTCAAACGTCGACGGAAGCGCCAGCCAATCAAATCATATGCCAGTATAAGCGCTAGCCAATCAAACGTGCTATTTGTGTGTCCGGGGCGGGAGATTAATGCACCAGACACGCCCACCAGCAAGTTTCAACGCGACAGAACCGTGTGTACATAACACTGTACTCAGTTCTCTTTATACATCCATGGGCACACCAGTGGCAACCATTTCACATAATGTGAGGAGACGTGACTTTGCCATTTGCCCTCAGACGGGTTGTCTGTGAGTTGAGTTGACTTACATTAGAAAATAATAATAGCCTGGCAAGGATCTAAATTCAAGCTAAAAATAAAACATGCTGTATCTCTGTATCACCTCCTGAAATTCCCCTCAGTGTCTGAGGCAGCAACAAACACAGCACATTTAATCTGATGATGTAATGAGATGTAAATCACACTCAGTGCCTCAGGTGTGAGTTAGCAGGTGTGATTAAAGTGAAGCCCACCACTCGGCTTGTTAATTCCACCATATTGGAACCAAACCAAAAGACCGGTTGAACTCAGATGGCCATTTTCACCTTTTTTAATCATCACGTGTTTTGTCAGTTTCCTACATTTTGCATTGGCATAGATAGACAACAACAACAGCATAGGTTCCTGTCGCATCTTCTACTAATAAAGCAAAACTACCACAAAAATGAAGAAAATAAACAAAATGAAGACAATTATTCTCAAGACATAAAACGAGAGGTACAGTTGATAACTACTGTTGATACCTCTATGATGTGAAAATGAACAGTATATCTCATAGCAATGTTGTAAACTGACCCTGTAAATTGTTTGATTAATCAGTTCATCAAGATCTTTTCTAAAATCTTCTCTCTTAAGAATAATAATCTTTGTCCCTCTACATGATGTGGCTTTGCAATTCAGTCCCAAGCAGAGATTTAATAAAGCAGCAGGCTCCACTGAGCTTTGCTCCTCGTCATCTGGTTCTCCGTTTCAGGAAGGAGTCCATCTCCGCTCAGTGTTCTGCTGGGGGCCACACACTGTCTGCCCATCTGCCTTGCTGGCCTCCACCCAGACTGTAGAAACACACTCTCTAGAATGGACATTAGAGTTCATTTTCCATTTGCGGCTGGTGGCGGTCCAACTGTGCCATTCAGCTTGAGCCAAATAAATATAAATCAGTGTGTGAATGCTGCTTGATAGGGAGAGATGAAGAGTTTGGCTGGTGGCTTAACCATGACGGTATGAGAGGTTAATGTCTGAACACCTCAGCACAACATAAATGATCAGGGATGCAGGATCACGTTGGCGATGGGTGAGGCTCAGAATAGGGAATGCTAGTCTTTGAACAACTATCATACTTGCTGTAAACACAGCAAAATACGTTATTATTTTAAAACCCCAATTCTATGCATCGATACGTCTGGGTGTTAAAAGCAGGTGCTTATTAATTTTGACGCAGCAAACAATAAATATTACCTTTACCTGGCTACAGCAAAACAATTTAACGAAGCAGGGCTATTATGCTACCTTGACACAGTTAAAATGCAGGTTCAATTTAGAATGAAAATATGAAATGCATAAACAACATTTTGAACAACAATCGCCATCTAAATCATAGTGACCACAATAAGTGGATTTACTAAATACTTTTTCCGTAAGCTAACATGATGCTAATGCAGAGCCATCAAGCTTCTGCAGAAACATACAGTCTATGTGCATAAATCTTACTAGCTGTAGCTCGGAGCTCACAGCACATGACAACTTCAGATGGAGCATGAGCTTCAGAAGGAGCCAACTTTGTAAACGTTAATGTTTACTGTACTGTGAGGTCCAAGTAATCAGCAGTGAACCGCTTCAACACGTGTATTTTGGTGTATTCACGGCATTCATTTTGTTATTCTACAGTATTGTTGTTTTATAGTTATTAACCCAATTTGTGTTGTTTGAAATTGAAAAGGATATCGCATTGTGTTTGTTACTTTCGTTGCAGTTGTATATATCTTAGGTGTAATTCGGCTTGGCTTCCTATTTATGGACATGCTTTTATTTTGAAGGAGAGGTAGCGCAGTTGACAGGAAGTTGTTGTTGCTTTGGAAACAACGTGACGGAGATTAACGGAGAAAAGTAATATCTACATATGAAGACGGAGAAAGTAAACGATAACGTTTGTGGTTAAGTGTTAGCACCCCCCGAACAAGCTCTTACGTTGATATTGGAGATTTCAATAAATTCAATTTGAAGACAAAACAAACAAAACGAATATCCGAATAACGAAATTGAAACCCGAATAGTACTCCAACGAACGAATATTCGAATATTCGGGTACAGCCCTAGTAACAGATAACTCACATGACGACATACATGAAGCATTTGTCTTAAACATCTTCTGTTCCACAAAAATCATCGCTCCATGCACTTCCAACGCTTCCTAACATAGGCTACATGAATTTAACCCACGTCTAATTTATGTCCTGCTTTTCAGATGATCTGCTATGAATTTGAAAGGAAATCAGGTTGCTGTTGCTTCGAGAACAGTAATGTCTAAAATATAGAAATGTTTGTCTAATTGGAACCATGCATTCCAATCCAAACAAAGGACTTGTTCTCCGGGAATTCACCCAATTAGATGTAACCCTCTACATTTATCAGATAATCAAGCATGATCTACAACCACGGGAATTGGGTAGTTCCCATGTCATGTGGTGACACAATGGTGTAGATAACAGCTACATTAGAGGCAACTGTAAATGTACGTTTTTATTTTTGCCTTAAAACGGGATTACACAACTTTTTAGCATTATTAAAAGTTGTTTAATCAAACTTCATCCAACTGTCCACGAATGTTGATGAAAGTCCCATCTGCACACATCCTTGTGTGACAACCCAGTCTCATGGCATTTCGTGTTCACCAACACGATTTTTCCCTTTTTTCTGTGTTGCACAGCACGATTTTAAAAGCAATGTATTTCTACTGGTAATGACACTCATGGAAGCACGGCATTCGTTTGTGTCGGCTGCCCTTAAAGGCAATGTGAGCGTCCATTCTCATTGGATAACGGAGAATTGTATACCCGGAAGTAAGTATTCCCCTTACTGTCGATTGATTTTACAGTGATATCTGCACTACTCATCGACTAAAAAACACCAGATTATCCTTGTTAATTACACAACATTGATTGGTTTAAATTGTGTGCAATGCTTTTGTATTTTTCCCCTTCGATTCGGAGAAACAAATATTTTTTTGGAGTAAAGGATGGCAGAAGACACTACACTACCCAGAATCCCCAGCTATCGTTTGGACTACACCATGTGCTCTGTTTGACAAACCCGTGATAGTCCTCAAGCTCTGTGATTGGAGAGTGTGCTCCAAGGGTTACGCCGAGCCTCGAACAGCACTTGAAATGGGATGGAACCACGGCAGACTGTCTAAAACTGGATTTGAACGGGTCCACCGCGTCCCCCCCTCCCCCACCCCGTCCCCACAACTACACATGCTGGCTATTCTGTTTTGCAACATGTTCTCTATCTACTGGGAGTTGTAGTTTTAAAAGACGTTTTCGTATTTCCCATAATAAGAAGTTGCCAGTATTAAACTGTGTACATCCCTGGAGGTTTAGGGGATAGGAAACACTCAAATTTAAAACATATAATTAATAAATGGGTGACATTTTTTTTTTTCACCATTCATTCCAATGGCTGGCGTCTATGTCACGTGATCTTCAAATTTCTCCCTGCAGAAAAAAAAAACATGGCCGAACTTCGTTTTATTCTCGGTGGAAAATGCCTATTTTAAAGTTAGTTTGGCATTGTCATTTGATGCGAGAAATATGAGTTGTTATTTCAGATTATGTTTGCAGTGGATGTACATGATCTTTAGTTTGCTAGTTATTACGAAGATTACTTCAGGAAATTGCGTCCATAGAACGTTTTCATTGTTTCCAAGGTGGTTGCTAGGGACGCTGCTATCGATATTATTTCTTTTATGTTGTGTAACTGTTTAATGGTGTTATCTTTATTGCTACCCCCTTCCCCGTCAATGTATAGCGTTGGTCCACAGCGCAAACATATTAGTTACTTTAACAAAATCCGCATCTAAAGATAGCCTACGTTATTTTCCCCTGTGCAATTCCAGTCTCACATCTCACATCACATCGTCATTAACAAATACCGGAAACAGACCGAAAACATTTAAAAAAAATTAAATAATACTTTATTCCGAGTGTGCTAGCTTTTCTCTTTGAAGGTCAACACATAACGGCATTGTAATACACGGTTCGGCTGCATTAAATATTACATATCTGCCGTAGTTCTGTATTTATAGAGCCTTGATGAGAAGACTTCTAGACAAACATGAGGAACTGAAAATGTGACGTGGATCATAAATATATCAGCCATTAAACAACATCTTACATTTCTTTTCACACAATACGTCTCCTTGCAGTATCAACACTAATTCGGCTGACTTTTATATTTGATCCAATTGGTAGATAGGCTGTATTTACACCATCAAGGTGCACAGCTGATATAAAGGGACACCTAGTGGTTAAAGCATGTTATTGAATTTCATTATCTTTATTATTAGATATGAATAGGATCCCTATAAAGTATATTCATTACTCGTTATTCTCTACTAATAGTTAACTAAAGACTGTATATAATGACTATTTTGCACATCCCTTTCAAGATTTCAAGATTTTCTAAGGTTTATTGACATATCATATAGGCCTACACAACTACGGTGTAGTTATGCATTGAATGAAAAACTTGGGTCGCAGGTTCCTCAATAATGCATTACAAGACATCTATGAATATTTGTGCATACCTCCAGCAATGTTAACTATGTTGAAGCACTTATTTTAACTGATATTATACATAATGTATTATACTCTTATAAGATGTATGTAGATATTTCATCTCCAGCCTTGTCAGGTATTGAACAATCAATAAATAAAGAACACAGATAGAGAACATGTTGCAAAACAGAATAGCCAGCATGTGTAGTTGTGGGGACGGGGTGGGGGAGGGGGGGACGCGGTGGACCCGTTCAAATCCAGTTTTGGACAGTCTGCCATGGTTCCATCACATTTCAAGTGCTGTTCGAGGCTCAGCGTAACCCTCGGAGCACACTCTCCAATCACAGAGCTTGAGGACTATCACGGGGTTTGTCAAACAGAGCACATGGTGTAGTCCAAACGATAGCTGGGGATTCTGGGTAGTATAGTGTCTTCTGCTATCCTTTACTCCGAAAAAATATTTGTTTCTCCGAATCGAAGGGGAAAAATACAAAAGCATTGCACACAATTTAAACCAATCAATGTTGTGTAATTAACAAGGATAATCTGGTGTTTTTTAGTCGATGAGTAGTGCAGATATCGCTGTAAAATCAATTGACAGTAAGGGGAGTACAATTCTCCGTTATCCAATGAGAATGGACGCTCACATTGCCTTTAAGGGCAGCCGACACAAACGAATGCCGTGCTTCCATGAGCATCATTACCAGTAGAAATACATTGCTTTTAAAATCGTGCTGTGCAACACGAAAAAAAAATCGGGAAAATCGTGTTGGTGAACACGAAATGGCATGAGACTGGGTTGTGTGTGATGCTAGGTGATGATTAAAAAAGGTGAAAATGGCCATCTGAGTTCCACCGGTCTTTTGGTTTAGTTCCAATATGGTGGAATTAACAAGCCGAGTGGTGGGCTTCACTTTAATCACACCTGCTAACTCACACCTGAGGCACTGCCAGCTCTGTGTCCAACTATCACACTGCTTTAGAGCTGGGAACATATTGGTTATACATGAAAGCACGATCAAGTTAAGCTATGCATTAAATCATTCTTGGCATGCAGGTTGTTATACCTGAACATATAGTCTACCACAGCACTGTGTGAGTGGACACTCCTTGTGTCCTCGTTATGTTCTGATTACTTTTACGTCAATCAGCTAGCTCTGTGATATGAACACAAATGCAAAAATACACAGCCTCCATTAAAACAATTAGGCGTATTTTCTTAATGTCTTTAAAGCTGACTTTGTGGATGCTGTGTGTAAGACTTTTTAGAGACACAAAGCTTTCATCTGACAGCGCTGACAAGGAAGCTTTTTATGCCACTAGAGACAGTGCAGCTCAGTCTGGAGCTGACAGCTGATGTTTAATATTTAATCCTCCACTCAGACATTGATATATATCTGTTCTGCGTAGCTTCTCAGCCTCAGAAGACTCCTCTAGTCATTACGCAGCTATAAAGGATTCAAACTTTCACTTAAAATGGTGGAGAGAGCTAAGTTACTAACTGGTAGTAGCTGTGTGATGAAAACACCACCTCTGTATCGCGTAAAGGTGTTGCATGTCAGCAGGTGTACTGGTCAGCTTGAGTGTGTGTGCACACACAGCAACAGATGGATGATGGTGATGTGTGTAGTGAATTTGGGGACACGTCAGTCAGCATTAAAATCTCCACTCCGCTTGTCTGGAGGAAGCTCCACCAGGAATCACATCCACTTAGTTCAAACACACCAACAGCTGAAAGACAGAAGGTCATGTGGAAGAAAAACAAGATGTTAGATGATGGGTAAGACTTCTGCTATCAAGGTTAGCAAGCCGACATATTTGACAAGCTGAGAGTAAGGATGTGTTTACTTAGATTTTTCGAAAGAAGCTATCTGAAATCTGCTTTATTTTACAATTGTACCTCTCTGAAAAGACCGGAAGCTGTGGGGTTCATAAAAACATGTTCTTACTCAATATCAAGCCACAATTATTGTTTTTATTTTAAATCGTATAATGTCGGACTTTTTTTTGCCGTCTGTGAGGAAAAGAAATGGGGCTCAGAGCCTCAGAATACTGAAATCTGTATTTTTTAAATCTTTTTTTCCTTCTAATTTGTTATTCTTTTATAAATAACACACTGTTATTTACTCACCAATAACACACAATTATCCTTGTTTTTATTTATTGGTTTAATTCTATAATATCGGGCTTTTTGGCGTCCGTCAGGAACTGAATTTCAAAATAAAGTCACCGGTTACAGACATAGGCGATACACACCCACTGAACTGATTACCCAAGATCCTCAGCTATGGTTGAAGCTCGGTGATTGGCTGTTTTAGCCGCAATGCACATTGGGATATGGTGTTAATGCGATATGAAATAACTATCAACAGAATTGCGTTGCCAGGCAAAAGCTTGGGGTGAAAACAGTATTTCCGGTCTCGAAGTTTGCATAGTAATCTGCAGTACTCATCAACTAAAAACATCAGTTTATCCTTGTTGATTCACAACATTTATTGGTTTAAATTGTGTACAATGCTTTTGTGTTTTCCCCATTCGATTCAGACAAACAAATAGTTTTTCGGAGTTTATGGCCGAAGACACTACACTACCCATAATCCTCAGCTATCGTTTGGGACTACAGTCCCTTTGCTTGACAAACCCCTTGATTAATCTTCAAGCCCTGTGATTGGACGTTGGAGTGGTAGTGTGCCAAGGTTACGCCGAGCGTCACACAACTCTATGAAATGGAATGAAACTACGGCAGACTATCCAAAACTGGACTCGAACGGGTCCAGCCCCGCCCCCTAACTACACAGAACTACACATTCTTATACTATCTACATACATCTTATAAGAGTATAATTCATATGTATAATATCAGTTAAAATAAGTGCTTCAACATAGTTAACATTGCAGGAAAGCAATATATTGGACGTTAAGTACTTTGTCAGGCTTAATATTTATCTGTAGATACCCCCAAAGCTTTTTTCTTATTTAAAAGAAGACCTTAACCTAAAGTATTCTTTAATGTTGAAATAAAGGTTAATTCGTTTTTCTGTTTTGCACCTCCTCCTATTAATATTTTTCTACATCCAGCACTAAACTGTATTATTGTACAGATTACTTACAGTATCTTCTTGATTTTTTATATTTTATATTTCTATCATTGACCTTCTACTTTCCCCCTATGAAACTCTTAATATTTTTTTAATCAAATATAACATATTCAACAAAAAATAATTCAATAACGTGCTTTAACCACTAGGCGGTGCGGGTTAAAAAACTGTCAAGTTTTAACACAACAAATTACACTTTTTATTATTAAGACACTTATGTATGTATAACATCTGAAGATGTGTAGTTTTATTCATGTTTCCACATAATATTACAGGATATTGCTATATTATTTGACATGTTTTACTTCTACACATTAATATCTTAGTTTAGTTTATTTATTTTTTTAGAGCGTGTAAAACTATAGAAAATACAAATGAAACAAAAGGTGATACAGACATGATACAGTACTATACAAATGAATGCATTTGTAAAACATCATACATAACATAACATCACGTCATTTAATGGTAAGCTATTGAAATTCTGAATCCATAGATGTGTCTCCCATCACCCAAACCCCTGACTATTCTCTCAACTCAGTATTTACATTCTTTAATTCAAAGAAAATCAATAATATCTTTAAAAACTACAAGTCCTTTTCTATCAGCTGTGCGCCGTTATGGTGTAAATATAACCTATCTACCAATTGGATCAAATATAAAAATCATCCGAATTTGTATTAATACTGCAAGGAGACGTATTGTGTGAAGAGAAATTGAAGATGTTTAATTGCTGATATAATTATGATCCATGCCCCTTTCACACCAACGCGGTTCCAGGGCCGGTTCGGAGCTAGAGCCTGAAATGCACCGGTGTTTCCTGTTCACACCGCAGCGGAGCCGCCTCTAAGCTCCGAAAACCGGTGCTTTTCAAGCACCAAAACATTGTCGGTCTAGAAGCAAGAACCGCATACGTCACGCTTACGTCAGAGGCGGGGGCAGGGGCGGGATCAACCTGAGCTATAACAGTTTATGGCGAGTACGGCAAATGAAAGTTGAAACAAGCAGTAGCGCTGAGCAAAGTGACTAGAACGCAAACACACACTTATTAAAAAAACCACACTTTATAAAGTCAGGCAACACTAACCAGGCTTCGTGTGATTCTGTTTATTTGTACCTCACTTTGACCATCCGTTCACTGTTATTGATCATTGTGGAGAGAGGCAGACGTTTTGTTTTGTATTATAGCAGCTATCGGATGGAATCAATACATGGGCTGCACAGGTTGTCATAACTCATGTCCGATTATCACAAGTAGAATCATAATGAAAAATACGCCGGTAAAATGTGCCGGCTTATGCCACAATAGGATAGCAACAAGTCGTCAAGATAGTCAGTTTAGCTTAGGTTGCTATGCTAACATCACCCATTTTATACCAGAGAAACTATCATAACAGCGTTGTGATGCCAAACAGCGGGAAGCACTGCAGCGGTCGGTAAATGCCACTGAAACATATTAATAAACAATGAACCACGTCACTCTGTAGAAAAGTACAAGGGTTGAGAAGTAGCTATTTAATTTAATCTGCGGCTTTGTATGATTAAAAGCAACACGATCATCGTCCTGACGCCATTGGGGAGAAAATCAGCGACGTAAACGGTGACGTCATGATGCAGCAGCGGCAGCACCAGTCGGGTTCAGGGCGGTGTGAACACAGAGCTAGAATGGGAACCGCGTTGGTGTGCAAGGGGCAGTATTCAGTTTCGGTGGCAGTTCTTCCAGTTTGTCCAAAGGTCTTCTAATCAGGGCTCTATAAATAAAGAACTACGGCAGATGTGTAATATTTAATGCAGCCGAACCGTGTATTACAATGCCGTTAAGTGATGACTTTCAAAGAGAAAAACAAGTACACTCGGAATAAAGTATTATTATTTTTTTTTTTTTTTATGTTTTCGGATTTCATATCGCATAAACACCATATCCTAACGTGCATTGCAGCTAAAACATCCAATCACCGAACTTCAACGATAGCTACGTCTGTTTCCGGTGACTTTATTTTGAAAATCAGTTCCCGACGGATGGCAAAAAAGCCCGATATTATAGAATTAAACAAATAACAACATGGATAATTGTGTGTTATTGTTTAGCAAATAACAGTGTGTTATTTAGAAAAGAATAACAAATTAGAAGGAAAAAAAGATTTAAAAAAAAAAACAGATTTCAGTATTCTGAGGCTCTGAGCCCCATTTATTTTCCTCACAGACGGCAACAAAAGTCTGAAATTATACGATTTAAAATAAAAACAATAATTGTGGCTTGATATTGAGTAAAAAAATGTTTTTATGAACCACACAGCTTCCGGTCTTCCAATACCCGATTTGACTATAACACGAAATGCCGTGAGACTGGGTTGTGCTCACACATACTGCTAACATGCTGATGTAATAATGCAAGTACCTTTACCATGTTCAACATTTGAGTTTTGCTTGTTAGCAAATGTTTAATTTGCTTATAAGCACTAAACACAAAGAGAAGAAGCTGATTGGAATGTCAGTAACCATGGTATTAGATTGCCTCAGAAACACCTAAATGATTAAAATTCCTCTTGAGTAAAACATGTCAACCACATAGTGCCAGACAAAAAGTCAGTGTATCTGAATCAGTGAACATTAACTTTTGACCTACTTGTCGAGAATCAACAAAGTCATTAGCATAGTCATTAGCATACATGCTCTGGACTACATGATTTTATAATTATTCAGCCATCTGTGTAACTCCAGAGAGAACAACACTACTGCTGCTAGCATCACTAACAAGGTAATTCAAGCACTGTTAAAATACCCATAGTGCTTTACAGCTTCTGTAAGTCATTCTTCAAAACCCGACTTCACAGCATTCTTTTATTTAATAATTGTCTTTATCTTCTTGCTGAAGTTTTATATCTGTAGCAATCTCTGATATTTGTCCTTGTTGTTGGACTGTTAGAGAGAGAAAAAAAGCGATAGCATTTGTATCCTTCAGAGGGCTCTTTTCCTCTTTGAAATGTGCTAGCCATATGTCTTATTAATACACAGAGTTAGTGAACAGTTGGCCAGACAGAGCTGATGGAGAGAAGGGAGGGAGTCTCAGCAGCTTTTTCTTATGTTGGAGTTGTTGACTGAGCAGATTCTTTAATTGGTTGAGCAAACCTGAAAAATCAAAAGAAAGAAGTATTAAATGTGACAATTGTGTTCCAGAAAAATGTTTAAAGTTTATTGCTTTTATTAAGGGCCGTTTTACAATTTGATTTTATGGAGGACACACCATTTAGAACTATGTAGCTGGAGAAAATTGGTCTCCTAACTCTTGTTGGCTGTCACAGGTTTCTCTATGCCCTGTTTCTTTGTGCGGTGCCAGTTTCCAGGTATCGATTCTGCAATTGTTCATTACATCAGATGCTCTCCTTCCACGTGGCTGTGCAATTGATTTCCTGTCTGACAGCTCTTTCCGTAAGTCTTACGTAACACAAAAACTGTGTCTCCATGTAAACAGTAAAGACATACCTTGATACTGGGCCTTGTACCCTAACTACATTTTAGTGCTGCTTTATGTTCAAATTGAAGCTGCAATGTCCAATATTTCTATATCTTCGTTTGACAGTCAAACATGTTCTCTATTGGTCTGACAAAGATAAGACTCTGGGGGCAACAACCAATATGTGCAAATAAAAACCATTAACAGAGTTAGAATTGAGAGACCATGTCTACGACTGGATGTATAACAGGATTATGTAGTTTATAGAGATCAAATAAAAAAAAAAATCATCAAAATACCAAAGCAAATGGGTTTCGAGATTACATTTCGGCCAACAAGCTTCGCCTCTTTTACTCTCCTTACGGACTGTTTACCTTTATGAAACAAATGCCCACTCAAATGTAATTGCTCAATATCACTGGCAATACAAGCGGAAACCAGAACACGTCTGATGCCAAATCAAAGGACTCTGTTCAATGATTGGCTGCAGGCTGCACGACGCAGCAGCTCTGGGGAGATTTAGGCATAAACCATGTGTGCCAATTCCAGCACCATTACAACATATATTTCCTCTTTACAGTCATGACAAATGTTTGCTAATTTTCAAATCTCTGAGACCACCAGATCACTGGAGATATATTTATTTTTGCATAAAACAGGCACATTTTCTGAATGTTCTTCGTACATTTTAAACTAAGTAATTTGAGTTGTCATTAGTTATATTTCATTCATCGTCGTACAGTAATGCATCCATTTTACCAGAACTATGTGTCACACTTTGCACAGTTTTAGTGTATTCTCTTGACCTACAGCAATATTTTTAGTTTAGTAAATGTATCTGTGTCATTTTGACAGCTTGATGAGACAACCAGAACATGGTTGAGGTGAAAGGTGTTGTTTGATCTGAACATCTTTCATTTTATGCAGAAATGAAGAATAAAATGTCATGTGCCATTAGATTTAAACTTATATCTTTGCCATAGCTTGGGACAGCTAACAGACAGCAACGATTGTAAATATGGAAAAATACATTTAGTTGTGAAAATAAGCGCAAATGCTTTGAAAATCAATTATAACTTATTCAAAATGATTCCTCACAACCAGAAGAAGAAAAAGCATTTGGTTTCATTGACAATAAATCGATCCAAAGTAGAGAATAAGGAGAGTAAAAAGGTTGCGTTCGGTGGGGATCTGTCAAAATGTGCATCTGAATCTGTGTGTATGTTCAATCTGTACTGAAAAGAACTAAATGTCTTTGTAATAATCAAAGATATGCGAATGGTTCTCATAACCCTACAGTGCATTAACTGGAGCAGGAGGAAGAAAAGACGAAGAAAGAAGAAGCTGAAAAGAAAAGGTTAATATATTATAGTGCGACTGAGGTGCATTTAGGTGTGTGAATGGAGAACAAAGGAGGACATTATGTGTCATTTAAAGCAGTGGCGCAGGGAGGGGGATGCAACAATTCAAATTCTATGAAATAAAAGATACAATGTAAGGGTCATATTTAAACTGTCTTGCAGTCTATATTGCTGCGAAGAAGAAGATGGGAGCACACAGAGAAAAACATGGTAAGATGGTGGGAAATAATGTCAAAAGTAAAAGAAAAAAAGGAATGAGGCGAAGGTGAGCCAGAATCACACTCAATAGGGCTTAGCTTGGTTGTTATAGCAACCCTGTCTGGGCAGAAGTGGAAAAAAGAGGGATAGAAAAAAAAGGTCTATTTTGTTCTCCTCGACAAACTGCTGTTGAAGCAGACTGTTTTCTCCCGTCTAAAGAAAAGGCCCTCTTGTTGTGAAAGGAAAAGCTGTTTTTTGGCAGGGTTCTTTCGGGAGAGAGACGACGCAGAAAACAGGTCTGTAAATAACTTCTCACCCACTGAGACGCTGCTGCCTGGCCACAGTGGGTCGGGGGATGTGAAGAGGCTTGAAGGTGGACCCTCCACTGTGGAGAGTGGACTGTGAAGGCCACATGCTGCCCTGATCAACTCAAAAGAGTGGTGCATTGCGGACGTTTGATATATGAGATTATCCAGCAGTAAAAATCTCCACATATTCACAAGACTTTTATAACAGTTGAAGCTTTAACGCAAGGTTGCATGACTTTGCGTCATCACTGCAAAGCTAAACGCGGCTAATGTTCGGCGTGATGTCGTTTAGTACTCTCATTAAGATCCAGATATTCACCAGTTGGGTATTTACTGACGTATTTTTGTTGTAGGTCAAAAGTTGAATATCTCTTCAGCTTGTGTTAACCACAGACCTTATTTCAGGCATCTAACCAAAAACTAATTCAAAAAAACGTTTGACTTCGAGACGAAAGTAAGTGCTAGGATACTTACTTATTTTCATATTTCAGACTGTTCCTTCACCACTTTATGGTTTCACATACACATCACATCATGGATGAGGTGACATCAGTTTAAAGGGGCCCTATTGTGCTAATTTTCAGGTTCATATCAGTATGTAGTGTCTCTACTGGGACATGTCTTCATGCTATAATGTTCAAAAAGCTCTTTATTTTTCACATACTGCCTGTGCTGCAGCACCTCTTTTCACCCTCTGTCTGAAACCAGAGCCCAGTCTGCTGTGATTGGTTAGCTGACCACCACTTATAAATGTCCCATCCCTTAGCCTATCACGTACAATGTGTTCGAACGCTAGCCAATAAAAGTGCAAGTGCTACACAATGATGGAAACTCCCTCTGGAGGGAAAAAAGGGATTTTAGCCATTCACATGAACACAAACGTATACAACACATTACAGGAAAGGAAAACCCCCGAAAAGCAGAAAAGGGCACCTTTAATAACTACTGTATATTGCCCCCTGGAACTAAAGGTTTTAATATAACATCTATAAACTAGAGACTAGAAACAAGAGGATGGGAATGAAACTTAATGCAAAAAAAAACAAAAACGTAACTCAATATTTCACAACATCTTTCATACTCATAGAACATTACATAACATCACATTATATCTCCGGCATGGTTTCATGACCTGTTGCTGATGTTTTTCCTTTCATATGTCAGACGCCTGCTGATTGGACGGGTTGAAGGCCACACAGTAGACTGTCATGCAGGCTGAGATCTGTGTGATTAACTCTGGACTATCAGATATACATGGGATTGTAACAAGTAACCTATCCCCTGCCATAACATCGGACGATAGAACGGCTTCTTTAGGAAATAATGTAAAGAATTTGGGATTATGATTGGATTTTGTTGAACAACCCAGTCGTACAATGACAATTATGGATTGTTGTATCCTTACAGTCAACTTACCAGTCACATGGATCCAATTACGATCCATGTTCCTGAACATCTGTCCAAAGAATGTGCTCAGTGAACTTCTTAGCAATCCATTAACCTTTAGATATTTCTTGCGAGAGATGTTGGCCTGATGGTGGTACTTCTGAAAAGGTCAGTGCTCGCAAATTGCTTTAGCTATCGTTTTATAGAGTAAAGGATTTTGAAAGTGTTTCTCATACTCGTATATAGCAACAAGTCAAGTTTGTCAAGTGGAACATTTTGTTTGACAAAATGTCACGATGGTTTCCCCCTAATTTCATTCCAATCTGACAGTAATTGTTGAGACATCTCTCGACAGAAGTGTTCCACAGAACAAATTAATGTAAAACCTGCACACACCACTTTGTACACTAGGGCTGCTCTATTATGGCAAAAATCATAATCACGATTATTTTGGTCAATAATTGATATCACGATTATGAAAAACGATTATTAAAAACGATTATCCATTTACTTTGAAAACATCCATTTATTGAAAAAAATATTTTTGTTTGAACTTGAAGTATAATTCAACTGAAAGACCTATACAAAATAAAAATAATAGTTTTATTTCGAATACGTTGTTTTCGTAATGGTTGCAAGCCAAAATCGTAATCGAGATTAAAATACGATTAATTGCACAGCCCTAACACTAACATAAATATTAAACATGTTCATGTCTCTTAGTAAGGAAAATACAATAATTTCTCCATGCATAGATTCAAAGTCAAGCACCAGACGAAGCATTAAATCAGAAGTGGACAGCACACGTATCGTTCCACCAGCAGCAGTGGCCTCATGAAGCCAAGTATAGCGGTGTAATGCAATGGTATTTGATTTCACAAGCTTACATAAGCATGCCAGAATGAAAGTGGATGGCGAGAACAGGGATCAAACAAGGAATGACAGATATGGGAGGATGGGATTATAGTGACAGAGAGGGTTAGGACAGAGACAGATGCTGCAGTGGAGAGAAGAAAGAGAGTTGAGATGCTGAGAGAAGGAGACACGAAGGTAGAAGAGTTTGGAAAAAGCATCAGAAGAAGCAGAGACAGAGAGACGAGCAGAGATTTAACAGATGAAAATGAAAAGACAAGAGCCGCAGACCCGGTGGAAATAATCCATTCTCTTACTGACTTGCTTTAAATGAGTCATACTCATTTGTAAAGCCAGAAATGTTTCAAATCCTAACTAAACTGCTCTAACTAATAATGGTATGCTAACAATGTATCAGTCTCTCTACAGTAAGCCTTTTTAGAATCTTTCAGCTCATTGTTTTAAATTCACAAATTGTAATTTCAGCCACTGATGAATACTGTGAATCTCTGATAAAAAGTACTTTAAAGGTCCCCTATTATGCTGTTTTTCATCCATATATTATAGGTCTCAGATATACACGCCCCTCTGAGAGAGATTTGGTTACAAAGAACACAATGGTGCTCTAGGAGAAGATTCAGGTGATCAGGTGAGGGTTACCTTGGTTGCTGATTGGCTAATGGTTACACAAGCCAAAACATTGTTATGACATCATCAAGTGTCCAAAATCTGATCAGCTCATTTTCAGACAGGTTTTTATAGAAATGGATCAGGACAAAAAGAGAGAGAATCTTTGTTCCTGAAACTTTCAGTCTCTTTCCACAGAGGGGACACATGTTGATGTAGAAGAGACATGAAGAAGAGGGGACACATGCTGATGTAGAAGAGACATGAAGAAGAGGGGACACATGTTGATGTAGAAGAGACATGAAGAAGAGGGGACACATGTTGATGTAAGAGACATGAAGAAGAGGGGACACATGTTGATGTAGAAGAGACATGAAGAAGACGGGACACATGGTGATGTAGAAGAGACATGAAGAAGAGGGGACACATGCTGATGTAGAAGAGACATGAAGAAGAGGGGACACATGTTGATGTAGAAGAGACATGAAGAAGAGGGGACACATGGTGATGTAGAAGAGACATGAAGAAGAGGGGACACATGTTGATGTAGAAGAGACCTGAAGAAGAGGGGACACATGTTGATGTAGAAGAGGGGACACATGGTGATGGAGAAGAGACATGAAGAAGAGGGGACACATGTTGATGTAGAAGAGACATGAAGAAGAGGGGACACATGTTGATGTAGAAGAGACATGAAGAAGAGGGGACACATGTTGATGTGGAAGAGACATGAAGAAGAGGGAACACATGATGTAGAAGAGACATGAAGAAGAGGGGATTGTAGTTCATTTAACTTGTTTGTTTGCATTTTTGTTTATTTTAATCCGTTTTGTTTGATTCTCAAAAGAGAACAAAGATGTAAGCAATTGGTGTTTTATACAATTGTATGTTATGACATCATAACTGCAATAGATATATGTTGTTTTAAAATGCCTATTGTCTACTGTATATTGTAAATGATGACTATTGTTATAGATGGGGTTATTAAGCCTACATTATTTTTGTGTGACTGTACCTGCAGTTCCTGTTATGAACCGAGACAAAGGACGCAGGACCCAAAAGCAGGATTCGGAGACAGTTGTCCAAAAATAGAATGTTCTTTAATCACAAAAACTAAATCATACTTTCAAAAAATAGAAAGTAGTTACAAAGCCAAAAGAAAGTTGTACAGGAACACAAAAACTCACTTGGCAAAAAGTCTAAATCACAAGGTACGTATCAGGAGTCAAAAGGCCTAGGTGCTCACGACATGAAACATAACGAACTGACAAAGGGCTATACACCAGGGCTATATATATATATATATATATATATATATATATATATATATATATATAGCCCTGGTGTTTCTTTGAGGGGGATGGGCACAGGTGAAAACAATCAGGGCAGGGCCAAGCAATCTCACGGGTGGGAAACACACAAAGGCAGGAAATGTGGGATCTGGAATGACAGGAAAGATTACTTTCAAAATAAAAACAGGAAGGGACAAGATCAAAACACAAAACTAGAGTAAAAACATACACACACCACCCCCCCCAGTCTCTTAAATCCAGTCTTCCATTCGTCCCCCTCTCTGATTCTCACCAAATGATAAGCATTCCTTAAATCCAGTTTGGTGAAAATGTTGGCATCTTGCAAAAGTTCAAAGGCGGAACAGATGAGTGGGAGAGGGTACCTGTTTTTGATGGTGATTGCGTTCAGAGGGCTGTAGTCTATACAGGGCCGGAGTGATCCATCCTTTTTGTCTACGAAAAAGAAGCCCGCTCCCGCCGGTGACGAGGAAGGGCGAATGAGTCCGGCCTGCAAGGAGGTCTCAATACAATTGTTCATGGCCTCCCTTTCGGGTCCGGAAAGAAAGTAGAGGTGACCCTTGGGAATTGGGGAGCCAGGTACCAAGTTTATTGCACAGTCATTAGGCCTATGTGGTGTCAGGGCAGTGGCTCGGGCTTTACTAAAAACCTCCTTTAGGTCCCAATAGCAACTGGGCACCTTGGACTTGTCAGGGAAATCTTGCTCCTGTACTTGGATAGCCTCAGTCATTTCTGTACATGCAATCTGAACAACAGCTTGGGTCTCAATCCTTCTAGCATGGGGAGTGTTGTCACCAGTCTTATTGTCTCTCAAACAGAAATGCTTGCAGTCCTCTCCCCATCCCTTAACTCTCCCAGATCTCCAGTCTATGTGTGGGTTGTGCTTGACTGACCATGGGTAACCAAGAATAAGTTGATGCTGAGCAGAGTCAAATAAATCGAAAGCCATGTGTTCAGTATGTGTTGCATTTACGGTTACTTCAATGGGCATAGTACAGTGGGTAACGGTAAACAATAACCGACCATCCAGAGCAGAGGCCTTTAACGGTTGCGTCAAAGGAATTACCCCACAGTTCCACTACTTGGCCAACCCCCAATCCATTAAACTTTCATCTGCACCAGAGTCTATGAGAACCCCCTGAGTTAAAACATGTCTGTCTACTTTTACTTGTACCTGTGTCAACGTACGAGGATGGAATCCAGATAACAGTCGGCTCACCAGGGTCCTCCTCGTCCCTGATGAGCCCGATCTTTTGCTGTACATGAAGCCAGGAGGTGCCCCTGCTCCCCACAGTAAAAACACCTGCCCTCCTGAATGCGCCGAAGACGTTCCTCCGGAGTCATCTTAGCCCGACCCAACTGCATGGGCTCCTCTGAGACTCTAGGGAGCATTCTTCTCTCAGGAGGAGTATCGGCAGGAGGTCTCCAGGCGGGACGACGGCTTGGTGTGTCCCCTTGGTGTCGAGGCAGACGTGCCACACTCTTGAACCTTTCTTTTTGTCTTTCGGCCAGTCTATTGTCTATTCGAACTGCCAGTGCAATGACAGAATCCAAGTCTTCTGGGAGGTCCAAAGGTATTAACTGGTCTTTAATGGAATCCGAAGGACCAGACAAAAAGGCGTCGAGCAGTGCGGAAGAATTCCAGCCACTATCTGTTGCAAGGGTCCTGAACTCAATGGCATAGTCCGATACTCTGCGCTGGCTCTGCTTAATCTGCATCAGTGCTCTGGCTGCCTCCCTTCCAGGAGCCGTGCGATTAAACACCTTGGTGAGAGTGTCTGTAAATACATCCAGAGAATTACAGGTAGGTGAATCTCTCGCCATATCACACTACACTGTGCTTATCTTATCTTTCTTACAGTGCAGACGCTTTTCTGCTTGCTCCTGCCTCTGCTTACTTTTTATGCTGATTTTCCTATTCTTATTTTCTGAAAACTTCGAGCAGCGACTCCTGGACATTAACTTATCACTGGGACAGTTCATCTTCGTAAATAGACGGAGGGTTTCAGCCATATTTCAACATTTTTACGACGACTTCAGTCTTACAGTAGCGTGGCCTAGCAACAGCTAAAGCCTGGTAGGCTACTGCATGCTAGTTGGTAGCAAAATGCCTCCGTTCTCTACAGATGACTTCCACAAACTTATACAGAAGATCGATGTGTTGGAAATGAAAATGCAACGGTTGGAAGTTAACGTGGAAGTGAATGGACTATGTTGTGGGAATGACACCACTTTACCAGTGTTGCAAAATAATGAAGAAGGGTATGCTAACTCACAGCTAGTTAGCAGCTACAAGAATTCCAAGGAACAGGAGGGTTGTGTACTGGGTAATAAATCTACAAGTGGTAGTCCTCCCTGGAACTCTCTGGGTGCAAAGCCGAAGAGTAAATCATTTCCATGGGATTTGGGAGGACAGATAACAGGCAGAGCCCAGCGCTCTGAAATCTGTGATGCGACCGGCTGGCCTGCATTGTTATCACCCAGGAAGAGCGCCTCTTCAACCCCAGTTCCTACTAGGAAGCCGCAGTGGACAGCTGCTAAAGGGAGAATTACAAACAATCCTCCTAAACCACCAAGTGTGCCAATCCAGAACAGATACAGATAATTGGATGAGCATTTAAGTTTTCGCTTAATTTCACTGTAAATTGCATGAAATTATGAGCTGTTTTGTTTTAATTTTGTTGTATGTATGTTTATGTATGTTTTGAGTGTGTGAGGACCCCAGGAAGAATAGCCAATGCTCATGCTAGTGCTAATGGGGATCCTAATAAAGACATAAAGACATACGCTCCGCTGACCGAGAACCGGAGATCTCTTTCTGATGACCTGGATAACCTGTCGTCTTCACACAGCAGGGTAAGGACCAATAGCTACTCCAAAAGTAAAAGGCTGGAGGGAAAGCTAACGACTGGGCCTGAAACTCTGATTGTGGGTGACTCTGCTGTAAGAGATGTAAAAGGTCTGTGTAATAAGAACACCAAAGTACTCTGTTTTCCCAAGGATGTGGTCTCTGACTTGGCTGAGAAGATCCTGCATATTGGGGCTGAACATCCAACTGTGAAGAATGTGGTACTACACATTGGAACAAATGATGTTGTGAAACAAGAGCCAGAAGTGCTGAAAGAAGACTTTAAATGTTTGTTGGAAACTGTCAGCTCTCTAAATGCGGAGGTGTTCATCAGTGGCCCTCTACCGCCAGTCAGAAGAGGAGTGAAGAGATTCAGCAGATTGTTTGCACTGAACATCTGGCTTTCCAATGCCTGTACTGACCATTCAGTCCATTTTGACAATTTTAACTTTTTCTGGGATCGCAGACATCTTTTCAAGGCAAATGGAGTTTGCCTGAACAAGTCAGGAGTGAAATTGTTTATCTCTAACATTTTCAACTGCCTGCGTCATCAATCTGTTCCCTCTGCCAAGGACAAGCGGCAAGAGGAATCAAAACAGGAGAAAGACACAACACATCGCGCAGAAAACCCTGAAGAATTATCACTGCACCCGCCTGAGGAATGTTCTGATTATGGGAGACACATGGAGGAGTCTCCACTGCCCGTCACCCCCCCCCCCCCCCTGAACACATGAAGGCGATACAGAGGGTTGGCACCGATTCCTTCCTGGAGTCCAAAGACCAAACTAAGGCGATACGCAGGGTTGGCAGCATGTCCTTTACACCCGCTCCTCAACGACGCCCACCAAAATCACCGCGGAGACGCGCACCATCTCCCCCGTCTTCATCACCATGCCTACGTCAACCACCTCCCCCCCCTGGCAGCATGTCTTCTACCCCCGCACCATCTCCCCCGTCTCCATCACCATGCCTACGTCAACCACCGCCCCTCCCTTCAAGAAAGCATCTGCAGTCTCCGAAGCCTGATAAGGATGTGTGTGTGTACAAAATGCAATGTGATGGGTCCAGGCTCAAGGGCGTATGGCACTCTCAACTCTTTCCAGGACATGCAGGGGCCCTGCCTGCCTATAGCTTTGCCGATATCTGTGTTGATAGGTAATAGATTAATAGCGGTGAATCATCTTAGATACAGGAAGCGCTCAAACGTTTGTGTGAGTTTATCTAATTTAGCAGTGATTCCATGTCAGCCACAGCTTGTTACAAAAAATATGACTGATAGTGTGTTTAACAAACTTAAACTAGCTTTATTAAATGTCAGGTCTTTGGCAGGAAAAACATTTTTAAATCAATGATTTTATCACTGAGTACAATCTCGATTTTATGTTAACAGTTCCTAAATATCTATAGACCACCCAAATACTGTGCAAGCTTTTATGATGACTTTACTGAACTGCTGTCTATAGTGTGTATTGACTTTGACCGTTTAATCATTGTTGGTGATTTTAACATCCATGTTGACAACCCTCAGGACAGAGGGGCAAAAGAACTGTTTTGTGTTCTTGATAGCTATGGTCTGACTCAGCATGTGACGGAGCCCACGCACAATAAGGGGCACACTCTGGACTTAATTATCTTAAAGGGTCTGAATATCTCTGAGGTTGTGGTGACTGATGTTGCGCTCTCTGATCATTCCTGTGTTTTCTTTGAGAGCTCTATTTCTGTTCACAAAAATGTTCAAAAAGAGGTAACCACAAAGCGATATTTAACTGAAAATACTAGGGAAATGTTTACTCAGAATTTTTCTTCCACACTTGCCCCTGCTAACATCTCAGTAAATGAGCTAGTAGATCATTTTAATTCAAAAATTAAAAATATTATAGATGCCATTGCTCCAACTAAGGTAAAGGAAGTGTCTGGCAAGAAAATATCTCCATGGAGAAATGCCATGACCGTGAAAACAGAAAAAAGAGAGTGTCGAAAAGCTGAACGTAGGTGGCGAAAAACAAATCTCCAGGTTCACTTTGAAATCTATAAAGAAAGACTTGGCCTTTATAATTTGGAATTGAAAAACACACGACAGTCGTTCTTCTCTGACATCATTACCAAAAACAAAAACAACGCACGTGCCTTGTTTGCTACCGTCGACAGACTAACTAACCCCCCGGTGTCAGTAGCCTCTGAATTTCTATCCACCAGGGCGTGCAATGATTTTGCCTCCTTTTTCACTGACAAAATTCAGAAAATCAGACAAGCAGTCAGTGCCTCTGCATCAGGAACAGCAAATGTGTTGTCTCTGTGTCCACTTAACATCAATTCAAACACCATGACACAATTCCATCAGATTAATGATAAAAACCTAGAGGACATTATACAACTCCTGAAATCCTGCTGCCTTGATATTATTCCAACGGGATTTTTCAAAGATGTTTTGCCTTGCATGGCCTCAGATCTACTTCACATAGTAAACAAATCTCTTCACTCAGGTATTTTTCCACAGGCCCTGAAAACTGCAGTCATTAAACCGCTCTTAAAGAATAATCTAGATGCTACAGTAATGAACAATTATAGGCCCATATCAAACCTCCCATTTCTAGGTAAAATCATTGAAAAAGTTGTTTTTCAACAGTTGAGTACTTTTTTGCATTTAAATAACTGTTTAGATGTGTTCCAGTCAGGCTTTCGTCCAAACCACAGCACTGAGACTGCTCTTGTAAAGGTCTTTAATGACATCCACTTAAACACAGACAGTGGCAGAACTTCAGTGTTAGTATTATTAGATCTCAGTGCTGCGTTTGACACTGTTGACCACAGCATATTACTAGACCGACTGGAAAACTGGGTGGGACTTTCGGAAACAGTCCTAAATTGGTTTGAATCCTACTTAAAGGACAGAAACAACTTTGTTTCTATAGGTAAATACACATCTGAGTTGACAAATATGACATGTGGGGTTCCTCAAGGCTCCATCTTGGGCCTCTTCTCTTTAACATCTACATGCTACCACTGGCTCAGATAATGAAAAACAACAAAATAAGTTACCATAGCTATGCAGATGACACACAAATTTACGTAACAGTTTCACCAGGAGACTATGCTCCAATTCAAACACTGAGTAAGTGCATTGAACAAATCAATGACTGGATGTGTCAGAACTTTCTCCAATTAAACAAAGATAAAACTGAGGTAATGGTTTTTGGAGCCAAGGCAGAACGTATAAAAGTTAGCGCTGAGCTTCAGTCTGCAATTTTCAAAACAACAGATAAAGCCAGAAATCTAGGTGTAGTCATGGACTCTGACCTGAGTTTCAACAGTCACATTAAAACAGTTACTAAATCAGCCTACTATCACCTAAAGAACATATCTAGGATTAAAAGACTAATGTCACAGCAGGATTTGGAAAAACTTGTCCATGCTTTTATCTTCAGTAGACTCGACTACTGCAATGGTGTCTTCACAGGTCTCACTAAAAAATCTATTAGGAAGCTGCAGCTGATTCAGAACGCCGCTGCTCGAGTCCTCACTAACACTAAGAAAGTGGATCACATCACTCCTGTTCTGAAGTCTTTACACTGGCTTCCTGTGTGTCAAAGAATAGATTTCAAAATACTGCTGCTGGTTTATAAAGCTTTGAATGGTTTAGGCCCAAAATACATTTCTGACCTCCTGCTAAATTATGAACCATCCAGATCTCTCAGGTCTTCAGGGACTGGTCAGCTTTCTGTCCCCAGAGTCAGAACTAAACATGGTAAAGCAGCGTTCAGTTATTATGCTCCAAATATCTGGAACAAACTCCCAGAAACCTGCAGATCCGCTGCAACTCTGACTACTTTTAAATCCAGGCTGAAGACTTTTCTTTTTGTCGCTGCTTTTAATTGAACTATTCATATCTTAGACTGCACTGTAACTTTTATCACTGTAACTTTTATCCATGTATTTTTTCTTTTAATGTTTATCCATGTATTTCTTCTTTTAATAGTTTATTTTATTAGCTTTTCTTTTTAATGACTGATTTTAAATGCCATTTTCTTAATGTCTTTCATTTTTTGTAAAGCACTTTGAATTGCCTTGTGTTGAAAAGTGCTATATAAATAAACTTGCCTTGCCCATTCGGACGTAGCCCAGGCCGCTGTTCTCCCCGTTAAGTGGCTCACCATGAAGGCCACTTTAGAGTGATCAGTGGGGAATGCAGCAGGGTTATATTTATAATGGAGATCACAATGAACAATGAAAGGGCGGCAGTCACCGGAATCTCCGGAGAATCGCTCTGGAGATGCCAGACGAGGCGGTGGAGCATGGTCAGCTGGAACAATTGGTGTGTGAGAAACAGCATGGGTGCTGAGGGGATGAACCAGCTTCCAGGTGAGCGAGGACATGGTGCAGCTGTTCGGCAAGGTGATTCACCTGAGTATTGACGGCGGCTTGAACATTTTCCTGACGGCTGGTGTAGTCTTGTTCCTTGAGCTCGCAGAGCTATCTTCACTGTCTCTGAATGCGCTGGGTCCATATTTTGGTCAGTTCGTACTGTTATGAACCGGGACACAGGACCCAAAAGCAGGATTCGGAGACAGTTATCCAAAAATAGAATGTTCTTTAATCACAAAAACTAAATCGTACTTTCAAAAAATAGAAAGTAGTTAAAAAGCCAAAAACAAAGTTGATCAGGAACACAAAAACTCACTTGGCAAAAGGTCTAAATCACAAGGTACGTATCAGGAGTCAAAAGGCCTAGGTGCTCACGACATGAAACATAACGAACTGACAACGGAACAACGAAACACCAGGGCTATATAGGTGAGGGGGATGGGCACAGGTGAAAACAATCAGGGCAGGGCCAAGCAATCTCACGGGCAGGAAACACACAAAGGCAGGAAATGTGGGATCTGGAATGACAGGAAAGATTACTTTCAAAATAAAAACAGGAAGTGACAAGATCAAAACACAAAACTAGAGTAAAAACATTACTAAACCTAACATATCTGTCGAGTCACAACAATTCCTCCCTGACTTCCATCACTTTCTCTCTCTCTCTGCCTGTCCTGTCTCTTCCTTACCAACACTGAGCTTCGACTGACGTAGTCTTTTCATTATATCTGAGTCAGTGTAAAAAGAAATCAATACAATGTTATATCGTTATATGTTTTACTCAAATTGAAATGAAAGAAAAACATTACAACGTTTGTTAAAATGTAATCCTTCTGACATTGGATGAATGTAATTAACTGAAGCTCTCTAGCTAGTTTATTCACACAATTTAAACCAAAGTATAGCCTATAGCTGTGTGATGCCCCTGTGGGTTGTAATGGAATATTTGAATGTATTCATGTTAGCTCCAAATGAATAAGCTTAAAAATGAGAATGATTTGGGTTAAAACTGTGAGCTGGAATTTGGGCAAGCACATGTGACTTTAGAGAGACCATATGGACTTTTTAGGACAAAGGATCTTCGGGGGAAGGTGGCCGCATGTCTTGACTTGCACTGTATGCAAATGCTCTCGCCACCTGTGAGTGGGGGAACTAAGATTTGGGGTGTTGAGGATATTTGGGCTGCCAATCAAAGTGGAGGGATCAGAGACCCCTCCCATTGCTTCAGCATAAATACAAGAGACGCAGCTGTGTTCAGCCTCTTTCTGCTGGCCGGCTGACGTGATCACCAGGTAATTGGGTTCCCATGTGTGTTGTGTTGTATGTGTGTTGTGTTGTATGTATATTGTATTTGTATGTGTATTGTATTGAATGTAATGATTTCTGGTGCATTGTAATATTGCCATTAAAGTAGAGTACGGTTGACTTGGTGGCACTGAATTCCTTCCATATAAATGGCTCTAGAAGGACGCGGAGATATTTGAAACGTGGAGCGTAAATCCATTATAATATCTAACAGGGTGCATCAGTAGAGAGGAGGTGGCTGTGGTGATTGGTGTTTGCATTGATTGCAGTAACTCAGGGCACCTGGGTCTGGTGTCCTGCAGCTATTTTAGAGCCTCTCTGCTCCTCTCTGTGCTCTCTCTGCTTTCCCGTACAGGGCCCCGGTTTTGTTGAGTATATGTTGTGGTTACTCTATTTGCTTTACTTTGTGCACTTCAACACTCTCACACCTACATATTCATACAACCCTCACCCTGCATTTATACTACTGATACCACTGACGTCCACACCTCATGCCTTACTTATTGTTGCACTTCAATTAGTTTGGCTAATTTCAATTGTTTCCTTTAAATAAACATATTTTGATAACCGTTGACATGGTGTGTCTCCTCTTTGTTGTGGCCTTTTGAGCCAGGTCATAACAAGCTGCAATACAAGTTAGTGTGCATGTTGTCGGACGTCCACTGACTAACGTAGAGCGTTCACACAGGATCTGCGGGTCCTATGATGTCCTGTGAGGAGCAGAAACACAAGAAGTCCGCTGGACTCAGATCTCTAGATACTTCATCACTCCTCCGCTGCTCCGATACAAGTCCGAGCTGCGGTGGTTTGTTGATACCATAGACTGGTTGATACATGTCGTCTTCTTCTGTTTGCTTTAACGAGGCTACGTAGTTATGCAGCGCCCCCCATCGGCAATAAATGGAAGTACTACAAAGAACCCCATTTAGTGCAATTATTTCACAAGTTTTGTTATATACACAGCTCGGAAAAAATGTCCGAGGTCCGGACCTCGGTGACCTCAATGGTGGATACGGCCCTGGGGACACATGTTGATGTAGAAAAGACATGAAGAAGAGGGGACACATGTTGATGTAGAAGAGAAATGAAGAACAGGATTTTGCATAATAGGTGACCTTTTACGCTATAACCCTCAGACGGTGTGTGTGTGTGTGTGTGTGTGCGTGTGTGTGTGTTTACAACCTAATTAATAACCTAATTATAGACCCTTTATGAATCCTTTATAAGGGTAGTCTTATTGTAGAGTGGTACCCAATTATTTTACAAGCACCGTAATATAAAATAAATCAGTTTCTCAGTTTACCTCGTATGACCTGGAAACCAAGAAGAAAACAAAAAACAAAACTGTATTTAGTTAATGATCCTACACCATAATGATAAATGACCTTAACTGCTGTAAACACAGTTTGTGATGAGTGGTACCTGACACATGTGCATACATTCATCTTGTACAACAGCGAGGAAACTATACTCATAGGATCGTATTATAACACACCCTGCAGTTTCACTCAGCTCTACAAAGCGTTTTAGAATCTTACAGTTCATTGTTTTGGTTTAATGACCCACAGCTTTACTGTTTTGGTTCAGCCTCACATCTGCCTTGTTTGTCATTTTCACAGCAGACAGCTATTTAAATAAAAACTGTAAACAGCTAGCGATAAGTACTTAACACGAGTTAAGCAGCTGGAGAGCCATTTAGCATCCAAAAATCCATCCATGTTTACATCGAAATCTTAATGTTGGATATTTAAGAAGGCATTGGATGCATTAGCAAAGCTCTCAGTTTGATTTGAGTCTTATCTTCTTTAAAGCTATGTGCACCATTGTGATTTGCAGCTCATTTTACTTTGGCCAACTGACAAGAGGAGCTTTACTTTTAATATCTGTACTGTAATGTGGATAATGTCCTTTGGTGGATTTTCCCTTAGTGAGTGGTGGCTTTGACACTATGGCGTCACACACACAAACACACTTCATCAGTTGCTGGGAGTAATTGTTAGTGGTCTCTGGGCTTTGTCTCTTCAAGGGTGTCAGATAAAAGCACAGAATGTGCTGCCAGAGAGAGGAGAGACAACAGAGGGGGCAAATGAGGTGAGACAGAGAGGAAAGGGAGGAGATACTGTATAGAGGTGTGTGTGTTGATGCACTGTGGAGGTGTTGCAAGCCCTGACAATATGTGGGTCAGTTAAATTATCACCTCCATCCATTTAAAACTTTACATTAATTAGGAAATTAATGTTAAAGGGGACCTATCATGCAAAATGCCCTTTTTGATGTCTTTTATACATAGACATGTGTCCCCAGTGTGTCAGGGAACTCACGCACTGTCAGAAAATAAAATCCTCTCAAGAGAAAAACGGGGGTACAACGGACCTTTTTTGCCTCCGATATGACGTAATATCGGCAATGCGGACCCACGGCACTATGAGAAAGTTGCTATCAGAAACAATGCCCGACTGTTTTGGACGTAATATGGTCTTTGTTTACATTAGCATCGCTAACACTCAGAGCTAACCTATACTGAGAATATGTATAAAAAAGCCGGATATAAAAAGGAAGTCACCTTGTGAAACACCCGCGAGAGAAAAAGCATTTGAGCTCCATACTGTTTCAGAAATAACAACCTTGATGTGGTTTGGAACATGATATGGCGTTTCATCACGGCAGTCTCTGCTGGTAGAAACCTCCCAGATGAGTAGGCATAAGCTCCGCCCCCTCTTTTTTTTTTTTAAAGCTTTATACCCAGAACCAGCACTTTCGTAACAGGGGTAAAATAGAGGGATATGAGGCATGGCTAGAACGTGTGATCTGTTTGGTATTTTGAGCAAAACACTTCATAGACATGTTTTTATATATTTGTATATATCTGAGACCTATGCTATTGCCTAAAAATAGCATTATAGGTGACAACCTCAGTAAGATGTAGTGTCTAAAGTGTGTGTGTGTGTGTGTGTGTGTGTGTGTGTCTACTGTAGCACTGTTATTTTACTGACACTGTCTGAACCCACTCCTCATGTGTGTTTAAGTATCGTAGTGTACCTGTGTCCTGTGTGTGTGTGTGTGTGTGTGTGTGTGTGTGTGTGTGTGTGTGTGTGTGTGTGCCTCAGTCCTCTTATTATCTTTGTGGCAGGCGAAGCTCCACTTCAAACAGCGTTATCTCGGTCAGGAAGCATATATGTCCACTCTTCTGTCACTATTTTGAGTGTGTCTTTGTTATCTGGTGAAGTAGAGCAGACCATCGCTGAACTGTGTTTTTGTTAATACCTTGAACTTGGATTTAGCATCTTATGTATATATTTTGAAATGTAGCAGAGAGTGAAGGTTTTTGTGTATGTATAGTGTAACGTTTATTGATGCTGCAAACAGAGAAAATACATTCTTGATATTTCCTGCATAAGTGCTTCCTTTTTCTGTGGACTAGAGTCATGTCAGGATGCATGACATCAACTGTGCTCTTTAACTCCCTGTAGCCACCTGCAGGTCCTGATACACTGGATATTTGTTTAAAGCCATTATAAGAATTTAAACACATTTGTATTAGTGAGTAACTGTCTTTCTCGTGCACTTGCACAAGAACAAAATGCACACCCAAGTGAATGTCAAAGTTGTCCACATTATTCCAGTGACCTACAGGTGGCGCTAGTGCCCCAAAAAACACAGCAATGCATTAGCAAAGGAGGAAAGAGGAAGATCACTAGCATGTTAGATGTTAGCAAAGCAGGATTTAAAATGCTAATGTCAAAGGATTTAAATGGTAATAGGACTTCAAAGATACACTTCAGAGTAAATTGTTCACCAGAAAACTCGACAGAGCACCTTTTATTTTGAAAATGATTGACCTTTTTAATACAGAAGCATTGCTGGGTGTCAGGGCTGCCCCTCCCTACACGCAGATCACGCAGACTGCGTGGGGCCTCATCTTGCGGAGGGGGCCTCATCTTATGAGCAAATGCGGCGCAATCCATCTTATGTGCAAATGCAGCACATTTATGCGCTCTGCAGTTACCCCACTGCGAGGAACCGGCGCTAACAGTTTACAAGCGTGCTCGACCCCCCATTAGGTGGCTAATGATTAGCATGATGAAGTTTAGTAGTCTCATTTGGTCACTTGTTGGCAACTGCCGTTTTTAAGAAACATAGAAGCTTCAGACAGACAGAAGGGTACGGAAAATGCCTGAATCCTAAGTCATATCTGGGACTCATCCCTGCACCACTCAATACATTCCAACCCAGTCTCACGGCATTTCGTGTTATAGTCACGACATTTAATCTATTGATTCGTGTTCACCAACACGATTTTCCCCTTTTGTTTGTGTCACACAGAACGATTTTAAAAGCAATGTATTTCTATTGGTAGTATGTTTCGTGCCTGCACCACGTCTTTTTGTCAGGTTGGGTCTTGGAAGACCGGAAGCTGTGTGGTTCATAAAAACATTTTCTTACACAATATCAGGGGTGTACACAGTTTAATACTGGCAACTTCTAATTGTGGGAAAAACGTCTTTTAAAACTACAATTCCCGGTAGAGACGTGCCCAGTGCTTGAATTGAAATTAAAAAGGTGCCAGTACTCTAAATCAGCAACTGTTTCAAGTCAATTTTATTTATACAGCCCAAAAACAAGAATTTGGCTCAAAGGTCTTTACAATCTGTACAGTATACGACTTCCTCTATCCTTATCCTCATATATTTGATTAAAAACTTTAACAGACAAGGAAAAGTTTTTTTTTAAAAACAGAATATTTACTGTAATATTCAGAAATTGCATGTTTTTCCACGACTAATCAGGGAGGTGTCCGGGGCTCTCATAGAGAACATGACGTAGCCTATACATATGCCTGCATCAGGTCATATAGTATATCCTATAATGCTGGTGGGTTTGTCTCTTTACTGTATATTTTAGAAAGGCTCACTGTACTTAAAAAAAAGTATGAAAGGCAGTGGAGATGGCTAAAGCCTGACTCCTACTGGCGGCTGTTTAAATGACTCCTCGTCCCTGAGTACACTCATGCATCTTTCAGCAGGGAAGGAGAGAGGGAATCAAAGGAGCTGTCAGGGAGGACACACACGCCATGAGACCCTGTACGCAGTAAGAAGTAACTGTACGCAGATGGGTAAAAATCAGTCCCGGTACCGATGAGTACCGGCCCAATTCAAGCACTGGACGTGCCATAGTTGTTGCGAAACACAATAGCCAGCATGTGTAGTTTTTTTGGGGCGGGGGGGTTTGGATAGTCTGCCGTGGTTTCATTCCATTTCATAGAGCTGTTTGACGCTCGGCGTCTTACTGATTAATCACAGGGTTTGTCAAGAAAAGGGACTGTAGTCCCGAACGATAGCTGAGGATTATGCGTAGTGGAGTGTCTTCGGCCATAAACTCCGAAAAACTATTTGTTTCTCCGAATCGAAAGGGGAAAACACAAAAGCATTGTACACAATTTAAACCAATCAATGTTGTGTAATTAACAAGGACAAACTGATGATTTTAGTTGATGAGTACTGCAGATTACTATGCAAACTTAAATAATGTTTTCACTCCAAGCTGTTGCATAGCAACGCAATTCTGTTGAAAGTTATTTCATATCGCATAAACACCATAACCCAACGTGCATTGCTGCTAAAACATCCAATCACCGAGCTTCAACCATAGCTGAGGATTTTGAGTAATCAGTTCAGTGGCTGTGTATCGCCTATGTCCATAACCGGTGACTTTATTTTGAAATTCTGTTCCTGACGGACGGCAAAAAAGCCCGATATTATAGAATTAAACAAATAAATAACAACAAGGATAATTGTGTGTTATCGGTGAGTAAATAACAGTGTGTAATTTAGAAAAGAATAACAAATTAGATGGAAAAAAAGATTTAAAAAAATACAGATTTCAGTATTCTGAGGCTCTGAGCCCCATTTCTTTTCCTCACGGACGACAAAAAAAGTCTGACATTATATGATTTAAAATAAAAACAATAATCGTGGCTTGATATTGAGTAAGAAAATGTTTTTATGAACCCCACAGCTTCCGGTCTTCCAAGACCCGACCGGACAAAAAGACGTGCTGCAGGCACGAAATATACTACCAATAGAAATACTTTGCTTTTAAAATCGTTCTGTGTGACACGAAAAAAAGGGGAAAATCGTGTTGGTGAACACGAATCAATAGATTAAATGTCGTGACTATAACACGAAATGCCGTGAGACTGGGTTCTACATATTGATATGTTCTGTAGCTTTGGATGTTTTTGTCCTCTTTCACCGATACATCTTCCAATACATCCGGGTAGGTTGCTGGGAAATATATATGCCATCTCGATTCCATCTTTGTTTTCAATCAGTTCCTCATCTATCAGCTGCTCAGATTGTTTCAGTTCAATCTGAGTCCTTCCATTATTTCACAATGTGGATTTGTGGAATTGTTCCATAATGAACTGGTTCATTCCATTCAATTGGAGCTGAACGGCCGTCGTCATGTAACACTCTGGTAGCAATGCGAAGTCATTTTGTTTTGTGAAAGTCAAATGCATACAGTATTCTGCATGATGAAATCATAGTGCAACCTTAGTGTGTGTGTGTGTGTGTGTGTGTGTGTGTGTGTGTGTGTGTGTGTGTGTGTGTGTGTGTGTGTGTGTGTGTGTGTGTGTGTGTGTGTGTGTGTGTGTGTGTGTGTGTGTGTGTGTGTGTGTGTGTGTGTGTGTGTGTGTGTGTGTGTGTGTGTGTGTGTGTGTGTGTGTGTGTGTGTGTGTGTGTGTGTGTGTGTGTGTGTGTGTGTGTGTGTGTGTGTGTGTGTGTGTGTGTGTGTGGTGTGTGTGTGTGTGTGTGTGTGTGTGTGTGTGTGTGTGTGTGTGTGTGTGTGTGTGTGTGTGTGTGTGTGTGTGTGTGTGTGTGTGTGTGTGTGTGTGTGTGTGTGTGTGTGTGTGTGTGTGTGTGTGTGTGTGGTGTGTGTGTGCGTTGATTGCAGGTTGCTGTCCAGAATGGCGGGGTTGAAGGAGCAGCAGTTCACGGAGGAGAAGCCCCTGCTGCCGGAGCAGCGAGGGGCCGACTCAGACATGGTCAGTGCATCTGCTTTATTTATGTGTGTGTGTCCCGTGGTTAACCCTCCCTGAATAGTGTGTTCAGGAGGAATGACTCTGAAATAGTTTGGTTTATTGAGACAGATATCTGTGTGCATACTTGCTATATGGCTTATAATAAGATATATGCTTGTTTACAAGCAGAAAAAGAAATTCATTCATTCAACCATAACGCTGTGACTATGAACAGATAAAAGCTCATTTAAGATGATTGGAGAACAAACAGAGAAGTGAAACAGAACAGAGAGCAGGCATTGTGTGGTTTCAAAAAGGTTGCTTGTTCCAGTCCACATATCCATTACCTGAGCAACAGGTCGTGTCTGTATCAGGAGCCCTTGAATGTTTAAGAGCCACCTGTTGCAGAAAATATATAAATGGTGGAGAGAACTTCACATAAAAGCAACAAAAGGAGTAGGATTATTCCTTGAAATGACTTATCTCCTCCTAAACTTTCAAAACATCGATATCGATGTGAGGTGAGTTGCTTAAAACTCTTAAATGAAAATGTGAATTGGGAAGTTCAGAGGGGGATTGGTAAATAAGAAAATAATGGATCATTTACTCAACATCAGCATTGCCGAATTCAGACGGAAGATGGAAGCATGGCAAAGCAGAGCAAGGCATGGCAAAGCATGGCAAAGCATGGCAAAGCATGGCAAAGCATGGCAAAGCAGTGATTATGTTTTGTGAATATTCCAAGAAGTCAGTTTGGTCAAAGGCAAGAGAGACTGGCAGAAACACACATAGAGACAGAGAGAAAAGAGGTGAGGGTCGATAGAGCAGAGGAGCAAAAACCTTTGTCTTTACCGGCTCATGGAAAGGACAGAGCCATTAAAACAATTCTGGCTCCCATCAAGGAACCATATTTCTCATAGAATGCTGGTCTCTTGCATTTTAGTCTTTTGTTTTTTTTCAAACCCATCAACTCTGACATCTTTATGGAGTTTTCCACTCTTTATATGTCCCCTGACTTCTACCTTTTCTCTTGCCATAACTACTACAGTTGCTAGGTCAGTGTTGTCTTATTTCTTCTTTTAAGAGATATATTCTGCTTATTTTCAGGTTCATATTTGTATTGTGTGCCTTTACTGTGACATGTTTAGATACTTTAATGTTCAAAAAGTGCTTTATTTTTCTCATAATGTCTGTGCTGCCGCAGCTATTTTAGGAAATGTAATGGACAGTCTATAAGCACAACAGTTTTAACATAATAGCGCTAGCTAGCAACTAAGCCGACGCTAGAACTCAACTTCTACAACAGGTCCACACTTAAACCCCCATTAGTCGCTACATTTCTGTTTCAAACATAACAAAGCTACAAGGAACAAAGTCTACTTATAGGTTGTGCCTGAATCACCAGATTGGCCCAACAAAGGGGGAACTGCCCGTCTTTCATCATGAACTGTGCAGTACTGAGGAAACAGAAAACAAAGGAGTCCAATGCAGGGGGTTCATGTGGGGAAAATCTCAAAGAGAACTTTGAGATGTTAGCCTTTGCAGACCATCATTACATGCATAAAGAGCTATACACTATATAACACATTACTAAAGAGAAAAAAGGAACTGCTGTGCCTCCACCCCCAAAAAGGGCATCTTTAAGTAATTAAACAACTGAATCCATGATACATTTACTGGTTGAATGAGCAGGCCCTTCCCCCCATAGGCGGAGTTTGACATTTGCGCTTGGGGGGGCAAACCTTTTTTATTGACGTCAGTACACAGTCCCAACTATTGCGTTTGGTGCTATGGATACAGTAAAGCAAGCGCTCACCGCACTGAGTATGACTTTTACACATACGAACACAGCATGCCTCATGCCCGCTGTACACATACACACACACACACACACACACACACACACACACACACACACACACACACACACACACACACACACACTCATAAGGGGCGGTCTCTCCCCCCAACAACAGGGTTGTGGCTAGAAAGGATCCGTCTTGTGTAAATATGACGTCACGTTCTCGTTGTAACTCTCGTTGTAATCGGAGCGGCTCAGAAACACATCTACAGCAGTAACATGCAACATACACATTAATGCAGCAGCAATATTAATAGAGAAACATCAGACAGAATAGTAAAACACTGAAAGGGAACATTTTATTGCACCAGGAGTTATCTTGGGACTTTTACTGCGACAACATTGACTTGCCTGTGAATAAAAAATAAACCATAGCCTAGTGTTGGTGATCGACAGTGTTGTCATTCTTCTTTGAACAGCAAGACCACTAACACCCTATTTCAACAATCACACTCCCTGTCATTGACATAATTAATAGATAGTTTAGCTTCTCACCATCATTTGCTGTGGCCCACTGATGTTAACGATCGTAACTGAAAGGCTGTCTGCCAAACGGAAACATCTCTTGCGAGAGTTTTACACACGGCGGATCCTTTCTAGCCATAACCCAACAACAGTGCATTTCATAACTGTAAAACGTATCATAACTGTGCACATCTTATACTTATTTGATAACTATATCCCTTGGTTACTTGAACACGCTACAATATTATTAACCAGTGTCCTACCTTATTAAAATATTAATATACGAAATATTTGTATTGGTACTGTTTTCGACGTAGTAATGCTGTAACATATTTCAGCCACTAGGGGGGGCAATGCCCCCCCGCAAAATCCGCCTATGCTTCTCACCCATATTAGGCTGATAACCTCCGAAACCATTTTATTGGCTGATAACAATCAATAGATTTGTATTATTGTGGAAAGCAAACCGGTAGCCACATGATATCTACTCAGAAGAATAACATTGAAACATATTCTTCTGCTCCAGATAAGCCTCTTACTTCTGCTGGAAGAACTTTTGTTGTTAGTCATGACTCAGTCGGCCAGTGTGTCAGAAAGGAAACATCGCACCCAGGAGAGACAGTCATACTGAGGGCTTCACAAGAAGTGTGAGTGTGCATCAACATGGATTATTCTTCTATTGATCAGCTGGTCCAGCATAAGGTCATTAGATCTGCTCAATACGGCTCGCAGTTTGTAATGATGGGAAGCCATAGACTGCTGCCGTATCGATCAGCTTACATGTTAGCATCACTCAGTAGGTCACTTAGCTTGTTGTTCTGTTGAAAATAACTTCAACAAAGAATCACTTGCAGTTTCACTCATTTATCTCGCCTTAGTTTTCTAAAATATATGAATTGGGCCACCAGTTCAAGATGCAGGTCCTCCACATGGGGACTTATCCTCAGTACATAGGCCACCGGCACTACAGTATGTGAGCTAAACGGCTATTTTATATTCACTCGTATTTTAATAATAAAGTTAATTTAAGTGAAACAAATACTATTTTTCACAACTGCTCTATAGAGCACTGGATTTACAAAAACGTTTTATCTGCACACATTCAGATTGAATTTCTTTTCATTTTGTTATCGACACTGGGTGGTGTTAATACACCAAAAATATATAGTAGCGCACTAACCAAGGCAGTGAAGATACATTTATAAATCTAACTATGTTTCAAAGTAACTAAGGCCGTAGCTATTGAGGACACTGAGGTGACTTTTTAACATTTGTTTATATTGGACCAAACATAAATCAATCAATTGATTGGCATTCCTCCACAAGGATTTTATTTCTTGAACAGTGGAGAGTTCTAAGAAGTTGTGAAACATAACTTAATATTGAAAACTTTGGATAAAAAATCTCTAAAAACGAAGTCCTTGTTTTAGGGTTCGGGGAAAGCTTGGACTTCTGACCTCAGTGGATGTCAACGGCCAAGAGAGCTTACATTTACAGTGTTTCCTGTGTTAAATGAATTCAGTGTATTCCTGATTTCGAGGTGCACAGTTTAATTCAGCAGGTCTCTGTGTAAACATGTTCCTCTAATCCTATCAAAGGGCTGCAGCTTGACCTTTCAGAAGCAGAGGAGGCCAGAGCAATCTTCTTTGGAGTTGTTAACGTTGAGTGTGTACGATTTAGTGTCATCTAGTGGTGAGGCAGCAGAATGCAGCCAACCGAATACCCCTCACACCTCCCTTTCCAAGTGTGTAGAGATTCTACAGTGGCCTTTAGGTCACGTAAAACACAAGACACCCTTTCTACAGCCAGAGTTGGTTTGTCCATTCTAGACAACTGTAGAATCATGGCAGTGCAACATGGAGCTACCTATGCCGATATGACCAAAACATAGCATTACTTTAGGTGAATTTAAACTAATAAAAACGTAGTTATGTATATTTGATTCCATGTCTGCTAATAGATCCAGCTGAATCCTACACACTGGACCTTCACAGGCCTGAGTAAAACTCCATGAGAAGATGAATATTGAATCAAAATGTTACTTTGTTGAATGTTGCCGCTCTTCTCCCCGGCTGTTTCCCAATAATCATCTTGTCTTTGTTGTTTACAATACAGCAGGATAAAGGAGGGGAGGCATCGGGGGGGTTACCGTGCCCCGCTGCGCCCCCCACCAACCCCCCTCCCCCCAGCCGCTCAGCTCACCGCTGGCATGTGATCGCACGCCACTGGCTCCGCACGACCCGCAGTCGGGCAGGCGGGGTCATCCCGGTAATACCAGAACTTCCAGGAGCAGCAGAAACACACACACACACACACACACACACACACACACACACACACACACACACACACACACACACACACACACACACACACACCATGGAGGAAAAGTCATAAGAACGTATTTATCAGTTGATAAAATGAAGTCCTTATGTTTTCTATTGTGCCAGTCCCTTGTAAGACCACAGGACTTCCACCTGCTGGTAACCACTACTGAAAAGCCCCCTTGCGCTGCACTACAGTAAAACACTAACCCTGTACAAAACAGTGTAAGTAATAGGATAACTGTGACTTCTTTAAGTCAATACAAATACTTTAGTAAAATTAAAATACCAATAGACACACAGGTAGAGTAAAAGAGTTATACAGTAGAATGATATACTTTGCTTATTATTACAGCAATATATGATGTGGCTGGTCAAAGCTATTTTCCACTACTTCATAAACTGTTGGGTTGTTTATTTGTTAATTATACACTTTTTTAGATGACCATGTATTTGTTTGAACAATGTTATTGTGAATAGTTATTATGCCTGGCAAATAAATGTAGTGGAGCAATAGAAATCTAAATAGACTAATATTTCCCTCTGAAATGTAGTTCGCGTTAAGTCAAGAACAAATGTAGCATTTACAGTTAAGGAAGTAGTAGTTAGTCACTAAAGTAAAAAATAGCAATAAATTGTACAAAGATCAAATTGAAAAAACAGAAAAAGAGTAAAGACAGCCACATATTATCAATAAAGTTACAATAAAGTCCCAGTAGAAAAATATAATTTGTATTGAAATGTAGCAGACTATAAGTAAAGCACAAATGTAACATTAAATGTCAATTCATAAATGAAGCACATCATTACCAAATCGTTTTAAAGTAGAATACATCTGTACATTTATTGAGTGATGGTGTCTCTTTCTACATCATTTAGAAATAAGTCACCAATTTATAACGTGTGTTTATATATCCCTAACCCTAACACAATGTTACTATTGAACACATTGACTGTTGAACATTCTCTAACAACAGAAGCCTGCATAATTCATCCTACTAACCAAATAATACCATTATCTTTCCACAAATAGAACAGACAATAGGAGGATTTACATGTATGGATTTTTTCAGTTTCTGAAAACGGAAAGGCATTAGGATAAAAAACAAATCAAATAATGAAGTCCTATCCTCGTAGACCTGCTGAATTTAGCTCTGCGGTAATTCTGTTTTTAAACCGAGACATCCTCTTGAAAAGCCCAAAATCTAGGGCAAAATCTGCATTCACAAAAGCAGCCTGCAGTCACTGAGATCAGAGAGGGAAGCAAGAGCAGTGAAGGATCTGTCTCTGCACAGCGTTACACACCTGAGGACACACACTCTCACACATCCATGGAGAATCTCTCTCTCAGGAACTATGACATATTAGTTCACATCAAACAAGCCACACATTCCCTCCCCACCGTGCACAGTGGCTGCACATCCTTAAACATGGGGTTATAAGAAAGAGAAGAGTGCCACCTGCTGGTCCGACCACTGTACTGTCCTCACTAATATATCCCCTTTAAAAGCATTTGCATGAGATCCACAGAGCCTGAAGCTGCCCTCTCTGTGGAGTGTATTGGAGTTCTTCATCTTCATGCTGCAGTGTTGATACACTTGCATATCTGAGAAGCTCATACATAGAATTTGACACGTCATGTTATTCATGAAGGGCAGCTTCAGGTTTTCCCTTTCTCTCTCTTTAGGTGTGTCCCTGATCTGACTGTGTGACTCCTGTCCTTTCTTTTTCCACTCATCACTGCTAATAACTTCACATGTGACTTTATTTACTCCCTGATCTTAACCCATCACTTTTCCTTTTGTATATGTACTGTGTCTATTTGGAATCCTGTCATATTTTCTTTCAGATGTAACAAAAATGATAATATCCTCTACTTCTGCATGTTTAATAAGGCAGCAGTGTGCACCCCATCCATGACAGTTGTGATGGGGACTAACCCTACGGCGGCCGACACGTGTGAATGTGACACAAAGGCCCAAAACATTTCCAATATGAGAAACTTGTTGCAGAAACGATGCAAATATAAAAACAAATCAAATGAAGAAAAATCTTAACTAACTTGACAACACATGCAGCATTTAGAAAACATTCCCCAACGAGACGAAACATGTGCAGCATTTACTAAAACACTGCATAAACCAGGGGTGTCAAACTCAATTTAATTGCGGGCCATGTCAGCATTATGGCTGCACTCAAAGGGCCGGTTGTAACTTATATATAAATATATATATAAAATAATGTATTATATTACATTACTGCCTCTGCATTGGATTATTATCTGATAGGGTAATAACTTCATAATTAACTACGTCTGAAAGCAGAAGTCTAGGGCAAATAATTGCAAGTCTCTTCAGTGAGAATGTCACAAAATGATTTAAAAAGAAAAGCTGGAAAAAAAGTCAAAATCAGAAGTGACATTTAAAAAGAAAAGGAAGTGACATTTAAAAAAAGGAAGTGACATTCAAAAAAAGGAAGTGACATTTAAAAAAAGGAAGTGACATTTAAAAAAAAAGGAAGTGACATTCAAAAAAAGGAAGTGACATTTAAAAAAAGTCAAATTCTGAGAAAAAAAGTCTAATTTCAGATGCATTGTGGGACATGGGCAACGTGATTCTGTAAATCATCATGTAACTGTATTAATAAACATATTATATTCTTTGCCCCCGGGCCTTGAGTTTGACACCCCTGGTATAAACAGATACAAAACGCTGCAAGAAGCTCAAAAGGTCCCAGGGACCAGAGACCAGGGGACACTAAAAGGTGACGCACACAGCTCGGACTGGAGCTCTTGGTCACGTTCAGGATTATAAAGTTGGTCAACACAGTTAGTCTGTCTCATAACTGTAAGTGTTTGTCAGTATATCTGAAATGACTAGGTTAGCTACGTTAGCTAGCTAGCGTACAACAGATCTGCTATAATATCAGAAGGAGTCATGTGATCACATTGTTAAAATAAGACAATAAAAGTTACATTTTGGGTCAGTTTCCAGTGACAGTTGGCCAAGCAGGTGTGTTCGTCACCTTTTAGTGTCCCTTGGTTTCCGTTGTGTGTTGAGCTTCATGCAGCGTTTCGTTTATGCAGAGCTTTTAGTAATGTTTTGTGAAGTTGGTGAATGTTCTCTAAAAGCTGCATGTGCTGTCAAGTTGGTGAAGAAGTTCCTTGATTTGCAAGTTGTGTACACATTGTTTTAGGAGTGTTTCTCCGAATGAAAGTGTGTTGGGCTGTTGAGGCCGCTGCCACCATTCTTACCTCATATCCATGTCCTGCATTTTCTCACCAGATGATATTCCTGCTCTAAACTTGAATGAAAGCAGAGCAGGAATGTTCTCTTACTGTAAATGACATGATATAATACAGGTTAAGATCAGTAAAACCTTCACTATTGTGCTAAAAATGACCAAAAGAACACAACAGAAATGAGTTTAAGGGTCATTTTTAAGCACACCAGTATGAACCTGTTTTATGTCAATAGCCTACGTATCTTAAAAAATGAATGTCAAGACCAGATTCCTTAAAAACAGAGCACTGCAAGATAAAACATATTTGCTTCAAGATTTGTTTCTCAAAAATATTTTGCCTGATGTAAATGTCAAACACAGCTGTCGCTTCTTCTGACGCCAGCTTGTCATCAATTGGTGTTTCTAAAAAAGGTTGATCTATGTTGGCAGTCGAGGAGTTCCAATGCCTCGCAGGGATATTGACTTCCCTTGCTACTGTGTTAGATGACACAAATATTGAATACCCAGATGTCCCGGCGCATCTGTGTTTGCAGGAGCTGAATGCTGAGCTGCTGGCTGTGGAGGAATCTGTTGTCTCTCTCATCCTGTATCTTCCCTCACTGTTTACTGCTGATGCAGTCTCCCACACGCACTACAGCAGATGATCTGTACTGCTCTTTACACTGAGATACACTGTAATAGTAAATACATTTGGCAATATCCAAAGGCATATAAGTGTGTCCAAAGGATGCTTTAAAGGGGCTCTCTGCAATATGAGTTAGCGGGCCAGCAAAAGTGCTAGTACGCCTTAGAACATATATGAATCATGTCTTCTGACTCTGGAGGCAGCATTTCAAAGTCACACAACATAACCCTGAGGATGTCAGAATGATGTCATCAAGACAAACACAAGCGTACAAACGGCTGCTGTGTTATTTGTACCAGACCCAGATCACAGCAGCTCCTTGGAAACTCATCGTGTTTGTACCAACACACTGTGTCATCAGTCATTTACCAACATCAATTCATTGTGTTATATATATATTTAATACAATTCATGCATGATATCAGAGGATGATCTTTCCTTGGAAAAGATGTCATCATGTTCTTAAACATGTATTATAGAATTATGATTTAATAGTATAAAGCTTTACATTTCATTGTGAACATGTTGTAATAACTGCTGCAATATGCTATCATTTATAACAAAATGTGAATTGTGTCCATGCTGGTTATGAAAACATTCAGCAGCTTATACAGTAAACAAAATGATTATTTTTACATAATAAAGTGAAAATACATCATCCTATGTCCATAATTCGTTTTTTAAATATAATGACTTAATCACTGGATTTGAAAACAGTAGGAATGTTGGCACCACAAGTTCAAACACACACAGCACAGTTTTATTATTAAAGACTTGGCTTTTTGTGTCTGAAAGGAAGCCAATGCCAAATGTTATTTACAATTTCCAAGTGTGCTCAGCGACAGTTGAACCTGTATCACTGTACTGTTGAGGTGCTTCTGGGAAACTGTGTTTTTCTGTTGTTTGGACCTACTGTGTATCTCCTCTCTGTGTAGCAGCCTCCAGTGGAAGCACACGTTACAGCGAGAGGAATACGTGTGTGAGACTAATTGTCTCCCTCTATTAACAGTGTCTCTCTGTCTTCTGTCTCTGCGTCTGCAGGAGAGCTGTGAACAGCTGATGCCTCCGGGGGATTGGAAGGTAAGATCTGATGTGTGTGCACTGTTAGCATGATGCTCACTTTGTTCCCTCTGGCAGTGGCTCAGTCAGTAGGGACTTGGACTGGGAGCTGTAGGGTCACCGGTTCAAGTCCCAGACCAGAATTAAAATATGGAATGTGGACTGCTACTTGGAGAGGTCCCAGTTCACCTCCTGGGCCCTGCAGTGGTGCCCTTGAGCAAGGCACTGGACAACCCCCCCAGTCCACAATCATAAAGTGGTGTTAATATGGGAGATTATCCTGCTGAACAACAAGTGTACATCTCAGCATAAACAATGATTTTAAAGTTTGACTGCAGAACGATGATTGGCTTCTGGAGGTAAAGAGAGAACACCCATGATGAGCTGGTTAATGCAGCTCGGATTGAATGAATGTAGACCAGTCCTCCTGCTGGAACGTGCACTGAGCTATCATATGGCACAAAGTGGGTTTGCCCCGTTAGTGGGGAGCGGCCTGGAGAGCATCCAGGTTGGAACAGGTCTCTCTTTCTGAGAATCAGAGGGGAAATGTACATTGTTACAGCAGAAAAGAGCCAAAGACAGCTTCATGTTCATGTCATAGGTCCTGGATGGATATCCTCGTGGATTCATCTTCCTATTATACACACATGCATTTCCAAACATTTGGACTACCTATGTTGCAAATGTATTATCTTTTCAATTTACACACGGCATCTATTGCACGTCTGTCCGTCCTGGGAGAGGGATCCCTCCTCTGTTGCTCTCCCTGAGGTTTCTCCCATTTTTCCCTTTAAACTGTGGGTTTTCTCTGGAAGTGTTTCCTTGTACGATGTGAGGGTCTAAGGACAGAGGGTGTCGTATTGTCATACTGATATTTTGTACAAACTGTGAAGTCCACTGAGACAAATGTAACATTTGTGATATTGGGCTATATAAATAAACATTGATTGATTGATTGATGTTAACTAAGAAGCATGCATAAACAAATATTAAAGATAAAAAAAATAATAATAGAAATTACACAATTTACAAAATACACATCCTGTAACAGTTCTGAGGAGAGTTTTATAAATTGTTGATTAAGTCAGTATCCACCTTTTTTAAATGTATTAAAGGTCCCATGTCATGCTTTTCTGGTTATCACCCGTCCCCTTGTGTTATGTAGGTTGTTCTGCATGTAAACGGTCTGCAGTCACAAACCCTCAAAGTACACCCTGTAGCGAGTAAAACTCTAACACAGAAAAGACCTGTCTATGCTGGCCCAGAACGCCTCGTTGGAGATTTCTCTTTTTCCATTGTTTTCCTCCTGGGTTCTGTGACGTGTGAAGATTCAACTTATTGTCATTACATAGTACAGGTACTATGTAATGTTTCTCTGCATTTGACCCATCCTAGTGTTAGGAGCAGTGGGCTGCCATTATGTAGGGCGCCTGGGGAGCCGTGTAGGGAACGGTGCCTTGCTCAGGGACACCTCTGTAGCACATGGTCTTGCCGGGACTTGAACTGGTGACCTTCCAGTTGCCAAGTCCCAATGGACTTCGCCACCACCGCCCTGTGTGAACACCAAAATCAACAACAAATGACCGGATTGGCCCAAAAGGACCAATCCACGGAGCACCTCACTCACCAGGACCCCTTGGCTTACTAACAGGGAGTCCCCATTGACTTGCATAGAGCTCCCTGAACACTGGTAATAGACGAGTTGGGATGGCGGAGAAATGCTCTCTGCAGACCCATTGACTCACAGCGTTATAAACCTTTTTCTTACTCAATATCGAGCCACACTTATTGCTTTTACTTCGGCTGTGAGTGTTTGTGTGTGCTCAGGATGAGTTTCGCTTGTTCTCGCTGTATCGCCGACCCGGAAGCCAGTCTGCTCCTTGCAGCAACGAGCCTCGCAACGTCCCGACCAATCAGAGCACACTGGGCTCACAGGGAGGGGGGGCAGGAGCTCCAACAAGCCCTGTAGGATAGAGAGTGAATACACATACTATACAGAGATGCTGTATGAGAAACCAATGTGAGTTTGGAACATTGAACAATATAAATCTATTTTAGTATACCTCAACAATGGAATTATGATCAGTAGAAATGGCCATGACATGGGACCTTTAACTGCTATAAGTCTGTCAACCTCAAACTGAAAAAACACTAACAAGGGTGACGAAAGTAGTGTTGACTGTGAGCTGTAAAACAAGTGACTCATTTCCATATGTGTCAGCACCAAATCCCTGCACTTAGAATTGATGTTCTGACCGTGCTGGAGCCCCGCCTCAAGCAACCGTTAGCCAAAGCTAACAGATATAAATGATCTATTATACCCTCTGCCATTTCACTGCTTAACACTTGGAAGTATGTGACAGAAGACCTTATCATAAAACGCACCAACTGCACTGGTGGCAAATCTTACTCCAAACTAAATAAGAAGGTTGCTGCCATGATTGGATCCTCACTGAAACCAGCTTTTCATTCCCTTGTTAATACAGATGTGGAGAGCAGACATGGTTTAGAGATAAAAGACTCCACTGCAGAGACATAATGATGGCTTTTAGCTCCCCCATAATTCAGTTTAATATCTATTTATATCAATTACGCCATCACTTTAAAAAGTTCTCTGTTTTATTTTTCTTCTTTAATGAAGTTTACATTCACGCATGTAACAGCTCCGTTGGTTTATTTTAGTCTGATGTGCTGAGGGAGAGATCACACGTCATGAAACACCTCTCTTTCACACTTAAGTCTTAAGGTCTCTAAAAATATTTCTGCGTTTGAATAACAGTGTTATTCTGCTTGTTGGCTGCATTTGAGATAAAGGAGTATGCCTCATCTCATTACAAAAATTAATTCTGAAAGTCAATATTTCATTTTTGAAAGACATTCCGTGTGTTTTGTTATGCTGTGTTAGGCTAAACCGTGTTTAATCAAAAACTTTGGCATAAAACTATTATAGTATTTTTATGCCAATCTTGTACAAAATAATTATGGAAGGATTTCAAAAGTGCTTAATGATGCAATACATAGTTTAATTCTGCTCCTCATACATGGAAACACATAGGCTGGTTAGTTATGTTATTGTAAGACAAACACACTGACTTGCCTCAGCCTTCCTCAGTACTCACTGCAGACACACTGCCAACATGTGTGCATGCACCAAAGGAAGTTGTTCAAACACATAGATCACAGTAAAACCACAAGTTTCCATCTTTGCAAATCCTACGGAAGCCCTGAGAAAAAAATGATTCTGTTGATTTATCTACCTCTTTTTCTCTCCTGTGTAAATAACTTCATTACTTTGGGGGACAGTAGCTCCGTCTGTAGGGACTTGGCTTTGGACAACACTGCTTGGGAAGCATAGGGTCGGTCCCTGAAAATAGCAGGGACAGTTAATACAGAGTGTATTAACTGTCCCTGCTGCCAGGCGCCATAACAATGACTTAATCAATTTAGATTAAGATATGTTTTTCCAGGATCATTATTATTAGTCCAATTGAAACCATGTGGTTGTTGTGTATTTCAGTCTCTTATGGCAACAATGTTTATTATACTGTAACAACACATATTTCACCCTGAAAAATGAAAATGTTCTGCCAAGAGAAATGTGCCTATTTTCCAGCCTGTCCTCCTACAAAAAACCACCATATAGGCCGATTGTTCATGCCCTTATTGCGACCCAGAGACAGGTTTTAAAGGGTATGTTGTTTCTTACACGACCCCTAGAGGTGCTCTAGTGCTCGTGTAAGAAACAACATGCTCAAGGTTACGCCGAGCGTCACAGCTCTATGAAATGGAATGGAACCACGGCAGACTTTCCAAAAATGGACTTGGACTACACATGCTGGCTATTGTGTGTTTCGCAACATGTTCTATGGCACGTCTCTTTATAAGATGTTTTCGTATTTCCCACAATTAGAAGTTGCCAGTATTAAACTGTGTACACCCTGGAGGTTTAGGGGATACGAAACACAGTGGTGTTATCAAATGTAAAACATATAATTAATAGATGGGTGAATTAATATACCCACATGACACCTAAGGTCAGAAGAGCTTTATTTAGCAGCTGGTCTTATGTCTGTGACCCCTCCTGTTGTTCATTGATAAGCCTGAAACATGCACTTGTTAAGGTTCAGAGGCACATTTTGCAAATATGGCAGTAGCCATCGATCATCTTAAAATAAGATTAGATAAGATATACTTTATTGATCCCAAGTTGGGAAATGTTTTTGTGACAGCAGCATACTACTTTGTTCTAATCCACTACAATTCAGAGGTTAACCTGGTATTTTTACTCCACTACATTTATTTGAGTTACTTTGCAGATTCTGATTAATGATGTGAAATATAAACAACCCTTAAATCAGACTTTAGTTACACCTGAGTAAAATACAGGGAAGGTAATTGTCAAGTGCCAAAATAAACTATGCAATATACAGTTGCAAGAAAAAGTATGTGAACCCTTTGGAACTACCTGGATTTCTGCATAAGTTGGTCATAAAATGTGTTCTGATCTTCATCTAAGTCACAACAATAGACAAACACAGTCTGCTTAAACTAATACCACACAAACAATTATATGTTTTCATGTTTGTATTGAACACACCATGTAAACATTCACAGTGCAGGGTGTGAACTCCTAGGCTAAAGACTTCTTCAAGAGCTCATTGGAGTCAGGAGTCAGCCAACCTGGAGTCCAATCAATGAGACGAGATTGGAGGTGTTGGTTAAAGCTGCCCTGCCCTATAAAAAATACACACCAGTTTTGAATTTGCTATTCTTAGGAAACGTTGCCAGATGTGAACCATGGCTCGCACAAAAGAGCTCTCAGAAGACCTACGATTAAGAATTGTTGACTTGCATAAAGCTGGAAAGGGTTACAAAAGTATCTCTAAAAGCCTTGATGTTCATCAGTCCACGGTAAGACAAATTATCTATAAATGGAGAAAGTTCAGCAAGTTGCTACTCTCCATAGGAGTGGCCGTCCTGTAAAGATGACTGCAAGAGCACAGCGCAGAATGCTCAATGAGGTGAAGAAGAATCCTAGAGTGTCAGCTAGAGACTTAAAGACATCTCTGGCACATGCTAACATCTCTGTTGACGAATCTACGATACGTAAAACACTGAACAAGAATGGAGTTCATGGGAGGACACCACGGAGGAAGCCACTGCTGTCCAGAAAAAACATTGCTGCACGTTTGAAGTTTGCAAAAGAGCACCTGGATGTTCCACAGCACTACTGGCAAAATATTCTGTGGACAGATGAAACCAAAGTTGAATTGTTTGGAAGGAACACACAACGCTATGTGTGGAGAATCCAAAGGGTTCACATACTTTTTCTTCCAACTGTATTGGACGTTGTACTTTGACAGACTTTATATTTTTCTGTGGATAACCCCAACGTTTTTTTCTTACTCAAAAGAAGACCTTAACTTAAAGTATTCTTTAATGTTTAAATAAAGCCTTATTAGTTTGTCTGTTTTGCACATCGTCCTGTTAATATCTTTGGACGTCCTGCACTAAACTGTTTTATTGTAGAGATCACTACAGTATCTTCTTGATATTTTCTATTCTATATTTCTATCATGCCTTCTACTTTCCCCCAATTTTGTATGTAGGCTACTCTTAATATTTAAATGTTTTCATCAAATAAAACGTATTCAACAACAAAATTCAATAACGTGCTTTAACCACTAGGCGGTGCGGGTTAAAAAACCAGTGGTGTAGTTAATAAAACATAATAATATCAAACATAATATGATTATTAACTTTATTGTGAAATGAAAACAGAACGGTAAAGGAAAATACAGTTTCAGTCTCTCGATGTGAAGCTTATGCATTGTACTATGAACCTGTATATACCTGTAACAGTCAACTGCATGAGGAGTTGGAAAGGTAGTAAATAATATCTTTAAAAACTACAAAAAAATCCCTTTCTATCAGCTGTGCACCGTTATGTTGTAAATACACCCTATCTACTAATTGGATCAAATATAAAATTCAGCCGGATTAGTGTTGATACTGCAAGGAGACGTATTGTGTGAAAAGAAATGGAAGATGTTGTTTAATTGCTGATATATTTATGATCCACGTCACGTATTCAGTTTTGGCCGCATTTCTTACAGTTTGTCAAAAGGTCTTCTGATCAGGGCTCTATAAATAAATATTTACGGCAGATATTTAATATGTAATGCAGCCAAACCATGTATTACAATGCCGTTATGTGATAACTTCCAAAGAGAAAAGCAAGAACACTCGGAATAAAGTATTATTTTATTTAAAAAAAATGTTTTTTCCGATTTCATATCGGAATATGTCGTTTGTTCATAGCTTGAACAAACGACATATTTGGTCGTAATAAGGGCCTGAACAATCGACCCATTTGGTCGAGTTGGAGGACTTGTTGCTATTTTCACAGATGTTAACATATTACATGATCATTTTGGACAAACCATTTTTCTACAAATAACTAAATACAATATTTTCATTTAGTGCACTGTAGAGATGTTTCTAGGTGTTCATATTTTGAACTTAATAATAAATAAAAATAATAATAGATTTCATTTGTTAGCGCTTTTACAGGTGCTCAAAGACGCTTTACAGATATAGTGAAGGGAAAAGAAAAGGAAGGAACAACAAATAAATATATAGTTAAAGTCAAATAATACAAAAACAATCACACATTAAAAGCCAGATTGAAGAAGTGAGTTTTTGTGAGTTTTTTGAAGGTGGTGAGGTCAGTGCAGTCTCTGATGGGTTGGGGGAGTGAGTTCCAGAGGGAGGGGGGCAGCGACGGAGAAGGCTCTGTCCCCCCAGGTCCGGTGATTGGTGCGGGTGGGGATGGATATGAGCTTGGCTTCTGATGAGCGGAGGCAGCGGGAAGGGGCGTGGTGGTGCAGCAGGTCTGTGAGGTAGGGGGGGGGGGGCCTGATTGTTGAGGGCTTTGTGAGTAATGAGGAGGACTTTGAAGTTGATTCTTTGACGGACGGGGAGCCAGTGGAGGTTCCGGAGGACAGGAGTGATGTGGTCTCGGGAGCGGGTGTGGGTGAGGAGATGGGCAGCAGAGTTCTGGATATGTTGGAGTTTATTGAGGAGGTTGGATGGTATGCCGTAGAGAATGCTATTGCAGTAGTCGAGTCGTGAAGTGATGAATGCATGAATCAGGGTTTCAGCAGCAGAGGAGGTGAGAGATGGGTGGAGACGGGCAATGTTTTTGAGGTGTAAAAAGGCGGTCCTGGTGATGTGATTTATGTGGTGGTTGAATTTGAGCTAACTGTCGAAGATGACTCCGAGGTTGCGGATGTGAGGGGGGGAGATAGATTGTGGCTGTCAATGGTGAAGTTGAAATTCTGGATGTCTTTGATACGGGATGGGGGGCCGATGATGATGATGTCTGATTTGGCACTGTTCAGTTGGAGATAGTTTGTTTGCATCCATGCTTTTATTTCTGAGAGACCGTTGGTGAGAGTGGAGTGTGTTGTGGGGGTGATGGTTTTTGTTGAGATATAAAGTTGGATGTCATCGGCGTAGCAGTGAAATTGAAGGTTGTTGCGACAAATTATTTTGCCAACGGGGAGCATGTAGAGGATGAAGAGGAGGGGGACAAGCACCGAACCCTGGGGGACGCCTTAGGACAGAGGAGCAGTGGAGGAGGTGCAGTTGTTGATGTTGATAAACTGATATCTGTCGGTGAGGTAGGATTTCAGCCAGGAGAGTGCAGTGTCGGTGATGTTGAGTGATGATTCGAGGAGGGACAGCAGGATGGCGTGGTTGATGGTGTCGAATGCTGCGGTGAGGTCGAGGAGGATGAGGATGTTAAAGTTGCCGGAGTCAGAGTAGAGGAGGAGGTCGTTTGTGATTTTGAGAAGAGCTGTTTCGGTGCTGTGTTTTGATCGGAAACCGGATTGAAATGGCTCAAAGAGGTCATTGGAGCTGAGGTGGGATTTTAGTTGTGAGGCAATGACACGTTAAAGTATTTTTGACAGAAAGGGGAGATTTGAGATGGGCCGGAAGTTGGACATGATGTCAGGTGTGAGTCCAGGTCTTTTGAGAATGGGTGTGACAGCAGCCAGTTTGAGAGAGGGGGGAACTGATCCAGATCTGAGGGAGGAGTTAATGATGGTGGTGATGAGTTGGGAGATGGCAGGGAGGCTCTCTTTAACACATTTGGAGGACATTGGGTCAAGTGTGCAGGTGGAGTTAATTCCAGTCATGAAGTCGGACAGCAGTATGGGGGTCACAGGGGAGAAGTGGGACAGGGAGGGGACAGGCTGTGAGGTGAATGGGGGGGGGGCAGGAGGGGAGGTGGGGTGTGCTGATGAGGGTGTCAGATTGCTGTAAATGTTGCTGATTTGGGTTTGAAAAATGAGAGGAAGGTGTTGCACCGTTCGGTGGTGAAGGACGAGGTGGCGTTGTCACAGGGTTTGAAAAGTTTGCTGATGGTGGAGAACAGACGCTTGGGGTTGCTGGAGCCGGACTGAATGAGTTGTGAGTAGTAATTAGACCGGGCTGCTTTGAGTGTGTTACTGTACTGCTGGAGATAGTCTTTGTAGATTTGAAGATGGACTGTTAGTGTGGTTTTCTTGTGTTGGCGTTCAAGTTGACATTTCCTTGATTTCATCTGGCGGAGTTCGGGGTATACCAGGGGGCGGAGTGTATGAAAGAGACATTTTTTGTTTTTGTGGGGGCCAGTTCATTGAGACAGAAGGAGAGGGTGCTGTTATAATAGTCCACAAGTTCAGATGGGTTTTCAGAAAGTGGGGGGGGGGGGGGGAGACAGACATCTTGCAGGTAATGGAGGCAGTGATTGCTGAAGGTGAGATGGATTTGAGATTTCTGTAGGTTATTGTGCGTTTTTGCTTTTGGGCGGGGATGGGGATGTTGATGTCCATGATGATGGCCAGGTGATCAGAGATGTGGAGATTGAGGCTGGACAGATGATGGATGGTGAGACCAGTGGAGCAGACCAAGTCCAGGATGTGACCACGGCTGTGTGTTGGGAAGTTGATGTGTTGAGAGAAGTTGCAGCAGTGAAGGGTTTCCTTAAATTCAGAGGCATATTTGCAGGTCGGGTCGTCAACATGAATGTTAAAATCACCTAAGAGGAGAACAGATGGGGATATGGCAGAAAGCTGAGTGAGAATGTCAGAGAGGTCGGAGAGAAAGGAGGGGTTTGGCTTCGGGGGATGGTAGATGATGGCTGTGACCAGGGGAGTGGTACCAGAGAGTTTAAAGATCAGGTGTTCAAATGAAGAAACATCAGGGATGGGGATTATGGTAGCTTTTATTTCCTTTCTGATAATAGCAGCTATACCACCACCCCACCTTTGTGGGCGAGGTTTGTCAATGTATGTGAATCCTGCTGGAGTGATTTGATTTAAAGAAAAATATTCCAGGGGTTTGAAACTTGAGACAGAGTCAAACTATTTGATTAACATTGCTTCTGGTCTTTTATTATTATTATTATTATTATTATTATTATTATTATTATTATTATATTACTCTAGGACAGAGACATTTCAAACAGATTGGAATGTGGGTATACTGTATGTTACACAATTGTAGAATAATATTACAATGGAAAGACTGACTGTAGATGTTCATGTAGAAGAAGATCTGCAGTGATTTTCCGCCTTGTCGAGTCAGTTAGAGCATGAAGGCGTCTGAGTCATCACTGATATTTATGGCAGTGGGTATAATGGAAAAACAGAAGGGCGGTTGGCAGGGACAATAATGAATGAGTAAATAAATACAAGGATATGAACAAGACGAGAAAAACTATAATCCAATTCTCCTGATAACGATCTACTCATAATCTTCTCAACAGTGGAGTGATGTCAGTGAAGTCAGTTTTTCAGCACTGTGTCTCTGAATGGTATGTGTTTGAGTTTATTGTTGCATTAGCTCTCTGTTAAATCAAGAGACACTAATTGTTCATCTTGTTTGTTTTTTTCTGGGTTGAGTTAGTGTTACCTGTTTTGTTCAAATGCGTTTTCTGTTTTTCCATTAAACATAATCGTTGTCTTAGCAATAGTTAGACGCTCATGGAAGCACGGCGTTCGTTTGCGTCGGCTGCCCTTAAAGGCAATGTGAGCGTCCATTCCCATTGGATAACGGAGAATTGTGCACCCGGAAGTAAGTATTCCCCTTACTGTCGATTAATTTTACAGTGATATCTGCTCTACTCATCGACTAACAAACACCAGATTATTATTATTATTGATTGGTTTAAATTGTGTGCAATGCTTTTGTATTTTTCCCCTTCGATTCGGAGACACAAATATTTTTTCGGGGGTAAAGGATGGCAGAAGACACTACACTACCCAGAATCCCCAGCTATCGTTTGGACTACACCATGTGCTCTGTTTGACAAACCCAGTTTTTTTTCACCATTCATTCCAATGGCTGGCGTCTATGTCACATGATCTTCAAATTTCTCCCTGCAGAAAAAAAAAACATGGCCGAACTTCGTTTTATTCTCGGTGGAAAATGCCTATTTTAAAGTTAGTTTGGCCATTAAAATGCGTTTTGCTGTCATTTGATGCGAGACATATGAGTTGTTATTTCAGATTATGTGTGCAGTGGATGTACATGATCTTTAGTTTGCTAGTTATTACGAAGATTACTTCGGGAAATTGCGTCCATAGAACGTTTTCTTTGTTAAAGGGGTTTGCTAGGGACGCTGCTATCAATATTATTTCTGTTATGTTGTGTAACTGTTTAATGGTGTTATCTTTATTGTTACCCCCTTCCCCGTCAATGTATAGTGTTGGTCCACAGCGCAAACGTATTAGTTTAACAAAATCCGCATCTAAAGATACGTTATTTTCCCCTGTGCAATTCCAGTCTCACATCTCACAGCACATCGTCATTAACAAATACCGGAAACAGACCGAAAACATTTAAAAGAAATAAAATAATACTTTATTCCGAGTGTGCTTGCTTTTCTCTTTGAAAGTCATCACATAACGGCATTGTAATACGCAGTTCGGCTGCATTAAATATTACATATCTGCCGTAGTTCTCTATTTATAGAGCCCTGATGAGAAGACTTCTAGACAAACATGAGGAACTGAAAACGTGACGTGGATCATAAATATATCAGCCATTAAACAACATCTTACATTTCTTTTCACACAATACGTCTCCTTGCAGTATCAACACTAATTCGGCTGACTTTTATATTTGATCCAATTGGTAGATAGGCTGTATTTACACCATAACGGTGCACAGCTGATATAAAGGACACCTAGTGGTTAAAGCATGTTATTTAATTTCATTATTTTTATTATTAGATAGTAATAGGATCCCTATAAAGTATATTTATTACTCGTTATTCTCTACTAATAGTTAATTAAAGACTGTATATAATGACTATTTTGCACATCCCTTTCAAGATTTTCTAAGGTTATGCATTGAATGAAAAACTTGGGTCGCAGGTTCCTCAATAATGCATTACAAGACATCTATGAATATTTGTGCATACCTCCAGCAATGTTAACTATGTTGAAGCACTTATTTTAACTGATATTATACATAATGTATTATACTCTTATAAGAGGTATGTAGATATTTCATCTCCAGCCTTGTCAGGTATTGAACAATCAATAAATAAAGAACGTATGTATTATACTCTTATAAGAGTATGCCGATCACGGACCCGCACGGGTAGGCGTCTGAAATGAAGCGCTACATCTGACTATTAGATTACCTACAGGGTAACTTGCAGAGGGTCCGAGTCCGACCCTTGTCAATTAACTACAGGGGTCCCTCAGGGCTCTGTTCTTGGTCCCCTCCTCTTCTCCCTGTACACAAACTCGCTCGGATCAGTCATTAGCCAGCATGGTTTTTCATACCACTGCTACGCTGACGACACCCAATTAATTCTGTCCTTTCCCCGCTCAGAGACCCAGGTCGTCGCACGCATCTCTGCTTGTCTAGCTGACATCTCTCAGTGGATGTATGCTCATCACCTCAAGCTCAACATTGACAAAACTGAACTGCTTTTCCTTCCGGGAAAAGATTGTCCCACTCTTGACCTGACGATCAACATCGGCACCTCTGTTGTTTCCCCGACTCAGACTGCAAGGAATCTGGGTGTGACCCTAGATAACAACCTGTCCTTCACTGCAAACATCGCTGCTACAACCCGTTGCTGCAGATATACGCCGTACAACATCAGGAAGATTCGTCCCCAGCTGACCCAGAAAGCCACGCAGGTTCTGGTCCAGGCTCTCGTCACCTCATGCCTAGACTACTGCAACTCCCTCCTGGCTGGTCTAGCTGCATGTGTTAAGGTGTGTGTGGGAAGCAGGACCCAAATGCAGATTATAGTGACAAAAATGACTCCTTTATTTCAAGGCTAAATAAATCACACAGACAGAACAGAACACTCACCAAAGACCAGGTCAAGACACAAGACGAACCGACAAAGACAGACAGAAAAACCAGAACTTAAATACACACAAGACTAATCACACAAACAAGACACAGGTGAGGAGGGAGGAGAAAACACAGGGACACCAGGTGAACACAATCGGGTAATCAGGGAGGGAAAACAGACAAAAAACGACAGGCAGGAAACGGGGGGTGAACACTTTACAAAATAAAACAGGAAACCAAAGACAGAAACAGACAGACAAAACACAACACGGACAGATCGTGACAGAACCCCCCCCTCAAGGGACGGATACCAGACGTCCCCAAAAAAACAAAAGTCCAAAAACTCAAGCAGGGTGGGTGGAGGGGGTCCGGAGGACGGGACTGAGCTGACCGCCCAGGGGCACAGCAGAGGACCAGGAAGGGGGCCCGGGGCAAGGCAGAGTTCAAGGTGGGGGTCTCGGGCGGACGGCCCGGGGGCAAGGCAGAGTCCATGGTGGGGAACTCGGGCGGACGACCCGGGGGCAAGGCAGAGTCCAAGGTGGGGGTCTCGGGCGGACGGCCCGGGGGCAAGGCAGAGTCCAAGGAGGGGGTCTCGGGCGGACGGCCCGGGGGCAAGGCAGAGTCTAAGGTGGGGAACTCGGGCGGACGGCCCGGGGGCAAGGCAGAGTCCATAGTGGGGCGAAGGCCACAGCGGGCGAACTCAGGGGGCCGAGCATGAGGGCGAAGACCAGACAACTCCGGAGGCCGGGCAGGACCCGGTGTCGGCCGGACAGGAACCGGAGCCGGCGGGACAGGCTTCGGCAGGATCCCCCACGGAAGAGGACCAGGAGTTGGCAGGACCCCCAGCAGGAGAGTGGACGACGGGACCTCCAACGAGACAGGACAAAGGGTTGGCAGGACCCCCGGCAGGGGAGTAGACGACGGGACCTCCAACGAGACAGGACAAAGGGTTGGCAGGACCCCCGGCAGGAGAGTAGTCGGCGGGGCCTCCAACGGGACAGGACACAGGGTTGGCAGGACCCCCGGCAGGAGAGTAGTCGGCGGGGCCTCCAACAGCACAGGACATAGGATTGGCAGGACCCCCGGCAGGAGAGTAGACGGCGGGACCTCCAACGGCACAGGACATAGGGTAGGGGCTTGAGAGGTGACTTGAGAGGGGACTCGAGAAAAGACTCGAGAGGGGACCCGAGAGGGAACTCGAGAGGAGACTAGAGAGGGAATTCGAGAGGGGACTAGAGAGGGAATTCGAGAGGGGACTCCGGTAGGAACTTGAGAGGGGACTTGAGAAGTGTCTGGAGGGGAGACTTGAGAGAGTTGGTTCGCCAACAGAACACGGGGTGCTGGAGTCGGCCGGTATGCTGACAGGACTCGAGGAGCTGGCGTCGGCTGGAGAGCCAGCAGCAGACGAGGTGCTGGAGTCGGCCGGTACGCCGACAGGACACGGGGTGCTGGCGTCGGCTGGAGAGCCAGCAGCAGACGAGGTGCTGGAGTCGGCCGGTAACGAGGAGCTGGAGTCGGGGCCATGACTGATGGGGCTGGTACTTGAGCCGGAACTATGGCTGGAACTGGGGCCGGAACCATGGCTGCTGGGGCCAGAACTGGGGCTGGAACCCTGGCTGTTGGGCGCGGAGCGGAAGCCTGGACCCTGGCTGTGTAAGACAGGTAATGGAGTATGGAATTAAAGCTGCGTGGGCCGGTACTGGAGCATGAAGCCATGGCTGCTGGGGCCTGTACTGGGGCTGGAATCATGGCTGCTGGGGCCAGAACTGGGGCCGGAACCATCGCTGTGTGGGCCGGTTCTGTAGCCGGAACCATGGCTGCTGGGGCTCGGGCTAACCTGGCCTTGCGACGACTCCTCTTAGCAGCCGCCTGAATACTCCGTGGACCTCCATAAGCCAGACGAGTTCCGTAATACAACTCCTGGACAGGAGCAGGAACTGGGGCAGAAGCACGGGTTGACTTCAGGCGGAACCCACCAAGGCGTATGGTGCCAGGTTGGGAATTGGGAGACATGGAGCTAGCATGCCTGGGGCTAGCAGGCAGGGGATAACACACCGAGAGGAAATCCAAAATCCAGCCAGGTAAGAATTTCACCAAGCCTGGCTTCTCCTTAGCCATCTGGCGAGCCTCTGCCAGAGCTGCCTCTCGCTGCTGAACTCCGGACGCTCCCCTCCATTCACCATAGCTGCAAGCCAGCAAATAGGTGAATGAAAGCAGCTCCCTTTCAAAAGGATCATCTGCTGGGTCCATTATTGGTCGGTTCGTAATGTTAAGGTGTGTGTGGGAAGCAGGACCCAAATGCAGATTATAGTGACAAAAATGACTCCTTTATTTCAAGGCTAAATAAATCACACAGACAGAACAGAACACTCACCAAAGACCAGGTCAAGACACAAGACGAACCGACAAAGACAGACAGAAAAACCAGAACTTAAATACACACAAGACTAATCACACAAACAAGACACAGGTGAGGAGGGAGGAGAAAACACAGGGACACCAGGTGAACACAATCGGGTAATCAGGGAGGGAAAACAGACAAAAAGCGACAGGCAGGAAACGGGGGGTGAACACTTTACAAAATAAAACAGGAAACCAAAGACAGAAACAGACAGACAAAACACAACACGGACAGATCGTGACAGCATGTGCCATCCGACCTCTGCAGCTCATCCAGAATGCAGCGGCTCGTCTGGTCTTCAACCTTCCAAAATTTTCCCACACCACTCCGCTCCTCCGCTCCCTCCACTGGCTCCCGGTAACTGCTAGAATCCACTTCAAGACACTGGTACTTGCATACCATATTGCGAATGGATCTGGCCCTTCCTACATCCAGGACATGGTTAAACTGTACACTCCAGCACGTGCACTCCGCTCTGCATCAGCCAAACGACTCGCTGCACCCTTGCTGCGACGGGGACCCAAGTTCCCATCAGCAAAAACACGTGGGTTTGCTATCCTGATGTTACTGGACCCTAATAGACTTGTTCCCATTGACTTACATTGAGTAAGAGACGTCTCTATATCAGCCAATTTTTTTTACCTAAATATACCCAGTATGATCCCCCTTTTCTAAAGAATCTTCACTAAATTGTTTTTGAGCTGAAAAGGTCTGGAGGCTTTGTGAAAATGTGCAGGGCTGGTTCACAAACAACTGTAGCTAGCAAGCTAAAGGCTAACAGGCTAGCTTTGAAAATAAAGGACCATGCTAGCTCTTGTCAGTTAAAATAGCTGTGTATTCTCATGGTACATTTGACCAGGTAGGTCCAATTGAGTTTGGAAATGAAAGCTAGCAAAGAAAACATAAACGTTCCAGAGAGAAGGAAACAAAAAGGTGCTAAAAACAGATGACATGTCTAAAATAAGGCTTGAAGTAGGATAACATACTAGGAGTATATAGTCACCCAAATGCAATTCCAATAGAGGTTCAATAAAGTGCATTGTATACAGCTATGTTTTTTCAATTCAGCACTGTCCCTCAGTTTGGTATTTTTTACGATCAAAGCTAAAGAAAACGTAGAAAATGGTGCGACAAGGATGTGTGTTGATTTACTACACCACAGATTTACAAATCGCTGTGATTCCATTTAAATGAATGGATTTTGCAACAAGATTTCACTGTGACTTAAGGATGCATTAGCGAGTGTAATGTGCATGCATGTAACTTCTGATGAGCTGCTTGAAAAACACAGTGTGACGCAGCTCAATAGATTTTAAGAAATGTAGCAACAGTCAAGGCGAGATGATTCTCCTCTGTGTTTGTTACTGCATCACATTCTGTATCCAGGCCAACTTGCAGTCTAATATTGAGTTCTCAAAAAAATTGTTTACAAAAAAGATTTGACCTCATTCTGAAATTCCCATGATCAGAAGCTGTTTTTGCCAAAAGGCTGAAACAAAGCACTGAGAAAAACAGAGACAGTGAAGCAGAAAACAATCTAAAATAGAGCAGTGGTGCTGAGGAGAGAGTGGCTCCTGACTGACACGGCAGCCGACCAATCATGTGCAAGGGAGGCAGCACTCTGAGCCAATCATCTCCAGCCTGCCCCGCACCCTCTCTCTGTGCCTATAGTGAGAGCAGAAGGGGGTGGGCAGCAGCTTAAGAGTCTGGGTGGGAGCAGTGTGGAGCAGACAAAGACTCTGCAGCACCACATCCACCCTCCACCTACAGCCCAGGACCTAGTCCCTTAAACAGGAGAGGCCTGGCTGCTCGTCTGCTCCCTGCTCCCTCCTCTTCCTCTTCTTCTTCGTCAGCACACTCACTGTGGAGCCATGCCTGAGTGCTGGGACGGGGTGAGTGTAAGGGCGGAGTGTGTGTGGGATTCCTTCATTCGTGTGTCACATTTTCAGAATACATTTTACATGCATTTCTTGTAATGCATTTGCCGTCAAATGGTACATTTGTTGTATTTCTTGGCAAAAATAAATAAATAACAAATCATTTTTAGCTCTCAGTCAAAAAAAGTTGTTTTGATGATACATGGGACTATCTCATATTCTTCTATGGGAAGAAGAAAGTGCAGCATCAGCATCAAAAGGTCACTCTGTGAGTCTGGCCCACTGACACACATAAGCTCACCGACACACATGCTGAGCAATGCAATGGTTAAACACATCAACATGAGTGTGTGTGTGTCTGTGTGTGTTGGTGTGTAGAGGAAATGTTAAACCTTCTGCAGTACCATGCATTTGGGAATCCTTGGAAGGAATGAGTAAAATGTGTGTGTTAATATGTGTGTGGAAAGAAGGAACAGAGCACGGGGCTTTGTGCTGGAAGATCACCATTAAATAAATCAACCACGTTGCTGTGGAGCATCAACAATGCTTTGTCATATTTGGACAGCTGAGTTTCCTCTCAGTGTTTCCTGCTGGATGTCTGAAGGTCACCATGCCCCAGTGGAACGTCTCAGAGGTCCAGACACACTGTGAACAAAGCCCCTGGTGCAGTCACGGCCTCAAATTAAAAGCGGATTGCAGATAACTCTAATGGAGAGATAATCTGTCTGGATTAACTCATAACTGCTGGCTGCGTGACTTTATGCTGTCGCGGAGATTATACCGTTTTTTGGCAGTTGGCACACTTTGTTTCTGTGCTGTGAATCACTGGGAGGCTGTTAAGAGATGCTGCAGGTTGACAGAGGGTCATCAGACGACTGTTGCTGTGTCTGAAGGGTGGAAGGTGTGGAAGGTGCTGAGAGGAGGACACAATGATCCATCTGGTCTCTGGTTATCTGGTTCATTTGAGTACTGACAGCAGTGGCATAATTTTACCGTCAAAACCAGGCATAACAGCACCAAAACAACATTGTGTGTGTGCATGTGTGTGTGTGTATGTGTGTGTGTGTGTGTGTGTGTGTGTGTGCGTGTGTGTGTGTGTGTGTGTGTGTGTATGTGTGTGTGTGTGTGTGTGTGTGTGTGTGTGTGTGTGTGTGCCTATGTTGCGCAGCTCATTTAAACACATGTCTCGTACCACCATTTTGAGTTTTCTGGCTCTGACCATCTCGTGCTGACAAAATGTGGGTCATGAGAGGTTTGGAAACGCTACAAGCCAAATATTTGGAGCCTCTATAAACCTTTAGAGATCTTTACTTTCATTATTTCGCAAAACTGTATTGCAAAACCAAAATGACTGCATCACTTGCATGAGGTTGTTTCTCATGTGGATGTCGGAGCTGGAAGCAGGATGTTGTTTTGCTATAAAAGGCAAACTCCTTAATGAATAAGTATATTCAAACATCCATACTATATGAATATAATTATATTTGGATATAAACCTGCCAAGCTACAAATGCCTCAAACAGAAGAATCATTCTATTTTAAGAAGATAAGGTCTCTACTGTATGTTATTTTCTATTTCAATTGTTGTATTGTTCCCTTAGCTTTTTGGCACCAAAACGGCTTTATCTAATATTTGCTTTATTTTCTGCAATATACCTTTATAGTTTACAGTCTTTTTAATCAACTATTGTGAAGTATAGTTATTGCTAGTCAATCCACATCCAATCATTGACTCCAATTTGCACTTAATTGAAAAGGAGCGTTGGAGAAAAGTTCTTACAGTAATAACTTTCTTACAATGCACAGACTGATGCGTCACCATGTGAAACACCAGAGAGCGAGGATCAGGATTCAGGTGCAAATGTTCTCACTTACAGCTGACAGTGTGAACACCAGGTGAGTGACAGTGTGTGTGTGTGTGTGTGTGTGTGTGTGTGTGTGTGTTTCACAGGAACATGATGTTGAGACTCCTTATGGGATGCTGCACGTGGTGATCCGCGGCGCGCCCAAAGGAAACAAGCCTGCCATCCTCACCTACCACGATGTGGGGCTGAACCGTGAGTATCAATGCAGAGTGTGTGTGTGTGAGGTTAGGTGTTTCTACACTTATCAAAAGTGATAATTGGACTCCATTCCTGCCTGCGCTCTGCTTGCGTACACACACTTTAAGTTTCTGCAAACTATCTGGAAATGATGGAAAACATTTAGGAAGTATTTAATAAGCTTATACAAAAGGTATTTCCTGCAATGATATCCATATGTTTCTCATCATAAAAACAGGATATGGTCCATAAGTCTAAAATCTGACTGTCATGATGTTCATGTTATTCTAGCACCTTACAGCATGCTCTATATGACGGATCTTAACAGGGTGATTGGTCAATAACTGCAGGGAAGGGTCATATATGAGCCTCTGTAGGACAGATAGCGATGAAGAAGCAATGAGAGGAAGCCTATCAGGAGGTTTTCATCAAGTACCTTCTTTTCACTATCTCTGTAAAATGACTTTGAGCACCTGTAAAAGCGCTTACAAAATAAATCTATTATTAAACTTTGACTTTAATTCAATTTAATATTTTTGCTTTCAACTAACCTAATACAGTTATGTGAAATCTGCTGACATAATACGTTTAATTAAAGTCAGCGTTTCAGTTTCTTCAGTGTGTGTGTGCCGACAGAAACGTAAAAAGTGAAAGGGTGTGCGAGAGGCAGCAACAAAATGAAGGTAACCCCCCCCCCCCCTATGCTGCGGAGGGAGGCTGGCAGGGTGGAGGTGAAACAGGGAGGGGGGGTCTGGAGGAGAGTGTGTCATGTGTGTGTATTTTTGTGCATTATTGATCAGCTATCGCATTCAAATAATGATCAAACAACACACGGTAATACAAAATAAAAGTACAGCAATAAAAGAAAAATGCCATAAACGTGATTTTAACACGTAAATAAATACAAATATATCAAACCTATGAATACAATAGTGTAGAAAGTCATGTTTGTGATCAGGCTATTCACTGCCTGAAGGAAGCAGGAGAGCAGGGGGTGAAAGGGTATTACTCAGATCCTTTATTGAGGTCAAAGTCAAATGAATATGGACTTAAAATACTCCATGACAAGCAAAAGTCCTGATTTCAGTGTTTTACTGAAGTAAAAGTATAAAAGTATTAGCATCAATAAGTAAAAGTACTCATTACACTGAAACAACTGAAACGTTGACTTGAATTAAATGTATTATGTCAACATATTTCACATAACTGTATCAGGTTAGTTAAAAGCAATCATATTAAGTTGAACCTAATATTTGTGAATCTGTTTTTGAAAATCAAACATTAAGAAAAATTGGTAAATCCTGCCTTTTAAAAGGACTCCGACTCAACAGACGGCACAGCGTCCTGCCAGATTAAAAGTCCTCACCTCTTTCATCACATCGCTGTTTATGAGTAGATACAAGCTCACAAACACTCACCTTCTCCACCTCCTTTACTCCTCCTCTCTAACCAAGGGTCATAATTGATTGGTTGAATTAGCAGTCAGAGCCTTAGGAGGAAACACTGTTTCTGCGAGGCTTCTGTCGGTCTGACACACGTTGAAGTTGTTATTACAACGTGACTTCACTATTATTTAACAACTCTTTTTATTGGGTTCTTTTATTTGGGGTTAAGTACATTTTCAGAATACGTGAGAAATGGATTTAACTTCTGTTAGACAGCTATATGCCATAGATTTTTGCACACATTCACAGTAAATATTTATTCAGTATGATAGCTGTCTAACAGAAGTTAAATCCATTTCTCACTTATTCTGACAATGTACTTAACCCCAAATAAAAGGACCCAATAAAAAGAGTTGTTAAATAATAGTGAAGTCACGTGGTAATAACACTAACTCATCTCTCTCGAGTTTTCATTTTGAGCTTTGCTAAACGCCACTGTGTCAAGTGTCCATCTTGGGTTGCCGTCGGGAGTTGTCCAATATGGCGGACAATCTCGCACATGCGCACCGCAGATCGGGCAGAGCTGCGGATCGGGTAGTGACAGCAATGCACTCCAGCCTCCACCTGCCCGTTCATCGCTGCAGCTTCAACGTTTAAAGTGTAATTACAGCCCCTCATATCCCCCTTCTTTTATAAGTACGCTACAACAAGGAGTCATACAAAATAACTTAGCTGTAACACAACATATACCATTTTATGACCAAAACACTGTGATACAAGTGGTCAAGCCCGCCTTAACCTGCCATCAGGCCCTGGGGCCCGATTTAAACAACAAGTCATGTATAGCCTCGGCAGGCTCTGTGATCGCACTTCTCCACTCTGCTCTACGCGCGCCTGGTCCTCTCCTCCAGATGAGTGACGTATCGGGCCTCCCTCGTGTATCTGTCCGGTTGCCATTGGCTCCCCTCCACGTAGCAAGTCCTTGTCGTCCTCTCCATCTCTTCCAACAGATAATGTCCCTCCTGTCTGTTCTTCCTCTCCCGCTACTCCATCGCTATCAGAACCAGACGGCCTACTTGGCTCCGAGGCCCCGAGGCCAGCACCGCTGCCGCTCGGTACAGAACTCATCTGTCCTTCCTCCTCATCCTGGCCTACAGGTTTAAAATAACCTGTAAGCTTCGGCATTTTTTGTAATAGCTGCTTGTCTCGAAACTACTTTTCCCTCAACAATTTCCTTTTCCGAGCGCCACTCTCAAACTTTTTCTTCTCAAACTTTTTCTCCTAAACAACCTTCATCTGTCACTCAATCACTCGCAATTTGAATACGTCACATGTGAAACATATTCTCATTCTGATTGGCTGTTAAGTGGTGCACACTGACTGTTACGGAGTCTCTGGAATCCATCGATCTGATTGATTAGCGGAGCAAATGATCAAAATAGTATGGAGGGAAGATATTTTCGTTTGGATTACTGGTCTGGGAGAAGCGAGTGTGTGTGTGTGTGTGTGTTTGTGTATTTTTGCGTTTGTGTGTATTGTGTTTGTTTCCCGGGGAAAACCCTCACGAGAAACACAGACTGTTGTTCTGCCTGCTGTGACGTCAAGTTACTCCGTTCTCCGCTTGTAATTATGCCGAAGCTTCAAAGTTGTATTTATCATCTGAATTTGCCGAAACAAGTTTAATATTCTGAAAGCCAAGACTTTGCTTAATTGAAATCAGATGAAAACAAACTGTAACGGACCCTGCCCTGTTATCTATGATTACTATAAGCCTTACATTCATAATTTCAGCGGAGGGAGGGGAAGCAGCGCTGTGGAACAGCAGAGTGGAGAGGGAGAGCTGTCTTCTTCCCTTTACAAGCTTCAAAAATGTATTTATCGTGTGATTTTGGAAATAAAAGTTTCATATTCTGAAAGCCAAGACTTTGTTTATTTACATTTTTTTAAAAACACCCGAAATAAAAAATATATATATTTCAATTTTTTTTTAATTGGCTCATGATAGGCTCCCGATCTCCGTAGGCCCCTGGGCTTCAGCCCAGGTCAGCCCGTGCATTAAGGCGGCCCTGCAAATCTATGCTATCATCTCTGCTATTGGCTAACGTTAGCGGTTATTATCCCAGTTTGAATTGTTGGTTCCAATCAAGATTACAAATGTTACCGTATCAGTAAAGCATTTGGCCTGGGTCAGAGCCATCACAATGCTAACTGTTGACTCTTTGTCTTATGTAGCTTACTAGCTAACATGATACCACATTTAAATAAAAAAACATTTGTAGATAGAATGTAGATTTAATTCACATTTGACTGAGATTAGCAGTTCCCCCTGCTTCCAGTCTTTTAGCTCAGCTAGAGGCAAAAGGACCAGAACCTCCTCATGTACTGGAACAACAGGTATGAAATGATGAGTTTGTTAGATAAGCAATGTTTGATTAACAGAATATTTCTTCCCTTAAGGCAGACAGACTGTCCAAAATGGCAGTAGTTCATTCATAGACATAAACATTTGCTACAATAACATAGGACCAGAACGTCATTAAGGACAGATCTTAAATATTTTATATACATACTTACATTCTTCATAAACAGTTCCAAAAAAGGCAGGGATTTTACCAATAGTGGCTTTAAATCTTCCACTATGTGTCTTTAGTCCATGCTTACTTCCTCTCCTCCTCCGCACTCCCACAGACAAGCTGTGCTTCAACTCCTTCTTCAACAATGAGGACATGCAGGAGATCACCAAACACTTTGTGGTGTGCCACGTGGACGCACCAGGGCAGCAGATAGGAGCCTCACAGCTGCCCCCAGGGTACACACACACACACACACACACACACACACACACACACACACACACACACACACACACACACGATAGGACGATGGGAACCGGAAGTGGTAAAATGCTAACATATTTCCAGGTGTTAGGACTGATTCCTGCACCACTCTTTTAATGATTTGCTCAAACTCAGTTTGAAGTATTCCTACATGCTGTCTCATTATAGGAAAAACGGATGATCACACATAAACAGCATGTGAAGCGATGATGATGATGATGATGATGAAGGTGTGTCCTTCTCTCCACAGGTACCAGTACCCCACCATGGACCAGTTGGCCGGGATGCTGCCCACTGTGGTGCAGCACTTTGGGTGTGTGCTTTACATCTAACATGTTCCACATTGATCAGACAGCAAACAAAGCCAATGTGTTATAAGAGCCACCTGCAGGGACATCATGTCCTCTTCATGCTGTGAAGGGGACATCATGTCCTCTTCATGCTGTGAAGGGGACATGATGTCCTCTTCATGCTGTGAAGACCAGGCATTATGGTGGTGTTGCACAAACTACATCAATCAGCAGATGTATCACTTCAACGTTTGCCTTTACACTTGTAGTACATACAGAAAGACCATGTATTGAAGTTAATGAGGAATGACAGAAGTTAGACCCAGTTCATAGAAACAAAAGCAACACTTTGTATTATATTCTGAAGGATTTAACACATTTGCGTTGTGGCATTGTTGATTTGCTAGCCAGCCTTTTTGACTCCTGAGCAGTTTCTCCGTTAGAGAACATCGGCTGCCAACAGGATGTCATTTTAGCCGGGACATTCAGTACCAGCCACAGATCAACACTTGGCTGCACACAGTCATACATATAGGCACACAGAGTGCCATTACACTGTCAGAATAAGTATATCCATGTTGCCTCCATATATATCCACTATTAACAATTATTCATCATTAAACTGTTGCCTCTAATGGATTTTCTTTCTAGATTTAAGAGCATTGTTGGCATCGGAGTTGGAGCTGGAGCTTACATTCTGGCCAAGTTTGCTGTGAGTCACATCCTGATGACCTAAAGTGTACTTTACTGATCAGAATGAGTGGAGTACTGGATTCACACACTCAGGGTTGTGAGCAGCCTCAGGTCTCACAGATGTGTCCATGTCTTCTGCTCACAGCTGATCTTCCCTGACATGGTGGAGGGTTTGGTCCTGCTCAACATCGACCCCAACGGCAAAGGCTGGATTGACTGGGCTGCCGGCAAGGTGCCTTCTCTTACTGTGTATCCCTTGTTTCAGTGGGTGCTTAAGCATTGGAATCCTTTTCTGACAATGCCCTCTCCCCCCAGCTGACAGGTCTGACCAGCGCTCTGCCAGACACTGTGCTGCCTCACCTCTTCAGCCAGGTACGCTCTGGCTCTGGGAACTAAGATACACAGTACATGTTTTTAGGTTGTCTTTATGTTCACATATAATGTAATATATATATACAGTACTTTATTAATCCTGAATTGGGAAATTATGTTGTCAAGCATTACACAAGTTAAAATGTAGTAAAAGATAGAATAAGATACAAATGTGATACAAATTAACATTAGCAGCAAGTGTACACACATTCACAATATAAAAAACCTATCACTATTTGATGTGTCTCACCTCAAGCCATTATGATTATAATTTATTATTCTTATTCATTTTCTCTCTGTGCTTTTATTTAAGTAATTGGTATGCAAGCTGAGATATACATAGATACCTTTTACATGATAAAGGTGAGATTATTGTCCCCCATGGAGAGATGTATGCACAGTAACTATTCTGCACACATTTGAGTATGTATGCGGGTGTATGTTGTATGTATGTATGTTATGTCTGAATGTTTACAAAAATGGCAATAAAAAGAGTATTACAAAAAAAAGAAAGAAGAAAGGACCTATCACTAGTGTCAATCAGTCCAATTTTAATGATATACTGTATAGCCCAATATTAAAATTCTCAAGGGGATTTACAGGATGTACAGCATACAACACCTTAGAACCTTGTAGCGCACAAGGAACAACTCCAAAGTAAAAATGTTGTACACTGCTGGAAGAGCATCAGAGGAGGTAGAACAGAGCGATGTGAGGTGTGGTGTATAGAATAAAAGATAAGAACATTTACAAGATAGAAAATCAAAATGACCAAAATCATATTGTGAATGTATATTACAAGAAAGTTGTATCCAAAAGGATGTAAACAATCTGGCAGGTGTAGCAACAAATATATATAAAGCGGGCCTCAATAGCAACCTTTAGACGTAACCTTTGACCCTGGCAACCGGGTGGCTGAGTTAGCAACATGTATTCATGGGAAATGAGTGGCATCAGAGAAAGAGAAATAGAAGAAGAGAGATGAAAGGTGAATGCTCCCCGACAGTCTAACCCTGCAGCAGCAGCATAACTCTGGGCTGCCACGGCAACCCTGAGCCAGCCCTAACCATACGCTTTATCAAAATAGAATGGAATGGAAAAAGGCATTTCTAACTCTACAAACAAAGACTATATGTATCAGGAATCAGTCCTAACACCTGGAAATATGTTAGCATTTTACCACTTCCGGTTCCCATCGTCCTATCGTGTGTGTGTGTGTGTGTGTGTGTGTGTGTGTGTGTGTGTGTGTGTGTGTGTGTGTGTGTGTGTGTGTGTGTGTGTGTGTGTGTGTGTGTGTGTGTGTGTGTTTGTGTGTGTGTGTGTGCAGGAGGAGCTGATGAACAACACAGAGCTGGTGCAGAGCTGCAGGCAGCAGATCAACAACACCGTCAACCAGTTCAACCTGCAGCTCTTCTGGAACATGTACAACAGGTGAAGAAACACACACACACACACACACACACACACACACACACACACACACACACACACACACACACACAAAAGCACCTTACTCTTCTGTAACATTCATGATGTCTCTTGCAGTCGGAGGGACCTGGAGATGAATCGCAGCGGAGCGGTGCTCAACGCCAAGACCTTGAAGTGAGTCCAGACACACTTTCAAAATACCACCATTATCTCAATCCAGTTGATTTGGATCTAATTAAGGTAAACCAACTGGATTGAGAACATGGTGGTATTAAACTAAACTAAAGTCTAGTTGGTCATATTGTTTATGTAGAAAAGTAAAGTAAAGTTCCTCAAAATTGTACACTAGTCGAGTACTTAAGTAAATAAGGTTAGGGTTGATTACTTACACCACTGACAATTGTGATACTCACTTTGTCAGTGAGTTCATTTAAGAAGTACAATACACCATCTGTGAAATGTGCAGTTTATCATAACCCTAAATATAATATCTGGGTTTTTGGAATGTTGGACAAAACAAACTACTTGAAGATGTGACTTTTCCCTATTTTAAAGGACAGTAGTAATTGATTACTCAAAATAATAAATAGCAGAATCAGAAACAGGTTTATTGCCAGGTAGGTTCGCACATACTAGGAATTTGACTTGATGTCATGGTGCAGACATCAAATATAAAAAACAAAATCTTTTACACCGTAATAAAATACAGTTAAATAGCAATAAAATACAAATTAAATAAAGCAGTAATTTAAATGGAAATAGAATGCTATGAATGAATGTTTGCATATAAACTATGAAATGTGAAATCAGAACATGTGCACAAAGGAGTATAACATGGTGTGCATTGTGTGAATCACTCTGATAGTGAAAGAGTGAGGCAGAAAAGAAGATGTTGAGAGTAATTGATATTTCTGTAGGTGTCCTGCGATGCTGGTGGTAGGAGACAACGCTCCGGCGGAGGATGGCGTGGTGAGTGGGACTACAACTCCTGTGTCAGTTTGTGATGCCATTGGGCCCACAAAGCTTTTTTCCTATTGACTTACATTTGTTAGAGACCGGCAAACTCAAATAGCCCTTATTATAATCATCAGGTGCTTAAAGTTGTAAATGCGCTAAAAGCTGAATTCAGAGATATTCTCTCAGTTCATTTGACTGAGCCAGGGCCGGCCGATATGTGGTGATTGGAGGCGGGGCTTAAGGTAAAAACAAGTGTTAATCATCAATGGCACTGTTTTTTAACCTTTTTGAGTTGCGGTACATTTTTACATAAAACACATCACAACCAAAAAGTTAAACAAACACACTGATACAGCGTAAAGATATTTAATGATACGTCTCTCATTGAGGATTTTAGTTCAGCTCTGAGAGCGCTCTCAGACACCTATGTCTCCCTGTTTCTCCGTTTGTTCACCCAAAATAGTCAGTGTTCTTGTTTCGAAGTGATGGCTGTTTAGTTTGGAAAGTAAATCCAAATTATAACTTTTCAAATATTTATAGCTGTTCATCAGTTCACCACAACCTCTCCCGTGCACCACAGAATTCTACCATCTTAAATTAAAAGATCATTATCAACTGCAACTGCTTGGGGCCCCGGACCAGAAGGGGTGCTGTTGGCTGTGTGTGGTGATGAAAAGCTGGTCCGAGGGGCCCCCAGTGAATGTTTGCCTATGGCCCCCACATACTATAGAATCGGCACTGGCTCTATGGGTTCAGATCTGCTGATGGTCAGGGTATTTTGTTCTCGAGTCAGGTCAATTTGGCTTCAGGGTCACTGAGCATCGTTCAAAATGAACAGGGCCCCATCTACAAAGCTGTATACAGATACCTTTATACATTCATTGTCTAAAGCAGTGGTTCTCAAATGGGGGTACGCGGACCCCTAGGGGTACGTTGGAGTACTGCAGGAGGTACGTGAGATTTATTTTATGTTAATGAAAAAAACAACATAAGTAATGCATTTAAACAAACTACTAATAGTAGATTTACTACTTTATTCAAAGTTTACAGTAATTCTGGATAATAAAATGGGAAAAATAAACGGGGTGCTCTCTTTTCCTCTCCCTCTCCTGACAGCCCGTCAGTCTCATGCAGCTCGCCGAACCTGTAATAAGTGACCTGACAGTAACGAATACATGTATTTATAACTAGTTTAGCTAGTTCCAGAGTAGATTTACCAGCTAAGTGTGTTAGGTCTAACTCTAGTGTATTTTGCTCCGCTCACCGGTCCGTCACAGCGGCGGAGCTGTGATCATGCAGAGCTGCGTGTTCTCCGTCAGCAGCAGCTGATCTGATCTCTGATCTCTCTCTCGCATCCGGTTAGACTTCACTCGCGTTGATGTCCAAATCTATCAGGTCTAGCTAGTTCTAGTTAATGATATGACTGCCTGCTTATCAAAGGACCTAAACAATAAGTGTTGCTTGGCAACGGCGTGTGGCCGCAAAGTATAGCGCAGCATTGTGCATATGTTTATATGAGGGGTCAACATCCCATGGTCATAAAATGCTCATATATTTTTTTCTCTTCGTTCCCCACGCCCCAAAATAAATAGATATACCAATTTTAGGAAAAGTAACAACGTTTGAGCAGTGTGGGTTTTATATGAACAGAGTTACACATAAAAAACGCGAAGTGTAATAACTGCAGTTTGCCTCCCTGTCAGAATGACAAAGATCCTCAGTGAAGCTCAAGCTCATGTTTCACTACATTAAGTACAACTTATTCAAAAGATCAGTTCAATGCAACTAATGTCATCTGTGTTATTGCATGATATTAAAATGAGTTTCCCATGAATTTAGTGATGGATTGTAAACATTTGAAATGTATCATTTAAGTGTTTCTCAGTTACAAGGTTGTTGTATTAATAGATCAGACACTGAAGGTACAGCACTGTACTGTGCCTCTTTATATAGGCTTGTTTTCCTTAACAAATTGTTTTTGCACTGATCAGGGGGTACTTGGCTGCATTTCTTTTCAAAGGGGGTACATTATTGAAAAACGTTTGAGAACCACTGGTCTAAAGATTAAGCAGTAACCCCCCCCCCCGGCTCATCATTCTGCTCTTGCCATGTTTACAGTGTTACACTTGGCATTTGATACAGTTAATGAAACAGTCAAACACAGACAGGTCAGCCAGCAGAGACCAGTGTGTGTGTGTGTGTGTGTGTGTGTGTGTGTGTGTGTGTGTGTGTGTGTGTGTGTGTGTGTGTGTGTGTGTGTGTGTGTGTGTGTGTGTGTGTGTGTGTGTGTGTGTGTGTGTGTGCGTACGTACGTGCGTGTTCTCCAGGGCCCAGTCTGCCTGGCCCTGTCCCTGGAGAATCTAGTCTGAATTGGCCTACATACAGTATGTCTGCTTCTGCACCAGTTAGTCTGCCTCATGTTCAAATAAAAATCAGATCAGTCCAGAGGAATGGGATGGAGATGTATGAGGGGAGGGGGGAGGGAGGAGGGATGGGTGATGTTATAAAACGTCTTGGAAAGAGAGAAAGGAGTTAGGGATGAACAGACAGTGCTTTATTGGATTTGACAGATGGAGGTTATGTTAATATTTGATATAGGCTGATGTGACCTACTGAGGCGGCTGTGTTCGCTCCCACTTATATTACACTTTTTCACAGTGTTATACATGTGCAAGTCTGCATTGATTTGTAATTTGTTATCTGCTGGTGAAATGTAAAATGTAAAAAAAAAACAATCTGTGAGAAGCAGGCTCTTTTTTTCAGAGACCAATTCTTACTATTTATTTGATACCAATTTGGTAATACAATTAATAAAAAGAACAAGGTTTGGGTTCGTTCTTCAGATGACTGTGACGTTAACGTGTAAGCTCAATAATGAACTCCAGCTCAACCAACCATATTGTAATATCTAAGTAATCATCTTGAAATATGACATTATTATTTGTAATATACACACATCTTATTGTGAGGTTGATTTCACATACACTACGCCGCTCTTCAACACTACTTTGACGTTAGCTTGTCTACATGCTTGAGCATAGCTAATTTAAATTAACCTTAGCGATGCATACAGTGACCTACCTAATACAATATCTCTCTAAGTTACAAGGATGACCTTATTTTACCAACCTCAAACAGAAGCCGGTTGTTCTACAGTATTATCCCACTTAACACTTCTCTATTACGTTTTAACTTGAAGGCTACGATTATCATTAACCCAAGCCTTAGCATTCATTACGTTAGCTGATTAAAATCATAAACATATAAAAAAGTACACACATTTCACTTACCACATTCATGCACCGTCTGTTTTAACCTCAGAGCGAGTCACAATAGTCCGATATAAGCATGAAGAACAAACAAACATGGCCAAGTTCAAGTTATGTTCCCTGGATGAGCTGAGCAGGCAGAGTCCCTGTAGCATCACGGAGCTGCTAGCAAAGAGACAGGAAGCTAACAGCAGCAGTCACTGGACAGAGCTGTAATTTATGCATAACTTTAAGGCTTAATATGAATTAAACACATGAGTGTTGTCATGAAGGGGGAATCTTACGGAGCCCCCTAGGGCAGTGGTTCCCAACCTTTTGGGGGGGGGGCGCAACAGCGGTAATTAAAGTTTACAAAATGCTACAACTACTGTCACAAACTAGATGAATGTGAAGTATTTTGTTAAAGGCGGATGAAAGCGTAATTAAGGAGCACTATTGACTATTGAGTGACTTTGATGGTTATTGGACTCAGGATTAATTCATTCTATTAAAGAAATAATTATACATTTCTGTCTTTTTATGCCTTTAATAGCTACTAACTTGAATTTGTATTCAAATTAATTAATCAATTATTTGTTATATTTTATTGTAATGTAGAGACAAGGCTTTTAGTAACAATCATGTATTGCTTTACAATTATATGTAAAAAAAAATTAAAATAAACATTTAAAAAAAAATGTAAAAGTCTAAATATGATATTTGGCCTCAAATCATCTGAGGCCTCGCGCCCCCCAGGTTGGGAACCACTGCCCTAGGGGACATGGAGAAGAAAATAAAAAATTGGGAGAAAAAGAAAATTGTTTTGCGAGATCCTTCAATACTTTTGCGAGATCTCGGGCCGCAGTTTGGACAACCCTGATGTAGTATGAACAGCAATGTACTATTGATGTGTGAAAGGGGTTTGGTTGCACTACATTGTAAAATGTCAAAGTAATTTAAAATAGTTTGAAATAAAAAAGCGTGAACCCTAACCCTAACCCTAAAGCATATTTATTCAAAAATAAGTGTTATACTGTAACAACAACATAACCATTGATGGGTTAAGAGATTTTGGTAGCACTACATCGTACATCTTAAAATGAAGTTATTGCATTTTTCTATGACTATATATTTTCGGCGTTGCAGTTTGTAGACGGTCCCTAAGCACTCTCTCCTCCAGCTGCAGATTGTGACCAATTCTTGATGTTTAGCTCGGATGACGGCGCGTATCGAACTGTTCTGATAAAATGACTCTGTAGCTCATTGTCTACCTTGCTATGATTGTAAAGTCATGTTGTTTGTATTTTTACAACGTTATGTTCATGAATTATTGATCCGCGAAATGAGGGACGTGCATGCCCCCTCGCTCTGAGTGTTCTCCTGAGGTATCTTTCACTTATGTGAAACCCGAGCATATTGCCAAGCACTGATGTTATATCTTTATATTTAAGGCCAAGCTCAAAGTAAAATCGATGAATTGTTGTGGTTTCTGTGCAGGGACGCGGGAAGGGGGGGTGCTAAGGGTGCTGCAGCACCCCCATCTGTTGGCGGAGAGTTGTAACTGCAACGCCAAAAAGTTCACTAAACAAATCAATACAAAAGTTTTATTTTGAGTTACTATTTTTGAGTTAGCATTTTAGTGTAAGCAGTCTATAAAAAGCTTCACTATATAAGAGAAAGTGATCATGCGGTGTGCTTCCTCTGTTGCTCTGCTATAGAAAAGAAGCTCGTCAGTGCAGACAAGATCAGGGATGGGAGTTTTGTGAAAGCAGGGTTTAACAACTGGTGAAAGGCAGGGGAAACATTTAGGGAGCATGAGAAGTCCCATCAACACACAGGCCGTCAACAAACTGGCAGCATTGAAACGAACACCCATGAATGCGCTGCTCTCACAAGCTGTTGCTAAAGACCAAATGACTGCATTTAATATGATATTATGTATCACGCAGACCCCTCGCGGATGGGGCCTCATTTTGCGGAGGGAACCTCCTCTGAAGCGTAAACGCGGCGCACCTGTGTAGCGCGCCACAGTTTCACCGCTGCAAGGCTCCACTAGCACCCTCCCTCGTCCCTGTTTCTGTGTTGCCAAACTGACCCGGAAATACATTGAGCTAAATTAAAATTTTAGCTCAAAGGTTTTCAAAGATAGATTTTTTTTGACCAATTTTTTTGTTCATCTCCATGTCCGCTAGGGGGCTCCGTAGAATCTAACTATACAAAGAATAAGGGTTTTCGAACCACGATGTAAACATGTTTATTTCTGCTGTAAAGTTGGGCATTTTAACATGGGGGTCTATGGAAATTGCTCTCTTCTGCAGACTGCTCCTACTGGCCACTAGATGAACTGCAGTTTGAGGCACTTCCTTATAGGCTTCCCGGCTCTGCCCCAGAGTTTGCCGCTCGGTGTGTTCATGTGTGTGCACATCTGTCTCGGTGCGTGCATGTGTGTTCACACTGAGACGGCTGGAATGACTCATCTCTGCAGCACACTGCAGTATCTGGGTCACCCACTGAACGTAGCAAAAAAACATCCACACTCTCATGTGGAGCTCCATTAAGCTAAGAAGTGTTTAGATGCTGCAGCTTTTTGTCTCATGTTGTTCAACATGCTGTTTTTTGTCTTCCAGGTGGAGTGCAATTCCAAACTGGACCCGACCAACACCACCTTCCTGAAGGTAACAGTCTGTGCTCAGCTCACCTGCAGCGGCTCCATCCTGACACACGTCTGATTTATAGTGCAAGCACAACTTCACCTTTTTACACCCAAAAAGAAATGAAATATCAATCAATCAAACTGTACCCATTACACAGGTTGCAGATTAAAGTGCTTTACAGATGTATATGCCGGAATTATAGATAAATAAATAAAATAAAACAGAAAAATGTCTTTTAAACTATTTTACAATTGGTAACCACACACAAATATTCCTGATTTATACAATATGTGGCTGAATTTTAAAATGGTAACATTTTACACTGACATGTTAATGGTATGGTTTAGTGTATATTCTTCTATAATTAGTTTTATGCTAACTAGTCTTATTGAAATAAACTCTTTTGTCACACAGCACTTTGACCATAGTGTTGATCAAATAAGACGTCCAATGAAAGCACCAGGTGTACTTCTGCAACAAGCTCATACAGTGGCCTTTCCCTTATTTAAGAGACAAGAAACTCAATTAACTCATTAAACGGACTCTGAAATGAGTTAGCATCTAGCCCTTTCCTCGTCTAGAAACCATGCCTGAAAAAATGTATGAATACACAGGTTAAAGAGATTTTAAATGTGTGTTTAGTGGCATAAAATGCTTTATGTCAGTAAATACCAAAATTCCACTTGGTTTTGTCCAAAAAACGCCTGTTTGCCTACAAAACAATGACAATTATGTTATTCATACTGTGATAAAACTTCAAAGATTTACAAAAAATGTAATGAGTTACGTATTAACACGAGATAATGTTGTTTAGTTAAGAGGCAAGCAGAGAAAGCATGTGTTCATTTTAGCCTAGTTTTGAGCTATTAGCGGTTAGCTATTAGCGGTTAGCTTCATGCTGCGCTCTCTCGTCTCTTGTAGATGGCTGACTCTGGAGGACTTCCCCAGCTCACACAGGTAACACACACACCCCATGCACACACACACACACACACACACACACACACACACACACACACACACACACACACACACACACACACACACACACACACACACACACACACACACACACACACACACACACACACACACCACACACACACACACACACACACACACAGCCCTGCATATTTTACAGGCTGCCATACAATCAAATGAAATTGAGAAAGAGCATGAATGCATCATCCATATTGGACATGTTTATCTCCATATTCAGTGAAATGAAATGTGTTGTTTTCCAGCCTGGGAAGCTGACTGAAGCCTTCAAGTACTTCCTGCAGGGAATGGGCTACAGTGAGTATCCACAATGAGACACTGATGTTAACGAGTGACAGAGTGATTTTAAATCAATATTTGCCCTAGAAAGAAATTCTCTTAAAAAGCAATTTCAGCAGAAAATATTAATGTTGTCATGTGTGCAGGCTTGGGAGGTATAACGGATACATATTCAATTACAATTACATTAAAAAAAAGTAATCAGATAACTGTAGCATTTAGAAGAATCTGGATACCTGTATTCGTCCCACAGAGGGGAAATATACATTGTTAAAGCAAAAGTGAAGAGCCAAAGACAGCAACATATGAATTAAGAAGCATGCATAACATATTAAAGAGAAAAGTAGAAATTACACAATTTACATTTTGGAATAAAGATCAATATATAATAGGTAGTCGTACTGAATACATTTTATTCATGGTTTATATGTAGGCTACTTTAAGTCTTCTTTATTTTAAAAACATTTTTTTTTAATGAAATATCTTGGTTTTAACATATTTTCTACATACACTTTATGTCATTTATTTTTTCTTGTTTTTATTTGCATTAAATATTGAGGTAATCCAAAAGTAACAAAAGTAGGTAACATTCCCTATATATTTGTGATACTCAGATTAGGTTACTGATTACATTTTTTGAGATGTAACTAGTTATATTAACGGATTACATTTTTGAAGTCACCCTCCCAAGCCTGCTTGTGTGTGTGAGTGTGTGTGTCAAACGAGGGTCATGAGCTGTGTTAATCTTCCCTCTGTCTTCCTGCCCCGTTCTCTCAGTCGCTTATGTGAAAGATCGGAGGATGAGTGGAGGGCCAGGTACTCCCCCCCCCCCCTCACGTCTGATCTCTTATTGCTGCCCTCTTATTGACTTTGGCATCTTGAACATTTATTTTGATTTACGTTGGTTATGACTATAATATGTTGGGCTGTTATGAAATCCTGCTAGCATTACTAATATATATTTTTTAATCTCAAGGACGTTAAACCCCATCATTGTTTTATCAAAAATATTTTTTCAACAATGGAAAAATATAATCCCCTGACCTCCCCCTCCCCCATTCCTTTGCTACTGCATCTCCAATGCTGCTCTTTGCATGGCCTTCCGCTTCGAGCACAGCCTTTTGGTCTGAGTTTGTCACTAATCATGTCTTTAAGTTATTAGCAACAAAATATAAGACAAGTTGAGGTTTTAAAGACACTAAACACTAAATCTAGTTCTGTAATAAAACTGCTGACTGAACACTATTTTAAAAATGTATTTTGCCCTCAGGGTTAAACAGATCACTCGCTAAACTGCTGTCCCTAATGCACCCAAAACAGCATACAGTATGAAACACTCTAAGTGTATTTCTAATGGTGCGTTCAGACCGGACGCAAAGCAAATGACTCAAATTAAATGTAAAGTCAATGCAAAGGCCGGAGATAAAAGCAAATTGATGCTTGGCGGCGTGAATGACGCAGCGTGACTGAAGCTAGCTTCATACGTGAGAATTTGGTGTGGCGCGGTCCCATGGAGAATCTCCACCTGTTGGCACTGACTGAATCAGAAAACAAAATATCAGCCGCTGGCTGCGGGCAACGACACACAGAGCTTTCAGTTCCTTATATCTGAATAGAAACTGGAGAAAATTATATGTATACAAACCACAGACTGTCTGTGGCACTGCAAATGATTTAAATTATATTTCTATCTGTATGACGTTGTGAGTGTGGACGCAGCAGCTACAACGGTAGCCTAGCCGGATTGATCCAATCTCCATTCGGAAAACAGACATTTAAAAAAAAAAAATGTCTGCTGTTCACGTTCGCACTTGCCAAAGCATTCATTCATGGTTTTTACTTATTGGTATATATGTAGTTATTTCTGCATCATTGTTGACGTGTTAAGTAGTGCGATCAACCCTGAGAGAATCTTTGCTTCATGTCTGGTGTTAACAGACCATTGAGATAATGAATGGAAACAATACATATAATATCACAGGATTCAAATTAACGATCAATTCAAGGAAAACTATTTTAATTGTGAAGCTGGTAATGGTGGAGATAACTTAAATTAAGTTGTTTTATACCTCCAGGTATCTTAATCCATTACAATATTCCATCATAGTTCATTTCATTTAATGTTTGTATTTATAATATGAACCTGCAAAGAAACTAGTAATTAATCTTGTCAAATAAACAAAGAGATTAAACATTTATTTTATTTCAAATTGTGTTGGATTACTATTAGGAACTTGCATAAAATGAAAAAATTAGTAAAGTATAAGTACCTACAAAACTGAACTTAAGTATAGTACCTGGGTTAATGTACTTAGTTACTTTCCATCACTAGTTCTAGTTCTATAAATGAGTGTAAGGCCACGTTTACACGGAGACGCAACGGGTTGTATCCGCTACAGTTCTCTATCGTATGGACGGTTCGTCCACACGAGGCCGTAACGGAACCGCGGAAACGGAGCCCTCAAACGGTAACGGGTCCCAAGGTGGGTAGATCTGCGGACGAAACGCTCTGGGGGGGGCCTAACGGCTCTGTGTGTACATCCTATACAATCATTTCCTGATAACGATTAAGCCATAGCCCCGCCTCTCCCCACCTCTCCTGCTCACCCCCACGTCACCCGCGTCATTGCTGATGTGTTTTGGCCAACCACCTCTGCCGCGCACTGCTGTAGCATGGTCAGTAGCTACTGTCTGCTACTGACCATGTTGTTAGTGCAACATCTACAGCTCCTCTACCACAACTACCAGCAACAAGTGGACATGGAGAACTACATGAACTACATGTTGCTAAATCCACCACAGAGAATAAACAGAAGGGCAACCAGGCAACCATGGCAACCATGGCAACCATGCTCGGGGGGTCTTCTTCGCTGCTTTTGGTGTATTTTGTGGTGTAAGTACAGCCACTTACAGGCCCGCCATATGTACTACAGCGTCTCCAGCGGGTCGAGCGGTCTTGTGTGGACGGACATGTTTCTTGAGCCGATACCGTGTGGACGGAATACTTTTTTGATATCGACTAAGGTTCGTTTTCGTTATCGTAGCCGTGTAAACGTGGCCTAATTCATTGTATAATAAAGTCCCAGCAGTAACAGAGTGCATGGTGCTGTCACTGACAGCTTCATCCATCAGCCGTTTGTCACCAGCTACTCAAAGGGATATTCTTCACATTAGCATGTTCTCCCAGCATCTCAAAGTATCAACTAATAACACCTTTTCCCCCACAATGCAATGCTGAATTATTTTCTCTCCCGCAGTGCCCTCGGCCAGTATGACCCGCCTGGCCCGCTCCAGGACCACCTCCCTGACCAGCGCCAGCTCGATCGACGGGTCCCGCCCCCGCGCCTGCACCCACTCCGACAGCACAGAGGGGGTGGGCCCCGTCACCCACACCATGGAGGTCTCCTGCTGAGGAGTCACAGAGAGAGAGGGTGGGAGGGAGGGGTAGAGGGGGGGGGGGAGAGAGAAGAAGCAAGATGGAGATGAAGACACGACGGTGGGGTTTGAGAATCATGAGGGATGAAGGTGTCTCTGTAGTCAAACATGGTATATGGTAGAAGCAGCAACAGGAAGCCCTCTCTGCTTCATCCAACCCCTCCAGATCCTTTTATCTGACACCCCCCCCCCCACTGTAAAATACCATACGTGTTGCTACCTTTTAATGTCACTTAAATAGGCAACTGTTTTCATTGTTCTTTGTGTTATTTGCCTGCACCACCCCCCCCCCCCCAAACCTCCACAAACAAAGGGATGTAAATGAGTCTATCCACACAGCAATATGTGTTATAAGCTACTGTTTATGATGTGAAATGGGGAGTGGTCAGAGAAAGTGAAAGTGCAGGACATAGAAAGGAAAACAGTGTTAAGCGTCAGTGTTTTACGAGCAGGGTATTCTTCTGTTGTCGTAGGGATAACAAGTCATCTCTCTCTGTGTTGTTTGTAACAAATAGTTCTTCTCTTTATGAATGCGTGTCCAGAATTAGACAGACAACAGAACACAGCCTAGCGTAGCCGAGTGCACCTGTAGTGCTTAGAGAGGATGCTCTTTTAGTCTAAGGTCAGAGCTAGAGTTCACAATGCAGACATTAAAGCTGCACTTGGTAAAAGTTTATATCCAATTTACACTGAAGAAAAAAAGTGCTATCATCAGCATACTGTACATGCGATTCAGGCCGCCATTCGTGACTTCCCTGAGACCACTTGAGGTGAATTGGGCTTGTGTTTTCAGATTTTACTACAAATGCTAATCTGGGCTCTACAGATTCTTACAATTCAATCATGTTTTGTTTGATGAAGAGAGAAATCTGTCTCCTAAGAAGAACTTAAAAGTGGTATCTTCAGAAAACGCTCTGTTCCATTTGGTCTGATACTGATTCGTTTGGAGCCGTATTATTGCTGAGTGCAGCTTTAAACTGTGTGTTTCACATTTCTAATCCAATCCACTATGTGAGTATAGGCTAGAATAAATACTAATTAGTGTATGCATGTCAACGGGAAGGTTTATCTTAATGCATTCTAGTTTTTGAACAGTGTTTAGTGTTAGGGCATCATTCATTAGCAGCGTACAGTATTAGTTAAATAGAGCCATCATCAGTATCTAACTCCATTGCAGCGGTCCTGGCCGTAGTCGGCTCTTTGTGGTCTCTAACATGACAATCACACACTGACCCACACCAAACCAGACCAGGGGGGCCGAGGCCGGAACGGACCCACCCACCCAGCTCAGGTCGCCACCAAAGAACTCACAGCGCCCAGCTCTCTTAGTGGATATACCAAAGCTACCCAGACCCCACCACACAAACACAATATCCAACCAGAAACATATTCCAATGCACACACAACCATATGACACCTATGTGGGCTTTGCTTTGTAAGGGAACTACGTTAAAGAGTGAAACATAAAGTCCATCGCTATATGGTTAGTTTGTACTTTGATGTGATGTGTAATCTCCCTAGTAAAGCACATCAATATTAGTATAGTTTTAGATTAGTAGAGCTGTGCACTGTTATCTGCTGTAACACTGGACCCCCTGTCGATCAGTTTTTTCTGATCTATGTTGCTTAGTAATGTACAGTATGCATACACCACAGCCACTGTCTCCTGTTTCAACCTTTACAAAAGAAACCTTCGGTCCCCTGTCAGGAGGGGCGTAGGTAGCCTGTAAGGGGTGGGGCTATCTGGAGCCATTTAGGCACCAAGCTCAGAATGTAGGGCAACCCCCAGCCACCTTCAAAAGAAGAAACCCTTTCCCCTCCAAAACGCGGTGCCCCAGCTCTTACAGGCAGACCCAGTCGCACCCTAAAGGGCTATCAGCTGAAGTCACTTTTTAAAATGCTCGTAGTGTTTGTTGTGTGTAGTCTTTTGTTACCTAAACACAGAGAGAGATTCTGACCTGAACAATGGGGAATGAATGTGAGAAGAATGTGATGTTGATTAAGCTGAAGAGATTATTGTTGAATCGTTTGAAATATCCATGAATTAAATAGTTAAACTAGCCTGACATTAAAGAAGAGAAGATAAACAGTAAGAAAGTCAGATCAAGCGCCTCACGCTGAAAAAACTGAAATGTTGACTTTAATTAAATGTATTGTGTCAACAGATTTCATATGTAGGTATTAAGTGAGTTGAAAGTATTATATTAAGTTCAACCTAATTGTTTTATTTCAACTTAATATTATTGCCTTCAACTAACCTTTCATTATTTTCAGCGCAGTTACTAGACGTATCCAGTCATGTTGTTTCTCTTTATTAAGCTTTTCTCTGCCATATACACTTTGGTTTCCTCCGACACAACCTTTACCCGTACTGCCTGGGGGGCTCCTGAATGTATTTTGTCCTTTTTCAAAGTGCTGTACAGTATTGCCAACCTACGCCTCTCAGAAACCCATACCATGTTTTGCACTCTATCCCTGCTTCTTTGACATTTAAACCTGTTTAAACCCTGGTCTATGAATAGTGTGGACGCTCCTGTCAGCTTGCCCTTTGAACAGACCTTAGTTCTCCTCACACTTGTAGATACTTTTATTTATAGAGCAGGTTACCCGAACACTTTAACACTTCTGTAATGTGAAGAACACGTTTGTCTGTTCTTCTTTCCTTGGAGTTCCTTCTTTTTGATAGATGTTACTTCATCTTGGTATTATAATATTGTGTTCTTCTAATATACTTCTTCATTATACTGCCATTATGATTGATTTGTATTAAGCAATACATTTGATTTTGTTGGTTGTTTCATATTGTGGGAGTCTTCCCTCTCGGTTATTCTATTCATACCAGTACATTGGCTCTTACCTACTTTGCTGTCATTCAGATGTGTAATGTAAGGTTTCAAATATGTTATATACACATAAAGTAAGCTGTCTCTGTCCATGTACTGATAAAGTAACAAGTAAGAAATAAAGACTTTACGTCTAGAATTTGAGTCAGCTGATCATTTCACATCATCGTGTTGACATTTGTTTTTGAAGATCACATATTCTGCTCATTTTCAGCTTCATATCAGTATTTAGTGTCTCGACTGGCTCTGTTGTGATTGGTCAACCGCTAAGAGATGTATCACATACAATGTTTTAAAGCGCTAGCCAATAGAAGCACAGGTGTTACATAGTGATGTCACTATGTGACAGAAGTAAACAAAGGAGTCCACTCTGCATTGAACCTCAAATGTTTTATTATGTTTTCACATCATATCTTTAACATTTCTTCCTCACCTAATGTAGATAGATTGATTACGGAGAATCAAAATGTTATGTTTCCAAACTCTCTCAAAAATCAGCTTTGAAGTTTGGCAATTCAAATATACATAATTCGGAGTTAACCATGTACATTTACCATGTATAGTGCAGGTCATTTCCCAATTGCTCAATGTTTTTTGCTAACCTTTTTCAAGGAATTATCCTTAATGTTACTTGCTGGTAACTAGCACGGCAGCCATTGTTCATAAATAGGCTTTCATTGAAATGTTCAGTACATTTCTTCAAACAAAACCTTATAGGAGACCATGAAGGCGTCGCAGTAGGCATGTAGCATCTGATCCACAGGGCTGTAGTTCAGGGCCTGGATGTTGGGAGACATCTTTTTGATGAAGATACCGAGGTTAAACTTCTGCTCGCCTGTGGTCGTGTCAAACGAAAAGAAGATCTCCTCTGTGAGTTTGTCGACGTACCGCGTGGCATACAGCATGCCACAGGCCATGAAGGTGTTGGTCACCCCCTGCTTGTAGACCGAAGTCTGCCAGGTCTGGCCGAGGCTCAGCGGCTCACCCTCCTCCACCTTTGACAGCACCAGGTTTCCAAAGTCCTGGTTGGTGGTGTAGATCACCCAAACGCCCGACTCATCTGTCGCCAGGTCCAGGTCCGTGAAAAGGTAGCATTCATCGAGGTGGCAGAAGTTACCCTTTGAGTTAAACCTGAAGAAAGGACAAAACTTCAGAATTCAACATTTTCAAGCAAACATGGAAGACACAACATGGTTTGTAGTAACAACATTTATTCTGGCAGCAGCAACACTTATTAATGATCTTAAGACAAAGCGAACCTGGTGCCTTTGGGTAGTTGCACGGTGGTGACAGTTTTGCTGGTGAGGTTGAATCGACAAACAGCATCTTGGTTGTAACAGTTGTAGTACAAGGCCTCTCCATATAGCACAACATTTGGACCCTGGATAGTGTTGGTGGTCGGGTTAGAGGGGCTGATCAGGATGTTACCTGGACGAAGAAGAAAAAGAAGAACAACAACAACAACAACAAAATGTTACCACACTTGAGTATTTCTTTTAAATAAGGGTGGGGAAGGTTATTTAAAAAAAATGTATTCATTGACAATTAGTACTTACCTGTACAAAAATGGAATGAGTAACCTAATCTGACTAGCAAAATAAAAAAGTAATGTAACCTGTAATTAGGTCAGTTGAAAGCAATAATATTAATTTAAAATACAAAATATTAGGTTCAACTTGATATTATTGCTTTCAACTAACCTAATGTGAAATCTGTTGACATAATACATTTAAGTCAACGTTTCAGTTATTTCAGTGCACAAAATGATCCATAACAAGTAAATTGATCTCCTTATTATAGAGCTCCATTGTTGTGTTAATACTATTAAAAAAACACATTGTTGCCCTGGGTGACAGTTATCACACACACTCAAAGTGTTACAATCGAAGGCAATACATTACCACTGAGGAGTTGTTTACCTGGTGTGCTAACCCCAACAATGAGAGAACTCAGGCTGGAGTAGAGACGCACGTAGTGGGAGAACTTGTTGCCGACAGTCAACATCACCCGCCAATGCCAGCTCTCTTTCCCCGCCTCTGGTTTGGGGTCCCGCCCCCAGGCTCCGTATTTGTAGGCGCCTGGGAAGTCTCCCGCTGTGTGCACTCTGGGCCCCGTGATGTTCACAATCTGACCGTGGGGGCAGTTACCTTCGGTGAAAATATGATATGAAAAAGGGGAAATAAATAGTAGTAAATGAGAACAGCTGACTAGGCCAGGTGTCCATGGGTTGATACATGCTTGCGAATTGTGGTAATTGGTGCTGAGAGCTTCTTACGGCTCATTTATACCCTGCATTAGCTCTCAGTGAGGAGGGCCCTTCACAGCTTCACAGTGACCTTAAACTGTATGAAGTGCCACTCTCTAGTGCAGTCACTGTACACAGAGAACCATAAGAGCCTCTGAGTGTATTTAAGACCCACTCTATCAGAATCAGTCGGATGTTGAAATGGCACATGCCAAAACAAACATGGATTTATGTCAGAATCTTGTGTGTTGGTCATTTTGGGGTTTTGGATTATTTGAAACAAACAAAGTCTTGGCTTTCAGAACATGAAACTTTTATCGCCACCATCAGATGATAAATACATGTATTGAAGCTTGTAAAGGCAAAAAATAAAATAATACATGGTATTTTTATAGCACTTTTCTAGGTGCTCACATTTGAAATTACACTTTTATCCAAAGCGACTAAAAAATGATGGCTTATTCCATAACAAAAATGTGACGTGTTCCATACATATACAGTATACTCCTGCCAATAGGTGGCGCAGCGTACTGTAACCATACTTACATACGTATGAAGAGAATAAGTGTATGCCCGGGAGTTGTAGCTGTTTTGCCAAATTATGAGTTTCAGCGGCATTGTAAACAGGGCTGCACATAACTGGTGCACCCCCCAACAAAAAAGAGCACCGGATCATTTGAAAAAAGGCGCATTTGCGCAACCAACATTGAGAGAGAGAGAGAGAATAGAGAGAGGATAGAGAGAGGAGAGAGAGAGAGAGAGAGAGAGAGAGAGAGAGAGAGAGATATGTGCGAGTTGCATTAGAGCTGGTAAGATAGCAGGGTTTCCCACACACAGACTTTACTTGGCGGGCCCCCCAGGTATATTAACGGCCGCCAAAGTATAATTCGCGAACTATTTAGGTTTTAATTGTTTTAATCCGTCCACGAGCACGACGGCATCTGCGATCCCTCGCTCTACCCCTCGCTATCGCGTGAAGGATCTGCTTTATGCGCTCCGCACAGTAACCCTGTTGCATGCTCACTAGCGCACCCCCCCCCCCCCCCCCCCCTCCGCCCATAAAGTCAAGTACCCCTCAAAAGGTCCGGTTTATTTCATTTTAAGGATGTGCACCAAGCAACATCTCCAGGTGCTCCTAGTGATGTGCCCTGATTATAAAGCTTGTAAATATATGAGTGTCGAAAACAACAGGCAAAATACGCACACAAACGCACTCACACATACTCATCAGCTTTCTTACGCCCTACTTTTCATCATCCAAGTAAATAAAACATCTTTGTCCTCAATGCTACTAGCTTAAAATTAGTTAGCCTAATCAAAACGCCGATATGTAATAAGGGTATTTATACCTAGAGTTCTGTGCTAAGTGTGTTAGCATTTTTTCGCTCAGGGCTCATTTAGACGCTTCTTGTAAAACTTGTGTTTTGTTTCGGTAAAAATGGTTCGTATTGTCAGTTAGCTGAGTTTCTTCCCGTTAATCGGATATGACACATTAATAGGTTTTTAAATGTTAAGAAGCCCTGAGACACAGTTTCGTGAACAAAAAAAACGGAGGGTGGGGGCCTCTTGAACAGGTTAAAATAACTTTGTAAATAAAAATGGTTTGCTAATTTTGAGGCCTTTCTTGCATAACTGTGTCTTGATAACAGTCGTTACATTATGTGAGATGTTTAGCTGAATATTTGGAGAACAAAATGTATTATAACCAAGGATATCATTGTAAAGCTAAGAATCTCCTGTTTCCAACAGTGTATCTAATTCAAAATGTGTTACGTTGTCTAGGTTACTAATTTTGATAGAGCAGGTCACCTTTTTGTTAAGGTTACGGTAACATTTGACCCTAACCCTAGGTTTGACCTCAACCCTAAACAATGACACCTTCTGATTTAGCCTGTACAAATATCAAGTAACTCATTGTGAACACAAAGAAGATCAGAAGACAATGCATTTCTGTGGGGGCTAAATGACAACATGTTTAAGTGAACTTTCAAACAAAGGGCAATTCCTACAGTTATGTTTGATCTGTCTCCAGTGGAAAGAGAAGTACAAAATAAAGGTTTCCCACACTTTGGCGCTCACTGTAGTTTCGACACATACCGGGCGGTGTGTGAGTGGGAGGGGGGGCGGGCTGTCCGTTCTGGCACTGGTTCAGGTCTCTCTTCAGACGCTGGTTGGCTTGTTGTGTCTTCATCACTTGCGAGGTGTCGTACGTCTCCAGATCCTGCATCTCTGCCCTCAGGTCCTCCAGCTTAGGACACAACACACATGGCAATATTTGTTTTGACTTTATTGTATTACCAAGTTGAATGATTTACCCTCATATAAACAGGCTTATACATGGATGCACATTTTATCTATGTATTACAAACCTGAAACCCAAACTCACCACAAATTATATATTCCTTATCCTGATAGTTCAGCTACCATTTGAAGTATTTCCAAATTGAAATATACAAAAGTAACTTTTTGAAACCGAGCAAGGTTCCCATTCCTACATGATCTATAAGTGTTGCATTCAAAGTCAACAGGAGTCATCTGTCACTGGAGCCGGTTTTGTGATTGTTAAAAATGTCATTGCTAAAGAGTGCAATGCCAGAAATAAAGTGATATAGTAAATATCAAAAGTTGTTTCTTTCATACTTTTTCACAAGTAAACAGAGATGGATAGATAGATGGAGAGTTTTCAATAAAAATCTATATGAATTCTAGAGAAATCATGGTTATATATATTATTACTTGTCACTTGTTAGACACTTTTATCCAACGCGACTTACATACTTAATACTGTGGACAATCCCCACAGGAGCAATTTGGGGTGAAGTGTCTCAGGGACACAACGACATGCTGACTGCAGTGGGGTTTGAACCTGTGACCCCCTGAACCCAACACCAAGGCTCTCTCCACTGATATGGTATATGGTATATATATGCGGGGCCACACGCCCCGCATATATATACATACAGTGCAGTTAGAATCGTAGTGCTCCTTTAAATAAAATACATCATTTTCATGTTGACTTTTTGCTATTCATTCTTACGATAAATAGACATTTTGAGCAGACCTGCACACAGACTTATTGAATGATGTCATCATTGAGTCTCCCTCAGAGTGTACCTGTCCCTCAGAGTGTACCTGTCCCTCAGAGTGTACCTGTCCCTCAGAGTGTACCTGTCCCTCAGTGTGTACCTGTCCCTCAGTGTGTACCTGTCCCTCAGAGTGTACCTGTCCCTCAGTGTGTACCTGTCCCTCAGAGTGTACCTGTCCCTCAGAGTGTACCTGTTCATCATACCATACGAGGTATGATTGGTGTTCATACTGCTCACAGGCTGGGCTGCTGTGTATATCTAGTGTATTCATACTGTACCCCTCCTCACTGTTTATTCATCATTCAACCATTTACACCTTCCTTTTTTTCCATCAAGAGGTTGAAAAAGATTGAGTCCTATGTTTCCAATTGGTTCCCAAATCTGAACATTGACCAGTGGCATAAGATCAGGAGCCGGGTAAATGAGAGACTGAGGAGCCCCCGAAAAACAGATCCCGAAATAGCTCGTCCTGGTTTCCGCAGCAGATAGGCCTACAGTATGGTGTCTGTTATGTCAGTTATTTTAAATAAAACGCTGAAAACTGAACTTGAAAATTGTTTCCTCTTTTTATTTTATTTATTATTTTCGGGACGGGGAGACGTGGGGAGACGTGTGTGATTAAAAATTAATTTGCAGAAATGTAAAGTGATCTAACTAAGTTCTATTCATATTCTTGACGGGAAGAGCAGTATAAATGGGCGGCCATATGCATTTGAAAAGCAATATAAATCACACAGTTATTATACAATAGGCTATACAAGCACCATCGATAACCATTACCTTTATCCAATTCAAACTTTGGACGGGAAAAAAGGAAGGTGTAAATGGTTGGGCTATACTGTAGACCTACTGTATACAAAGGCCATTCAAGCTAGAGTTCTTCTGGAAATGTTCACATCAGGCACCTTCAAGTTAAACAATACTACAGTAAACAATTAACACAGTAAATTATGTGGATTAAACCACATTTATTTCGTTTAAAATAAACGAAATATGATTTTGTTTGAATGATTAGATGTCATCAGGCCCCTTCAAGTTAAACAATCAGGTGCACACTTTAATGTGCCGCCACCTCCGGAGTCGGCTTGACTCGGTTTAAAGAATGCACACATGTGTTTAATCGTTAATGTCAGATATGTACTAAGTAGCCTAAATACATTTGTTCCTGCTCAAGATTAGATTCAACTTTATTGTTATTGCACATATTGCAGGTACTGAGACAACGAAATGCAGTTTAGCTTCTATCCAGGGGTGCAACAAGCAGCGAAAAGTAATGTGCACAATACTACAGTAAACAATTAACACAGTAAATTATGTGGATTAAACCACATTTATTTCCTTAAAAAGAAACGAAATATGATTTTGTTTGAATGATTAAATGTAGGGTGAATTGCCCTAATGTGGGAAAACAATTTCAGACTTCGGGAAGATATTGCGATATGAAGCCGATACAATAAATCACAATCCAGTACCATTCCGAAATCCCCAGTAATATTAGACACTAATAATACAGTAAACTATTAACACTGTACATATTATTGTTTGCCCGTGGGATTAGGATGATCGGTAGTGAGAGCCGTGTTTCATTCGGATGTGATATAAAAACAAAGCGATTATTTTTGTTGTTGTAAACTCACGTGGATTAAATTTAGTGCATTAATTTCAACTCGCGAACATATGATACATTAATGATCGTGAGGATGATGATTGAAAATCGTTTGTTTGAGCCGGGCTACATTTGCTGATCTAAAAACATAGCGATGGTTTTGTACTTACGCCAACGTGAATTAAACATTATTTTGTTAAATAAAAACATGGTGATGTTTTGTAAATGATTACATGTCTCTTATTTAGCACAGAATATGATCCTATCCGTTACATATGGATCTTAACAAATATCTGCTATATCAGATACCTGTAGATCAGCTGTTTATTTCACATGAGTTCCAGTGTGGCAGCTTTTTAATCACGGCTCCCCCTGGTGGATCCATGATCCATTGCAGCTGGTTTCATTATAATTAAATGTATTTATCAAGGGGGCGTTTCAAGTCCTGCGGGGGGGTTTTCTTTTCAGCAGGGGCCCACCCTGTGCCGATCACGGACCCGCAAGGGTAGGCGTCTGAAATGAAGCGCTACATCTGTACCTGTTCAGCAGTGTGTACCTGTCCCTCAGAGTGTACCTGTCCCTCAGAGTGTACCTGTCCCTCAGAGTGTACCTGTTCAGCAGTGTGTACCTGTCCCTCAGAGTGTACCTGTCCCTCAGAGTGTACCTGTCCCTCAGAGTGTACCTGTTCAGCAGTGTGTACCTGTCCCTCAGAGTGTACCTGTTCAGCAGTGTGTACCTGTCCCTCAGAGTGTACCTGTTCAGCAGTGTGTACCTGTCCCTCAGTGTGTACCTGTCCCTCAGAGTGTACCTGTTCAGCAGTGTGTACCTGTCCCTCAGTGTGTACCTGTCCCTCAGAGTGTACCTGTCCCTCAGAGTGTACCTGTTCAGCAGTGTGTACCTGTCCCTCAGAGTGTACCTGTTCAGCAGTAGCAGCAGTGAGGTGCTGGTGTTGCAGGGTGGTGCTGTTGAGCCGCTCCATCAGCTGTTGGATCTCCCTCATCTCGTTCTCTATCACTTGCAGGCTGATCACTCCGTACAGCTCTCCATCATCCTCCCTCTCCAGCAGGGACACATCCTTCAGCAGCTGGGGCAGACGGCGATCCAGACCCAGCAGCAGACTCTCCAGCTCCATCGTCTGAACAGAACATGTGGTGTTGGTACAGAGCGGGCTGAACCAGCTCTGTCCCTTCCCCTCAATCAGCCATTCCCTTTACTAACTAATCTTTACCAGCATCCCTTCAACCAGTCATCCCTCCCTTCCTACATCCCCTGTATCCTTCATTCCTCCCTTCCTTCATCTCTACATCCCTTCATCCCTCCATCCCTTCCTCCCTACATCCTTTCTTCTATTCGTCCATTCTTCCCCACATCCTTAGTGAGTTCATCCCTTCCTCCCTACATCCCTATCTCCCTCTACTGTATATCTAATCCCTTCCTCGCTACATTAATTCGTCCCTCCTTCCCTCCCTAACTACATCCCTTTGTCCATTCATCCTTCCCTCCCTGCATTTCATAATCTATCCCTCATGAAGCCCTTCACAAGTTAAATCAAAGAGTGTATCGTGTACAGCGGAGATGAAAAAAGTAGATCTACTAGAGCATCGTACTCAAGTACAAGTTAGCATACTTAAAATAAATGTTCAAGCAAAATAAAAATTACTTGTTACAAAAATGTAGATAGAGAAAAGTAAACACATATATAAAATACTTCAATTGAAATGCACACCACGGGCTGTGATGAGGTTCTGAACTGAGACAGAACCCCCAAAGAAAACCCCCCTTTCTTTGGCATGCAATATCTCCTGTTATTACATCTTGAATCTACATATTGTTATTAATATATTATATTAACTAGAAGTAGAGAGTATCACAACTACTCACTGTACCTTCTGGGGGGTGACGTTGCTGTTGCATTTTGATACATTTTCCTTCACTCCACTGAGTTTGTCATGGGGAAAGGGCTTCTCTGAGTTAGTCAACTCACACGCACACTTATCATCTGAAGGTGCCTGCAATGACGAATATTAAACGTGGCATGTTCAAATCAATCCCAAATGAAGTAATCAATGTATTCCAAGTGTTTCCTACCTGTTGGGTGAGGGTGAGCAGGGCACACAGGGGGACGATCACATAGAGCTTCATAGCGGATCGGAGAGCACAGCTAAATGAAACAGCTCTTTGAAACAGTTTGATTATGACGGTGTGTCCGCCTGTAGCTGCCCATCTAACTGAACACTCCCACTAACCTCTGTGTGTGTTCAGTGTGTGTGCCATGTGTCATGTTCCTTCCTGAATGTGATCACTTCCTCCTTGTGGTTGGGATTGCAGCAAGACAAAGATTTGTATATGGTGAAGTGAAAACTCCAGATGTTACTGTGTTTACCTGTGAATGTCTCTTTTGGGAGTACCGTGTCCACCATATTCAATTATGAAAGAAGAGCAAAGAAAAAGCTGAAATAAAGTGGAGTTGAAAAATGAATTATCGTACAAATTATGTTTTATATATAAGTAAGATGAATATCAGGAAATGTTTGATCCCCTGCACATGTGATCAACATGTTATAGATTTGCGAAGATAATTAATCAATAAATGAATAATCCCAGGGTAAATAATGTTTGTGACAGTTGCACCATATTAGAACGAAGAAAATAGGAAATGTATATAAAAAGTTTAAGTAGCCACATGGAGACAGCATCTGAGGCTCAGGAATGAGGCAGGACGTCCTCCACAGCACAGAGACATGATGAAGACTCAGGCTCATGGTGAAGACATGATGAAGACTCAGGCTCATGGTGAAGACATGATGAAGACTAAGGCTCATGGTGAAGACATGATGAAGACTCAGGCTCATGGTGAAGACATGATGAAGACTCAGGCTCATGGTGAAGACATGATGAAGACTCAGGCTCATGATGAAGACACGATGAGGACTCAGGCTCATGGTGAAGACACGATGAGGACTCAGGCTCATGGTGAAGACATGATGAAGACTAAGGCTCATGGGTTTGCACACGTGGGTTTGCTATCCTGGCTCCAAAATGGTGGAATGAGCTCCCCATTGACATCAGGACAGCAGAAAGCTTACACATCTTCCGGCGCTGACTGAAAACTCATCTCTTTCGACTCCACTTCGAGCGATAGAATTAATAACAAGGCACTTATATACTAATAAAGGACTGGCTTATCTATAGCCAGCTGAGTAGCACTTGAAATGTTTGGCTCTATGATACCTGATGTACTTATATGATTCTGTTTTCTTCAAGGTTGTGTCTTCCTGGTCGTATGTACTTATTGTAAGTCGCTTTGGATAAAAGCGTCAGCTAAATGCAATGTAATGTAATGTGAAGACATGATGAAGACTAAGGCTCATGGTGAAGACATGATGAAGACTCAGGCTCATGATGAAGACACGATGAAGACTCAGGCTCATGGTGAAGACATGATGAAGACTAAGGCTCATGGTGAAGACATGATGAAGACTCAGGCTCATGATGAAGACACAATGAAGACTCAGGCTCATGGTGAAGACATGATGAAGACTCAGGCTCATGATGAAGACATGATGAAGACTCAGGCTCATGGTGAAGACATGATTAAGCTCTTAGTGCCATCCTTGTCAGCCCGAACAGTCTAGAATCCATCAAATTAAGCGTTGGAAACATAGGAGCTTTGTTGAGGGAAAAATTGCCCAATCAGTCCGGAATTGTTCGATTGAAACGTTGTCGTCAGATATGTGCTGGTGCAGCCATGTTTTTGTAAAGCACATTAACCCTTTAGCGGGAGAGAAACCATATTTGGGTTAGGGTTAGGGTTACCCAAACATGGCGTCCCCCACGACTCAGTTGCCCCTTTCACACCAACGCGGTTCCCATTCTAGCTCCGTGCTTGCTTTCAACCCCCATTTTGTTCACACCACCCAGAGCCCGACTGGTGCTGCCGTGGCTGCGTCATGACGTCACCGTTTATGTCGCTGATTTTCTCCCCAACGGCACTCACAACAACCACAATGGGGGACTGCGTCGGGTCGATGATCGTGTTGCTTTTAATCAACTACTTCACTTTGCTCAGCGCTACATCTTGTTACAACTTTTATTTGCCGTACTCGCCATAAACTGTTGCTCAGGTTGATCGCGCCCCTGCTCCCATCTCCGACGTAAGCTTGACGTATGCGGTTCTTGCTTCTAGACCGACTATTTTTTGGAGCTTGGTAAGAACCGGTTTTCCGGGAAAAGAGCCGGCTCCGCTGCGGTGTGAACAGAAAACACCGGTGCTTATCAGGCTCTAGCTCCGAACCGGCCCTGAGGTCGAGAAGCATGTGGTTTTCTCCCAGCCAATCAGCGAAGATCACTATATGCCACAGAGCGTGCCATTGGGGAATTTGACCAATCAGCAGAGGCCTGAAACGGGTTAGGGTTAACCTAATAGTGCCCTATAAAGTGTTAAACTGCACTTCAGACTTCTGACTCCTGGCTTATATCAAATCATCTGTCCCAGATGTAAACAGGTCAACCATGGGGTTGTGCTGGATGTACAACAGGAGCAAGTAAACGGCAAAAACTAAAACTATATCTCTTCAAAAAGGTTTAAAGAGGGCACAGCTTAATAAATTACTGATACAAGTTATCAACAGAAAAATAAAAAACAAGTTGGATCAAATAAGAGAGCTAGAAGCTGAACATAGTACAGATCAGTCAGAAGCAACGGCAACAGGCTGCATGCATGGTTGGTACATGCACTCTCAACATAACCCCACATTGCTCCTGATGGCCAACAGTGTGTTAGTGTGTGTACATTTTGATCACTCCTGATGAGCAGATGGACCCTTGTGTAGTCTATGCGAACGTGTGTGGATGGGTGAACACTGACTTGACATGTGTGACATGATCCATGGTATAAAGAGTAAAACACAATAAGTAGTGAACTGTATGGTAAATGATGAAAGAGTAATATAAGCGTGTCATCAGAAACAAATTGGATTTGGGAACAGAATTAAGGAACAGAAAGTGACCACTTGGTCAAGTGAAGACACCGCACACACGAAACAACACGCAGGAGGATTTTGCAAGAGGGAGAAATGACACTGAGTGGAAATATGGGAAACTTTGTTCGCTGTGAAACTCTGCGAAGTGTCACGTTTTGGAGTTTCACATCCATGACTCCTCAGTGACATGAAGCAAGTCAGTAAAACGTGTGAGTTTGTGTGAGAAAAGGGAGGAGGGGGGGGGGCTTATTTCCAATACTAACAGCTTCTGTCCTTGTTAGTCCACTATTCATCTCTCCGTCTGTAAACATGCTGCTGCTGCTCCTTCTGCTGCTGTCATCGGTGAGTATACTTCCAATTAAAACATACAGCACTTTATTATAGTAGACTTTATGTCATTGCAGTCTCTTTTCTTGTAAACCTCCTGTGTATAACATCAGTGTTTGTTGTGTGACAGCCGGTTGAGTCCCAGGCTCAGCATGTGTCGGGCCAGAAGAAAGACGGCGCGTGTGTTTGCGAGGTGAACTCCAACATGTGGTCATTCCCTGCTGAGGAATGCAAAGCCGCACTGCAGCAGGTTACATCCTGTGAAGAGTCTCTGAACAGCCTGCAGCATCAGGTGAGAAACAGCATCTTTTCACAGTACTCAAGAATAATGAAGGGGGGTAACTTGGATAGTTGGGTTCCAAGATAAAAGTCAATGCAATCAATCAATCAACGTTTATTTATATAGCCCAATATCACAAATGTTACATTTGTCCGAGTGGACTTCACAGTTTGTACAGAATAGCAGTATGACAATATTGATATTCTGTACAAACTGTGAATAATGCAATGGGTTTACAGATGAGAACAGGCAGTTCAAGATTAATTGTATTTATTTAAATAGCAATTTCTTAATTAAGACACTTTATACAAGGATACAACAAACATGGATGAATGATAAAAAGCAACAATATGTTATGTAATCAATTCAGTAAAATGCAAAGAAGCTTTAGAACAGAAAGCAGTTATCTGTACAGTAGGAGTACCCAAATGGTGATAAAGAACACTTCAGAATAAACCTTTAACCTGAAGAGTCTCTGCCTGTGTCTCTCCTTCAGGTGGAGCTGTCCAGCGAGCGCCTCCCTCAGATCGTGGCTGTGATACAGAACGTGACAGAGCGCCTGGAGCCCCACCGGTACCTGCAGGACCAGGGCCTATACACAGACCTGGCCGTGCACCAGCTTGGCCAGGAGCTCCGCCGGCTGGAGGAGGACATCGGGGACATCCACAGCCAGCTGAACAACGCCCAGACACAGAAACTCTCCAAAGAGGTACAGCATGGAGGAACACTGAAAATACTGCTGAAGTTACAGTGCAACAATTGCCTAAATGAGTAACATACTATATTGCATCACCATATTAGTTTACAATACAATGCAGCATGGCATAAAGAAACCTCATCCAGTTTTTAAAAAATTGTATAAATATTAAATATATATATATGTGTGTGTGTGTGTGTGTGTGTGTGTATGTGTGTGTGTGTGTGTGTGTGTGTGTGTGTGTGTGTGTGTGTGTGTGTGTGTGTGTGTGTGTGTGTGTTAGGTGGGTAATCTGCTTAAAGATGTTGGCAAGATGCAGATTTCTAAAACAGTAAACATGAAGACAGTAAAAGAGAAGCTGCGCTACCTGAAGAACAGTGCTCAGTCCTGCAGGACCATCCCCAAAGACTTCAGAGGTATGCGTGTGTGTGTGTGTGTGTGTGTGTGTGTGTGTGTGTGTGTGTGCGCGTGTGTGTGGTGTGTGTGTGTATGGGTGTGTGTGTGTGTGTGTGTGTGTGTGTGTGTGTGTGTGTGTGTGTGTGTCAAGTCTCTGTGGTGACTTGCTTTCCTTTTGGGAGGTCCCAATCTAGGACTCATTTGATGTGAAGACTTGGTTCAGTGTAAAGTTAGCACAGGGTAAAGAGTGGCTAAACGGTGGTACTGCAACGTCTTTGTCGTCATTGGGCCCAAAAATACCTTTTTTCATTGACTTCCTTTCGGAAAGAAACATTTTTTAATACAAAATAAATTTTAAGTGAGTCAACTGTACAGTACAAACACTTGTATAGCCCTTATTTACATCTTTGTGGTGTAAAAGTTGTCAAATGCGCAAAAAGTCGAATCGAGAGTTATTTTCACTCTGCAGTCGTTTGACTTAGCTGAGACGGGTTAATAAGAGGTGGGGCTTAAGGAATATGGAAGTGCTAATGTGCTATGGGTCCAAGACCCCCGATGATCAGGGTACTTGATGTACCTCCAGTCAGTCCATATTTGGCCTCATGCACCACTGACTCATATGGAAATGAACTGGGCCCCACCTCCACAACTGTATTCACTTCTCTTTATATATCCATTGGCACCACTCTTCATAAAAACACAACGGCAACCTCAGCCCAGGACTTTTTAAGAATTAAAAATGATAGGCTGCATGTTGTGTACATTCACCTTCTCATCTCTTTCTGTTTTCAGGCCAGGGCAGGTACTGCTTGAAGGGCATGATGTCCAACATCAGTGATCCTGTTACGACTAAGATCAGTCCCTATGGTAAGACCATTATCTCCGGCTCGTGGGGCAAACAGGCCCAGAGGGACAGCGAGGGCCAGAAAAACAGCTTCTGGGTTCAGCCAATGCTCAACAGCCACATCTGGGGCAACACTGTGCGCGTATACCAAACCTACGAAGACTTCATGGCCTCAACCGAGCACAAAGACTTTACCGTCGCTCCGTCTTTCACTCACGCCAACACCATTGACGGTCCCAGTGCGATTCTATACGGCGAGGCGCTGTACTATCACTGCTACCGCTCTGCAGACGTCTGCCGCTACGACCTGAACAGCAATTCCGTCAAGAGGGTGACACTTCCTGGAACAGGCGTGGGTTTCAACAACAAGTTCCCTTACTGTTACTACGACTGCCGTGCCAATAGTGATATTGAGGTGGAGGCAGATGAGACAGGACTCTGGGCTCTGTATGCCACTGTTGGTAACCACGGTAATCTGGTCGTGAGCCGGCTGCTCTGGGACAGCGAGGCTGAGACCCTGAATGTCACGCAGACGTGGGAGACGAGGATTTTCAAGAAGGCGATGAGCAACGCCTTCATTGTGTGCGGTGTTCTGTATGCCACTCGCTATGTGGACGATTACCGCGAGGAGGTGTTCTACGCCTTCGACACGGCCACAGGCAGAGAAGACAACTCTCTCTCTCTGCCGCTGGAGAAAGTAGCCAAGGGAGTGGCCAGCCTGAGCTACAACCCCACCAACAAGCAGATCTACATGTACAACGATGGATATCTGCTCGCCTACCAGGCCAGCTTCTCCACTCCATTTGATACGTATAACAGGAAGTAACAGAGCCAGATATTGTCCAAAAATATATATTATATAGAGTGTCTGGTACTCCTTATTGTTGTGATTTGTAGGACATACAACTTACTTTTTAACCTCTTAAGCCCGAGGGTCCCCCCAGTGGACCCCTCCCACCGTTTTTGTACGACTATGTCTCAGGGCTTCTTAACATTTATGAAACTGTTAATGTTCCATACCCTTTTAACGGTAAGAAACTCAGCTAACTGACAATGTGAACCATGTTTAGCTAAAAGAAACACAAGAGTAATACCAAGCCTTTGAATTAGCATGGAGCGAAAAAATGCTAACTAATGCTAACGGACCTTTGCACAGCACTCACGGTAGAAATGCCCTTATTACTTATCCTAACTGCACAAACAAGATATCCGATTAAAGCTGAGACTCCACAGATTCCAAATATGTAATGTCAGCACTGTAAGACCCCAAATTCCTGGAGCTATCAGCCAGAAAAGAGAAAGTAAACAACATCCGGTTTCAAAAATATTACAATAATTACGTCTTACCTTTTTTGATTTGTGATCAAAAGTTGTGTTCACCGGAATAAAAACGCCGCTCAAGTTTAATCCAATGTCTTTTGAAGATTATTATCATCTGATATCTGGGAAGTGTGTTACATTTGAAATGACAGAAAGTCTTGTTGCAATTTCCAGAAATTGAAAGAGGCCCCTGGAGTTTCTCTAGTAATTATCAATAGTAACAGTTAAGTGAATACTGTTCAAACAATACCTGTGTTTGATATTGATTTCTCTGTTTTATCCTTTCATGTGAAGACTAAACTTGCTCCAAACATTCTGGGGTGCTTGGAGTAAACAGTTTTTATTACTCTGTGGGGGAGGTGTAGTTAGGCAGGACAGGGGGCTAGGTGGATGAGAGTACCTTCTGCTTAAGATATCCAGCATGGCAGGGAAGTCTACATATCTTGAATAATAGATGTGCGTGTTTACTTACTTTGTATTCATAATAAGCAGTCTGTGTAACCAGAAGCTGGAAATTTGAGAGTATTAATATGTATTATCTTTGTGAACGAGGGGATATTCTTTAGACACAACTCAAGTCTCTGGAATGTGCAGAAAGGGTGTGTGTGTGGATGAAAGCTGCAGTAATATGAGACAGCTAGAGACTCTTGTTTCCATGTCCTCTGCTGGCTCGCGCTGATTTGCTATGACCACAGCTCCTCCTGGTTTATTTTCTGCATGTAAGCCTATTCTATCTTTTAGTTCTTTCTCTTTTGCTCCTGCCGTCAAGATGAAAGGTTCTCCCGGCATTTGGACCAGAGCAGGGGGTGGGGCCCAGGCCCACTCCTTTGAAAGTGTAATGTATTCTTACCGTTTATCATTAAAACAGATAACCCCTATCCTGGTTGTTTTGAGTTTTCCTTCTTTTATAGCAAACTCATATAGGATCGGCGCGGAGCAGAGATATCTGCCACAACACTTTGTGTCACGTAGAAATTTTGACTGATAATCCATCATCATATTTATGGCAATATACTGGGTATAAAGTTTTGTCGTCCAGGCTTGTACTTTCAGATATGCTTTGTTCGCTTCTCTATTACGTCCGCTATGGTAATGTTTACGTGGATTTGGGAACTGCCCATCGATTCTATTGGTTCTGATGGTTAAGAAAAAGGTGTAAATCACACGAATCGACCAATGGGTTCCAGAGATATAGTCCTGCATATAACTTAACTTAACTCTGTTTGTGTGTGTAAATGAGCTGTGCAGTTCCTATGCTGTCAGTGGCCGTCTCGACCTCGCAACATCCACGGTGATTGGACGGACGTCACCCAATCCCTGCCCGCTTCTGCCACGTCATCCGGGGGAGGAGTATAAAGGCCGGGCACGGACACCATTCGGGAGGCTCTGTATTGTGTGACAGAGGCCTCAAACCTCTCATTGTGATACTGCCATCCTTCTGTGATTCCTTAGATTGCTTAGCAGTGTGTATTCTGTGCCTCGTTAGACTGCCTAGCAGTGTGTTCAGTATGGTTTCTGTGCGAGCACACTGATTAGCAGTGTGTCGTAGTGTTCTGTGTTAGTATAGGGTTTGTGTGTGCGTATTGCTTAGATCCAGGTTGCTTGGCTCCTGTAGAACAGCATTTGTGATTATTGACATTGTGAAACAGCTTAGACCCAGGTTAGCTTAGCGCCTGTAGATCAGCATTTGTGGAAGTATTGCTTAGACCCAGGTGATTAGCCCCTGTTGACCAGCAACAGCTGTGTTCCCACCCCGTCTCATTTTGTTTAGTGTTTTGTTCCACTTTAGAAGTGAGGTACGTTCTTTCTTTTGTATCATATTGTGCAACTCTCTTTTGGAGTTCCCCTTTTGTTAAAATCGTAACAGTTTGGTCCGTCGTTGGTCCAGGCTGGTCGTGTATATTATTGTGTTCATTGTTTTGGGTTACAAATAAATCACCGGTAACATATACCAAATCCAATCTGGTCGTGTCGTGTCCCTTTGGTCCCCCTAGCCCAATAAGGAACGTAACAGGCCTGTACTACGTGAGTGTATGTGTTTAGCTTAGGATATATTGTGTTTTGGTGACGGCGTTGTACTTGTGCGAAACGTCTCACCAGTTCTGTCTTAAGTGTCCTGATTCGTGAGTGACTGTGATATTCTGTGGCCTTCGTTTTTGTGTACTGTTGTGTATAGACAGCTCAGAGCCTTTGAACAACCTGCACGTTGTTTATATCACTCTATGTTGAGGTTAATATTAAAAACAACCTCTTTACCAAGACCATCTGGTTATGTGTTGCTTCCCTTTTCCCCCGAAACGAGCTGGGGACATAACAGAACTAGACTAGCTAGCTATGGCTTGATGTTGTTAAATGTATGTTACTAACTAGCAAGTTGTTAACTGGAGCTTCAATTTTGTAGGTCAACCATTCCCAGAGGTCTGGAGAAACACCATTTTAAAAACGTGGATTGTAGCTAAAGAAGATGGAGAGGTTGTTACAGCACGCTGTAACTGTATGGCTGGGTAAGTCATAAAATAAATATCCCAACCCAAAGCATATTTGACACAACACTTAAGCTCAGACAAAATAATGCCTGCTATAATATTCATGTTATACCATTACTAGCTTTTACGATCAATCTAGTTATTCTAGTATGTCTCTGTCTATACAGTTTGTCAGAATCCTGCTCACATGTTGGAGCAGTTCTGTTTGCAATCGAAGCAGGTGTGAAGATGAGAGAGACTGCATCCTGCACCACTGAGAAGTGCAAGTGGCTAATGCCATCACATGTCAAAAAGGTATTCAGACCCCAGTGGTCAGTCAGCTGTTCATGCTGTCATTGCCTGTCTCATTGTTACACTGCACCTACATGTATGTTCACATACATGTTGGTCTGTCTCTCACATGTGCAGATTCCTGCTGCTCCAGTTGCGATGATAGACTTTTCATCCGCAAAATCCAAAAAGCAAAAACTGGATGATGCCATTGCTGGAAGGACAGGTGAGAAGCACACATTTCAGCATCCCACAGTCCAGGGTTCAAAATTGGAGCGAGGATCAGAGAGGTATATGCAGTTTTTTAAGACTTTGAGCAGAAATTCCCCAAGAAGTGCTGCACTGATGTCCAGGGAACCATATTACAAAGAATTTGTCCCTAAATCTGTGAGCAATCTACCTAAACCACTACCTCAGTATAGGACACCAGAGATGCTACAGCTATCCCCAACAGAGTTGCAGAATGCATGCCAGGACTTCAGACAGGAAGAGCTGACACAGCCACAGGTCCAGGCAGTAGAGGAGGAGACCAGAAACCAGAGCTTATCACCAATATAGTTTAGCCAAAGAGCAGGAAGGATCACAGCCTCAAGACTGAAGCAGGTTCTACAGACTAGTCTTGCACAGCCATCAAAGTCCTTGATAAAGTCCATATGCTACCCAGAGGCACACAAGTTCTCTACAGCTGCAACAAGGTATTTATTAGGGATTAGGGAGCCAATCAGAATAGAGTATTCACCCAGACCATGGTATAATAAAGCAATAGCTCACGACCGCTGCGTAAAAAGGAGGGTTTCCGCCCCGTTACTTCTCCGCTGCTTCCTTGTTCCAGTTTGAAAAGCAAACTGCAGGCAGTTTGCTTTTCAACGCAACTGTATACAGTTTTTCTCAGACGCGGAGGGATACCGACTTGCTGTGAAAAGTAACTTACAATACTACCCGTGGTATACGCTGATTATATCACGGCTAAGAACCAATCAGATTGCTTGATTTGACTTGTCCGTTTTATCATGTACAATGTTCTATTTCTGTTCCTTGTTGTATACATTACAGGTATGGATGCAAATACGAGGCAACTGCCCGAAAGCAGTATGAAGGAGTACAAAGTCTGCACCACCAGGGTTTCAGCTGTAAAGACAGCGGGCTTTGGCTGAACCCTCAATGGCCATACATGGGAGCGTCGCCAGACGGATGTGTCACGTGCACCTGCCATGGAACTGGTATCTGTGAGATAAAGGTAAGTTATTTGTTCAGTATTGTGCTACAGTAAAGCAGGTAAGTATAGGATTGTGACGTGATCCTGAGTCTGGGGATCCTCTCCCAATACATTTTGAGCTGCAGACACTTATTTACAGTGCAATATATTTCTTTTCTTTTCATTGAACTTTTAGTGCCCACACAGCAAACAAGAGGAGGCCAATCTTCGCCTGTGTGCTGGAGAACAGGGCTTCCGTCTCGTCAACGATGGGGGCACTGTGAAGCTGGACAGGAGACATGCCTACTACCATCAAGTACAGGCTCAGCTCCACGTCGTTGACGTTGACTACTGCGACTTTGTTGTCTGGACTAAAAATGACCTCTTTGTAGAGAGAATTGTGCGTGATGTGGACCTGTGGGACAACATCATTCCCAGAGTTGAGAGTTTCTTCAGACTATGTGTTCTCCCTGAAGTGTTGGGACAGCAACTTACAAGGGGAAAGGTAAAAGTCATAAAGAGTTGGTGTGCTCATTGTTTTCCACAAGAACATGATAGTGCATAACTATCAGGTGACTAAAAGCCTCCTCTCCCTGTCTGCTGTTCAATTTTTCAGTTTCAGTTGCAAGATGATCAGGAGGGAGAGAAGGCGTGATTACCAGCACCTGTGGTCTGTCCTGGTCCCGGAAGTTGTGGTTCTCTCCTTGTTGCATTATTATTTGCACAGTGGCAGCTCTTTAACCTGCATTACAGCACCTTCATATTCACTGACCACACTCACTAGAGGAAGTAGGGCTGTGTGATATATTGCTATTGTAAAAAAGATGTTTACTGAAAAGATTAAATGATACTAAGACGACTGAATAATACATGGTTTCTTATTTACATTTACAACAACCCTCAATGGCCATACATGGGAGCGTGTGTACAAAATGCTTACTGATGTGTGCTGGGTCCAGGCTCAAGGGCGTATGGCACTCTCAACTCTTTCCAGGACATGCCAGGGCCCTGCCTGCCTATAGCTTTGCCGATATCTGTGTTGATAGGTAATAGATTAAGAGCGGTGAATCATCTTAGATACAGGAAGCGCTCAAACGTTTGTGTGAGTTTATCTAATTTAGCAGTGATTCCATATCAGCCACAGCTTGTTACAAAAAACATGACTGATAGTGTGTTTAACAAACTTAAACTAGCTTCATTAAATGTCAGGTCTTTGGCAGGAAAAACATTTTTAATCAATGATTGTATCACTGAGCACAATCTCGATTTTATGTTTTTAACAGAAACTTGGATTGAACAAAATAACAGTGCAGCTGTTCTTATCGAATCAACCCCTCCCAACTTTAGTTTTATGAGTCAGGAAAGAATGCATAAGAAAGGGGGTGGAGTTGCTATTCTGTTCAATGATTCCCTTCAATGCAGGAAGACATCTTATGGGAACTTTGCTTCTTTTGAATATGTGGCCCTTCAGCTGAAATGCTCCTCTCGAGCTCTGTTCCTAAATATCTATAGACCACCCAAATACTGTGCAAGCTTTTATGATGACTTTACTGAACTGCTGTCTATAGTGTGTATTGACTTTGACCGTTTAGTCATTGTTGGTGATTTTAACATCCATGTTGACAACCCTCAGGACAGAGGGGCAAAAGAACTGTTTTGTGTTCTTGATAGCCATGGACTGACTCAGCATGTGACAGAGCCCACGCACAATAAGGGGCACACTCTGGACTTAATTATCTCAAAGGGTCTGAATATCTCTAAGGTTGTGGTGACAATATTTGTGGCAAATATTTTCAAAAAGAGGTAACCACAAAGCGATATTTAACTGAAAATACTAGGGAAATGTTTACTCAGAATTTTTCTTCCACACTTGCCCCTGCTAACATCTCAGTAAATGAGCTAGTAGATCATTTTAATTCAAAAATATTATAGATGCCATTGCTCCAACTAAGGTAAAGGAAGTGACTGGGAAGAAAATATCTCCATGGAGAAAGGCCATGACCGTGAGAGCAGAAAAAAGAGAGTGTCGAAAAGCTGAACGCAGGTGGCGAAAAACAAATCTTCAGGTTCACTTTGAAATCTATAAAGAGAGTCTTGGCCTTTATAATTTGGAATTGAAAAACGCACGACAATCGTTCTTCTCTGACATCATTACCAAAAACAAAAACAATGCACGTGCCTTGTTTGCTACCGTCGACAGACTAACTAACCCCCCAGTGTCAGTAGCCTCTGAATTTCTATCCACCAGGGCGTGCAATAATTTTGCCTCCTTTTTCACTGACAAAATTCAGAAAATCAGACAAGCAGTCAGTGCCTCTGCATCAGGAACAGCAAATGTGTTGTCTCTGTGTCCACTTAACATCAATTCAAACACCATGACACAATTCCATCAGATTAATGATAAAAACCTAGAGGACATTATTCAACTTCTGAAATCCTCCTCCTGCTGCCTTGATATTATTCCAACGGGATTTTTTAAAGATGTTTTGCCTTGCATGGCCTCAGATCTACTTCATATAGTAAACAAATCTCTTCACTCAGGTATTTTTCCACAGGCCCTGAAAACTGCAGTCATTAAACCGCTCTTAAAAAATAATAATCTAGATGCTTCAGTAATGAACAATTACAGGCCCATATCAAACCTGCCATTTCTAGGTAAAATCATTGAAAAATTTGTTTTTCAACAGCTGAGTAATTTTTTGCATTTAAATGACTGTTTCGATGTGTTCCAGTCAGGCTTTCGTCCAAACCACAGTACTGAGACTGCTCTTGTAAAGGTCTTTAATGACATCCACTTAAACACAGACAGTGGCAGAACTTCAGTGTTCGTATTATTAGATCTCAGTGCTGCGTTTGACACTGTTGACCACAGCATATTACTAGACCGACTGGAAAACTGGGTGGGACTTTCGGAAACCGTCCTAAATTGGTTTGAATCCTACTTAAAGGACAGAAACAACTTTGTTTCTATTGGTAAATACACATCTGAGTTGACAAATATGACATGTGGGGTTCCTCAAGGCTCCATCTTGGGGCCTCTTCTCTTTAACATTTACATGCTACCACTGGCTCAGATAATGAAAAACAACAAAATAAGTTACCATAGCTATGCAGATGACACACAAATTTACGTAACAGTTTCAACAGGAGACTATGCTCCAATTCAAACACTGAGTAAGTGCATTGAACAAATCAATGACTGGATGTGTCAGAACTTTCTCCAATTAAACAAAGATAAAACTGAGGTAATGGTTTTTGGAGCCAAGGCAGAACGTATAAAAGTTAGCGCTGAGCTTCAGTCTGCAATGTTCAAAACAACAGATAAAGCCAGAAATCTAGGTGTAGTCATGGACTCTGACCTGAGTTTCAACAGCCACATTAAAACAGTTACTAAATCAGCCTACTATCACCTAAAGAACATATCTAGGATTAAAAGACTAATGTCGCAGCAGGATTTGGAAAAACTTGTCCATGCTTTTATCTTCAGTAGACTGGACTACTGCAATGGTGTCTTCACAGGTCTCACTAAAAAATCTATTCGGAAGCTGCAGCTGATTCAGAACGCTGCTGCTCAAGTCCTCACTAACACTAAGAAAGTGGATCACATCACTCCTGTTCTGAAGTCTTTACACTGGCTTAATGTGTGTCAAAGAATAGATTTCAAAATACTGCTGCTGGTTTATAAAGCTTTGAATGGTTTAGGCCCAAAATACATTTCTGACCTCCTGCTAAATTATGAACCATCCAGATCTCTCAGGTCTTCAGGGACTGGTCAGCTTTCTGTCCCCAGAGTCAGAACTAAACATGGTAAAGCAGCGTTCAGTTATTATGCTCCAAATATCTGGAACAAACTCCCAGAAACCTGCAGGTCCGCTGCAACTCTGACTACTTTTAAATCCAGGCTGAAGACTTTTCTTTTTGTCGCTGCTTTTAATTGAACTATTCATATCTTAGACTGCACTGTAACTTTTATCCATGTATTTTTTGTTTTAATGTTTATCCATGTATTTCTTCTTTTAATGTTTATTTTATTAGCTTTTCTTTTTAATGACTGATTTTAAATGCCATTTTCTTAATGTCTTTCATTTGTTGTAAAGCACTTTGAATTGCCTTGTGTTGAAAAGTGCTCTATAAATAAACTTGCCTTGCCTTGCCTTACCAGACCAATTGTCATCTCTAGAATATTGTTGAATGAATTAAGCCTGAATGTAGATGAAAGTTGTATATTGAGTAGGGCTACACAATTTACAACACACAAAAAGATGTTTACTGAAAAGACTTGAACACAAGATGTTTGAACACAAAAAGATGTTTACTGAAAAGATTAAATGATACTGAATAATACATGGTTTCTTATTTACAAGACTACAGCTCCCTGACTTTACTCCAATGGGACGACAGACACTGACAGATTAGACAAGGCACAGCAAATAACCCCAATCTTGTCAATGAATGCTAGTGCCTCACCTGGTGTTGTTAGCATGTGCTCTATGGGCACAGCCCTGCTTTGCAGAATCTGATATTTTCTTCTGACTAATCCTATGACTCTTTCGTCATGAATACGCACATTAGCTATTTTTCTTGTCTCTTCCACCTCGTATGCTGACAGCTGACTTTTCCCCCAGGTGAATGCAGGCATCTTTAGTGAAGCACAGTAAAATCCCACACTATCGCCAATATCGAACCCACGGTCTGCTAGGACAATATCTCCAGGTAACAGGTTTTTTAGGAGCCCACTCTGTATTGTGATCTGTTTATCACCAACTCTTCCTCCCCAGGCACAATATATGTAAGTGACATAGCCTTGGGGAGCAACACCAATCAGAAATTTAACAGTATGGTGATGCTTGTAGTTGGACCATGTTTGTGCTCTAGCTAGTAAAGTATAGGGCCTCTCAATAAAAACTTCAAAACAGTCAACAATCACAGCAACTCTACATCCAAATGCCTGTCTGAATCCCATTGGCATTGTAGCTTGAAGTACATGTCGCTCTGGCCACTCAATTATAAATTCTTTACTCTCATGAAGTATGTCAATTAACTTATGCCAAATTCTAGAAGCAGTGGAGAGAGAGATGTTGAACCTGAAAGCCAAATCTTTCAGAGGGAGATTTAGTCTCAGCCTCAGCAAAACTAAAATGAACTGTTCAAATTTGGAGAGCACAGACATAGGGCCACAGGTGATGTAGGGCTCGCACAGTTGAAAAACCTGAAGTAAAACTAAGAAGTTGGGAAGCCCGGTGTAAAACGTTGTCTTCTCTTCGTCGTTCTCAAAGGACTCCTGGTTGAACTTTGTGTCCAGTGCCTTTGTCCGAATATCTCCCAGCTCTGTTGTGTTCTGTCTCAGAACATCCTCCATCCTCTCGATGTCCTCCATCGTTAAATCAGTCTGGCATCCTGCATCTGCATACAATATAGCAGTAGCAAGCATAATTAGTTATTTAAAATAGTCAAATATGAATGTGAATTGTTGTGAAGTTATCTTTTTGACAACCTTTTTACAGACATGCAAGTTCTCTGTTCCACTTATTGCAGATTCTCAAGTTAGTACTCTATTTTCTAAACCTAATTCAAAGTTTGCATTGATTTTCTGACAATCACATTTGTAATATTTAATAATAATGCTGGTGGTTAATGTACCTTGTTGGTCATTTAATATCCCACTGGTGTCCTCTGGTTGTGGGCTGTCAGACGGGGGCTGCGTCGGTTCTGGGCTCTCGGTTGTCTGCAGGAGATCCAACAAAGCCTCTGCACATTCTGATTGTCTTTGTTGGTCTTCCTTGAGCTCCATCCTCTGCTCTCGTCGAAGAGATGCCTCTGATCTGGGCTTACTTGTTGTGTGGTAACCGAGGCTAACAGTGGGAGCCCAGTCTACCGACTCAACGTCACCCAAAGCGCTAGGGCACCCTAAAAAGTCCCAACAAAGTCCATATTAGACTACAGGTAACTTAAACATGATCAGTATTACTAAGTAAATAAGCATTTAACCACAACCCAATAATACATAAACAAAGCCACAAAAACCAAGTTAGCTAATACCTCTGATGAAGTGGTCGCTGCAGACACGTGCATTAGACGACTCTGCTCCTCCCGACCGCAGATGTAGGTTTGAAAGCCATTTTTTCCGGCGTTCTTCGGTTAGCTTCTTAAATTGCTCAGCTTTATGGACCACAACCTTCGGCACTCGGTAAAACCTCTTGTTTTTCTCTCGGCCGGATCGATTGGAACAACCGTAAACTACACAACACCGGCATTTTCACAATGGTAACAGCAGCTAGATCCTCTGTAGAAAATTACTTCCTGACCTCCAATGGAATTTCGCGCCAAAGGAATGCAGCGGTGTGACGTCAAGTGAAACCAAGCTATTGGCAGACAATCAATATCAAATTAATCGGATCATTATTAGCATCAGCACTTGCAGCCTAAATACAAAGATAACTCCACTCCTCTCCTACCACTCTTAACTCTAATGAGCCTTGGTAGAACTAGTGTCAAAGTCATAGGGTCCAGAACTGACTGAAGACATGTGGAACAGAGTACAGGCATGGTTCCATGTACAGGGAACTGGAACTTTGAACAGGTGCTTTCATCTTTTCTGCCTGAAGATTCACAAATTCTTGATCAGGTGTTTGATGTGGGCTGGCATGATCCTTTCTGCAGCGATAAATAAAGAAAACATTATTATTAATAATAATGATGGTAACAACAATAATATTAGTATAACTATTTATATAGCACTTACACAATTACAAAGTGATTCTCACAACAAAAATAAAGAACAAAACAATACCAACAATAAAAAAAAATTATTATAGGAATGCTAAGAGACAAAGAAATGATAAACATTCTAAGAGGCCGACTACAAAAGGTAGACTCAATGGCTCTTGATGACATCAATGAGCAGTCCCAATACATGCTGTTGTATAAAAAGAAATAGGTCCAGATTTCTTCTATTTTGTTGGATGATTTGTTTTATTGATTGCTGATGATGGATGTTAAGATGTGTTTTTGTCACGGTTGAGTGAAGGAAGCAGGACCCAAATGCAGATAACTCTGATAAACCTTTATTTCAAGGAAATGAAACTAATACCGACAAAACAGAACACTCACCGGGGTGAATTCAGTCACCAACAAAAGAAGCACCAACACTGAACACAGGACGAGACAAGACTAAATACAGGGAGGGATAATTACAAGACGAGAAACAGCCGGGCAGGGGAGGAGAAACACAAGGGCCACAGGTGAACACAATCAGCTAACGAGACACACCAGGGAAACTAACGACAGGAGGAAAACATGACAGAGAACAGCGGAAACACCCAAACCTAGACATAGAACTGTGACATGACATGATAACCGTGACAGAACCCCCCCCTCAAGGGACGGATTCTAGACGTCCCTAAACACCAAAACAAAAATCCAACAACGTCCAGCAGGGTGGGTGGAGGGGGTCCGGAGGACGGGACTGAGCTGACCGCCCAGGAGCACAGTAGAGGACCAGGAAGGGATCTCGGGCGGACGGCCCGGGGGCAAGGCAGAAGCCGAGAAGGAGGACTCGGGCGGACGGCCTGGGGGCAAGGCAGAGTCCAAGGCGTGGGACTCGGGCGGACGGCCCGGGGGCAAGGCAGAGTCCATGGTGGGGGTCTCGGGCGGACGGCCCGGGGGCAAGGCAGAGTCCATGGTAGGACGAAGGCCACAGCGGGCGAACTCAGGGGGCCGAGCATGAGGGCGAAGGCAGCGGCAGGAAGAGTCAGGGGGCCGGGCTCGAGGACGAGGGCAGCGGCAGGAAGAGTCAGGGGGCCGGGCCCGAGGACGAGGGCAGCGGCAGGAAGAGTCAGGAGGCCGGGCCCGCGGGCGAAGACCGCGGCTCACAGAGGGTCGGGATCGAGGGCGAAGGCAGCGGCAGGAAGAGTCAGGGGGCCGGGCTCGAGGACGAGGGCAGCGGCAGGAAGAGTCAGGGGGCCGGGCCCGAGGACGAGGGCAGCGGCAGGAAGAGTCAGGAGGCCGGGCCCGCGGACGAAGACCGCGGCTCACAGAGGGTCGGGATCGAGGGCGAAGACCAGACAGCTCCGGAGGCCGGGCAGGACCCGGTGTCGGCCGGACAGGAACCGGAGCCGGCGGGACAGGCTTCGGCAGGATCCCCCACGGAAGAGGACCAGGAGTTGGCAGGACCCCCAGCAGGAGAGCGGTTGGCGGGACCTCCGACGAGACAGGACAAAGGGTTGGCAGTACCCCCGGCAGGAGAGTAGTCGGCGGGGCCTCCAACGGGACAGGACACAGGGTTGGCAGGACCCCCGGCAGGAGAGTTGTCGGCGGGGCCTCCCACAGCACAGGACATAGGATTGGCAGGACCCCCGGCAGGAGAGTAGACGGCGGGACCTCCAACGGCACAGGACACAGGGTTGGCAGTACCCCCGGCAGGAGAGTAGTCGGCGGGGCCTCCAACGGGACAGGACATAGGGTTGGCAGGACCCCCGGCAGGAGAGTAGTCGGCGGGGCCTCCAACGGGACAGGACACAGGGTTGGCAGGACCCCCGGCAGGAGAGTAGTCGGCGGGGCCTCCAACGGGACAGGACATAGGGTTGGCAGGACCCCCGGCAGGAGAGTAGTCGGCGGGGCCTCCAACGGGACAGGACACAGGGTTGGCAGGACCCCCGGCAGGAGAGTAGTCGGCGGGGCCTCCAACGGGACAGGACATAGGATTGGCAGGACCCCCGGCAGGAGAGTAGACGGCGGGACCTCCAACGGCACAGGACACAGGGTTCGCAGTACCCCCGGCAGGAGAGTAGTCGGCGGGGCCTCCAACGGGACAGGACATAGGGTTGGCAGGACCCCCGGCAGGAGAGTAGTCGGCGGGGCCTCCAACGGGACAGGACACAGGGTTGGCAGGACCCCCGGCAGGAGAGTAGTCTGCGGGACCTCCAACGGCACAGGACATGGGGTTGGCAGGACCCCCGGCAGGAGAGTAGTCGGCGGGGCCTCCAACGGGACAGGACACAGGGTTGGCAGGACCCCCGGCAGGAGAGTAGTCGGCGGGGCCTCCAACGGAACAGGACACAGGGTTGGCAGGACCCCCGGCAGAAGACTAGTCTGCGGGACCTCCAACGGGACAGGACATGGGGTTGGCAGGACCCCCGGCAGAAGACTAGTCTGCGGGACCTCCAACGGGACAGGACATGGGGTTGGCAGGACCCCCGGCAGGAGAGTAGTCGGCGGGGCCTCCAACGAGACAGGACAAAGGGTTGGCAGGACCCCCGGCAGGAGAGTAGTCGGCGGGACCTCCAACGGCACAGGAGTAGGGGCTTGAGTGGGGACTCGAGAGAGGGCTTGAGAGGGAACTCGAGAGGAAACTGGAGAGTCGACTGGAGAGGTGACTCGAGAGGGGACTCGAGAAGGAACTCGAGAGGTGACTCGAGAGGTAACTCGAGAGGGGACCTGAGAGGGGACTTGAGAGGGAACTCGAGAGGAGACCTGAGGGGAAACTCGAGAGGAGACCTGAGGGGAAACTAGAGAGGGGACTTGAGAAGGGACTCGAGAGAGGGCTTGAGAGGGAACTCGAGAGGAAACTGGAGAGTTGACTTGAGAGGTGACTCGAGAGGGAACTGGAGAGTTGACTTGAGAGGTGACTCGAGAGGGGACTCGAGAAGTGACTAGAGGTGGGACTGGAGAAGGGACTAGAGAAGGGACTAGGAAAGTGACCTGAGGAGGGACTAGGGAAGGGACAAGAGGAGAGACTAGAGAAGGGACCAGGGATGGGACTATGGCAGCTGGGGCCAGAACTGGGGCTGGAACCATGGCTGCTGGGGCCGGGACCATGGCTGCTGGGGCCAGAACTAGGTCTGGAACCATGGGTGCTGGGGCCAGAACTGGGGCCGGAATGATGGCTGCTGGGGCCAGAACTGGGGCCGGAATGATGGCTGCTGGGGCCAGAACTGGGGCCGGAATGATGGCTGCTGGGGCCAGAACTGGGGCTGGAACCATGGCTGCTGGGGCCTGTACTGGGGCCGGAACCATGGCTGTGTGGGCCGGTTCTGTAGCCGGAACCATGGCTCTTGGGGCTCGGATTGCTAGCCTGGACTTACGACTCCTTCTCTTAGAAGCCGCCTGAAGGCTCCGTGGACCTCCAAAAGCCAGCCGAGTTCCAGAAAACAACTCTTGGACAGGAGCAGGAACTGGGGCGGAAGCACTGGTTGACTCCAGACGGAACACACCGAGACGTTTATAGTCAGCAGGCTGGAAATCACACACCCAGATGAAGTTCAAAATCCAGCCAGGTAAGAATTTCACCAAGTCTGGTTTCTCCATAGCCAACCGGTGCGCCTCTACCAGAGCGGCCTCCTTCTGCAGAACACTGGACGCTCCCTTCCACCAATCATAGCAGCAAGCCAAATCAAAGGAAAAATGTTGTAGTTCCACCTCAAATGGATCATCTGCTGGGTCCATTTCTGGTTGGTGCTTTCTGTCACGGTTGAGTGAAGGAAGCAGGACCCAAATGCAGATAACTCTGATAAACCTTTATTTCAAGGAAATGAAACTAATACCGACAAAACAGAACACTCACCGGGGTGAATTCAGTCACCAACAAAAGAAGCACCAACACTGAACACAGGACGAGACAAGACTAAATACAGGGAGGGATAATTACAAGACGAGAAACAGCCGGGCAGGGGAGGAGAAACACAAGGGCCACAGGTGAACACAATCAGCTAACGAGACACACCAGGGAAACTAACGACAGGAGGAAAACATGACAAAGAGAACAGCGGAAACACCCAAACCTAGACATAGAACTGTGACATGACATGATAACCGTGACAGTTTTACAATTATAACAAAAATATTATTGTAATTGGAATCAAAAAGATTGCAAATCATAGTTTTAGCAATATAGGGTTTATTCAACAGCATTAAAGCATTAAGTTGCTAAATTAACGTACACTGAACTGTAAAATAACTTTACCACTATTTAGGAAAGGACCTGATCAGAAGGTTGACTAGTAGGACAGCGAAGAGGTGGAGGAAGTGTATGTCATGCTACAACCATTGGTAGATGTTACACCTGAAAGAAAGATAAGGAAATAAGACAACACAGGAGGACAAACATCTTCTTAAGTAAAATACCAAATCATGTCAAGCTTTAACCTGAGCCTGTTTTTTCAGTATTTACAATCCACTGTTGGAAATGACATTCCAAAGGCTAAATTTAAACTCAATATCATAAATAACTGGGTACCAAAGTGCTTTACCTGATAGAACACGTTCCACATGGAGCAGCAACCATCCGGCTAGGCCTTTTGCTGCATATCATCTCCTCCCTCTCCACTGTTTCCAGTAGATCTCTACTATCCAATAAAACTGAAATTCCCCAAAAAAATCATATTAAAAAAGTTAAAAACAATAACTTGCTTTTGGCATTGAAATGGATTAGAATCTCACCTTTTTCCTGGATGTCAGGAAGGCCAGGAAGTCGTTCCCTTCAAGTCCGCAACCAGTCATAGGAGTTCAAATGCAAAGCCTGAACGATGACAAGAGTGGGAGACTTACATTTTACAATTATATTTTGTATTAATACCAGAACAGTGTGTACTGTACCCTGTACGACATGCAAAGAACAGATCAAATCCCCTGACAGACTCACACACTTTGGTGATGTCCTCATCTGATAATATTTCATTTTTTAGCAGCAAAGTAACATTACTCAAAGTATATGGACCCAACTCATTTACAGTAGGTATGTTTTGCATCTCCTCAACAATGGTCTGTATCATTGAGTAGAAAAAACTGTCCCTACAATTTCAGGTAGATTAAGAGGTAAGAAAAGTTTACAATGAAGCACAAAACCCCTCTTTGTATTAAGCAAGCTGCCACAGAAAGTACAGCTTAACATGCTAACCTTTGGTAGAGTGAGCTACAGTTAGCTAACTTCATGTTCAACACAAAACCTCTAATGGCATTATATTGACGATTTTAAACAAAACTTAACTCTCTCAACTTGTAAGATAACGTTAAGTTGACTTACCCTTAAATAACTACGTCACGTTTTTCAAGGGAAACACAAACTGCAGAAAACGTTAGCTGCTAACTGTTGTTAGCTAAGACAGCTAGCTCTTGTTAAGGGAAGTACCAGTAGCCTCCAAACAAATGTAAGGTTAAGTTAACATTAATGTAACGTTGTAAGAAAGCAAAACGAACCTTCGAGAAAGCTTTTACTCTCAGAATTGGTGAAATTGTGTAGTGTTGCTTACCTCCAGAAGGACTTTGTTTCAACCACTGCCGTCTCGGCGTTCCCCCGTGTCCCGCCCTCTCGATCTGTCTGTATCTGTTTCAGTTTCGCCAGCAAGACTGCTGGTAGACCAGCATAAATACCAGCTTCACCAGCATAGACCAGCTTAACTACCAGTTAAAACCAGCATAGCCCAGCATGACATCCATGCTGGGCTATGCTGGTTTAGCTGACCAAGCTGGTAAACCAACTAAACCAGCCTAACACCAGCTAAAACCAGCAACCATCTTAAGCTGGTCTATGATGGTTTTTTCAGCAGGCCTCGGTCGATTTTGATGATTGACACCTCTTTTGAACCGTTAGAGCCAATAGAATCGAGGGGAAGCTCCTAATATCCATCTAAACATTACCATTGTTGAATGCATGCCAGCAAGCCCAAAACTGGAAGCTGGGTTGTAACTTGTATTCCTCACCAACCCAGACTCATGGCATTTCGTGTTATAGTCACGATATTAATTTAATCTATTGATTCGTGTTCACCAACACGAGTTTCAAATTTTTTTCATTTCTCACAGAACGATTTTAAAAGCAATGTATTGCTATTGGTAGTATGTTGTGCCTGAACCACATCTTTTTGTCCGGTCGGGTCTTGGAAGACCGGAAGCTGTGTGGTTCAAAAATACATTTTCTTACTCAATATCTTACCCTAAGCCTAACCCTTTTATTTTAAATTGTATAATGTTTTTTTGCCATTCGTGAGGAAAATAAATGGGGCAAAGAGCCTCATAATACTGAAATCTGTGTCAGGGTTGAATGAGGCAAGCAGGACCCAAATGCAGATAAACAGAAAATACCTTTATTTCAAGGCTACAGATACAGATACAGATACAGATACAGATACAGATACAGATACAGAGCTGAACACTCTTCCCCGTGAACACAGTCCAACTACAACAATGAACTCACAAAGACTAACAGAAAACACAGAACCTAAATGCACACAGGACTAATCAAACAAACAAGAGACAGGTGAGGAGGGAGGAGAAAACACAGGGGCACCAGGTGAACACAATCGGGTAATCAGGGAGGGAAAACAGACAGAAAGCAACAGGCAAGACAGAAGGTGAACACTTTACAAAATAAAACAGGAAACCAAAGACAGAAAAAGACAAGACAAAACACAACACAGACAGAATGTGACAATCTGTATTTTTTAAATCAGTTTTTCCTTCTAATTTGTTATTATTTACATTGCTTTTAAAATCGTTCTGTGTGACACGGAAAAAATGGTGAAATCGTGTTGGTGAACACGAATCAATATATTAATTTTGTGACTATAACACGAAATGCCGTGAGACTGTGTTGTCCTCACACACTATATGAAAACATCAACAAATATCCGTTTTTGAGGGGTTTTGACAAAAATGGAATGATGGATTATCAGTAATCATTCCAAAGTGACACAGACACATTGGATTAACCTTCAGCAGCGTTGTTATCGTTTTAATGCCATTGAACACAACTTTCGATCAGAAAAACAGCAAAGGTAAGACATATTTGCCGTTTTTGCTCAGTAAAGCTAGGTTGTGTGTTGTCTGGGTTCGCCTTCGCTGCCCTGAGTTTTGGTCGCACAGAATCTGTGGAATCTCAGCTTTAATCTGATATCTTGTTTGTGCAGATCCGATAAGTAATAAAGTATTTATACCGTTTCGTTTAGCTAAAAATGGTTAATATTGTCTGATAGCTGAGTTTCTTCCCGTTAAGTGGGTTTGAATGAATGAATGAAAACGTTATTACAGACTCAGGGTCCAGATAAAATACATTACATAGATAATACAAGGCATTACATATAATAAATTACATACACAGAATAAAAAAAATTCATAGTTTAAGAATAATTTAAATCAGTGTCCTACAAAGAGACAACTATACCAATGTCTCCACAGCTGCGATTGGTAGCGTGTAGTACTAAACCTTATGTTTGATAAGGCCAAGAGGATTTCATTATCAGAGTCATTAAGCCGGCAAATACATTTATACATGAGATTTCTTAAACAGCTTGTAGAGTAGAGAGTATTGACTCCTGCAGCCACAAACATTTCACTTGCACTAGACCATCGAGGTCCCTTCAGCAATATTCTCATGGCATCATTATAAGCTACTTGAAGTTTCCGTAAACATACTTTTCTGTAGTTTGACCAGGGGTGGACTGGCCATTGGGAATACCGGGAGTTTTCCCACATTTGTAAGTGTTCCGGCCACTCCCTTTTTTTTTTTTTTTGCTTACCTAAATCCTACCGGCCCACATTTGTAAGTGGAAAATCGTTCAAACGGCGCCAGACTTCATATGATGGCTAATGGTCTGGCCCTCAACAGCTCTATGTCAATTAGGGGATGTCATAATATGCTGTTGCCATGGCGACAGATCCCTCGCCATGAAACACGGTGCTGTCCTAATTCAATGGAAAATCGTCCAAACGGCAGCAGACTTCTGATGATGGCTAATGGTCCGGCCCTCAACACCTCAATATGACAATAGTGAGTTTTCCTCAAAAGCTGTTGCCATGGCAACGCCTCCCTCGCCGTTAAGCACAATATTGCTATAACTCCTGTGTAAATGCTAAAAAAGGGTTGAAATGTCACATGTGTGCTAAACGTCAAGCCCTCGAGACATATATTTGTCAATTTTTAGATTTCGTCAAATGTCGTTGCTATGGTAACAACATGGTCGGCGTGAAACATGGTTTTCTCATAACTCCAGTTAACATGATCCAAACGGCACAATACTTCACAGGTTTGATAACGATGCAGCCCTCAACAGATCTAGGCGTATTATGGGGTGTCATCAAATTCCGTTGCCATGGCGACAGATAACTTGCCATCAAACACAATGTTTATGATACTGCTGTAACTTCCATGTACGTTGTCCGATCGACCTGAAACTTTCCACGTTTGCCAACAGCCAAGTCCTCGAGACATCTGACGTCGACGTGCGGACAACAGCCTGCGGAGCGTCGAAGACCCGCTCAACGCTGCTTGCAGCTTTAATTATTATTATTAAAAACCTTTTAAACACATTCAAAAACAAAACCAATTTGAGAGAATTTACCAATTTGAGAGAATTTACCAAGGAAAAATCCCGCTCTGAAGCTTTCCCTCTCTCAGCTACTGCTTTTATGCTCCACACAGGGACAGAAAACCCAAGACCAAAGACCAGAGTTTGCGTTAACCAAATATTGTCTATGACGGAAAAATCTGCAAGCCGTCCGTCTTTTTGACAGATTAGAACAAACTCAGAACAGCGCAGCGGGGCTCCGGTGTTAAGCCGTGTTATGCATGCCTGCCCAAAATGAAATTATTGTGACGTTTGGATATTACTTGGACCCCAAAGCAGAGACTGACAAAAATAAAGTTTCAATGTGTTTAATAAACGAAGGTAGTCCAAGGCAGGTACTGACGACAGGGAGCTGGCTGGCCGTAGTAAGTACAAAAACAAAGCTGCAGGAAAACGTTCCCGGCAAAAACTCAAAAGAAAACTCCTTAACAAACTGTGAAGTGAACAAAAAACAGACTCCAGGCTGCAGAAAGGCACTCCGGACCGCGGAACAGCATGTAATTCTCTGGCAGAGAAGTGAGGTGAGGGCCAGGCTCTTAAAGAGCAGGTTGATCATGTGAGTGGGGACAGGTGTGCCTCATCTGCAGCCAGGAGTCTACCAGCCACGCCCCCTGTCACACACCAGCCCTGCAGAGACGGAGAGACAGAGTAGTGAGGGATAAAATGAGCAAACAACAAGTAAAACACAACAACAAAAACCCCATGCAAAACATAACAATTATACCGTTCTATATCGTATAGGCTTCACCCTCTAAGGCTATCGCTATTGAGTAATCCCCACTGCACGTGTGCCGCACTGACAGACTTATTCCACGCCCACCTATGATGTGGGCCCCACCTCCGGGCTCACTTCCGTATAAATAGGAAGTAGGCCCTACAATCCACTCCTACTTTTCTTCAGCACTCCGTTGCAGAAGCATTGACAGGCAAAACAAGTTATTTTAAAAGCTACTTACTAAAAAGCGAACATTCCTGGTTCCCATGGGCCCATCCTCCCTCTCCTCCGGACGGGGGAAATAGGGTGGGGGCCCGGTGTCAACCCGACATATGAGTTACGACCGGAGCTCACGGTGTGAGTCTTGCCGGGGATTAGAGCACGCAAACTCACACTCCCCAGGTGTCGTGCACTCATTGTGTCCGTCTCCCTCTGGCCCACAGACAGTGGAGAGTGGACGCTCTCGCTGCTGCGGCCGAGGATGATTGGCTAGTCCAGGAGTTTTACTCTGTGGACCAAGCCCTTTATTTATTGGATCCGAGTGGCGGGCAGCAGTCAGGCGACTCCTTCCCCTACATTCACGGATCACAATGTGGTTCCCCCACCCTGTCTCCCTCTCCTCCGGCGGGGGAGACGGGACGGGGGCTCGGGGTCAGCCCGGTAGCCAAGCCTAGGTTCGGCTGCCGGGCTGACGCCGGGTCCACGGGTCCCTCTATCCGCCATCACGGCATCTCCTCCTTCACAGTGAGGAGACTTCTAGAGGTGGTTTATTTGCCTGCGTATCGACCCTGTGCGTCAGAGGAGACGCATGGTGTACATTCCTCCTTCCGTGGGTTGGGATTTAACCAAGCAGCAAACTCTGGGGAAGACGCCAATACGGAAGTGCCACACACTGCAGTTCATATATTGGCCGATAGGGACTGGCTGCAGAAAGGAGCAATTTCCATAGACCCCCATGTTAAAATGCCCAACTTTACAGCAGAAAAAAAAACATGTTTCTACCCATGGATGCAATAAATATTATTATGAATATAGTTAGGTTCCACCTTCATGATTATGGATCTGTGAGTGAATTGTTTTCTAACACGACCCTTTTATTTATATTAGGTCTTAAAGCTTTTGCATAAATTAGGGCGTGGTCAAATTGAGTGACGGCTCTGTCAAGTGACTGCTGCTGCTAGCTTCTCATCTCTCTGCTAGCTGCTCCGTGAAGCTACTGGGACTCAGCTCATCCAGGGAACACAACTTGAAGCCGGCCGTGGTTGTTTGTTCTTTATGCTTATATATCGGACTATTGTGACTCGCTCTGTGGTTAAAACAGACGGTGCATGCATGCGGTTTTGCGGTAAGTGAAAATCGAGTACTTATTTATGTGTTAATGATTTTAATCGGCTACGTAATGAATGTTAAGGCTTGGTTTAGTGTGTAAGCGAGTGGTAGCTACATCGGTGCTAACGATGCTAATCGTAGCCTACAAGTTAAAATCATAGACTGTATATATAAAGGTTAAAACGACAAGTGTTAAGCGTTAAGTGGGATAATACTGTAGAACAAACGGCTTCTGTTTGAAGTTGATAAAATAAGGTCATCCTTGTAACTTAGAGAGATATTTTATTATACGTAGGAACTGTATGCATCGCTAAGGTTAATTTAAATTGGCTATGCTCAAGTATGTAGACAAGCTAACGTCGAAGTAGTGTATGTGAAATCAACCTCACAATAAGATGTGTGTATATTACAATTATTAATGTCATATTTCAAGATGATTACTTAGATATTACAATATGGTTGGTTGAGCTGGAGTTCATTATTGAGCTTACACGTTAACGTCACAGTCATCTGAAGAACGAACCCAAACTTTGTTGTTTTTATTAATTGCATTACCTAATTGGTATCAAATAAACAGTAAGCATTGGTAACACAACTTCCAAAGTTACAGTAAAATAAAAAGGACCCTGACTCGGACAATACACAATCCAACATGTTCAACAGAAGAGAATCAGTTATATTGTTTGTACACATGGTACTTTACATATATATCTGTTTGTTGAAGGTGTCCAGGTGATGCAGACAGGCTGGACCAGAGAGTGAGAGACAGAACTGGAGTCCTCACAGCAGTGAACTTCAGCACAGGTACAAAGACTCATTATTTCATACTGTACAAAGAATCAAGAAAGATATTTGTTTAAATAAATGAAGTATTGACTTGAATACACTGATATGTATTCCATTAAACAATACTAAATACTAGATCACCTACACATCAGTTAAGTTGAGGGTTTTTTTCCATGCAAAAAGTTACATTTTAGATATTTAGCAATATGACTTTGTCAGCTTTCTAATGTAATGTATTGAAGGCAAAGATATTTAACACATAGTGAGAACTGCTACTATTTATCTCTCAATATTGTCTGTAAAAAACGTGGTAAAAGTGATTCTTTCAGTGAGACAACAGAGCAAGCTTCTACAGTTGCACTACGTTTTGATAACAGTTAAATATTATTTTGATAATAAAATATATTTCAATGTTGATGAACTTCATAATGTTCATTCATAATCTGATTGTCTTTGTAGCTCTGTTGAAAAAAAACAAAAACATTACAATTACAAAATAATGATATCTACAGCCCCTAAACACACAAACACACCACTTTCATAAATAACACACTTGTTCTGCAATAATATGTTTTATGTTTCCTGTCATTTTTGTTAGGAACGGACATGCCTGAAAGACACAACATTTTCTCCTTCTCTGAGGGTCAAGAAGAACATCCAAGAGGAACATTAAAAGCTGATGTTACGAGATTTTAAGACCAGAACACTAAGAAACTACTTTTATTGTGAAAACACAGTCAGCTGATGGGATGCATCTATTTCCACATCTACACTCCATCAGCTGGTTATTTCTATTTGCTTCACTTTATGAGTTTCACATGACTTGTGCCTTGTACCGCAGAGTTTGCAACGTCACAAATAAATGGGGCCAATCTTTAGTCAGATGTGAATGTGTAATCTAACATTTTCAGTAAGAATAATGGACGAAAGGAGTGCAAATACAAATTCAATTTATTGAAATGTGAACCAAAAGTTAATCAAATGTTTTAAATAAAAAGCACATATGTACAGAAGGTGTAATCCTATTAAATATATACACTGAACAAAAATATAAACGCAACACTTTTGTTTTTGCTCCCATTTTTCATGAGATGAACTCAAAGATATAAAACATTTTCTATATACACAAAATAACCATTTCTCTCAAATATTGTTCACAAATCTGAAAAAATCTGTGATAGTGAGCACTTCTCCTTTGCCGAGATAATCCATCCCACCTCACAGGTGTGGCATATCAACATGCTGATTAGACAGCTTGATTATTGCACAGGTGTGCCTTAGAATGGCCACAATAAAAGGCCACTCTGAAAAGTGCATTTTTGCTTTATTGGGGGGGGTCTGGGGGGGTCCGAAAACCAGGCAGTATCTGGTGTGAGGGGTAGGGTTAGGGTAATGTTGTGAATCGAGTGGCCTGTGTTCGTCGTCCATTACATACGCCTGCCCATACCATAACCCCACCACCACTATGGGCCACTCGATTCACAACATTACCCTAACCCTAACCCTACCCCAGATACTGCCTGGTTTTCGGACCCCCCCAGACCCCCCCAATAAAGCAAAACTGCACGTTTTAATACACATATATTAGATGACATTAAAAATGAATATACCAGAAATACGCTGTATTAAACTTTCTGTATAATACTTTACATTAATTCCCACAATCCCCCCTTTTGGTCTCTCTATAAAGAGACCAACTTACACAAGGCACTTGAAACATAACTACTGTCATTCTTTTCCACTGTGTCCGTCCCCCAAACATTGTATAAATCCATCCGAAGCTGGGATTTAGAGTACTTGAAACCTTCGAGAACAGAACACAACTGTCCATGGTAGTGAAGAAACCATCAGAGGTGGAACCTGAGCGCTAGAAAGCAGTCTCCTTGTGTGGTGAATCATCAGCCCCCCCCCTCCCCCCCCCCAGAGGAAAACGCCAACAAGGGCAGCTGATAGGGACGGGGACATGCGGCTTTCCCTTCACTGGTGGAACTGATCATAGAGAAGCAGACTCCTCTGCTGCCTCGACAAGTCCCCCAGCCCGCTGACAGCCGCTTCCAAGTAGTCTGCTGTAAGGATGTTTTCAGGGTCGTTCTCGTCTAGTCCACTGATGACAGCTTCCGAGTCGACTGCTGTAGGGATGCCCTCAGGATCCTGCTCCTCCAGTCCACTGATGGCTGCTTCCGAGTCGACCTCCTCTGCGAGGGCCACGTCTGTCCTGATGTCGTCCCCGGTCCTAGCAGGTGGTTTCCCCGCCGCACACTGGCTCCCGTGGTACGAGCTGTCCCCCTTTCCTCCTATGCGGACGGCATGAGAGATCCGCTGGGTCACTCGGTCGGGACCGGAGAGCCTGGGGTTGAGCCACATTGTCCTGATGACCTTCAGCCAGACGAACTCCGCTGTGTCAGCCTCCTGCGTCTCCCTTTGGCATCACCAACCTGTGTGGAGAAATCTGATACAAATCCCTCAAGCCTACGCTCAGCGCTCCTCAGCTGTTTGACCCACCACTGCGTAAGCCGCTTGGAGCCTGTTGGTGGGGTGTCTTAAAACAACAGACGTCTGTGAACAGGTTTTCTAAATTAATTGTAGACCTCCTATCTGCCAGTGCAGCTTCAGAATCTTAATACTTGGACTGTGCCAACTAAATAAAACCCCAACATCTTTAGGTGAACCAAATAACATATTTCAATAGCTCTGAATTTCTGACAAGCGTCTGTGTTTATTTTTAAAAGAAATCCCTGAGATCCCATTTAAAATCTAAATATAATATGAACTGCTAATGTTTCTGGTAAAGAAACACACTAATGTTATAGATTCAAAAACAACCAAAATCACGATACTGACAAAGTGAATGATTTAGAAATGGAACAAATATTCAGTCTTCAGAAATGTTCTTAACAAATGTCTATCTAGTGAATAGCCAACATATTTAAAAAATGTCAGATGTATAAAAATAAGCCTACATACTCCTTTACTATCAAAGTCCAAATCTAGACCTAAGGTGAACAGTTTTGGTAATGGACAATTTAATCTAAAAACAAAACAAAATTGGACTTGTGTCCTTGTTATTTGTTCTTCAAAATACATTAGTAAATACCTTGTGAAGTATTCACAACATAACCAACCCTCTCTAGGATATGAAATCCAGTCATCTTTAACCAGATACTATTTCCCTATTTATCTTTAGTTCATGATAACAATGGTATAAAAACCACACGTTTTACTCATAGCTAATTTCTATGTCAAGATTATCCTGTGTGACATAATAATCAGGTGTCTTGTTTGCTACACAAGAATAATAAACTTAAATCTTTTCAGTATTCCAAACCATCTTTTAAACAAGCAGCCTCCTATCTAAACACTAAGCATATTGTTCTACACCACCTTCTGGAAAACTCCTGCACAGTTATGCTGTCAAATCATCGCATACTTTCTTCAGAGTCTGAACAGTCTGAGACAAGCCTGTCTCAAGATCTTGTCATAATGTGAACAGTCAGTGATGCGTTGTCCTCTGCAGCTGTAGTCAGTTGGATCAATGAAACTCTTGTTTGGCACTGGGATGTCCTGAGGGGGAAGGAAACTCTGGATCAATGTGCTACAATCAGCAGACACACGTTTTCCTCTGCACAGTAGAAATCCCCAAACACTTGCAGTTCCTCTTCACACCACTGTTGCCTTGACAATGAGGCACAAGCAAAATGTCAAAATCTCCTCAGAGATGCGTTCTTTGCACAGTTCTTCTGTTTCTGTAGTGAGCAACCTTTCACTTAACACACTGATTCAGAGTACAACCCAAAGGTGGCGCACAACTACCCAGTGCTGCTGTAATCACAGCAAATCAGCTACTGAGAAAAACTCAATTTAAATCTCTCCCCCAAAGGGTTACAACATAAAACGGCTGAGTGTCTATATGATCAGGAATGCTGAAACATGTGAATGTTAAAACGAACTAATGGTAGTGGTCTACCCAGATTCTTTACTTTATTAAAAGTAGTAAAACTACATTGTACAATCTCTTTTGTCTAGTTGGTGTCCTGCTTCTAAAATTCTAGTCAGGAAAATAAAATAAACTTCATCTTTAAAATCTTCTTTAATTTGAAACCAAAAAAGGTCTTCATCCTCCAACATGATCCATTTCTTCATCAAAGTCCATACAAACTGATGATTTATCTTTAAAAACCAGGAGGAATGACAGTTCTCATAAAACACTATTCTTCCTTACTTCAGTTCTAAATCAAATGAGCAAAACAGGAAAACCCTCCTTAACCATATTTTATCTACTTGCTTATTCTATTATTTTTCAAATTGTTTATCTAAGTTGTGTTACAAGCATGGTTAGATTTGTAACAGAATACAAAATTAACTGTATTTAGCGCTATATTTGAAAAACAAGTAATCTGATTACAGTTAATGAATATATTTTTGGAACACTTAAAGGAATTATTGGTGGAAAAGTTTCCTCACAAAAAGTAATCTTCATTACCAAAGCTAAAACCTAAAGAAATCATCACGGAACAGTTTTCTGTCCTTACCACTTAATTGTTTCAATAAAAACTAAAAAGCATTGTGAAAACTCCCACTCTTGAGAACATTTCAACACTTTATTCCATCTAAGCGCTAATGTTTATGACAGACACGCCCTATTAATCCAAAACGGTCTTTAATGGTATCAATTGTGAACTTTCTTCATATGAATTGTAAATGCAACGTATGTTCTCTTTAGAACACAGATAGGATAGTTGCAGCTGAAACTGGTTAACAGCAGCTTTCTGTCAACCTAGATAAGCATGTTGGTCTTATATCTAGTAATATATTTTTATTTCATGTTTTTACTCCTAAAACAATATGACATTTTCCAGAATAGTAGTTCACTTTATATAACTTTTACTCTTTCTAATCTTTTCAAACATCTTAATTCTCTTGTCTCTTTCTCTCTCCTTCCTTACTGTGCCCTGGGGCTGCCTGCTCCTGCACAAGCTTCTCTCATCAATCACCTCTGTCTTTTAACATTTAACAGCTTCTCTCTGACTGACAAACTTACAAAACCTTCTGTTTACTTTCTACTCTTTCTTCACAAACTTAAAAACACAATTGTGGTGAATTGTTTGCGTTTTCAGTTTCCTATCTACATTAAACAACCACCAACTCAGAGTCACTGTGGCATGATCAATACAACTCCTAAATAACATTACAATTGTATGTATATTTCTTACAGTGAGTTTGTTATTTAATGTTCAACAAATTGTCCTCTTTTTACTTTCCCTCAACGTTACTGTATGTAATTAAGATCCTCCGAAATATAATTAAGTACAATTCTCAGTTAATGACAAATACCACGAAATTCACAATGCAATGCAATAGTAACAATCAGTTCTCAAAACTTCTCATAAAAACCACAATGTGACGTAACTGTATCCTACAAAAACTATGCCAAAAACAACAAATTATAGTTTCTTATTTATTTCAATATATCTTACTACATCAAATCATACATTGATCCATTAATTTTCAATGTATTTCAGTCCAACTTCAGATTACTCATTGATTATTCACTCCTTGTTTTAAATTCAACGCCCAGCAGCCATTTTCCAGGCATTAGAGAAAAAAGCAAGCATGCACACTGCTGCTCTCCCGGCTGATTGAAACAAAGGGTCTACTCTTCTACAGAATTAGAAAGAGGGGGGAGATTCTGTCACAGACAAATACTGACACCCCAGCTCCGACTGGAGCTCTCAGCCTTTTCAAGAGAAGGGGGGCTTCTTTCAACAACTAACATTTGAACTATGGTATACCAAAACATTTAGCAACATAAAACAAGGCCTTTACGAATCAACAATGACAACCAACAGACAGAACAATCAACAAACAGATTTCCGATATTTCTCGTCGGCCCCTACTCTGTCTTCTGCTATCATTTTATGGCGTAGGAAACGGAGATCTGTGGAGGATTTTTTTCAATCCGCTGTTTTAATCCCACTGCTAATCAATTTTTCTGCTTGAGCTCATTGGTCCCTAAGGGTCCCTAAGGGTCCCTGGTACTGGGGCTCCTAACTCACGCTCTTCTTGTTCAAATTCTTCTCCCATTATGACTTCGCATTTCTTTATCTGACTAAGGTTGATTTATGTTCACCTTTGATACTCTTATTCATTCACAAGCACATAGATATATCCTCCACGCTGTCTGTTGAGCTTTTAAGATGCAATATTTCTTTCAACAGAATGGGCGTTAAACCCAACAGAACAAGAGAAATCCGTTCATTTCAATGGCTTTTGAAGTTGGCATTTCTCCTCTTGCATTTTCACATATAATGCAATTGCAGGTCCTATGACACTGGAAAGCATTATTCTGGTTTATTCTGGATGGAGTCGTTAGAAAACCACTGAACATCCCCGATGGGTTTGCCGTCTCGATTTCTGAAAAATCCCACGGGGCCTTTCACCTTCGTCTTACACTCCTCATCGCTTCACGTGTAGCTAACGAGTCAGCCGTACGATTCTGAAAATTCTACGAAGCTTTTAACCGTTGCTTTATTTATTTTATAACTTTACCTACCTATACTAAACTATGCATTGCATTCTTTATCGTAAATGACACCTGGAAATATCCTTGACAACTCTAACATTTAGCTTAGCCAATTTACAGACCTTCGATAGAAACAGGCGTCCGTTTTACCTTTCAGTTTTAGGATCCTTAGTTGTCAGAGATGATTCCAGGCATCTCCCTCCGTCCGCTGGCTGCTAGTGTATTCCTCTAAAAAACCCTACATCACGTCGGGGTTTCACCAAATTGTTGGAGTAGATATCTCTATATCTATGCAGGTCTCCCTTGTAAAAGAGATCCATGATCTCAAGGGACCTATCTGTTTAAATAAAGGTTTGAAATGAAATGAAATCTCTGCTCCGCGCCGATACTATATGAGTTTGTTTTAAAAGAAGGAAAACTCAAAACAGCCAGGATAAGGGGTGAAACAATAATCTGCTTTAATGGTAAACACAACACAATACACCATACAGAGCACTCTGCAACAGCACTCCCGGCTCAATTCGTACCCGGGTGACATACGTACCACGACAGCCAGTCAGGAAGAGAGCATTGAGCATAATAATGTTACAGTATTTATACACATAAGCGGGGAGGAGTTTTGGCCGGTTTGCCTAGGCAATGAGTCAGCAGTTTGTTGATTCCATCTCCTTACAGTGTGTGTGTGTGTGTGTGTGTGTGTGTGTCTACCCTTAGGCAGTCCCACAGTCATGCTTTGGAGTCATATACTTTCACAGACAGAGGACTCTTTAACAGAACGCACACACATTCCCCCGAAAACATCTTTAACACACACATGTGTTTAAACCAATTATTCCAAAATGAAATCAATAAATCACAAACACCGGTATTGCTCAGCATAATGAATACACACATCTCATCCTGCAGTCCCTCGTGAATGTCACATGTCTTTCTCTAAGAAAGCCATATTTGTTGGGGTTTACCAGTCATCATCTCATGACCTCCTCAGGACCAGCTAACCAACAAAGCTTAACTGTTCCTATACCCTAAGGCTATTTCTGAACTTCCCTTCCACTCCGAAGTCAGCTCACCCAGAATCAGAAGGACCATTGTCTCTCTAATTGTGTGTGACCCACTCGTCTCCTGCTCTTTAGGAGTCTTGAAATGAACCCACATACATTTCTCTCATTCATTTAAGCGTCCAGATTATACAGGACTGTCTCAGAAAATTAGAATATTGTGATAAAGTTCTTTATTTTCTGTAATGCAATTAAAAAAACAAAAATGTCATACATTCTGGATTCATTACAAATCAACTGAAATATTGCAAGCCTTTTATTATTTTAATATTGCTGATTATGGCATACAGCTTAAGAAAACTCAAATATCCTATCTCTAAATATTAGAATATCATGAAAAAGTATACTAGTAGGGTGTTCAACGAATCACTTGAATCGTCTAATTAACTCGAAACACCTGCAAGGGTTTCCTGAGCCTTGAAAAACACTCAGCTTGGTTCAGTAAACTAAATCACAAGTATGGGGAAGACTGCTGATCTGACTGCTGTCCAGAGGACCGTCATTGACACCCTCCATCAGGAGGGTAAGACACAAAAAGGAATTTCTCAAAGAGCAAGCTGTTCACAGAGTGCAGTTTCAAAGCACATCCACAAAAAGTCTGTTGGAAGGGGGAAATGTGGCAGGAAACGCTGCACAACCAAGAGAGATGACCGCAGCCTTAACAGCATTGTGAAGAAGAGTCGCTTCCAGAATTTGGGGGAGCTTCAAAGACAGTGGACTGAAGCTGGAGTCCAGGTATCAAAAGTCACTGTTCACAGACGTATCCGGGAAATGGGCTACAATAGCCGTATTCCCATGGTCAAGCCACTTCTGAACTCAAGACAACGGAAGAGGCGTCTGACTTGGGCTAAGGAAAAGAAGCACTGGACAGTTGCAACAGTGGTCCAAAGTCCTCTTTTCAGACGAAAGCAAGTTTTGTATTTCATTTGGAAGTCAAGGCGCCAGAGTCTGGAGAAAGGCTGGAGAGGAGCAAAATCCAAGTTGCTTGAAATCCAGTGTGAAGTTCCCACAGTCAGCGATGGTTTGGGGAGCCATGTCAGCTGCTGGTGTTGGTCCACTCTGTTTCATCAAGCCCAGAGTAAATGCAGCTGTGTACCAAGAGATTTTAGAGCACTACATGCTTCCGTCTGCTGAAAAGCTCTATGGAGATGAGGAATTCATTTTCCAGCATGATCTGGCACCTGCCCACAGTGCCAAAACCACCAGTAACTGGTGTACTGACCATGGCATTACTGTCCTCGATTGGCCTGCAAATTCCCCTGACCTGAACCCCATAGAGAATATGTGGGGTATTGTGAAGAAGAAGCTGATAGACACCAGACCCAACAATGCTAATGAGCTAAAGGCCGCTATTGAAGCATCCTGGGCATCCATAACACCTCAGCAATGCCACAGGCTGATTGCCTCCATGCCACGCCGCATTGATGCAGTAATCCGTGCAAAAGGATTCCCAACCAAGTACTGAGTGCATTAATGGACATTTTCAAATGTTTGATTGTGTTTTGCTGTTATAAATCTTTTTTTTTTACTTGGTCTGAGGAACTATTCTAATTTTTTGAAATAGGATTTTTGAGTTTTCTTAAGCTGTATGCCATAATCAGCAATATTAAAATAATAAAAGGCTTGCAATATTTCAGTTGATTTGTAATGAATCCAGAATGTATGACATTTTTGTTTTTTTAATTGCATTACAGAAAATAAAGAACTTTATCACAATATTCTAATTTTCTGAGACAGTCCTGTACATACAACTTTTACAGACAATCTACTGAGTTCTACCCTTGAAAGCCCAAAATGACTCTCTGAAACAATTATCAATGGGTAATTTTTTTACTTAACTCAGAGATCACAGATTGCCCTGTATCTTTACCTACTCACAAAATAGCCAAAAAAACCACCTCCTGATTATTAACAAGTCAAGTGGAAGAAAATACCATTTGCGCTAAATGTACTGCTACTAAAAATGGGACTTCATTATAGGAACATCAATATAAAAACCTCTCTATGATTAAGAGGAAAAATTGACTTGTCCATCCAAGTTTTAATACACATATATTAGATGACATTAAAAATGAATATACCAGAAATACGCTGTATTAAACTTTCTGTATAATACTTTACATTAATTCCCATACCTCACAAGTAAGAGCACTAACTAGCTACCATCACATGTACTTTAAGATTCTGAAGTATTATGCTAAAAACTCAATAAATTAGATTATTATTTATAGTTTTGCTGAATAGTTTCATGTCCGCTTACCTTAGAAACGTAAAATGCGACGGCAGTGTGCAGATGGGGAGCATGTTAGCTTAGCTTGGTAGCTTCAGCTAGCTCTGGAGCTTCCAGCTCGGTGGCAGCAGGTCCCGCCTCGGCTCCGCCTCTTTGCCCTTATTTGGAGCAGGCTGGAACAGGTGGGAGTTGAACTCTGACGTCACTGTCGAGGAGTTTGTGGCCGACTCCGCCTACTAAGGGCTTCTCGGCAACTCTGCAGAATCTTATGGGTGACGTCACGGACCCTACGTCCATTTATACAGTCTATGGATTTAACCTACTGGAAAAATCTCCACGTCAGTGGGGGTGCCCCTGAGCAGAGTGACGTCACACACCACAGTGTTCACAGACACATCTCTCGCAGGCTGAGAGACACATCCTACACAGCCAAATGGACAATGTTCCATTTGGTGTGTAGGGAAAAGCCTGGACCCTGTTACGGGCCCCCTGCCTCGTGCTGTCGTTCCTCCAGCTGTTGCTGGACAGGAATTGGCTTATAGCACGGTCAAAACATATGCTGCTGCCATTTCATCTTGCCACGTAGATTGGTGTCAGCACGGTGTTTAGTCACCCTCTGACAAAATGTTTTCTACGGGGAGCACAGAGACTCAGACCTGTGTCACGGGCTTTGGCGCCTCAATGGGTTTTGGCTTTAGTGTTACGCGCACTGAGTAAAGCTCCATTTGAACCTTTAGATCAGGTTCCCCTGAAGTTTTTGTCAGCCAAAGTAGCTCTGCTCTTGGCTCTGACATCAGCTAAAAGGGTGAGTGATTGGTCTGCTCTCTCGGTGGCTCCGTCATGTCTCCGGATCCAAGGAGATGGCAGGTTAGCTGTTTTGCGCCCTAACCCAGTTTTTATGTCAAAGGTTATCACAAGCTCGTTTAGATCGAGAGTGATAACTTTGGATGGCTTCTTTCCTCCTCCTCACCTCCTTTACGGCGTTGCACGGAGGAATGACAGTGAAAGACATTTGCACTGCTGCATCTTGGTCTTCCCCCTGTTCTTTTATTTGTTTGTATTTGAGGGATGTCTCCCATTCCTCTCTGACACACTCAGTACTGAGTGTCCTGTCAGAGTAAATAATGTCAGGGACTCAACTGCGTGCCCTCTCTCCTGCCTGTCGGCACTTAGAGAGCTGCCTTTTTTTCCCCCTCTTGATCGTTTTTAACAAGTGAGACTCGATCTCTACTTTTTATAAACGACAGGTAGCCTGAGTAAGCCTACCTTCGTTCCCTGATGGAGAATATTAATTTTTTAATGCTATATTCCCTGGGAATGTGATGCTCCATTTACGCATGGCGAAATGGACATGGGTTATTAATTGAGTAGGTGTGTTTTGTGCTTCTGGTAACAAACGGACGGAAGCCTATACGATATAGAACTGGGGTTACGTACTGTAACCCAGCTTCTGAGTATAGGCGCAGCCCTCTAAGGTTCGGGCCCCACTGGCTCCGCGAATAGCTGAAGAAAAGCTGTTGGAGTGGATTGGAGGGCCTACTTCCTATTTATACGGAAGTGAGCCCGGAGGTGGGGCCAACGTCATAGGTGGGCGTGGAATAAGTCTGTCTGTGCTGCACACGTGCAGTGGGGATTACCCAATAGCGATAGCCTTAGAGGGCTGCGCCTATACTCATAGAAGCTGGGTTACAGTACGTAACCCCAGTTTCAAAACCTAACTTTGCGGAACAAATCATTGAAATGTCTGTAAGTATTTGCTTTACGCTGTGCACGCTCCCGCGAGGTGCAGTGGGCATGCGCAACACGGCGCCAACAGTTCACGAGGCTCTTCTTAACAGTGACACCCATAGTAATAAACTGTAATAGCCCTTAAACTCAATTTTCCAAACCACTTACATTTTGTATATACTGTGATAATAGAATAACATGGAATATAATGCATTTTCATTGTGGGTTATAAAAGATTGTATTTGATTATATTAACTTTCGCTTTAAATATTTAACTCAATATGGAAACTTCAACAACATTCACAGATGTTAGTAATTATTATGTTAATCAAATACCCTTTCTTGGTGAAAAGAAATGAGCTAACTCATTTTAAAAAAAGAAAAAGTACTTTGCCACTTTGAAATCTGTGCAAAAGAATTCAAAGAAAGAAAATGCTGATATTTGCAAAAAAGTGTGTCTTATCACATCATTAGAGGCTGTTTTGCACTGCACATTTCTTCAAAACTGGGTTGCAGGCTCAGTGGGGAGTGGACCTACATAGGGGGGTCCGGGGGCATGTTTCCCCAGGGAAGATTTCATTTTAAATATTGAAGTTAAAAGCATCAATCTGGTGCACTTTGAGAAAAAAATGAAGAGATCTATGGATACTTCTCTCAACACCCATATGAAACAGAACTTTAAGCAGATGTTTTTTTTCTTTATGGATATTTTACAAATCACTCCCCTTTTTTTTTTTTACTGTCATATATACGTGTAATGATCATATATACGTGTGCCTCTGAAATAATTGTACATGAATTGTGACCAAAAACCTTTGAGACAGAAAAGAGAGAGAGAGAGAGATAGAGAGAGAGGAGAGAGAGAGGAGAGAGGAGGAGAGAAGAGAGAGATAGAGAGAGAGAGAGAAGAGAGAGAGAGAGAGAGAGAGAGAGAGAGAGCTCTCTCTCTCTCTTCTCTCTCTCTCTCTCTCTCTCTCTCCTCTCTCTCTCTCTCTCTCTCCTCTCTCTGCCTCTGCCTCTGCCTCTGCCTCTGCCTCTGCCTCTGCCTCTGCCTCTGCCTCTGCCTCTGCCTCTGCCTCTGCCTCTGCCTCTGCCTCTGCCTCTGCCTCTGCCTCTGCCTCTGCCTCTGCCTCTGCCTCTGCCTCTGCCTCTGCCTCTGCCTCTGCCTCTGCCTCTGCCTCTGCCTCTGCACCCCCCAGGGGGGCCGCGCCCCCTCCACTTTGAGAAACACTGGACTATACTAAGTTTCTCTCATATATTTCTCTCAAAGGACGCCTCCTGGCGGCCTACCAGGCCTATCCGGGTAACGGACAAAAGTCTCTCAAGAGATCAGGATCCAAAATGAGCGAGCGAGAAACCCATTGTCGCTCCTCTGGCCCATACCCCTCCCAATCCACTAAGTACTGGAGCTGGCCGTCGGTGACGATCTGCCAGCCTCTGGTTCCGGGCGGAGGTGCGGGTAAGAGCTGCCCGGGCTTCACGCCAGACTCTGCGGGCTCGCTGGAGATGCCCCTGTACCGAGGGAACCGCCACCTCTCTCTCTTGAACTGGAAAAAGGTCGGTTGGAAGCCGTTAGAAGCCATAAAGGGTGACATACCTGTGGCAGAGCACACCAGGGAGTTGTGGGCGTACTCAACTCATGGCAGATGAAGAGACCATGAGGACGGGTTTCGAGAGGCAATACAACGAAGAGCCGTTCCCAGGTCCTGATTTGCCCACTCCGTCTGGCCATTGGTCTGGGGATGGTGCCCAGAGGACAAACTGGCCGACGCCCCAAATGCCCGGCAAAAGGCCCTCCATACTTGGGAGGAAAACTGCGGACCCCTGTCTGAAACAATATCTTGAGGGATACCATAAAGCCTAAAAACATGCTGGGTGAGAAGAGTAGCAGTCTCGAGGGCAGAAGGTAGTTTAGGCAGGGGGACAAAGTGCACAGCCTTAGAAAAACGGTCAGATGGTCAGAATAGTATCATTCCCGTCAGATGGTGGGAGACCAGTCACAAAATCCACCGCAATGTGGGATCAGGGCCGGTGGGGAATGGGAAGGGGGCGAAGAAGACCAGTGGGGGCAGCATTGCTGCGGGCACAGATGGAACAGGCTGAGACATACTCCTTCGTGTCTGCGGACATAGTGGGCCACCAGAAGCGTTGTTGAAGTAGGGCCAGGGTCCGATGAAAACCTGGATGGCAGGCAACTTTGGATGCATGTCCCCACTGGAGCACTGGAGATCTAGCATCGGGGGGAACTAAAAGCCGGTCTGGTGGACAATCCTGAGCCGCTGGATGGTCCTCCTGGGCGAGTTGGGCCTGCGTGCAGAGCGAAGGTAAGACAAATTCTTATGGTCAGTCCATACTATAAAAGGATGGGTGGCTCCCTCCAGCCAGTGCCTCCATTCTTGAAGGGCCAGAACCACTGCCAGCAACTCCCGATTACCAACGTCGTAATTCCTCTCAGCAGGGGTCAGCCGGCGAGAGAAGAACGCACAAGGGTGGAGCTTCTGGTCTGAGGGGGAACGCTGGGATAATACTGGCCCCACTCCAGAATCAGAGGCATCCACCTCCACCACAAACTGGATCCCTGGATCAGAATGAGAGTGCACAGGAGCAGTGGAAAACAAACATTTCAGTCTTACAAAATCTGCCTCAGCTGCAGGAGACCACTCAAAAGGCACCTTGAGAGAGGTTAGTTTAGTCAGAGGTGCTGCTACCCTACTATAGTCCCGAATAAACCTCCTATAAAAGTTGACAAAGCCCAGAAACCTTTGCAACTGCTTCCTGTTAGAGGGAGTGGGCCACTCGGTCACTGCTTGGACCTTGGCGGGGCCAGTCCTTAATTGTCCCTTGTCGACAGTAAAACCCAGGAAACTCACAGAAGAGGCATGAAACTCACACTTCTCAGCCTTAACATACAGTCTGTTCTCAATAAGTCTCTGTAGTACCAGCCTTACATGCTGGACATGCTCCTGAGGAGTGCGAGAGAAGATTAGGATGTCATCAAGGTACACAAAAACAAACCTGTTTAACATGTCACGCAATACATCATTAATCATCACTTGAAAAACACCTGATGCATTTGTTAACCCAAAAGGCATTACTAAATACTCAAAATGTCCCCGGGGAGTATTGAATGCAGTCTTCCACTCATCCCCCTCCTTTATTCTCACCAAGTGGTATGCATTGCGAAGATCCAACTTTGTGAAGATGGTGGCTTCATGGAGGGGGACAAAGGCTGAGTCTATGAGTGGAAGGGGGTACTTGTTCTTGACTGTGATCTCATTTAGACCGCACCGTTGTGACGAAAAGGGAGCTGAGCCAGAAGGCAAAGCTCTCTGTCTACCGGGCCATTTTCGTTCCTACCCTCACCTATGGTCATGAAGGATGGGTCATGACCGAAAGAACGAGATCACGGATACAAGCGGCCGAGATGGGTTTTCTGCGCAGGGTGGCTGGTGTCTCCCTTAGGGATAAGGTGAGAAGTTCGGTCATCCGGGAGGGACTCGGAGTTGAGCCGCTCCTCCTTCGCGTCGAAAGGAGCCAGTTGAGGTGGTTCAGGCACCTAGTTAGGATGCCACCTGGGCGCCTCCCTAGGGAGGTGTTCCAGGCACGTCCAGCTGGGAAGAGACCAATGGGTAGACCTAGGACCAGGCGGAGGGATTATATCTCTTCGCTGGCCTGGGAGCGCCTTGGGATCCCCCAGTCAGAGCTGGTTGATGTCGCCAGGGAAAAGGAAGTTTGGGGCTCTCTGCTGGAACTGCTACCCCCGCGACCCGACCACGGATAAGCGGAAGAAGATGGATGGATGGATGGTTACCAGAGAGCTTGAGGGAAACTGGAGCAGTACGGTGGGTGACTTGGGCTAGGAGTCTCCCATCTAAGGCAAACACATCCTTAGGTTCTGGAAGAGGCTCAAAAGGGAGTTTAGACTGCATCACAAAGTCAGAGTCAATGAAATTGTCATCCCCACCAGAATCTATCAAGACCTGCAGCGGAACAGAGTTCTGAGACCAAGAAATAGTACCTTTGACTGGGATGCGGTTGGAGGAGGCTGAGTTAATAGATGTATGGCTCATCAGTGCTCCCCCTGTCGCTGATGAGCCAGGTATTTTGGCTGAGAGGGACAACCGACGCTGACGTGACCAGCCTGGCCACAGTAGAAGCAGAGTCTCTGACGAAGACAGCGTTGAGGTTCTGATGGAGTAAGCGTCATCCTTCCCAGTTGCATGGGCTCCTCCATAAGGAAGGGAGAGACCTGGGTAGCTGGAGAAGCTCTGGAAGGCCAGGAGTCAGGAGGATGAAGAAAAGGTCCAGAGAATGCAGGCCGACTAGGAAACTTGGACGGAGGGGGAAGGGAGGTCGAGCTATGCTTTCCTGATCTCTCCCTGCGCCACTCGCGGAGGCGGTTATCTAGTCGTGTCGCTAGAGAAATCAAGTCCTCTAAGGAGGAGGTTTCATCCCTAGCATCTAGTTCATCCTTTAACTCATCATTAAGCCCCTTATCAAATCAAGTTTTATTTATATAGCACAGTTATAAACGATTTTTGGTCGAGCCAAAGTGCTGTACATAAAATTAGCCTACAGTAGAGACACTATACAGCAAATACAACAGCACAGATTGTTCAGAATATCAGCATGAGAAAAACGACACCCTCTGTCCTTAGACCCTCACATCGTACAAGGAAAAACTTCCAGAGAAAACCCACAGTTTAAGGGGAAAAAAAATGGGAGAAACCTCAGGGAGAGCAACAGAGGAGGGATCCCTCTCCCAGGACGGACAGACGTGCAATAGATGCCGTGTGTAAATCGAAGAAATAACACATTTTACAGCATATAGACCGAATGTTAGGAAATGCATGTGTCTGTAATAAGAAGATGAATCCACGAGGATGTCAGCTACAATCCTGAGGAAGCCATCAGGGAAGCAGCATGGCGAGACCCAAGGCAGGACCGCAGAGACAGGTTCAGCCACGACCCGAAACGTCCACGACTTAATCCAGAACTCGGGATAGAGGATCCAAGACACAGGACTACAGCAAGAGGATCAGCCTCGACTCCGAATCCCGGCGTAGATATAGATACAAAACAAGAAAAAGGATTTGGCTGGGTTAATCGGAACAAGAGAATACACAGACACAGACAGAGAGGGAAAAGGTCATTGGATAAAAGTTATTCTTGATAACCCTCTAGAAAGATCTCATGAACTTCCCCACTCAATCTATTAAGACCCGAGCAGTTCCATTAACAGGCCGGCGCATATCGCTCATGGAATCCCTCACCATATGAACTCTGACCCCTCAAGTGTACAAATGAAGAGACACCATGTGTCAACTCCTTTTTAGAATAGTATTTCTTCTCTTCTCAGAGAAACAAGGGTATGAAAAGAATAGCCAGAAACAGAGGAAGAGAGGCACAACGTGACTACGTAAATGTACTCTCCTAAATATTAAACGAGTAAGAGGTGAAGAAACACAAAGCCAGAAATTGAAAAGAAAAGGCACCATCATGCTTCCCCTTAGAATCGGGTGGAAATTATGAAGACCCAAATTATGAAGAGGGGACATGGGATACTAGTGAAGAGGGACAACAGTGAAAAAGCCCAACGTATCCAACGTACTAGCACTCTCCAAAGAGACAGAAAGTCAAAGTATACGCCGAGAGGCACAACGTAACTACGTAAATGCACTCTCCCGTATAAATTAGTTCAAGGGAAAGGGGGTGAAAAACTAAACTAATCAAAAGAAGGAAGTAGAGAGGCCTAAATGCCCTCTCCTAGATTCAGTTAAAGGAAAGAACTGGGGAAGAAACAAGTACAGGAGGAAAGGCCCAACGAGTCAACGTCAACACACTCTCCTAGAATAGTTCAAGGTGAACGGGGTAAGAAGAATATAGTAAGAAACAGAGCTGAAAAGGCTTGTAAAAAATTCCCAGCAAAGCCATGTCATCCCAACCGCTCTCAGCTGCAATAATGCGGAAATCAATAGCAAAATTAGCAACAGAGCCTGAACCCTGGTGGAGTGAAAGGAGTCTTTTACCAGCCTCCTTCCCCCTCACTGGATGATCAAAAACCTTACGCATCTCTGCAGTAAAAGACAACAGAGACTGACTGATAGGCGAGTTGCTGTTAGATATGGCAAGGGCCCATACTGCTGCTTTATCACTCAGTAGGCTCATAATGAAAGCAACCCTAGTTCTATCAGTGGAATAAGTGAATGGTTGTTGCTCAAAAACAAGACTACACTGGTGTAAGAACTGACTACAAGACCCTAAATCTCCTGAATACCTGACGGGTGTGGGGATAAAGGGCTCACGAGGATTGCCGGGCTGTCGTTCCGGATCAGCTTGAGGTGGAGGAGCAGGGTCTGTAGCTTGAGCATCGGCAGTCAGCGGGAGCGTGGAGAGCATACTTGCCAACCCTCCCGATTTCATTGCCCTCTCCCGGTTTCCTCCCGGGGTCATATTTCTCCCGCATTTCTCCCGATTTCTGACTAAATCAGATTTACTCAGGACTGTTTCCACTCAGACTTTAATACAGCTACACCATTGTTTGGTTTCCGTGGTAGCGCGTCTCTTTAGTAGCGCGCGCAACTGAAAGTCTGAGAGGGTGAGCCGATAGTCACAGAAAACAGAACAAGAATCGACAACTCGACCCTCTGCTCACTCATTTCTTGAAAAATACAGGTCCAGCCTGCTCCATCAAGGATGGTGCTACAGGCTGCAAGACAGTGCACTTACAACTACAATAAGCATGTCTAGATGTTAATCTAATACAGCTCCGGCGATCCACTAATAACCCCCCCCCCCCGCGGTGTTTTGAAATGCTCCAGATTTCTGAGGTCTCAAGGTTGGCAAGTATGGTGGTGAGATGTGCTGCGACCTGATCCATACGGCCTCCGAGGTTGGTCACACCGGAGGTTAAATCCTGAATCGCTTCCATAAGTTTCTGCAGAGCTCTGTCATGTTGCCCTATCATTTCTCCTTGAGCAGCAAGCGCTTCCCTTAGTCTCTCATTCTCTGCGGGGTCCATTTGGCCAGAGAATTCTGTGACGTTTGGATATTACTTGGACCCCAAAGCAGAGACTGACAAAAATAAAGTTTCAATGTGTTTAATAAACGAAGGTAGTCCAAGGCAGGTACTGAGGATGGGTAGCTGGCTGGCCGTAGTAAGTACAAAAACAAAGCTGCGAGAAAACGTTCCCGACAAAAACTCAAAAGAAAACTCCTTAACAAACTGTGAAGTGAACAAAAAACAGACTCCAGGCTGCAGAAAGGCACTCCGGACCGCGGAACAGCATGTAATTCTCTGGCAGAGAAGTGAGGTGAGGGCCAGGCTCTTAAAGAGCGGGTTGATCATGTGAGTGGGGACAGGTGTGCCTCATCTGCAGCCAGGAGTCTACCAGCCACGCCCCCTGTCACACACCAGCCCTGCAGAGACGGAGAGACAGAGTAGTGAGGGATAAAAGGAGCAAACAACAAGTAAAACACAACAAAAACCCCATGCAAAACATAACAATTTTACCGTTTCAAAACCTAACTTTGCCGAACAAATCATTGAAATGTCTGTGAGTATTTGCTTTACGCTGTGCGCGCTCCCGCAAGGTGCAGTGGGCTTGCGCAACATGGCGCCAACAGTTCACGAGGCTCTGCTTAACAGTGACACCCATAGTGATAAACTATAATAGCCCTTAAACTCAATTTTACAAACCACTTACATTTTGTATATACTGTGATAATAGAATAACATGGAATATAATGCATTTTCATTGTGGGTTATAAAAGATTGTATTTGATTATATTAACTTTCGCTTTAAATATTTAACTCAATATGGAAACTTCAACAACATTCACAGATGTTAGTAATTATTATGTTAATCAAATACCCTTTCTTGGTGAAAAGAAATGAGCAAACTCATTTAAAAAAAAGAAAAATACTTTGCCACTTTGAAATCTGTGCAAAAAAATTCAAAGAAAGAAAATGCTGATATTTGCAAAAAAGTCACAGCATTAGAGCCTGTTTTGCACTGCACATTTCTTCAAAACTGGGTTGCAGGCTCAGTGGGGAGTGGACCTAACATAGGGGGGTCCGGGGGCATGTTTCCCCGGGGAAGATTTCATTTTACATATTGAAGTTAAAAGCATCAATCTGGTGCACTTTGAGAAAAAAATGAAGAGATCTATGGATACTTCTCTCAACACCCATATGAAACAGAACTTTAAGCAGATGTTTTTTTTCTTTATGGATATTTTACAAATCACTCCCCTTTTAAACTTTATTATTTTTTTACTGTCATATAGTATTTCATACCTGTTTTTCATTTATTCTCTTATTTTTTTATAACTATAATGATCATATAAACGTGTGCCTCTGAAATAATTGTTTACATGAATTGTGACCAAAACTTTTGAGACCCAGCCACTAGCTCGCTAGCACCAGAAGCTAACAACAACGATCTCCGGTACCGGTGCACTATCTCTCTCTCGCGCTTGCGCACGCACACAAAATGGCTCGTTCCACACACACACAGAGCCGAGCTTGAATGAAACACAGATTCCCAGACGTACTTGTACTGTACTGTATCATATTATTTTCAAATCAATAATTTTTCAAATTATGATTCTTTTGTTTTTTAAAACATTTTTCCTCCTGGTCTTTCGTCGTGTCATGCCTCTGCACCCCCCGGGGGGGCACGTCCCCCACTTTGAGAAACACTGGAGTATACTGAGCTTCTCTATTTTGTGTAAATATTGTTTTTAATTTTTATTTCTGAGAATAGTCTTAAAATAGTTTTTTAAATAGCAAGTCATTCACCCGTTCACACCTCACTCATACTCAGGGTTCTGTCACGATCCTAATGTTTTGTCACGTTTTTAGTGTTGTTTGTCTTGTTATGGGTGTTGTTTTGTGATTCTTTTCTCCCCGTCTCTTGTCTGCCTTCCTGTGTTTTTCCTCCTGTGTTTGATTGTCTAATTGTGTTCACCTGTTGCCCTTATGTTTCTACCTCCCCTGCCCAGGTGCTTCTTGTCCCGTGATTACCCCTCTCTGTATTTAGTCTTGTCTTTTCCTGTGTTTTCTCGTCAGTTCATTGTTTGTTTCTCCTGTCTCCCTCCATGTTGGTCACGGTCAGTTTTGTGTGTTTTTTGCTACCTTGTACTATCTGTTTTTGATTCATGCCATGTTTTTGTTTTTCAGCTTTTAAATAAAGCTCGCTTTTGTTTATAGAACTTTTCCCTTTTTGTAATCTGCATTTGGGTCCTACCTTTTTCTGCAATCATTACATTGATCTTAACAGGTTCAGTATCTTGTCCAAGGACACATCGACATGTTGACTGTACGGGCTGGGATCGAACCCTCAACCTTCTGGTTGAAAGATGACCTCATCCCCCCCCTCGCAGCCACAGTTACCCTGTTTGTCTACTATGGGTTTGTCTAAATACGGTCCTTTTCTACAGATTACCTTACCACCGCACTTACCTTACCACAAACTAGGCCGATTAATTAATAAAATGTGAATTGCTGCTTTGTAACTTTGACCCACTTGAATGCATACACAACAAATATGAAGGAGTTATCTCTGGGGCTGCCTCGCTGCCACCTGTATCCCCCCGGGACCCGAAAGTGGTGTAGCCTAAGTACTTTAACATCAATGCATACGAATGTGCTCAATTTAGCTGTATTGAACAAATAAACTAACACAAACTAACTGTATCACTATAACATGATGGTGATGAATGAAAGAATGCACCTAACGTACCGCTGTTCATACAAGTATACAAAACGGCACATTAAACAAACCATCATGCTCTTACTTTTAAATGCGGAAATGTCGTCATCAGCGTGCCATCATGGTTTCCAAAATAAAAGAGTGACACGAGCAGATTTCGGTCGAGGCCGGCGGAAAGTTTGTCTCAAAACTCTGTGTGTGTAAAAAGACATCCACAAGCAGAGATTTGAGATCCACAAGCACATTTTTGGTCGACAAATACAACATTGATTCACAAATGCCTGATCGAAAGTTGTCAATGTTAAAGAGATATTCACAAATTCCTTTTGTTTATTTGTAAATTAATTATAGTATTCACAGATCTTTTTTTTATCTGTGAAAACATTTTGCGTATTTGCAGATCTGTTTTACATTTGCACATTTATTTGTGAGTTTGCAAATCTTTTAAATGCATTTGTGGATGGTGTTTTACGTTTACAAATCACATATTTACACACAAATAATTTTTATGTTCACACAAATATTTATGAGACAAATCTAACCACATAGACTACCTACTTGGTAATAAAACCGATTCTGATTTTGATTGAAGGAGCTGCAGCACCTCCTGCTGGCCAGAGAGAAAATATCATTTTAACCTTTCTAATCATTTCGATAATCTGCTTTCAGATATTTTTGGATTCACAAATTCCTGTACACAATATAAAGTGACACTAACAGGACCTTCCGGCGTTCATTGGTTTAAAGTAAACTCCTATATTTTGTTGTATTCAACACACTTTATATTTAACTGGCAAACCTCAGATATAAATCTCATATCTGCATTTCTGACCTTCTGTTATCCTTATGCACCATGACACAATTCCATCAGATTAATGATAAAAACCTAGAGGACATTATACAACTTCTGAAATCCTTCTCCTGCTGCCTTGATATTATTCCAACAGGATTTTTAAAAGATGTTTTGCCTTGCATGGCCTCAGATCTACTTCATATAGTAAACAAATCTCTTCACTCAGGTATTTTTCCACAGGCCCTGAAACAGCAGTCATTAAACCACTCTTAAAAAAGAATAATCTAGATGCTTCAGTAATGAACAATTACAGGCCCATATCAAACCTCCCATTTCTAGGTAAAATCATTGAAAAAGTAGTTTTTCAACAGTTGAGTAATTTCTTGCATTTAAATAACTGTTTCGATGTGTTCCAGTCAGGCTTTCGTCCAAACCACAGCATTGAGACTGCTCTTGTAAAGGTCTTTAATGACATCCACTTAAACACAGACAGTGGCAGAACTTCAGTGTTAGTATTATCAGATCTCAGTGCTGCATTTGACACTGTTGACCATAGCATATTACTAGACCGACTGGAAAACTGGGTGGGACTTTCGGAAACAGTTCTAAATTGGTTTGAATCCTACTTAAAGGACAGAAACAACTTTGTTTCTATAGGTAAATACACATCTGAGTTGACAAATATGACATGTGGGGTACCTCAAGGCTCCATCTTGGGGCCGCTTCTCTTTAACATCTACATGCTACCACTGGCTCAGATAATGAAAAACAACAAAATAAGTTACCATAGCTATGCAGATGACACACAAATGTACGTAACAATTTCACCAGGAGACTATGCTCCAATTCAAACACTGAGTAAGTGCATTGAACAAATCAATGACTGGATGTGTCAGAACTTTCTCCAATTAAACAAAGATAAAACTGAGGTAATGGTTTTTGGAGCCAAGGCAGAACCTATAAAAGTTGGCGCTGAGCTTCAGTCTGCAATGTTCAAAACAACAGATAAAGCCAGAAATCTAGGTGTAGTCATGGACTCTGACCTGAGTTTCAACAGTCACATTAAAACAGTTACTAAATCAGCCTACTATCACCTAAAGAATATATCTAGGATTAAAAGACTAATGTCACAGCAGGATTTGGAAAAACTTGTCCATGCTTTTATGTTCAGTAGACTCGACTACTGCAATGGTGTCTTCACAGGTCTCACTAAAAAATCTATTCGGAAGCTGCAGCTGATTCAGAACGCTGCTGCTCGAGTCCTCACTAACACTAAGAAAGTGGATCACATCACTCCTGTTCTGAAGTCTTTACACTGGCTTCCTGTGTGTCAAAGAATAGATTTCAAAATACTGCTGCTGGTTTATAAAGCACTGAATGGTTTAGGCCTAAAATACATTTCTGACCTACTGCTAAATTATGAACCATCCAGATCTCTCAGGTCTTCAGGGACTGGTCAGCTTTCTGTCCCCAGAGTCAGAACTAAACATGGTAAAGCAGCGTTCAGTTATTATGCTCCAAATATCTGGAACAAACTCCCAGAAACCTGCAGGTCCGCTGCAACTCTGACTACTATTAAATCCAGGCTGAAGACTTTTCTTTTTGTCGCTGCTTTTAATTGAACTATTCATATCTTAGACTGCACTGTAACCTTTATCCATGTATTTTTTCTTTTAATGTTTTAGACTGCACTGTAACTTTTATCCATGTATTTTTTCTTTTAATGTTTATTTTATTAGCTTTTCTTTTAATGACTGATTTTAAATGCCATTTTCTTAATGTCTTTCATTTTTTGTAAAGCACTTTGAATTGCCTTGTGTTGAAAAGTGCTATATAAATAAACTTGCCTTGCCTTGCCTTATGCATTCATAATACAGGACTGTCTCAGAAAATTAGAATATTGTGATAAAGTTCTTTATTTTCTGTAATGCAATTAAAAAAACAAAAATGTCATACATTCTGGATTCATTACAAATCAACTGAAATATTGCAAGCCTTTTATTATTTTAATATTGCTGATTATGGCATACAGCTTAAGAAAACTCAAAAATCCTATCTCAAAAAATTAGAATAGTTCCTCAGACCAAGTAAAAAAAAAGATTTATAACAGCAAAACACAATCAAACATTTGAAATGTCCATTAATGCACTCAGTACTTGGTTGGGAATCCTTTTGCACGGATTACTGCATCAATGCGGCGTGGCATGGAGGCAATCAGCCTGTGGCATTGCTGAGGTGTTATGGATGCCCAGGATGCTTCAATAGCGGCCTTTAGCTCATTAGCATTGTTGGGTCTGGTGTCTTTCAGCTTCTTCTTCACAATACCCCACATATTCTCTATGGGGTTCAGGTCAAGGGAATTTGCAGGCCAATCGAGGACAGTAATGCCATGGTCAGTACACCAGTTACTGGTGGTTTTGGCACTGTGGGCAGGTGCCAGATCATGCTGGAAAATGAATTCCTCATCTCCATAGAGCTTTTCAGCAGACGGAAGCATGTAGTGCTCTAAAATCTCTTGGTACACAGCTGCATTTACTCTGGGCTTGATGAAACACAGTGGACCAACACCAGCAGCTGACATGGCTCCCCAAACCATCGCTGACTGTGGGAACTTCACACTGGATTTCAAGCAACTTGGATTTTGCTCCTCTCCAGCCTTTCTCCAGACTCTGGCGCCTTGACTTCCAAATGAAATACAAAACTTGCTTTCGTCTGAAAAGAGGACTTTGGACCACTGTGCAACTGTCCAGTGCTTCTTTTCCTTAGCCCAAGTCAGACGCCTCTTCCGTTGTCTTGAGTTCAGAAGTGGCTTGACCATGGGAATACGGCTATTGTAGCCCATTTCCCGGATACGTCTGTGAACAGTGACTTTTGATACCTGGACTCCAGCTTCAGTCCACTGTCTTTGAAGCTCCCCCAAATTCTGGAAGCGACTCTTCTTCACAATGCTGTTAAGGCTGCGGTCATCTCTCTTGGTTGTGCAGCGTTTCCTGCCACATTTCCCCCTTCCAACAGACTTTTTGTGGATGTGCTTTGAAACTGCACTCTGTGAACAGCTTGCTCTTTGAGAAATGTCTTTTTGTGTCTTACCCTCCTGATGGAGGGTGTCAATGACGGTCCTCTGGACAGCAGTCAGATCAGCAGTCTTCCCCATACTTGTGATTTAGTTTACTGAACCAAGCTGAGTGTTTTTCAAGGCTCAGGAAACCCTTGCAGGTGTTTCGAGTTAATTAGACGATTCAAGTGATTCGTTGAACACCCTACTAGTATACTTTTTCATGATATTCTAATATTTAGAGATAGGATATTTGAGTTTTCTTAAGCTGTATGCCATAATCAGCAATATTAAAATAATAAAAGGCTTGCAATATTTCAGTTGATTTGTAATGAATCCAGAATGTATGACATTTTTGTTTTTTTTAATTGCATTACAGAAAATAAAGAACTTTATCACAATATTCTAATTTTCTGAGACAGTCCTGTATGTGTCAATACCTGTATATACCTTTTTACCACACAGAAACACAAACACTGCGGGTTGAATAGCTCAAATTTGTAGCTCTAAGGATTGTACATAATTAAATGTATACTCAAATGTTATAGTTATAGTGATCACTGCTGACTGTTTCAAAGTGTGGTGTAGGTGACGACGTGACGTGATTCAAGATGGCGCCTGTGTCGGCCCGCCGCTCGCTCAGCTGTCTACCTTTAGCTTTCCTGTTTCTGTTTTATGTTTGTCAGAATGTCTCTGCTCTGCTCGTCTATGATCGCCAAGCCCTCCTCCACCTCAGACCCTCACTGGAGTTGATACTGCTGCCCAAACTTACATCTGGCAACCAAAAATCGTCCCCCCCCCCCTCTTCTGTCGGATATACCCACCTACCTGTGCCGGTTGCCCCGCATCCCGCCTCGCCGAAAGCGCTTCAGACGACGGGGAAAGCGTGGTGGTGCACTCGTCCATCTGAAGGCATACCTGACGGCTTCTTCCGGGACCTATCCACGTCTCAGATGTCATGGCCCTCCCGCTGCACGTCATGTGCGGAATCGGTGGATTCGCCCTGTTTTTCCGGAGCTGCGGACTCTGCTCGACCCGCTGGCAGCTCCTCCTGCCCGCCTGACTGCTCCCGGCCCGCGCGGCGTTCAACACGCACTTCTTCGTCAGCTGAGACGCACTCCACCGTCGGCAAGCCCGGAGCAAAAACTTTGTATGGCTTTGCTAAATGCTAGGTCGATAGCAAACAAAACGTTCCTGCTAATGACTTCTTCACCTCCCGTGAACTGGATTTCATGTTCCTGACGGAGACCTGGGTCCACGCTGGCGAGTACACATCATTCTTTGATCTTCTTCCTCCTGACTGTACATTCTTCAGCTCCCCCCGTGCCACCGGCCATGGCGGGGGCATAGCTTCAGTGTTTAGAGCTAGCCTCCAATGCCGATTGCTTCACCCTGTAACTACCTATGCTAGCTTTGAGTTGCAGCTTTTTGAACTGACCCCGGCCTCGCCTATACTCTGCGCAGTTGTGTATCGTCCGCCAAAGCACAATAAGGATTTCATAAATGACTTTTCTGACTTTCTGTCCGGGATCATGGTGAAATATGATCGTGTTTGATCTCCGGAGACTTCAATGTCCATGTGTGTTGTGAGTCCAAACCTCTGGTTAGGGACTTTTTAAATCTCCTTGATTCTTTTGGTCTCGTTCAGTCCGTGGCTGGCCCAACACACGAAAAAGGACACACTTTGGACTTGGTATTGTCGTTTGGACTGTCTGTATCTGTTGATGAAATATGTGCAGCAACGCGTATCTCAGACCATTTACCGGTTCTGTTTACAACCTCCATCCCTTCCGCAGGAGTCGAATCACGTGCCCCTGCGCGTCGTCTGCGTTCGATTAACCCCTTGACTGCCTCACAGTTCTCTGATGCTTTTTAATGCTTCTCCTATCTGTAAATTAGATGTGAACTGTGCTTTTAATGCTGATGAGCTTATCTCCATGTTTGACTCTACATGCACACTAACACTGGATTCTGTTGCTCCTTTTACGCTTAGACGCACAAAAGTGCTCTCAGAGCCGTGGCTCAATGACTGTACTCGTGCTCTCAGACGCGCTTGCAGGCGTGCAGAGAGAAAATGGAAAAGGATAAACTCCATGTCTCCCTAGAAATCCTTCGTGCTTCCCTGTCTGACTACCAGACGGCAGTCAAAGCAGCCAAAACAGAGCACATCTCTTGTTAATCTCCAAAAACAGCCACAAACCTCAGGTTCTTTTTAATGTCCTCAACTCGATCATTAATCCCTGTGATGTTTCTTCTATTGTGCCATCGACTACTCTCTGTGATAAGTTTCTTAAATTTTTTATTGAAAAGGTATCTGCTCTTAGGCTAGCTCACACTAGTGCTACCCCAGATCCTGCTCCCTTTCTGTGCCCTGCTGTCCTCGACCACTTTGAGCCTGTATCCTTCTCTTCTCTCTCGGATGTGATCAAGCACCTGCGGCCGACAAACTGCACCTCAGATAGCATTCCCTCTCGCCTTCTCAGAGACGTTTTAGATTCAGTTGGAGCAAGTATTTTATTAATTGTAAACACCTCCCTTAGCTCAGGATGTGTCCCTGCTGCCTTCAAACATGCCGTGGTTAAGCCATTACTTAAAAAGAAACATCTCGACCCCTCCTTTCTCGAAAATTTTAGGCCCATTTCCCAGCTACCTTTTTTATCAAAAGCCCTGGAGAGAGTGGTCTACGCCCAGCTGCAGTCTTTTTTAACCACGCATGGAATCCACGAAAAGTTTCAGTCTGGCTTCAAACCCATGCACAGCACTGAAACAGCCCTTTTAAGAGTTTTTAATGATCTGCTCCTAGCCGCCGACTCAGGTAGCCCAGCTGTCTTGGTGCTGTTAGACCTGACAGCTGCTTTTGACACTGTGGACCATGGCATCCTGTTGTCACGGCTTGAACAGTCCGCTGGCATCACAGGCTCTGCCCTTGCATGGTTCAGGTCCTACCTGACAGACCGTAGCTTCGCTGTGCAGCTAGGTGCCTTCTCCTCTGCAAAAGCCCCTCTTACCTGTGGGGTTCCCCAAGGCTCGATTCTGGGCCCCATCCTTTTCCTACTGTACTTACTACCCCTAGGCTCAATTCTCACAAAACATAATATTCCCTTCCACTGCTACGCCGACGATGTACAGATTTATCTCCCTCTCGAAGCAAGTGTCACACACTCATTACAACAGTTGATGGACTGCTTAACTGAGATAAAATCCTGGCTGAGCAAAAACTTTCTTAACCTCAACGAAAGCAAGACTGAGGTCATCTTTTTTGGACCCCAACCTCCAGCAACCCAGGTTGATATTCTAGGCTCCCTCCAACAGAACATCCTCCCCTCGGTCACGAACCTTGGGGTGACCTTCTCCAGTACTTTTAAATTCGACAAGCAGGTCAGCAGCGTAGTCAAATCCTGCTTTTTTAAAATAAGACTTTTGGCCAAAACCAAGTCGTATTTATCTTTTAAAGACCTGGAAAGGGTTATTAACGCCTTTGTGACCTCGAGACTCGACTACTGCAACGCTCTGTACATGGGTATGGACCAGGCATCAATTAAACGCCTGCAGCTAGTCCAGAACGCAGCTGCACGTTTGCTGACTGGCCATAAAAAACGTGACCACATCACCCCAATTCTGGCCTCACTGCACTGGCTTCCAGTTCGGTTCAGAATTGATTTTAAAATCCTTTTATTTGTTTTTAAAGCACTAAATGGGCTGGCTCCGGCCTATATAGCTGAACTCCTCCAGCGCTACACCCCAGCCAGAGCTTTAAGGTCTGCTGACCATCTGCTGCTGGTAGTGCCCAAGACCAGGCTCAAAACCCGAGGGCACCGAGCCTTCGCAGCAGCTGGCCCCAGGCTCTGGAACACTCTGCCCCTCCACGTGAGGTCGGCCCAGACCCTAGGGGTTTTTTAAATCCACACTAAAACTCACTTCTTCTCTCAGGCCTTCTAGTCAGAGCGGAGCACGACTCCTCACTATTCCCTGTGTTTGTTTTATATCTGTTGTAAATTATTGTCTTTTATTGTGATTATATGTGTTTTTAATGCATGTACAGCACTTTGGCTCGACCAAAAATCGCTTTTAAATGTGCTTTATAAATAAAATTTGATTTGATTTGATTTGATTTGATAGTTGTTATAGCCCAGAACAAGAAAACAATACAGTTTCCATGTTAAAATAAGGATTAAAGAAATAAAGAAATGCAGAAGTAAATGAATAAATACAGGAATGAGTTAACAAAATAATAAATTAATATTCAAATTAATAGAGAAATACATAATTGCTTAACAAATTGTGAAATAAATCAATATGGAAACAAATGAATGAAAGTTGCACATTTAAAAAAGAATTATACTTGCAATACCGTCATTTGCCGTACTCCATATATCCCACATATGAAATGGAAATGACTCAAATACGATCATGACAGCAGGGATGACCTGATTCGTGCATGTGTTCAGTTTTGATATAAAACTGAACACATTATGACAGCACACATGCTTCTTTATTTTTGCCCTTTCACTTTTATCAATTTATATTTAAAATAAGGCATCAATACCATCAAGGCAGAGTATATTTATTGTTTCGTGATGGGAATAGAGAGCTTGTTCCATCTACAAATGTATTTGTATTAAAGCATTGCTGCTATTACACATTGGCTGTCTCTGACTCAGTAACAGTATTGTACTTTATAAAGAAATCTGTGAAGTGTTTTGCCCAAGGACACAACGGCATGCTGACTGCAGTTGGTGTGTCAAGGTGGGATCAAACTGGCGCTCCACTGGTTAGCTGGATGGAAGATGAGTGCACTACCCCACTGCTCCACGACAGAACCTCAGACTACATCCAGTATTAGTGATAGATACATAGTGAAAGAATGTAAAGAGAAAATTGTTGGCTTGGAAACCCAGGTGTCTAATCGATGGAAATAAGTTAATGAGCTCACTGCACCCTTTAACGTTAAGCACATAAATTAACCATGTTGACCTAATTGTTTAAACTTTTTGGCTTATAGGCTAATTAGCACATAATACAAAGTATAGCTGAAGATAATGTCGGCATCATTACTTTTTATTGTTTTAAATGTGTCAAATCCTCCTAAAGATGTACCTTACAGTAAGCCCCAAAAATAACCTGAAAAAGCATAATAGAAGTACTTCAAACTTAACTTTAATGTTAAGTTTGAGGTACTTGTACTTTAATCAAGTATGTCCATATTATACTTCTTTATATTTCTATCCTGCTTGATTTTGGATGCCAATATTGTAGATTTTAGTCCACTTATGCGACCTAGTTGGCTTTTGAATGACTGATAAATGTATTTAAAATGTACAATAACTTAAATTGGAAGCTGTTTAGAAAGAAATTCCACTGTATGTGCTGCTGTACATGCTGAGCAGTGTGTAGTAGTCCCGGTTGCCCCCAGCAGAGGGCAGTGTTATCCGACAGGGCAGTCATGAGGGACAGATGTTCCTGCTGTGGCCTGGTTTCCACAGTCTGGCTGGCTGCCTCTCAGACACACCCAGAGCTCACATAATGACAGAGCTCCGATTGGAAGCAGCCGAACAGAGCTCCATGTTCTCTGCACTGTGTGGTCAGACTGATTCCATGTTTCTGTGCAGGGAAAATAGGCTGGGCAGGACCTGCATGTTCTCTAATGATACGCTGTGACACGCTAACATTTGGGTAACCTTCAGAGTCATAATTTTCCATCTTCAGATCCTCTCTTTCATCAAGCTGCTCAGTCGCCTTCTCATGAGAGGAAGTCTGTTGAAAATGTAAAAAGTAACATGGTTTACAATGATGTACAAATGTAGTAATGGGTGTTGAAATTCAACAATCGATCTGATACCTGAGCTCAGTTTGTAGGTGATTTAGAGCAGACTGGCCATCGGGAGCGCTTGAACAATTCCCGGTGGCTTGAGTGTCGGTCTGAGCTAGCCTTCCTTCAAGTAAATTGTTTTTGTTGCCACAACTTGGTTTAAAAAGGTACTGGATCATATTGTCTCTTTTAACGGAGGAAGACTACAGATAGACTCAGGTTGTGGTCGAATAGTCTTTTACACTCAGAGAGGTTCATAGGGAGTGAAATGACCTTGAATGACCTCAGTGGCAGCCATGATGGAAGCTGTTTAAATTCTCCCGAGATTGCCAGGAGCTTCAATGCTTCCTTTGTTATCTCCTATGACATAACATCCCAAACAACGTGTAATAGCTGTTGATCCACAGGGCAAAACGTAGTTTGTTAACAAAAACCCACTCAAATTGTGACATGGCTACATTATTTTTTTCTATAGATTTCTAATGGCCATTGCCCATGTCACGTGATCGTCAACTTTCCTGGTGTGAACATTTTTTTGTTAGTATAGTTTGGCCATTAAAATGCTTTTTATTTACATTTCTCGCGAGAAGTGTATATTGTACTTTTAGAATCTACGTCCAGTGGATGTGTAGGATCTATAGTTTAATAGATATCACAAAGATAATGTCAGGTCTCGCCAGAAAATGTTTTGTATATACTACGTATGTTAACTATAGAGGTTGCTCTGTGCGCACCCCCTAAAATTGTGAGATAGCTACGTCTATCCCTCTATTCAATTATCATCAACTGTGTAGCCGCCCCCTCATGGTGCTAATCAATACGCTATGTTTGCTACAAGTAAATGGAACATGGATTCTCTAAACAGAATTAGAAACATAACGTGAATACACAGTCATAACAATAACCATACACTTTATTGGTTATGGGACCTTGGTACCAAAGTGTTTCAGAGTAAACATGTAATAACATCTGAATACAGTTAAATGATAGAAAATCACTTAATGTAAATGTAAAATTGTGAGAAAGATGATTTTCAGTCATTTAACTGTATAGGCCTAACAACATCAAATCAAATCAAGTTTTATTTATATAGCACATTTTAAAAACGATTTTTGGTCGAGCCAAAGTGCAGTACATGCAATAAAAACACTTTACTGCAATAGCAAACAGAAGACAATAAATTACAACAGCAAATATAAAAATCAAACACTGGGAAATGTCAGGAGTCGTGCTCCGCTCTGACTAGAAGGCCAGAGAGAAGAAGTGAGTCTTTAGTGTAGATTTAAAACTCCCTGGGGTCTGCCTCGGGTTTTGAGCCTGGTCTTAGGCACTACCAGCAGCAGCTGGTCAGCCGACCTTAAAGCTATGGAAGAGTTCTGCTATATAAGCCGGAGCCAGCCCATTTAGGTCTTTGAAAACAAATAAAAGGAGTTTAAAATCAATTCGGAACCGAATTGGAAGCCAGTGCAATGAGGCCAGAATTGGGGTGATGTGGTCACGGTTTTTGTGGCCAGTGAGAAGACGCGCAGCTGCGTTCTGGACTAGCTGCAGGCGTCTAATTGAGGCCTGGTCCATACCCACGTATTTACAAAAAGCAGATTTTGACTACGGTGCTGACCTGCTTATCAAATTTAAAAGCGCTATTGAAGGTCACTCCAAGGCTCATGACAGAGGGGAGGATGTTTTTATTGAGGGAGCCCAGAATATCAACCGGAAAGGGTGGAGGTTGGGGTCCAAAAAAGATGACCTTGGTCTTGCTCTCGTTGAGGTTGAGGACATTTTGGCTCAGCCAGGATTTGATCTCTGTCAAGCAGGCCATCAATAGCTGTAATGAGTTGACATTTGAATTGAGAGGCAGATAGATCTGTACATCATTAGCGTAGCAATGGAAGGGGATGTTGTGTTTTGTGAGAATTTAACCTAGGGGCAGTATGTACAGTAGAAAAAGGATGGGGCCCATAATAGAGCCTTGGGGAACCCCACAGGTAAGAGGGGCTTTGGCAGAGGAGAAGCCACCTGCACATAATGCATGAATTATTATTTATTAAAATAGTTTCATACAATCATACTACTTGGGATTCATTTTTGATTGATATACAGTGGACAGGAGGGTGAGTAACCATTGTCTTCACTTTCCTTTTTATCATTTTATTTAAAACCTTGATGGTAAAGAAAAACCCTTTTTTACTTTTGTCCAAGTTTGTAAATCCACATGAAACTACATGATGAGAACCCATGGGGCAAAGTATCTATATGAGCTTTTAGTAGTTAATCTACAGAAAATGCTAGTCTTCCCACAGGAGACACACATAAATAACATCCGTTGGTGCATCTTAATGACGTCTCCCAGTGTCAGTGCAGTCTCTTTCCCCAAGTCATTACATTACATTACATTACATTACATTGCATTTAGCTGACGCTTTTGTCCAAAGCGACTTACAATAAGTACATACGACCAGGAAGACACAGCCCAGAAGAAAACAGAATCATATAAGTACATCAGGTATCATAGAGCCAAACATTTCAAGTGCTACTCAGCTGGCTATAGATAAGCCAGTCCTATATTAGTATATAAGTGCTTTGTTAGTAATTCTATCGCTCGAAGTGGAGTCGAAAGAGATGAGTTTTCAGTCTGCGCCGGAAGATGTGCAGGCTTTCTGCCATCCTGATGTCAATGGGGAGCTCATTCCACCATCTTGGAGCCAGGATAGCAAACCCACGTGTTTTTGCTGATGGGAACTTGGGTCCACCTCGCAGCGAGGTTGCAGCGAGTCGTTTGGCTGAAGTCCTGGTGAGTTCTCGTAAAATAAAAATGATACAAGGAAAATATGGCCTAATCTTGGACCACTTTTTAAAAAATATATTTCCTGTAGCCACAGACTGATAATGCTGGCTCCAGTAGGAACTCTTCAATTTATTTCAAGACTTTTCTCTGTTTAACCTTATGATCACTGGTGATGCAAGCTAATGCTTTTCTGTCCACTTACAGAACATTCTCATACTAATTGCCAGGAAGTCCATCCTGTTCTGTCTCTGGCAGAATAAGAGCACGATGATGGCCTTACAGCCTCGCCTTAACACATCATCACACCATCATCACCCATCAATATGTAATGGTCACATTAAAGAGTCCATCTGATACACTCAGCCATTGTTACTCGCTGCCGGTATCAAGTACAGATGATTACCAGCAATGACTGCAGCGAGCCATCAGCCAATCTTCCTCTGAACCGCACCAGGCCGGGTTTCATGTGGAAAGAAGCCCGTCGGATCAGAGCTCGGTCCACACAGGGATTCAACTATAGACGGTAAATATAATTCAGATCTAAGGTTGTTCACTGGATGGCTATCTTTTTTCAAACAGAAGGTGATGTCTCATAATGTTTATGTGATCTGAGTTATTTTGGTTTTCTTCAGTCTTACTTTGGAGTAAAAGGATCTGGCAGGACTTTTCTGTATTGAGTGAACACACAGTGTGGCCATGGTTGCATTTCACCAATGATTGCAAATTGCTGCAACATCTATTTCAAGTGATATAAACAAAATTAGCATGTCACACCAAATCTTCGATCCATCCTAAACCACATTTGTTGGCTATCCATTAAATAGTTGTTAAGATATATCTAAATATGTGTACCTGTATTTGGAACAGTAGGTCATGTCAGTGCATCAGCACCTCAGGATCATGGGGAAGATATGATGAAGACTCAGGCTCATGATGAAGACTCAGGCTCATGGTGAAGACCTCAATGGAAAGTCACTGTAAAACAAATGTAGCTTAAAACATTACTCATCTCCTCTTTTTGGGTTTCACACTGGGTGGGCGTCAAATGTTTTTTAGTTAATTACAAGCTGAGGTTCTTTGGCGCAGTTAAAGTTTAATTAACCAATAAGAATAAATATCTTCTGCCTCCCAAGAGGCTCTGCCTTCAAGACATATTTGTGTAGCAAAAATGTCCAGTCTGGCAGAATGCAGGCAACCACACTGTACCAAAAGAGGAGAGTCCAAATGAGTTTCCCCTATATTGACTCAACACTGGTCGCCTGCCATGCAGCTGTGTTGTCCCAGTGTTAACATATTCTGAGAGATTTTAATTTCCCTTCAGGGAACAACAAGTACTAATGTTTTCTATGAGAGGCATCTATGTGTGTATCAGGTCCAAAGCTGGAAGGACCAGGCCATGCTAAGCCATGCCACTGTGCTGTTGTTCCTTTACAGCCCAACATTAGCCTCTTACTTCTGGTGATTGCAATAATGCTTCAAAAATTACATGGTGGTGTTAGTATGTGGAGATTATCCTAATGAACAAAACGTGTAATTATCATAAACATAATGTTTGCCACAGAGATTATTTTTCCTGCAATATACCGGAATCATATGGAAAAATCCCATTACTTTTTGTAGAGGGAGCCTTTGCAGTGTTTCCCACAGATCTGAAATATACTTAGGGGGGTGGTGGTAGCGGGGGGGGGGGGGATTGAGGTGACGTGCAACAACATTAACATGAACCTTTCTGTTGGTCGCTTGTTAACAGACCCTTCACGCCATGGCAGAGCGAACAGGTACAGGCAGGGCCCATAGTGATAGCCCTATAGTTTAAATCTACTACCCACAAATAAACATATGAACATGGGTTACTATTTAAAAAAAATAGTAAATGTATTTAGGAACCTATCCATGTGATTTTAAGTGGGGGGTGGAAATCAAATCATCTAGGGGGGTCCGGTAAGATTTGTTTTTAAATGTTGGAGTTAAATGCATCAATCTGGTACACTTTGAGGGGAAAATAAAGAGACTAGATCTATGGGAACACCCATATGAAACAGATTGATTGATTGATTGAAAAGTTTATTAACAGCTTGTATATTGGGTACAGTACAGTACAGCTCAAAACATATAATTGTTAAGGGGATGCAGACCAGAGAAAGACTTTCGTCTTGTTTACATCAGGGTCCCCCATTTCCAATTCATCATATCATTTAAGACATGTAAGACATATTTGACAAACAGATGGGTTATTTACAATTTACATACAGGTGGTTGAACTGTATACATTTCAATAATAATAAAATCATGGCCATAACCAATAACATACCATTTCCAATATGAAAAAAACACTGAAACTTGTTTATTTATTTATTTTTGGTTCAATTATAGTTGTGAGTGTGTCTGTGCTCCTGAATCAGCCTCTCCTGTCTCCCTCCTCTCCCCCGTGCTCCTCCCCCTCCTCTCCCCCTGCTCCTTTTTGAGGCAGCAGCAAAGACTAGTTTTAGCTCTCAACAAGTTTTAAAAGTGTATCTTACCTTTTTTCCCCTAGTTAATGTGGAGGAAACTTATGTGTAGCAATTGCAGTTGGAGTCACCGACTCAGGAAGGAGACACGGTAGAGCAGGAGCTTTTGATGTCAAACACTGATGGTTTATTTGGAGTTACGGCCGGAGAGATTCACATCACAAGTCACATCAGTCACGGTGAGACTGCACGGGAGAGTTGCCACGTTAATTCTGGAGCACCTCTCTCTCGTTAGCCAATTTAACTGGTTTCACAGAGAGTGATCAACATATTTTGATAAGATAGCTTAGACAGTTGGGCACACTGAGTCACTTGCATCCGTCACTTATGGCCTCGAAGATTTCATACCTTGGAATCCACAAACAACAAAGAAGGAAGTGTCCCACTGCACACACAACAACAGACCATCTGTGACCTAGTGTTGACCGGTCACAGAATGGGAACAATAACTTTATGGCTGAAGCAGCCTATGTCCTTAAAGGAGATAAACAGACGTCAGGGTTGGTCATGTACGTCATATCTAGGACAATTATTTCCCTAACAGTCCACTCTTTTTATCATTTATGATAACCTAAAAACATTAGTCTAATAATAATTTGGTCAATACTTAACTCAATTAGGCGTCTCCAGATTTGAGTGTGGTCTCACCTTATATTAATTACATCACAAAGTAGAATAAGATTGAAACATTCAATCACAATGATTGATACAGCCAATCATAATAGGAAAAATCATCTCTCATCAGTGTTTGATCATCTTTCGTCAAAAGCACAATAAATGAACACACATAAAACACAGATGCATAAACAGCTAAATATTTGTTTTAAACTTATATCTCTTATCATTTATCATTAGTTAATTTCATTCATCAAACTATAAAATCAAAACCAGCTTGCCGTTTTAAAGATTTACTTCAAGGCAATCACTAGTCAAAAGCATTTTAAAACTTAGGATCCTAAGAGATCCAGCTAAGGTATACAATTCACAGTTGTGATTTTATCAATCTGTAATCTGCAAAAGTGCAGTGTCCTCAATATTAGGATTACTTTTACGTGTACTTACATACGCTTTAGTCATTAGTAAGGCACTTTAGTCAAACCAATACATTCATTTTAGTCAAGTACATTGTTCAACATCTGAAAAGGAAAAGTTAGGCAAATATTCAAAGACTTTTGTAAAAACTTGGAAAGGAAGGATTAAACATTCTTAAAACTTGAATTATCACATTTGTAAATGCTACCACTAATCTGTACCAAATTAAGTCTATCAATTATTCCTATTAGCCATACTTACCTGAGCATCTACTTATGGTACTTGGAAAGGATTCTTCTGTGTTTATCTAATGTTGAATATAGAATATCAATTTCTTTAAATTATACTTCTCTAATTTGAGGATCAAATATGCTACATAATTGTTATATGAAACATAAACTTGAAACATCATTGTAGGTCTTTCTGTGCATGGATAATACATTAAAGAGTAGTGTTGTTAAGCCTGATTGCTGGACGATTAAGGATATTAACATTATATGTGATAATAGTAGAAATATCTTATTATTCAATACTTTATAATCTGAAAATATTAATTAATTCATTTTGTTTAGTGCGAAAGTGTAATCTGATCGGGCAAAATATATTAATCACCACTATTCAACACATGTCTGGTCATTGGAAATATAAAGACCATCATTAATTGTACATCTGTAAACATCCAAGATATAAAATCAATTCAAAGTTCATCTTTGTACGAGAGCTGGAAGAACATGTCCTTCAGTCTTTCTGACTCGTTCTCCTCCTCTCTTTATGACAAAGAGTGTCTGGTGTGTGTAAAGGCATCCTGATACTGTAGATTAGCACTGAGGTGCTGATTGGCTCAAACTCTTCGTCATCAGAGCGCCATATTTCAACCCCCCAATTGCTCTGCTTTTGTGTGGCTCAATTCAGTGAGCACTGTATGATCCCCTAGTGAAACGGAGGCTCATCTGCCTGCATTCCTTCTGCTATCTGCTTGAGAGCAGTGCAACTGCGTATTCCAAATGGTGCATCCAGGTCTCCCCCCGTGATGGAGAGGTTATGAAGACATCTGCTCCTCCAAGAAACAAGGAACCTTGTATGAAGCTTCTGAAGCCCTCGCTCGTCCCGCAGGGTTGTCTGCCGGAGCCCACAGAGCAGAATGGTGAAGAAGCATCCCATCTCCTCAGATAGTTGAAGATTATAATCCTCTCATCTCGAACGACCTCGTGCCTCCTTGCCATGGAAGGGGGTGCCCTCTGCAGCCACAGAGTGTGATCCTCTCTCTCTGACCCTTGGCCTTCAGAGCTGTCCTAGCTATTGGGTTAACACCTGATAGGGATGTTTTCCTGAGTGCAGATAACTCAAAGTAATGGATTAGCACATTATCATTTAATTACAAAAATAGGATAGGCCCCTCAGAATTATTTGGGAGCCTTCCTGACACATGCACATGCATAAATGTAAGGTTTGTGTTAGTCATTTAACAAGCAAGAATCATATATTAATTTAAAGGTGAGCTAGTCCCTGGATATAACCCCTTCTCAATGATTCTAAATGTTATATTAATTCACCATTTGATAAAATATTAGTTTATCAGAAATATATATTTTTCCTCTTCCATAAAACAGGTTTGAGTAATAAATGTTCCAATATAAAATCAATTACTCAATATAATTGACTCTTCCCTCCCTTTTCTTACATATGTCACATATGAAATAATAACTTAGGAGTCTATTTAAGCATGGTGTAGTTTATAATCTATTACTCGAGAAGACTCAGTATCACCTGTGTGCAGCTTGCAATAAAAACAATTGTGAGAAACATATATTATGCAGGAAATGTATACCTTTGTTGAAAAACAAAGCATATCTGATTTGGGAGGAAAAGCTTCAACCCCCTTAACATCTGAGTTATTATTGATGGCATAGCATGAATGATAGTGGGTGTCTGAGGGTGTCATTACTGAGAAATGTCAAACAAATTCAAAACCTTACATTTGAAAACAGGTTTGCATTCCTCCACTTAAGGTGACGTTATCATTGGAAACAATGAAAGCTAATTGTTACTAGTTTTTACCAGGTGGACACATTGTTCTATATAATGTGAATACATGTAGAACTAAGAGGCCCCTGACATTAGGCCTATTTTAAAAATAGTAGGGGCTTTTAACAGCTTGCCGACTTACAGGCATCCTCTGCATAGCAGTATGAATAGCCTTAAAAAAACAACCCACTCTGCGGTAACGAGAGTCATATTTCTGAACCAAATGCCCTAAGTGAAGCCGTTAGTCTCATCTGACTGACCCAAGGGTTGGTGCTGGTGTGACAGGGAGGCTTCCAGGTGTTCAAAGCAGATGTCAAGCTTTCAGTTCATGGCTTGGTGGGGGGAGCAGACCCACGTGAGACAGTATCAACGGCTGTAATGTTCAGTTTGAGGAGCGTCATTCTCTCTGGGAGCAGGAAATGGTATCCATTCTCGGACCAGACCATTAATGTCATTTCATGTAGAGCAGCCATAGCATCTCTGTGACTGCACTCAGCCGGACTGTAGCAGGGTAGAACTGGGTGACTCTTAGTGAAGTCGTACAAGGCCAGACAAAATGGAACCACGTACCAACAAAAGGGACACAAGGTCATCAATGTCTCTCTTTACCATTGGCCTAATTGCACAACAAATGAGTGGAAAAAAATGTAGAACACTAATCCATCATGTGAAATGTTGAGTTAATCTAAATAATTACTTATGTGTTGAAATCAAATTAACATTGGAACTAAATTCAGTCAAAATTGGACTTGCACGGATCAGAATCTAAGCAATACACCATTTTCCCAGCTCTGTAACGAAAAGGATAACAAGATTAGGTACATTACAGGAGTGTTAAAACACCCACACATGCACACTTATCTTATTCTAGTAGAGATTAGAGGACAAGGTCTAATGTTGTGAACACAATGATCAAGTCAAAGTTATTTTATTTATTCTATGTTATGTACCACATTTAATTTAATAATTAATCTTGAATTACTAATCAACAATTTACAATTTGGATAAGGTGAATACTTATCCAAAGTGTGTGTGTGTGTGCGTGTGTGTGTCTGCCCAAGGTTTAAAAACATTTGGGACAGCACAGCAGTGAGAATGTTATGAGACTAAACTCGAAGGAAGCTAGACTGGAGCATTTTAACAAAATCAAAACACTTGCACATTAATTAAATACATTTGACATTTAGCTCGAGCTGGGTTCAATACTTTTCTTTATGGTATTTAAAATTGGGCTCGAGTAGAACTCCTGGATTTGGCTTGCAACACAAAGTGATACTGATCTCTGTAGGACTTGGAAGTGTCATGATTCAAAGTGTGGGCCTGTGAAAGACAGGCCCTTGGAAAACAGCATCTATTTATTTTAACTGTAATTACTTATTTTAAAGAGATTGCAACATTATACTTTTTAAAGAATTGCTCAATTAATTTAAACACATTTATTATGCACACAATAAAAACTTCAACAAATATATTGATCCTGGCTTAACCAGCGACCTTTACTCTGTTGTTCATAAGCTCGGTTTCAGAAAACTTGTCAGTAGTTTAACAACTATTTTAATTTTAGTAATGTCTATGGAGACCAATTGGTTGATACGAGAAATAATTTGAAGCAGTTTAATAAAGAATGTTAAACTATTTTTAAAACTGTAATTGAACTTCAACTTATATTAATTATCTGATTCCAGTGGCCAGTTGGAACAGATAATCAGCAAAGTTTCCATTTTGCAGCAACACTGCAAAAGGTTTCAACAACAATTAGTATTATGTCTGAGTCTAGTTCTGTCTTATCTGCTTTGTTTCGGAATGTGTTCAATACACTACGTTTTTATTCATTATTACCATATAATACATAGATTTAAGAATAAATTAAACAAATAATACAACATTGACCAAAAAAACAGATTTTGCAACCCTGATCTCCTCAGGCAGGTCTCTGAGGTCTCGGGGCGCAGGACGGGGCATAGGGTTTATACAAGGTCACAAACATATCTTAACATACCAGCAATACCATTTAAGAATGGATTCTCAAAGCAATATAATATTGTTATTTTCTTCTTACACAGCGCACACCCTGAACAGTGTGCTTCTTGTTTACTTTTTCCTCTGCACACTCAGATGCAGGACATAAAAACACTCTTTTGCTATTTATTTTCATTTTGCAGCACATTTATACGACCAGAATTTTTTGCTTTACATCTTTATATTATTTATTTTTCTCAAGTCATTTACTTTTGGTGGGATAACTAAAGTGTAGTTCATTTTACCCTGTCTATGGACTGATTCATTATTAGTTGTTACAAAACATACACAAGACGGCGGGACAAACCAAAATAGACTCCCCATACAAGCAATCAGACAAACAAAACATGAACTCGTAATAAACACCAGCGTGACAGCAAAGCTCATCCAGCTCAATTTAGTCCGAATTAGGAGGTTTCAGAGGGGGTGGGGAATTGCAGATGGGGCGCCTTGACTCACGCACCCACCCTTGTATACAAGTCATAGATCGGTGCCTGAAAGCCGTCCAAGAGCGATAACTAGCTTATCCTCTTGCGACACCACTATCCTTTTCTAGTGGCGCTGTGCCCCCCCGATCGGAGCCCACAGACTTTTCCCTCTTCCCTTTCTCTCCAAACGACAGCCCAGTTGACTGTAGTCCGACACGACCAGCCTATACACTTGCCATCGAGCTCATCCAATGATGAAACACAGTTTGCTCTACGCTTGCGTGCCACTACCCACCTGTGATCAATTAGCCTATAATTTTATGTATGCACCCCTGACCGCCACCTGCTCCTCAATGTGTAGGGAACTATGGCACATCGGGTGATGCACGCACCTCGCGCTGGTCCATCTAACCATGAGAAAGCGGTCGCAAGCAACGGGTGCTTTTTAGACCATCTCCTTTTCCATTTTAAATAGAGATGGTGGTGGTGTGAGTTAAAACTTTTATAGGCAAAAACATGTAACTTTCTCCCTCTCAGCTGCACTTCTCCAGCGCCACAAGCACGGGGAGGTTTACACACACACCCCCGCGGCTGTAGCTGGAGCCGTGTTTTACAGAGAGGCGATAGCAGTAATATCTCTGGCTGCTTATTTTCAACTGCTGTGCTTGGCCGCTGAAACCCCCAGAATTCGGCGATTTGTTCAATACAAATCTTTACATTGCTTTCACACAGAAGCTCCACTTTACTGATGCCCTTCTTTAAGGTCTCTCTAAACATGAGCTGTGTATGCTTGTATGGCACTTCCGTCCCGAGCAGCACACACAGAGGAAATCAGCCAGGACTGAGTCCCCAGACACTGATCCCCTGAGTTTATTATCCCCAAATGTTCATTAACCAAAAACGAAACACAGCCGCTCAGTTTCACAGGTAATTTTAGGATACCGTCAATCACAGATTCTGGTAAGGCAATGTCCAAATGTAGATTTGAAATCACACTTACCAGTTCTGAAGATTTGTTGGTATCCTGCCGACAACGCCAATTTGTGGAGGAAACTTCTGTGTAGCAATGCAGTAGGAGTCACCGACTCAGGAAGGAGACACGGTAGAGCAGGAGCTTTTGATGTCAAACACTGATGGTTTATTTGGAGTTACGGCCGGAAAGATTCACATCACAAGTCACATCATTCACGGTGAGACTGCACGGGAGAGTTGCCACGTCAATTCTGGAGCGCCTCTCTCTCGTTAGCCCATTTAACTGGTTTCACAGAGAGTGATCAACATATTTTGATAAGATAGCTTAGACAGTTGGGCACACTGAGTCACTTGCATCCGTCACTTATGGCCTCGAAGATTTCATACCTTGGAGTCCACAAACAACAAAGAAGGAAGTGTCCCAGTGCACCCACAACAACAGACCATCTGTGACCTCGTGTTGCCCGGTCACAGAATGGGAACAATAACATTATGGCTGAAGCAGCCTATGTCCTTAAAGGAGATAAACAGACATCAGGGTTGGTCATGTACGTCATATCTAGGAGTCTAGGACAATTATTTCCCTAACAGTAATGATTGTGTGCATTGCTTGAATTTTACTTAACAGACTGTATGTGGTTTGTCTTGTGTGTCATGTTTTGCATTTTGTCTTTTTGTTTATGTATGTCTGTAAGTTGTTGCTATTGTCGGGACCCCCTTGAAAACGAGATGGTGTTTATCCCAATGAATACAAATGTCTATATATTCAACCCTTTTAGAAGGGAAGATAATGGTCATGTCATTTTCTGAAAAACAGGCTCAGGGCTAAACAGGTTAAGCCCATATCCGTTATCCTGGTGATAATAAGGGTAGGCTACATCAGATTTGTTTTTTTTCAGATCCATGGCTACTTTTCTACGGTCGTCTTAGTGGGGTCCTTCGTTTTAAAAAATGTGCTGAGTGGAGTGTGAGTCATCTGTAGTATTGAGAGTTTCTTTCACCAGTATAATGTTTGACTCTTTTTAAAAAGTTCTTTAAGCTTTTGTAGCTTGTTCATCTATCATTTTCAACCCAGCAGCAAGAGGTCAAATTTAAGAATAAGTAATAGTTTGTCACGATTTTACGGAAAAAGTCAAAGTATAGTTTGTCAAAAAAAATAAATATGAAAAAGTAATTGTGTATGTTGAAAATCTAAATTAAAAAAAGCATAATACAGTTAGTCAAAAAGTAGAGCTGCATAATATATTTAAAACCTATTGTTATCACAATGTCACATCTTAAAGACAGCTTGAACTGGATAAATGGTTAGTCTTTTTCAAAACATACGTTTTATATAAACGTTAGTATATATGGCCATTCGGGTTAGGCCCTACTGCCCTAGACGCACCCCCCCAATAGGGAAGTCACGCTTTGGGAAGAGGTGTTTAATTTGACAGATCTGACTTGATTGTTGTTGTGATGGCTGAAGGAAGAGGGACGGGCGAGGAAAATTCAGAGGATGAAGAAAAAAGATGAATGAATGAAGCAGAAAAAGAACTTGTTTGGAAAGCGGACAGCATGTCAGTTTCAAGAAAAGATGACACCGGTTTTATGCCAAATATCCTGAAGCCCTACAACAACAAAAAAAGGCACACGTATATTGTGTTGAAAATATCACAAAAAAAAGTCGTAATATTGTATAATGTATTAGTTGCATGTTGTATTTTGAGAAAAATCACTGTGTAGTTTTTTTTAAATATAATGGAAAAAGGAGAGAAAAACCAAAACAAATATCACAGTATGCTGAAAAAAGTAATGTGTTAAAATAACATATAATATATAAATCAAAAGTAGAGCATCTAAAAACATATATTTAAAAAAAAGTAATGTTAGTCAAGTCAAGTTATCAAAACTGTATTGTTTCATCGAAACAGTGTTAAAATCATAAACTTTCCATTTAGAGTTTGATTCTTTAAGAAACTAAATTCATTACAAATTAATGAATATTTTACCAAATTGTAAAGTTTTGCATCCATTAAAGTGTAACTATAAGTATCTTTGTAGGAGAAAAAAAAAATGTTTAAAGGAGACCTATCATGCTATATTTAAATGATATAGTGTATGACCATACCTATATAAGGTATATTTATACATTTTATTTGTCAAAATACCAAACAGATCATTTTTTATCCATGCCTCGTTTCGCTCATTTTCGCTCTATTCCAAACCTGTCTATGAAAATTCTGAGCAGCAGCTGACCACGCCCCCCTGCAGAAGAGGGGGGCATGAGCCGGCGAGAGTCACGTTACCATGCTTGCTGTGATTACGAGTGTGGAATAAACATGTCATCTCAGAGCAATGCATTGTTAGATATTATAATGGATTTACGCTCCACGTTTCAAATATCTCCGCGTCTTTCTGAGCTGTGTTATATGGAAGGAATTCAGTGCCACCAAGTCAACCATACTCTACTTTAATGGCAATATTACAATGCACCAGAAATCATTACATTCAATACAATACACATACAAATATACATACAATACAAAATACATACAATACAAAATACATACAACACAAAATACATACAACACAAAACACATACAACCTGGTGATCACGTCAGCCGGCCAGCAGAAAGAGAGTGAACTCAGTTGTGTCTTCTGACTATATGCTGAAGCAATGGGAGGGGTCATCCGATCTCTCTACTTTGATTGGCAGCCCAAATGTCCCCATCACCCCAAATCTGAAGTTCCTTCACTCACAGGTGGCGAGAGCATTTGCATACAGTGCAAGTCAACACATGCTGCCACCTCCCCCATGGCCCTTTGTCCTCAAAAACCACATGGTCTCTCAAAAGTCACATGTGCTTGCCCCAAAGTCCAGCTCACAGTTTTAACCCAAATCATTCTCATTTTTAAACTTATTCATTTGGAGCTAACATGAATACATTCAAATATTCCCTTACAAATCCCCCTTTTGATTTAAATTTAATAAATCAACTACTTTCAAGACATTCACATTCGTTCTGGGATTCAGACTATTTAAACGTTCAGAAATGGCTCCACATATCAACTTCATATGACCGTGTTAGAAATACTAAAATATGTAAATAACTCCATACATCAATTACATCACTTAGTAACCACAAAGTTAAAACCCTTCAATCATTCTGATTGAGTATAGTCAATCGTCATAAGGTATAACCTTCACAGTGGTGATTCAATTAATCTGTAATCGGCAAAATTGCAGTGTCTTCAAGCTTTAACATTACTTCATGTATACTTCATTCCGCTTTAGTTTCAGAGCCACACATGATATCAGTGCATTAAAACTTCCCAAAGAGTGGAGACCTCAGTATGTCTCCAACATATCCCTCCTGTTTATACTCCGGAATAACATAGAACCTGGAAAGATACAAATGATTGTAAAAGATCAAAAATTCATATACAAAAGTACCCAAACGGCTGAGGTAGGTAAATTGTATAGGCACATGTTTTAATGTAATCCCCATGGTCCAATTCTTTCTCTGTACATCGTCAGTTTCTATCACTCAGACCCGTTACTGTTTCCCTGCTCACGTCCACTCTTTAAATTCTACTGGGTTCTGTTGGTTTCTTCACTGGTTTGAGACAAGCGACCCTATCGGACACCTCCCTTTGTAGCCAGACTTCACCACAGTAGAGGCGAGTTTCTGTGTTTTAGGTTTAAACAGCTTCAGTCAGATGTATCCAGGATGGTCTCTCCGCCACTCTAACTGCAGTCGATGTAGACAGGAGTGTTTGTTAGGGACCCTCCCCCTTTGGCGAGTGCCTGCTCCTCCTCTTTATCGCTCTGGTGAACACTCACTCTCCTGGTTTCACTGTCTGCGTAGTGTCAGGTACTTCCATCCGTGGCGAGACCCGGAACTCCTGATACTGCGTCCTTGGATACACTTCCCACACCGTGGAGTCGCCACCCTTGCTTGGTCAGGTACAGCAGGCCCAGCACGAGGAGGAGGATGACAGCTTTCACACATCCTTCCTGGAGGTTTCCCCACTGCGCACCGATTCCAGTGGTACCAGATGTCTCCTTTCCCTTCCAAGCGGACAGCGTGAGATGTCCTCTGCATCGCCCGATGGGGTCCAGAGAACCTGGGTCCCAGCCAGTTGGGTCTGATGTCCCCCTTTTGCCTCTGTAATCTGTGTAGAGAAATCTGATACAAATCCCTCAACCCTACGCTCAGGGCTCCTGGGAACTGGTGACCATGAGTGAGCTCAAAGGAGAGAAACCTGTCCCTTTGTTAATTGAGCTCCTGATTGACATACGAGCTAGAGGCCATGCGTCTAACCATTTCATGCCTGTCTCTTCACATGTTTTCTTATATCTTAGTAATATATTTTATTTCATGTTTTTTACTCATAAAACAATATGACATTGTCCAGAATAGTAGTTAACTTTATATAACTTTTACTCTTTCTAATCTTTTCAAACATCTTAATTGTCTTGTCTCTCTCTCTCTCTCTCCTACATACTTTTTCCAACTTCACTCGTGGTATTTTAACCACCTTTTATCCTTCTGAGCAAGATATCACTTCAACACATTTAATATCTTGCCCTGTCCATCTATTTCAGTCTTCTTCTAATCATCTGTTTTCTTTTCTCTTCAGCCTTCAACAACCTTTTCTTATTTCCATTTCTAACCAGTCTTTTACTTATAATCTGTCCCTTTCCTAGGACAGGTAAATACATCCTGCTACTGTAGTGTTCACAAATAAATCTCCCTGCAAACTGCTACTGTACACTCAAAAGTGATCTGTTTCATTTTGAAAAGTCAGCTTTTTGAAAACCAACATGGCTCAGTTCAAAATTTTGTTTCAAAACAAAACTCCTCATCTCTTCCCGACATGATTTGACATAAAGATGATTTGCTACCACTATTTTTCATTGTGATATTTGTTCAAACAGAGACTGCATCTGTCTCTGGATTTAAATATATGCCTGATGGCAGTATATGCATACAAATAAAAATAAGTGTCCAGGTTTCTAACCTCTGTCATTAAAGGACTGTATAAAAATAAGACATGTCATCTGATTAATCTAAAATCAGAATTTAACAGAATTTGTGTCGTACATCCCACCATTTTTAGGGACGCCTAATTAACATTCTCAAATCTTCAATTAACTTGACCTAAAAAGCTAAAACAGTGTTGTTTTATGATACCTAAAAAAATACTACAATAGATTTTAGACTATAAAAATGTAAATATCAAATTCCCATTGTCTAACAACTCCCCCTTTTCTGAAAACGAATCCCATTTACTGTGTTTTCATTTTCAGAAACATGAAGAAAGAATGGTAATGCATAGGAGGCAGAGGCAAATGCCGTGACCTGGGAACTTTACGACCCTGGCGTCCTGCTTCAAAGTGTCCTCAGGTTTTTGTTATACGACACTGGCCTCCTGCTTCATCGTAAAATCCCTCAGTTTCATGGCTTGCTGTGTCTCTCTCCCCACTGTCCCCCTTGGACATGGGTGATAAGACGTCTCACCTCTCTCCCCCTCCTCAGCGCGCCTGTGTATTCTGTCTAACGAGGAGGAAACTTGTGTTTTTTTTAACTTTTAGTTTGAGATTTGTGCTCTGAGTTAGAGACAACATTATTTTGCATTGTTCTAAAATATTCGACTCGTTCTGCGACATAGTCCAGAATGTCGCCATCTGTAGGCACCTCCGTGTCTTTAACACCATGAGGGAACAGAAGAGTGTTAAATTCATCTGTTTTTATCGGGCTGTGGATTGCCATTGCACCCGGGAGATTTTGGTCTGTGACGGGAGGAATTGTAATTCCACTCATTGCGAGGGCAGCATTGTGACAAACCCTCCTCAATCTATCTAGTGCCTGCGTCTGTTTGTTCCATTTGCTACGAGCAAACCATCTGGGTTTCTGTTCGTTTAGGTGTGCAATTTGCGTTACAATCTGTCTTTCATCTAAGTTAAATCTATCCATGTTGTGTTACAAGCATGGTTAGATTTGTAACAGAATACAAAACTAACTGTATTTAGCGCTATATTTGAAAAACAAGTAATCTGATTACAGTTATGTAATCTGACCCAAGTGTCTATGTCGTGCCTAAAAATCTTAACAACCAACTACAAATTAAAGATAAATTGATTTAGCAAAATGAACTCTTATGTGATTCAAAAATGTGACAAAAGAACAATGATTTGTCTTACACAAGATTGTAGTCTAACAGAATGAGTCTTGGCCACATGGGGTCAAATAACTTGGATGACCGGGGGAAGGGAAAAGAAGACTCAACCATGTGCAGAGAGAAATCACACTGCTTGGAGACTGAGTTCAATACAAATTAAACCATACAAGGCCAGTTCATAACACACAAATTGTCCTCTTTGTATGTCTAATCTAGGTAGAATAATCCACTATTATATTTAATTTGAATGTACTTAATTCTCTGAAAATCAATCTCTTAATCTGTTCCCATTGCTCCCGGTAACTACCTGGAATTTCAGAATCGTTTTTAGCATTCTGTCGTTCCATATTCACTTCGCTTTTATTTATCTGACTCAATTAATATGTGCACTTCGCTTTTATTTATCTGACTCAATTAACATGTGCTCACATGTATTAATATACTGGGCTATTGTCGTAGTTACTATTAACGTGCTTCCCATCTTCAATACCGGTCAGCAATGTAATATTTAACCACAGCGCTTGAAGCTAAATTCATATAACAATGTCAAAGGTGTACTACCCCCTTTCAGCCACTAGATGGCAGCAGCAGACCACAAATGAGCCTCACTCATCCGAGTGCTCCTTGAGATCTATAAATATTGAGTAATTACCATAACACAGAGCTCCGGCCGTTAGCTTTGAGCGTTCGTCTGTGCTGTAAAACCCCTCAGTTCCAGGCGGCGACCCGATCTGAAATCGGGTTTCCAGGTTCTGTCGTGCGGTACTCAAAACACGCCACCAGACAGACTGCACCGTCTCTACGCCACTGTGGACTACAATACCACAGATCCGCGCTAAACCGTTCTTATGTACGCGACTCAGGACTTTATCTACCTGTAGATCCGCGCCAAACTATAATCAATATGTAACTGTCTATGTACGCCACGCCGGACTCTATCTACCTGCGATCAACGACTATGGTTAAATATGCATTGTATATCCCATTTAAACTTTAAAAACACTGTGAAACGCCTTCAGACAATCCTAACATTTTAGTGTATTCAATCACAGACAATCGATGTACCAAACAGGCGTCTGAAATACCTTTGAGTTGTGTAGGGCCCTCGTGATTGTCTGAGGTGTTTAAAAGCGCTTATTCTCGACCCAATCCGGTCGTCTGAATCCCTCCTCAGCCCGTTATCCTGCACGTCGGTTCACCATATTGTTAGATATTATAATGGATTTACGCTCCACGTTTCAAATATCTCCGCGTCCTTCTGAGCTGTGTTATATGGAAGGAATTCAGTGCCACCAAGTCAACCATACTCTACTTTAATGGCAATATTACAATGCACCAGAAATCATTACATTCAATACAATACACATACAAATATACATACAATACAAAATACATACAATACAAAATACATACAACACAAAATACATACAACACAAAACACATACAACCTGGTGATCACGTCAGCCGGCCAGCAGAAAGAGAGTGAACTCAGTTGTGTCTTCTGACTATATGCTGAAGCAATGGGAGGGGTCATCTGATCTCTCTACTTTGATTGGCAGCCCAAATGTCCCCATCACCCCAAATCTGAAGTTCCTTCACTCACAGGTGGCGAGAGCATTTGCATACAGTGCAAGTCAACACATGCTGCCACCTCCCCCATGGCCCTTTGTCCTCAAAAACCACATGGTCTCTCAAAAGTCACATGTGCTTGCCCCAAAGTCCAGCTCACAGTTTTAACCCAAATCATTCTCATTTTTAAACTTATTCATTTGGAGCTAACATGAATACATTCAAATATTCCCTTACAGCATGTGTTCAAGCATATTATCAATTTGATCCAGAAACTGAAGCAGCGAAGGTTTTGGTGGAGGTGCAAACATCTCGGTTGCAGCAGGACGTTTCTGAATGGTTAGTTGACAAGCTGTTGTCCCTATTTATTTTTACTCTGTTTGTTACGATGCTTGCTACTTATTCCGTTCATACTTTGGCTAATTAGCAAGAATGCAATGTTTACAGTTTGTAACTTAGAGTTTGTAACGCAAAAACAGCGATACATATATATATTTATAAAGGGAGACATTCATATTTTCAGCATATATACAATGGACTCATTGCGTTTAATAGTTTACAGTCCTTTTCTTCCAACATCGTGCAACAACCGTTGGAAAGTTCAATAACTTAGGGTGATAAAAAGTATAACTCCAACACCTCAGTTGTCAGCAATGTGTGTAGTTTCATGTGTTTTTAAAAGCTCAGTTAATGACTTCTTTCTAAAGGGGTACATGTGCAACTTGCGCCACGATGCCTTCTGAACCGGAGAATGTGTGCTGCATGGAGATACCACAGGTAACATTTTTGATAGCTTCAACAAGTTGTCTGTTTAGAGAATACATTTTTCACATGTCATTCAATATATGTTTATCACACTAGTGTCAAGACGGATGCAGGAACTTGAGGACTCTGTAACCTGTTTGGTGGACCATCCTGGATTGGAGCCTGTGTGCCTGAATGTGTTCTCCCTGCAGAATGCATTGAATATTTACAGAGCTGAACATGGTGGACTACAGTTGAGGCAAATAGAGCAGTGAGTGGTTGGTTTGTTTTGACTGAAATTGTAAAACGAATGCTAATATTGTTCATGGAAATAAATACTGGTGTATATGGCTTTATGCAATCTTTCATTCTGTCATTGTACTATTATATTATATACTACACAGCAATGGTATAACACACCCATGTGTACGACAAAAAAAGTCCACACACAACCTTATGCTTTTGAAATCAAAATATTCTTTACCCATCCCAACATGAATAATCACGACACATTCGATATCAACTCGGAACTTTATTGTCAAAATCAACGGTTCTTTGAACCCATAAAACTAAATGTACTTGTATTTTGTATAGATGACACTAAATATATGTTTAATGATTTCAGGCGTCACAGGTATCTAGCCTACAGAAGCTTTGTGAGCTGGTGCTGGGGCTTCCTTGGACGCAGGATCAGAGTGGTGATTTCGGCCTGCGTTGTCCTCAGGATTCGCAGGGAGTTTCCTGATCCGTGAAATGTCTATGTTTCAGACAGCAGCCAAATTGAACCGTGTAGCATACCCGGCGATGACCTCCTCCCTGTCAGGTCGCTCATAATGGTGCAGGGTCCACAAAGACTTGGTCGAAGATGAGGTCCATCAAGTTGGCCACGTAGCCTGTGCAATGTTAAAAAAAGCACAACAAAAAATGTGGTTTAGATTAGTATATGCATGTAAAAAACTGAAAGTTCTTTCTAATTTTTTTATTTTATATTTGTAAATAGTTGTATAATAAATATTTTAAACACTTACGGAATGTGGGGTCAGTCTTTACTGGTTTTGCTCTGCATTCTCCCTTCCTGGCCTTTGGGAACTGCAGTTTATATACAGAGGGTTTCCAGTGGATGTAGTGGCTTGTGCACGCTCAGCGTTTTCATTGTAGTGCAGGGCTGCCAGGTAAAGTCTTTCATTTCCGCCATGAGAAAAAAAATGTAAATAATAGCAAAGGATGTACAAATTATCACTAATTAGAGTATATGAGGTGCTGGCCTGTAAAGAAGAAATCATAGTTAGAACAAAATCATCTCAATTTAGTATTCAGGATGAGAAAATACAATTTGGATAAATATAGTCTGAAATCCCAAAAGATGGGGCTTAAAACTCTCTATTTAGCAAAGCTCTTTGCTTAGCCGTTTCCAATCTGAGTTAATTTTGAACCGTAACGTGCATGCTGTGTTTCTGACTCAATACAGATGATGTGTTGGAGAGGGGCTGAGCTCAGTAGACTGACTGTAATGAGTGCTAGCCACTAATTAGCCTGTTGCTAGAGGTAAGGCCTCGTCAACAACAACAGACCAGGGCTTTAGCTCTGTGTTCCTCGTGGTGTGTGTGTCCCCTCACATACATACACACAGTGTTGTATCCTAACACACCCCCATTTATATTCATGTGCGCAAACAAGTAAACACACAACATCTTTTACATATAACGCTGCAAAAAACGGCATGTCTCATTAGCGTAGCGTAGCTTAGCTTACAGATCGATGATATCTGATCGTTCTTACAGACTACAATCACAAAAGCTTTTACATAACGCTGGAAAAAACGGCACTTACCTACAGAAGATTACGTTTGTTATTATAACTTACTCAATATGATTTTAGAGGATACAAAATACTAATACATAGGAGAATAAATACTTGTGTTATCGGCTAGGGCGTGGCTTTACAGCCTTCACACAGATCGCCATTACGGCAGTCTGAACATGTTCGCAAATGCCTGATAATTAAAATAAAAGACAAAGCAAAGACTGCGGAGCATACAAAATAAAATGTTACAAAAACATATAAACACCTAACAGATTACTATTTGGGTTTGAGGTGACATTGATACGGTGAAGCTACATGCTACATGCTACATATACAAGCTAGAGATAGCTTTATCAGGAAAAACATCGCTAAATAAAAACTTACAGCTTCAAAATTGGATGTGTCCTCACTGGCCTGGTCCCGGATGGTTGGTATTGATCCCGGGTTTAGCATTAGTTTGGAGGCATATCCGTGTTGGACTTGAGACAAGTTCATACACATGTCCGTGGTAAAACCATTACTGAAAACCACCCTTGAATGATGGGTTAGTAGACTAAAAGCTTTAGGAATCAAAACTATAACATATAATAAGTACCCTGTATCAAGATTGATGCAAAACAAGTGAAATTTGACCTTTTTAGAGAGGTTTAGAAAAATAAAGTTCCATTTGAACTTTTTCACTGTAAAAATCATTTTATTACTTTGAATTATCACTATAGGTATTCATTCCATCCAAATACAACTGTTGTGGAAAAACCTTTTTTTAAAACTCATTTAACTGATCTTTTTCATTTATTTGAAGAAAAAAAAACACAATGTGAGCCTCTGAATTAGCCCCGAGTGAAAATTGCTAACCTATTACTGCACCGAAAATCATTCCTAGCTCCCTTATTAAGCTTTTTTTTGGGTGTATTATCTCGATTTAAATTAAATAAAAAATACAGGCAGTCTTAAAAACAAAATGTCTATGAAAATGTAGCATACTTTGCATTTGATCTTTAAGAACAATTTTACACTCAGACAACAATCACAAAGTTGTAGCAGGCTACATACAATTACTTAGGACAATAGATATTACCTTACATCGTCAGCAACTGTAAACGGCTTTTGCTTAGTGGAAATGAACACCATGTCACTCACTCTGCCTGGTTTCACACCCTATTAATTACAAAAAAGAATTGTCAAATTAATTGAAAAGGTTGTTGATGCAACATACTAAATCAGCTCTTGGCACAAAGGAAATACTCATTAAACCGTGGATTGGTTGTGAACACATACTGTACTTACCATGGTTCTTGGCTTGTGCCATCGCTGCTCTGTTTCAGTGCAGCTGAGGACAGGGGGTACAGCAGCCAGGTTGAGTGTGGAGTAGTGCGGTCTGGAACAGCAGTGCAACATTGTGGTTGCAGAGTGCTGTTCCAGCTACACAGGAACACTTTTCCACTGCAATCTCCACAGGTGAACAGTTCTTAAAACAAAATGTCAGTCCTTTTACATTTAGGATACTGCTTCAATACAACACAGACAAATGAGAAAGCTGAGAGCAGGCTGAGCAGGCAAGTAGTAGGTGTGGGAAAAGGCTAAACCATGTCAGGTTGTCAGTCACATCACATACACAGAAGTTCTGCTGTTTGGAATACTGTAATTTAAGGACATTCAAACAGATACGCTTGCATAGCCTGTCTCAGCTTTCTCAATGTAATATATTATAACTACATAAAATAGTGTTAGTAGAACGTTGAACAGCTTAACATAGATGTAGGGTACAAAACCAGCACTTACCTAACACTGAATACAAATAATTGGACCCTACATGGATTATACTAACCATTCAGTAAAGAACAGCAGCCGTCACAACCAGTTTCTGGAGTTTCCATGAAAGCAGAGACGGTTTTCAACCTCTCATTAAGAATCTTTGATGAAAGCTATGTTTAGGTTTAGCTAATGTATTTATCATTTTACACGAGAGGGTTACAAAACGAAAATAAATCTGTAGCCTCTTCATGCTACACACACATAGCTAGCTACCAGTTGATGTGAGCAAATGTATTGTCACTATGTAATCTGTTGCAACACGTCAGCTAGCTGGGCTTTTTTTAATCCTAAATCACAGGTTACCTACTCTTGCCACATCAAAACCCCAGAACATGAACCTGATTGAGGCTTTGAACCAATTAACACTTTTTATTTTCCTCCCTACTCTGAGATCGTGAGGCTTGTCATGCTTTCTCATGGACCTGTAACAGATAGCTTCCCTGATGATCACTGTGCCTGAAGGTAGATCTTTGTTTGAAACTGTGGGGAATTGGATATCATTCATGTTATCCAAAAAAACGTAATAGTACATCATTAAAACGCTTTACACTGTATCAAGACTGTCAATTTGTCAAAGTTAGCCAGTAACTACCGCTTTGTTTGTCACTTACCTTCATAATTGTCGACGTAGCTGGATATGTAGCTACATCTTGAACCCCTTTTCTCTTTTGCTCCTCGGGGCTGAGCCTGCCGCTTGTACCAGCCGATGTACATCACTGATGTTAACGGTAGGTCTTGGAGACATCGAGTGTAAAATAGTGTCTATATAATATCTATACGCTATCTCTCTCGCTATCTATACGCTATATATCGCTCTTCCCTCTACCGCTCTACTGTAGACCGGAAGTTTACAACCGCACACCCAGCCGCCGGAAGTTAATAGACGCCATATTGTGCAACTAGCCCATAGCTGGGCCCTCTGAATTCATAACTGGACGTCCAACAGCTCCTATCTTCACAGAGGCGAGCTTCTTTCATTTAACCCTTCACATTCCAACAGAAACTGAATAGGCAGATTCGAAGGATTTATTTCTTTGGAAATGTTATTTTAAATACAATTAAATCAAGTTATTTTGGTAAAACTAATGAAAAATATAACTAAAAACATTTTTAAAAAAAAAATACATTCTTTTTTGAATGTTTTTACATATTATTTTGTAGAATATCTTAGGACCTCATAAAATGGTCATACAACGGTGCCGGCAATATTATCGTTTATCGCAATAATTTCCGGGAAAATGTATCCAACAAAATTAATTATCGTGAGAACACACACACACAGACAAATCTACAGACTTACTCCAAACTGCCACATATATTAATTAACACACTCTATTTTGGCCTAGTAGAACAATAAGCAGCAGACTTTTACTTTGTTATCATTTCTACTGGATCTTGGATCTGCGCATGCGCAATACGGGTCGGGGATTGACCAACCTGCTCTCACTGCTCTGCTGTCTGTTAACGTTGTTAAGAGTGGTGGGGGCGGGGAGGGGGCGGATCGACAGCTTGAGCAGCTGTCAACTCAACATTGTAAATAACCAACCAAAAACGATCGCCAGTTCATCTTGTTTTTGGCGTGAGAATAGTTTGGGCAGCGTGAGAGCGTGAGATTGAGAGTGAAAGCCTGTGTCACACGCCAGATGCGTGAGAGTTGGCAACCCTGTGGTAGCTAGTTAGTGCTCTTACCTGTGATGCCTCCTCCAAACAGCATAATAACCAGACTGTATCATTAAAACTAAGTACCAGTTCTAGATCCTTGACTTTAGACAAACAATTCAAAAGACAAAATGTATTTAAAGACCAATCTTTATTTGAATGTGCCTCTTAACCTGAGATATTAGTTATACAGTAATAGTATTGACAATCTAAAAAAACGGACAACTCAACAGTCAACTTTATATTTCTTATTGTCTAAAGCATTTATTATTTTCATTTCCCCCCTCTCATATTCAGTGTGGACGGATTGAGACAGTGTGGTGTCCAGAGAGCTGCAGAGACTTCAGGGAGAAACCTCCGTGTGATGGACGTCCTGTCTGTTGGTTTGGAGAGGACTGAGAGTCTTTCCTCAGCGAGGAGGACCAGGCCTGATGGAGGAGCCCATGCTGGGCATAGCTGATACCAACTGCACAGGCCTAGTCTGTCACTTTATTTGACTAAATGTGTCTACTTATACATGTAATACATGTCTGTCCATATGTGCTTTTTATTTAAAACATTTTTGATTAACTTTTGGTTCACAGTTCAATAAATTGTATTTGTATTTGCACTCCTTTTGTCCATTATTCTTACTGAAAATGTTAGATTACACATTCACATCTGACTGAAGATTGGCCCCATTTATTTGTGACATTGCAAACTCTGCGGTTCAAGGCACAGGTGATGTGAAGCTCATAAAGTGAGGCACATCAGCTGATAGAGTGTAGATGTGGAAATAGGTGCATTCGATCAGCTGACTGTGTTTTCACAATAAAAGTAGTTTCTTAGTGAATGTCCTGTACTGGTCTTATAATCTCATAACATCAGCTTTTAATGTTCCTCTTGGATGTTCTTCTTGACCCTCAGAGAAGGAGAAAATGTCGTGTCTTTCAGGCATGTCCTTTCCTAACAAAAATGACAGGAAACATAAAACATATTATTGCAGAACAAGTGTGTTATTTATGAAAGCGGTGTGTTTGTGTGTTTAGGGGCTGTAGATATAATTATTTTTAATTGTAATGGGTTTTTATTATACAAAGACGATCAGATTATGAATGAACATTTAATCAACATTGAAATATATGTTATTATCAAAATAATATTTAACTGTTATCAAAACGTAGTGCAACTGTAGAAGCTTGCTCTGTTGTCTCACTGAAAGAATCACTTATACCACGTTTTTTACAGACAATATTGAGAGATAAATAGTAGCAGTTCTCACTATGTGTTAAATATCTTTGCCTTCAATACATTAAATTAGAAAGCTGACAAAGTCATATTTCTTTAGCCTTTATTTATACAGGTGTAGATCTCATTGAGACACAAGGTCTCATTTTCACACAATCATATTGCTTGTTAACATCTAAATGTAACCTTTTGCATGGAAAAACCCCTCAACTTAACTGATGTGTAGGTGATCTAGTATTTAGTATTGTTTAATGGAATGTATATCAGTGTATTCAAGTCAATACTTCATTTATTTAAACAAATATCTTTCTTGATTCTTTGTACAGTATGAAATAATGAGTCTTTGTACCTGTGCAGAAGTTCACTGCTGTGAGGAGTCCAGTTCTGTCTCTCACTCTCTGGTCCAGCCTGTCTGCATCACCTGGACACCTTAAACAAACAGATATATATGTAAAAAACCATGTGCACAAACAATATAACTGATTCTCTTCTGTTGAACATGTTGGATTGTGTATTGTCCGAGTCAGGGTTCTTTTTATTTGTCTGTAACTTTGGAAGTTGTGTTACTGTCACAAGTTAGACACCTATATTATTGTTTGTTTTTATGCCTCATCTAAACTCCTCTGTCATTTCAGATCCCGCTTTCCTCCAGGCCCTTGTAATCAGCTCATTTCCCTCACCTGGTCTCCTCAGCCCTTCCCCTCACCTGTTACTCATTCCCTCATCACTCCCCAGTATTTATACCACCTCACTATCACTTGTCCTTTGCCAGATTGTCTTGTCGTTTCCGCCAAGCTCTCCAGTGAGTGTTGTGCTCTAGCCTAGATTTTTGTCCTGCCCGGTTTTTGATCCCTGCCTGCCTGTTTACGGATCTCGAGTTCCTGCCTGCTCCCTGTCTGGTTTTGGTTGCCTGTCTGACGGATTTCCTGGTTTTGACCCTGCCTGTCCCTGACCTGAATAAACTGAACATTACTACACTGGTTGTATCTGAGTCGTGCTATTGGATTCTTATCTGTACCTGTGACCGTGACAGTACAATCTGGCCAAAAATGAATCCAGCCGACTCAGCGACAGAACCGCCTTCGCACGATATCGTGTTACAACGCCACGAGCAGCAGCTTACCTTCATGGCTGAAGCGATGCAGGAGATGGCCGCTCGTTTCGAACGGACCTTTGTGAATCTCCGTGATCATCTTCAGACCCGTCCTGCAACGGTCCATGGCCCGGAACTAACTCCAGCTTCCGTTGTTCGAATCCAGAGTCCTCTGGCATCGGATGCACGCCTACCTCCTCCAGAACGCTACTCGGGAGCCCCAGGTTCGTGCAGACCATTCCTGGTCCAATGTTCCCTCGCCTTCGAGCTTCAGCCTTCCGCCTTCCCAACAGAAAGATCCCGGGTGGCGTATATTGTCTCTCTTCTCACGGGCAAAGCTAAAGACTGGGGAACCGCCGAATGGGAAAGACAATCTGCTGCCTGCTCATCTGTAAGCGTATTCTCCGATGAACTGCGTAAAGTTTTTGATCACGCTACACCCGGAAGAGAGGTAGCTCGTGGACTGTTTAACCTGGTGCAAGGAGGGAGATCTGTGTCGGATTACTCCATCGAGTTTCGTACCATAGCCGCCGAGAGTAACTGGAATGCTTCTTCACTCCTCGATGCCTTCTACAACGGTCTGTCGGATCGCCTTAAAGACGAGCTGGCAGCCAGGGACCTTCCTGCTGATTTAGATGAGCTGGTGGCTCTCTCCATCCGCATTGACTGCCGTCTGCGGGAGCGGAGGAGAGAGAGGGCTTTCTCCATCGCCCCTCAGGCTTCGCCTCTTCCGTCAGCGCATGCTACCGAACAGGTGAGAGGAGGATTTTCCAACTCATCTGAACCAATGCAGCTGGGGCGGACCCGGCTTTCCGAGGCAGAACGACAGCGCCGCCTGCGGGACAACTGCTGTCTTTACTGCGGCCAGCAGGGTCATCTTGCCTTCTCTTGTCCTGTAAAAGACAGGGCTCACCAGTCATCCAGAGGGCGCTGGTGAGCCGTATGATGAATTTGGAAATGCCCTCTCGACCCCTAACCCATGCTCAGCTGAGCTGCTTGGGGAAAATGCACACTGTGGCAGTGCTTATTGACTCTGGTGCTGATGCCAGTCTTTTGGACATAACACTGGCCTTTCAAATGGGACTTGGTCAGGAGGCTTTGGAGAAGCCCATCAATGCTACAGCTCTAGATGGTCGTCTTCTCTGCAGAGTGACACACCGTTCAACCCCAGTTCAAATGAGCATGTCAGGTAATCACAGCGAAACACTCTCTTTTCACCTTATCCATGCACCACATCAGCCTGTCATTTTGGGGTTTCCTTGGTTAAGGAGGCATAATCTTCATATAGATTGGGCTTCAGGGACTATTAGAGAGTGGAGTGCTCATTGTCATGCTGTCTGCTTAAGATCTAGTTCCTCAATTGATTCCAGTCAGCCGAGGATCTCTGAGTGTGAAGACCTTTCCGGTGTTCCCAATGATTACTGGGACCTTAAAGAGGCCTTTAACAAAGTTCGGGCCACCTCACTCCCGCCTCATCGTGCTAATGACTGTCCTATTGACCTGTTACCTGGTACTTCGCCTCCTAGAGGTCGACTTTTTTCTTTATCGGCTCCTGAAACTAAGTCAATGGAGAAGTATATCAATGACTCTTTGGATGCAGGGCTTATCCGGCCTTCATCATCTCCTGCTGGTGCAGGTTTCTTCTTCGTGGGTAAGAAGGATAAGACTCTGCGCCCATGCATTGACTACAGAGGACTCAATAACATCACTGTCAAGAACAGGTACCCCCCTTCCACTTGTTTCCTCTGCATTTGAACTATTACAAGGCGCTACTATTTTTACCAAGCTGGACCTACGTAATGCGTACCATTTGGTGAGAATCAGGGAGGGGGACGAGTGGAAGACGGGATTTAACACTCCTAGTGGACATTATGAGTATTTAGTCATGCCTTTTGGACTCACCAATGCACCTGCAGTCTTCCAGGGATTGGTGAATGATGTTCTGCGGGATCTTCTCAATATCTGTGTTTTTGTATACCTGGATGACATTTTGATTTTTTCCAAGTCTAAACTGGAGCATGTGGTCCATGTTCGCCTAGTCCTCCAGAGGCTCTTGGAGAACCACCTCTTTGTCAAGGCCGAGAAGTGTGTGTTCCACACCACAGAAGTCCCTTTCCTGGGATTTGTGGTCTCCACCGGAAACATCAAGATGGATCCTGAAAAGACCAAGGCGGTCACTGAATGGCCACGCCCTTCAACCCGCAAGGAGCTCCAACGCTTTCTGGGTTTTGCCAACTTCTACCGGAGGTTTATTCGGAACTACAGTTTGTTGGCAACCCCTCTCACAGCTCTCACCTCTCAGAACATTCCCTTCCGGTGGTCCTCGGTGGCCGAAGGGGCTTTTGGTGAGTTAAAGTCACGCTTCACCTCTGCTCCCATTTTGATTTTTCCAGACTCTACTCGGCAGTTTACTGTAGAGGTAGATGCGTCGGACACTGGAGTTGGGGCAGTTCTTTCTCAACGGTCGGCCGAGGATCAGAAGATGCACCCGTGTGCCTTCTTCTCCCGGAAGCTGTCTCCAGCAGAAAGAAATTACGACATTGGAAATCGAGAACTGTTGGCAGTGAAACTTGCCCTGGAGGAATGGAGACACTGGTTGGAGGGAGCAGAGCAGCCTTTTGTGGTCTGGACTGATCACAAAAATTTGGAGTACATCCGTTCAGCTAAGCGGCTGAACTCTCGTCAAGCCAGGTGGGCTCTGTTTTTCACACGCTTTGATTTTTCTCTGTCTTACAGGACCTGGTTCTAAGAACATCAAACCTGACGCCCTGTCTCGCCAGTTCCAGCCAGAGAGCTCTCCATCTCATTCTGAGAATATCATCGCTTCTACATGTGTCATTGGTCTGGTGACCTGGGAGGTGGAGGATAAGGTCAAGCGCTCTCATGCTGAACACCCAGCCCCAAGTGCCTGTCCTGTTAACCGTCTGTTTGTTCCTGCCACTCTCCGTACCCAGGTTCTCCAGTGGGGTCATAACTCTCGCCTGGCTTGTCACTCAGGAGTGAGACGGTCCCTAGCCCTGATTCGACAGCGATTTTGGTGGTCTTCCATGGAGAAGGATGCCAAGGAATTCATTGCTGCTTGCCTAGTCTGCTCCCAAAATAAGACCTCACGCCAAGCCCCCTCCGGTCTTCTTCATCCCTTGCCTATCCCTCATCGTCCCTGGTCCCACATCGCCTTGGATTTTGTCACCGGACTACCACCCTCAGACGGTAACACAGTCATACTCACAGTCATAGACCGGTTTTCCAAGTCTGCCCGACTTATTCCTTTAACCAAATTACCTACTGCCAAGGAAACGGCTGAAATCATGCTACAACATGTGTTCAGGCTGCATGGTCTTCCCAGTGACGTTGTGTCTGATCGGGGTCCACAATTTACTTCTCGTTTTTGGTCCGAGTTTTGCAGACTGCTGGGAGCCAGTGTCAGTCTCTCGTCCGGATTTCATCCCCAGTCCAATGGTCAAGCAGAGCGTATGAACCAGGAGATGGAGACTGCCTTACGCTGTCTAGCTTCCTCCACTCCCTCCTCCTGGTCGAGGCAGCTTCTATGGGTTGAGTATGCCCACAACACCCTTCCTAGTTCTGCTACTGGTCTTTCCCCATTCCAATGCTCCCGCGGATACCAGCCGCCCCTTTTTCCCGGCACAGGAACGGGAGGCCAGCGTCCCATCTGCACATGCGTTGTAAGCCGATGTCGACGCATGTGGTTAAAGGCCCGCTCCGCGCTCCTGCGCTCTTCCGACCGTTATCAACGGACCGCCAATCGCCGTCGCAAGCCAGCTCCACAGTACTCCCCAGGGCAACGTGTCTGGCTCTCCACACGGGATCTCCCTCTCAGAGTTGAGTCTAAGAAGTTGTCGCCCCGTTTTGTAGGCCCATTTCCCATAGCTAGGATTATCAATCCTGCAGCTGTCCGCCTGCGTCTGCCCCCTTCTATGAAGATTCATCCTACCTTCCACGTGTCCAAGATCAGACCAGTCAATGTGAGCCCTCTTCAGCCCCCCTCTACACCCCCACCACCACCCCGGACTATCGACGGGGAGACTGTTCACACTGTCCGTCGCCTCATCAAGTCCCGGCGACGTGGTAGAGGGTTACAGTACCTGGTACACTGGGAGGGTTATGGTCCCGAAGAGCGGTCATGGGTGCCTGCTCGCAGTATCTATGACCCATCCCTCATTACTGACTTTCACCAGGCCCATCCCGATCAACCTCGTGGGACGTCAGGAGCCGTCCATAGAGGGGGGGGTTCTGTCACAAGTTAGACACCTATATTATTGTTTGTTTTTATGCCTCATCTAAACTCCTCTGTCATTTCAGATCCCGCTTTCCTCCAGGCCCTTGTAATCAGCTCATTTCCCTCACCTGGTCTCCTCAGCCCTTCCCCTCACCTGTTACTCATTCCCTCATCACTCCCCAGTATTTATACCACCTCACTATCACTTGTCCTTTGCCAGATTGTCTTGTCGTTTCCGCCAAGCTCTCCAGTGAGTGTTGTGCTCTAGCCTAGATTTTTGTCCTGCCCGGTTTTTGATCCCTGCCTGCCTGTTTACGGATCTCGAGTTCCTGCCTGCTCCCTGTCTGGTTTTGGTTGCCTGTCTGACGGATTTCCTGGTTTTGACCCTGCCTGTCCCTGACCTGAATAAACTGAACATTACTACACTGGTTGTATCTGAGTCGTGCTATTGGATTCTTATCTGTACCTGTGACCGTGACAGTTACCAATGCTTACTGTTTATTTGATACCAATTAGGTAATGCAATTAATAAAAACAACAAGGTTTGGGTTTGTTCTTCAGATGAATGTGACGTTAACGTGTAAGCTCAATAATGAACTCCAGCTCAACCAACCATATTGTAATATCTAAGTAATCATCTTGAAATATGACATAAATAATTGTAATATACACACATCTTATTGTGAGGTTGATTTCACATACACTACTTCGACGTTAGCTTGTCTACATACTTGAGCATAGCCAATTTAAATTAACCTTAGCGATGCATACAGTTCCTACCTACATAATAAAATATCTCTAAGTTACAAGGATGACTTTATTCTATCAACCTCAAACAGAAGCCGTTTGTTCTACAGTATTATCCCACTTAATGCTTAACACTTGTCTATTTCGTTTTAACCTTTACATATACAGTCTATGATTTTAACTTGTAGGCTACGATTAGCATCGTTAGCACCGATGTAGCTACCACTCGCTCACACGCTAACCCAAGCGGAAAAAAAAGCCCCTCACTATGACTCTGACAAAAGCTTTCTCCTTTAACTACCTACTCAGCTACTGTACTCGTAATTCTTATTTTTCTTAGCAGTTGTATTTATAAAACTCTAGCTGTACTTTTCCTTAAAGCAAATAGACAAAGTTAGCGTCAAGCTGGTTAGCATAGCCTGTCATTTAGCAGCTCTAAATTGTCTTTTAATCAACAGTGGGTGGACAGTGCACCAAAACAGAGCTAAAGTACATAGAGTAGATTTTGGATTTTATTTTCCCTGACCAAGGACTCTCTCCCCCTCACTAACTTCCTGATACATGTTAAATCGATGCCAAGAGACGTTGTTCCTTTGAGATGCAGATGTTAAATCCTCTCATCACTTTGCAGGGTTCATACAGTCATTAAAAACCTGGAAAGGTCATGGTTATTCAAAATGCAAATTCCAGGCCCTGGAAAAGTTATGGAAAACAATATTTTTCCCAAAGTTTTGGGAAAGTAGAAGTACACAGATCTTGTACGAGTTAAAGTAGAAGTACCAGAGTGTAGGAATACTCTGTAATAGGGGTGTAACGGTATCCCTATTCGTCCCGTACCGTCACGGTTCGGACGTCACGGTTCGGTGCATGCAGTCACACGGCGAATACGCCTTTTTTGACGAGTGGGAAAAAAGTCTGTTATTCAGGGCAGTATCCACTACACTATTTATAATCCAGGGGGCGGCATTGCGCCTAAAAGCTGTTTGCCAGCCGCCCTTAAACCACAAATGAAGAACAAGAAGAAACAACAACAACACAAACAAATACAGAAGAAGAAAAGTTAGTTTTGCGAGTTCAGATAACACACGGGAGCTAGAACCCACCTGCTTCTTTTAAATCAGCTGTGTGGGAACATTTCGGGTTCCCTGTGGACTACAGTAACGATGAAGTGCGCGAGTGGTGGATCGGACGAGGACGGTGTGTCGGCATTGTTCTACAGTGGTGCGGTATGCTAATGGTAACACACGCCAAACATGCTAAATCATATCAGAAGGCATCACCTAGATTTGCCAATCACCGGAGCCCGGCAAAAGACAACAGCAGTTCAACAGTTGATCCCCGCTGTTTTTAAAAAGCCAATAGGCATGAGAGCCGAGAGACCAAAATAAATAACGGGAGCTTTAGGCATATGTTTTTCAACGACTTTGCGCTCTTGAAACACTTCTTATTATTATTTTGTAATATTTTCAAGACATTCTTTTTAGTTTACAGCTTGATGAAACCTTTTTGTTTGACATCAGCCATTATAGATAATCTGGCCATCTGAGTATGTGTGGTACTGTTTGTGGTTTGTTTTTATCTGTGTAATACAGTTAATTATTCAAAATGTTAGAGTTCCTTATTTTTATACTGAAACTTGCACTACTGTTCAAAATAAATAAAAAAACAAACCTGGAATTATGCATTGGGACTTTTTTTTGCTTTTCTTGTTGTACCGAACCGTACCGAACCGTACCGAACCGTGACCCCCAAACCGAGGTACGAACCGAACCGTGACTTCTGTGAACCGTTACACCCCTGCTCTGTAACAGTAACAGTCCTGCATTCAAAAATGTTCCTCAAGTAAAAGTACAAAAGTGTTATCATCAAAATGTACTTAAAGTAGCTACAGTAAAAGTAGTCGTTGTGCAGATTGGTCCATTTCAGAATAATATATATGATATGTTGTATAATGATTGATCATGAAGGTGCAGCTAGTTTGAATGACTTTGTATACTGCAGGGTAGCTTGTGAGTTTACTCCAGGTGGAACTAAAGTCTGATTTAACACTTGATTAGATTTTTCATCATTCATCCACATCTGTAAAGTAACTAAAGGTATTAAATACATGTAGTGGAGTAGAAGTACACCATTTACCTCTGAACTGAAGAGGAGTAGAAGAAGCAAAACATTGTAGCAAAGTAGCAAAACATTGAAATACTTAATAAAGTACAAGTATCTCAAAATTGTACCCAAGTATAGTACTTAGTAGTAGTAGTAGTAGAACCTTTATTTATCCAGGAAAATCAATTAAGAACAAATTCTTATTTACAATGATGACCTGACAGGAGGCAAAGGCTTCCTGAGGGGATGGGGTTTGGGAGGAAAAAAAATAAAAAGACAGACTCCGGGCACTACAGAACCCAGGAGACAACACAAACACATAGAGCAAAGATGACAGGCATAGCAGTTAAACATATAAAACAATATTGCTGTGGTTCAATCAGTCATTAAAATCAGCATCAGGCAAAGCAGGCTACATGTGTGTACCAGGGTGTCAATAATAGTGACATTGAAGGTGCGGGGGGAGACAAAGGTTTCATTTTCAACGTTTTTTGAATGACATTCCAGCTATCTGCTGCTGCAAATTGAAAGGCGGAGCGGCCAAAGGATGTATGGGCTTTGGGGATCTTTAACAGGATACCTGTAGCTGACCGGGTGTTGTGGGCCGGGGGTGGGCGGAGTTGCAGTAATTGTGTGAGGTAGAAGGGGGTGAGGCCTAGGAGTGTTTTGTAAACAAACATCAGCCAGTGGATGTTGTGTCTGGTCTCAAAAGAGGGCCAGTTAGCCAGAGAGTACAGGTCACAGTGGTGTGTCCTGTAGGGGGCATTGGTGGCGAAGCGGATGGCGGAGTGATACAGAACGTCTAAATGATCGAGAGCTCCTTTACACGCCGAGCGGTAGATGGTATCGCTGTAGTCGAACAGAGGACGGACAGTCATCTGGACGAGAGAGAGTTTAGCAGATGAAGTGAATGAGGAGCGATTCCTATACTTGAGTTTATGAACTTAGTTACTTTACACCAGTGGCTATAAAGATAGAAAGACTAAGCATTGCACAGAGGCATGAAAATACATTTTCAAAATGCTCAACAGTGCTGCCAGAATTATAAACTGACTGCTACACAATTAAAATAAATGCTTTTATATATTTCTATTAGATGTGACTCTTTGGCGTTTCTGTTATTATTAACACTGCTGCTTTAGTTGTTCTGACTGCTAAAATCCTCTGTTATTCCTCATTTTAAAGCCGATATTCCATGGGGTCGGGGGGCTCGGATCCTTGTCACCTTTTTCATACCTGATGAGTTTGCATTCCTGACTACAGTTGCTTTAGCGTGTAGAAGCTAGTAAGCCTACTATTGGATTTGTTTTACACTGAACAAAAATATAAATGCAACACTTTTGTTTTTGCTCCCATTTTTCATGAGATGAACTCAAAGATCTAAAACATTGTCTATATACACAAAATAAACCATTTCTCTCAAATATTGTTCACAAATCTGAAAAAATCTGTGATAGTGAGCACTTCTCCTTTGCCGAGATAATCCATCCCACCTCACAGGTGTGGCATATCAAGAGGCTAATTAGACAGCATGATTATTGCACAGGTGCGCCTTAGGCTGGCCACCATAAAAGGCCACTCTGAAATGTTCAGTTTTATCACACAGCACAATGCCACAGATGTCGCAAGTTTTGAGGGAGCGTGCAATTGGCATGCTGACAGCAGGAATGTCCATCAGAGCTGTTGCCCGTGAATTGAATGTTCATTTCTCTACCATAAGCCGTCTCCAAGGCATTTCAGAGAATTTGGCAGTACATCCAACCGGCCTCACAACCGCAGACCACGTGTAACCACACCAGCCCAGGACCTCCACATCCAGCATGTTCACCTCCAAGATCGTCTGAGACCAGCCACTCGGACAGCTGCTGCAACAATCGGTTTGCATAACCAAAGAATTTCTGCACAAACTGTCAGAAACCGTCTCAGGGAAGCTCATCTGCATGCTCGTCGTCCTCATCGGGGTCTCGACCTGACTCTGGTTCGTCGTCGTAACCGACTTGAGTGGGGAAATGCTCACATTCGATGGCGTCTGGCACGTTGGAGAGGTGTTCTCTTCACAGATGAATCCCGGTTTTCACTGTTCAGGGCAGATGGCAGACAGCGTGTGTGGCGTTGTGTGGGTGAGCGCTTTTCTGATGTCAATGTTGTGAAACGAGTGGCCCATGGTGTTGGTGGGGTTATGGTATGGGCAGGCGTATGTTATGGACGACGAACACAGGTGCATTTTATTGATGGCATTGTGAATGCACAGAGATACCGTGACGAGATCCTGAGGCCCATTATTGTGCCATTCATCGATGACCATCACCTCATGTTGCAGCATGATAATGCACGGCCCCCATGTTGCAAGGATCTGTACACAATTCCTGGAGGCTGAAAACATCCCAGTTCTTGCATGGCCAGCATACTCACCGGACATGTCACCCATTGAGCATGTTTGGGATGCTCTGGATCAGCGTATACGACAGCGTGTTCCAGTTCCTGCCAATACCCAGCAACTTGGCACAGCCATTGAAGAGGAGTGGACCAACATTCCACAGGCCACAATCAACAACCTGATCAACTCTATGCGAAGGAGATGTGTTGCACTGCGTGAGGCAAATGGTGGTCACACCAGATACTGACTGGTTTTCGGACCCCCCAGACCCCCCCAATAAAGCAAAACTGCACGTTCAGAGTGGCCTTTTATTGTGGCCAGCCTAAGGCACACCTGTGCAATAATCATGCTGTCTAATCAGCATCTTGATATGCTACACCTGTGAGGTGGGATGGATTATCTCGGCAAAGGAGAAGTGCTCACTATCACAGATTTTTTCAGATTTGTGAACAATATTTGAGAGAAATGGTTATTTTGTGTATGTAGAAAATGTTTTAGATCTTTGAGTTCATCTCGTGAAAAAATGGGAGCAAAACAAAAGTGTTGCATTATATTTTTGTTCAGTGTACAACATGTTTCATATACAGACCTTATTTTCCTGTTCCATGTTAAAATAAACCCTTTTCAGTGGTACTGCTGAGAAAGAGTAATTTGTTTTATTCATGGAAAATTAGGTAAAGGTCATGGAGAAGTCATGGAAAAGTCATTGAAAATCATTGGTGATAAAGTGTATGAACCCTGACTTTGGCATATGGCCAGTTGGAGCAGCATGCCTGACCAAAAAGCTACTGTGGCAGTGAAAATGATTGTCAAATTCCAATAGCATCGTATTTGGCTCAGAGGATCGTTTTCTCCAGAGAGAGGGGAGGGAGAGGAGGAGGAGGAGGGCTGCTGGTGCAGACTTCAGGCTCCAGCAGGAGGCTGACAGCACTCTCCACCCCTCTAATTTAAGAGAGTAAGAGAGTAATTACACAATAATTTTACCTCCACCTCCTCCCTTGAGTACTGCGACTCCTCCGAGCCTCCCTTCCCCTCAACCCCTCCCTGGCCTCATGGAGGGGTCTCCTTATCCACAATGCACCTAAATCTGGCTGCATTTCCACTCATGGTGGTTTAGTCAAGAAGTGTTTCTACCTTTATATGTAAAATGAGAGACTGAGAATTTCACTCATATCTAAAAATCCAGCACTTAAAAAGTATTTCATTGTGTGGATGCAAATTTGTCTGAGAATTTGGAACCCTGGGAACCTTTTTTTTTAGAAAGACCTGATGAAAGAAATGTAGAAGGATGGATTTAACTGAGTTTTAGAAGATGGTAAATCATAGGCTGAACAGCATGCAACAATGTTCTGTGTTAAAGCTCAGAATCAATTTCCTTTCCAGCAGTGTTTGTAGTCAAGTCACCAATTCACGAGTCCAAGTCACTCTCGAGTCACCACTCTTCGAGTCCGAATACAAGTCCGAGTCACCAAGGGAGAGTCGTTGTCGAGTCCGAGTCCAAGTCTGAGTGACCCAAGGAGTGTCCGAGTCGAGTCCGAGTCATCATTACCTGTGTTCGAGTCCGAGTCCAAGTCCAAGTCACTCAAAGAGTGTCCGAGTCGAGTCTAAGTCATCATTACCTGTGTTTTGAGTCCGAGTCCAAATCCGAGTCACCCAAGGAGTGTCCAAGTCGAGTCCGAGTCATCATTACCTATGTTTGAGTCCGAGTCCAAGTCCGAGTCACCCAAGGAGTGTCCAAGTCGAGTCCGAGTCATCATTACCTATGTTCGAGTCTGAGTCCAAGTCTGATTCACAAGTCTTCATGTATTAATCTTCGTGGATAATATGTGTTGAAATGTAGCTGCTCCTCTACATTGCTTTTATCCTGTCATGTTATACTAATCTGTCTATTGAACTGCTGTGAAGCCAGTTTGGCTGCAATTCTTGTTATAGCTATACAAATAATAAAGCGTATTACTAATATAATATATTATTATTATTATTGTAAATGACCTATAATACGTCTAACTATATTTAAAATGAGTTACCTTTTAGAGAAGTGATTACATTTGTATGTCAATATTTTCCTATGGTGAAGTTTTCGTTTTGCACTTTTATTTTGATAATCATAAGATCGGGGCTCTTATTTTGAAGGAACTTTTACTGGTTAAATCGGTTTACCATAAGATTGAGCCCCAGAAGCACATGGCTACTTAGCATGCAAAATTATGTCATTCTGCATGTAAGTAGCCATGTGCATTCGTATTATCAGCTGAATCTGTATTTATTGATTAGATCAAGTTACTCTGATGATAGTGTCCAAGACATGTCTGAACTCGATCCTTAGAGTAATGTGTTACAGAGCCTTCTCTTTCTCTTCAATATTGTTTCCACATAACGAGCATTTTGCGCTGCTCTTTTCCAATGTGGAAGCAGAATGTGTGAAAGCATACAGCACTATGCGGGGGTGTGTCTCTAGACCTCTTTAGACTGGAATAGCGGGGCCAAGTACGTGAACTCGCCTCGCAGGTGGCACACGCCAGGATAGAGGACATCAGACTCCAGAGAAAACTTGCTCCAGTCCGAGTCCAAGTCGGAGTGTCAATGTACAAGTCGAGTCCGAGTCATTGTGGGGGGGAAAATGCACGAGTCCGAGTCATCGTACGCGAGAATTCACGAGTCCGAGTCCAAGTTATCGTGCCACGAGAATTCACGAGTCCGAGTCCAAGTCATCGTTGTGCGAGAATTCATGAGTCCAAGTCGCGTCAATCAGTGCGCGAGTCGAGTCATGAGTCCGAAAATCCGCACTCGAGTCCCGACCCTCGCAACAATGTGATTTCAGTAAAAATGTTTGCTGTTATAAACGGCCTGACCAGTTTCTCAATTAGTTATTTCTGAGTAGGATTTACTATTCAATACCATATATGCTAACTGTAATGAAGCAACACTTGATCTACTGTGACACTTATGGCCCAGTAAGCTGGAGTACCAACCCAGTCTCACAAAAAAACAGTGTAATAACTACGTTGGTCCACAACGTAGGACGTAGTATGTCTACAAAAACGCCTCTGAATTGTAAGATCCCCTTACGTTTCTTTTCACATTCATTCCAATGGCTGGCGTCTATGTCACGTGATCTTCACATTTCTCCCTGCAGAAAAAAAAAAACATGGCCGAACTTCGTTTATTCTCGGTGTAAAATGCCTATTTAAAGTTACGTGGCCATTTAAAATGCGTTTTTGATGTCATTTGATGCTGAGAAATATGAGTTGTATTTCAGATTATGTGTGCAGTGGATGGTACATGATCTTTAGTTTGCTAGTTATACGAAGATTACTTCAGGAAATGTGTCTATACAACCTTTCATTTTTACCAAGGTGGTTACTAGGGACGCTGCTATCGATATTATTTCGTTATGTTGTGTACCTGTGTTAATGGTGTTATCTTTATTGCTACCCCCTTCCCCGTCAATGTATAGTGTTGGTCCACAGCGCAAACGTATTAGTTTAACAAAATCCGCATCTAAAATGGTTGGCATAGAAACGTATTTTCCCCTGTGCAATTCCAGTCTCACATCGTCATAAACAAATACCGGAAACAGACCGAAAAACACTTTATTCCGAGTGTGCTTGCTTTTCTCTTGAAAGTCATCACATAACGGCATTGTAATACACGGTTCGGCTGCATTAAATATTACATATCTGCCGTAGTTCTGTATTTATAGAGCCTTGATGAGAAGACTTCTGGACAAACATGAGGAACTGAAAACGTGACGTTGATCATAAATATATCAGCCATTAAACAACATCTTACATTTCTTTTCACACAATACGTCTCCTTGCAGTATCAACACTAATTCGGCTGACTTTTATTTGATCCAATTGGTAGATAGGCTGTATTTACACCATAAAGGTGCACACCTGATATAAAGGGACACCTAGTGGTTAAAGCCTGTTATTGAATTTCATTAATTATTATTAGATATAATAGAATCCCTATAAAATATGTTCATTACTCGTTATTCTCTACTAATAGTTAATTAAAGGCTGTATATAATGACTATTTTGCACATCCCTTTCAAGATTTCAAGATTTCTAAGGTTATTGACATATCATATTCACAAACGGTTTGTTTTTTGTAGTTATGCAATGAATGTAAAACTTTGTGTATACCTCCAGCAATGTAACTATGTTGAAGCACTTATTTTAACTGAATATTATACATATGTATTATACGCGGTGGACCCGTTCAAATCCAGTTTTGGACAGTTGCCGTGGTTCCATCCTATTTCAAGTGCTGTTCGAGGCTCGGTGTACCCCTCGGAGCACACTCCAATCACAGAGCTTGAGGACTATCACGGGGTTTGTCAAAGCGAAGCGGAGAGAATACTACTTCCGGGTGTAATATTCTCTAAAGCAAATGAGCTGCTCCGACCCTCGGTCTGACGGACTCCAACTTGTGTTTATTAATCAAACAAATAAAAAACACAAGGATAATTATGTGTTATTGTTGAGTAAATGGAGAATTGCACAGGGGAAAATAACGTATCTATTGTGGTGATTGACATTATTCACCCACGGATCTATGGGTTTAGGGTATGGTTCTGCACGGACATTTTAGTGAGCCGGACTTCCTGTCTCCGCGGTCTTCGCTTCCCGGGCATGAAGCTGTTTACATGTGTTTTGAGATGCTAAATAAAAGTCTAGCTTGTACCTTGATACCCCGCCTCCGACTCGGCACCACACTATGCCACCATTTTAGATGCTGATTTAGTTAAACTAATACGTTTGCACTGTGGACCAACACTATACTTGACGGGAGGGGGGGGGAGCAATAAAGATAACACCTTTTACACAATATAACAGAAATAATATCGATAGCAGCGTCCCTAGCAACCACCTTGGTAACAATGAAAACGTTGTATAGACACAATTTCCTGAAGGTATCTTCGTAATAACTAGCAAACTAAAGATCATGTAGATCCACTGCACACATAATCTGAAATAACAACTCATATTTCTCGCATCAAATGACATCAAAACGCATTTTAATGGCCAAAAACCTTAAAATAGGCATTTTCCACCGAGAATAAAACGAATGTCTGCCATGTTTTTTTTTTCTGCAGGGAGAAATGTGAAGATCACGTGACATAGCCATTGGAATGAATGGTGAAAAAAAACGTAGGGATCTTACAATTTCAGAGGCGTTTTTGTAGAAATACTACGTTGTGGACCAACGTAGTTATTACACGTTTTTTTATGACACTGGGTTGGAAGTACTACCCAACTGCAATCTACTTATGACACGAATAAGGTACTTATGTCTGTTTTGTCATTGTATAAAAGGTATTAAACTGAACAATTAATACTGTCAGATAGCTCAGTGGTTAGAGCTGCGGACAATATACAATGTCCACTGCTCACTATGAATGTTCGAATCTGGCTCGACAAACTTCTGGCTAATGTATTTTGGCTCTCTGTAGATGTGCAATCTAATGACGTTTTTTCACGTAATAAAGCTTCAACCAGTTATATTATAAAATAAAAATAAACAGAGGATTTGAATGAAACCCTCTCGATCTGTCACACACATGTATGTACATGAACACAGCACAGACAGTTCAATTTCACCTTGAATTTACCCATCCAGGACCAGTGGACAATGCACAACCTGTGGAGCAGTGGGAGGGTCTGGTGCCTTGCTCAAGGGCACCACGGCCTGGGAGGTGAACTAGGACCTCTCCAAGTACCGGTCCACACTCCTTAGTTTTGGTTGGTTCTGGGACTTGCATTGGCAACACACCGGTTCCCAAGCCAATCCCTGCAGACTGAGCTCCTGCCTGAGGATTTAATGGAATTGTATAGCCATGAAAAAGTATTCAGAAACTCATAATAAATGTTTGGACTTGTCATTCAGTTTTAAAAACTAAAGTTAAACAAGGAGTACAGCATTTGTATGAAGGTAAATGGAGTTTATTTGGGTTTCAGTTGGAACTACATGGTGAATGTGGCTGCAGCACTTTATAATTATGATGGCAGAGCCAGATGTTTGCTACTGTACGTTGTGGCTGACAAGAAATCATAGGCAAATCATTAAAAATAGAACATCAGTTGTGTTTGGAAAGATTTTTTTAAATATAACACTATGCTAGCACTGGTTAGTCCGAACCACAAAGATGTTGGCCCTGATGACAGAGGGGGCTGCGTAGAGAGGGGAGGTGTGGGAGAGGAGCTGTGACGGGCGGGGCTGCTATGTTTCTATATGAAGCTTTCTAATGACAAGGCGTCTTGGAGTTTGATGATATAAATAATTCTTCATGCTGTTCCAAGCAAAACCCTGGAAAGACTCTACCATATTTGCCTAAAATTACAGGGTGGCTGGAAAGTGGGTTGGTGGGTGTGTCTCTGTCTGTGTGTTTGAGTGTCAGTTACTTCACACACTGGGGACAGATTTACTGTTTAACTTGTTCTTTCTTGTGCTTCTGTGTCACAGATGTTTCTCATGTTGAACAACCCATCAAACATGCATCATCCTCTGCTGTACAACTGTGACAGATTTACAATCAGAAAGAGTTGTCTCACATTCTCTGTAACCAGCGACTGTGCTCCAAAAACACTGACTTTACGCCATCATTCAAAATCCTGTTTCTGCTAAAGAAAATACTGACACAGATGTTTGCCTTATTATAACAAGAACCACATTTTTACAGAGGATCCATTTCAGTGACACAAACCTTCCATTTGATTCCTTTTTGTTGTGTAACCAAACTAGCTGTGGCATTCAAATGTTTTCTTATATTACCATGTTTGACTGTGACTCTGACCATTCACTCATACGTCCACCTGAACCAGCTGTAATATGGTGCTCAAAATAAAGTACACATTAAGAAGGAAATGCTGCTGAAACAGAAACACTTCTGTACTCGCTGTGTACGTGTGTGTGTGTGTGTGTGTGTGTGTGTGTGTGTGTGTGTGTGTGTGTGTGTGTGTGTGTGTGTTTACTTATTCGACAGAATCAGAATTTTCCTCTGCAGTAGTGAAAGTGACATCGCGGGCAATAACCCTGTATTTTTCAGACTATATGTTATAGTTATGTTATATGTTGACACCATATAAGATTTGTTAAATGTGTTTATGTCCATATAAGGCTTGTAGTGTACGGTGGCCAACAGGTGCAAACACGTCACAACTGCCTCAAACACTTCCATTAGGAGAGCCGCCCGGAAGATTAAAAAAATTATGCTATCAAATGTTCCAAAACACATGCAAATGAAGAATCATCTTCACCGACTTCACAACACATGCACAGTGTATACAAAAAGTGCTGCAAAAACAAACTCTGCAAATACAAAACTCGGAAAGAAGCTGACAAAAATCCAACGGAAACCAGGGGACACTAAAAAGTGACGCACAGCTGGGACCGGAGCACTTGGACACGTGCAGGATTATAAAGCTGGACAACTCTCTGTTGGCAGAGTTAGTCTGTCTCATAAGTGTTTGTGTGTATATTTGAAATGACTAGCTTAGCTACGTTAGCTAGCTAGCTTAGAGCAGATCTGCACTGATATTTGAAGGAATCATGTGATCACATTGTTAAAATAAATAATAAAACGTATATTTGATTTAAATTTCCATTGTCAGCTTTATAATCCCTGAATGTCACCAAGCGCTCCGGTCCCAGCTGTGTGCGTCACTTGTTAGTGTCCCCTGGTTTCTGATGTGTTTTGAGCTGCTTGTAGCGTTTCGTTTACGCAGCGCTTTTAATAAACGCTGCGCATGTTTGGTCAAGGTTCTCCTAATGTAAGTATTTTAGGCCATTGTTACACGTTTGCCCTTGTCAGACACCATATGTTCAAGCTAATAATTGCATTCAGTATTTTCATGAATCATATTTCCCATGTTGGAGTAACTCTGATGTTTGTAGGCATCGTATAAAAGCATGGCCTGAGGTGTGTCGACATCTTACTGCAGCTTTATGAAGGAGCTAGCTGATCCAATTGCCCAATACAAACCCCGCCCACTCCCGAAGAGAATAGAATAGTGTGTGTTTCCAACATTAAGCTACAGTGTGCTACAGTGTGCGACAGCCCGAGTTCTGCCTCAGTGTTTTATGGATAGGAGGCTTGAGCAGAACACATATAATCCCTGAGCCTCCTGTTGATGTCAGAGAGCAGGGAGCTTTGTTCCTCTGCTGCCACAACACCATGACGCACATTCTGTGTGCATATAACATGATTTATACATGGGAATTGGATATAAATTATGCTTGTAAGCACCATTGTGTTTGAGTGTAACAGATTCCAGAAGCTCATTCTAACAAAGTCTCATTGCTTCCAACCAAATAAAAAAAATGATTCACAGAAGAATGATCACAATAAAGTAAATGTAGTTTGTACTCCCACAGGGCGGGACCATGTCATGCACTAAAGCAGGGTTATTCAACTTCATTAGCAAGTGGGCCAAATAGGAACATCACTGGGGGTTTGTGGGCCACACAATACTTTGTCAAGGAATACTAGAAATAACTCTTGCTTACAGTAGTGTTAATAGATACTAATACATTAAATGAACTAGTCAAGTGTTTACTTTAATTGTATCAACATAAATCATTACAGAAGCAACCAGTCCATAAAAAGTAGGAAAGCTTCGGTTACAAGGCTTGACACAAAAGTGCAAAATGTTGCATCTTTAAAACTAAGGAGACATGAGGTTTTTCCCCAACAGTTCCATGTCCACTAATGTACAAAACAAGATGAATATAATAAAACAGTATTCATCACATTAACAGTAAGTAGCCCTGTGTATAATATCCTCAACACTTCCAAGCATACATAAGGTGCATTGAAGACAACACAAGTCCATAAAATGTAATACTAAATGCAAATAGAACATAGTAAAACAATAGCCATCAGACTCACAATAACATTCATATCTTGGAAACATTTTTACAATTTTCGAAACAGTAAGTAGGCTTGTTTGAATGACCATAATAATGACCATAAAACAGATCTGCATACATACCATGAATCAGACTTCTGTCATGTTTAGCCTGTTTGAGTCAGTGAGAGAAATTATACTGCCTTGATTTAGCTATTTCAGCATAGTTTGGCTCATAAGTGGTAAGAGCAATTTCCAATGTCATTGGTCATGGAGCAACGTGCCCTTGTTTTGATGGCATTCATATGAGAAAAGCTAGACTCACAAGTATAGGTAGATCCAAACTTTGTCAGTATAAGCAAGGCCTTCCTCATTGTTGGCCACTTGACTCCGTTCAAATGATGCTAGCAGTCCCTGTACTTTCCTTCTCCGTTCCTCTGAGCCCACGGGAAAACTGGCAGAAAACGAGCCGTGATTTGAGTTGTAGTGTCGCTTTACGTTGTATTCTTTCATCACGGATATACTTTCGTTGCACAATAAACACACCGGTTTATTACTTGTTGCGGCTGGCAAAGTAAATACATATTTGTCAGTCCATTCATTTGGAATTTCGATTTTCCGAATCAACTTTACGTTTCTTGGGCTTGGAGAGAGACATCTTGAAGCTGTTGTTAACTAAAGTACTTTCTCTGTGGCCCGCGAACCTAGTGTGTAACGTGAGTTTGACTGAGTCAAGTGCGGACACAGTGCGTTTTTTTTTTTTAATGAGCAGAGCGGCAGGCAAAATAATGGATTCAAAATAATTCAAATGAATGGAAAAACCAGCGTTTTCGCCAGATTTTTCGTCGGATTTAGTGTGCTCAGACTTTAGTTTTATTTATGTTATTACACATGTCATTTCGATTTGCAGGCAACCTCTTGTGGGCCAAAAAAAAGTTCTGAAGGGCCTGATTCGGCCCGTGGGCCGCTAGTTGAATAGGCCTGCACTAAAGCATGGGTGGGGAACCTTTTTCCTCTCAAGGGCCATTTCAATTTTTTCAACATCCTCCGAGGGCTGTACAGATTATTGACCTCTGCTTAAAAATACTAAAATCACAGCCCATTCATTTGGCCTTTCTTTCATGCTGTGCAAAGAAAAAGCAACCTCTTAATCCAGATATCTCACCATAACTCGCACATGCACGTGCACGGTGTGGCGTGACCACCAAAACAGAAAGATATGGACACAAGATGTGTGCAAATGTATTTAGTTTCCTATCCATGTGGATGTGATTTAAGTGGGGGGGGGGGACCTAACCTCCTCTAGGAGGGTCCGGGGACATGCTGTTACGGTGTATGTTGGAAGCAGGACCCAAATGCAGATATAAACTGAAAAAAAATTCCTTTATTTCAAGGCTAGGATATAAACAATGACAAAACAGAACACTCACCGACGAACTAGTCATGACACAAGACAAACCGACAAAGACAGACAGAAAAACCAGAACTTAAATACACACAAACAAGACACAGGTGAGGAGGGGAGAAAACACAGGGAAACCAGGTGAACACAATCGGGTAATAAGACACACCAGGGAAACTAACGACAGGGAACCACAGACAGATCTAAAGACAAAACACAACGCAGACAGAAAACCAAAAACAGATCTAGACAAGACAAAACACAACACAGACAGAAACAGGCAAGACAGGAGGTGAAGACCTTTCAAAATAAAACATGAAAAAAGACAGAAAAAGACAAATACATTAAAGACAGATCATGACAGTCCCAAAAAAAACGTCCCAAAAAAAAAACAACAGTCCAAAACCTCAAGCAGGGTGGATGGAGGGGGTCCGGAGCAGGGACGTATCACTAGGCCACCAGGGTGGGTGGAGGGGGTCAGGAGGACGGGACAGAGCTGACCGCCCAGGAGCACCAGGAAGGGATCTCGGGCGGACGGCCCGGGGGCAAGGCAGAGTTCAAAAAGGGGTTCTCGGGCAGACGGCCGGGCGCAAGAGTTCAAAAAGGGGGACTCGGGCGGACGGCCCGGGGGCAAAGCAGAGTTCAAGGAGGGGTTCTCGGGTGGACGACCCTGGGGCAAGGCAGAGTTCAAAAAGGGGTTCTCGGGCGGACGGCCCAGGGGCAAGGCAGAGTTCGAGGAGTGGCGAAGACCACCGCTCTCAGGGGACCGGGCAGGAACCGGTGTTGACCGGACAGTAACCAGAGCCGGTGGAACAGGTGTCGGCAAGATTCCCCACGGAAGAGGACAAGGAGTTGGCAGGACCCCCGGCGAGACATGTGATGTCGAGGCCTCCAACGAAACAGGACATGGGGTTGGCAGGACCCCCGGTAGAAGAGTAGTCGGCGGGGCCTCCAACGGAACAGGACATAGGATTGGCAGGACCCCTGGCAGGAGAGTAGTCGGCGGGGCCTCCAATGGGACAGGACACAGGATTGGCAGGACCCCCGGCAGGAGAGTAGACGGCGGGACCTCCAACGAGACAGGACAAAGGTTTGGCAGGACCCCCGGCAGGAGAGTAGTCGGCGGGGGCTCAGACGGGACAGGACACAGGGTTGGCAGGACCACCGGCAGGAGAGTAGTCGGCGGCGGGGCTTCCAACGGAACAGGACAAGGTGCTGGAAGGATCCCCCGGCAGGAGAGTAGACGGCGGGACCTCCAACGGGACAGGACAAAGGGTTGGCAGGACCCCCAGCGGAACCGCCAACGGTACTTGAGTAGGGACTTGAGTGGGAACTCGAGAGAGAGAGAGCTTGAGAGAACTCGAGAGGAAACTTGAGAGGTAACTCGAGAGGTGATTTGAGAGGGGACTCGAGAGAGAACTGGAGAGGTGACTGGAGAGGGGACTCGAGAGGGGACTCGAGAGGAGACTTGAGAGTGGACTCGAGAGGAGACCTGAGAGGGGACTCGAGAGGGGACTCGAGAGGGAACTTGAGAAGTGTCTTGAACAGGGACTCGAGAGGGGACTCGAGAGAGGGATTTGAGAGATGACTTGAAAGGGAACTCGAGAGGGAACTGGAGAAGTGTCTTGAACAGGGACTCGAGAGGGGACTCGAGAGGAGATTTGAGAGATGACTTGAAAGGGAACTCGAGAGGGAACTTGAGAGGGAACTGGAGAGAAGACTTGAGAGTGGACTCGAGAGGGGACTCGAGAGGGGACTCGAGAGGGGACTGGAGAGAAGACTTGAGTGGACTTGAGAGGGGACTCGAGAGGGAACTTGAGAAGTGTCTTGAACAGGGACTCGAGAGGTAACTCGAGAGGAGATTTGAGAGATGACTTGAAAGGGAACTCGAGAGGGAACTTGAGAGGGAACTGGAGAGAAGACTCGAGAGGGGACTCGAGAGGTGACTTGAGAGGTGACTTGGAAGGAGACTTGAGAGGTAGCTCGAGAGGAGACCTGAGAAGGCCCAGGAGAGGAGACTCGAGAAGGAACTTGAGAGGAGACTCGAGAGGAAACTTGAGAGGAGACCTGAGAGGATACTTGAGAGGGAACTCGAGAGGAGACTCGAGAGGGAACTGGAGAGGAGACTCGAGAGGGAACTGGAGAGGGGCCTCGAGAGGGGACTCGGGTAGGAACTTGAGAGGGGACTCGGGTAGGAACTTGAGAGGAGACTCGGGTAGGAACTTGAGAGGAGACTCGGGTAGGACCTGGAGGGGTGACTTGAGAGGAGACTTGAGAGGGAATTTGGGAGGGGACTCGAGAGGAGACTAGGGGAAACTTGAGAGGTGACTTGTGTTGGCCGGTACGCCGACAGGACTCGGGGTACTGGCGTCGGCTGGGGAGCCAGCAGGAGACAAGGTGCCGGAGTCGACCGGTACGCCGACAAGACTCGGGGAGCCGGCGTCGGCTGGGGAGCCAGCCTTGTAGCCGAAACTGGAGTCGAGCCCATGGCTTCTGGGGCCGGTACTGAAGCCGGAACTATGGCTGCTGGGGCCAGAACTGGGGCCGGAACCATGGCTGGGGGCCGGCACTGGAGCCGGAACCATGGCTGCTGGGGTCGGCACTGGAGCCGGAACCATGGCTGTTGGGCGTGTAGCGGAAGCCTGGACCCTGGCTGTGGAAGCCAGGTAATGGAGTATGGATGCAAAGCTGCGTGGGCCGGTACGGGAGCATGGAGCCATGGCTGCTGGGGCCTGTACTGGGGCTGGAACCATGGCTGCTGGGGCCAGAACTGGGGCCGGAATCATGGCTGCTGGGGTCAGAACTGGGGCTGGAACCATGGCTGCTGGGGCCGGAACCATGGCTGTGTGGGCCGGCTCTGTAGCCGGAACAATGGCTGCTGGGGCTCGGGCTGCTAGCCTGGCCTTGCGACGACTCCTCTTAGCAGCCGCCTGAATACTCCGTGGACCTCCATAAGCCAGACGAGTTCCGGAATACAACTCCTGGACAGGAGCAGGAACTGGGACAGAAGCACGGGTTGACTTCAGGCGGAACCCACCAAGGCGTATGGTGCCAGGTTGGGAATTGGGAGACATGGAGCTAGCATGCCTGGGGCTAGCAGGCCGGGAATCACATGCTTGAAGGAAGTCCAAAATCCAGTCAGGTAAGAACTCAATGAAACATAGTTTCTCTGCTGCCATCTGGCGCGCCTCTGCCAAAACAGCCTCTCGCTGCTGAACTCCGGACGCTCCCCTCCATTCACCATAGCTGCAAGCCAGCAAGTAGGTGAATGAAAGCAGCTCCCTTTCAAAAGGATCATCTGCTGGTCCATTTCTCTGGTCGGATCGTAATGTTACGGTGTATGTTGGAAGCAGGACCCAAATGCAGATATAAACTGAAAAAACTCCTTTATTTCAAGGCTAGGATATAAACAAAGACAAAACAGAACACTCACCGACGAACTAGTCATGACACAAGACAACCCGACAAAGACAGACAAAAAAAGAACTTAAATACACACAAGACTAATTATACAAAAAGACACAGGTGAGGAGGGAGGGAAAACACAGGGAAAATAACGACAGGGAACCACAGACAGATCTAAAGACAAAACACAACGCAGACAGAAAACCAAAGACAGATCTAGACAAGACAAAAACACAACACAGCCAAACAGGCAAGACAGGAGGTGAAGACCTTTCAAAAATAAAACATGAAACAAAAGACAGTAAAAGACAGGACAAAATACAATAAAGACAGATCGTGACACATGCCCCCACGGGAACATTTTGTTTTTAAATGTTGAAGTTGAAAGCATCAATCTGGTGCACTTTGAGAGCAACATTAGGAGATCTATGGATACATGTCAACATCCATTTGAAACAGAACTGTAAACAGATTTACTTTTATTTATGGATATTTTACAAATCACTTGTGGTGACCACCTATTAATACACTTGTTCATAATTCACACATGGAACTACAGTTGGGGAGTGTTCTATCCACGCTCAGCTACTGCACCGCAGCTGCCTGCACTGGACAATCGCTGGAGGACTGGGCTGTCACTCAAAAACTGAGTAGGGGGACGCACCCCTGAAAGTCCCGCCTGGGAGGTTTGTGTCAGAATCTCAAACAAAAAGTGAAGGAGCCAAAAAGAGAGATGCAGCCAGAGTAAAAGTCTGATCATTGAGAAAAAGAAACAAGAACTGCAAACAAAACCTATGTTAAAACAAAGAAAAAATACTTATAGTTTACATGATTACACAAATGATTTGTTTGCAACTTATAATTGTATTTTTAAATTTATTTTATTTTGCTTGACTCAGTTTTTTTTCTTTTAAACTCCTAGTTTTGCTTTATTCTGAGAAAGTGTTGTTATCTTTATGATACAAAACTATCCCATAGAGGTTCCCCACCCCTGCACTGAAGCTTAAAACAAGTGTAGCTAATCAGCCATGTAAACACAATCTATTGTTATTCTCCATTTTTTTGAAAACATTTGCAATCAGCAAAGGTATTTATTATTGCAATATTTTAAACGAGCATGACTCCCATCACCATGGCTAAGCTAAATGTGGCTAATGTTCAGAGAGATTACGTTTACATCTCATTTAGACCTCGTTAGCAGCCGCAGTTTTTATGACACATTAAAGTTAAGACGTTCACCAGTGGGGTTATTACTGACATATTTTATGTTGTGGAAAACATTCTTTATTTGCTTCAGCTAATGTTAACCACAGATCTTATTCCAGGTTTCTAACTTAAAACACGTTGGACGTTGGAACTCGAAGTTGTAAAATGCTGACTCATTTCCAAGTGTTATGACTTATTCCTGCACAGTTGTTGTGTATTACATTACATTACACAGTGTCATATCATATTTAGGGCTGTCACAGTATCACATTTTCAATACATGATTATCATGGCCAAAAGAATTCACAAAAACAATTAATTGTTTCAATTTCAATATATATATATAAAATGTATAAATATATTGAAATCAATTACATTCCTGTTACTAATCTTTGTATGTAAACATAACTAACCCATAATGTAATATTCTGTATGTAATTTACAATACAGTGTGCAGTCAACCTCGATAATCAACCACACATCCTGACAAAGGGTCAGGTGTGTTTGATCAGCTGAAGGGTGTGAGGCAGTGAGAGCACTTGGGGAGTGGATCCGCTCAAAGCCTCTTTATCTCATAGTAGCTCTTGTTTAAGGGGTTTGGCCCGAGAGGCAGACTTCACAGTGCCCTGCCTCTCTATTAGCTTAACATCAGCATGCAGGCTACTGACAGCAACATAGCACTTCACCCACACTGATGCCAGGCTGAGAACAGGAGAACCCTTCATATACCTCGCGCTGCACACTCCAAAAGGACCTTTTTGATTGTGTAATGTTTATTGCTTTGTAGTAAAAAACATAGTCATGACATCCATCTCTCTTTCCTCATCTGCCCATCCAATCACAGTTATCCTTCAGTCCTGTTTAATGTCTGCAGCCCCCCCGGGGTCAGTGCTGAATTAATCTCTCTGAGGAGGACTTCCATCAGCCAATAGCTGGAGGCTGCTCCACTCATTACTACACACACTTTATTCATGCATAGACTTCTCCCAGGGAGGTGGAGAGCTGAGAGTCTGATGAGAGGGTATGCAGAACATATTCACTTGTTGATTACATGGCTTAGTTGAATACTCGATTCTGATTGGTCAATTCGGACATTTCAGAAGTTATTCATTTCACAGAGAACACTGAGTCTGCCTCCTTCCTTTCATTTTCTTGGAAGAGCAACACATCTATGCTACAGAGCACAATACGATGACACCTAATAATCTAATCTTCTGCAATAGCCAAATGAAATCAGGTCATTCAGTGACACGTCTGATCAGAAGGGAAGTGACACCTGTCGTCATGTGTGTATTTGCTCAGTATGAACACAGTTTTGTACCATAACTTGCTGACATTGTTGGATATTTCAAAGATGTTTTCTGAAACTGAAGGAAGTGCTGTTCATTCATCCTGAAGCTGCTTCAGTCACATACCAATACTAAACCAGTAACAGTGCTGCTGAGGGTTCCTTCACCTTTCTTCTTCAATTATTTCAGCAGTTTTTTCCTCAGCATTTGTCCCAGTGTTTCTCTCCCCTTATGTTGACGAAATAAACACTATAATAAGTGTTTAGCTTTATCCACTGCAATACATCTATTATTAATTTACCTGATTTCAAATGAAATAAAGGGTCCGTAAGAGGGGTAAGGTTTTGCTAACGGTCAACTGAAACTGCAGTCACACAATCAGGGCCAGAGGAAATGTGGAGTGGCATTGTAAAGGAGAGATTAGACACGATGAGACAAACGTGAGAAAGGCTTCAGAGTTAGCATAATGACAAGTGAAGTGAGATAAACAGGACAGTGAGTGTGGGCTCCGGGCAGCTGCAGATGAGAGGAGACCATGAGAGAGTGTGTGGTGTGTGTGGTGTGTGTGTGTGGTGGGTGGTGTGTGTGTGTGTGTGTGTGTGTGTGTGTGTGTGGTGTGTGTGTGTGTGTGGTGTGTGTGTGTGTGTGTGTGTGGTGGTGTGTGTGTGTGTGTGGCATTCACGAGCCTGTCTTTGTGTTTGTCTTGCAGGAATGTCATGGAGGTGAAGTTAGTCACATAATGAGCACTAAGGCTTAATGATGGTCTAAAATGAGTAGCATAGGATTTCAGATAATGACTTAGTTAAAAGTATTGCCTCTTATTTGAATGCTTATCTGTCAATATAATGTAGAAGAATTACTAAACTGGCTTTGGGCTATTGTGGCTATCCTTACAATCGCAACCGAGACAAACTTCCATAATTATGAAATGTAGCATATCACGATGAGATGACAAAAGCCATGATTCCACATCGAGCCAGGGGCGGCAAACATCACCTTCCCATCTTCCCCCCCCCTCATTCTGACGCCCTTGCTGAGATCAGACTAATATTTCACTCTGCCTTCCTTTGGATCTCAACTAAATACCTTTCAAGATTGGCTACTGCATCTCTTAGATTTCCCTCTGGAGGGAACACAGGGATGTTAGCCTTTGCAGACCATTTACATGCAAAACACTGCAGGAAAGGGAAACCCCCGAGAAGCATTAAGGGCCTCTTTAAGTTCATATTGAAGACAGATGAAGCCCTTTAAGCACTGCAGGTCGAGTAAAACACAATTTGTTTAATCGTTTGAGTCAAAAAATATACTAAACAAGGCGATTTTATGACTAAATGTGCTTGCAGAGGAAGCAGCTCAGTATCTCCAGGTTTCTGTCCTCATAACCAGAATCGTTCCCGTAGCTTCCGAAACATGACTCTCCTGTCTGTGCTCAGCCATCATTGCGGGACAGGAACCGTCCAGCCACAGGCGGTGATTTAGAAAGCTGGGAGTGGCAGGAGTGAAATGTGTGCAGGGCTCATGGTTTGAGAGTGCAGTAATAAATTATTGGAGGCGTTCTCTGCAATGCTTCAGACATTTAATCAGCCCTCTGATTTATAGTTCCTCTTCCTGCTGCCGCCCAGAGCAATGCTCACTTTATTCAGCCTCTGCAGCCTCCTTGTAAGTCAAAGAATGTGCTACTGTTTCCAGTCTGAGTACAAAATACTCACTTTCCCCTCACCACCCACACACACACACACACACACACACACACACACACACACACACACACACACACACACACACAACCACACACACACACACACACACACACACACACATACACACACAGACACACTGGAGATCCTGGATAACACAAGTAGAACTAACAGTAGAGTCATGGCGCTGCACAGTGGGACATTTTCAGAGCCCCTCACCCCAGCAAATAACGTGGAAGTCCACACTACACACAGTTTGATGCTAAAACACCCAGCATGCAACATTAACGTCTGCGTGTTTAGTTATTGTGAAAAACAGTTGTAGTGGCTGTATAACTGCTCCACTCTGGCACTTCAATGCTACACTCAAAGAAATACAATGTCACATGTGCCTACTGTTCTTAACCAGCTGCACAAATAAGCTAAGTATACTAGATGGGGAAAAGAGTAGGGAAAAAGCATCTTAATACAATGCTTCATCATACAGTTGAGCACCTAGTGTTCCGGAACTCTCCTAGATATCCTGTTATAGCTTGATGTTGCATTATGCTAAGGAAAGACAAGAAATGCATGAAAATGTCATCCTGAATTTGGGAAGCAAATATTGTACTTTGTATTCCACTATATTTATTTGAAAGCCTATGTTACTTGTTACTTTACTAAATGAGCTAATGCAACAGCCAATACATCATCATTGACATCTCATTATAGGTTAAGAATATACAGCAACAAAGTAACTCAAACAAGATCGACATACCAGCTGTGATAGATGCATCAACAATTAGAATCCAGTTATTAAATGATTCGGAAATGGACCCCAACTTGCAATAAGTACTACTTTTCAGACAGAAGTATACTTTGATGTTAATACTTTTGTAATTTTACTTTAGTAAGATTTGATTGCAGGACTTTTTACAATTTACAAGAGAAAGACACACCATCGTTGTGGCAACTTCAAATCAGTTTATGTCCAGAGATATGTTTTCTATTATCTAATGTGTAATGCATGGCATCCCCCCGGAGTGTGAGCAGTTGTATTTATAAAACTCTAGCTGTACTTTTCCTTAAAGCAAATAGACAAAGTTAGCGTCAAGCTGGTTAGCATAGCCTGTCATTTAGCAGCTCTAAATTGTCTTTTAATCAACAGTGGGTGGACAGTGCACCAAAACAGAGCTAAAGTACATAGAGTAGATTTGGATTTTATTTTCCCTGACCAAGGACTCTCTCCCCCTCACTAACTTCCTGATACATGTTAAATCGATGCCAAGAGACGTTGTTCCTTTGAGATGCAGATGTTAAATCCTCTCATCACTTTGCAGGGTTCATACAGTCATTAAAAACCTGGAAAGGTCATGGTTATTCAAAATGCAAATTCCAGGCCCTGGAAAAGTTATGGAAAACAATATTTTTCCCAAAGTTTTGGGAAAGTAGAAGTACACAGATCTTGTACGAGTTAAAGTAGAAGTACCAGAGTGTAGGAATACTCTGTAATAGGGGTGTAACGGTATCCCTATTCGTCCCGTACCGTCACGGTTCGGACGTCACGGTTCGGTGCATGCAGTCACACGGCGAATACGCCTTTTTTGACGAGTGGGAAAAAAGTCTGTTATTCAGGGCAGTATCCACTACACTATTTATAATCCAGGGGGCGGCATTGCGCCTAAAAGCTGTTTGCCAGCCGCCCTTAAACCACAAATGAAGAACAAGAAGAAACAACAACAACACAAACAAAATACCAGAAGAAGAAAAGTTAGTTTTGCGAGTTCAGATAACACACGGGAGCTAGAACCCACCTGCTTCTTTTAAATCAGCTGTGTGGGAACATTTCGGGTTCCCTGTGGACTACAGTAACGATGAAGTGCGCGAGTGGTGGATCGGACGAGGACGGTGTGTCGGCATTGTTCTACAGTGGTGCGGTATGCTAATGGTAACACACGCCAAACATGCTAAATCATATCAGAAGGCATCACCTAGATTTGCCAATCACCGGAGCCCGGCAAAAGACAACAGCAGTTCAACAGTTGATCCCCGCTGTTTTTAAAAAGCCAATAGGCATGAGAGCCGAGAGACCAAAATAAATAACGGGAGCTTTAGGCATATGTTTTTCAACGACTTTGCGCTCTTGAAACACTTTCTTATTATTTATTTTGTAATATTTTCAAGACATTCTTTTTAGTTTTACAGCTTGATGAAACCTTTTTGTTTGACATCAGCCATTATAGATAATCTGGCCATCTGAGTATGTGTGGTACTGTTTGTGGTTTGTTTTTATCTGTGTAATACAGTTAATTATTCAAAATGTTAGAGTTCCTTATTTTTATACTGAAACTTGCACTACTGTTCAAAATAAATAAAAAACAAACCTGGAATTATGCATTTGGGACTTTTTTTTGCTTTTTCTTGTTGTACCGAACCGTACCGAACCGTACCGAACCGTGACCCCCAAACCGAGGTACGAACCGAACCGTGACTTCTGTGAACCGTTACACCCCTGCTCTGTAACAGTAACAGTCCTGCATTCAAAAATGTTCCTCAAGTAAAAGTACAAAAGTGTTATCATCAAAATGTACTTAAAGTAGCTACAGTAAAAGTAGTCGTTGTGCAGATTGGTCCATTTCAGAATAATATATATGATATGTTGTATAATGATTGATCATGAAGGTGCAGCTAGTTTGAATGACTTTGTATACTGCAGGGTAGCTTGTGAGTTTACTCCAGGTGGAACTAAAGTCTGATTTAACACTTGATTAGATTTTTCATCATTCATCCACATCTGTAAAGTAACTAAAGGTATTAAATACATGTAGTGGAGTAGAAGTACACCATTTACCTCTGAACTGAAGAGGAGTAGAAGAAGCAAAACATTGTAGCAAAGTAGCAAAACATTGAAATACTTAATAAAGTACAAGTATCTCAAAATTGTACCCAAGTATAGTACTTAGTAGTAGTAGTAGTAGAACCTTTATTTATCCAGGAAAATCAATTAAGAACAAATTCTTATTTACAATGATGACCTGACAGGAGGCAAAGGCTTCCTGAGGGGATGGGGTTTGGGAGGAAAAAAAATAAAAAGACAGACTCCGGGCACTACAGAACCCAGGAGACAACACAAACACATAGAGCAAAGATGACAGGCATAGCAGTTAAACATATAAAACAATATTGCTGTGGTTCAATCAGTCATTAAAATCAGCATCAGGCAAAGCAGCTACATGTGTGTACCAGGGTGTCAATAATAGTGACATTGAAGGTGCGGGGGGAGACAAAGGTTTTCATTTTCAACGTTTTTTGAATGACATTCCAGCTATCTGCTGCTGCAAATTGAAAGGCGGAGCGGCCAAAGGATGTATGGGCTTTGGGGATCTTTAACAGGATACCTGTAGCTGACCGGGTGTTGTGGGCCGGGGGTGGGCGGAGTTGCAGTAATTGTGTGAGGTAGAAGGGGGTGAGGCCTAGGAGTGTTTTGTAAACAAACATCAGCCAGTGGATGTTGTGTCTGGTCTCAAAAGAGGGCCAGTTAGCCAGAGAGTACAGGTCACAGTGGTGTGTCCTGTAGGGGGCATTGGTGGCGAAGCGGATGGCGGAGTGATACAGAACGTCTAAATGATCGAGAGCTCCTTTACACGCCGAGCGGTAGATGGTATCGCTGTAGTCGAACAGAGGACGGACAGTCATCTGGACGAGAGAGTTTAGCAGATGAAGTGAATGAGGAGCGATTCCTATACTTGAGTTTATGAACTTAGTTACTTTACACCAGTGGCTATAAAGATAGAAAGACTAAGCATTGCACAGAGGCATGAAAATACATTTTCAAAATGCTCAACAGTGCTGCCAGAATTATAACTGACTGCTACACAATTAAAATAAATGCTTTTATATATTTCTATTAGATGTGACTCTTTGGCGTTTCTGTTATTATTAACACTGCTGCTTTAGTTGTTCTGACTGCTAAAATCCTCTGTTATTCCTCATTTTAAAGCCGATATTCCATGGGGTCGGGGGGCTCGGATCCTTGTCACCTTTTTCATACCTGATGAGTTTGCATTCCTGACTACAGTTGCTTTAGCGTGTAGAAGCTAGTAAGCCTACTATTGGATTTGTTTTACACTGAACAAAAATAAATGCAACACTTTTGTTTTTGCTCCCATTTTTCATGAGATGAACTCAAAGATCTAAAACATTGTCTATATACACAAAATAACCATTTCTCTCAAATATTGTTCACAAATCTGAAAAAATCTGTGATAGTGAGCACTTCTCCTTTGCCGAGATAATCCATCCCACCTCACAGGTGTGGCATATCAAGAGGCTAATTAGACAGCATGATTATTGCACAGGTGCGCCTTAGGCTGGCCACCATAAAAGGCCACTCTGAAATGTTCAGTTTTATCACACAGCACAATGCCACAGATGTCGCAAGTTTTGAGGGAGCGTGCAATTGGCATGCTGACAGCAGGAATGTCCATCAGAGCTGTTGCCCGTGAATTGAATGTTCATTTCTCTACCATAAGCCGTCTCCAAAGGCATTTCAGAGAATTTGGCAGTACATCCAACCGGCCTCACAACCGCAGACCACGTGTAACCACACCAGCCCAGGACCTCCACATCCAGCATGTTCACCTCCAAGATCGTCTGAGACCAGCCACTCGGACAGCTGCTGCAACAATCGGTTTGCATAACCAAAGAATTTCTGCACAAACTGTCAGAAACCGTCTCAGGGAAGCTCATCTGCATGCTCGTCGTCCTCATCGGGGTCTCGACCTGACTCTGGTTCGTCGTCGTAACCGACTTGAGTGGGGAAATGCTCACATTCGATGGCGTCTGGCACGTTGGAGAGGTGTTCTCTTCACAGATGAATCCCGGTTTTCACTGTTCAGGGCAGATGGCAGACAGCGTGTGTGGCGTTGTGTGGGTGAGCGCTTTTCTGATGTCAATGTTGTGAAACGAGTGGCCCATGGTGTTGGTGGGGTTATGGTATGGGCAGGCGTATGTTATGGACGACGAACACAGGTGCATTTTATTGATGGCATTGTGAATGCACAGAGATACCGTGACGAGATCCTGAGGCCCATTATTGTGCCATTCATCGATGACCATCACCTCATGTTGCAGCATGATAATGCACGGCCCCATGTTGCAAGGATCTGTACACAATTCCTGGAGGCTGAAAACATCCCAGTTCTTGCATGGCCAGCATACTCACCGGACATGTCACCCATTGAGCATGTTTGGGATGCTCTGGATCACGTATACGACAGCGTGTTCCAGTTCCTGCCAATACCCAGCAACTTGGCACAGCCATTGAAGAGGAGTGGACCAACATTCCACAGGCCACAATCAACAACCTGATCAACTCTATGCGAAGGAGATGTGTTGCACTGCGTGAGGCAAATGGTGGTCACACCAGATACTGACTGGTTTTCGGACCCCCCAGACCCCCCCAATAAAGCAAAACTGCACGTTTCAGAGTGGCCTTTTATTGTGGCCAGCCTAAGGCACACCTGTGCAATAATCATGCTGTCTAATCAGCATCTTGATATGCTACACCTGTGAGGTGGGATGGATTATCTCGGCAAAGGAGAAGTGCTCACTATCACAGATTTTTTCAGATTTGTGAACAATATTTGAGAGAAATGGTTATTTTGTGTATGTAGAAAATGTTTTAGATCTTTGAGTTCATCTCGTGAAAAATGGGAGCAAAAACAAAAGTGTTGCATTTATATTTTTGTTCAGTGTACAACATGTTTCATATACAGACCTTATTTTCCTGTTCCATGTTAAAATAAACCCTTTTCAGTGGTACTGCTGAGAAAGAGTAATTTGTTTTATTCATGGAAAATTAGGTAAAGGTCATGGAGAAGTCATGGAAAAGTCATTGAAAATCATTGGTGATAAAGTGTATGAACCCTGACTTTGGCATATGGCCAGTTGGAGCAGCATGCCTGACCAAAAAGCTACTGTGGCAGTGAAAATGATTGTCAAATTCCAATAGCATCGTATTTGGCTCAGAGGATCGTTTCTCCAGAGAGAGGGGAGGGAGAGGAGGAGGAGGAGGGCTGCTGGTGCAGACTTCAGGCTCCAGCAGGAGGCTGACAGCACTCTCCACCCCTCTAATTTAAGAGAGTAAGAGAGTAATTACACAATAATTTTACCTCCACCTCCTCCCTTGAGTACTGCGACTCCTCCGAGCCTCCCTTCCCCTCAACCCCTCCCTGGCCTCCATGGAGGGTCTCCTTATCCACAATGCACCTAAATCTGGCTGCATTTCCACTCATGGTGGTTTAGTCAAGAAGTGTTTCTACCTTTATATGTAAAATGAGAGACTGAGAATTTCACTCATATCTAAAAATCCAGCACTTAAAAAGTATTTCATTGTGTGGATGCAAATTTGTCTGAGAATTTGGAACCCTGGGAACCTTTTTTTTAGAAAGACTGATGAAAGAAATGTAGAAGGATGGATTTAACTGAGTTTTAGAAGATGGTAAATCATAGGCTGAACAGCATGCAACAATGTTCTGTGTTAAAGCTCAGAATCAATTTCCTTTTCCAGCAGTGTTGTAGTCAAGTCACCAATTTACGAGTCCAAGTCACTCTCGAGTCACCACTCTTCAAGTCCAAGTCCGAGTCACCAAGGGAGAGTCGTAGTCGAGTCCGAGTCCAAGTCTGAGTCACCCAAGGAGTGTCCGAGTCGAGTCCGAGTCATCATTACCTGTGTTCGAGTCCAAATCCAAGTCCAAGTCACCCAAGGAGTGTCCGAGTCGAGTCCGAGTCATCATTACCTGTGTTTGAGTCCGAGTCCAAATCCGAGTCACCCAAGGAGTGTCCAAGTCGAGTCCGAGTCATCATTACCTATGTTTGAGTCCGAGTCCAAGTCCGAGTCACCCAAGGAGTGTCCAAGTCGAGTCCGAGTCATCATTACCTATGTTCGAGTCTGAGTCCAAGTCTGATTCACAAGTCTTCATGTATTAATCTTCGTGGATATATGTGTTGAAATGTAGCTGCTCCTCTACATTGCTTTTATCCTGTCATGTTATACTAATCTGTCTATTGAACTGCTGTGAAGCCAGTTTGGCTGCAATTCTTGTTATAGCTATACAAATATAAAGCGTATTACTAATATTAATATTATTATTATTATTATTGTAAATGACCTATAATACGTCTAACTATATTTAAAATGAGTTACCTTTTAGAGAAGTGATTACATTTGTATGTCAATATTTTCCTATGGTGAAGTTTTCGTTTTGCACTTTTATTTTGATAATAATAAGATCGGGGCTCTTATTTTGAAGGAACTTTTACTGGTTAAATCGGTTTACCATAAAGATTGAGCCCCAGAAAGCACATGGCTACTTAGCATGCAAAATTATGTCATTCTGCATGTTAAGTAGCCATGTGCATTCGTATTATCAGCTGAATCTGTATTTATTGATTAGATCAAGTTACTCTGATGATAGTGTCCAAGACATGTCTGAACTCGATCCTTAGAGTAATGTGTTACAGAGCCTTCTCTTTCTCTTCAATATTGTTTCCACATAACGAGCATTTTGCGCTGCTCTTTTCCAATGTGGAAGCAGAATGTGTGAAAGCATACAGCACTATGCGGGGTGTGTCTCTAGACCTCTTTAGACTGGAATAGCGGGGCCAAGTACGTGAACTCGCCTCGCAGGTGCACACGCCAGGATAGAGGACATCAGACTCCAGAGAAAACTTGCTCCAGTCCGAGTCCAAGTCGGAGTGTCAATGTACAAGTCGAGTCCGAGTCATTGTGGGGGGGAAAATGCACGAGTCCGAGTCATCGTACGCGAGAATTCACGAGTCCGAGTCCAAGTTATCGTGCACGAGAATTCACGAGTCCGAGTCCAAGTCATCGTGTGCGAGAATTCATGAGTCCAAGTCGCGTCAATCAGTGCGCGAGTCGAGTCATGAGTCCCGAAAATCCGCACTCGAGTCCGACCCTCGCAACAATGTGATTTCAGTAAAAATGTTTTGCTGTTATAAACGGCCTGACCAGTTTCTCAATTAGTATTTCTGAGTAGGATTTACTATTCAATACCATATATGCTAAACTGTAATGAAGCAACACTTGATCTACTGTGACACTTATGGCCCAGTAAGCTGGAGTACCAACCCAGTCTCACAAAAAAACGTGTAATAACTACGTTGGTCCACAACGTAGGACGTAGTATTTCTACAAAAACGCCTCTGAAATTGTAAGATCCCTACGTTTCTTTTCACCATTCATTCCAATGGCTGGCGTCTATGTCACGTGATCTTCACATTTCTCCCTGCAGAAAAAAAAAACATGGCCGAACTTCGTTTTATTCTCGGTGTAAAATGCCTATTTAAAGTTACGTGGCCATTAAAATGCGTTTTGATGTCATTTGATGCGAGAAATATGAGTTGTTATTTCAGATTATGTGTGCAGTGGATGTACATGATCTTTAGTTTGCTAGTTATTACGAAGATTACTTCAGGAAATTGTGTCTATACAACCTTTTCATTTTTACCAAGGTGGTTACTAGGGACGCTGCTATCGATATTATTTCTGTTATGTTGTGTACCTGTTTAATGGTGTTATCTTTATTGCTACCCCCTTCCCCGTCAATGTATAGTGTTGGTCCACAGCGCAAACGTATTAGTTTAACAAAATCCGCATCTAAAATGGTGGCATAGAAACGTTATTTTCCCCTGTGCAATTCCAGTCTCACATCGTCATAAACAAATACCGGAAACAGACCGAAAACACTTTATTCCGAGTGTGCTTGCTTTTCTCTTTGAAAGTCATCACATAACGGCATTGTAATACACGGTTCGGCTGCATTAAATATTACATATCTGCCGTAGTTCTGTATTTATAGAGCCTTGATGAGAAGACTTCTGGACAAACATGAGGAACTGAAAACGTGACGTTGATCATAAATATATCAGCCATTAAACAACATCTTACATTTCTTTTCACACAATACGTCTCCTTGCAGTATCAACACTAATTCGGCTGACTTTTATATTTGATCCAATTGGTAGATAGGCTGTATTTACACCATAAAGGTGCACACCTGATATAAAGGGACACCTAGTGGTTAAAGCCTGTTATTGAATTTCATTAATTTTATTATTAGATATTAATAGAATCCCTATAAAATATGTTCATTACTCGTTATTCTCTACTAATAGTTAATTAAAGGCTGTATATAATGACTATTTTGCACATCCCTTTCAAGATTTCAAGATTTTCTAAGGTTTATTGACATATCATATTCACAAACGGTGTAGTTATGCAATGAATGTAAAACTTTGTGTATACCTCCAGCAATGTTAACTATGTTGAAGCACTTATTTTAACTGATATTATACATATGTATTATACGCGGTGGACCCGTTCAAATCCAGTTTTGGACAGTCTGCCGTGGTTCCATCCTATTTCAAGTGCTGTTCGAGGCTCGGTGTACCCCTCGGAGCACACTCTCCAATCACAGAGCTTGAGGACTATCACGGGGTTTGTCAAACGAAGCGGAGAGAATACTTACTTCCGGGTGTAATATTCTCTAAAGCAAATGAGCTGCTCCGACCCTCGGTCCTGACGGACTCCAACTTGTGTTTATTAATCAAACAAATAAATAAACACAAGGATAATTATGTGTTATTGTTGAGTAAATGGAGAATTGCACAGGGGAAAATAACGTATCTATTGTGGTGATTGACATTATTCACCCACGGATCTATGGGTTAGGGTATTGTTCTGCACGGACATTTTAGTGAGCCGGACTTCCTGTCTCCGCCGGTCTTCGCTTCCCGGGCATGAAGCTGTTTACATGTGTTTTGAGATGCTAAATAAAAGTCTAGCTTGTACCTTTGATACCCCGCCTCCGACTCGGCACCACACTATGCCACCATTTTAGATGCTGATTTAGTTAAACTAATACGTTTGCACTGTGGACCAACACTATACATTGACGGGGAAGGGGGTAGCAATAAAGATAACACCATTTTACACAATATAACAGAAATAATATCGATAGCAGCGTCCCTAGCAACCACCTTGGTAACAATGAAAACGTTGTATAGACACAATTTCCTGAAGGTATCTTCGTAATAACTAGCAAACTAAAGATCATGTAGATCCACTGCACACATAATCTGAAATAACAACTCATATTTCTCGCATCAAATGACATCAAAACGCATTTTAATGGCCAAACTAACCTTAAAATAGGCATTTTCCACCGAGAATAAAACGAATGTCGGCCATGTTTTTTTTTTCTGCAGGGAGAAATGTGAAGATCACGTGACATAGCCATTGGAATGAATGGTGAAAAAAAACGTAGGGATCTTACAATTTCAGAGGCGTTTTTGTAGAAATACTACGTTGTGGACCAACGTAGTTATTACACGTTTTTTTATGACACTGGGTTGGAAGTACTACCCAACTGCAATCTACTTATGACACGAATAAGGTACTTATGTCTGTTTTGTCATTGTATAAAAGGTATTAAACTGAACAATTAATACTGTCAGATAGCTCAGTGGTTAGAGCTGCGGACAATATACAATGTCCACTGCTCACTATGAATGTTCGAATCTGGCTCGACAAACTTCTGGCTAATGTATTTTGGCTCTCTGTAGATGTGCAATCTAATGACGTTTTTTCACGTAATAAAGCTTCAACCAGTTATATTATAAAAATAAAAATAAACAGAGGATTTGAATGAAACCCTCTCGATCTGTCACACACATGTATGTACATGAACACAGCACAGACAGTTCAATTTCACCTTGAATTTTACCCATCCAGGACCAGTGGACAATGCACAACCTGTGGAGCAGTGGGAGGGTCTGGTGCCTTGCTCAAGGGCACCACGGCCTGGGAGGTGAACTAGGACCTCTCCAAGTACCGGTCCACACTCCTTAGTTTTGGTTGGTTCTGGGACTTGCATTGGCAACACACCGGTTCCCAAGCCAATCCCTGCAGACTGAGCTCCTGCCTGAGGATTTAATGGAATTGTATAGCCATGAAAAAGTATTCAGAAACTCATAATAAATGTTTGGACTTGTCATTCAGTTTTAAAAAACTAAAGTTAAACAAGGAGTACAGCATTTGTATGAAGGTAAATGGAGTTTATTTGGGTTTCAGTTGGAACTACATGGTGAATGTGGCTGCAGCACTTTATAATTATGATGGCAGAGCCAGATGTTTGCTACTGTACGTTGTGGCTGACAAGAAATCATAGGCAAATCATTAAAAATAGAACATCAGTTGTGTTTGGAAAGATTTTTTTAAATATAACACTATGCTAGCACTGGTTAGTCCGAACCACAAAGATGTTGGCCCTGATGACAGAGGGGGCTGCGTAGAGAGGGGAGGTGTGGGAGAGGAGCTGTGACGGGCGGGGCTGCTATGTTTCTATATGAAGCTTTCTAATGACAAGGCGTCTTGGAGTTTGATGATATAAATAATTCTTCATGCTGTTCCAAGCAAAACCCTGGAAAGACTCTACCATATTTGCCTAAAATTACAGGGTGGCTGGAAAGTGGGTTGGTGGGTGTGTCTCTGTCTGTGTGTTTCAGTGTCAGTTACTTCACACACTGGGGACAGATTTACTGTTTAACTTGTTCTTTCTTGTGCTTCTGTCACAGATGTTTCTCATGTTGAACAACCCATCAAACATGCATCATCCTCTGCTGTACAACTGTGACAGATTTACAATCAGAAAGAGTTGTCTCACATTCTCTGTAACCAGCGACTGTGCTCCAAAAACACTGACTTTACGCCATCATTCAAAATCCTGTTTCTGCTAAAGAAAATACTGACACAGATGTTTGCCTTATTATAACAAGAACCACATTTTTACAGAGGATCCATTTCAGTGACACAAACCTTCCATTTGATTCCTTTTTGTTGTGTAACCAAACTAGCTGTGGCATTCAAATGTTTTCTTATTTACCATGTTTGACTGTGACTCTGACCATTCACTCATACGTCCACCGGAACCAGCTGTAATATGGTGCTCAAAATAAAGTACACATTAAGAAGGAAATGCTGCTGAAACAGAAACACTTCTGTACTCGCTGTGGTACGTGTGTGTGTGTGTGTGTGTGTGTGTGTGTGTGTGTGTTGTGTGTGTGTGTGTGTGTGTGTGTGTGTGTGTGTGTGTTTACTTATTCGACAGAATCAGAATTTTCCTCTGCAGTAGTGAAAGTGACATCGCGGGCAATAACCCTGTATTTTTCAGACTATATGTTATAGTTATTGTTATATGTTGACACCATATAAGATTGTTAAATGTGTTTATGTCCATATAAGGCTTGTAGTGTACGGTGGCCAACAGGTGCAAACACGTCACAACTGCCTCAAACACTTCCATTAGGAGAGCCGCCCGGAAGATTAAAAAAATTATGCTATCAAATGTTCCAAAACACATGCAAATGAAGAATCATCTTCACCGACTTCACAACACATGCACAGTGTAACCAAAAAAGTGCTGCAAAACAAACTCTGCAAATACAAAACTCGGAAAGAAGCGACAAAAATCCAACGGAAACCAGGGGACACTAAAAAGTGACGCACAGCTGGGGACCGGAGCACTTGGACACGTGCAGGATTATAAAGCTGGACAACTCTCTGTTGGCAGAGTTAGTCTGTCTCATAAGTGTTTGTGTGTATATTTGAAATGACTAGCTTAGCTACGTTAGCATAGCTAGCTTAGAGCAGATCTGCACTGATATTTGAAGGAATCATGTGATCACATTGTTAAAATAAATAATAAAACGTATATTTGATTTAAATTTCCATTGTCAGCTTTATAATCCCTGAATGTCACCAAGCGCTCCGGTCCCAGCTGTGTGCGTCACTTGTTAGTGTCCCCTGGTTTCTGATGTGTTTTGAGCTGCTTGTAGCGTTTCGTTTACGCAGCGCTTTTAATAAACGCTGCGCATGTTTGGTCAAGGTTCTCCTAATGTAAGTATTTTAGGCCATTGTTACACGTTTGCCCTTGTCAGACACCATATGTTCAAGCTAATAATTGCATTCAGTATTTTCATGAATCATATTTCCCATGTTGGAGTAACTCTGATGTTTGTAGGCATCGTATAAAAGCATGGCCTGAGGTGGTGTCGACATCTTACTGCAGCTTTATGAAGGAGCTAGCTGATCCAATTGCCCAATACAAACCCCGCCCACTCCCCGAAGAGAATAGAATAGTGTGTGTTTCCAACATTAAGCTACAGTGTGCTACAGTGTGCGACAGCCCGAGTTCTGCCTCAGTGTTTTATGGATAGGAGGCTGAGCAGAACACATATAATCCCTGAGCCTCCTGTTGATGTCAGAGAGCAGGGAGCTTTGTTCCTCTGCTGCCACAACACCATGACGCACATTCTGTGTGCATATAACATGATTTATACATGGGAATTGGATATAAATTATGCTTGTAAGCACCATTGTGTTTGAGTGTAACAGATTCCAGAAGCTCATTCTAACAAAGTCTCATTGCTTCCAACCAAATAAAAAAAATGATTCACAGAAGAATGATCACAATAAAGTAAATGTAGTTTGTACTCCCACAGGGCGGGACCATGTCATGCACTAAAGCAGGGTTATTCAACTTCATTAGCAAGTGGGCCAAATAGGAACATCACTGGGGGTTTGTGGGCCACACAATACTTTGTCAAGGAATTACTAGAAATAACTCTTGCTTACAGTAGTGTTAATAGATACTAATACATTAAATGAACTATTCAAGTGTTACTTTAATTGTATCAACATAAATCATTACAGATAGCAACCAGTCCATAACAAAGTAGGAAAGCTTCGGTTACAAGGCTTGACACAAAAGTGCAAAATGTTGCATCTTTAAAACTAAGGAGACATGAGGGTTTTTCCCCAACAGTTCCATGTCCTCTAATGTACAAAACAAGATGAATATAATAAAACAGTATTCATCACATTAACAGTAAGTAGCCCTGTGTATAATATCCTCAACACTTCCAAGCATACATAAGGTGCATTGAAGACAACACAAGTCCATAAAATGTAATACTAAATGCAAATAGAACATAGTAAAACAATAGCCATCAGACTCACAATAACATTCATATCTTGGAAACATTTTTACAATTTTCGAAACAGTAAGTCGGCTTGTTTGAATGACCATAAGATTAATGACCATAAAAACAGATCTGCATACATACCATAAATCAGACTTCTGTCATGTTTAGCCTGTTTGAGTCAGTGAGAGAAATTATACTGCCTTGATTTAGCTATTTCAGTATAGTTTGGCTCATAAGTGGTAAGAGCAATTTCCAATGTCATTGGTCATGGAGCAACGTGCCCTTGTTTTGATGGCATTCATATGAGAAAAGCTAGACTCACAAGTATAGGTAGATCCAAACTTTGTCAGTATAAGCAAGGCTTCCTCATTGTTGGCCACTTGACTCCGTTCAAATGATGCAAGCAGTCCTGTACTTCCTTCTCCGTTCCTCTGAGCCCACGGGAAAACTGGCAGAAAACGAGCCTTGATTTGAGTTGTAGTGTCGCTTTACGTTGTATTCTTTCATCATGGATATACTTTCGTTGCACAATAAACACACCGGTTTATTACTTGTTGCGGCTGGCAAAGTAAATACATATTTGTCAGTCCATTCATTTTGGAATTATCGATTTTCCGAATCAACTTTACGTTTCTTGGGCTTGGAGAGAGACATCTTGAAGCTGTTGTTAACTAAAGTACTTTCTCTGTGGCCCGCGAACCTAGTGTGTAACGTGAGTTTGACTGAGTCAAGTGCGGACACAGTGCGTTTTTTTTTTTAATGAGCAGAGCGCGGCAGGCAAAATAATGGATTCAAAATAATTCAAATGAATGGAAAAACCAGCGTTTTCGCCAGATTTTTCGTCGGATTTAGTGTGCTCAGACTTTAGTTTTATTTATGTTATTACACATGTCATTTCGATTTGCAGGCAACCTCTTGTGGGCCAAAAAAAGTTCTGAAGGGCCTGATTCGGCCCGTGGGCCGCTAGTTGAATAGGCCTGCACTAAAGCATGGGTGGGGAACCTTTTTCCTCTCAAGGGCCATTTCAATTTTTTCAACATCCTCCGAGGGCTGTACAGATTATTGACCTCTGCTTAAAAATACTAAAATCACAGCCCATTCATTTGGCCTTTCTTTCATGCTGTGCAAAGAAAAAGCAACCTCTTAATCCAGATATCTCACCATAACTCGCACATGCATGCACGTGCACGGTGTGGCGTGACCACCAAAACAGAAAGATATGGACACAAGATGTGTGCAAATGTATTTAGTTTCCTATCCATGTGGATGTGATTTAAGTGGGGGGGGGGGACCTAACCTCCTCTAGGAGGGTCCGGGGACATGCTGTTACGGTGTATGTTGGAAGCAGGACCCAAATGCAGATATAAACTGAAAAAAAATTCCTTTATTTCAAGGCTAGGATATAAACAATGACAAAACAGAACACTCACCGACGAACTAGTCATGACACAAGACAAACCGACAAAGACAGACAGAAAAACCAGAACTTAAATACACACAAACAAGACACAGGTGAGGAGGGAGGAGAAAACACAGGGAAACCAGGTGAACACAATCGGGTAATAAGACACACCAGGGAAACTAACGACAGGGAACCACAGACAGATCTAAAGACAAAACACAACGCAGACAGAAAACCAAAAACAGATCTAGACAAGACAAAACACAACACAGACAGAAACAGGCAAGACAGGAGGTGAAGACCTTTCAAAATAAAACATGAAACAAAAGACAGAAAAAGACAAAATACATTAAAGACAGATCATGACAGTCCCAAAAAAAACGTCCCAAAAAAAAAAACACAACAGTCCAAAACCTCAAGCAGGGTGGATGGAGGGGGTCCGGAGCAGGGACGTATCACTAGGCCACCAGGGTGGGTGGAGGGGGTCAGGAGGACGGGACAGAGCTGACCGCCCAGGAGCACCAGGAAGGGATCTCGGGCGGACGGCCCGGGGGCAAGGCAGAGTTTCAAAAAGGGGTTCTCGGGCAGACGGCCGGGCGCAAGAGTTCAAAAGGGGGACTCGGGCGGACGGCCCGGGGGCAAAAGCAGAGTTCAAGGAGGGGTTCTCGGGTGGACGACCCTGGGGCAAGGCAAGAGTTTCAAAAAGGGGTTCTCGGGCGGACGGCCCAGGGGCAAGGCAGAGTTCGAGGAGTGGCGAAGACCACCGCTCTCAGGGGACCGGGCAGGAACCGGTGTTGACCGGACAGTAACCAGAGCCGGTGGAACAGGTGTCGGCAAGATTCCCCACGGAAGAGGACAAGGAGTTGGCAGGACCCCGGCGAGACATGTGATGTCGAGGCCTCCAACGAAAACAGGACATGGGGTTGGCAGGACCCCCGGTAGAAGAGTAGTCGGCGGGGCCTCCAACGGAACAGGACATAGGATTGGCAGGACCCCTGGCAGGAGAGTAGTCGGCGGGGCCTCCAATGGGACAGGACACAGGATTGGCAGGACCCCCGGCAGGAGAGTAGACGGCGGGACCTCCAACGAGACAGGACAAAGGTTTGGCAGGACCCCCGGCAGGAGAGTAGTCGGCGGGGGCTCAGACGGGACAGGACACAGGGTTGGCAGGACCACCGGCAGGAGAGTAGTCGGCGGCGGGGCTTCCAACGGAACAGGACAAGGTGCTGGAAGGATCCCCCGGCAGGAGAGTAGACGGCGGGACCTCCAACGGGACAGGACAAAGGGTTGGCAGGACCCCCAGCGGAACCGCCAACGGTACTTGAGTAGGGACTTGAGTGGGAACTCGAGAGAGAGAGAGCTTGAGAGAGAACTCGAGAGGAAACTTGAGAGGTAACTCGAGAGGTGATTTGAGAGGGGACTCGAGAGAGAACTGGAGAGGTGACTGGAGAGGGGACTCGAGAGGGGACTCGAGAGGAGACTTGAGAGTGGACTCGAGAGGAGACCTGAGAGGGGACTCGAGAGGGGACTCGAGAGGGAACTTGAGAAGTGTCTTGAACAGGGACTCGAGAGGGGACTCGAGAGGAGATTTGAGAGATGACTTGAAAGGGAACTCGAGAGGGAACTGGAGAAGTGTCTTGAACAGGGACTCGAGAGGGGACTCGAGAGGAGATTTGAGAGATGACTTGAAAGGGAACTCGAGAGGGAACTTGAGAGGGAACTGGAGAGAAGACTTGAGAGTGGACTAGAGAGGGACTCGAGAGGGGACTCGAGAGGGGACTGGAGAGAAGACTTGAGTGGACTTGAGAGGGGACTCGAGAGGGAACTTGAGAAGTGTCTTGAACAGGGACTCGAGAGGTAACTCGAGAGGAGATTTGAGAGATGACTTGAAAGGGAACTCGAGAGGGAACTTGAGAGGGAACTGGAGAGAAGACTCGAGAGGGGACTCGAGAGGTGACTTGAGAGGTGACTTGGAAGGAGACTTGAGAGGTAGCTCGAGAGGAGACCTGAGAAGGCCCAGGAGAGGAGACTCGAGAAGGAACTTGAGAGGAGACTCGAGAGGAAACTTGAGAGGAGACCTGAGAGGATACTTGAGAGGGAACTCGAGAGGAGACTCGAGAGGGAACTGGAGAGGAGACTCGAGAGGGGAACTGGAGAGGGGCCTCGAGAGGGGACTCGGGTAGGAACTTGAGAGGGGACTCGGGTAGGAACTTGAGAGGAGACTCGGGTAGGAACTTGAGAGGAGACTCGGGTAGGACCTGGAGGGGTGACTTGAGAGGAGACTTGAGAGGGAATTTGGGAGGGGACTCGAGAGGAGACTAGAGGGGAAACTTGAGAGGTGACTTGTGTTGGCCGGTACGCCGACAGGACTCGGGGTACTGGCGTCGGCTGGGGAGCCAGCAGGAGACAAGGTGCCGGAGTCGACCGGTACGCCGACAAGACTCGGGGAGCCGGCGTCGGCTGGGGAGCCAGCCTTGTAGCCGAAACTGGAGTCGAGCCCATGGCTTCTGGGGCCGGTACTGAAGCCGGAACTATGGCTGCTGGGGCCAGAACTGGGGCCGGAACCATGGCTGTGGGGGCCGGCACTGGAGCCGGAACCATGGCTGCTGGGGTCGGCACTGGAGCCGGAACCATGGCTGTTGGGCGTGTAGCGGAAGCCTGGACCCTGGCTGTGGAAGCCAGGTAATGGAGTATGGATGCAAAGCTGCGTGGGCCGGTACGGGAGCATGGAGCCATGGCTGCTGGGGCCTGTACTGGGGCTGGAACCATGGCTGCTGGGGCCAGAACTGGGGCCGGAATCATGGCTGCTGGGGTCAGAACTGGGGCTGGAACCATGGCTGCTGGGGCCGGAACCATGGCTGTGTGGGGCCGGCTCTGTAGCCGGAACAATGGCTGCTGGGGCTCGGGCTGCTAGCCTGGCCTTGCGACGACTCCTCTTAGCAGCCGCCTGAATACTCCGTGGACCTCCATAAGCCAGACGAGTTCCGGAATACAACTCCTGGACAGGAGCAGGAACTGGGACAGAAGCACGGGTTGACTTCAGGCGGAACCCACCAAGGCGTATGGTGCCAGGTTGGGGAATTGGGAGACATGGAGCTAGCATGCCTGGGGCTAGCAGGCCGGGAATCACATGCTTGAAGGAAGTCCAAAATCCAGTCAGGTAAGAACTCAATGAAACATAGTTTCTCTGCTGCCATCTGGCGCGCCTCTGCCAAACAGCCTCTCGCTGCTGAACTCCGGACGCTCCCCTCCATTCACCATAGCTGCAAGCCAGCAAGTAGGTGAATGAAAGCAGCTCCCTTTCAAAAGGATCATCTGCTGGGTCCATTTCTCTGGTCGGATCGTAATGTTACGGTGTATGTTGGAAGCAGGACCCAAATGCAGATATAAACTGAAAAAACTCCTTTATTTCAAGGCTAGGATATAAACAAAGACAAAACAGAACACTCACCGACGAACTAGTCATGACACAAGACAACCCGACAAAGACAGACAGAAAAACCAGAACTTAAATACACACAAGACTAATTATACAAACAAGACACAGGTGAGGAGGGAGGAGAAAACACAGGGAAACTAACGACAGGGAACCACAGACAGATCTAAAGACAAAACACAACGCAGACAGAAAACCAAAGACAGATCTAGACAAGACAAAACACAACACAGCCAGAAACAGGCAAGACAGGAGGTGAAGACCTTTCAAAAATAAAACATGAAACAAAAGACAGTAAAAGACAGGACAAAATACAATAAAGACAGATCGTGACACATGCCCCCACGGGAACATTTTGTTTTTAAATGTTGAAGTTGAAAGCATCAATCTGGTGCACTTTGAGAGCAACATTAGGAGATCTATGGATACATGTCTCAACATCCATTTGAAACAGAACTGTAAACAGATTTACTTTTTATTTATGGATATTTTACAAATCACTTGTGGTGACCACCTATTAATACACTTGTTCATAATTCACACATGGAACTACAGTTGGGGAGTGTTCTATCCACGCTCAGCTACTGCACCGCAGCTGCCTGCACTGGACAATCGCTGGAGGACTGGGCTGTCACTCAAAAACTGAGTAGCCAATGGGGACGCACCCCTGAAAGTCCCGCCCTCCTGGGAGGTTTGTGTCAGAATCTCAAACAAAAAGTGAAGGAGCCAAACGAGAGAGCTGCAGCCAGAGTAAAAGTCTGATCATTGAGAAAGAAGAAACAAGAACTGCAAACAAAAACCTATGTTAAAACAAAGAAAAAATACTTATAGTTTACATGATTACACAAATGATTTGTTTGCAACTTATAATTGTATTTTTTAAATTTATTTTATTTTGCTTGACTCAGTTTTTTTTCTTTTAAACTCCTAGTTTTGCTTTATTCTGAGAAAGTGTTGCTTTATCTTTATGATACAAAACTAATCCCATAGAGGTTCCCCACCCCTGCACTGAAGCTTAAAACAAGTGTAGCTAATCAGCCATGTAAACACAATCTATTGTTATTCTCCATTGTTTCTTGAAACACATTTGCAATCAGCAAAGGTATTTTATTATTGCAATATTTTAAACGAGCATGACTCCCATCACCATGGCTAAGCTAAATGTGGCTAATGTTCAGAGAGATTACGTTTACATCTCATTTAGACACTCGTTAGCAGCCGCAGTTTTTATGACACATTAAAGTTTAAGACGTTCACCAGTGGGGTATTTACTGACATATTTTATGTTGTGGAAAACATTCTTTATTTGCTTCAGCTAATGTTAACCACAGATCTTATTCCAGGTTTCTAACTTAAAACACGTTGGACGTTGGAACTCGAAGTTGTAAAATGCTGACTCATTTCCAAGTGTTATGACTTATTCCTGCACAGTTGTTGTGTATTACATTACATTACACAGTGTCATATCATATTTAGGGCTGTCACAGTATCACATTTTCAATACATGATTATCATGGCCAAAAGAATTCACAAAAACAATTAATTGTTTCAATTTCAATATATATATATAAAATGTATAAATATATTGAAATCAATTACATTCCTGTTACTAATCTTTGTATGTAAACATAACTAACCCATAATGTAATATTCTGTATGTAATTTACAATACAGTGTGCAGTCAACCTCGATAATCAACCACACATCCTGACAAAGATTCAGGTGTGTTTGATTCAGGTGAGGGGTGTGAGGCAGTGAGAGCACTTGGGGAGTGGATCCGCTCAAAGCCTCTTTATCTCATAGTAGCTCTTGTTTAAGGGGTTTGGCCCGAGAGGCAGACCTTCACAGTGCCCCTGCCTCTCTATTAGCTTAACATCAGCATGCAGGCTACTGACAGCAACATAGCACTTCACCCACACTGATGCCAGGCTGAGAACAGGAGAACCCTTCATATACCTCGCGCTGCACACTCCAAAAGGACCTTTTTTGATTGTGTAATGTTTATTGCTTTGTAGTAAAAAACATAGTCATGACATCCATCTCTCTTTCCTCATCTGCCCATCCAATCACAGTTATCCTTCAGTCCTGTTTAATGTCTGCAGCCCCCCCGGGGTCAGTGCTGAATTAATCTCTCTGAGGAGGACTTCCATCAGCCAATAGCTGGAGGCTGCTCCACTCATTACTACACACACTTTATTCATGCATAGACTTCTCCCAGGGGAGGTGGAGAGCTGAGAGTCTGATGAGAGGGTATGCAGAAACATATTCACTTGTTGATTACATGGCTTAGTTGAATACTCGATTCTGATTGGTCAATTCGGACATTTCAGAAGTTATTCATTTCACAGAGAACACTGAGTCTGCCTCCTTCCTTTCATTTTCTTGGAAGAGCAACACATCTATGCTACAGAGCACAATACGATGACACCTAATAATCTAATCTTCTGCAATAGCCAAATGAAATCAGGTCATTCAGTGACACGTCTGATCAGAAGGGAAGTGACACCTGTCGTCATGTGTGTATTTGCTCAGTATGAACACAGTTTTGTACCATAACTTGCTGACATTGTTGGATATTTCAAAGATGTTTTCTGAAACTGAAGGAAGTGCTGTTCATTCATCCTGAAGCTGCTTCAGTCACATACCAATACTAAACCAGTAACAGTGCTGCTGAGGGTTCCTTCACCTTTCTTCTTCAATTATTTCAGCAGTTTTTTCCTCAGCATTTTGTCCCAGTGTTTCTCTCCCCTTATGTTGATGAAATAAACACTATAATAAGTGTTTAGCTTTATCCACTGCAATACATCTATTATTAATTTACCTGATTTCAAATGAAATAAAGGGTCCGTAAGAGGGGTAAGGTTTTGCTAACGGTCAACTGAAACTGCAGTCACACAAATCAGGGCCAGAGGAAATGTGGAGTGGCATTGTAAAGGAGAGATTAGACATGATGAGACAAACGTGAGAAAGGCTTCAGAGTTAGCATAATGACAAGTGAAGTGAGATAAACAGGACAGTGAGTGTGGGCTCCGGGCAGCTGCAGATGAGAGGAGACCATGAGAGAGTGTGTGTGTGTGTGTGTGTGTGTGTGTGTGTGTGTGTGTGTGTGTGTGTGTGTGTGTGTGTGTGTGTGTGTGTGTGTGTGTGTGTGTGTGTGTGTGTGTGTGTGTGTGTGTGTGTGTGTGTGTGTGTGGCATTCACGAGCCTGTCTTTGTGTTTGTCTTGCAGGAATGTCATGGAGGTGAAGTTAGTCACATAATGAGCACTAAGGCTTAATGATGGTCTAAAATGAGTAGCATAGGATTTCAGATAATGACTTAGTTAAAAGTATTGCCTCTTATTTGAATGCTTATCTGTCAATATAATGTAGAAGAATTACTAAACTGGCTTTGGGCTATTGTGGCTATCCTTACAATCGCAACCGAGACAAACTTCCATAATTATGAAATGTAGCATATCACGATGAGATGACAAAAGCCATGATTCCACATCGAGCCAGGGGCGGCAAACATCACCTTCCCATCTTCCCACCCCCCTCATTCTGACGCCCTTGCTGAGATCAGACTAATATTTCACTCTGCCTTCCTTTGGATCTCAACTAAATACCTTTCAAGATTGGCTACTGCATCTCTTAGATTCTCCCTCTGGAGGGAACACAGGGATGTTAGCCTTTGCAGACCATTTACATGCAAAACACTGCAGGAAAGGGAAACCCCCGAGAAGCATTAAGGGCCTCTTTAAGTTCATATTGAAGACAGATGAAGCCCTTTAAGCACTGCAGGTCGAGTAAAACACAATTTGTTTAATCGTTTGAGTCAAATAAATATACTAAACAAGGCGATTTTATGACTAAATGTGCTTGCAGAGGAAGCAGCTCAGTATCTCCAGGTTTCTGTCCTCATAACCAGAATCGTTCCCGTAGCTTCCGAAACATGACTCTCCTGTCTGTGCTCAGCCATCATTGCGGGACAGGAACCGTCCAGCCACAGGCGGTGATTTAGAAAGCTGGGAGTGGCAGGAGTGAAATGTGTGCAGGGCTCATGGTTTGAGAGTGCAGTAATAAATTATTGGAGGCGTTCTCTGCAATGCTTCAGACATTTAATCAGCCCTCTGATTTATAGTTCCTCTTCCCTGCTGCCGCCCAGAGCAATGCTCACTTTATTCAGCCTCTGCAGCCTCCTTGTAAGTCAAAAAATGTGCTACTGTTTCCAGTCTGAGTACAAAATACTCACTTTCCCCTCACCACCCACACACACACACACACACACACACCACACACACACACACACACACACACACACACACACACACACACACACACACACACACACACACACACACACACACACACACACACACATACACACACAGACACACTGGAGATCCTGGATAACACAAGTAGAACTAACAGTAGAGTCATGGCGCTGCACAGTGGGACATTTTCAGAGCCCCTCACCCCAGCAAATAACGTGGAAGTCCACACTACACACAGTTTGATGCTAAAACACCCAGCATGCAACATTAACGTCTGCGTGTTTAGTTATTGTGAAAAACAGTTGTAGTGGCTGTATAACTGCTCCACTCTGGCACTTCAATGCTACACTCAAAGAAATACAATGTCACATGTGCCTACTGTTTCTTAACCAGCTGCACAAATAAGCTAAGTATACTAGATGGGGAAAAGAGTAGGGAAAAAGCATCTTAATACAATGCTTCATCATACAGTTGAGCACCTAGTGTTCCGGAACTCTCCTAGATATCCTGTTATAGCTTGATGTTGCATTATGCTAAGGAAAGACAAGAAATGCATGAAAATGTCATCCTGAATTTGGGAAGCAAATATTGTACTTTGTATTCCACTATATTTATTTGAAAGCCTATGTTACTTGTTACTTTACTAAATGAGCTAATGCAACAGCCAATACATCATCATTGACATCTCATTATAGGTTAAGAATATACAGCAACAAAGTAACTCAAACAAGATCGACATACCAGCTGTGATAGATGCATCAACAATTAGAATCCAGTTATTAAATGATTCGGAAATGGACCCCAACTTGCAATAAGTACTACTTTTCAGACAGAAGTATACTTTGATGTTAATACTTTTGTAATTTTACTTTAGTAAGATTTGATTGCAGGACTTTTTACAATTTACAAGAGAAAGACACACCATCGTTGTGGCAACTTCAAATCAGTTTATGTCCAGAGATATGTTTTCTATTATCTAATGTGTAATGCATGGCATCCCCCCGGAGTGTGAGCCCCTTCAGTGGGCTACATTGAGCCTTCTTTCAGAGCACAGTCAAAGCCATACAAAGCCCTGTCTGTGCTTGGTGTTCGTTACCTTTAGAATACTCATAGTGTAACAGGGTGACATTATCTTTGACGGTGTGACATCAATCACCTCCAGCTCGACATCAGAAAGACCCAGGAGCTGAAGGTGGAGTACAGGCGGAGAGGGAGGGGCCTCCATCACCATCAGAGGGGAAGAAGTGAACAGCAACAACAGCCAATGACAGGCTGGAAAAAGCTCATAAGGAGGGGCTAACCATGTCATTGAAAATAAAGACAACCTGTCTGGGTGAATATCAGACTTTCACTTCTACTTGCAACTGCAGCTAGTCATCTGTATATTTGTTCAAATGGATTTGGGGATTTCTTATTATTATGTGTGATCCCTGTCGGCCATTCAGGTGGTTTGAGCAGCAAAAGTAACAAGATAGAAACACAGGATAGTACAGGAATAAATATATACCATTTGAATAATTATGGATATTTTAAAAATATACATGTAAGTACAATTCCAGGTCCAAAGAGGTACACTGCAGGTTTTTACGAGTTGTATTACAGAGACCCCTATAATGTACCCCACCCACTAACTGCAGTGTCATCTTAAAAGCTCCCTGCTCTGTTTTCTATTACAACACTTCATTATTAAATGCCACAACCCTTCAATACCCCATAACCTCACACATGAATACATTTGAACATGGTTTGTGTTCCAACACTTTACTTACATGGCATTTTCTTCATTCAGATTTGTGATGCTTTTTATTGACAATATAGATGGTGTTGTGAAGGACTCAGCTATCCATTGAGGCCAGGTGCTGCTCACACATTGCAGGAACACAATCTGACTCACAGATCACCAGCCAGCACCATGTCAGCCCCCACAATCCCTCACTGCCTCCACTCTCTTCCTGTCTGTCTTCAAAGTCCACAGCAGGCCTGGCAGCTGAAACATCACACAGGAGAAACACACGCTCAAGGCCTCTGTCCTCTCCAAAAAGTAAATCCTCACTTCTTTCAGATGTTGTTCTGCCAGCTCGAATAATGATGCAAGGATGCAGTCTACTGAGTTGACATCTCTAATGTGTAGATCATGAGCACAGCCGTCTGATATAGACTACTTTTGTCAATCTGTTCAGTGTGTGTTGAGAGTGATGTTGAAGTGTGTGCTTGATTGTGTTATTATTTCCTCCAGCAAGTGCAGAATAATGACACGTTTTGCTCAGACCTTGATACAATATGTAAAGTGATGCAGCTGAAATCAAACTGGATCAGTACCGTAGCTTGGCCAGGAATGAAGTCCAAAGTAACAGGTAAACAAGTCCATCCAGAACATTCATAATCATATAACGAGTACAGTACATCCTTGCTGCATCATTTGACTCAGTGTTGAATCAGACTCTCTGCCATCATGTTCCCTGATCCTTCTTCAATCTTCTGAATGTGTGCTCCACTTCCTCGTGTCCTTCAGGGCTTTCTGGAGCTTCTAACATTCCCTCTTTGTGTTGTTATGACTCTGCTATTCCTCACCTGTCCATTAGATGTCCTCGGTGTGTTTCTATCTCCATAAGCATTAAGACATCAACCCGTAGAACATTAACACGGTACTAATGTAACTTCATTAGGGTCAGAATAAGGTGTATTTACTATTTACTTTATTTATGTATGAGGAATTTGCTTTGGTGTACAATGATGCTACATAAACAGAATACAAGTAATGTATTTGGAAAAAAAGGAACAAATAAATTAATAATAAGTCAAAAGATATTTAAAAAAACTCAAAGATAAATGTTAACAAAAAATACATATAAAAAAGTAAGTACAAAAATAATACATGATATCTGACTGCCTATCATAATGTTCACTGATAATATTTAAAATGTGTATATATTAAAGGTTGGGTAGGTAAGTTTGAGAAACCGGCTCGAGATACACTTGTTGTTATATTCCATGGAATGCTCTTAACATCCCGATAGCAAAGATCTGAAGTGCTTTGACAAAAAATCCATACAAAAATGTCATCTGTGGAAGCCGTGGTTCTGTAAAAAGTACGACCAATCCGTTTAGCCAATCCAAGCCGATCCAAGCCGGGCCGGCTAAACGGATTGGATTGCCGCCCTGTCTGTCAGCCTTCCATCTCCTGCACGCACAAATGTATCTCGTGCCCTCATTGGGCGTGCCGTCATTGGGCGTGCATTGCAGCAGTACTTCAATGACTCGCCAGCAACAGGCGGCCACGTTCACCATGGCAGAGTTAGGTTCAACATCGTCTACTGGTGGCAAAAGAAATAATGTAACGGAGCAAATTAGGAACAAAAACAAAGTGGAAACTAGGAGAATTCAAACCAGAGTCAATATCGGAGTTGCTTTTCAACGATGGCGACTACTGATGGAACACACCTATGGGGGTTATTCCCTATCTTTATTCAAGAGCGTGGTATTTCAATTTGAGAGCATACTTTATGTATTTATTTCCCTCAAACCCTGTCCTCGCACTCAAATAGTGCCTGCTTGCACTTAGATTTGCTCTGCTTCTTCTCAAACTGTACGCTTGCACTCAGATATATTGCTGTTTACAGATTGTTTCTGCTCTCAGATTTATTCTGTGCGCGCTCGAAACTTTTGTGCAACAATCCTGTCAAAATCCCTCAACCAATAGGAGGCCAGGTGTCCTTGCGGGTGCGTTCGCTTTACTTATTACAGCGTCCCGTAAGGGCGGTTACTCTTTGGTTTGTCTTTGGTGCGATGACAGGGTTTGAGTGAAGGAAATCAATAAAGTATGCTCTCAAATTTAAATACCACGCTCTTGAATAAAGATAGGGAATAACCCCCATACACACCGAGTTGAAATCTGACGTCGTGGTTGCTCTTTTTCTCTTGGACAGATAATTATCTGTTTTGTATGGTTTACAATTCCCCTGAACTATATAGCCAACCTAAGTCATGTGCGCGTTCATGTGTGTTGGAGGAGGTGCTCTGTAAGGAAGTCTGAAGGAAGGGGCGGATTCTTTTCGGCTGTGTACTTTCAAATGTTAGTGCACTTGAGCCGGTTTCTGAAACTTACCTACCCCACCTTTAATAACGTTTTTGTAATAATATTATAATAATAATAATAATAATTGTAATATTGTATATTCAATAGAGATACTCTAGTCTATACCATAGGTGTCATTTGTCCTGGGGACGCTGCATGGGGACATGTCCCCCTTTGCATCAGGATCATTTGTTAAACATGTTGTGAAAATAGCGTGCACAAAGAATTGTACACTTTGAGAGATGTTTATTTTCACAAGAGAACCTGTAGAATCTGGAGGACTGTTCTCACTTTCTGGGCGTGTCTCTGGTGACCCAAGTGGAGCCGTTTGGACCTGACACACGTTTCATATTAGAAGTAATTGAATAGAGAATAGTTTTGAAGCAGCGTAATTTATTTTTCTATTCCTGTGCAATGCCTTGTTTACATGCTGCTGTGCCACAAACATGTCTCTAAACTATGATACAATTAAAATATAGAACATAAATAAGAATATAAATATACACAAATAAGCACAATCAAAATATGATAATTTACTCTGACAATAAAACATGTGAGAATATTTAAAGTGGCAGAGATATGCAGCATGTATACCATACTACAGCTTATCATGTGTGGAAGTGGGCGTGGCGTCGTAGCCAGGCAGTGACGTCAGTGGGAGCTGATCAGAGCGGAGTGGTGCTGAAGAGACTCCTCTGCCCCTCCTCTCTCCTCCTCTCTCTCTCTCCTCCTCCCTCTCTCTCCCTCCTCTCCCTCCTCTCTCTGCTCTCACTCACACCGTTGCTCTCTCCCTCTTTCCCTCCTCTCTCTGCTCTCACTCACACCGTCGCTCTCTCCCTCTTTCCCTCCTCTCTCTGCTCTCACTCACACCCGTCGCTCTCTCCCCGGCAGCTGCTCGGTGGACTCTGGATTTCGCCGCCGCAAAGATCGGTTTTAGCGCTCAGAACACAAGAGGGAACAGAAGAGAAAACAGAGCCGTTTACTGTCCATGTGGAAGAGATCTCTAACAAGTAAGTCTCCTCCTCTTCTTCTGTTTCTCTGTCGGGGAGCAGCAGGGATGACTCTATACCTTTACCGGGGTACACACGCTAATAAAGCCCCGGTGTTCCCTCCCGTTCCTCCCCTGCTTGTGTAATGTTACAGATCATCAGCCGAGTGCATGTCTCCCAGCCGCGCCTACATCTTACCCTGTGCCTGCATGGGGCCAAACATTTGACTCATATTTGCATGATCCCATTGTCTCTCTCTCTCTCTCTCTCTCTCTCCTCTCTCTCTCTCTCTCTCTCTCTCTCTCTCTCTCTCTCTCTCTCTCTCTCTCTCTCTCTCTCTCTCTCTCTCTCTCTCTCTCTCTCTCTCTCTCTCTCTCTCTCTCTCACACACACACACATACCATGTATACATCACTTCAGGGGACATTACATTGACTTACATGCATTTCCTGGAGACGTATCCTAACCTTAACCATAACCAACACATGCCTAACCCTTACCCTTACCCTAACCCTTAACCTTAACCTTAACCTTACCCTTAACCCTAACCCTAAACCAAGTCTTCACCCTGAAATTAATGATTCCCCTCATGGGGACCTCCAATTTGTCCCTATAAGGGAGGCGAGTCCCCACACGTGCCTGTGTAAACAGATTTAGGTCCCTACAAGTATAGTAATGGTAGGCCACACACACACACACACGTCACACACACACACACACACACACACACTCCTTTGCATGAGATCACAACTCAATGCCTCTGGAATCACAGCACACTCTGTATCTCATTACCCAGGCGTATGATCTGAACACCTCTCTGTGGCGTGGACCATTGACTTGGTGTTTTCTGTGTACTGGCCCACTAGTGGCTTGAACTGGTGGTTTCACAGCAGGAGGCACTGGGACTGGTTAGTGGTGTGTGTTTGCATCTCAGCTTGTGTGTGATCTGTGGAGTTGTGATGTTTAGGTGTGGCCCGGCGTGGCCTCTCCTCTTTTCATTTCCTCTTTCTTCTCTTCCCTTCTTCTGTTTCTCGTTGCAGCCTCCCTTCGCCTTCCATTACAGAAATAGTGCAATAATGACTCTTATGCACAATACACAATCTCAACACCTATGTTCACTGAGCTTTTCAAATGCTTATTTAAAAAAAGAGATCTATCTTAATTGTTTATGTCTCTGTATTTAATACAAACTTTTAGCAAACTTGTTTTATTTGTATTTTTCCTTTTGCTGTAACGCTGTAAATGTCCCCGCTGTGGGACTAAGGAAGGTTTTCTGGTTCCCTTCTGCTCTCTTCTATTCTCTTTCCTTGTTTCCTCCTCTCCGCTGCTTTACCATGTTTAGTTCTGACTCTGGGGACAGAAAGCTGACCAGTCCCTGAAGACCTGAGAGATCTGGATGGTTCATAATTTAGCAGTAGATCAGAAATGTATTTTGGGCCTAAACCATTCAAAGCTTTATAAACCAGCAGCAGTATTTTGAAATCTATTCTTTGACACACAGGAAGCCAGTGTAAAGACTTCAGAACAGGAGTGATGTGATCCACTTTCTTAGTGTTAGTGAGGACTCGAGCAGCAGCGTTCTGAATTAGCTGCAGCTTTCTAATAGATGTTTTAGTGAGACCTGTGAAGACACCATTGCAGTAGTCCAGTCTACTGAAGATAAAAGCATGGACAAGTTTTTCCAAATCCTGCTGCAACATTAGTCTTTTAATCCTAGATATGTTCTTTAGGTGATAGTAGGCTGATTTAGTAACTGTTTTAATGTGACTGTTGAAACTCAGGTCAGAGTCCATGACTACACCTAGATTCAAGCAGCTGCTACAACTGTCATCAACCTTTATCCACACACTGAAGGCAATCCGTGTGATTGTCTCTTTGGTTTGCTCTCCTCTGAACATACATTCAGAAAAGTGGCACGATGTAAATCAGTGACTGAAACCGTATTTCTCTCTCATATCAATCATATTTTAAAAGAACATAGTTCCATCCGGCTTGCTCATTTTTCACATCACCAATAGGTTTACACAAATATAGAAATATATGATTCAAATCAAATCAGCTCAGGTATCCTTACTTTGAGTAACTATCCCAAAATGCACCTCAGTTTATACAGAAAGCTTTCTGTAAAACACGTGGACTCAAATATCCCTGATTACACGAGTGTGACATCATCAGACGAGTCTCTCCACCAACCATGCCTGCAACCTTTAGAACAACAATGTAATGCAGGCCTATTCAAATGGCGGCCCGCGGGCCAGATGCGGCCCAGAACCTACTCCCGAGTGGCCCAGCCTCCCGTGGCCAAATTCCTACACTAGTACATACCATGAACGCAACACTCCGCGTTGCATAGAAACCGCCAAACCACAACGCAGCAGGTTTTTTGAAAGTGTAACGGTGGTCCGATGATAGCAACTCTAAAACATGTCTCTCTCAACTCTGAAGCGTAAACAAAGACAAAACGGTCATTGATCTTGTGGAGCGGATGCGCGAGTCATTGCCCAAGTCAAGCTGGACCTTTTCGCGACCAACTTGAGTACAGGTCGGATGCTGCATTTTCCGACGCTCCACAAACACATCACATCCCCAGCACAAATCACGGATGTGATGACAGATTTCATTGCGAGGTTGAAAGAGAACTTTGCCGGTGGATTGGATGGACTTGCTCTGCCCACAGAGGTGATGGGCTTTGCCAGAGACCCCTTCACTGTTGCAATAGAGGGGGACGTATCCACCAGAGCAAAGGAAGTGGACCCCTCCATCGACGAGGGGACATTTATACTGGAACTTATTGACATGCAGTCATCCGTAACCATGGCACAAGAGCAGCGCACTAATGCTGCGCTTCCATTACAGTTTAGGAACTGGGGTAGTTACTATAGTAACGCAGTGTAGGCGGAGCCGTGACGTCATCTTCAATGAGCGCCCCAAAAAACAACACAGCCGTTAGCTGTTAGCACTCAGAGCTCATAGCTCCTCATATCTGTTCAGAAACTAGACAAAAGTGAAACAAGTACAAACCACAGACTGCCTGTGTCATGGTGAATACAGTCACTGGTTTATTTATGTCTGTATAGGCCGTTGTTGTGAGTGTGGACGGTCGGAGCATATATAACGTTAGCTTAGCCGATCTCCATTCAGAAAACACGCATTTTAAAAGGGTTTTTCGCCTGCCGTCTGTCTGCAGACTTGTCAAAGCATTAATTCATGGTTTTTACTAACCGGTATCAGTATGTTGTTACTTCGGCATCATTTAGAAACGTGTATTACAATTAAATCACGGTCAAATATGTTCATCTTGTTGTAGTTGTAGCCCCCTTGCCAGTTATTCTCTCTCTAGCTTAGCATACTCAGCCCGACTCAGCCTGGTTGTTCCTGGCCCTAGAACCACGATTTAGTCGGGCCAGAAAAAAGGTGAAAGAGTAGCCCCGGGCCAAATCTAGACCAAGTGGAAACGCAACCAAAAACGGGCCCCGCACGGCTCGGCACGCCTAAAGCGAGCTACCCGCTGCAGTGGAAACGCGCCATAACGGGCCAGCGAAGTTTTGGAGTGATGTCAAATAACAGCAGTTCCCTTCATTCAGAAAGTAGCGATCTGTGGGCTCAGTATGTTTGGATCAACATACAAATGTGAGTCAAGCTTTTCACACTTGAACTCAATAACAAGTAGCACTGGCTGCTCCCTGACTGACAGCACTCTTCACCAAAGTCTTAGGATTGCATTGACATCCTATGAGCCAAAAATCACTGCTCTTGTTCAAAACAAAACAGCGAGTAGACGTGTAGTATTCATTCATATGTTAGTTACCCTTATCCCTTGTTATGGGTTTGTGCACTGAAGGGTTTGACAGTTCTTTCTGTATTCATGTAAATGCACTTTGTAATGTGTCCGGGTCATGTGACCAAAACGTATGATTTGTTTGTTATTACTTGAAAATTGAAAAAATAGTATTGCTATAGTACTACCTCTTTGTGTTACATTGGAGCTCTTTAACTCTTTTTGATGTGCATGTGTCACATGTATCCAATTTCATTTTGTATGTGAGGACATTTATTAAGCCTGCTATTATTGTATTCAGTTAAATGCACTTCGTGATGTGCCTGGTTAAAAAAAAAAATCTGAATATTTGACTTCTAAAGCAAACAAATGTAATGCTACAACTGTGCACTTTTTCTTTTTATGCACTTTGAGACGCCTCAGATTCTGTTAAATTAATGCTAATTTGTTGTGTTTTTATGCACTTTCTGACGTACCTTTGTTAGATGAACAATGAATACAAGTGGCATGTTTTCATCGCAGTAATATATGTTGGTTTAAAATGTGTCATTACCCGCTTTGTACAGAATGTCTGGCCCAGCTGCATTTTGTAGTTATAAAATCTGGCCCAACTGAATGTGTAATTGAATAGCCCTGATGTAATGCATCACTTTTCATAGAACATTATGGTTATGTTCTGTACAATCCAGATGTTTTGAACTGCAATCAGCAGCCCAGGTGCAGCTCTCGTGCTTCCTGAAGCCAACACATCTTGACATGTTAGCATGCAGGCAGATATGTGAGAGGTGACGTGCTGACACCGTGACAGGGCTGCAGGAGTACTTGTTATACATTTAGAGGATCTAAATATAGTGAGATGCAGAGCTATGGATTTAGATCTGGGCCTGTTGCCTTACTATTCTAACATTTACCCAATGATCTGTGTTAGTTATCCTGAGCCTTTACACCACGTTTGCCTTGTACACTGTGAGTTATTAAGAAACTCCTTGGCTTTGCAGCAGCCTTCCCAGGAGCAGAGGCTTCCAATGTGTCCACATCTTTAAACATGTCTGCCTTGCATGAAACATCTTAACCCTTACATGGGCATTCAATATTTTGGAAAAGTAACTGATTCCTATATGTTACACCTATATCACACCGTTTGTACACTCTTATTACACATGAATAGACCCCTATTATGTTACACCACTGTTACAGCACTGTTACACCACATACCATTATTATACCCATGTCACACTGTAATTGGACCCATGTTACACCCATGTAACACCAATATTACACCCATATTACACGTAATTACACTATTATTACTTCTATATTACACTGTTATAACACCCCTATTGTACCCATATTAAACCCATGTAATACCAAGATTACAACGTAACACTTTTAATTACATTTATTTTCAATTAAAGCTATTTTTACACATGGACACAAATAAATGTACCTCCAGGGATACAGAAATCATTTAAGTGTTAATATGAGCGTTACATAACTTCCTGTTTACACATCAGCTCATTGATGCTGAGTGCCTGTTAATGTTTGAGGATTCTGTCCGCTCTTTGTTTGATCCTCTCCTCTTCTCTACTAACACCTTCCCTTTGTCCCCTTTCTTTTGTTTCCGCTTCTTCTCTATTTGCCAACCTTGCTTCCTCCTCTCCTTTCCCTCTCTCTCTCCTCTTTTCTTGTCTCATTTATATGTCCATATCTTTAAACATTATCTACAGATGAACCTTGTCATTCTGCCTCCCATGAAACTTGAAATGAAATTATTGCCGGCTAAATGACTTTCTGTTTGATATTTTTGTCAACATTTCTTTGAGAGTACGAGCATTATATCTGATGTGTTATCAAACCAACGGCCTAATTCCTCTCCTACACTCTGAGAGCAGCTTTGATACTCAACATCTCAACACACAGTTGGGATTTAACCTCTGAACTTGTTAGTTATTCCAACCCTGCATGATAGGATCAGTGAAGTGCTGTGTCATGAGGGGACCCCCCACATCCAAACCCTTTCTGTTGATGGACAGGATTAAAAAGGCAGGTGGTTGAGTGGATGGCAGGTGGATGGGCCCCACAGGTGGAGGGGGGGGGGGGTGGTTCTGGAGCCCAGGGACACCTGATAGTGCAGGATCTGGTTTCTCTGCCTGAGACATCAGAAGACTTGTTATAGCTCTGCTGTGCACAGTATGGGGAGATGGGTTCACTGTGGGGTCTCATCATAAAGGCTCCACTCAAAGTGCATTGACTTGTATTAGATAAACCCTCAGGGTGGGCATTCTGAAATGAAAAGCCTCACTGCTCTTTCAGTGCATCCTTACAAACTGTTGTATACTGTGTTTACTATGTAGATGATGTATCTGTCGCAGACCGCCACTTTGGCCCCCCCATTGTTGTGGTCGGTTGAAACATTGGTCATAATCCAAAGTACTGTACAACTTGGTAATAGCGCTAGATAAAGAATAGGGGGATTTCAATCGTTTTTATTTCTGATAACAGTTATCATTTCAGTCAAATAAAAATAAAACTTTATTTACGTCACACTTTTTCATCTACAAAAGATAATGGTGATTGATGAAAACACTTTATTCCAACAGAAGTCAATACACTCAGAATGGAATAAAACAAGACCTTAAAACCTTAAAAAAGAATTAATAGCAAGCGAGCTGTCAGGTCCCTCTAGGCCAGGGGTGTCAAACTCAAGGCCCGGGGGCCAAATCCGGCCCGCAACTTCATTTTATGTGGCCCCACAAGAGCTTGCAAAGAATATAATATGTTTATTATACGGTTACATGCTACTTTACAGAAGCACGTTGCCCATAAAATACATGTCCCACAATGCATCTCAAATTTGACTTTTTCTCAGAATGTGACTTTTTTTCTTCAAAATATGCCTTTTTTTTTATTAATCACATGATTGTCCATAGTTAATTGCGATTCATCGCAAATTAATCGCAAATTTTTTTTCTGTTCTAAATGTACCTTAGACGGATATTTTTCAAGTTTGTAATGCTGTTATCAACATATGAGTGGACAAATATGCTTTATGCAAATGTTTATTATCATTTGATCAATGACAAATGTTCTCATGAATATTAAACACAACAACCTCTGAACATTACAAATATTCGCCTCAATTCAACCTGGAACCTCTCATACAATAATACAAAGTGTGTTTGTGTGTGGCCTAGCATTACTATACTTGTGGGGACCTACATCTGTTTACACAGTCACGTGTGAGGACTCGCCTCCCTTATGGGGACAAATTGGAGGTCCCCATGAGGGGAATCATTCATTTTAGGGTGAAGACTTGATTAGGTTAAGGGTTAGGGTAAGGGTTAGGATTAGGCATGTGTTGGTTAAGGTTAAGGTTAGGATAAGTCTCCTGGAAATGCATGTAAGTCAATGTTATGTCCCCTGAAGTGATGTATACATGGTATGTGTGTGTGTGTGTGTGTGTGTGTGTGTGTGTGTGTGTGTACTGTGATGGATCGTTGGAGCTATGTGCAACTCGCTGCAATCATGTTGCGCACTATCCGTGCTGAGTGTGCTGACTTCTCGTACAATGTCCCACTGTCTGGCTTCCTGCATAAAGTCAAGTGCTCGGCGCAGTTGTCGGCGAAATGTCGCTCCTCTGTTTTCATTTAAACAGCTCCTTATATCCGTTAGCGCAGCTAGCTAGCACCAGATGCTAACAACAACAATACACGTATGGTGTGCGTGTTCTCTCTCTCTCGCTCGCGCCACACATACACACACCCTCCCGGTCCTCCCGATGAAATATTATGATAAAATAATATTTAAAAACATTAAAAAAAAAAGAAATTGTTATATTTTTCATTAGTTTTACCAAAATAACTTGATTTAATTGTATTTAAAACAACATTTCCAAATAAATAAATCCTTTGAATCTGCCTATTCAGTTTCTGTTTGAATGTGAAGGGTTAATCCGGCAGTGGCTCAGTCAGTAGGGGCTTGGACTGTGAGCCGTAGGGTCGCCGGTTCAAGTCCCCGACCAGACCTACATTTGGAGTGTGGACTGCTACTTGGAAAGGTCCCAGTTCACCTCCTGCCCTGCCGTGGTGCCCTTGAGCAAGGCACCGGACATCCCCCCTCACTCCCATTGCTCCCCGGGCGCTGCGCACTGCTCCTAGTACTAGACTCCTGGCACTAGCTGTGTGCTCTGCATGTGTGACCATTAAAGAGGGTTTCATCCCTCCCAATTGAATGAAATGAAAGAAGCTCGTCTCTGCGAGTTACTGTGAAGATAGGAGCTGATTGGTGGTCCAGCTATGAATTCACAGAGGGCCAGCTACAGTAACTGAACGAGAGAGTAATCATATCTTCCCTCTAAATGGGTGGGTTTTATTATCGCGGACATTATTACAAGTTCTGCCCGCTGTGAAGCTTTTCTTGTTTCCATAGCAACAACAACTTCCTGTCAAAAGTGTAAACTCGCCTTCAAAATAAAAGCATTTCCACAAAATAGGAAGCCAAGCCAAATTACACTTAAAGTGGACCTATCATGCTATATAGAAAAATATATTGTAGGGCCATACCTATACAAAACATGTCTGTGACATTTTTTGCTTAAAATACCAAACAGATCACCCATTGTAGCCATGCCTCATATTGCTCATACCCCTCTTTTGAAGCCCTGTTAGAGAAACGCGGATCTTGGGTCCTTAGCTTGAAAAAAAAGAATGACGACGAGGCGGAGCTAATGCCTGATCAGAATTCTACCAGAGATAAAGTTAAATTCTGCTGTGATAAAACATCATCCTGTTTAAACCACGTCAAGGATTACTTCTGAAACAGTATGGAGCTCAAATGCTTTTTCTCTTGTGGGTTTATCACAACAAGGTGAGTTCTTTTTTTATTTCCTACCTTTTAAACACGCTCTCCAGTACAGGTTAGCTCTGAGTGTTAGCGAGGCTTGCTAATGTAAACACAGACGAGATTACGTCCAAAACACGTCAGGCATTGTTTCAGATAGCAACTCTCTGTGGGTCCGCTGACGTCAGTTCGGATGGAAATCTCTATCCGCTCGTTGTACACCCGTTTTTAAAAGATTTGGGTACGGAGGAAAAGAGAGAGGGTTTTATTTTCTGACGCTGCGTGAGTTCCCCGACACACCGGGGACACATCTTTATGTTTAAAAGACATCACAAAGTGCATTTTGCGTGATAGGTCCCCTTTAAGACATACACCCGCAATGAAAGTAACAAACACAATGCAATATCCTTTTCAATTTCAAAGAACACAAATTGGGTTATTTACAGCTGTTGTTTTGTGTGGTAGAGGGTCGCTGCCATTGATGCGCTAGTATACGCATTGACGTAATAACCCTTTTTTTTTAGGGAAGGGGGGGGGGGGGGTTCAGAGGGCCTAGGTATAAAAGTCACTGCTTGCCACTGATTAATAGTAATAGTAATAATGACTGACAAATCATTTGAATAGAGTTTATAGTCACAACCATTTCCTGCTTAGTTCCATAGCCAGACAGTAACATGTTAGCCTAACTGTTTGAAATGTATGCACTTTAGTTCCAAAACATTCCTGTCTGGGGACATTAGTCAATTGCACACTTCCTAACCATGTTGACATTACATATTTGAATCAAGCTGATGCTTTTAGCGACTCACAACAAGTGCAATAAATGAAGAAAGAATCCTGCAAGTGAATTGACTTTTAACAAGTCAAACCATTGTGCTCTGCGTACAGTTCTGGTTTCTTACCGGCCAGGTCCAGCAGAATCAGGTTCGTTTTCACTGCAGGCTTCCTGCTGTCCTGACATCAATGGGGAGCTTGTTCTACCACTTTGGAGGCAGGATATCAAACAGGGGGGCTTTTGATGAGGGTCTACCTGGGTCCAAGTCGCAGTGAGGGAGCAGCGAGCCGATTGGCCGATGCAGAGCCAAGTGAAACCAGAGTGTAGGCTCATGTCCTGGATGTTGAAGGCCCTGATCCACTCACAGCACGGTGGCCTGTGACAGTGTCTGATCCAGGCCGCCTGTGTTAACGCCTATTTGTTTAGTTCATATTCATACAGCATTGTTTGGCTCTTCTGGTTATATTTCTCCCCCTGAAGCTAAAATCCCGTCAGCTGACACCCGGATCACTGTCAGGTTTCACATGGTGTGGACAGTCAGGTCAAGCCTCAGAAAATAAAGTATGACCTCGCCTGTAGAGCCGGCTTTGGCTCTTTGTTCAACTGAAGCTTTTAGCAGAATAGTAAGCATGTACCCAAATCCACACACCAACATACACGTGCATATGCAAGCTAATACGTGCAGAAACCACCGTTTTTTAAATGTTACAGAGGTCAGGTGTATTGGTCCCCACATGAGAAATCTGCTGAATGGTGGAGTCAGACTCTTGTAGTGTTCGTCTTCACAGTGTGCCAAACTCAGCACACATGGACTGGTGAGAGCTGTCTGTGGGCTCAGAGAGGAGACTGAGAGCCGTGGGATTAGCTATTCCAGAGGATTGTCTCCCTGATCCTCCATGTTTTGTTACGGCTGCTGCTGAAGGCCACATCTGCTCAGCACACTGCTGTGTACGCACATACATAAGTCATTTCATCTGTAGACATCAAGGTCTGTTTGATTAGGATACAAGTTCAAGATAAAGCTTCGGGTTAAATGTTATATTGTTTATTTTTCTTTTACACCACCAAAACAGCTAACAATAGTTTCTATGTTTTCAACACATTTGGAAGAAAAAGCAGATATTTATAAAGCGGGAGATCCTGATTGAGATTATACCATATCTACTACATTCATTTCTGTTGTTCATACTTGCCAGTAAATGTATTTCAGTTTACATTTCTGGTACAAAATGTCCTCTGTGTTTATCGGTTAAGCTACACTGGGGGAAAAAACACAAAAAAGGAATTTAGCATCAAAAGAACTTAAAACTATAAAAAGCTACACATGCAGCTCAAGCCTCTTGATATCAAACACACACAACACAATGAAAGAGAAGAGGGCAAAACAGGGGTCCAAACTACTCCACATGTATTCAGTTTTTTTGGGGGGGGGTCGCAGGGAAATGTATTACTGAATATCTCTTCCAGAGTAACCCAAACCCAAAATGCCTGTACATTTACAAAGAGCAAGATATGTGAGTTATTGGGCCTCATGTTATTTTACGACACGTTAATAAGACTCATGTTAGGAGAACACTCCCTAGAGGAATAAAGACTGTGTTTAACTGGCAGCATAACAGTATATATATATATCTTCATGTATGGACTATATCATTACAGCATGTTACTACTTTGAAATGAGACCCTGTGAAGCTGATTAGAGAGCAGCCCATGTATCAACATTCACTTTCTCTCCTCCATCCTCACCCTCTCACTTCTACTGTGCGCTCCGTCCTTTCATGCTGCCTTCATGTGGGCGTGTGTCCTTTACATTTCTCTCTCCTCCACCATCCTCCACTCTTGTATGTGTGCCATCCTCCCGTCTTCTCCGTAGCCTCCATCTGGCTGCTTGGTTCCCGATGCCGGCCCACGAGCCAACACGGCAGCCTGGGCGGAGGTCTGCTAAACTCTGGTCCTGTTGGTGGTGAATAGTCCAGAGGAGAGAAGGGCTCTAATTATGAGAGATGGACATACTCTTAAACAGAGCTTGTGTGAGTTTGCTGCAGTCCTCAAAGTAAACGTTTTACAAGGTTTGAGCCTCACCTTGGTCCAGCTCATTCTACCGGGAACATAAAGCAGCTGTAGAGCATTCATTATTGAACCATTTAGTAACGAAAGCTATTACATAATACCCAGGAGGTGGACTTTATTTGTTGAAGTACTTGCTATTATTTTAAATAGATTATTATCACGTTCATGTTGATATTTAAATGGTACTGTGTTTTTGTCGAGGCTCTGATATTCAGAAAAGGTTCCTAACTTTTCCAGGTGGCTCCGGTTCAGCAAACACGCTGTCTCACTTCATCACTCCAGTAAATAATATATACAGAGGAACTTTAGCAATGTGAAAATGGCACCCTGGGAACTCCAAGGCCATGCCCTATCCCTCAATATTCACACAAATAATGTGTGTTTGCTTCCTGTGTTTCAAATCTGCTCCAAATGGTAACGTGTTCTTCATGTAAAACCAGTTTCTGTGCATGTAAATGGTCTGCAAAGGCTAAAATCCCTGTGTTCCCTCCAGAGGGAGTTTTTCTCCCACACACCCCGCCCCCTGCCTAAAACGCCTCCATTGGACTCCTTTGTTTACTTCCGTGACAAAATGACATCACTATGTAACACTTGCACTCCTATTGGCTAGCACTCCAACACATTGCACATGAGGGGGGGGGACATCTCTTAGCGGTTGACCAATCACAACAGAGCCGGCTAGCTAACCAATCAGAGCAGACTGAGCTCTGGTTTCAGACAGAGGGTGAAAAGAGGTGCTGCAGCACAGGCAGTATAAAAATAAAGAGCTTTCTGAACATTAAAGCATGGAGACATGTCACAGGAGAGACACTGAACACAAACATGAACCTCAACATGAGCAGAATAGGGCCCCTTTAACATCTGTAGTGTTTCTGTTATCCTGCTGAAACAATCTCTAAATCCTTTTCATTTAAAGCTGTAGAAATGTATACCAGCCAGATGAGTCCCCCTGCCACCGAAGAATATTTTTTTTACCTAAAATCTTAAACTAGCCTCAGACGGCATTGAACACATGTCAACAGCAATATACAGCCACGACCTCTTATCTACACTTGACCCTGCTCATTCTCATATTAATAAGTACAGCAGTTCTAAGTTACTGACTGAAGAACTTTCCAGTATCACACCTGAAACATCCATCTGTGGGAGCTGCAGCACAACTCTCGAAAAATCACACTCATCAGGAAGTGTGAGAAATGTCCCTGATCTACACCTGTGCTCACTTTATGCAACATGTGTGTCACACAATATGGTATGTATTCAATTATACTTACGCTATATTAATGCTAGGTGTTGTTGTTGTTTAAATTACTTAAATTGATTAATACCTAAACGATACTGGCTTCTGCAAGGGTCATCTTGCAATAACAAATGATGTATATTATAATTATATAGAGGTACGGCATTGTATTTTAACCCTTCAAACAGACTACACTATCATGTATTCAAACACACACACACACACACACACACACACACACACACACACACACACACACACACACACACACACACACACACACACACACACAGGTCCAGGTCTCAGTTGGTCATTGTAACAGGGTCTATGACTCAGCATACAGTATATGATACACGTTGACCTCACTCTGTAGGAGATTACACAAACCATCTCATGCATCTTAAATATAATATAGCACATTTAAAAAGACATGAAAAAATGATTATGTCTTTCAATTCACCAGTAGTCCAACATAAGAAATGTGATCTGAAAACACAGCTCAAAAGTCCAGCTGAACTGAATCCTCTGCAGACAGATGCTGACCTTTAATCACTAGCTTTGGTAAGTAACCGTATTTGCTCATGTGAAGTGAACGGCCCAAGATTATAACCTCAACATGGTCAAATTGGGTTTTTTCGGGAGGATTTAGAAAGGGGGATGGTTCCTCTTTGTAATCCATCTGAGTGACACTGGCTGAACGATATTTACTCTGGATTATACTCATTCGGATGAAATGTGTGTATCTTGCTAAAGTTACATTTAGGGTGGACAGCTGTGCAGTGGATAGTGAGTGTGTGTGCGAGAAGGGGGGGTTGGTTGCCAGTCTGCTGCTGCTGTTGGCAGGTCAGTGTGTGTGTGTGTGTGTGTGTGTGTGTGTGTGTGTGTGTGTGTGTGTGTGTGTGTGTGTGTGTTGTGTGTGTGTGTGTGTGTGTGTGTGTGTGGTGTGTGTGTGTGTGTGTGTGGACACGGAGAGATTATGTTTCCACCACTGGTCTTTTAGGCGACGCACAGAGCAGGATTTGGGTCGGGTTGAGTCAATCTTACAGTTTCAGGTTTATATTTGGAAACTAAAATGTGTCATCTCTCATCCGTTAGTCCTCTTCTCTGTTAATCGATTCGATCACTAGAACCTGGTATGCTTGGGAGAAGTGGCCTCCACCCTGTCATATCTAGATAGGGGAGATCATTGGTGTTTGGTTACAATACAGTAAATGATTTCCTGCAATCAAACCATTTATTTAGCAGGGACTATCTTTCATCCGTAGTCCCTGGACACGTGCATCGGAAATAACATGTCAATAAAAGAGGCTTGGGAGAGAAACACAGGGACTTTTGCCTTTGCAGGCCATTTACATGCACTAAAACCTATAGAGCACACTACAGGGAAGGGAAGACCCCAAAAAGCAGAAGAAGTCCCTTTTAATATGTAATTAAGTAATATAATAAGTAATAAATCAGACACTATGGTTCCATTATTTTCACTCTAACGCAAGTCTAATATAGAGAATCTATCAGGAGTAAAGGGAAAACAATACAATAAGTAACAATGGGAATGGGAACACTGTATTCCCTCCCCCACCCTTTGTGCTTGTCCTTGATGTGTTTGTGTCTGTCTTGGAAAATATATAATGAAATCTAAATGGGAAAAAACGGATTAAATCATCGACACTAGATATAGTTCTTTATTTGTAATGTTTTACACGCCAGTGAAAGAACAATCCACTCAGTGCTTTTATTAAATGTGTTATTACAGTCACTTGTTCACTTTTAGACTTTAAGATGGGTATTGTTTGAAATGTATGTTCAAGGTGTATGAGATGTTGTTCTGCGTATGATGAGTGATGTTTTATTAGCCGGTGCCAAAGACAAACGTTCACTGTTGTAAATCTAATCCTCCTCATTATTTTTCTGCAACTAAAACCATCTGCTTCCATGGTGCTCCTGTTGGCTGCAGCTGGGCTTGTGTCTGCCTGAGAGGTGCCCTCCTGCTCTTCTCCCAAAGGCCCTAATCTATCCTCGTCTGAGGTGCTTTGGGTGGAGTTGCGTGTGTGTGTCAGATGTGGTTGAGCTACAGTATTCAGCTTTATAAATCCCTGGAGAATCGGCCACACACTCATAACAGGGGCAGGAAAGTCAAACAAACGAGTACATGTGACGACCACACAGTATCCATCTGGAGCTACACACTCTCTCATTAGCTGCAGGGACTATAGGCCGTCTTCTGACCTCAATGAGTGTGTGAGGGTGAGAGGTGGGGAGAGAGGAGGAGAGCAGCCCTGTACAGTAATGACTGAGGTTAAAGATGGCACTGAGGCAGGGTGGGCTGCGGCTCTTTCTCTGCATGTTAACCTGATGTTTTACTTCCTCCTTATTCTCTTTTAGTCTCAGCCTCCGTGTGGTGAATTCAAAGTGTTTGTGAGTCTGAGAGGATTCAAAAGGCAGAGTTGTGGATGCATACATGCGCAGCTGGCAGCATTGATTAGGGGGAGGCACAGCTTCTGTGGAGCCAGAGGAAGGAGAGGAGACAGTTCGTGGTGCCGCTGGGCCACCGGCTGTCAGGATACGCTGCTTTGTTAGGGCTTTTCAGTGCAACCCATGAACCCAAATGTATGCTACTTACAGACAAAACTTAACAAAGCTACACTTATTAATATGTGATGAATCCACAGAGATTCACCACCCAGTCTGGATTTAAAAATAGGAAGTGTTTTTCGGCGGACGTGCATGATTTAGGCAGTTTGTTCCAAATTGTTGGGGCATAATAACTAAAAGCTGCTTTTCCATGTTTAGTGGTTATTCTCGGAACAGAGAGCAGACCCGACCCAGAAGACCTGAGACTCCTGGATGCTTCATAGTGACGGAGTATGTCGTCTATATACCTCGGTCCTAAGCCATTTAGTGATTTAAAAACTAGCAGTAGTATTTTTTTAAATCAATTCTTTGGCAGACTGGAAGCCAGTGTAATGATCTCAGAACCGGAGTGATGTGATCCACTTTTCTAGTGTTAGTGAGGACTCGAGCAGCAGGGTTCTGAATCAGCTGCAGCTTTCTGATAGATTTTTTAGTGAGCCCTGTGAATACACTATTGCAGTAGTCGAGTCTACTGAAAATAAAAGCATGGACAAGTTTTTCTAAATCCTGTTGCACCTTACATTTTGAAACAAGAAAAAGTACTGTTCCATTTTCCCTTAATACAAAAAACAGCAAAAATAATCATTTCCAAATGTGAGCCGCTGAATGGACATGTAATGTTCTCTCTCCCTCTCTCTCACTCTAACACTTACCTGTGTTTGTCATAGTTGAACTTTGGACCGTTTCCATGGCAACATCGGACAAACTGATGACATTGTCAGCCTATCTTCTCTCCACATTAACCGATAATATCTTCCTCTCTGTCCGTCCTTTTCACTGTTCTTTCCATCTATATCATTTGACCATCACATTTGTTAGAGCATGGATCTTTCATGATGATCAGGAGAAAAAAATTACTGTCACTGTTTTTTATTTATTGCTACACGCATTCAATTCCAAAAGGCATTGGACAGTATTCAGCAGCTAGATTTTTGAAGGGTGCTTTCCAGAAGGATCCATATACCTGTGTGGCTGAAGTATGGAACATGCATAATGAACCAGGCAGGAAGTGCTGTCACAAGTATGATAAATAATATTTAGATCAGGAAGAGGCTTTGGTTGTCAGGGGAAATATCAGCCGCCTGTAGGGAGGAGGAGGCAGCACTTCTGAGACCGGGGCCTCGCTCCATCCCTGAACATAACATGCATGAATCTTTAAGGGTGGGGGAGGGGACCCATGGGAACAAACTCCATGAAGTCACACCACATACACCATGAGTGACTTTAGACCCGAGTCACTGATGTCACAGCACGATGCAATAAGACTCAATGTGGTTACACAGTGTGGGCTCACAATCTGTCTTTCTAAAGTGCTTATTAAGTTAAAAATTAAACTTGTGTTGAAGTAAATTTAAGCAAAATAAATGTATTTTTATACTGGCATTAAAGAGGCCATATTCTGCTGAGAGGAAGCATGTTAAAATGTTCTATGAACTTGAGGGGAAACGCAATATTGCCGTTGAAATGTGTTAAACCCTAGAAGGAGAACTGGACCAGCTGTGTTAGTTCTCTAGATTGTAAGGTTACGATGCTATATATTTTGCAATGCAGGTTAAGAAATGATCCTTCTGATATGCCCCCCAAACACACAAGTGAGGGTTTCTGTCCTGCTTAAAATATAATTTCTCTATTTCTGTATGTATGTGCAATGCATTTGTTCCCATGTGTTTAAGGAAGTAATGAAGTGTAAGAAAAGGCAACACGCCCACTCAGTGACCTATGTACTAGTTTAAGATACGTAGGGAATAGAAATACTTCACCTTTGCTCATGTTTCTCACTTTCACGTCATGTTGTTTTAGATCTCTAATGTCAGAGGTACACTCCACCTTAACCACAGTTGAGTCAGAAGAAACGAGGGGTTACGTATGGTAACCCTTGTTATATAAGCACAGGCGGAGCCCTCTACTGGACTCTATGGGTACAGTGGGCGGACCCCCGATGTATACACTCGCTGTCATCCAACAACACCGTTCCACCTCACTGTCCCTGACCGGCTTTCTGGTTAGCAGCACTGTGCCTCACTCACCTCTCCCTCGGTTGTATCCGTGGAGAAGTCTGGGCTGCGGCTGACAGAGCACACTCTGACGCGCTTACCTCGAGAAAAGTGTGCTCGGAAAACAGTGCTGAGGGCTCCCCCCGTCCGCCCATAGGCAGACGGAGAGAGTCCCCAGCCCTGTATGGGCTCACTGTGCACCACCTCTCCTGAGTTCCTAAGGGGCACGGGGAGAGCGCAAGTGCCCCATGTCCCCCACACTCAGACACGCTTACCCCGTGAAGAATGTGTATGGACTATAGTGTGGAGGGCTCTCCCCTCCTGCCCTGAAGCAGGGGGAAAGAGTCCTTCAGCCCCTTACGGGCCCAGTGCGCGCCACGTCCCCCGGGACCGGGGCCCGGGAAAAAACGTAAGCGCATTGCGCCCGGGGAGGGGGTCAGATGCCCACTGACCCACACCCCCCCTCCCTCCTCACCAGTCCTGTGTTGCCCCAGCAAGCACAGACGATGAAAAGGAGCCAGACATGTCTAAGAGATAAAACTTTATGAAGGGGCCTGGCGTTGACCAAGACGCCGCCGTGCATATGTCCTCCACACTCACACCGTTGAATAAGGCTGTTGACACAGCCACAGCCCGTGTAGAGTGCGCACGGACCCCCGCGTGGGGAAGGCTCTCCCCGCCTGTCCGTAGGCATTTGAGATGCACTCGCAGAGCCAGCCTGCCAGGCGCTTCTTGGACAGAGCTTTCCCGATCACACCGCCCCCAAAGCACACAAACAGCTGTTCAGTGCATCTAAGGGCAGCCGTGCGCTCTACATAACATGCTAACGCGCGCACCGGGCAGAGGAGGTGTAATTTAGCCTCACTGGCCCCACTATGGGGTGGAAGACTAAAGCCCCCCAACTGAATAGCCCTTGAGCTGAACGCACTCCTTAGGCTCTTGGGCACAAAGGAGGGGTTCGGTCTAGTGTCGCCCCGCTCTGGTCACCCCGGATCAACAAGCAACTTGGGTGCACCGATAGAGCGGTTAACTCGGACACACTCTTGGCTGACGTTAAGGCAAGTAGCAATGCTGTCTTCCACGACAGTGCTTTCAGGGAGGAGAGCTCCAGAGGCTCAAATGGTTCTGTGACCAGAGCCTCGAGCACCAACGGCAGGTCCCACTGCGGGGCGGAGGCGTGCACTACTGGGCGTAGCCTCCTGACCCCCTGTAAAAACCGCAACATCAGTGGTTGACTAAAGGCTGACCTGCCGCCAAATCCCTCATGGCAGGACGAGATGGCTGCTGCAAACCTCTGTCCACCAGTAACTGTAAGTAGGACAAAATAGAGCCCAACTCACAAGATAGGGGCTCCATTTTCTGCTCCTCACACCATCGCTGGAATCCTAGCCACCTTGGCCTGTAACAGGCTGTGGTGGGTCCCGCTCTAGCTGCCTGGATAGACTGAATAACGCTATCAGACAATCCACCCTGTCTCAGCCTGTCCCTCTCAGGAGCCAAGCCTGGAGAGGTTGGCCGAGAGTGGGTAACGCCCCGATTGCACCTGCCTCTTGAGACATCGCCCTCCAGAACTGGGGAACCGCCCAGGGCTGGCCCACCTTCATCTGTGTCATCTCTGAGTACCACGGTGCCCCAACGCGGTCCGGAGCCACGAGGATGACTGACAGACGTTCTCGCTTCACTCTCCCCAGGAGAGGGAGAATGAGACGCAGCGGTGGAAAGGCGTAGAGCAGCTTTCTTGGCCATGGCTCGTGTGCAAACGCGTCCACCCCCAAGGGTGGGTCGTCGCTCAGGGCCATGGAGAACCACGGGGCACAGTGGTTGTTGCGCCGGCTGGCGAACAGATCCACTCTGCTTCACCACTTACGGGTGAAGCGCCCACTCGCCTGGCAGGGGGCCGCCCCTCGACATGAGGTCGGCTCCTCTGTTCTCCAGTCCCGGGATGTGGAGGGCTCTCAGAGACAACACCACCTCTGAAGCCCATAACCACAGCCTCTCTGCTGTGGTCAACAAGGCGGCGGAGCGGACTCCGTCCTGCCTGTTGATATATGCCACTGTGGTGCTGATGGTCACCAGATGCCGTTTGTGCCTCTTGGGATCTAAACGCAGGCTGGAGAACCACCTCTGTAGGCGGTGCATATGCAGTAACCCAAGCGGGACCACAATGTGAGCAGCCACCATGAGACGCAGAGTCTTCCCTGTCGTAGCCTGCAAACCGCCCGAGGCAGGGATGCGCGTCTGCTCTCTGACATAGCACGCCTGCATCGAGCACCACTCCCAACTACAACGCCTGTTGGTGAGGTACGGGGTGCCCTTCTTCCAATTGACTTGGTTAGGTGTAGGATCAATTGGGCTGTTAGAAACATTGCCCGTTCCCTGGACCTGGCCATGACTATCAGGTCGTCCAGATTAAAAAAAACTCTCATGCCATGGGCGTGCAGTGGCTGGAGCGCTGTGGCCACACATGTGCTGAACGTGCGTGGGGACAGGGAGTAGCCGAGCGGTAGTCTGTTGTACTCGTAGGCTACCTTTTCTATTTTTAAAACTCATAAACAACCACTTTCCTTGCTGTTTTGGTTTCAGCAAATACACATTTCCCCTCTCAGCACAGTGTGGGAATTTTCCACAGATTTCCCTCGAAGGTTTATCACTCTAACCCCGTTGTGAAGTCCAAAATAACGTCTAAATGTCAATGTGAATTTTCCCACTGTGGTTTTTCTGTGGCAAAGCTGTCAAGGATTTTCATCTGACATCAAAACATAAATGTATGACCTTGCTACTGAAAGCATGCTGGGATATTACCACAGACACATGTCTTCTAATTAGGGCCACATGATGATATGTTTCTATCATCTTCGGCTGTTTAGGCGACAAGCCAAACAGCTTAAAGTCCTCGGCCAAGCATGTTGGTAAAATGGTGAAAGTGGTCTGGGAACGCTGTGTGGCAAATGGATATAAAATATATTTTCGTGGCATAAATGAGAGTGAAAATGTTCTTGTGTGATTGTGTTTTGAAGTGGAACAGCAAGCAGCTGTAACCAATGTAGAGCAAATCAATGCTGACCAATCTATATGTCTGTCTGCATCAAGGCAACAGATCAGGGCAGTGTGGAGTGTGTGTGGTGTGTGTGTGTGTGTGTGTGGTGTGTGTGTGTGTGTGTGTGTGTGTGTGTGTGTGTGTGTTCGTTGTGTGTGTGGTGTGTGTGTGATGTGTGTTGTGTGTGTGTGTGTGTGTGTGTGTGTGTGGTGTGGTGTGTGTGGTGTGTGTGTGTGTGTGTGTGTGTGTGTGTGTGTGTGGTGATGTGGGGTGTGAATGATGTATATGTGAGTGTGTGTTTTGGGGCTGGCATAGTGTGTGTTTGTTAGTACTTATGGGAGTTGATAATGTGCAGCTTAATGTCCCGGTCAAATATTGATGACTTAATGTACCGAGAGTGAAAACTCATGTCTGGCTACATTTTCCAGGCTTGTTATGTGTGTGTGTGTGTGTGTGTGTGTGTGTGTGTGTTGTGTGTGTGTGTGTGTGGTGTGTGTGTGTGTGTGTGTGTGTGTGTGTGTGTGTGTGTATGTGTGTAAAGGCCATTAGACTCACATGGGGGAGGGGAAAGGTCAGAGTTCAGTAGGACAGAGAAGCATGAAATTGAAAAGGGAAGCAGAGAAAGACAAGAGAGAATGAGCGCTGAACGGTAAGAGAAAAACAGAAGGTATATGGTGTGTTTAATGTTGTGTTAGTTGTGTCTCCACATATTTGGTCCATCTGCTGTTCTGCTGGCAGTATTGTGTATTTGACTGTGTGATTATTTGTTATTACCATCTATATGTCCTCTCCATCTGCTCTTGCATACAGCTTGTACAGTATAGAGGTTTTGAAATTGTGATACAAATCTCTGGTGTCCAGAAAGTTGTTAATCTGATACTGCTCTATAACTCATCAATGGTAAATTAGACGACCATACAGAGGACTAGCTTGTGTTATGTCATGCAACAGAGTTGCAGTGATGATGTATTTCTGAAGTACAAACTAGCATCATAAGGGCTGCCTCAACAAAAAGCACTGGGATTGTTGCATTGTATTTTAGAATATTCCAGAAAATATAATTTTTGGCAACACACGCACATACCTTCAGGTTTTGTTGAGCAGGATAATCTCCACCTATTAACACCACTTTGTGATTTTTGTGATGAAGGTTTGGCGGTCTCATTTAGCTTCTTGTTATGATGCCCACATGTTTTTCAGCAAGGTACCATCTCCATATTGACACCACGTTCATGATTTTGGAAGCTTACATCAGAATCAGAATCCAGTTTAGTGTCAGGTACGTTTACACACACAAGGACTGTGCTTTGGTGTCTGCTGGTGCCAACATAAACAATCTAAGAGAATAAGTTAGTAGTAGGTAGTATAGTAGTAGTATAGTAGGTCAAACATTTTAAGATAATTAAAAGAAGTCTTTTTAAGAAACTATTTTAAAGAAAAGTGTACACCCAATTTAAATTTTAAATATTCAAAGAACCTTAAAAGCTAAAAAGCTATTAAGACAATGAGTATATGACAATATATGGAAAATTGCATTGTATTATATTTGAACATGGAAGGCTGTGCAGACATGTGTGCAAAGATGTGTAAAAGACAGTCAGAGAGCTGATCCTGAACATGGCTCACATGAAATGCTATCACAAGAAGTCAAAAGCTAACATTAGGCTATAAACCACCCCGCCAGGGTCGGCGTCATGGGGGGTCATTCGCGGGCCATGCCCCCCCAAATGAGTCACTGTGCCCCCCCAACGCAGGGTGGGCACGCCTTGCCACTATTTTTTAAATCATAAGTGAAAATGTTTTGTGTGAAATAAATCAGAAATAAAGAATACAAATATAAAACACAGCCTGAGGTGTGCTCACTGCTGCTCTCTGATTGGTGTGTTGCTTGACCAATGACCCCCGATCTTTGTTTTGTTATCATTACGTGGCTGTGTGTTTAGATGAAAGCCCAGTAGCGATCTGTTAATCTGTTACACTGATTATACAGTAAAGCCATCGAAAATAATACGATATACAGTACAGTACAAGTAGCCTACTTCTGGGTCTCTGTGTTTCATTCAAGCTCGGCTCTGTGTGTGTGTGGCACGAGCGCATTTTGTGAGTGAGCGAGCGGTAACGCGGAATGTTGTTGTTAGCATCTGGTTAGCTAGCTATGCTAACGGATATAAAGAGCTGTTTCTACACCAAGGTGGAGGAGAGTCCTCTCCAGTCAGACTGAGAGGATCTTACAACGTCAGCTCAGTGAGGTAAGGACTCTCTCAGTGTTTAGATAGTTAACTTTAGTGTAAGTTATCTCAGTGGGTCGGTTTGGTCACCATTTATGTAAACAAGTATTTGCGAGGAGTACCTTCATATGATCATTATAGTTATTAAAGAATAAGAGAATACATGAAAAACGGGTATGAAATACTATAGGACAGTAACACAAGAATACAGTTTAAAAGGAGAGTGATTAGTAAAATGTCCATAAAGAAAAAGTACATTTGTGTACAGTTCTGTTTCATATGGATGCTGAGAGATGTAGGCTATCCATAGATCTCTTCATTTTGCTCTCAAAGTGCACCAGATTTATGCATTTAACTTCAATATTTAAAAAAATAATCTTCCAGGGGAAGTATGCCCCCAGACCCTCCTAGAGGAGGTTAGGTCCACCCCCACCTAAAACATGTTCACATGGATAGGATACTAAATACATTTGCACACTTTTTATATGGTGGCCTATGTCCATATGTTTCTGTTTTGGTGGTCGTGCCACAACCGTGCATGTATGCACAAGTCATAGGTGCGCTATACAATAGCACTACACCCCTGCAATGTGTGTGAAAAACAATAGACTTTACACAGAGGTAGACATTAAGGGTAAAATACCACTGGCCCTCTGGGCATATATCAACGGAGCATTCGTCCAAAAAAAAACGACTAATAATGAAGAAAATTAACACATTTGTTGCAACAGTAATTTATGCACTAACTACATTACTACTTGTACTACAACATTTGAATCATCAGTTCTTCCTCATTTTCCTCAATTCTTCATATTTGGTTTATTAAAATAATGATATTGTGGTCATTGCTAAATAATGTCTGCTATTATTATGAGTATTATTTTTTGTATAATGCACTTTCTGCCTTCCTGTCATTAGGAGTTAGACATGTAATGGCTATAGATTAGATTAGATCCTTCATTATCCTAAACTGCTGGGACATTTCCCTAGAGCCTATACCTTTTATATGTTCTGCTCTTCACTTGCTTGTCAGCATAGGTCGGCATTGATGTACAGAGCCGACAAAAGACCTTGTTTATATTGGCATCATATTGAGAGGTGCAGCCAGTGACGCGTCCTAAATCCAGGAAGTAAGCTGCTGGTTCCCTCGACAAAAAGCAACGGGATTTCTCTACAGGGTTTTGGAAAATGGCTGGAAATAAGGTCTGTGGAAAACAAACCTGTTTGATAAATGCACGGTTTGTTCAGCCGGATAATCTCCACATGTCTACCCTACTTTTATAATTTTCGGGGTTTTTAGGACGCATCACTGCACCAAGAAGCCAACTCCATCGATCAAGCTGGCTGAAACGTTCTCTCTCTCTTCTTCTCATGCTCCCTTTAACTCCGGTGACTTTATTTTATTTGAAGATTGTTTTTTGCCCGGCGCTTGGCCGGTTACCGCTGGTATTAAAAACATTTTGGCGAATGGTTAGGTGGCGCGATAGTCTGTCGTGAAGGAGCCTGCTCACGGGAGCCTGCTCGCGCTGCGCTCCGCCGCAAACAGCTGTTTGCTTTCCACCCAACAACGACAACCGACTCACGACACGCTATGTTGTAGCGTTGATAAACGAAACAATTTAACTAAATTGCTAGTCAAAATACCAATACCACAGGACCATTTATTTTTTTAAAGCAATATTTTTAGTGGCCCGAGCGGGCAAGTGGAAAGTACATTATCCTGGCCCGGGGTGTCTAAATAGTGCTTCCGGGCCAGCGGGCCATTTATAATGTCGAGCCCTGCTTTACAGCATGTTTTTTGAAGTTGCGTTGGTGTTTGTGTGTTGGTTGTTGACGGCAGTGTGTGCCCCCCCCTTGGTAAATGATTGCCCCCCCATTCGATTTGTTCTAGAGCCGACCCTGCACCCCGCTAAGCTAAAGGTAGCTATTCTGCTGTTCGGCGTGATGACGCTTAGCAGTCTAATTTAGTTGCTTAGCAACGGTCGTTTTTAAGACAGATAGAAGCTTCGAAGCTACACCAGTGAGGTATTTATATATTTATATTCATGTCCTAGTACATGAGGTGAACATCTCTTAGGCTTGTGTTAACCACAGATCTTATTTCAAGCTTCAAACCAAACACACATTCCAAAAAATGTTCACTTTGAAAGAGCTGGAACTGGTAAAATACTAACCTTGTTCCGTTTTTCAGGACTCATTCCTGCACCAAGCATATCAACCCAGTCTCATTAAAAAAGCGTGTAATAACTACGTTGGTCCACAACGTAGGATGTAGTATTTCTACAAAAACGCCTCTGAAATTGTAGGATCCCTAAAAAATGTTTCACCATTCATTCCAATGGCTGGCGCCTATGTCACGTGATCTTCACATTTCTCCCTGCAGAAAAAAAAAACATGGCCGAACTTCGTTTTATTCTCGGTGAGAAATGCCTATTTTAAAGCTAGTTTGGCCATTAAAATGCGTTTTGATGTCATTTGATGCGAGAAATATGAGTTGTTTATGTGTGCAGTGGATGTACATGATTATTTAGGTTATTTTCCCCTGTGCAATTCCAGTCTCACATCTCACAGCACATCGTCATTAACAAATACCGGAAACAGACCGAAAACATTTAAAAAAAATAAAACAATACTTTATTCCGAGTGTGCTTGCTTTTCTCTTTGGAGGTCATCACATAACGGCATTGTAATACACGGTTCGGCTGCATTAAATATTACATTACATTACATTACATTACATTTAGCTGACGCTTTTATCCAAAGCGACTTACAATAAGTGCGTTCAACCAACAAAATACAAACTTGAAGAAAACAGAATCATACAGTACATCAGTTTTCATAGAGCATATCTGCCGTAGTTCTGTATTTATAGAGCCTTGATGAGAAGACTTCTAGACAAACATGAGGAACTGAAAACGTGACGTGGATCATAAATATATCAGCCATTAAACAACATCTTACATTTCTTTTCACACAATACGTCTCCTTGCAGTATCAACACTAATTCGGCTGACTTTTATATTTGATCCAATTGGTAGATAGGCTGTATTTACACCATAAAGGTGCACAGCTGATATAAAGGGACACCTAGTGGTTAAAGCATGTTATTGAATTTCATTATTTTTATTATTAGATAGTAATAGGATCCCTATAAAGTATATTCATTACTCGTTATTCTCTACTAATAGTTCATTAAAGACTGTATATAATGACTATTTTGCACATCCCTTTCAAGATTTCAAGATGTATCTAGATACTATAAGAAATTTGCAGAATACGACAGTTTAATGGTGGAGGTACACACATATTGATAGATGTCTTGTAATGCACTGTTGAGGAACCTGCGACCAAAGTTTTTCATCTCCGGCCTTGTCAGGTATTGAACAATCAATAAATAAAGAACACAGAATTATTAAATATAAAACACAGAATTTGTGTGATTATACTAAATGGTTTACAAATAAACACCACTGCACATTTACAACTGTGGACCCGTTGAAATCCAGTTTTGGACAGTTTGCCATGGTTCCATCCCATTTCAAGTGCTGTTCGACGCTCGGCGTAACCCTCGGAGCACACTCTCCAATCACAGAGCTTGAGGACTATCACGGGGTTTGTCAAGCGAAGCGGAGAGAATACTTACTTCCGGGTGTAATATTCTCTAAAGCAAATGAGCTGCTCCGACCCTCGGTCCTGACGGACTCCAACTTGTGTTTATTAATCAAACAAATATATAAACACAAGGATAATTATGTGTTATTGTTGAGTAAATGGAGAATTGCACAGGGGAAAATAACGTATAACAGAAATAATATCGATAGCAGCGTCCCTAGCAACTACCTTGGTGACAATGAAAACGTTGTATAGACACAATTTCCTGAAGTAATCTTCGTAATAACTAGCAAACTAAAGATCATGTACATCTACTGCACACATAATCAGAAATAAGAACTCATATTTCTCGAATCAAATGACATCAAATCGCATTTTAATGGCCTAACTAACTTTAAAATAGGCATTTTCCACCAAGAATAAAACAAAGTTCGGCCATTAGGGGTGTAACGGTTCACAGAAGTCACGGTTCGGTTCATACCTCGGTTTGGGGGTCACGGTTCGGTACGGGTTCGGTACAACAAGGAACAGCAAAGAAAAGTCACAAATGCATAATTTTTTTTGCTGTTATTTTTTTTTTTTAAAACAAACCACAAACAGTAACACACACACACACACACTCAGTGATGAACACATACTGTTTCTACTTTTTCTCACGTCTCTCATAGGCCCAGGCCCAGGCCCTATTTTTTATTTTTTTTATTATTACACATTTTTTTATTCACCCATTGAGAATATCCAAGCATTCAAAGTGAAATTTAAGTGAACAAATATCGAGTAGAATTAATGTTGTATATGTTTTATCCTCTGAACGGAACTCATTTCCGGTAAAAACTGGTTGTTGGTTCTGGCGAGCGCCCAATTTGTGTTCTGTGAAACTGAAAAGGATATTATCATTGTTTTTGTTACTTTCGTTGCAGTTGTATATGTCTTAAATGTAATTTATGTCAACTTCCTGTTTTATTTAGATGCCTTTATTTTGAAGGCGAGTTTACGCTGTTGAAAGGAAGTTGTTGTTGCTATGGAAACAATGTGACGGAGAAAAGGAGCAGAGATTAACGGAGAAAAGTAATACCTACATATAAAGACGGAGAAAGTAAAGTTTATGTTTAAGTTTAGCACCCCCCGAAGAGGCACAAGGTATTAACTAGAATATAGAAATGTGGGTTGTGTCCTAATTCGTTTGTATGCTGTTTTGTAGCTTTGCTGTCTGTTTACAGTTAACATTTGGTAGTATGCTAAAGTGATTCTAATACGGATGGAGCCTAAATGTATTTGTTATTTTTGTGTCTTTATAGCTCTTACGTTGATATTGGAGATACCAATAAATTCATATCATCAGTCAAGTCTTCGACCATTATTCGGAGGGAAATGCTACAACGATGCTTGGCAATGGGCATTATTATATATTATTATTATTATAGGCCAGGCCTACCTTAAAGTCATGTTTCCCCCTGGAAAAAGCTGGCCCACCCTATTTTATACAGGCCCGCCCTAAAGTACATTTCTGCCTACGCTACTGGCCACATGATCTTTTTTTTACAAAATGGTTGAGGATAAGGTTGAGAAACGACAAGGTGGACGATCGAAGTGTCAGTCGTGTGCAGTCGTGTGCAGCTAATGACACAGTGGGCCCTGAGTCTGAAGCAGGTTGATGTTACTAATGCTCTGAGCAGCCTGTGTTCTTGTCAAAGTCCAGAGGTGATGCTGTGTTGTTCTACAGAACTCTTTATTAGATCATGTACAGCAGTGACCACCAACTGGCGGCCCGCGGGCCACATCCGGCCCGCCAGACATTCTCATCCGGCCCGCAGACGGGGGTGACTGTGGCGTTGGCGGAGTGGTTACTGCGTTCGCCCCCCACCCATTTTTTTTGTATACAACGTCTCGTGAGTAAGGTGCAGTACCGGAGTCCAACAGAGAGGCAGCAGCTGCGGGACAGTAGACTGCGTACTGCGAAACCTTCCCTTCATTGAAGAAGAAAAAGTGAGCCTTCGTTGTGAAGAGTCTGCTTTGTGGGCTCCGGACCACAGCAGCAGCCCGGCTGCGACAGAGTCCAACAGAGAGGCAGGAGATGCGGGACAGTAGCCTAGAAGCAGGGTTGGGTTATAACGGAATATATGTAACGGCGTTACGTAATCAGAATACAAAAATCAAGTAGGCTAACTGTATTCAGCTGGCGTTACATTTGAAAAACGAGTAATCTGATTACAGTTACTTTCGTAAACCTGAAGTGAATACATTTTGGAATACTTATTGGAATTATTGGTGGAAAAGTTTCCTCACAAAATGTAATATGCATTACCGGCAGAACTGTGTGCACACTGCACAGCGCTGCAGCGTGTCTGTGAGCGAGAGAGAGATGCAGCGTGTCCGTGAGGCCCCGCCCCCCCCCCGCACGCAGATGAGAGAGATCTCTTTTAAAATATATTGAAAGTTAGAAACGGAGATGGTTAGATAAAATGTGCAAGATAACGTTGATGTAGCATTTCTTTATTGTCGAAATGATGACATTTATAACGAGATAAAATCAAAGTGAATGGCCTGCTGCTGCTGAATGCATGGGGCAAGTGACTGGAAAATGTTTACAGTAGGAGAATGCAGTCCGGGTAATGTTATGTGGGTGCAGATGAGAGGGAGCTGTCCAGAATGACACCAAGATGTTGTGTTTGAGTTCTTGATAAGCCATTAAAACAGTAAAACAAGTGTCTCCTGTTTACCAAAACATACCCATCTGTTATGGAAAAAGAAAGTATTTCAAAAGTATTCTAAAAGTAACCTGAACACGTTACTTTTTTAAGACACGTAACTGTAACTGTATTCTGATTACTTTCAGAGCATGTATTCATGACCCCCCCCCGCTGGCCCGCGATAGTGTCTATTGGTTACATTTTGGCCCTTGGACAAATGTTGTTGGTGATCCCTGATGTACAGGAAAGACAAACGGTAAATGGAGGGCAGAGGGCCAGACAGTGCCAGGAAGGATGACGGCATGAAACAAAAGGTCATAGATGCAAAACTGTATGTCACACAGTTAAAAGAGCCTTAGTGTGCAAATTATGTATATCTAATTTAACCAAAAATCAGATTTTCTTTATGTATTTCCAATGTTTTTTAAAAGGTAGTGGTGGTGTACCTGTTCCGAAGTATCCCAAAAACAAAGTTCATTTGAGAGCAGCAGTGTTGCTCAAGAGCAGGGGCAGCAGGTCCTGATCACATTCCCGCACTGATTACATTGGGTCTTGTAGTGATGGTATTATACGCTTCCGGTAACCGTGTTAACATCTATAATTACAATGAGCGAGCAGACAGAGAGACGGAGACAGGAGGAAGGTGGAATCCCTTGATAGCTTAAGATACTCCTGGATATAAGGTGTAGGAGATAATTAACTTTATAAAACAGAGTGTGAATGTTAAGCAGGAGCGGACTGGCCACCGGGACGTTCGGGACCAATCCCGATGGGCCGGTACTGAAGAAAATAGTTATTAATGAGATAATCTACGAATGATGTTTGTCTAACTGCTACACATGTATTTATACATACATGTAGATATTTATGAACATCTAAATATAGTTGTTAAAGGTTTTAAGATATAAATAATTACATCATATGTCATTGATATGGGCTGGACCCCTCTTCTCAATGATCATCATTGACTTTTTTTAACAAAATTAGGAGGGCCAGTCAGGCCACTAATGAGCTCAATAATTCACATTTATTATTATTACTTTGCTAAATTAAGAGTACTTGGGGTCTATTACAAAACCTTTGTTTCTGTACTTTAAAAACAGGCATCATGGCTCATAATCCTGTTCTTGTTTAAGATTATTCATACTCATTTGTGAATTTAACATCCATATTCACTCTTCAAAACTGAAACAACTCAAACATTTTCTTTAAAGCATTGCAGGCCTAAAGCTCCATGTCAGTGACCTATATTTTTATTTCTTCCATCAAACTTTAAAAATGGCAAACAGCATGTTTTTAAAGATTTAATCTTTTAAGAAACAAAATATTAACTTTGAACAGAAGGGTTTAAAAACACGTTTTTAATCCAAATAAACTTGAAACATAAACCATTTCAAAATTCACTTTTATTGTCTGCGTGAAAGGCACAGTAGGCTATGAGCGAAGACATATCAACATTCAAAAATGACAAAGTCGTACAATATATACCATGTGCTACTGTCTAGGATTAAGTATGGTGAAAGGATTTTGTGTTTTGAATATGTAAAGAGAAAAGTTACATTTACATCAATTAAAATAAATGTATGGGAAGTATGATAAAATGAACATAATGTCAAGACATAGCCAATATACAATCAACATGCTTGAATAGAAAGGCAAGAAGAACAATAAACAGATGAACATTTAGGTGTTATGTGTAAATTGTGATAGAGCAAACCATCTTAATACATCTAGCAGTCTACAACAGCAAACTAAGCTTCTTTGACTGCTGCTAGAACACAGTGTTACCATGGGGTATTTCTAACAAGACCAACAACATATACAAGGCTTCCAAAACAGAAGAAACCAACTCAATACAGTATTTTAATTTTCTTCAAAACGACAAAAGCACAAATAAAAATCAAATAACAATAACATAGCATGTGATAACAAGGTAACCCTTCTGTTGCGTTAGGTCATACCCCCTTCCCGTGCACAGTGATATCTCTGGAACCCCTTATCCATGTGATGGTTGACATCTCATTTGAACAGTCAAAGCAAGTAGAACCAAGGGGTGGCAGACAGAATGACCTCAGGGGTGAAATTAATGTTATCATTTTTGCAGTAAGTTCAAAGATAGTGTTTACAGTACTTGCCATGTAGGCTGTGTTTACTGGAGATGGAAATGCTTTAGTTAGTGTTGTAGCTGATATTCTTCCTGTTCCAATGATGTATGGGATGTATTGATTTGATACAAGCAAGCCAGTGTTTCATTGTGTACTTTCATCTACAGTATATGGTCCAGCAAGTTCAGCATTCACTGCATTCACTGTGATGAATATAAAATAACGGCCCGTCCACACAGCGGCGTGCGTTGCAGCTTGCCGGCGGGCGTGTCTGACACACGACCAACAACCAATCACATGAATCTCCCGCCCCTGACACACAAGCAGCGGTTTGATTGGCTAGAGCTTGTACTGGCATATGATGCGATTGGCTGACGCTTCTGCCGAGGCTTCATAAGTTGAACATTGCTCAACTTTTGCAGCGAGCCACGCCAGCAACAATCCGTGTCGCTTCCCACGATGCAGTTCGGCTAAAAGTGACGTCACCCCATTCAAAGTGAATGGGCAGAAGCGTTGGAAGCTTCAACGCACGCCACTGTGTGGACGGGCCGTAAGACACTGATACGGTTTTCCTCAATGAACATATATATATATATATATAAATATGTATTCTACGGAGCCCCTAAAGGGACATGAAAAAAAAAAAAAACAGAGAGAAAAATAAATCGGGATAACGGGTTAGTATCTCGTGCGCAAGAGAAACCATAGTATTCCATTCCTTTAAATTGAATATTTAAAATACAAATTAGCTAAATAAAGACAATTACACTGCGCCAGCGCCATATAGATAGAAGAGTTACGACAACGGAAGTCCAAAAACGGTTATCGTCACGTGGTTCATGTAGACGAGGATCGTTCCACGGAAGTTCATGGCGGGCAATGTGAATGCAATGATAACAGGAGATAGAACTACGATGTTTGGTAATTATTAGTGAATAAAGGTTTTGATTTGCAATATTTATACAACAAATCGATATGTATTTACATCAATATGTTTTAAAAAATAAAATAGAATTTGCTAATATTAAGTGATAATATTAGGATTAGTGTGAACAACTAGTTTACATGTTAGGCTAACAGTGCCTTGGTTAAAGAGCCTGTTGCTGTTTATTTATAGCTTTGAATTCTTTAAAACCTGTGGGTTTTCTCCGGAAGTTTTTCCTTGTACGATGTGAGGCTCTAAGGACAGAGGGTGTCATACTGATATTCTGTACACACTGTGAAGTCCACTGAGACAAATGTAACATTTGTGATATTGGGCTATATAAATAAATATTGATTGATTGATTGATTGATTGATTGATTGAAAACCAATATTATCTTCTTAAACTTGTATGGTAGTCAGGAGCATCACTTTCTAATGTTTATATATATAGAGATATAGATATATTTAGAGGGAGGGGATCTAAAGTAATGCTTTAAAATTCAGATTAGATTCATTTCTACCATTTTCTTAAATTCATGGTAGTTTCAGTAATCCCATGGTAATTGAGGACACAAGTTATCTAAATGACTAATGTCATCTTTATGGCTTTCAGGAAGGACAGGAGACCGACAGGTGCCTATCAAAGGACTAGCAGCAGCAGCATGATGATGATGATGATGATGATGATGATGTTAAATGTGTTTTTAGGAACATCCATTGCAAATACATGGAATTCAATAAACATTTAATCGCATATCAGGCAGTTTGTCTGTGCCTTTTCCTCCGTGTTGTCCTGGTTTGCTGTGCTGCCTCCTAGTCGCCTCCATGGTTTGCTGTGCTGCCTCCTAGTCGCCTCCATGTTTTGCTGTGCTGCCTCCTAGTCGCCTCCATGGTTTGCTGTGCTGCCTCCTAGTCGCCTCCATGGTTTGCTGTGCTGCCTCCTAGTCGCCTCCATGGTTTGCTGTGCTGCCTCCTAGTCTCCACCATGGTTTGCTGTGCTGCCTCCTAGTCTCCACCATGGTTTGCTGTGCTGCCTCCTAGTCGCCTCCATGGTTTGCTGTGCTGCCTCCTAGTCGCCTCCATGGTTTGCTGTGCTGCCTCCTAGTCGCCTCCATGTTTTGCTGTGCTGCCTCCTAGTCGCCTCCATGGTTTGCTGTGCTGCCTCCTAGTCGCCTCCATGGTTTGCTGTGCTGCCTCCTAGTCGCCTCCATGGTTTGCTGTGCTGCCTCCTAGTCTCCACCATGGTTTGCTGTGCTGCCTCCTAGTCTCCACCATGGTTTGCTGTGCTGCCCTCCTAGTCGCCTCCATGGTTTGCTGTGCTGCCTCCTAGTCGCCTCCATGGTTTGCTGTGCTGCCTCCTAGTCGCCTCCATGGTTTGCTGTGCTGCCTCCTAGTCGCCTCCATGGTTTGCTGTGCTGCCTCCTAGTCTCCTCCATGGTTTGCTGTGCTGCCTCCTAGTCTCCTCCATGGTTTGCTGTGCTGCCTCCTAGTCACCTCCATGGTTTGCTGTGCTGCCTCCTAGTCGCCTCCATGGTTTGCTGTGCTGCCTCCTAGTCGCCTCCATGGTTTGCTGTGCTGCCTCCTAGTCGCCTCCATGGTTTGCTGTGCTGCGTCCTAGTCGCCTCCATGGTTTGCTGTGCTGCCTCCTAGTCGCCTCCATGGTTTGCTGTGCTGCCTCCTAGTCGCCTCCATGGTTTGCTGTGCTGCCTCCTAGTCTCCTCCATGGTTTGCTGTGCTGCCTCCTAGTCTCCTCCATGGTTTGCTGTGCTGCCTCCTAGTCTCCACCATGGTTTGCTGTGCTGCCTCCTAGTCTCCACCATGGTTTGCTGTGCTGCCTCCTAGTCTCCTCCATGGTTTGCTGTGCTGCCTCCTAGTCTCCTCCATGGTTTGCTGTGCTGCCTCCTAGTCACCTCCATGGTTTGCTGTGCTGCCTCCTAGTCCCCCATGGTTTGCTGTGCTGCCTCCTAGTCTCCTCCATGGTTTGCTGTGCTGCCTCCTAGTCACCTCCATGGTTTGCTGTGCTGCCTCCTAGTCGCCTCCATGGTTTGCTGTGCTGCCTCCTAGTCTCCTCCATGGTTTGCTGTGCTGCCTCCTAGTCTCCTCCATGGTTTGCTGTGCTGCCTCCTAGTCTCCTCCATGGTTTGCTGTGCTGCCTCCTAGTCTCCTCCATGGTTTGCTGTGCTGCCTCCTAGTCTCCTCCATGGTTTGCTGAGCTGCCTCCTAGTCTCCTCCATGGTTTGCTGTGCTGCCTGGGGATGCTCAAATCGCTCAGAGAAAGGAGTACGAATGTACGGCTTCCCCACTGACACAGAGCGGAGGAGGCAGGAGCAATTTCACAACCAACAGCAAAAAAATATGTGATTTATATACAAACGCTGCATTTGCACTTTTTCACAAAACGAAAACCACACCATTGGGAAAGCTTAATGTTTTGTTTAATACAAAAAACAGGGAAAGGCTTGAAAAACACTGAGAGTTGAGACTCAGGGTGCAGGGTGAGGGTCTCAGTGCAGGGTGAGGGTCTCAGTGCAGGGTGAGGGTCTCAGGTGCAGGGTGAGGGTCTCAGGTGCAGGGTGAGGGTCTCAGTGCAGGTATTCAGGCTCCATTGAATCCCCCTCTGGTTCTTGTGCTGAAAGAGGGAGTAACAGACAGGAGAAAGGGTTATACACACCTATATAGCACCCCTATATAGCACACCTATATAGCGCCCCTACATAGCACACCTACATAGCACACCTATATAGCACACCTATTGGATGGGAAATTGCCTTGGGGAGATAAGGTGTTTACTTATATAAAACAGTAGTATTAAACTTACCTTGTGTTTTCACTCTCACTTAAGTCCCTCTCCCTTTGCCATCAATCCAAAATCAGCTGAGCTGCAACATTATACAGACAGGTGATAATCAACATAATCACAAGGATGCAATATGGCTCTGCTAAAAACACTCACTCTTACACGCACCAAAGTTATATGTATCTAATATTTAACTCCCTCCACCCCCGCATGCAATCCCGTTTAGAAGCCCCTCTTCTCTAATTCAACAACGTTGGACGAAATGACATTAAGAGAACGGAATTTACAATTAAAAGGCTGTTCAACGTGTGTTGCTAACTTGCTCGTATCCTAGCTTAATCTGTTATCTGTAAACGTTCCCTAAATCTCCTAATTTAGGGATAATCCACTGACATCCTTTAATACACATGTTCATTTGAAACAGATGTACTGATAATATCCGCAATATAAATCTTTAAACTTCTTCTTACCTTTAAAAGTCCGTCACGAACGGTCTATAATGCTGCAACTCTACAGCTCTGCTAGCCTTGGCGCTAACTTCCGGGGAACGATTGAGAGGCTCCACGATCCGCCATTGCTGTAAAAAAGTGGTCCATTGGAGTGAACGGAGATGACGTAACTCTCAGTCTATATGGGCGCTGCACTGCGCTAAACAGCCAAATCGACAAACAGCCGAGAACCTAAATAGTATGTAATTATATCTAAAACCACAAGACGTTAATTACCTGTACTCGGTGCGCCATACTGTATAGAGCACACAAAAACAAACATTTATAGAAAAGCTCCTGAGACCAGCGGTAATACGGCTGTGAAATATTGAGTAATTAGCTGTGAGCTTCCCTTTAGCTGATGATTCATCATTTGACAATTGATCCAGTCTAGTAGAGGAGCCAGGGCATCATGGGAGTTGTTGTTCCGCCCCGATGTCCCGAGAGGCCTGAATCAGCCCAGATCACTTTGTTGTTGATGGAAATTTGAAGCCATTGACAAAACCAGAGTTCTTAATTGATTGGCAAATAACCATCTCGGGAAAAACCTATGACATCACTTGTTTCAAGTTTAAAACCCCTGTCCGACTATTTAAACATGAACTTAACACCTGCCATGCCTCATCGTGTCCCCACACGACACAGACTCACACTTCAGGATGAGTGTGTCCTGTGTGTGTGTGTGTGTGTGTGTGTGGTGTGTGTGTGTGTGTGTGTGTGTGTGTGTGTGTGTGTGTGTCTCTGTATACTGTCTGCCCGCCTCACTCGTACAGTTACTAAGTGCATGTGACTGGGTCACCATGACAACAGAACTCCCTGGAGCATGTCGAAAGCAGAGTGACGTCACTGGTGTGTGTGTGTGTGTGTGTGTGTGTGTGTGTGTGTGTGTGTGTGTGTGGTGTGTGTGTGTTGTGTGTGTGTGGTGTGTGTGTGTGTGTGTGTGTGTGTGTGTGTGTGTGTGTGTGTGTGTTTGTGACCGTGTATGTATAATACATGTGGCAATTGCTAAGTGACCTGCTCGTCCTGTAGAAGCTGCTGGAGTGCTGTTTGCTGTGTGTGAGAAACAAACACTAGGCATTAGAAGCAGGCAGGGCGTAATTACTCTGATGTGCATTCACTATTGTAGTTTCTGCCAGATGGTCTTACTTGTCTTATCAGTTTTCCCTCTGTAGATTTCTGTAGAGCTGTGTGTGTGTGTGTGTGTGTGTGTGTGTGTGTGTGTGTGTGTGTGTGTGTGTGTGTGTGTGTGTGTGTGTGTGTGTGTGTGTGTGTGTGTGATCCCTGCTATGCTCCATACAGCCCCTGCTCTACATTGTACTGACAAACGCACACCCACAACATACAGTACATTCACATGAACACACACATAATAGTTCTACACGAAGATACACACCCAAGCTATTGATAGGCTCACGCACAAAAAGCGAACACAACCCTTTTCATACTCACATGCACACGCTCACTCTGAGGCAGCGAGCGCTCGCACACAGTTTTTCTTCGGTTCATCCAGACAGACAGTATTGATCGGGGCTGAAGAGGAACAGTCATTTGAGAAAACGTCAGGTAACCGCAGTTCCCAGGCTCGTCTCCCTTAAGTCTGTTAATGCATACTTGTTTATTGAAATACAAAAACCAAGAGGGAGTTATGTATTTATGTTGCTTAGTTTCTATTTGTGGTTTAGAAATGAAGACAAATAAGGAGTTAGCAAGTAGAGATCTGCAGCCTCTGTGTGGTCACCAGCTGCTTATATCCCTCATATGTCATATTTCGTTTCATCCCATTCACAGGGTTCATTAAGTATGTAAATGGGAGAAGTCATTTTGAAGTTTCATTGCTTTTGGCTTATGGAGAGGCAAACTCCCACACTGCTTGATTAAAGCACCACTCATCAAATTGTACCCCGACACCGGCTGTGAATGTTCCTCTCTCTGATATGTAAAACAGGGATGTCTGGGGATTCATTCATTGCGGGGCCACATAGAAAACAACAGTGACTATTGGTTCACAGCTATCTCATTTATCAGCCAGAAGTTGGTCAAGCATGACTTGCCATAAGGACACAAAATAACATTTGTGACCTCTCAAATTCTCATCTCTTGCTCCACTGATTTATGTTGGTGATAATGCGTATCACAGCGCACTGAGATGTGTGACTAACTGTAAAGCATTAACCCATCACTGTACCCTGTATGCAAGGGCTGGTTTTCCTTCACTAACTGTACGGAGGCTCAGTCACTGGTACATTTTTATATACAAAGCCATGTTAGGGAAACTTCCATCTTATATCTGCTCCCTGATCTCACGGAAAATTGTAAGTGGCTATTGCCTGAGATCGAATGCTGTGGTTTTATTAAATGTGCTAACTGCTAGGACTGTCTTAGGGAAGACAGCTTTTAGATGCGCAGCTCCTCTGTCTTGGAATAGTCTGCAAATTAAATGGAAACTGAACAATCTGGTGCCACTAAATGTTTTTAAAGCTCGGTTGGATGCTACTCAATCGGAAGCTATTGGTATCTGTTTATGTGGATAATTATGTAAATGATGCTGTTTGATGTCCCTTTGTTGTTCTGTTTATGTTTCATGTGGAACTACTTGAGCAGGTCTCCCTTGAAAAAGAGATCAATGATCTCAATGGGATTTATCTGTCTAAATAAAGGTTTGAAATGAAATGAAATGGTATCCATAGGTTAACTGACCATATGTCAAATGAAAAGTGTTGATCAGAGTAATGATCTACTGAGAATTCTCTCCCAGGGCTTTTTAGCCTTTTTTAGTTCATCGTTTTGGTTTTCTGATCCGCACACATCTTTTAGTCCTAATGCCCTACAGTAGATGTGTTCTGCTTGTTCTGCTGCCCTAATGCGGCCAAAAATCAGTTCAAGTTCATTCAATCAACCATACATCTTAACAAACAGCAGAGAACTTTGACAATTGTCTTATTCATGATTCAATTGGGTATACTACATTTAAAAGTGAAATAGTAACAATAGATGTTTAACTTTAATGTTGATATTTTACACCTCAACCCGGAGCATGACCACACTATCAATCATCCTGAATCGAGCCTGAACTGCAGAACTCTAATGTCCAATCAGTAGTTTATTTTGGACCAAAAGGGAAACAATCAGGCTCCTCTTACCTTCAGGCTTTGGGGGAGCTATCAACACCTAACGGTTTCATTCTGTACCTTTCTTGTCACGAACTTGGATACACAAGGATAATGACTCAAATGCACGACCCGGGAGTCAGAGGTAAAGTATAATTAATATACTTTATTTTGCACAAAAAAAAAGGTATACAAAAGAAAATCGCTCACAACGTGAGAAACTAAACTAATAACAAGTTTCAGGAACATAAGATAGACTCGAGTCAAAGATAAGTATTTCAGCGACGAGGAGAGTACTGGCATGAGGACAGGACGAACTGACAAAGAACAAAGGGAAGCTGGGGACTATAAACAAAAGGTAACTGGGCACAGGTGGAAACAATCAGGGGCGGGGCTGGTGCTGATGATGGCGGCGAAAACACACAAGGGGAGGAAGAAACAGGGGTGAAAGGAAAGACAAGAGGTAACTACAAAATAAAACAGGAAATGACAGACAAAATACATCAACATAACTAACACATTTGACGAGACACAACATTTCTGGCCCATGGAACCAAGCAACCCAGACCTTTCTCTGGAGTCTAAAAGTACCAACTGCTTAGCCAGTTGACCCATACATGTGTAAGGCATCGTTTTTTAAGATAAGTAAAAGAGGAGCAGTATACTCAGTACAATGTCGACATCTTTAAGAATAGAAACACAGAAGCAGGGTTTGTCCCCGTTAGTCGACATGGTTCCTCTGGTGGCAGCAGGATTCAGGAAACACTATCTAATTAGCAGAACAACAACAAATGTATCTGTAAACATGTTTATGTCCGCATGCATAAGTCTAGTCTGTTCTATGGTTGTATGTCTGTAACAATGTGCATGTGATTTCTTGCCACTAAAATGTCTGCAATCATTCTCTTGGATCTGTGTATTTCAGCTCTCTCTGTAAACCCACATGCTTGTATGAATTATGCACTGCTGCGTTTCCCCTGATAACACTAAGTGTGACAGTTTGAGCTTGCTGATATATCAGCTGTGATTGATGGGTGTTTTTCTACGTTTGGTTGATGACTGCAATTCCCGAAAAGGCAATCCTTAACAGCATCAGAGGAAAACAGATGAAAAGTAGATTCTTTAAATGTTGTGGTCATCAGATTTTTCCCTGCCTAATAAAATAAGCCTGAATTGGAATGAGAGGTTCTCTCTGCCTTCAGCTGGCAGCTTCCACAATGTGACCCTGGTGAGCTGTCTGCCCGAGGAAGGCAGGAAATACAGCAGATCCACAAGGAAAAGCTCGACAAATAAAAAAATGTGTTTTCGTGCCAAGAGTTACATATAAAGATCGATATCGCTCTAAGTAACAATCTTCTCATCTTACTTTGGAGAGGAGGCATTTCCGGAATGTCAAACTACTCCTTTAACTCAACTCTGCTTCCTTACATTTTCTGGGTCTTTCAACTGCATTTGATCTGAGCAAACTCCATCATGTACATTGTAAATAATGCAAGCACACGGTACCATCACACACTTTCTGTAACATTGCAAGATGTGGCTTTTCTGCTGAATTCCTGTGGTATTGGAATAATCTGAAAAATGAGTTCCCCACTTAGTTGGACTGGTTTGTCTTTAGCTTTAGCGCTGTGTATGTTGGCCCGAGACACTCCGTGGCCACATTCAAGTGGTGAGATGAATGTGTGTATCATCCTCTCTACAGCACATCAATAGTAAAGCACTGTGAATATACTGTGGTATACAGATGTAGCACTCCAGATAGGACTCACATGGGTGTGTCCCAGTCAAAAGCCCACCGGATGCCAGTGGCTGGGGGTGTTGCCAAATTGCTAGAGGGCGTTGCCCAATTTCCCCATTTGTTCATTTACAGGATTTAACCATGAGATGGCGCTTCATTCACAAATACACAAAGACAACTGGGTGTTGTAGAACTTAGTCTGTTTGCAATGTTTGCAGCTCTGCAGTTGTGTTTGTTGAATACTGTAGCATTTAATCACTTATTTGTTATGGTTTTCACAAGCTACTATAATGAAAAAACATCAATATTTTAGATGAAATAAAGTATATAGTTTGCTTTATGCAGTATATTTTTTGTAATATTGTTGGGGTGTTTTTACACAGTACAGTAGATTGAAGTAAATCAATTTATATATTAAGATAAGATAAGATGGACCTTTATTAATCCCGTGGGGACATTCAGTAGTTCAAACAGCAACAGGGTAAGAGTGAAAAATAGGATAGCACAGATTAATAAAATCAAAAATAAGATGAGCGATAAAAATAATGATAAGCTATGAAATAAGAAATGAATAAAGCTAACATGTAATTATCATATCATATATTATAATTAGGGCTGTCAAACGATTACAAATTGTAATCATGATTAATCACAGCTTAGAAATCAATTAATCATGATTAATCACCATTCGAACTATGTCCAAAATATGCCATTTCTTCATGTATATTGTTGTGGGGATGGAAAGATAAATGAAAGAAGGCGGGTATATCCATTTAACATACAGTATGGATGTATGTTTATTATAACTAGGGCTGTCAGTCCATTAAAATAGTCAATCGCGATTAATCGCACATTTTTTATCTGTTCTAAATGTTCCATAGAGGGATATTTTTCAAGTTTTTAATACTATTATCAACATATGAGTGGACAAATATGCTTTATGCAAATGTTTATTATCATTTGAACAATGACAAATATTCTCATGAATATTAAACACAACAACCTCTGAACATTACAAATATCCGCCTCAATTCAACCTGGAACCTCTCATTCAATACAATAATACAATACAAATGGTGTGTGTGTGTGTGTGTGTGTGTGTGTGTGTGTGTGTGTGTGTGTGTGTGTGTGTGTGTGTGTGTGTGTGTGTGTGTGTGTGTGTGTGTGTGTGTGTGTGTGTGTGTGTGTGTGTGTGTGTGTGTGTGTGTGTGTTGGAGCTATGTGCAACTCAAGGCATATGCTCGAACGGGAGCTGCCTGGACGCTGCGATCATGTTGCGCGCACTATTTACATGACTAAAACGAGACGATGACGAACTAAAAATAGATTCTTGATAACGAAAACTATGACGAAATGTATATTTAGTTTTCTTTGATGAGACGAGACGGACTAAGGTGTTAATGGTGGACTCTCGGACATTCAAAATGCAGCATATTTTCCCCCAAGTGTCCATCTTGTCTGTCAAAATGCATCTTATGTTTCAAACTTGCAATATCATTATTTCCGCTCTCTTCACTCCAGAAGAGCGATCTCCCCGTGTCTCTCTGTGTGCGGGGGGGTCACAGGGGGGGGGGGGGGAGCTGTGGAATGTGACTCCACACATTCCGATGGCCAATTAGTTTTAAACAAAGAGAGACTTCCCAACATACAGCATAGGCAACATGGGGGGTGGGGGCTGGTGAACGGTATGGTGCTAAGGATGTGTCCTAATCACACTATCTATATATTGTATACTATACTTGCACTGCTTACAGTTTTCATATTTTATATATCTTAGCATATTCATACACACTGTTAATACTGTTTATGCTCACAGGCTGATATCTAGTGTAGTCATACCCCTCCTCACTGTTTATTCATCATTCAATTCATTCTATATTTTATTCTGTAGATTGTGTACATTACTTTTCACTTCACTGCTTGTACGTGTTTTACTGAACGAGCTGTACTGTGATCGGCATGCACTTATCAAACATGTAATTAAAGTAGGCTAGTGAGGGGTTCCAAAATCAGCCAACGTGCTTTTGTTTTTATTACATGAATTAAGGTGACTGAGGCTTTTTAACATAGACTTTTCAGTGAAAACTGAATTTAACTTGAAAATAGTTTCCTCTTTTTATTTTCGGGGAAGGGAGACTTGTGTGATTAAAAATTCATTCGCAGAAATGTAAAGTGATCTAACTAAGTTCTATTCATATTCTTGACAGGAAGAGCAGTGTAAATGGGTGGCCATATGCATTTGAAAAGCAATATAAATCACACAGTTATTATGCAATAGGCTTTAAAAGCACCATCGATAACCATTACCTTTATCCAATTCAAATCTTGACGGGAAAAGGTGTAAAGGCCATTCAAACGTTCTCAGTAGGGCCTGGCTCATTTCGTGGCATCTGCATTGTCGAAATGATGACATTTCATAACTGGGTCAAATCAAAGTGAATGGCCTGCTGCTGCTGAAGGCATGGGGCAAATATAAGTCCTTTGCCTAATTTATAAAGTAAACCTTAGCATCTCACTAGCAGTGGCAACTGCAATCAGTTACAGCTGCCCTAAGTCTGTAGCACTCTAATAACACCAGTGTACACGTTGCTGTGTTAATACAGATATTTATTTGTTAATTATTTGTCTTTACTAGTCATACACCTGGTTTATCGTAGCAAGCAGTGGAAACTCCCCTCAAGAAGCAACAATTGCCAAGGGCGTTGCAACCCTCACTCGCCAATATTTCATCATAAATATAGCACGTTTGTTTATTTTAGCAAACCATGCTCCAAGTAAAATTGAATAGAAATGATGATGTATAATCTTTTTGAAAAATAGAGATCACACATCAGTCCTGTGTACAGATCAGTTCGATAAAGTCATGCCTAAACAGCGACATTTTATACGGGATAAATACGGGTTTAAATAGCTGCATTTGCCACGGAAGGCGAGTGGCAGCTACAGTAAACCTTCTCTTACTCAGGCATCTTGTGGCAACTCCCGTTGAGCAGCGGCAGATGCCTCGGCAAGTTGTGGCATCTGTGGCATATGCCGGAAGGACTTGCCACAGCTACCACAGAGTAGCGGCCTCTGTGATAAATGTGTTTAATCGTTAATGTCAGATATGTACTAAGTAAATAGCCTACATTAGTTCCTGCTCAAGATTAGATTCAACTGTATTGTTATTGCACAGATTACAGGTACTGAGACAACGAAATGCAGTTTAGCTTCTAACCAGGTGCAACAAGCAGTAAAGTGAAAAGTAATGTGCACAATCTACAGAATAAAATATAGAATGAATTGAATGATGAATAAACAGTGAGGAGGGGTATGAATACACTAGATATCAGCCTGTGAGCAGTATGAACAGTATTAACAGTGTGTATGAATATGCTAAGATATACAGTATAAAGTATGAAAACGGTAAGCAGTACAAGTATAGTATAAAATATATAGATATTAATTTCATGATGGATTAATCCATCCATCCATCCATCCATCTTCTTCCGCTTATCCGTGGTCGGGTCGCGGGGGTAGCAGTTCCAGCAGAGAGCCCCAAACTTCCTTTTCCCTGGCGACATCAACCAGCTCTGACTGGGGGATCCCAAGGCGCTCCCAGGCCAGCGAAGAGATATAATCCCTCCACCTGGTCCTAGGTCTACCCCTTGGTCTCTTCCCAGCTGGACGTGCCTGGAACACCTCCCTAGGGAGGCGCCCAGGTGGCATCCTAACTAGGTGCCCGAACCACCTCAACTGGCTTCTTTCGACGCGAAGGAGGAGCGGCTCAACTCCGAGTCCCTCCCGGATGACCGAACTTCTCACCTTATCCCTAAGGGAGACACCAGCCACCCTGCGGAGAAAACCCATCTCGGCCGCTTGTATCCGCGATCTCGTTCTTTCGGTCATGACCCATCCTTCATGACCATAGGTGAGGGTAGGAACGAAAATGGCCCGGTAGACAGAGAGCTTTGCCTTCTGGCTCAGCTCCCTTTTCGTCACAACGGTGCGGTAAAGCGACTGCAGTACCGCTCCCGCTGCTCCGATTCTCCGGCCCATCTCACGCTCCATTGTTCCCTCACTCGAGAACAAAACCCCGAGATACTTGAACTCCTTCACTTGGGGTAAGGACTCATTCCCTACTTGGAGTGGACAGTCCATCGGTTTCCTGCTGAGAACCATGGCCTCAGATTTGGAGGTGCTGATCCTCATCCCAGCCGCTTCACACTCGGTTGCGAACCGATCCAGTGAGTGCTGAAGGTCGCAGACCGATGAAGCCATCAGAACCACATCATCTGCAAAAAGCAATGGTGCAATCCTTAGCCCACCGAACTGCAGACCCCCCCCCCCATGACTACGCCTCGAAATCCGATCCATGTATATTACAAACAGGATTGGTGACAAAGCGCAGCCCTGGCGGAGGCCAACCCTCACCGGAAATGGGTCCGACTTACTGCCGAGGAGCCGGACACAGCTCTCGCTTTGGGAGTACAGAGATTGGATGGCCCTGAGTAGAGACCCCCCTCACCCCATACTCCCGCAGCACCTCCCACAGTAACTCCCTGGGAACCCGGTCGTACGCCTTCTCCAAGTCCACAAAACACATGTAGACCGGATAAGCGTACTCCCAAGCCCCCTCCATGATCCTTGCGAGAGTAAAAGCTGATCCGTCGTTCCACGACCAGGACGGAATCCGCATTGTTCCTCCTCAATCTGAGGTTCGACAATCGGCCTGACCCTCCTTTCGAGTACCTTAGAGTAAACTTTCCCGGGGAGGCTGAGTAGTGTGATGCCTCTGTAATTGGCACACACCCTCTGGTCCCCCTTTTTAAAAAGGGGAACCACCACCCCGGTCTGCCACTCCTTCGGTACCGTTTCCGACTTCCACGCAATGTTGATGAGACGTGTCAACCAAGACAGTCCCTCAACACCCAGAGCCTTCAGCATTTCTGGGCGGATCTCATCCACCCCCGGGGCTTTGCCACTGTGGAGTTGTTTAACAACCTCAGTGACCTCCCCCCGGGAGATTGGTGTCGATCCCCCGTCATACTCCAGCTCTGCCTCTAACATAGAGGACGGAGTTGTCGGGTTCAGGAGTTCCTCAAAGTGCTCCTTCCAACGCCCTAACACTCCATCAGTTGAGGTCAACAACGTCCCATCCTTACTGTACACAGCTTGGATGGTTCCCTGCTTCCCCCTCCTGAGGTGTCGGACAGTTTTCCAGAACAACTTTGGTGCCGCCCGAAAGTCCTTTTCCATGTCCTCTCCGAACTTCTCCCACACCCGCTGCTTTGCCTCGGCCACGGCTGAGGCTGCTGCCCTTCGGGCCTGTCGGTACCTTGCAACTGCCTCGGGAGTCCCCCGGGATAACAAATCCCTGAAGGCCTCCTTCTTCAGTCGGACGGCTTCCCTGACCACCGGTGTCCACCAGGAGGTTCGAGGGTTACCGCCCCTTGAGGCACCTAGGACCTTGAGACCACAGCTCCCCGCCGCGGCTTCGGCAATAGAGGCTTTGAACACCGACCACTCTGGTTCAATGTCCCCAACCTCCACAGGAATGCCCGAAAAGCTCTGCCGGAGGTGTGAGTTGAAGGCCTCCTGAACCTGGGCCTCCTCCAGACGTTCCCAGTTCACCCGAACTACACGTTTGGGCTTACCAGGTCTATCCAGAGGCTTCCCCTGCCACTCGACCCAACTCACCACCAGATGGTGATCAGTTGACAACTCCGCCCCTCTCTTTACCCGAGTGTCCAAAACATACGGCCTCAGGTCCGATGATACGATAACGAAATCGATCATGGACCTTCTGCCTAGGGTGCTCTGGTACCACGTACACTTATGAGCATCCCTATGTTCGAACATGGTGTTTGTTATGGCCAATCCATGACTAGCACAGAAGTCCAGTAACAAACCACCACTTCGGTTCAGATCAGGGGGGCCGTTCCTCCCAATCACTCCCCTCCAAGTGTCTCCATCATTGCCCACATGTGCGTTGAAGTCTCCCAGCAAGATTAAAGAGTCCCCTTCAGGAGCCCCATACAGGACTCTTTCCAGGGTCTCCAAGAAGGCCGTATACTCTGAACTGCTGTTGGGTGCATAAGCACACACAACAGTCAGAGTTTTCCCCCCCATAACCCGCAGGCGTAGGGAGGCAACCCTCTCGTCCACTGGGGTAGACTCCAACAACGAAGCACCCAACCGGGGACTTGTGAGTATCCCCACACCCGCCCGGCGCCTCACACCTTGAGCAACTCCGGAGAAGAATAGATTAAACCACATTTATTTCGCTACAAATAAACGAAATATGATTTTTGTTTGAATGATTAAATGTAGGGTGAATTGCCCTAATGTGGGACATTTTTGCATTTCAGACTTCGGGAATATATTGCGATATGAAGCCGATACAATAAATCAAAATATAATAATATTAGACACTAATAATACAGTAAACTATTAACACTGTACATATTATTGTTTGCCCGTGGGATTGGGATTATCGGTAGTGAGAGCGTGCTGCATTTTCCTCCGGTCGGATGTGATATAAAAACAAAGCGATTATTTGAGTTGTTGTAAACTCACGTGGAATACACTACATGTAGCTATTAGTGCATTCATTTCAATTCGCGAACATATATTACATTAAATGATTGTGACGATGATGATTGCCGGGGTGCATTTCCTGATGAAAAAACATAGCAATGGTTTTGTACTTACGCTACGTGAATTAAACAACATTATTTTGTTAAATAAAAACATGGTGATGTTTTGTGAATGATTACATGTCTCTTATTTAGCACAGAATATGATTCTATCCGTGACATATGGATCTTAACAAATATCCCCTATATCAGATGCCTGTAGATCAGCTGTTTATTTCACATGAGTTCCAGTGTGGCAGCTTTTTAATCACGGCTCCCCCTGGTGGATCCATGATCCATTGCAGCTGGTTTCATTATAATTAAATGTATTTATCAAGGGGGCGTATCAAGTCCTGCGGGGGGGTTTCCTTTTCAGCAGGGGCCCACCCTGTGCCCATCACGGACCCGCACAGGTAGGCGTCTGAAATGAAGCGCTACATCTATATTTCCTATTCGACCATCTAACAGAAGTTGAAACCCATATGAACCATTTTGTTGGTTTTTGTTCTTAACACTGTTAAATTTCCCATGCTGGTCTACCACTCTCCGTCACTGACTTTCTTTCTGCTCGCTTCATCCTTTGTTTATGCTAAATGCATAGCAGCGTTCCATAGATAAGTGGTTTAAACAGTGATTTAAGCAATTACCATCAGAGTCATTTTCACAATTTCAAATACAGAGTAAGTAAGGGTCATAACCTGTGTCGCAAATAAAAGAGCAGAGATTGCCAGGAGGCTGAATCTAAAAGGAACCTCTGTCTGTTGAACGCTAAACTGCCAGACAGTCAGACGTCAGTTCAGTAAGTCTTTCAGGCAGTAAAACAGTCAGCTGGAAGAACAGAATTATAGTTCCGAAAATGTGCGTTCACACCAAAGAAATCCGGAACTAGAACTTAGTTCATGAGAACCTTTCCACCCCCTTTTCAGTCCCTGCTAGAGAGCAGGTACTTTCATGGGAGAAAAAGGTTCCCATTTCTGATTGGCTGGGTGGATTGCAAACCACGCCCCGTAAAATGTCAAAAAAGGTTTTGTGAAGCCGCCATTTTATTTGCTCGCATTAGCATTATTAGCATTAGCATTAGCCCAGCGCACCAACGGAGAGAGACTAACTTATGGCAACACAAAATAAAACGTGGGAGCGGTGGAGATGAGGAGGTGTCGGCGTTCTGGCGATTTACTCGGAAGGCTTCAGTAGAAGCTGCTGGGACTCCCAGCAGCTTCTACTGAAGCCAGTCCCCAACTCCGGGGACTTCCGGCCGGGGACTTCGGCAGTATACGCCGTGAAGTTGTTTGCGGCCTGCCAGTAAACCCAAAGCAGAAGAAGAAGAAGTAACGTCAACGGCTTAATTTGCCTAATCCTCCCTCAGGGATGTATGTGTGAACGCGATCTGCTCTTTAGTTCAACAGAACTAAAGAGTTCTGATGAACTAAGTACGGCAAAGTACTTGGTGTGAAAGCCCCTAATGTTAGACCTACTGGTGAGTCAGCAGGTCATTTATCACCCGGTCAAGCCGCACAAGAAGTAGTTAAACATGAGTGAAAGCTGTTATGTCAAAGTAAACCATTACTGTGAAGGTGTGGACTGTATACAATACGATACGATTACTGATTCTTTGCTATTCTGATAGATACAGGTGTACTATTCAGAGGATTAACTTGTCAAAGAAAATAATGATAATGGGTCTCATTGTGGTGTTTGTACCTTTTGATGTTCTTTCAATTGTGACAATATAAGGATAGTTATGATTTAATTTTTACTTACAGGCTTTCCTAAAAATGTTTGTAAAATACATGGCACAATCATATTATTTGACAGTTTGACATGCTTTACTGGAGATATTGCCTTTACTCTATGTGTTAATATGTGCTGCCATGTAACACATCTTAACCTAACGTGTGTAGAACATATAGTGAGCTTCAGCTGTGTGATTGATGGACCGTGGAGTCATTTTGCAGTAGAAGTGACACTGTGTTAGCTCAATAAGGTTGTTGCACTGCTCTGGTGGTCCCTGTGGGGTATCTGAGGTCAGCTCTCTTTGTGTCTCACTAAAGCCCTGACTGTTGTCATGAATGAATTCATCCATTCATTATTTATTTATACTGGTGGAATTGATTCTAGCCATGGTGGTTTGTGTTGGTAATATAGTTAATGGAAAAGCATTTACTGTCCTCTGTGGGAAGAAAGACATTGAGATGTTTTAAACAGTAGTGTTAGCATCATTTTATTATTATCCTGTTTGTGACCATTTATTACCTGTACATTGAGAAATAAAATGCACTGCTCACTTCCTGATGAAAATTGACCTTGTTGTAATGATTGGTAAAACATGGCAGAAGCTAAGCAGAGTGAAATAGCCTTTGTAAAAACTTCAATATTGAGAATATAGCTTATATCACTAGATGTATCTACAGTTTATTTACAAGTATATATCAACAATATTACATCATTTAAATGTAGACACTCAGCTAACTTAATGTAGCATTGCTATAGGCTCATATATGACAGTCGTTTACTCATCAACCATTCACTAATGAAAGTCAAACACATGCTTGTTTCCACTGTTTTATTGTGTGCCTGTCGCGATAAGCAATGAATTGACTTATCGTACGATAAATAAAAATGAACTCGATAAATTGCCATTTACATGAGGATGTGACTAGCAGTTTGAAAGGATGTACTTGAATTATTATTATATATTATCATTATGTCAGTGGTCTAAAATGGTCATACAACGGTGCCGACAATATTATCGTTTACCGCTGTAATTTCCGGGAAAATGTATCCAACAAAATTAATTATCGTGAGGTCAATACATGAAACACACACACACACACACATCTACAGACTTACTCCAAACTGCCAAATATATTAATTAACACACTCTCACTCTCATATACTCTTTGACTCTATTTTGGCCTAGTAGAACAATAAGCAGCAGACTTTTACTTTTTTATCATTTCTACTGGATCTTAGATCTGCGCTTGCGCAATACGGGGCGGCATAATAAGGCACATTTGTCTTGCAGTAAATAAAAAGGGCGACCTGGAGCCAATCCTGCAATTTCCCCACAGGTGAAAGAGTTGACATGCTGAAAACCCAACCCCTGCAGGGGGTCTGGGGGGATTCTCCCCCAGGAGATTTTTTGAAATACTAACATAAAATACACATTCTGGTACTCTCTTGAGAAGAAAAAAAAAAAATCTATTACTACACGACATATTTAAAAAAATGAATGCCATTTTAGTTTTCAGTAATTACTTTACATTGTGGATAAGGGTGGATAGCCCCCATTGTTCTGTGTGTCAAAATGAAAGACCGCCCACACACCTATCAATCATCAAACCGTGGGGTCTTATTTCATGACGTGTTGATTTCTATCAACACGTAATGTTGTATCGATGTATAGAGATGTACTACAGCAAAAGTATTCTCCGTCGGGACTTCCTGCAACAACACCACGCCGTTATCTTGATTCTGATTGGCCAGAAGACATTATCAAAGATGTTCTATTGAGAAGACGATCACTACGTGACAAAAGATTTCAAAACCGTTTCTAGTCTTCGGTATTCTTGTTTTTGGCGTGAGAATAGTTTGGGCAGCGTGAGAGTGTGAGATTGAGAGTGAAAGCGTGTGTCACACGCCAGATGCGTGAGAGTTGGCAACCCTGATTAAGCTGACATGAATATCAGGGGCATGTTTTAGAATCTTAAACATAATGTGTCATGGGAAGTGTGATAAGGAATCTTAGCTAGCTGCTTTCGGCTAGCTAAGTGATTTAAAACATTCACATATTATCACATATTTTTTTCTTGAGTACATCTTCTTTCTTTTCAAATTAGATTACATAACATGATACTTATCCTCCAGTCCTGAATTAATGAATGTATAGCGAACACATTTGCAATCTGTTGTTTATGAGCTTGAAGAACAAATAGCAGAGAACATATCAAGAAAATAAACAAGTTCTGCCATTAAAGATCAATGAGGGGTCCTCGCCTACAAGGATACTGGACAAGCATTTTCAAACACCTTACTGAGGCCTTGGACGTGGTATTGACACCATGTGCAGAAACTGCCATTTTTGGAGTACTTCCTGGCCACCGAATGTTGAAGAGGAAAACTAAAGACAGTTTAGCCTTTGCATCTATCGTAGCATGTAGAAGAATACTCCTAGAATGGAAATCTTCTATACCACCTAAAGCATCTCTATGGCTTAAAGATTTAATGTTGTACCTGAACTTGGAGAAGATTAAATATAACCCGAGGGGCTCCTCAAAACTATTTGAATCTGTCTGGGGCTCTATGATAGCCTACATAGCTGATCTTAAGACACTAAATTAAGAAGAAAGGGGGGGAACTACTAATGTATGTGTATGTTTTTTTTCTTCCTTGTGTCTCTTTTTATCTGTTTGTTTTTGTTATATTAATTTTTATTTATTTATCTGTTCTGTCTTTGTATACATGTATGTATGTAGGTACGTGTATGTGTGTGGGTATGTACACACACGTATGTGTATGTGTATATGTGGGTATATATATGTGAGTATTGTTGGAGTAGATATCTCTGCTCCGCGCTGATCCTATATGAGTTTGTTTTAAAAGAAGGAAAACTCAAAACAGCCAGGATAAGGGGTTAAACAATAATCTGCTTTAATGGTAAAACACAATACAATACACCATACAGAGCACTCTGCAACAGTACTCCGGGCTCAATTCCTACCCGGGTGACATACGTACCACGACAGCCAGTCAGGAAGAGAGCATTGAGCATAATAATGTTACAGTATTTATACACATAAGCGGGGAGGAGTTTTGGCCGGTTTGCCTAGGCAATGAGTCAGCAGTTTGTTGATTCCATCTCCTTACAGTGTGTGTGTGTGTGTGTGTGTGTGTGTGTGTGTGTGTGTGTGTGTGTGTGTGTGTGTGTGTGTGTGTGTGTGTGTGTGTGTTTGTGTGTGTGTGTGTGTCTACCCTTAGGCAGTCCCACAGTCATGCTTTGGAGTCATATAATTTCACAGACAGAGGACTCTTTAACAGAACGCACACACACATTCCCCCGAAAACATCTTTAACACACACATCTGTTTAAACCAATTATTCCAAAATGAAATCAATAAAACACAAACACCGGTATTGCTCAGCATAATGAATACACACATCTCATCCTGCAGTCCCTCGTGAATGTCACATGTCTTTCTTTAAGAAAGCCATATTTGTTGAGGTTTACCAGTCATCATCTCATGACCTCCTCAGGACCAGCTAACCAACTAAGCTTAACTGTTCCTATACCCTAAGGCCATTTCTGAACTTCCCTTCCACTCCGAAGTCAGCTCACCCAGAATCAGAAGGACTATTGTCTCTCTAATTGTGTGTGACCCACTCGTCTCCTGCTCTTTAGGAGTCTTGAAATGAACCCACATACATTTCTCTCATTAATTTAAGCGTCCAGATTATACATAAAACTTTTACAGACAATCTACTGAGTTCTACCCTTGAAAGCCCAAAATGACTCTTTGAAACAATTATCAATGGGTAATTATTTTACTTAATGCAGAGATCACAGATTGCCCTGTATCCTTACCTACTCACAAAATAGCCAAAAAAACCACCTCCTGATTATTAACAAGTCAAGTGGAAGAAAAGACCATTTGCGCTAAATGTACTTCTACTGAAAATGGGACTTCATTATAGGAACATCAATATAAAAACCTCTCTATGATTAAGAGGAAAAACTTGACTTGTCCATCCAAGTTTTAATACACATATATTAGATGACATTAAAAATGAATATACCAGAAATACGCTGTATTAAACTTTCTGTATAATACTTTACATTAATTCCCGCAGTATATGGGTACAAATATTACTGTTACTATTCTTTATTCCCTTATCTATACATTTTCTTTTAATATTATCTTCTACATTACTTTACTTTTACCTATACATGTATCAATTGTAGTTAGTTAGTTATTTAATTTACTAGCTAGGACCGGGAGGAGGGGAAAGGGGAAAAATAAATAAAAATATTGACTGTATAAAGAAAAGTCAATTAAAGAAAAAGTTAAAACACATAATATATTGGCCAACATTGGTTCTGTCAGGAATAGTTATTGGAGTAATTATTCTAGCAGATTGAGGTATCAAAATCAGTTGTAAGGTGTACATTGTATTTCATGGAACTGTATGCTATTGAATATGACTGCTTTTTTATTCTGTAGATCCAGTATAATGTACGATATTTATCTTCATTAGGAATACATTTAATTAAATGAACTAAGCTTGATAGGCAATAGCACTACTGAACATCTGGATGACCCATCAAAAAACAAACACACCTAAACAGAATACGATTATTTTGGGTACACGGTTCATTTTGCTCCTATGCTTATGTCAAGCCAATTACTGATCTCCTGCCTCTTGTTCCTCCCCCTCCTTATTCTCTTACCTTCTCCAGATCCTGGGGAAAGGGTGATGTTTAATGGCCGCCCCCTCACATTGGAATCCTCGCAATCATAGATCCATCATCAACGGAGACGCTCTCATCATGAAAACCACCTACCTCCAAACTGCCCTCCTTGACCCCCCCTGCAGAGGGTGTAATTGCTGAGGGAGGGGCAGTATTACTGAGACAAGCTTGCCTGTGAAGAAGAGAACCAAAACACACAAAACATGTAGTGTACCTCTCTGCAAGTAGGGGGGAGGGTCTACATTTTAGTCTGATTTATGTTTAATTTATTTTCAGTTTATTTTTTATCTCCGCAACAGATTTGTGTAAGCTTGTTAAGAGCGTGTATGTCGGTGTGGACATAGCGTGTGGAGAAAGTGACGGAGAGAAATACAGAGAGAGAAAGGAGGGAAGAGATGGTCCTCCACACCACCCCTTACTCCAGTGCCTGCCTGCACTTCCTGGATGGCCTGTCATGGAGCCTGGTGTTCCCCTGCTACTGGCTCCTGGACCAGCTGCTGGCCTCCTGCGTGGCCACCTCTCTGGAGAAGCGCCAACGCTCCCAGGACCCCTGCTCCTTCCTCACCCTGTGTGTGCTGATCACCGCGCCCCTTTACCTGCTCCTCTTCCTCGCCTCCCTGCCCTTCGCCCTACTGGGTTTCTTCATCTGGGCTCCCCTGCAGGCCGTCCGCCAGCCGTACCTGTACACCTACCGCAGGTTAGTGATAACAATTTTCAGCATATAGCTTCTTAAAATAATGTCACTTGTACTGGAACTACACAGTGTGGTAAGAATTGGGATTGATACATTGGAGAGTAGGGTTTGTGATAAGATTGAGGCCTTTAGGTGAGGTATGTTCTCCATACAAAAATATGGTTTCCTAAAAAACAAGTAATAACTCAAACTAATGGGCGTAACACACACCTAGTGTAACTGTAGTGTCAAACTATCTGGAAGATTGCTGTGCATACTGTACATGTAGGTTAACATACTAGCGCCTACCCGCCACCCCCGTCGACGTTTGCAATTTTCAAATGGGCTGTTTCCAGGCGAGCTTGATTCATTGTCGATTTGTTCCTGTACCATGCCTCACAATGATTTTCCAAATCTATTTGAGGTGAAAAATAAGCCATTCAGTTGCAGAGTCATGCTTCATGTGATATCTACAGTACCAGTCATTCCAAATGTTTGGAGATTTGATGAGGCAGAAAATGAAGTCATTATCTACTGTAAATAGTTTGCTTATGGGTCTGGCTTCCAGCTGCCAGGCTCAATCAGTTCCAGCGAGCGTTTGGTTATCCAAACACAAACCAAAATGGCTACCCACTATAACCACACACTTTGAAATACTGTTCAAGCTCTGTTAGCTGTGGGAGAGCAGCACTCTCTCTGGGTTACTTGCTTTTCTAGTGGTATCCTAAGTTAAATGTGACATTCCCTTTGTTATCTCTGTTGGTTTCCAGTAACTACTGTGCTGTCCCAACATTGATGTGATGATTGCTGAATGTTATACTACACTGAAAAAATATATAAATGCAACACTTTTGTTTTTGCTCCCATTTTTCATGAGATGAACTCAAAGATCTGAAATATTTTCTATATACACAAAATAACCATTTCTCTCATATAATAATATTGTTCACAAATCTGAAAAAATCTGTGATAGTGAGCACTTCTCCTTTGCCGAGATAATCCATCCCACCTCACAGGTGTGGCATATCAAGATGCTGATTAGAGAGCATGATTATTGCACAGGTGTGCCTTAGGCTGGCCACAATAAAAGGCCACTCTGAAACGTGCAGTTTTGCTTTATTGGGGGGGTCTGGGGGGTCCGAAAACCAGTCAGTATCTGGTGTGACCACCATTTGCCTCACGCAGTGCAACACATCTCCTTCGCATAGAGTTGATCAGGTTGTTGATAGTGGCCTGTGGAATGTTGGTCCACTCCTCTTCAATGGCTGTGCCAAGTTGCTGGATATTGGCAGGAACTGGAACACGCTGTCGTATACGCCGATCCAGAGCATCCCAAACATGCTCAATGGGTGACATGTCCGGTGAGTATGCTGGCCATGCAAGAACTGGGATGTTTTCAGCCTCCAGGAATTGTGTACAGATCCTTGCAACATGGGGCCATGCATTATCATGCTGCAACATGAGGTGATGGTCGTGGATGAATGGCACAACAATGGGCCTCAGGATCTCGTCACGGTATCTCTGTGCATTCACAATGCCATCAATAAAATGCACCTGTGTTCGTCGTCCATAACATACGCCTGCCCATACCATAACCCCATCACCACCATGGGCCACTCGATTCACAACATTGACATCAGAAAACCGCTCACCCACACGACGCCACACACGCTGTCTGCCATCTGCCCTGAACAGTGAAAACCGGGATTCATCCGTGAAGAGAACACCTCTCCAACGTGCCAGACGCCATCGAATGTGAGCATTTTCCCACTCAAGTCGGTTACGACGACCAACCGGAGTCAGGTCGAGACCCCGATGAGGACGACGAGCATGCAGATGAGCTTCCCTGAGAAGGTTTCTGACAGTTTGTGCAGAAATTCTTTTGTTATGCAAACCGATTGTTGCAGCAGCTTTCCGAGTGGCTGGTCTCAGACGATCTTGGAGGTGAACATGCTGGATGTGGAGGTCCTGGGCTGGTGTGGTTACACGTGGTCTGCGGTTGTGAGGCCGGTTGGATGTACTGCCAAATTCTCTGAAACGCCTTCGGAGACGGTTTATGGTAGAGAAATGAACATTCAATTCACGGGCAACAGCTCTGGTGGACATTCCTGCTGTCAGCATGCCAATTGCATGCTCCCTCAAAACTTGCGACATCTGTGGCATTGTGCTGTGTGATAAAACTGAACATTTTAGAGTGGCCTTTTATTGTGGCCAGCCTAAGGCACACCTGTGCAACAATCATGCTGTCTAATCAGTATCTTGAAATGCCACACCTGTGAGGTGGGATGGATTATCGCGGCAAAGGAGAAGTGCTCACTATCACAGATTTTTTCAGATTTGTGAACAATATTTGAGATAAATGGTTATTTTGTGTATATAGAAAATGTTTTAGATCTTTGAGTTCATCTCATGAAAAATGGGAGCAAAAACAAAAGTGTTGCGTTTATATTTTTATTCAGTGTAATTCTTCCATAATATGAGATCAAAATAGCAGTGTTTTTTATGGAATAAGTCAGATCTTTTTAAAAAAAACATGATAAAATACAAATACATTTGAGTTATAAGAAGACCAACCACATAACAGAATCAGAAAAGGAAAAAAAAGAAATGTGTGAAAATGGAGGCTTCAGTGACCATAACTGTATTGTAAGTTAGTGAAAACACTATTCCACATTAGAATGCATGTCGATTTGTACCATTAATGTTACTTTACAGGCAGAAACTAAGGGTGACTTTAATAAAATGGGATATTTAGAGCCCAGAGAAGCTGATCGGGCCATTTTAGTCTTTTATGCTAAACTAAGCTAATGTCTGCTGGCTTAACCTTCATGTGTAGCATACAGACATGAGAGTATCTACTTATGTGACCCGCCCAACAAAGTTAACAAACATGTTTCTCTAAAATCCAGATATTCTTTTAAAATAAGTTTAATAGCGATTTGTGTTCCTCACAGTTTGACTTGACATATAATGTTGCTGCTTACCTTGTGCAGACCAGACAAACACCAGGCCGAGCAGGGCCAGGCCGGGCCGGCGGGTGTCGGGGAATGGAGGCCCCAGGGACGGAGCTTCTGTTTCTGCAGCGCCAACGTGTGCCTGCTGCCCGACTCCTTGGCCAGGTTCAACAATCTGTCAGACACCCACCGGAGGGCCCGCGAGGTCGGGAAGAGGATCCGCAACGGGGCCAGTCGGCCTCAGATCAAAATCTACATCGACTCACCGACCAACACTTCCATCAGGTACGGAGAGTTTGGGTGCTTTCACTTATGTCCTAGCAATATACATTGTTATCATATTTATACATTTGTATATGTTTACAAGTAAGTGTGTATGTATGTATATGAACAATGTATGTAAGAGTGTATGAATATTTGTGAAATCATCCCTCGGTTTTATTCGACCCTTGACAAAATATGAACTCTATGTATTGTCAGGTCATCAGTTTTAATGTAACTTTTAATATGTTACTGCTTAGTTGTTAGTTTGTCTTTTTTTAGTTTTTTTTATATTTTGTATTTCAGTTGTATCTTCTTTTTCATGTTTTCTCAGCTGTGATTTATCTATGCTACATAAATAATATGAGTTTATACTCTGAACAAAGTTGATTTGTTTAATGAAATAAACTGATAAATAAAAAGTAAAAAAAGGGATTAAAAACATTTACTTTGATCATAAATTCCAATCAAACAAATCGTTCTTTCTCTTCCGTCCTCAGTGCGGTCTCCTTCAGCAGCCTTGCCACAGGGTTCCGCCGTACCTCCTCTCTGGACCAGCGTCCGGACCAAACATACACCACCAACGGTCCGGCCGACACAGAAACAGAACCCCCCACCGAGTGCCCAATCCACCCCTCAGGTGCCCCAGACTGCCCCGTCCACCCCTCTACAGGAGACCAGGGTTCCTCTGACTGCCCCCTGCACCCAGAGGGAGAGGACACGGCGGCGAACTGCCCGCTCCACTCCGCAGAGACCAACGGCAGCTCAGACTGTCCTGTCCACGCCCCGGGGGAGGGTCCGGACTGCCCCCTGCATACTACAGGGCCTCAGAGTGGCCATCATGACTGTCCCATGCATGGGGAAGGGACCCCGACCAAACCTTCCTCAGATTGCCCTGTTCACACCTCAGGGGTTCAGATCAGCATCAGCGCCCCAGAGCCAGACCCTCAGGAGGAGGAGGCTGAGACAGGGAACCACAGAGGTGGGGAGCCGGCGGGGGGAGACACGGGCAGCATGACTGCCTCCAGGGAGTCCCTCACCCGTTACCATGGCGGTGACGGTGTAGGGATATCTTCCAACAACACTCTCTCTCACGTCCCTCGCACGTCAGTCTCTAAGCGCCCTGGGAGAAAACGCCGCCACGGAGACGAGACGTTCGACCACGAGATCTCCGCCTTCTTCCCTGCCAACTTGGATTTTCTGGCTCTACAGGAAGTGTTCGACCACGGATCAACCACTAAACTGCGGCGGCAGTTGCATCGCTACTTCCCCTACGTGCTGAGCGATGTGGGCCGCTACGGCTGGAAAGGATGCTGCTCCAGGTTCAAGTTCCTGAACAGTGGGCTGATGCTGGCCAGCCGGTACCCCATCCTGGACGCTCGCTTCGAGTGCTACCCCAACGGGAGGGCGGAGGACGCTCTGGCAGCCAAGGGCGCGCTGTTTGTCAAGGTAAGAAACGTTACCTTCTCAGCCTCTTTGTCTTGCTCTTTATGTACAGTTGCACAATCCAAATTCCCCCTTAGAAATGTGTTGGAGGAGTTGGATGAGAAATGCAATAACCCTGTCCTTCACCACAGCCAGAAGATGCTCATCTTAGCTTAGCATACAAACGGAAATGGAAAAAAAGCTTCTTTGGCTCGCTCCGTTAGAATTGTAGATGTTTAGGCAGCCTCACTGTGGCACCTTTTGTCTCAAAATAATCTCACATATAACACCAACCAAAAACTAATTTAAGTTTACAGCGTATTTTGTTTACATTTAAGTTAATGGGATATTTTTATCTTGAAGAAAGGCAGGCTTTTAGTCACTAACTGCATCTCGTCTTTATATTTGTGCCTACAAGTGCACGAAGGTGTACAATTGTCATTTACATTTTCGAAAACATTGTTGTTTTTTGGCCATGGTTTCGCTCTCGCTGAGACCAATTTCAGTGAAAATAATTACACTGCCTTAATTCTTGTTGAATCATTTCAAAATCAGACAGCATGTCATTCTAATTACATTGCAGATGTAACGGGGAAAATATCCTTGTCTCTTCCTCTCATTTCCTTTCAGTCTGATCTGAATTAGGAGCTCATTTTGTGCCTCTCCTGCAGCGGGAATGTGTCTGAGCTCTGATCGCTGCCATTTCAGCCAAAAGCTAATCGTGTCATCTGTAACTTTGGCAAGGCGGTAATTGAATCATTAGGTCTATTTATACTAAATTAACTTATAATACGTTGTTAGAGAGTGTGAAAGAGAGCATTAAAGAGTTAAAATGAGCTTCCAGCTGTTTGCATTATTTAATGTAGATAAAGGGTTCATAATGTAAAGACTTTGATTCAGCAATATCTGTCTGCACTGCTCCATAACCCATCTGGTTTTGGTTTGTTTGATGTGCTAAAACACTCATGTACACCCACTTTAATTCACACATTACACATCTGTCATTGTGAGTGCACGCAGCAGTAATTACAGAACACTCACAACCTTTCCACCTCTCCCACTGTTCTGTGGAAAAAGCAAACAAAAAAAAGCATGTCCCCATGTTCAAGGTCTTCAGCATTACATGTTTTTAAAGAGGACATATAATGCTTATCTTTAGGTGTGTATTAGTATTTAGTGCCTCTAATGCAGTGGTTCTCAACCTTGTTCTGTCATTCCCCACTTTGAACAGGTGGGCCTTTTCAAGCCCCCCCTGTTCCTCATCGCTCCAGTAAAATGGAAGGCCAAGCTTAAAATTGTCAAATGTATCGTTCTATAACAGGGGTCACCAACCTTTTTAGGGTGAGGGCTACTTTCAAAAAATAAAACAAGTCGTGAGCTACTTTTACTCCTCTTTTTTTTGTTTTTTTGCAGTGTATATATTTAGCACATTGTAACATTATGATATGCTGACCTTTAACCTTTGTGTGCTGTTTGGCTCTGTGGGACCCTTTTCGGTGTTTACTGAAAGAAAATGTATGCAATTTAATTAATTTAACCTGCTTTATTTGGGGGTGGACCTCACATCCTCGAGGGGGGTCCGGGGTCATGCACCCCCACAAAGATTTTTTTTTTTTTAAATGTTGAAGTTAAATCATCATCAATCTGGTGCACTTTGAGCCCAAAAGGAATTTATGGACACAGCTCTCAACACTCAGATGAAAGGGAGCTGTATACTTTTCAATAATCCAAACATCTTTAGAATATGATCACAACCAATAACAAATCATTTAAACTTGTTTATTCTTATCTTATGTTACCTAGTTAGTATTCTTTCTTTTTATTTATGCATATTTTACTAATCACTCCCCTTTCAAACTGTTTTTTGTTTTTTTTACTGTCCTATAGCACACATTGGAATGATTTCTTACTTTATTTTTTACAACTATATTAAATAGATAAAGGTGTGCTCTCTCTCTCTCTCTCTCTCTCTCTCTCTCTCTCTCTCCTCTCTCTACTCTCTCTCTCTCTCTCTCTCTCTCCTCTCTCTCTCTCCTCTCTCCTCTCTCTCTCTCTCTCTCTCTCTCTCTCTCTCTCTCTACCTCTCTCTCTCTACTCTCTCTCGTAAATGATTTTGGTTTCAGTTGTGTGTGAGCATGCTCGGATTGGCAGTCTGGCGGCTCCGGCAGGTCCGGCGCAGCGACGCTGTGAAAGTCCACCGCCGTTGCGAGGGCCCAGGTTCGATTCCGTGTTTCAGAATATATATAACACTATATATTTTAAAGAAATATGCATAATTCCCCATGATTTTATAGTGTAATGAAAACACATCGATTGGTAGGTAACACGGCGCATAGTACAATTCACAACTGAAGTGTTCAATTTAAATTAAATGTTTACATTTATTTAGAAATTATTTTATATATATTTAAATAGACATTTGGGAGCAACACAGCTCAAACATGACTGTTGGGTATTATACATTCTACATAGCCAACAGATAACACATTTATTTAACCTGTGTATTTTCACAGTTGTACACCTAGAGGTTATTGGCCACTACAAATTCCTCACAGACCTGTTAAAGATGGGTGTACAGTGGGAAAAACACAATACAATTACAAAATAGACAGTTCAAATGACAAATTATAGAACATAATCTAGAAGGATTTTTCATATGTGTACTTTTTCATGTTAGGCTGATTTATGCTTCTTTTAAAATGTAGTCCTTTTTATAAGAAAACAAACAGAATCCCTATTAGAAAAAAGCAGTAGTGCAGGGTGTAAAGCAGTGACCATCAACTGGTGGCCCGCGGGCCACATCCGGCCGGCCAGACATTCTCATCCGGCCCGCATGGCGGGGGTGACTGTGGCGTTGGCGGAGTGGTTAGTGCATTCGCCCCCCACTCATTTTTATTTTTTAACAACGTCTCTTGAGTAATGTGCAGTACTGGAGTCCAACAGAGAGGCAGCAGCTGCGGGACAGTAGCCTGCGTACTGCGTAGCCTTCCCTGCCCTGAAGAAGAAGAAGTGATCCTTTGTTAGCGTGAAGAGTCTGCTTTACGAGCAGTAGCCCGCTACGAGGCTCCAGCAAGTTGACAGTCCCCCCCGCCCGCCCCTCGTCAACAACTTCCAAAATTCTGGGCTATTTATAAAGATCGCTGGCCCCCGAAAGCGTCTCTTGGATTAATTTTGGCCCTTGGTTAATGTAGTTGGTGATCCCTGGTGTAAAGCATTAAAACACAGTGTCAGTTCTGTGTGTACTCATCAGTGATAGCGAGCAATGCTTATTAATGAGTGTGTGTGTGTGTGTGTGTGTGTGTGTGTGTGTGTGTGTGTGTGTGTGTGTGTGTGTGTGTGTGTGTGTGTGTGTGTGTGTGTGTGTGTGTGTGTGTGTGTGTGTGTGTGTGTGTGTGTGTGTGTGTGTGTGTGTGTGTGTGTGTGTGTGTGTGTGTGTGTGTGTGTGCGCAGAGTGTGTGTGCATTTATCAGCCCCGTACTGTGGTTGTCATGATGTGAGCTTGGATCAGATCCAGTACTCTGTATGTGTCCTGATGCTGATGATGGGTACCTACTGTATGTGTGTGTGTCCAAACATGCCCTCACATATACAGTACCAGATCTAATTAAGACCTGTTAAATCACAGCTTGCTTGCTGACAGACCCCCTCTGTTTGCCCTGCTGCCTGCTGACTGTCACTGTGGTTTACAAGCTGGTCTCACATCCTGTCTCACCTCCTCCTCCTGTCTGAGGTCATTCCAGGTCCTCCTGACACCTGGCTGTCAGCCAGCTGGCAGCTACCTGTACCAAGGCAAGCTGCTTACTGCCACCAGAGAAGGAAAGCAAACAATGTTAGACTAAATTATTTCCCCTCCTGACAGGAAATGCTTATTTAGACTGCAGCCAAACCCACATGTCTCCCAATCCAGCATGTCTGTGCCTTTGCTCTGAATTCATACTAACTTCTTTATTCATACTTCTTTAACACATAAATAATTGGCACAGTCACTGAAAAGCATTGTGTGGGATTGATTGTCACTAGTCTGTAAAGATGTGTCCACTTACTTTGGCTGCTGGGTTCGCATCCTTCACACATTTAGAAGCAGAAAAATATAAATGTATTTGAATTGAAAATTATTTTTCGAATTTGGCAATAGTGATTTGATCAAGTAATCTTATTAAATAAAGAGACTCTAACAAAGGGTTTTCATTTGCATAATGAAGTATTATGGTTCAGTAGTTATCAACTGATCATAAAGCATAAAATTGACGGTTGATGACCAGTTTTGAATCTGCAAATGCATATAACAATTCTTTAAGAGGCTGAGTGACCCAAAGTCTACATCACCTCTTAAACCTGAGAATAACATAATATTACCGGTTATAGAAGCTGAACTTCTATAGTAGACTGTGTGCACATTGGTTGGTTGAAAGTCTGCTTAGATGTGTTATCTTTGCAGCAGTTGTTAATTGAATGATATGACATTACCACAATGTATAATGTAGATTGGTATAAGGTTAGTCAATAGTCAATGTTAGTAAGTGATTTCCGAGTTTAATTCGCTATATTTTAAATACCAAGCAAAGTAATTTGTTATGTCATGCTCCCAACCACCAGTATGTGATGCAGAAAAGAGTTAGCCTTTTTTTTTTACCACTTCCAGTTCCCTCATCTCCAAGTCAATTTCTTTATTTATTTTTAACCTGTTTTGGTTCAATATCCAAATTAAAAGTGCATTCACATGATACGCGACTGTGTGTTTGCTCACTGCGTTGTTGGTAAAACAGCCAGTTAATCTTTGTTTCTATGGTAACCACCACTGTTAGCTTGGGTTAGGGTTGTACATACAGTTGTGATCTGATTTGTTTCACATGGAAAAATTAAGCAGTAACTTGTTTAAAGTTGAAATAATAAAAACTTTGAGCACAGCACTCGATGACAATTCGGAGCGGTGTGCAACGCCAGGGGTAGCACTTAGTCTTGCCGTACTGCAGTGTTCCCTCTACGGAATCACAACGCCAGCGTAGAGCCGTTTTGCTGTTAGTCATGTGAATGCAGCATCGGTTTACAGAAGCTTATGAGATTTTTAAAAAACATTCTACAATAAATACTTCAATAAATACCCCGCTGGTGAATGTTGGAAGCTTCTATGTGTGGAAGAACAGGGCTTGCTAGAAAGCGACTAAATTAGATGACTAACGGCATCACACCGAACATGAGCGCCTTGAGCTTAGCGGTGCAATAGTTTATGTAGCTTGTTTAAAGCCAAAATTAACTTTTAGTTCTGGCAATGTACACTTCAAAAAAGTTTTAAAGATCTCCTATTATGCAATTTGTAGGCATATATTATGGGTCTCAGATATATAAAAATATATAAAAACATGTCTATGATGTGTTTTGCTCAAAATACAGATCATGCATTTTAGAATCCCTCATATCCCTCTATTTCAGCCCTGTTAGAGAAACGCTGATTCTGGGTCCTTAAGAAGAAAAGAGGAGGGGGAGCTAATGCCTGCTCAGAATTCTACCGGCAGATACAGTTAAATGCTACCGTGATTAAACGCCATCATGTTCCAAACCACGTCAAGGATTATTAACAGTATGGAGCTCAAATGCTTTTTCTCTTGCCAGTTTACCACAAGGTGAGTTCCTTTTTATATTTCCTGCTTCTTCACACATGTGCTCTACACAGTACAGGTTAGCTCTGAGTGTTAGCGAGGCTTGCTAATGTAAACAAAGACCATATTACGTCCAAAACACCTCAGGCATTGTTTCTGATAGCAACTTTCTGATAGTGCCATGGGTACGCATTCCCAGCTAGAAATGTTTGGTTCTGAAAACATTCTGAGAATGTTACAGTCATTGTTCTAGGAATGTTTTCAGCGGGAAGTTTTCTTTTGGTTCCCAGAACGTTCTTCTGAAAGGTAGGATAACGTTCTCTAAAAACATTCTTAAAATGTTTGGTGATAACCTTCTTCAAATGTTTTTGGCAACATTGTTAGAACATTATGCCCTACTATAATTAAAACGTTTTCAGCAGAAGCTTTTATTTTGGTTCCCAGAATGTTCTTCTGAAAGGTAGGATAACATTCTCTAAAAACATTGTTAAAATGTTTTTGATAACATTGTTAGAACATTATGCCCTACTGTTCTTAAAATGTTTTCAGCTGCAAGTTAGATTTGTTTATCTTGCCAGAACGTTATCAACACCAAAAATGTTAAGAATGTTTTTAGAGAAAGTTATCCTACCTTTCAGAAGAACATTCTGGGAACCAAAATAAAATGTCCTGCTGAAAACGTTTTAAAAACAGTAGGGCATAATGTTCTAACAATGTTATCAAAAACATCTTAAGAAGATTATCAAAAACATCTTAAGAAGGTTATCACCAAACATTTAAAAAATGTTTTTAAATAACTTTATCCTACCTTTCAGAAGAACGTTCTGGGAACCAAAATAAAACGTCCCGCTGAAAATATTCCTAGAACAACGAATGGTAACAAACATTTCTAGCTGAACTCACACATGCCACCGCAAACATGCAATATCTGCTTACAGCTTATCATGAATTATGTGCTTGTTTGTTTTTTTCAAAAGGAAAATATGGTGACATCAGATTTTTTTAAAACATCCTTTTCAAACAAATGCAACAAGTTTGTTTTTTAAAGCGCTCTAGAAATAAATCTGACGTTGACCATGACCGTGTTAATATTTGCCAACAGGAACGTTTTATAAAAAAAGAATAACATCCTGAAAACATTTTCAGAATGTTTCTTGGAGAATGTTCTTCATTTGTTATCATGTAACATTGAGGGAACGTTTTATAAAGAACATCTTTAATGTGTTACCCAACAACGTCCAAAGCACATCCTTAGAATGTTGCAGGCAAAACGTTCCACCTTTGTTAACATATCACATTAAAGGAACGTTTTATAAAACACTTTCTGTCATCTCAGGCCTCAATAACATCCTGAAAACATCCTCTGAATGTTGCAGCTTTGTGAGTTCCCTGACACACCGGGGACACATATTTATGTATAAAAGACATCAGAAAGTGCATTTTGCATGATAGGTCCCTTTTAATGCATGGAGATTAACTCGCTGATTTTATTTTCTGCAAAATCCAATGCGGATCCAATGGAAATTCCCGTTGCTTGCCCCTTGAGATGCTCACATCCGATACGGACTACAAAGATTGTTTCATGGACACACTGTTTATCTCTGCAGTATCTTCTGTTCTGACTGTGTGTTGTTGATCTTATGGTGGTACAGTGCTCATTGGCTTTTGATAGCCCTTTCATATGACCCATATCTCGCAGCCAGCTGCAGGCTTTGATGTGCCCCCCCACCCCCCCTTCCTCCCAAGTGTCTCGGCAGCCTTCCAAAGCATTATCTTGTTATGAACCCTGGCTTCCCTTCCATGAACCTTTGGTCATTCTGGCTCATTACTACCCTGCCAGCTGGGATGCATCTCATTAGCAGTTCATTTGATGTACCTGATGTTCACGCTGATCCCTCTCACAGCCTGTGTTTTCATGTTCAAAACAAACAATGCCTTCTGTCATTTTAGATGACAGAAGGCATTGTTTAAAGCGATGATCCCTTAAAATGATTCTCGTTTTCAATGATGTGTTGTTGCACTCATTAGCATTTTGCACTTTCCCAGACAGCACTTGTCAGTCAAAACATTGCAGGGACTGTAATTATCCTCCATGGATTTTCTGTTGATTTTCTCTTCTCTTTGTCTGTTCAGCAATTATAGCTATCATCTTCATGCTAAGTACTCAGTTATTCTGTTTACTTCATAAAATGTCCTGTGCCACAGTAAGGAGCGAGCAGACATCAGGAGGCATATATAAACAGCTGATTAATCCCCCTACATTCAAGCTCATTTACATGATCACAATTTCACATGTGCTAATAGTGCATAATCATGTGTATGCACTGCTTCATAAATCTGACAAAGAGAATGCTTATGCATGTTTCTGTTATACACAGATTTGAACCTACATCATACATTTTGACATAGTTGTTGAGTACACCAAATGTAAAAATGTTCCAATCGGTATCAGTTTCAAGCCTTTTGTTGCTCAATATGCATATGTTTTAATGGAAAATACCACATTGTACGAGACAGGCTAAGGGACAATAATGGACATCTCTTAGTTCTTGACCAATCACAACAGAGTCGGCCAGCTAACCAGAGCAGACTGGGCTCTGGTTTCAGCACAGGCAGTATGAGATAAATAAAGAGCTTTCTGAACTTTAAAGCATGGATACATGTCACAGTAGAAACACAATATACTAATATACACCTGAAAGCAAAGCAATAGGCCCAGTTAAATACATTGTTGTTACACTATTGAACATTATTAGGGGTTTACACAATCAATCAATGTTGATGTTTTTATCTGGCAGTATAAGATTAGTCTACTATATTCAAATGTATGTATCACTTCATTTCAGTTTGGGTAGTTTTGGTATATAGCACATCATGTGTATTCTTACAATGAAATGGATTTTATACTAAATAAGCCACTGATGTAAAAGATCTGCTTCCAGCCTCACTCTGATATCGTTCCCAGGTTAATTTCAATTAATTGTAAAACGCTGTTCTTATATAAATACAGTCTTTAAAAAAACCTACGTCAGAGCATATTCTCATAATTTCCCTGTGGATATATATATAGAAATTGTATTCATTGGGATAAACCCCTTGAGATGCACCATCTCGTTTTCAAGGGGGTCCCGAGAATAGCAACAACTTACAGACATACATAAACAAAAAGACAAAATGCAAAACATGACACACAAGACAAACCACATACAGTCTGTTAAGTGAAATGCAAGCAATGCACACAATCATTACAGTTTGAGACAGTCAAGCAAATCAGTTTCATCAATATCAGTTAATAACAAATACAGACCAGTTGAAAGTGAGATAACAATGTATTTACCTGGAGAGCAGCAGCAGGTCACACATATAACTCTGAATTCTCTCTTGAGGGGAAGTGATGAAGTAGAAAGAGAGAGAGGCAGAGATGGAATATTAATTAAAAACAATTCCCTAAAGAGAGAGCCAGCTCTGACTCCGTAATTAAAGCTCTTCAGTCCCAACATTTATCTCCTCTTATAATTATTTTAAACAGCTAAGTGCAAGATTGAACTGTGTGTGTGTGTGTGTGTGTGTGTGTGTGTGTGTGTGTGTGTGTGTATATATGTGTGTGTATTAATTTAAAAAAATGTGTTCTGAGAAAAAAGTCAGAATTCTGACTTTTTTCTCAGAATTCTGACTTTAATGTCAGAATTCTGACTTTTTTCTCAGAACAGTTTTTTTTTTCAAATCCTCCCAAAGAAAATCATGTGGCCCTAATCCTCTTCCGTAGTTTCAGATTAACTTTTGTATTAACGTTCTTATGTTGAACATGAATACATTTCATGTACGTATTTCTTCTTTCATAGCAATTTTCCTTCATACTTTCTTGCCGTGAAATAGGTCTTAAATTCTATTCAAAGTGGTCTTAAAAAGGTCTTAAAAAGTCTTACATTTGAGTTGGTGAAACTTGCAGGAACCCTGCTACCTGCACCTCAGCCACCTGGCAATGCACCCCCAGCGCCGCGCCTCTCCCATTGCAACCTCTCCTCCTTCTCCCCTGTGGATGCTCTCCAAGTGGCCAAAATGGTCAGCTCGGCCAAGACCTCCACCTGCTCCCTGGAATCCATGCCCACAGCCCTGGTCAAGGACTACCTACCCACCCTCTGTCCCTACATGGTGGTTATCATCAACGCTTCTCTGGCTCCTGGTATAGTCCCCACCTGCTTCAAAATGGCCTTAGTCACCCCCATCCTCAAAAAAACCTGGCCTGGACCCCTAAGACCTCCACAACCAGCATCCGATCTCCAACCTTCCCTTCCTAAGTAAAACTCTGGAAAGAGTGGTCGCCGGCCAACTCTATCTGTATATGTCCAACCATGAGCTCTATGAGCCCATCCAATCCGCCTTCAGACATCAACACAGCACCGAGACCGCCCTCGTCAAGATCACCAACGATCTCCTCATTGCTGCTTACTCTGGCCGCCTCAGCATCCTCATCCTCCTGGACCTCTCTGCAGCGTTTGACACCAACTCCCACACCATCCTACTCACCCGCCTATCTGACCTCCTAGGTGTCACTGGCACAGCCCTGTCCTGGTTCACATCCTACCTCCATAACAGGGAACAGTTTGTAACCATTAATGGGTCAAATTCACCCTCGGCCCCAGTCAATCACGGTGTACCCCAGGGTTCTGTGCTTGGCCCCCTCCTGGTCACCATTTACATGCTCCCCCTCGGCCAGATCATCCGCCATCATGGACTCAATTTCCACTGCTACGCTGATGATAACCAATTATATCTCAGCACTACTCCATCCTCTCAGCTCCCCCCTCCAGTCTCTCGTCAACTGCCTGCACGACATAAAAACCTGGATGTCATCCAACTATCTCAAACTAAACACCAGGAAAACAGAGCTCATGGTTGTAGCACCCAAGGCGCTGCTCCGGAAGGTTGGTGACTTCATCCTTGAGGTTGATGGATGCTCCATCTGCTCATCTCCTGAAGCCCGCAACCTGGGTGTCATCCTTGACTCCACCCTTTCCTTCCACTCCCACTTCAAGTCTGTTACCAAATCGGCCTTTTTCAATCTAAGGAACATTGCCAGACTCCGACCGTTACTCTCGGAGTCGGTTGCAGAAACCCTAGTCCATGCTTTCGTCACCTCCCGCTTGGACTACTGCAATGGTGTCCTGTTTGGGGTCCCCAAAAAACCCCTGGACATGCTCCAGTATGTTCAAAACTGTGCTGCTAGGGTACTCACACATACAAAGCCGTGGAAGCACATCACTCCCACCCTCATCCACCTCCTCCTCACCCACAAGTCCCTCCATGCCCCCCAGTACTTATCGGACATCCTTTGCCCACATGCCCCACCCCGGAACCTGCGGTCTTCAGACTCCGGCCTGCTTATCGCCCCCCGCACCAACCTGCGAACCTTCGGGGACAGAGCCTTCAGTGTGGCAGCCCCCACCCTCTGGAACGCTCCCCTGCGGAGATCTGCAACATCCCCACGCTTGACGCCTTCAAAAGGGCCCTCAAGACCCATCTGTTTGCTAAAGCCTTTGGCCCCTAATCTATTTGTTGTTTTGTCTGTCTGACTGGTTGTCTCACTGCATTTTGTTATGTTTGTTTCTACTCCTGTTCTTCTCTGTAAAGCGACCTTGGGTCTAATGAAAGGCGCTATATAAATCCAAGCTATTATTATTATTATTATCCAAGGCTTGAATGGAACTTTTCCCAACTGACCTGTAACCTCGCTTGAGCTTGTCTCAAATGACTTGAGTCTAACATTGAACTGATCTTGATCAACTTAACACTTGAACTTGTCTCAGCTGCATATAGAATGGAGCTGAACCAGACCTAACTGACTCAAGACTTGACTTGAACTTTGTTGTGTGGGACATGGAATGGATATGACACAACTTAAAGACTTCAACTCATCCATAACTTACATTTTCTCAATTGAATGGTGATTTGGTTTGATTTTGTCTCAATTTGTCACAATTGCCCAAGAACTGCATCTTAACTTAAAAATAGCTCAGTGATGTAACAAATGGGAATGGATTGCAACTTTGAGGAGCAATTGAGATATTATGTGGACTTGAAGGTTCTTCAAGTTAATCAAGAACATGTTGACTGTAAAGCCAGTCAGCTACAGTCTGGATTCTACCGAGACACCAGTAAATCCTTAGCACTGTGTAGGATTTACAGCAGCAAAACGCTCTTTAAATACATTACATTCTCTAAAGATAACACTGCTGCCAGGCTTATATAGAAAAGACACACAAGATATGAAAGTCTGTGGTGTTGTTTACGGACAAACCACACCACAGCTCATCTGTCATCCGTCTGCTTTCTGTCATCATCACAAGAGTTTGGCTGCTTGAAAGTGAATTGATCAAACTCATGTGAGTAATGCGTGGTGAAACCTCAGCTCTCTTGGTCTGATGGTAAAGCATAGGTAATTAGTTTCAGCAGTCTTGGAGGTTTCATAATCAGGCTTTTAGAACTCTTGGTTTGCTTCCAGTGTGAAATCGCCTCGCAGCTCCATTCAGTTCCGCTCATTCTATCTCGACGCTGTTTAATGAGAGGAAGCCTTTGCAAGTTTTATCATCTTATATCCTGCTTTCTGACTCATTTGCTGTTATATTTTTGAAGAAATGCAGTTAATTCCATTTGATATTATCTTAACTCATACAGAGCAGAAGGGAAAAAACACTTTCAACTGATTTCAGCATAAATTGCTGCTAGTCGAGCTCTCCTCCGTCACTACCCAGAACTCCAATCATCGCTTGCATCATCTCAACTTCGTCTTCTGCTCAGACCGCAGACAATACAAACACCTTCCAAGTCCATTCATTGTTATATGCATGAGTGCATGCACACACGTAAGAATCCCTTCTGGCCTCTTGTCAGTTGCAGGGTGCCCACACACCTATTGAAGCGTAGATAAGCCTCTGAAATATGAATACAGAGCATGGCATGCAGATGGAGCGAACAGCAGAGGGGAAGGAAGAGTGAGAAGGAGCAACAGAAAGAAAAATAAATAGGAGTTTGAGAGATGCAGGAAATATTTTATTAAGGATGATAAGATGGAACTTAAAGGCAAAAAAAAAACAAGGGGTATTAGCCTTGTGATATAGACAAATATTAGTTTTTAACACATAGTAGTTCAGGTAGACTGAGTAAGAGAGACCAACATCTATTGATGGTACATTGTGGCACTCTAAATTCTTTATGCTAAGCTAAGCTGACTGTCTCCTGGCCGATGAACAGACAAACATGAGAGATCTATCCATCTAACTCTTTGTGAAAGGGTGATTGAAAAGTTTATTAACAGCTTGTATATTGGGTGCTTCCACACATGACCCCATTGGTGATTTTAGCATGGTTTCAAAATTAAACCAACATCTTTTAAATCCTTGTATAATACATATCATATAATATAATTAGGGCTGTCAAAAAAAAAATAGCGCCACTAATTATTTTAACGCGATTAACGCATGTGTATTTTTTTTCCTCGGCTGCCCCGTAGTTTCAGAGCGCATCAAGTTTAAAATACCATCTACAAGCTGATGCTGACAGCCCCGCTCCTGCCGCCCGCTTGCAGCAGACCACACTTCCACGCTCACCGGCAGGCACCGACTGGCTATCGGGAGGACCGGGAGGGTGTGTGTATGTGTGGCCCGAGCGAGCGAGAGAGAGACCTTACGTGCATTGTTGTTGTTAGCATCTGGTGCTAGCTAGCTGCGCTAACGGATATAAGGAGCTGTTTAAATGAAAACAGAGGAGCGACATTTCGCCACAACTGAGCATTTGACTTTATGCAGGAAGCCAGACAGTGGGACATTGTACGAGAAGTCAGCACACTCAGCACGGATAGTGCGCAACATGATTGCAGCGTCCAGGTAGCTCCCGTTCGAGCATATGCCTTGAGTTGCACATGGCTCCAACACACACACACACACACACACACACACACACACACACACACACACACACACACACACACACACACACACACACACACTGTATTGTATTATTGTATGAGAGGTTCCAGGTTGAATTGAGGCGAATATTTGTAATGTTCAGAGGTTGTTGTGTTTAATATTCATGAGAATATTTGTCATTGTTCAAATGATAATAAACATTTGCATAAAGCATATTTGTCCACTCATATGTTGATAAGAGTATTAAAAACTTGAAAAATATTCCTCTAAGGTAAATTTAGAACAGATAAAAAATGTGCGATTAATTTGCGATTAATCGCGATTAACTATGGACAATCATGCGATTAATCGCGATTAAATATTTTAATCGACTGACAGCCCTAAATATAATACAATGATATACATCATCCATCCCCCAGGGAGGGAGGGGGAAGAAAAGGCTAGGACCTAAGGGTGATGTAAAGGTAACCCGAACATCAGTCTTCATACAGCTGCATAGGAACTGTGCCAGGCAAGGGTCAGCCAGATGTGCTCGTACTTTGTCATTTTATTTAGTCCATTAAAAAGTGTGTGGCAGCAGCGCGGCAGTAATAGCCCCGAATCATTACTCTTAGTCATTATTCATATCATGTGGTTCATTTGCAGCCCTATGATGGTTTCAATCAGTTATTTGTTTGTGAGCTCTATCTGATACCAAAGGACGTACAGTAAATATACAGATCAGAAAAATGAAAGTGCTGCATAAGCTTCTGTCAGTCAATGAATAAGAATTCCCCATGTCTTTGAGTGATGTATAACTGTCCAATCAAAACGTTTCCACCAAGTCTGGGGAAGTTCTTGTTTTCCTCTATTTGGTTTGTTTGTAAAAATGACCCAGAATGTCAAAATGATTAAGACCGAACTAAAAAATAACAATATATATACTGTGAGATTCTGGCGTCTGAACCCAAATTCACACCCATTTAAATTGACTCTCTTTAAGTTAATATACCATCTGACGATAAATGAAACAAAAGTGGATGAGTCTTTCGTGCTTGTTTTGCTTTTCTATTCTTACAACACACTCCATTCAGAAAAATTTAATGAACATCCGCATATTCGGGGTGATGAATATCCTTTGCTGTGAGGTGTATTTACTGCACTTCAGTCTACTTTGCAAGATTTGTGTATAGTCAAGCTAATTTGGCTAATGTGTTATTGTGGCCAAAACCGCCATCCTATTATTGCCAATCAGTCTTCATTTGTCAAAATGAAAGCGCTCCCCTCTGTGGGGTGCTTTAACTCTGTGGTTTATGTACTGGAGAGGAAAATGCTGACTTATATCCTCATTAAAGTAGACATGAATTGATCCTAAATAATGCACATACATTTTAGTGAATTCAAGCATTTCTCAAAAAGCATGTCGTGAAGTCAATGAAGGGAAAAGGGAAGTTAAGGGGAGAAGTGAGCAGCCAAAAATCACAATAGTTGGATAAATGAACTCAAAATCCAGCAAGAATTCACATTTTAACAGAAGGTTTTGACCTTGTTCTAGTATAGGTAATAACGCCAGATTATTTTTAGCATTTTACTCACCTGCTTCATAACTGTAATGTAGACATATGACATAGATATATTTGAGCAAATATAAAGGGCTTTATTTTCAAGCTGCAAGGTGTCAGGTTGTTATGACGGACCAACAAAGAATCCATCACCAGACTGCAGTTCTCCTAAACTCTACGGAGCTTGTTTTAGCTACTTTTAAGTCACCAGTCTCATTGGTGTTAGAAACCTTTTCCAGCAGCAGCAGGCAGCTGTTTTCAGGGGACAAGCTTAACAGACGGACTAAGAAAACCCCTAGCTGTTTGATTAGCATCTAGTGCTAAGGCGTCGATTCAGCAGTAACTTCATTTCCATAATATGTTACAGCTCATTATGCCACCCCCAATTGCTCTTATGTCACTCTGCTTTGCAAAAAAAGATTTGGAAATGGCAGACACACATGTACACTGCATCACACATGGTGACATTTTGTTTTTAACCCAACCCGTGGGAACATTAGGAACAGTGGCCAGCTCACTATACAGTGATTGTGGGACAGTGTGCATTGCTAGAGGGCACCTCTGCAGTACCACTCAAAGTATCTGTCCACTCCCTTTACTTTGTCCAATCTGGGAATTGAACCGGCGACCCTTCAGTTCAATGCCAAATCCCTACAAACTGAGCCACTACATATGTAATGGACTGCATATTCAAGCTGTGGCTACTGGACACAGATCTTGAAGTGTGGTGTTTCTTTTTGCAGGAGAGTTAGTCAGAGTTAGTGGATCTGATGACGCTAACATTTGAACTCTTTCCTCTTCATCCATCTTTAATCTGCACCACCCGTTCGTTGAGAGATGAAAAGTGCTGGGGTTTACTGTAGCTCTCTTTCTGGGTGCACATTGGACATAGAACCAGTCACGCAGTAACAGCAAATCAACTGGAGAGAATTATTTTTGGTTAAAGAATATGTATTCATATAGAAATGTAAATAGCCTTTGGCGATTAGATCCCATCATGGTATCCTAATCGGAAAGAGGAGGTGCAGCCCCCCACCAAGGGGTTTAGATGCTGGTGGTGATGTTGATGGGATTAAGAGCATGCTGAAGATCTGGATTTAAGCAGTTAACTTCGTCTAAAACTCTCCAAGGCTGTCTGTGCTGGCCTTTAACAGGATCTATCCTCTCTTGTTATAGATATGCTCCTTCCCGCTTCAACCCAAACCCCTCACAATCACCATCTCCCTTTCTTAGCGACGCTTTATTTCTCCTCCTCCTCCTCCTCCTCCTCCTCCTCCTCCTCCTCAGTCTGCTTCCACCCACGGACACTTCAGAGCGGCCAGCCTCCGTCCTTCATCCCTCTCTCTGTGTTGAAGGACTTCCAAACACTGATGCTAAAGGTGTCTGATTAAATCTCAAGTAATGTTGCGTTTTTGTGCAGCCTAATCTCTCTGCTGCTCAGAGAATGAACAAATGGAGGCCTCTGTCTTATAGGGATCCTAGCCGCCGACTCAGGTAGCCCAGCTGTCTTGGTGCTGTTAGACCTGACCGCTGCCTTCGACACTGTGGACCATAGCATCCTGTTGTCACGGCTTGAACAGTCCGCTGGCATCACAGGCTCTGCCCTTGCATGGTTCAGGTCCTACCTGACAGACCGTAGCTTCGCTGTGCAGCTAGGTGCCTTCTCCTCTGCAAAAGCCCCTCTTACCTGTGGGGTTCCCCAAGGCTCGATTCTGGGCCCCATCCTTTTCCTACTGTACTTACTGCCCCTAGGCTCAATTCTCACAAAACATAATATTCCCTTCCACTGCTACGCCGACGATGTACAGATATATCTCCCTCTCGAAGCAAGTGTCACACACTCATTACAACAGTTGATGGACTGCTTAACTGAGATAAAATCCTGGCTGAGCAAAAACTTTCTAAACCTCAACGAAAGCAAGACTGAGGTCATCTTTTTTGGACCCCAACCTCCAGCCTCCCAGGTTGATATTCTGGGCTCTCTCCAACAAAACATCCTCCCCTCGGTCACGAACCTTGGGGTGACCTTCTCCAGTACTTTTAAATTCGACAAGCAGGTCAGCAGCGTAGTCAAATCCTGCTTTTTTAAAATAAGACTTTTGGCCAAAACCAAGTCGTATTTATCTTTTAAAGACCTGGAAAGGGTTATTAACGCCTTTGTGACCTCGAGACTGGACTACTGCAACGCTCTGTATATGGGTATGGACCAGGCATCAATTAAACGCCTGCAGCTAGTCCAGAACGCAGCTGCACGTTTGCTGACTGGCCATAAAAAGCGTGACCACATCACCCCAATTCTGGCCTCACTGCACTGGCTTCCAGTTCGGTACAGAATTGATTTTAAAATCCTTTTATTTGTTTTTAAAGCACTAAATGGGCTGGCTCCGGCCTATATAGCTGAACTCCTCCAGCGCTACACCCCAGCCAGAGCTTTAAGGTCTGCTGACCATCTGCTGCTGGTAGTGCCCAAGACCAGGCTCAAAACCCGAGGGCACCGAGCCTTCGCAGCAGCTGGCCCCAGGCTCTGGAACACTCTGCCCCTCCCGGTGAGGTCGGCCCAGACCCTAGGGGTTTTTAAATCCTCACTAAAGACACACTTCTTCTCTCAGGCCTTCTAGTCAGAGCGGAGCACGACTCCTGACTTTTCCCTGTGTTTGTTATATATCTGTTGTAAATTATTGTCTTTTATTGTGATTATAAGTGTTTTTTATTGCATGTACAGCACTTTGGCTCGACCAAAAATCGCTTTTAAATGTGCTATATAAATAAAACTTGATTTGATTTGATTTGATCATCATTTAAACATTTCAACTGTGAAATTTGACAGTTCACAAGAAGTTAAACTTGCATCTTTATTTAACTGTTGCTCAAAAATGCCCTATTATGTGTAGAGGCACAACATACTAATATAAACCTGAGAATCAGCAAAACATGTCCTCTTCAAATTACCTTAGATAGTCTTATTTTCCCTGAAAGGGTAAATTCAACAAATGTTTTACATGTAAGTCATTCAATGAAGGGTTATTTGAAAAAACTGAAAATGTTATGGTGTAGAAAAGTTGTACCACCACTTTATTCACTCTGATTAATAGCTGACATTTTCTATTACCATTTTCTATCCGTGTAAAAAAAGACCATGTCCCTGGGACCATGGGAGACCATTCGTAATGGCAACCGTTTTATGGGGGAATTTTTTTCTACTCATAATAATAAATCAAATCATTTTTGCGTATGAAATAAAATTATACTTCTTATGCTAGGTATTAATTCCTATTGGCACAAAAATATATTTAAAATTAGAAAATGACTATATAATAAACACCTTGGATGGCAGGTATACAGGCTTTGTTTGGGAACCAGAGGGTGGCAGGATCAAGTCCCAGAACAGACCAAGCACCAAGGCACTCCCGTTTCCTTTCAGTGTTGTTCTTCTTGTGATTGAGTGTCTGCTCTTCATAAACTCACATGAAGCAGACACCGTGTCTGGATGTTGGGGGGGGGGTGCTGATCCGTAGAGCAGCAGGCTGACTGACAGCAGGTTTCCAGCTCTGCGCCCTGCTCCTGCATCTGGTGTTTTATCAACATCAGTTACTGCAGTGAATGACCTGCAAACAGCCATCAGGGCACACACTGCAGGAAGTGGAGCGCACACTTTTCTTACATGACATATACTTACATTGCATGAGTTTTAGTCACACACTAACATTGTTAATCATTTAAAATACTCTTTTTTAATTATCTGATTTGCTCTTACTCAATGTGTTGATAATTTTCACATCTTTCTGATTAGGGCTGAATGATTAATAACCTGTTAAGCCCGAGAGACCCCGGCACCGGGGCCATCCTGCAACATCTTGCAGGAAACAGTGTCTGAGGGCATGTTCATTTAATAAACTATGCAAGGGTAGACATTAAGGTTAAAATGCCACTGGCCCTCCAGTCAAAAGTGGTCTTCAATGGCATTAAAACGATAAAAACGCTGCTGAAGTTAATCCATAGGTTAATCCAATGTGTCTGTCCCCTTGAAATGATTTCTGATAATTCATGAGCAATAAACCTGCTTTTCGGTTTTCAGATGTCAGACCTAGAGACAGCTTCACTCTGGTGCAAAACTGTGTACGCAAAGCCCCCACCTTTTTGTTTTACCATGTGTGTGAGTGGGGAGATTCCCCTTCGATTCTATTGGCTCTAACGGCCAGAAAGAGATGTCAATCACCAAAATCGACCAATGGGTTCCAGAGAAACGGTAAAACCCCCATTTCCACCCAAATCACCTCAGAGGTGGAGTTTCTTTTGCTAAACCTCTCTAAAAAGGTCAAATGTCACTTGTTTTGCATCAATCTTGATACAGGGTACTTATTATATGTTGTAATTTGGATTCCTAAAGCATTTAGTCTACCTTACCATCATCCATGGGTAGTTTTCACTATAAGTAAAAAAAAAGATCTTTGGACGGACACTATAATTTACAGTTTTTTACTATGTTCAATCTGAATTTTCTTTCAAATATAAAACATTTATATTGATTCTGACTTTTCTACATCCAAGTCACAGGTTTATCATTACTTTGAGTAAAAAGATTATTAATTTAACCCTTTTAGAAGGGAAGATATGGTCATTTGTTCTGCGAATGTCATTTTCGAGCCTGAGACCTGAAAAACAGGCTCAGGGCTAAACTGGTTCAATTATGCAATTATCAAATCGCAAAGCCTGCGATTTTTTTTGTGTTTTGTTTTTCTTGTCTGTCAGTCATCCACACCAATCAGAAGTGCTGTGCTCCACATGTATCAGCCATTGTTAACCAATCAGAAGTGGCCCATGATAGAAGGTGATCCAATCACCTGCCAAGTATTTTTGAAGGCAAGGCAAGTTTATTTATATAGCACTTTTCAACACAAGACAATTCAAAGTGCTTTACAAAAAATGAAAGACATTAAGAAAATGGCATTTAAAATCAGTCATTAAAAAGAAAAGCTAATAAAATAAACATTAAAAGAAGAAATACATGGATAAACATTAAAATAAAAAATACATGGATAAAAGTTACAGTGATCAAAGTTACAGTGCAGTCTAAGATATGAATAGTTCAATTAAAAGCAGCGACAAAAAGAAAAGTCTTCAGCCTGGATTTAAAAGTAGTCAGAGTTGCAGCGGACCTGCAGGTTTCTGGGAGTTTGTTCCAGATATTTGGAGCATAATAACTGAACGCTGCTTTACCATGTTTAGTTCCGACTCTGGGGACAGAAGGCTGACCAGTCCCTGAAGACCTGAGAGATCTGGATGGTTCATAATTTAGCAGTAGATCAGAAATGTATTTTGGGCCTAAACCATTCAAAGCTTTATAAACCAGCAGCAGTATTTTGAAATCTATTCTTTGACACACAGGAAGCCAGTGTAAAGACTTCAGAACAGGAGTGATGTGATCCACTTTCTTAGTGTTAGTGAGGACTCGAGCAGCAGCGTTCTGAATCAGCTGCAGCTTCCTAATAGATTTTTTAGTGATACCTGTGAAGACACCATTGCAGTAGTCGAGTCTACTGAAGATAAAAGCATGGACAAGTTTTTCCAAATCCTGCTGCGACATTAGTCTTTTAATCCTAGATATATTCTTTAGGTGATAGTAGGCTGATTTAGTAACTGTTTTAATGTGGCTGTTGAAACTCAGGTCAGAGTCCATGACTACACCTAGATTTCTGCCTTTATCTGTTGTTTTGAACATTGCAGACTGAAGCTCAGCGCTAACTTTTATACGTTCTGCCTTGGCTCCAAAGACCATTACCTCAGTTTTATCTTTGTTTAATTGGAGAAAGTTCTGACACATCCAGTCATTGATTTGTTCAATGCACTTACTCAGTGTTTGAATTGGAGCATAGTCTCCTGTTGAAACTGTTACGTAAATTTGTGTGTCATCCGCATAGCTATGGTAACTTATTTTGTTGTTTTTCATTATCTGAGCCAGTGGTAGCATGTAGATGTTAAAGAGAAGAAGCCCCAAGATGGAGCCTTGAGGAACCCCACATGTCATATTTGTCAACTCAGATGTGTATTTACCTATAGAAACAATGTTGTTTCTGTCCTTTAAGTAGGATTCAAACCAATTTAGGACTGTTTCCGAAAGTCCCACCCAGTTTTCCAGTCGGTCTAGTAATATGCTGTGGTCAACAGTGTCAAACGCAGCACTGAGATCTAATAACACTAACACTGAAGTTCTGCCACTGTCTGTGTTTAAGTGGATGTCATTAAAGACCTTTACAAGAGCAGTCTCAGTGCTATGGTTTGGACGAAAGCCTGACTGGAACACATCGAAACAGTTATTTAAATGCAAAGAATTACTCAACTGTTGAAAAACAACTTTTTCAATGATTTTACCTAGAAATGGCAGGTTTGATATGGGCCTGTAATTGTTCATTACTGAAGCATCTAGATTATTCTTTTTTAAGAGCAGTCTAATGACTGCAGTTTTCAGGGCCTGTGGAAAAATACCTGAGTGAAGAGATTTGTTTAGTATATGAAGTAGATCTGAGGCCATGCAAGGCAAAACATCTTTAAAAGATCCCGTTGGAATAATATCAAGGCAGCAGGAGGAGGATTTCAGAAGTTGTATAATGTCCTCTAGGTTTTTATCATTAATCTGATGGAATTGTGTCATGGTGTTTGAATTGATGTTAAGTGGACACAGAGACAACACATTTGCTGTTCCTGATGCAGAGGCACTGACTGCTTGTCTGATTTTCTGAATTTTGTCAGTGAAAAAGGAGGCAAAATCATTGCACGCCCTGGTGGATAGAAATTCAGAGGCTACTGACACTGGGGGGTTAGTTAGTCTGTCGTTGGTAATGATGTCAGAGAAGAACGATTGTGGTGCGTTTTTCAATTCCAAATTATAAAGGCCAAGTCTCTCTTTATAGATTTCAAAGTGAACCTGGAGATTTGTTTTTCGCCACCTACGTTCAGCTTTTCGACACTCTCTTTTTTCTGTTTTCACGGTGGCCTTTCTCCATGGAGATATTTTCTTGCCAGACACTTCCTTTACCATAGTTGGAGCAATGGCATCTATAATATTTTTAATTTTTGAATTAAAATGATCTACTAGCTCATTTACTGAGATGTTAGCAGGGGCAAGTGTGGAAGAAAAATTCTGAGTAAACATTTCCCTAGTATTTTCAGTTAAATATCGCTTTGTGGTTACGTCTTTTTGAAAAATTTTGTGAACAGAAATAGAGCTCTCAAAGAAAACACAGGAATGATCAGAGAGCGCAACATCAGTCACCACAACCTTAGAGATATTCAGACCCTTTGAGATAATTAAGTCCAGAGTGTGCCCCTTATTGTGCGTGGGCTCCGCCACATGCTGAGTCAGTCCATGGCTATCAAGAACACAAACAGTTCTTTTGCCCCTCTGTCCTGAGGGTTGTCAACATGGATGTTAAAATCACCAACAATGACTAAACGGTCAAAGTCAATACACACTATAGACAGCAGTTCAGTAAAGTCATCATAAAAGCTTGCACAGTATTTGGGTGGTCTATAGATATTTAGGAACAGAGCTCGAGAGGAGCATTTCAGCTGAAGGGCCACATATTCAAAAGAAGCAAAGTTCCCATAAGATGTCTTCCTGCATTGAAGGGAATCATTGAACAGAATAGCAACTCCACCCCTTTCTTATACATTCTTTCCTGACTCATAAAACTAAAGTTGGGAGGGGTTGATTCGATAAGAACAGCTGCACTGTTATTTTGTTCAATCCAAGTTTCTGTTAAAAACATAAAATCGAGATTGTGCTCAGTGATAAAATCATTGATTAAAAATGTTTTTCCTGCCAAAGACCTGACATTTAATAAAGCTAGTTTAAGTTTGTTAAACACACTATCAGTCATGTTTTTTGTAACAAGCTGTGGCTGACATGGAATCACTGCTAAATTAGATAAACTCACACAAACGTTTGAGCGCTTCCTGTATCTAAGATGATTCACCGCTCTTAATCTATTACCTATCAACACAGATATCGGCAAAGCTATAGGCAGGCAGGGCCCTGGCATGTCCTGGAAAGAGTTGAGAGTTCCATACGCCCTTGAGCCTGGACCCAGCACACATCAGTAAGCATTTTGTACACACACATCCTTATCAGGCTTCGGAGACTGCAGATGCTTTCTTGAAGGGAGGGGAGGTGGTTGACGTAGGCACGGTGATGGAGACGGGGGAGATGGTGCGGGGGTAGAAGACATGCTGCCAGGGGGGGGAGGTGGTTGACGTAGGCTCGGTGATGAAGACGGGGGAGATGGTGCGCGTCTCCGCGGTGATTTTGGTGGGCGTCGTTGAGGAGCAGGGGTAAAGGACATGCTGCCAGCCCTGCGTATCGCCTTAGTTTGGTTATTAAACTCCAGGAAGGAATCGGTGCCAACCTTCTGTATCGCCTTCATGTGTTCAAAGGCGTTGTCAGGGGGGGGGGTGACGGGCAGTGGAGACTCCTCCATGTGTCTCATAGGTCTCCCATAATCAGAACATTCCTCAGGCGGGTGCAGTGATAATTCGTCAGGGTTTTCTGCACGATGTGTTCTGTCTTTCTCCTGTTTTGATTCCTCTTGTTGCTTGTCCTTTGCAGAGGGAACAGATTGATGACGCAGGCAGTTGAATATGTTAGAGATAAACAAGTTCACTCCTGACTTGTTCAGGCAAACTCCATTTGCCTTGAAAAGATGTCTGCGATCCCAGAAAAAGTTAAAATTGTCAATAAAATGGACAGAATGGTCAGTATAGGCATTGGAAAGCCAGGTGTTCAGTGCAAACAATCTGCTGAATCTCTCCACTCCTCTTCTGAAAGTGCCTGCCCTTTCCAAATGGCTTCCAATGGAGCTTTCTTAGATGGTTTGGTGAAAGCATCTGAGTCAGGTTAGCAATGCTCCATCACATGTTTCTATTACAGGGAGAATCTTAAACTGAAGCTTTACTTTAAAGCAACCCAACGGAAGTTTCATGTAAGTTTAGTTCTTTCACTCGTTGCTCGGGCTGCGGGGGTGCTAGAGACGGGAGCATGTTGATGCGACCTTCCTAGCCGGAGACGTGGCCGCATTTTACAATAAACTTCCGTTGGGTCGCTTAAAAACAAATATCGCGAATCGCAATCGCAATATCTGTCAGGAAAAATCTCAATTAGATTATTTCCCCAAATCGTGCAGCCCTACTTCTGATCTGACATGTGGTTTTTCTCTACTGTATTTGCATACAGTCCAGCAAATAAAAAGAATTGGAGACAATATCTCATAATTAGAACGTCTACCAATTATGGAAAAAGCTCTCCTAATTACAAGAACCCTATCTCATAATAAAAAGAAAAAAGATCTTATAATTATGAAATTAGGATCTCGGTATTACAGGGACGTTATCTCATAATTATGCCATATAGTATAAGTATAAATATATAGTTAGATCTTGTAATCAGTAAATAATATATATTTGTATTTGTCTTGTAGTAATTTTCACTATTGTTTATGAGGTAACACAATATAACAATACAATATATCCCTATATTAATATATTATAGGGATATCATTATTGCAATGGACCTTGATACTATAATAACTATGAGTTAATTGTTTTGTAATATTGAAATACAGATGTAACAATGATCATGAGCTGGTCAAATAAAGAAGTCATTATTGTTTTACATGACTCCTTCTCCATGCTGCTGTGTATTTGCTCCACTAATGTTCTTGCCTCATTGATGTCATGTAGCACATCCTAATGGCTGCGTTAAGTGACTGCTCTGATGAGTGTTTCCCAGAGGGATGGACTCAGCTCTCCTGTAGGATCTGAGTGCTGCTGTGTTTCCTGGTCTGCTCCACACAAACACACCCAGGCTCTGATGCTGCTGTGTGAACTCTCAGTAACATCATGTCATATCTCTCTGCCCCCCTGCAGGTTCACGTGGGCACCTCCCATCAGGAGCAAAGGGTTGTGGGATATCTCACGAGTACGCACCTCCACGCCATAGAAGGTACAGTCGCCTGTTCTACTCAACCTCTCTGTCTTTCTCACTAACACACGGCTGAATGCACTCATAAGAACATGTGGAGTATATCTCATTTCAGAATAAGAATCAGGTTTATTGCCAGGTAAGTTTACACATACAAGGAGTTTGATTTGATGTATAATGATGCAAACATAAACAACATAAGAAAATAGGTTGTAAGAGAAGGTCAGAAATATAACGGTTATAAAAAGAAAATAATTTTGAAAAAACGATTTAGCATTAAAAAAGAATAAAGTTATTTTGTGTCCCATGGAGCTCCCCCGGAAGGGGAGGGACTTCTCCACTTCACCACTCTATAGAGTGGCGAAGTGGCGAAGTCACGCCCATCTACTTCCGCCCCATGGGACCTTATTTCTGAATTATGTATTGAAGTCAATGGAGAGAGAAAACATATCTTTCGATCCCGTTTGAATTGTGCCATGAATTACACATATGATGTTTGTCAATCTTAAAAAATAATTTCCATGTCAAAAAAGTCACAGTTTGTCATAAAACTGTTGAAATATAAGACTATGAAGCCTGATAAGGATGTGTATCAAAGTGTTAAAAATAAGAGTCGGAGACCCTATCGAAGTGTTCTTACTAATTGATATATTACAATTGTGCACATGGTTTAGGTGTCCGGGACCCTAAGAAGTGTTAAAAATACGAGTTGGGGACCCGATCGGAAAGGAGAAAAAACGAAGAATAGGGCAAGAAATTAGTGTAAAGAGCAAAGGATCATATTTTAAACTGCACTGTAACTTTTATTGCCTTACAGAATCGTCATTTATAAATGTTTTAGTTGAATACATTTCAAAGCAAACACAGTGTTTTGTATGATAAATCAGGTGATCACCAACTGCATAAAAGAACACATAGTGAAACACTCCAGCTACATCCAGTGTGTGTGTGTGTGTGTGTGTGTGTGTGTGTGTATGTGTGTGTGTGTGTGTGTGTGTGTGTGTGTGTGTGTGTGTGTGTGTGTGTGTGTGTGTGTGTGTGTGTGTGTGTGTGTGTGTGTGTGTGTGTGTGTGTGTGTGTGTGTGTCCAGATAGATAAAAGGGTGCATCAAAACCTCTGCATGCCTCCTCCTGCTGTTCCCATGGCGACTGGCTCAAACTGTTTACGCCGTCACGGCCCTATTTAAAGCCTCTGGTCGATGCCACCTTAATTTTTTACAGAAGACACGACTCCCCTGTTTGCTTCTATTCTGAGCTCCTCCTACGCTTCTCTGGGTCTATATATAGCCGGGCTGCTTCTAAAGATACACCCAACATAAAGCCTCGGGGGGGATTACAATCCTCTCGATAACACTGGTTATCATACACATGTGTATGTGTTCGTTAGAAAAATACATATATATTTTTGTTTTACTTCGCTGATGTGTTTTTTCCAATGTTACTCAATGTGAAAACTTGTTTTTGGTAAGATGACTGAAACAAAAGTTATTGAACCACTGTTTGGCCACTATAGAAATGTGCTTCAACACCCTGCTCACCTTTTGGGTGTGGTCCACGTAGGGAGGAGGTCCAGACTTGATGGGTCAAGTAACCAGACGGAGAGGTCTACTGAGGATCAAACACAGTGCAAGATCCAGTCTGTTAGCTCCAACAGATCAAAACTAATTAGGCAAATGGTACTCGACAGCTTCTTAAGTCGTACATTTATTTAAAATGGTTAATACAGCACATGATACTGACAACAAAAATGGCAAGGCATTGAAAATGGAAGCTGTGCTGTTTGAGTAGCTTAAACATCAACACAGTACGATACAGTTAGACATTATGACTGGAGATCATATTTTTACCAAGCTCATCCACAATTTGAAACATATACATTATTTTTGAACCTGGCCAAATTCCCCACTCGCCTTTACCATTCTGTCGGCCATTTAAGGTTAACTTGTAAACTCAGAAATCCCCAAGTTTATGAATAGATAAAGACTGCATTAATGCAGCATGTAGAACATTGAGAGCCTCCGAGGCCAGACAAAGAGATTTGGAGGAGAAATATAGAATACAACTGTTTTGCCTTAATAAATCAATACTTGGCACTCAGTTAGAATAGTTATACTGTTGAGTTACAGCTCTGAACAAATATCATCCAACTTTTCCTGGTACAGTAGTCTTTAACAGCTTTTTAAGAAGTATTCAGATTTTTTACTTAAGTAAGATTAGCAATTATACATTTTAAAAGTACTTTGTTACAATTAAAAGTCCTTCATTCAAAAGCTTATTAAGTAAAAGTACAAAGTATCAGCATCAAAATATACTTAAAGTACCAAAAGGAAAAGTACTCGTTATATGTAATGGCCCATTTCAGAATCGAATATATAAATGGAGTTGCTGGGTGACTATTAGGATTATTCTAGTGTGTTTATCACAGGTGGATAATGTAGAGCTAACATAAACTGCCAATACACAAGCGCGAACGAATAATGAATGTACAGCAAACCTCCTCTTTATATAACTTGAAGTGATCCACTAACACAAAAGGAATAAACAGCGTTGCATTTTGTATTTGAGCTGAAGTAATCAAAGCCAAAACCACCTACTCACCCACCGATATCTTGACACCTCTTTGTTTCTCACACTCTCCACTGCTCAGCTGTTATTTCTCTCACACACTCCCCTCTTCCCCTCCCTGTAACTCCAATTAATTTGTACTGGCAGGGTGCAGAGGGAGAAAACACTGCCAAAGCAATATAGCACCACCAGTGGCTCGATATTAGGGCTCTAATATTAGTTACATAAGACAGCTTAAAAGCTTAGTGATAACAGCCAAGTAAGGAACAACGTAGCGGTAAAGATGCAGTTACAATCAGAACCAGAATACCTCTATTCGGGACATTTACATTGTTACAGCAAAAGTGAAGAAATCAAATAAAACACAATAAGAAAAAGGGCGTGCACATAATATTTAAAAATGTAAAAGTGTAAAAGTTATTCCAATTTACATATTGAGTTTCAATCCCAATACATTTTCCAATTCCTTTAAGCAATGCCACTTTAATGCTGTATTGATCATGTATGTTGTTTTATTTTATTTTTGTTTTAAAATAATGGAAACAATTATAAATGTGACTGGATGACAAATACAAAACCGCTTTCGGCTGATGTTGAAAACGTACAAAATGAGAAAGCAGACACTTTAAAACGGAAAAACATAAATGTAGTATTACTTAGAGTGTCAGAAAATATATTATGCAGCACATTTATGAAGCTCTATAGATGGAGCAAGGCCACAAAATTACCCAACATGCAATGTGTGTGAATTTGGCAAATGTGTACATAATTGTGTGGGTAGGGATACATTAACTACTGTTCCTGATCAAATGCTTTTTGATTCTATGATTTTGTATGTATGTAGTTTTGAAGTAACATGCCGAAAGGTTAAATGTTGGACATTCAAAACTCACTGTCAAATTCTAATTATATATCATTTTAAAAAATGACACCCCGACCTCTCCAGTAACTCCCTCTCATGTAGATCAGTTCTGGGCACTTTATCTGAAACATGTATTCATTTGTCTTCTTCTTTTGTCCTGCTCCTCCCTCTCTCCACGACCCACAATGCACTCTGTTCCAGGGGATGCCTCTGTGCGCTGTGAGCAGCTGGACCTGTTGCTCCAGTGGGGGGCGGAGTTTCGCCAGGCCTCGTCCCAACCCCCTGAAGGAGAGAAAGTTCTGGAGGACCTGGTGGCCTTCGATGTGGTCCTGGGAGACCTCAACTTTGATAACTGCTCTTCAGGTGAGCAAACATCATGGCTAAATCACTATATGCTCTACTTTACACTTTGTTTTGTTTTGTTTGATGCAGATTAGTTCAAACAAATGATGGAGGTTCTCTTTGTGCTTCTTTCACCTGGATAATGTTTGAACCCAGGAAAAAGTGACTTGTCCATAATGTATCACTGATTTAATGACATCTAAGACCTCTGATAGCTCTGACAGGATATGTAAACAGTGCCTGGGCTTTTATAGAGGTAACTTATAAAATATGAACATACGTAGCATTAACTGCGAAAGCTAAAGGTGAACCTGACTCATCACTAACATGTTACATGACTCATCACTAACATGTTACATGACTCATCACTAACATGTTACTCATCACTAACATGTTACTCATCACTAACATGTTACATGACTCATAACTAACATGTTACATGACTCATCACTAACATGTTACATAACTCATCACTAACATGTTACATGACTCATCACTAACATGTTACATGACTCATCACTAACATGTTACATGACTCATCACTAACATGTTACATGACTCATCACTAACATGTTACATGACTCATCACTAACATGTTACATGACTCATCACTAACATGTTACATGACTCATCACTAACATGTTATATGACTCATCACTAACATGTTACTCATCACTAACATGTTACATGACTCATCACTAACATGTTACATGACTCATCACTAACATGTTACATGACTCATCACTAACATGTTACTCATCACTAACATGTTACATGACTCATCACTAACATGTTACATGACTCATCAGTTACATGTTACGGTAAGATGACTGCTTTTCCCACAAATAGAGTGGAATCAATTTCTCTCTCAGGTACAAATCAATGTTACAGTTTGTAATTCTCATGCTGAATATAATTAACATATTTATCATCAAATCTAATACATAATATTCAAAATGTATTGATGCCAAATTGCGAAATGTCACATTATGTTTGCTGTTCATTGAAACTCGTACCACCCTGTTCTCAGGCAGTAATAACTGAGAAGGAAGAATTTCATTTCATTTCAATCTTTATTTCGAACAGATTAAAAAAATAACAATTGTGAAAAAGAGAATACCGTATTGTTAAAATACAGTATTTATCCTCATTCATGATAATATTTATATATTCAACAACAAAAAAGTCTTCATATTAATAATACAAAATCATATGTGTCCAAAAGGGAGCAGGAGCAAGCAAATGCTTATTAATTCCCACCCCTTACTTGATCAATGATTGTCCTTTAAATCATTATGCAAGTTATTCCTACTTACATTTACATGTATACATACATATACAATCATTTCTCATCTTCAATCACCTCTCTTCATTCTCATAGTCTTCCAAAAAGTGTTTCTGTACATCCTTTTAAACTGAATTATGCTTGTGCTTTGTTTTAACTCCTGCTCCAAACCATTCCATGAAATCACCCCACAGATTGTTATACTCATACTTCTCAGAGTAGTTCTGACCTTGAGTTGTTTCAAATGTAGATTTCCTCTCAAATTATACCCACCCTCTCTGTCTATGAACAATGTTTTTAATTTCCTAGGAAGTAGATTATGTCTTGCTCTGTACATGATTTGTGCCGTTTTAAATTTAACCAGATCAGTGAACTTCAATATGTGTGACTTCAAAAATAATACATTAGTGTGTTCCAGATATCCAACATTATTGATAACTCTTATAGCCCTTTTTTATAATGTGCATAACGGCTGTAGGTTGGTTTTGTACGTTTCCCCAAATCTCCACACGGTAACTCATGGCAATATGAGTGTGTCATACAGAGTATATAGTGATTTGTACTCCAGAATGTGTCTTGCTTTCCCCAATATTGCGATAGTCTTAGCCAGTTTTGCTTCCAGTTGATTTTGTGGTCTAAAACCACACCAAGGAACTTATTTACATATACTCTTTCTATGTTTATGTTGTCTAGTATTAATTGCACCTGAGGATTTGTTTTATGTTTTCCAAATAACATAATCTTTGTTTTATATTTAATGATAATTTGTTTGTGTCAAACCAATGTTTCACTTTAATCATTTCTGCTGTTATCACTTCCATTAGCTGTTTCAAATTGTCACCGGAACAAAAGATATTAGTGTCATCTGCAAATAAAATAAATTTCAATATATTTGATACTCTGTAAATGTGGTTGATGTATATTATGAACAGCTTTGGCCCCAACACAGACCCCTGAGGTACTCCACAACTTATGTTCATGTCTTCTGATTTATGTTCACCAATTTCAACAAATTGTTGTCTGTTGCTTAAATAATCTCTCAGCCAGTCTAATCCCACCCCTCTGACCTGTCCAGTTGTGTCAGTAAAATGTTGTGATCTATGGTGTCACATGCTTTTTGTAGGTCTATACATATTCCCACTGCTCGTTTTTTATTGTCCAGGCAGTTTGCTATTTCCTCACTTCATTCCATTAGTGCCATAGATGTTGATCTGTCTTTCCTGAATCCATATCGACTGTCGTCCAAAAGCTGATGTGTTTCCATGAAATTGTCAAGTCTTTTTGTAAAAACCTTTTCAAGGATCTTGGAAAACTGAGAGAGCAAGGAAACCGGTCTATAATTTGTGTAACGGTGTTTATCCCCAGTTTTATGAAATGGTATAACTTTAGCTATTTTCATTTTATTTGGGAATTTACCAGATTGAGAAGACAACTTAAAGAGATGTGTCAATGGTTCTGCAATGTCTTCAATAATGTTTTTTACTATAATCATATCAATATTATTCCAATCGGTCGAGGATTTACTTTTACATTTCCGTACAGTGTCTATGATTTATTTTTCTTCGACTGGTGTGAGGAAGAAAGAGCTATTGTTTTAATTCCAGAGGTCTGTATCTTCCCCTTTAGTTGTTTCTACGCTTTCAATTTGTTCTGCCCGATCTGGCAGAAAAGAATCAGAGATGTGTTACTCTTGTGTTTGGACTGAAGTCTAAATTAATCTCTGCCTGTGCTCCGGTGTTTTCCAGAGGACAAGTTGGAGCAGCAGCATGCACTTTTTACTCAATACAAGGACCCCTGTCGCCTGGGGCCGGGGGAGGACAAACCATGGGCTCTGGGTAACCACACTCACACACACACAAACACACACACACACACACACACAGACCCACACACACACACACACAAACACACACACACACACCTCAGAACCAAGCAATAGGGGGCTAAAACCGATACACAATCCACACTGTGTTCAAAAATAATAAGGGAAAGTATAAGAATGAATTGTATCCCCTCCACACGCCACACACACACACATTAGATCTGGGACACCATCACATGTACTGTATTTCTAATCTATCAAACACATGTATGCATTCACAGATAAAAAATACCTAAATACCCCAAATTAATCCTCAAAACAGGATGTAATGTTACACAATAAAAGGGAGGTCCTGCTACACACACACATCAGTGTGTTGATACATACACACAGATTGATCTAAATCAGGTTGCACCTACTGTGGGAATATAAATGCTGTGTGCTGACACATGGCCTTAGTGACGTAAACACTGGAGGGTTTTGGTCTGGATGCAAAATGTTATTTAGGCCAGGGGTATTTCTGGGACAGTGTGGGCTGAAAAGGGCTCGTTTAGAGAAGGGCTTATTTATTTGGACAGGGACATTTTGCGCAGTGAGCCAGAGGAATAGACCTGAGCCTCCCGTTTGGCTGCTATTAGACAAGAGAGGAAGAAAGAGGCAGGAGAAGAAGTGCGGATCAGTGAACCAATTAAATAAAGGGTAGAAAGCTTATCAGATTTCATAAAGCTTCAAAAAGAGACAGAGAGCATGTTGTTCTGATGGTGTCCATAGATTTCATAAACTCTGAGAACTGCTGGAACCTTCTAATTCTGACCACCCAGCCAGCCAAATAAACAGGACAATTATGCTGCATTCAAATCCCCTTGGAATGATGGCATGCATGCCTCCGACCACTCAATGGTTAAAAGTGGGGATACTGAAGTAAAACTCACACGTTTGAAGTTGTGAAAATTAAATGTTTCAGTAAAAATCTCTCATCGTTCCTCATCTTTTCCCATCATAACTGACAAAGCTGTTTTGGTGATGTGTTTTCATGTCTGATTGCAGATTAAACATGTAAACCAACAAACCAACCAAAGTGTCTGTGCAATCCCATGTTTTTTAGGAGTTGTGGTCAAAATTGACATAAAAAAACAATATTTATTTACTCCCCACACATATACTACAGCTTTTTCTCCCTCGACCAAAAGCAATGGGTTTTTCAGAAAAGGGCAGAAAATAACATATGTGGCAAACGCATATGGCAATAACGTCAGAAGTAAGCTAACTTTAGGCTATAAAGGAACCACAACAGGTTCACATGACTTTACTTAAACACTGCTAAGCTAAGGACAGCTAATGTTTGGCGTGATGACATACAGTGGTCTCATTTAAACAATTGTTAGCAACCGCTGTTTTTAAGGCACATAGAAACTTCAGACATTTACTAGTGGAGTATTTACTGATGTATTTTATGCCGTAGAACAAAACGTGGAAATCTTCTCAGCTTATGTCAACCATGGATCCTATTTCAGGCTTCTAGCTAAAAAGACAATCAGAAAAAATTGAACTTCAAGTCCAGAGAACAGGTAGTGGTAAATTGCTAACACAATTTTGGATTGTATGGCTCATTCCTGCACTACTCTTTTAGGGCAGAGTACCTGTAGATATGTTAGGCCCCTGAAGCTGAAAGTAGTACAGCAGTGTGTCGAGGCTGTGCATCATGCTCACTTGTGAATTGACTGCTGTAACTTCAGAGTGCTGTTCTCTTCATCGGGGCATTATAACCATATTATATATGCTATATTTCTTGATGACAGGCGAGTGGAAGATAAAGATGGAGCTCTAAGCTCTCAGAACTAAGTCTGCTGATGACGCCTTCTTTGCCACAATGAAAAGCACTAGTGGTACTTTTAGCTACAAAGGAAGAAGCTGGTCCTCATAGTGAGGGGGAGGATTGTAAAGCATCCACTAGATCAATGTGAACGGCACAGAAACAAATAAAACCCAGTCAAAAAAACACTTCTATCTCCAGGGTGCAGGGCCGCACCTCGCGGAGGGGGCCTCACCTCGCGGAGGGGGCCTCACCTCGCGGAGGGGGCCTCACCTCGCGGAGGGGGCCTCACCTCACGGAGGGGGCCTCACCTCGCGGAGGGAGGCGGAGGGGGCCTCACCTCGCGGAGGGGGTCTCATCTCGCGGAGGGGGCCTCATCTTGCGGAGTGGGCCTCATCTTGCGGAGGGGGCCTCACCTCGCGGAGGGAGGCGGAGGGAGGCGCAAATGCGGCGCACCTACAGTCTAAGCGCGCCACAGTTTCGCCGCTGCAAGGCTCCACTAGCACGTCGACGCTCGCGACACAGAGGGCCTCATCGTATAACTTTGCGTGGGGCCACAAGTTGGCCAGGGGCAGCCCAGGGTGCCTTCACTGGACTCAAGGAAGCTCAGAACCGACAATAGGGGGCTAAAACTGATACACAATCCACACTGTGTTTAAAAATAATGATGGAAAGTATAAGAATGAATTGTGTCCCCCCCACACGGCACCCTCTAGTGGGGGTATTTAATGAGGGGTTAAGAGGAGAGTGGACTTGTTAGTAAAAATAATCAGGAACATGTGTCTGTCTGCGCAGTGATGCATTGAACTGTTTCTTCCAAAAGGTACTCTACTGGATCCCAGCGGCCTTTATGACGACGAGGTCAGCTCACCTGAAAGTTTACAGAAGTGAGTCACACAAACACACACACACACACACACACACACACTTCTACAAACCTTGAACACAACCACTACAGACAGGTCTCTAACTTAACTAGATCGTAAGCCGTTATTCTAAAAATAAGTTAAAGTAGTCCTCCATTCATTCCCTAACCTATAACTTAACATCAACAATGATTCAAATGCTTTTTGTCATATGCACAATAGCTACAGCGTAGTTTTGGCAATGACAATTAAAGACCCAGGCTCCTAAGACAACACAGTATACTTAACACAAAAAAAGACATAAAGCAGTGCAATAGAGTAACTATAGCTTAATTATTTCAGATGATTGTGTTATCTCTGACTGAAATGACTAACTTGTTGGTCAAAAGTGTATCTGTTTAAGTGCAGGGTATATGATGAGTTGTCTTTTGCCAGAATGGAAATTGAAGGGATCATATTGCAGTGCCTTACACTATTCTGTAAACATGTTGGTGGACAGCACTAGAATGTAACACCTTCCGTACCTAAACAGGAAAACAGGCAGTAGTACACTCAGCAGCAGCTCTATGACTGGAAATAGAACTAAAGGCATCAGGAAAAATATACTATTAAACTTCATTAGAACTCTAATGCTGTGACTCAAATCACATACTTCTGCCTGCATGTGTCATTTTGAGCGTTTAAGTGTGTCCCAATGCGTAATATCGCAAAATGCACTATGAGTAGGCCTACCCGGATGGAACACTGTACACACTGTACAAAGAAAAGTTATACATGTGGGGTTTTTTCTGTTGTAAAGAAGACAGTGTTAATGTTATATGGTTAATTGAGCCATCTGTAATGATTTGCTAATGCGAACAAGCATTGTTCGCTAGCTAGAGTTATGTCTGGAGAAGGCACAGCAGCTGCGGTTTGATGCAACACTACACAGTGGAAATTCAAGCACTGCATTCTTGTTCATAATGCACAACCTGGCAGTGTACTAAGGGAAGTATCAGAATTAAAACGCTAGTCCAAAACTGATTTCTGACCTAAACACTACAGTCCAAATTTGTGAAGCACACAACTCTGTAATATTTTTAGTTATTACGTTTTACTACCAGCAACTCCTGTGTGTTACCTTACATTTGCTGATCCATCCCTTTGTGTCTCAGAGTGATGGAGAACGAGGAGGGGAGGAAGGAGTACCTGGTGTTTCCTCCCAGTAAGAGCCAGTGTCCGGCCAGCAGTCAGAAGGGGAGGAAGATCCCGCTGAAGGGCAACGGGCGGCGGATTGACTACATGCTGTACAGCGACGAGGGCCTGCAGCCGGACTGGAAACTGGTATGGTTCAGAGCATTATAGGAAAATAATGTGTGGACATCAAGTCTACCGTTATTAATTGTATCAAATTAAGACCAGAAATGTAACTCCTTGACATCCAGTTTTATTTCTTTCAAGTTACGATAACAAATATTTTATCCAGGGAAATTAGCTTATTTGCTTTCTTGCTAGCACGCTATTTATTTCATAAACAGATCTACTGTCAGATGGTACTGGATTAATAGATAGCATACAGATATGAGTAATCCATCTTTTCATCTAACTTTTGGAATAAAAAACTAAAAATGTACATCCCAGAGTATTCTGGTATGTGTCATCACATAAATCTGTGAATCAAAATTAACTTCACCATCGAATAAGGCTGCTAATAGGGGGAAATTGTTGTTTCCATTTACAGAAACTAAGTGCACAAACTGTTGAATTGCCTATCATTTTCTTGTCAGCGGGGAGGTGATGTGCCTTGTTCTGCCCTGATTCATTTCCTGGCAACAAGACACTTTTTTATCCTGAGCCAAGGGAAATGATCTCATTCTGCAGGAGAACATTGGAAGGGATAAAAAGATTTAAAGACATTACATTTAGAGAGGAGACACTGAAAAACATCCACAGGGTGGAGAGAAGAGGAATGAGGGCAGCACTGTCCTGGCTGCCTGTCTGTGTGAGGGATTGGAGAGGATTGAAAAAACAAACCAATCATTTACAGAGAGCACATCTCCCTTCCTCTGTGTGACTCGCTCTCCTGATGCCCCCTGCTGCCCCAACGTAGTAACTGCGACATAATTTCACTTCACACTGACTGCTGCTGAGCAAATCAGCAAATCTAATGTGGTTATCCTTCCTCATAACGACACCTCAAACCCTGTTTCTTTACACATGTTATTGCACCATTGTTGTTTCTGTGTACTCATTTTATGTCGGAGCACTCTTTGTAGTATTGCCACATGATTAAACTCATTCCATTGATGCTAATATAGTTCTGAAAATATTCAATCAAAAAAGATAGTATAAAATGTCAATTATTAGGGCAATATTTGTGATGATAGAAGAAGAAGAAGAAGAAGAAGAAGAAGAAGAAGAAGAAGAAGCAGTACATACATTTAATTAAAGGCCCACAACTAGTATTCATAGAAATAGTGATAGTAAAAGTAATACAAATAGTGATATTATATTAGTGGCCAGATTCTGTTGATCATGTAGTGTAGTAGTTGAACTAGAACCATTCTTCATTAAAACAGCAATATATAAACATGTGTTTATTTTAAGATTCTAATATGTTGTTGTAATCGAATATAAGAACATTTTAAGTGTATTATATTCAGTTTTATTTATATATAATAATAATTTAACCTATTAAGAAATATGTAATTTTATGTTTGACTATAAATGATCTGGTATGACAGCCTCCACTGTAAGGTGCCTTACTGGAGGAGTTATTTATTGACAAAAACATTAGTAAAGACTTGTGTCTGCTTACTGTATACATGTATTCAATGTCTATATTCTATGAATTCTAAACAGGGGGGAATTAAAGTAATGGGATGCCATATTTCTTAAATGATTAATGGATCAGCTTTAGTATGTATAATGTGAAAGATGTTACTCTTACTTACATATTTGCAGAGTTCAAAGCTGAAGTTCTCCCTAACTCTCCAAAACCTTCAGTTTGGAGGCTTGTTCATTGCACACTGACCACATGGTTTAAAACAATTCTAGTGTTGATATATGTAAATACACTATGTGCTAACATCTTAGCTTTAAGTAATGTACCACTATACTGCTAGCTAGCTAGCTAACACCAGCTGTCTTTTCAGTGTAATTTGAGAAAATCAATATTCTAAAGCAAAAACCATGACTGTTCGCTTATGCCTTCGCTATAACAACTTTATTTGATGGTATGTGAGAAGTGTTCAGCTTGTTACGTCGTCTTCAATTGGCTAGAAAATCCATTGAGCAACGTTTACATTTCCCCAGAATAAAGGAGATCTTGATGACGGTTCTTTTCTCTTCCTCCTGCAGGACATTGAGGAGTTCAGTTTCATTACCCAGTTGGCCGGCCTCACTGACCACCTCTCTGTGGCCATGCGGTTGGCTGTTTCCACGGGGGAAGAGGAACCTTAGATTGACCGCCTGAGCTTTTTTTAAATACTGCCATGGAGGAGTGACAGATGACTAAGAGGAGAAGAGGAGATGAAGAGTTTACAGATACGGAGCTGCATGAGAGAGACAAAATTCAGTTTTGCCAGAGGATTGAGGGGAAAGCAAATGGATGGATGAATCAGTGCGAGAGCGCTCAGTGGATGAATGGATATAAAGGAGGTGGAGGAGATCAGCAGCAGAGGAGTGATTTCAAAGAGAAAGACTCTGGAGGGGAGAGATACGCAGGGGAGTTCAGTTTGGAAAGCCAGAAAGATTTGTTATCTTCCTGGCTAAACCACCCACACACATACTACATTCAGTAGATAAAACTCAAACACAATGTGACATTTTGACTGTTGAATATTCAACACTCTTCTCCTCCAACACTGAACTGAATCCATAGGGTTTTATTTAGCGTGAATTGTTTTATGTAGCCAATTTAAACCCACTTATTTTATGGGATCTGTTTAGCCGTAGTTATGATTATGATTCTTTTTTTTATCATTCTTCCTTCAGGGACAGTTGGATATACTTTAGTGACTGTGTATAAAAGAAAAACACACATAATATAAGTGATAGGAGAGAAGCGTACAGCTATGACTGGCCTTTACACTGACCGTGTGTGTCCTTGTGTCGTGCTCCTTCCTGAATGGCTGTCGGTCATTCATCCTGCTACTCCCCCCTCAGTCCCAGGAACCTCAACAAGTGTCTTTTTTTCTAAAAAACAAAACTAGTCTTTCTAAAAGGGAGAAAAATAATAAGATAGAATTTCTATTGTCGCTACACCACTTTTATAGGGAGTTTAAATGCCTGTTTAATACTATATGGTATGTTTCTAAAAAGAGGTATTGTATAAAGAGACATCAAATTGGAGAAAAAGTTATTTGATGGATGCCTTTCAATGGTTGTAGATTGTTTTTTAGCCATGACTGGTACAGATAGACCAGAATTGTTGGTGTAATAACAGGAACTGAGGCTTTGCGGATGCATGATGGGAAACGGTATCAGTTTACAACATTAATATAGAGTCTTGATACACTTGCTTGCTTGAGTCTGGCTGCTTGATGAGTCAAGAAGCATTTTGCCCTGAAACACACACTTACTGTATACCAGTGTGACATACTGTACGTGCATGTGAGAATTCACTCTACCGATGAATACACATAAAGGGATTCACAGAAATATTCAAAGGCACACATTATGTACAGGGGGTCTTCAGGTGATGTCAAATACCCTCTGGCAGCCATATTGAAACTTTTCAAATGACAACATTTGACTTGGATATCTTTGAGAGAATCGATATCGTTGAACTAGCTTTAGCTGTCAAACCAATGTAGCTATCTGGTTAGCAAGCAATCACTGGCCGTTTCTCAATCTCGAGGATACTGGCTTCCAAGCCAATATTTCAAGGATGCTACGTCATCGAGTGCCGCCGAAGGACTGTTCCAATCTCCAGCATACTTGGAATTCCACCGAGGCCGCGTCCTTGGTTTGGGGGAAATTTCGAGGCTGCACATGGGTAGACTTCGCGTCCTTAAAATCCCCACAATGCTTTGCGCACGGACTAATTTCAAAAACCCTTGCGGAGAATGGCTGAACCGACGCAGCACACATTTAAATGTAAGTATGTAGTGACGTAGAACATGTGTTGGTAAATATGTTACTTTGTTACATTTGTTTGTTATCACCAAAAGTGTGTTCCGTGAAAGTAAAGCAAGTTCATAATTAGATAGACATCGTGAGGTATTTACTTTCGGTACAGTTTATGTTGAAACCGTTAGAGAGAGTGCACACTTGTTAGCCTGTTCCATTCTTCTTCGTTTTCCGAAGCCGTGGCTTGGAAGCATACTGGCTTCGTTTCTGAAGGAAGTGACTTGGAAGTACACGACTACCAAGCTAGCATCCTCGCGATTGAGAAACGGCCCTCGTCTTGTCTGATTTGATCATAGGCCAACATACAGTATCCAGGCAGGTTTTCGGTTTGAGCGCAGCCAGCTGTCGAATGGAAGAGCATGATAACATTGTGACGCAACTGCAAAACATCTTAATACAGAAACATCTTGGGGACATTTTTGACAATATGCCAAGTTTAGGTACACAAAAAATGTAAACAGTCACAGAGATGAAGACAACCAAAAGGTAATAAATACATAAACATCATAGCAAGTACATTAATAGATGAAATGTATTACTACAATGCCACATAACTTCAGGTGTGTTCAGACTGAATGTAAGGCTTTATGGTTCTAACTCATAAACTAACTACATATATACTCAAAATAGGAGAAAGATTTGTTAAAAAACAAGGAATAACTGGGCTAGAAGTCATATCTTGTACTTATGTTGCTAGCAAGTTACAGCTAGTGGTTGTCAGCTATGAACTAATAGCTTTTTGAGGCAAATAAACAAACTGTGCACACAGTCCAGCATTCAACATTGCACAAATAGCACAAGGCTAAAAATGTGCTTCTCATTCAGTCTAAACACACCTTCAGAGTTCTTCTCCCTCACCAGTCCTTACGTTACTTTATCCCCACACTGCTTCAGTTGCTGGTCGGACAACAGTGCACTTAAAACATTATAACTCATAATAATGCTAAATAGCATCATCTATAAATGATCCTTTAACTCCCAATCTGTTACAGGCCATGGTGTCAAACAGGAGCTGGAACTTTGTAAAGAGCAGTGATCAGTCAGTAACCATTGAGACACAAGTAGATACTAAAACTGCAGAAATGTTTCTTTGGTGTGAACAGCTGTATTGAGTGGTAGGCCACTACCATCACCTCAAACTTTAAAAAACAATGGAAGCTGAACTGTTCGCAGGACTCCAGAACTATAATATTCTGTACTGGGAACATATGGATTATGGTTGTGCCCATGTAGTCATCAGTCAATAGGAGACAACTACCAAACTGTGCTGTATATTACTTTTAGGGATATGTATGGGAAATGAAGAAGCCTGTTTGTCTCAATAAAAACATGCATTACAGAAAGAGTTTAGGTTTACAGACACCGTTTGATTTCCATGGTCTGCACGGAGAAAAATGTTTACAACCGTTACATGGCACCAGAGAGGATTTTATTACATTTCAACACGGATGTTTGTGTATATTTGGACATCTCTCGTGTTAGTTTTTTCAAAACAAATGTGCCAATTTGGTATTTCTCGGATAACACTGTGCTGAGTGGTAACAAAGGATGAACACACAAGGTGTCAGGAGTATAAAACTGCTTATTATGTGACCGTATTAGTTGTTCTGTCATTTTCACATGCAGTATGAGTCTACATGTCACCTGGCTGCTATGACACTCTTTGTATGAGTCATTGTGAAAATAATGACTAATATACGTATCAGTGCTTTTTTCAATTTATGTTTTTTTTAAAGGATGACTTCTCAGATATGGGTCCAGAGGGATTACATTTCAGTTATTGGTAAGAAGTAATGTATATACTCTACAATCTATGGTGAGTAACAGAAAGTTGCCACCATTTCCCAGAGAATCTGCTTTTAGGGTAAACACGCTGTTACAAGCCCAGTGGTAGCCAATGTAAATATGTATTCTGAACCTTTCCTTTTCAATTTAATTACACAATCTGAATACTGCCAAAACATTCATAATCAAGCATGGAGAGATCTGAAGTGTCCACACGACGGCATTTCGTGTTATAGTCACGAAATTAATCTATTGATTCGTGTTCACCAACACGATTTCCCCATTTTTTTCGTGTCACACAGAACGATTTTAAAAGCAATGCAAATAATAACAAATTAGAAGGAAAACAGATTGAAAAAAATACAGATTTCAGTATTCTGAGGCTCTGAGCCATTTATTTTCCTCACAGATGCCAAAAAAAGTCAGACATTATACAATTTAAAAATAAAAACAATAATGGTGGCTTGATATTGAGTAAGAACATGTTTTTATGAACCACACAGCTTCCGGTCTTCCAAGACCCGACCGGACAAAAAGACGTGCTGCAGGCACGAAACACACTACCAATAGAAATACATTGCTTTTAAAATCGTTCTGTGTGACACGAAAAAAATGGGAAGATCGTGTTGGTGAACACGAATCAATAGATTCAATTAATTTCGTGACTATTACACGAAATGCCGTGAGACTGGGTTGACTCATTGGGGTATTATATTCAATAGTTTGGAGTCTATTGTCTTTTTCTATTTTTTCTGTTTTAGTATTTTTTTATACCAGCTGAAGAAAGTGGTGGGCAACAAAGCTGATTAAAGGTGAAAGTGTAATGGCGGAGGATTGGTTTGTGTCGGTGTTGTGTGTTCATTCTGAGCTCTAACCTAAGGTTAAATGATGGGAGGCTCTGACACCTCAGTAACGTAGGGACTTGTTCAAGTTTTGGGAGAAAATATGAACTCCCAAGGTTGAAGGCAATCTTCCTAATGATAACTATGATGAAAATGTGTTAGCTAGGTGCAGGGTCGGACTGGCCATCTGGAGAATCTGGAGAACCACAGAACGGCCGGTCGTCAAGGGCCGTTGAGGGCCGGCCGGCCCTTTAAAAAAAATAGTTTAACGTCATTATTTAAGTTGCGCTGACGGCCGTCAGAGGGCGACAGCAGCCGCTAATGCAGTTGTGTGATTCTTATCTGCCAAATAATCACACACAAAGAAGAAAAAATACCGGCCACACGAAGAGAAGGGATTAAACGCCGCGGCAGACAGGGAGAATGAAAAAACATGGATACAAATCAAAGAAAACGAAAAGAAAAAGGTGGGGCCGAGAAGGCAAGAGAATAAAAGGTGAAGTCACTCGCAGGTGAAGCATATAAATGTCGCAAATTGACAGACCTTTTTGGCAGCAGCGCTGCTACAAGCACTATCAGCAGCAGCTTAGAACACGTGCAAGATGATGAAGAGAATGATGAGGGCGCAAGTTCAGATATACAGCGTTCATGATGAGGAACAGAAAGTTGAGCTGCTGGAAGAACCATCTCAACTGGCACACGTGCAGGGCAAGAGCAAGAGGTGGGTGAGAATTATCCCTTGAACTCAGTGGTGTTTTCTCCTGAAGGCCAAGGGCCTGGTTTCCCCTGAATTTTGGATTGTAGTTATAATTTTAATAAATAAATAAAAACACTTAGTTTAGTTTCGGTAATTATTCTGCCGGCCCATCTCTCCCCCATTCTCATTGAGTATTTTACAAAGAGTGAAACAGCGCCCCTCTAGATGTTATGGTGAAACAGTAGATTGCACTCTCTGTTGCGAGAGGAGGCCAGCCGAAATTGGCTTCCCTTGGTGAAAAAAAATGGAGGGATTGACCAATCAGATGAGGCTCACGTCATTCCTCACAATCCAATCAAATCGCATCAACTTCAGTTCGTACTGTATCACCGCCCTTAAAAAGTAGCAAGCAACTGAAGCAAATGCAATTATGGAGGGTGGAGATTTGGAGTATTTCATCAAAAATAATTGTACTAAACTTCTGCTACAGCAGCAACTAAAAATGAAATCTGACGACAGGCCAATGCCCAAACTGGAGCTGTGTACAGAGAGGAAAAAAGGAACGAATCTGACGTAAAACTTTAAATAATAAACAGCGGATTTCTAACATTTGACATTTCATGTGGCCGGACTGGGTCAGTTTCCAGGGCTGAATTTTAGTCCCATTCCGCCCCTGGCTAGGTGTAGTAAAGTAACAAAACCCAAGTGAGATGCCTCCATTCAAGCTGCAGTGGCGGATTCAAGAAAATAGTTGTTTCTTAAGGCGAGACACCCCAGGTGAATAGGGTAATTTTTTTAACTTAAAGGTATCAGCTAGAAATTTCTCCAGTTAATGTCTTACAATAAGGCAATTGTCTTTTGTATTACAAGTTTTCTGAAATAGCATGTTTAAATATGCAAATTAGCCATTATCTCATTAAATATGCACATATTTTAACACATTTCAGGAATCGAAATCTGAACTTTGGATAAAGCCAGGTTCCAAATTCTTGTTTCATTTTGTAGTCATATTAGTATCTAAGGCTTTTACAGAAGGGATATTGGATATCTCTTTTTATCACTCAATAAATCAGAAAATACTGTCAACAGCCCTAAAATATCCATTTTCGCCATGTTTTTAGGTATACAATGTTGTATAATTCAGGCTATGAATTATATATGAACAAACCCTTCTGTAAAAGCCTTCATAATATTGATAAGAATATAACTGGAAAGTTTGGTGTCTCTACGTGCTTCTGAAGTTGAAATTTCGAACTCAGAGTAGGAGAAAAAACTCATTTTGAGAAAACGACCTTTAAAGATTGCAGTGAGGCGCTAGCTAAACCCTCCTGTTCTCTGGATGACAGCTTGCGCATCGACGCACTCCGTGAAGGTGTTTCATGTTCGGGGTCATTTGTTTTTTGTATAACCTTGCTTCGTGCAAGTGACAATTGTTGTCGTCTTCTCTGTGAACGTTTTTTTCGCCGTTCTTTTGCGATTTTGAGATTTCAATTTCTAGCGGAAAGCTAAACAGGAAGTGTTTTAGCACACCACGTGACGCATCTGAACGAATCACGTTGTCAGAAATTGACACCAGCCAATGAGATTTCGTTTCTTGGTTTAAGACCCCTTTGTGCTTTCACGATTGGTTGCTGATACAAAGGAAATGACCATATTTGGATCTGATGAGATTGTGCAGGAGAGACGGAGCTTTCCAACGATATCTCTGTTGACATGGTGCACACAGCGGTCGCGGTACTTTATGTTACGTTAGAATGCTAACTTTTGGTGAATTTAGGAGAAATCTACAGACGCAAATAGACAAACTATAGTAAAATAAACACTTAAATGTGTATTTTGTACGTTTTCCTTCCAAAAGCCTGAAAGAAAACATGTTATGGAATCAAAATAGCACAAAATCTCAAAATTGACCAGTACTTGAAAAACGATGTTTTTGCCTGCCGTGTCTCGCCTTAAATGCTAAATGTTCCGCTAGCGAATGTTCAATTTCTGTTTACTAGCTAATACTCACTAGCTAATGTCGGTACCACTTTACAATAAGACTACCCTTATTAAGGGTTTACGAATATTTTGCAATTCATTTATTAATTAGGTTGTGAACACTTTATAAATCATTAATAAGCTTTTATAAGATAAGCAGGGCAACTGTGACCGGTTGCTTGCCAAAAAGTGAGCCAACATCTATCTGTACTAGGGATGGGAACGATTAATCGCATATTCGAAATTATTCAGGTATTCGAATAATTATTCATGTATTCGAATATGAGTTTTTTTTTGGGAGTGATGCCTAAATTGATTACATATTATCAAATTGAATAATTCAATGTATACGACAGTGCCATAGCTAAATGTGTTTGTTGACGTCTAAATGTGTGTTTTGCTCAGCTCACCGGTCCCTCACAGCGGGCAGAGCTGCAGGTGCTGATCTCTCTCTCTCTCTCGTGTCCGGTTATACTTCACTTGTGTTTATGTCCAAATCCATCAGATCTAGCTAGTTCTAGCTAATGATATGGCTGTTGCCCCTCCCTACACGCAGATCACGCAGACTCAAACCTCATTTTAGGCCCAAATGTGGCACAAATGCTCTCCGCAGCCGTTGTGAGGTTCCGGCGCTAACAGTTCATGAGCGTGCTCCCTCGCCCCTTGTCAACACTCGCGACACATGAGTGGCCAGCCTAAACAACAATAAGCGCTGCTTGGCAACCGTGTGTGGCGGCAAAGTACATAGACATTTTGACAGGAGAGATTTAGTTTTGCCGGTATTCAACATATTTTACCAGTCATAGTCCGGTAATTATTTACACTCTAAGAAGAGTCCTACACAACAGACATGGCGTCAAAAAGGAGTAATGTGTGGAAATATTTCGACCAGGTTAGTGAGTGCGGTGTAGAGGTCAAACTATGCCAAATTAAACTTATATATACATGATATACCTTGCTATACCCGCAACCTCCGTTCCAGCTGAGAGGGTCTTCTCTACAGCTGGGCTGATTGTGAATCGCCTCCACACATGAAAGCTGTAGGCCTATAGCTGTCACCAGTTCAATACATTTGACAAATTCGACTTGGTTTCTACACTTATTTGAACATGTATGTAATTATTTCCAAAAACTATTGAAAATAAATTTGGTAAAAAATAAAAAAATAAATTCGGAATATCTTTTTGAAATTTTTGTTTTTTTACCCAATTTTTTTTTATAGGATATGTACATTTCGGTTAACCGTTTTTTGGGGGGTCGAATATTCGAATATACATTTGCTTTCAAATTCCCATCCCTAATCTGTACTGCTAAGCCTGATATTGGCTACTTAGTTTACTTCGTCTTCTTCATCAGCCAGCATCCTTGGTGTCTGTTGCTCACTGAGTTGATTCTCGCTAAGTAGCCAATATAAGGCTTAGTCATCTTGCCAAATAGTGAGCCTGTGTTGATGCATGAAAACTATGTTAGAACTGGTTTATAAATGGTTCTTAATGATTAATAAAGTGTTTACAACCTAATTCATAACCTAATAATAAACCCTTTATGAATCCTTTATAAGGGTAGCCTTATTGTAAAGTGGTACCCTAATGTCTACTAGCTAATGTTCATCAGCTAATGTTTACCAACTAATGTGTACTAGCTAAGTTCACTAGCTAATGTTAACTAGCTAATGTTCACTAGCTAATGTTAACTAGCTAATGTTCACTAGCTAATGTTAACTAGTTAATGTTCACTAGCTAATGTTAACTAGTTAATGTTTACCAGCTAATGTTCATTAGCTAATGTTTGTTGTTGGAAACGTCATTTCACGTCTGTACACACAAACTGAAAGATTGACATTAAAGTTGACTTTGACCAGCTAATCTTTACTAGCTGTCTCCTGTCTGGTGCTGTATATGTAGTGGGTTAATCTGATGTTATTTCACTGAAATCAGTTGTATGTGATGCTGAGCTACATTGATGAGAGCTAGACAGAATCAAATCAGTACATTTTGAGTTAAAGAAATGTGCTGGGAGATGCTAAAACACACCGAGGGTAACTTTACAAATAGTCAATTTCCCCAATTAAATATTAAGGGATATGTCATTGTGCAGCTTATTACAAATTATTAACTGAGTAAAATGACCACTATAAAAGTAATATGTGGCATTCATGATAAAGATGGTGGAATGCTTCATTTCTTATCTCTGAGCAGAACTGGAACATTTCAAAGGACAATTAAAGGTGAAAAGGCAGGAACATTACAAACAACGTCAGATGCACATCAATAACAACCACCTTAGCATAATGAGGCATGGCCTCGTTTCGTTCTCACCGTTTAAGTAAATCATGTCTTTTGCTACTTTACCCTCGCCTAATGTCATACAAAGATTGCCAATTACAAAGACTTCAAACGTGATTGTTGAGTGAAATGTGTTAGTTCTATTATAAAGCCATTATGTAAACTATGGTGATAGTATATTATGGATCAGGGCTTTTCCACAGAGGTAAAGTGTTTTATTGTTATTTGGGGAGCAGAAATCACCTCTGCCTCATGATACTGTTGCTAGAGACAATCAAGCAACCAGAGTGAAGCAGTCCTAGCATTTCAATGATTTCTTAGCCTCAACAGGCGCCACCCAGACTCACACACAGCTCACAGTCGGTTAACCTGAAGGAGCTGTGGCTATGGATATTAAACATAAGTACTAACATGTATTGTGATGCATCACTTTGCTATACTTTTTCTGGTTTAGATTTTCTGTGATTTGTTTCTATTCATGTTTTTTTTTTATTGATCTTTTTCTACTTGATTTAATTTTTTGTTCAATACTGTTATTTCTGTAATGATTATGAAATCGATGCTTTTCTCTTTCTTAGCTTCTTCAACAAACTGCTTGTTTTCTTCTGCTTTTTTAAAACAAATACGTTTCTCTCTTTATATGTGTCTTTGTGTCGTTCTTTGTTTAGCTCTGTGCATTCTCAGTTCATTTTCATTTCATACTTTAGACAACTATTTATTTCAACAGCTAAAAGTGATTGTTATATTTGTACCACTGACTTGTGGTTGAAGCACTGGCTGACCACAAGTTTTACTGAGGTATAAATATCATGTATCATGAATATCACACATGAAATATCACTGGGTCTAAGGCATTCATATGAGGCCGCTATTTAAAACAACATTAAGGTCAACCCAAAAAGGAACCCTTTGTTTTACTCTTTTAAAGGACAACATATGAAGAAGTGAAAGAAGATGTTTAGTGGTCCTTCTGCTTTTCATGAACAGAGGCAAAGGTCTAGCATTAGAGATTTACATAGGGTGCTTTGTGAAGCGTAAAAACTCCCCTTACACCGAAACTAAAGTCCTCGCAGATATGTATGACTAACACAAGATCATAACACCGAAATATTTCAGGGGGCTTTGTTTTATTTCCAAATAACTCCCAGTAGAATTGATGACAAGTTAATTGGACAGTCATTACAATAGAGAAGAACCCAGCAAGTATTATGTAACTCTGCAGTCCTACCAAGCTTTATATCTTTGGTTTGGTTTTATTGTTTGGGTTCAGCCTTGTCGCTCACATTAACATGTTTCAGCAGCAGCATGCAGTTGATAGTGAAAAAGCTCACTGTACTCTACCTGCCCAGCACCAAACAGTCAAGCCCAGCGGAGCTAACATCTAGCTGCTAGACAACAGAGCCAGACGTTTAAAATCAAGCTTTCCAGAAACACAACCTTAAGTGAACGCTTTGTGTTTGCTGGATGTGTAAATAGTCCACCTCAGAGAAAAAAACAACTACATACAGTAATAGTAAATGAAAATATTGTGTCTTCAGCTTGTTTCACTGTCCCAAGTGTACATAATGAAATCAATTGAAGTTGCACTGATTACCTTCTGTTTGAACAATAGATCAAAAGACTACTTTTAAATTGAAAGTGATCGCTTTTTTGCTTTAGGTATTCATCCAGACATCCATCTTTTACCGCTTACTGTGTCAGGGTGCGGAGATAGTAGTTCCAGCATAGGGCCCCAAACTTCCTTTTCCCCTGGCTACATCAACCAGCTTTGACTGGGGGATTCCAAGGCCAGCATGGAACTATAATCCCTTCCCCCTAGTCCTGGGTCTGGCCCTCGGTCTCCTCCCAGCTGGACGTGCCTGGAACACCTCCCTAAGGAGGCGCCCAGGTACATCCAGACCAGGTGCCCGAACCACATCACCTGGCTACTTGCGACTCAAAGGTCAGAGGAAAAGCGGTTCTGCTCCGAATCCCTTCCGGATGATTGAACTTCTCACTTTACCCCTAAGGGAGATGACACTCTGAAGAAAACCCTTTTCGGCTACTTGTATCCGCAATCTTTTTCTTTCGGTTATGGTGCATCTTTCATGACCACACGAGGTGGATTTTTAGGTTCTACTACCAGTAAATGTACTTAGTTGGGTGGGTAGAAGGGGGTATCATGCACCCCCCTGAAATATACTTCTAATCAACTTTTCTAGATTGGAAAAATTGTGTAGAAAACGATTATTATTATGTTAAAAAGTTGGCAAATTGTCCCACGTATATTTTTTTCCCAAATTAGTGTTTATTTACCCTAAAAATCGAGTTTCACTCTTTTTACACCTTTCACTATATCTCAGCCATTATTGCAGATAACTGAACAAATAAGGTATCCAGATCCATGTTTTGAGGGTCAAGGAACACAATACAACTATTCTTAAAGTGATCACATGTGTTTGTGGCAAGCTATTATGCTAATTAGTGCCGCCATTACAAGAAAATTGCATTTTAGTCTTTTACTAAGAAGGGTGTATTTTGCACAGACACAGAAATATACTTATAATTGTGTTTCCTAAATGGAAAAAGTATGTAGAAAATGATGAGCTATGTTAAAATGTTGTCTGGATGTCCCACATGTATTTCTTATGCAAATTAGTGCCACCATTACCAAAAACTGAATTTTCACAGTTTTCACTATATCTCAGTCAATATTGCAGATAAATGAAAAGATAATGTGTCTAGACCCATGTTTTAATGGTCAAAGATCACAATAAAACTATATATCCCTATATGGGAGTTTGTGTGTGTGCTCACACACTGACTCACAGCCTCGCCGGGTCCCGCCGTCTCAGGCAAAAGAAATCGGTGGAGCAGACCGTTTACATGCAGAAAAACATTCATAACACAAGGGGACGGGTAATAACCAGAAAAGCATGACATGGGACCTTTAAATGCAATTTTCTTGTAATAGTGGCACTAATTAGCATAATAGCTTGCCACAGACACATGTGATCACTTTAAGAATAGTTGTATTGTGTTCCTTGACCCTCAAAACATGGATCTGGATACCTTATTTGTTCAGTTATCTGCAATAATGGCTGAGATATAGTGAAAGGTGTAAAAAGAGTGAACGTTTTTCCAATCTAGAAAAGCTGATTAAAAGTATATTTCAGGGGGGTGCATGATACCCCCTTCCACCCACTAGATTAACTATTATCATTCAGTCTTCCCACCCTTTCCATCTTTTCCGGATGCTACAAAGAACTCTGATAAACTCAAACAAAGTGATCATCAAGCTCATACACATAGAGCCTTTAATTGCTCAACATATTCATATAACATAACATATAACATGAGAACAGCGAAAAGGTGATTTCATATTGCACTTTAACATCTGAAAAGAAACTCAACTATAAATACACTGAGAGCTGGCTTTGATGACAATGTTGTATTTATAGCTTTATTCACTGCCCACAACCTAAAGCCACTTGTTGATCATGTTCAAGGACACTTATCCATCCATCTCAACATGTCATTTATTTTAGTGCCTTTCCAGTCCTAAACTATAACAACATGAAAACAGTTTTTCAGTGAAATACATGCAGTCAGATTCATGTATTTTGTCACTGGCATAATCTGCAAATCATCATACCTGAGTTAAGCATGGAAGTCAATGATTTAGACAATGTGACAAGTCTCTTAGTCACTTTTTCTGAGCTTATAAGCACATGGTCTTCATCCGTCTTGATGATGATGAAGACTATCTTGAGTTTATTTTATCATAAACATTATTGGAGAGTATATTTTGGAAAATAATGTCTTCTTGTTGAACAGAGTGAGCTTGAGTTTAATTTATCTAAAGACATGACAAAACTGAGGAGGAAGAAGGAAACTTTCCCTTTGTGAAACTAACTATAATGTCCAGTCATATCCGTCCATCACATATTCACGTGGTTTGGACGTTCAAACTCGTCCAAACTATCAAAAGGAAGTATTCATCCTGGTGTTATTGATATATTGTTACTGCTGTGCAAAGATCCTTGTGGAAATCCATGAGAATCTCCAAACCGGTTTTTCTGCTGTGCTGTTTTACTTCCGTGGCAATGACATGCCATTCAAACAAGTCATCACTAGTTACCGCCAAGACTATTACATCTCTATTTAGAGGCCATTGATATGATTACAAATAGGAATTTTTGAGAAATGTTTTGTATTAATAGAGGGATTTATAGTGGGGAGTTTGCAACAAATCAAATGTTTGGGGGATTTATTGTATACAGTAGATTGTGGCCTTCTTTCCTTTATTCATTGAATGGTTCATAGCAGAGCAAGAAGATGTACTCAGATCTTGTACTAAAGTAAAAGTAGAAATACCATAGTAATACTCTGTTACAAGTAATTACAAATGTTTTTCACAGTTCCATTTATGAAATGTGAGGATTTTCTGCTCAAATATTTAAATATTGAATTGCTTTTTTCTATAATACACTAAGAAAGTGGATGACATCACTCCTGTTCTGAAGTCTTTACACTGGCTTCCTGTGTGTCAAAGAATAGATTTCAAAATACTGCTGCTGGTTTATAAAGCTTTGAATGGTTTAGGCCCAAAATACATTTCTGATCTACTGCTAAATTATGAACCATCCAGATCTCTCAGGTCTTCAGGGACTGGTCAGCTTTCTGTCCCCAGAGTCAGAACTAAACATGGTAAAGCAGCGTTCAGTTATTATGCTCCAAATATCTGGAACAAACTCCCAGAAACCTGCAGGTCCGCTGCAACTCTGACTACTTTTAAATCCAGCAAGAAGACTTTTCTTTTTGTCGCTGCTTTTAAATGAACTATTCATATCTTAAACTGCACTGCAACTTTTATCCATGTATTTTTTCTTTTAATGTTTATTTTATTAGCTTTTCTTTTTAATGACTGATTTTAAATGCCATTTTCTTAATGTCTTTAATGTTTTGTAAAGCACTTTGAATTGCCTTGTGTTGAAAAGTGCTATATAAATAAACTTGCCTTGCCTTGCCTTGTGGATCGTCTTTTTACACACACGGAATTTTGAGACATATTTTCCGCCGGTCTTTTCTAAAATCTACTCGTGTCACTGGCTATTTTCGGAAACCACGTGATGGCCTGCTGATGACGACATTTCCGCATGATTTCAAAGTAAGAGCATGATGGTTTGTTTAATGCTCTGTTTTTGTATTATAATGAACAGCGGAACGTTAGATGCATTCTTTATCACCATCATCATCATCATGTTATAGTGATACAGTTAGTTTGTGTTAGTATATATGCATATATCGAGCACTTTCGTTGATGTTGAAGTACAGGCTATACGCCACTTTCGGATCCCGGGGGGAGCAGCTGGCAGCGAAGCAGCCCAGATAAAACTATTTCTTCATTGTTTGTTGTGTATTCAGTCATGCGGGTTAAAGTTACAATGCACTTCACATCTTATTAATTGGCTTAATTTTACCTTACCAGTGCAGTAATAAAGTAATCTGTAGAAAAGCACCGTATTTAGGTTAGCCTTCATAGTAAGGCTACATTAAATGTTATAATATTCATCGTGTCCTTTCTACTGCATATATTCCTGTCTATTGCTTTCATATGTATTTAATGTTATAGTGTTTATACTTGTTTCCACACATTTCACAATTTGGGATGAATGAAGTATCTATATATGATATCCATGTATCTATCTGTCTGTCTATCTATCTATCTGTCTATCTGTCTATCTATCTATCTATCTATCTATCTATCTATCTATCTATCTAGCTGTCTATATGTCTGTCTGCCTGCCTGCCTGCCTGCCTGCCTGGCTGCCTGCCTGGCTGCCTGCCTGGCTGCCTGCCTGCCTACCTACCTACCTATACCTACTAGTTGTTTTGTTTGGAAAGGTTTTGTCATTGTATTGCTTTTTAACGGCACCTGCAGAGTACAGGACTTGACATTATACTTACAATTTTACATTGTAACTTTGACCCGCTTGACTGAAAACACAACAAACAATGAAGAAATAGTTTTATCTGGGCTGCTTCGCTGCCTGCTGCTCCCCCGGGATCCGAAAGTGGCGTTTAGCCTGCACTTCAACATCAACGAAAGTGCTCGATATATGATGTATTGAACCAAACTAACACAAACTAACTGTATCACTATAACATGATGATGATGATGATGATGATGATGATGATGATGATGATGATGATGATGATGATGATGATGGGATAAAGAATGAATCTAACGTCCCCCCTTCAGCGTGTAACAGCATTAAACAACCATCATGCTCTTACTCTGAAATCATGCGAAAAATGTCGTCATCAGCAGGCCATCACGTGGTTTCCGAAACTCACCAAGTGACACGAGTAGATTTTTATGACAAACACCGGCGGAAAAACTATGTCTCAAAATTCGTGTTGTGTGTATAAAAGACGACCCTCAAGCAGAAATGTGAGATCCACGAGCAGAGATTTTAGATCCGCAAGCGCATTTTTGGGTCGACAAATACAAAATGGATTCACAAATGCCAGGATCGAAGTTTAAGTTGTAAATGTTAAAGAGATATTCACAGATCTTTTTTTTATTTGTGAAAATATTTAGCGTATTTGCAGATCCGTTTTACACTTGCACATTATTGTGAGTTTGCAAATCTTTTTTTAAATGCATTGTGGATGGTGTTTCCATATTAACATATTCACATATTTACACACAAATTATTTTTATGTTCACACAAATAATTATGAGACATATCTATGCCCATAGTCCTACAGCCACCATGGCCTGTGTGCCCCTGATACTGTTAAAATCTCGAAGTTGCTTTAAAAGCGTCAGAACAGTGGTTTCTGAACTGCATTATGCTGCGTTCACAACGGACGCGATGCGAATATTCTCATCGCTCTAACCGCTGGAGTTTCACCGCGGCTGTCAGCTGTGTTTACTCCTGTCATTCAAACCGGACGCGCTGGAGAGGGGGCGGGGCGTATCTCCATGTAAATACTGTGGTGGAAACCAACTACGACAAAATTAACCTATTTTACCGTGATTTAATTGTAATACACGTTTCAAAATGATGCCGAAGTAACTAAATACTGATAACGGTTAGTAAAAACCATGCTTTGACAAGTGTGCAGACAAGACGGCAGGCAGAAGTTTTGCCCACATTAGTTTGGTCGGTGTGATGCACAGGGAAACCACGCTGAAGAAGAAAGTACTTCTTC